>CM035161.1:129621076-130918380 GCA_020205615.1 Panax quinquefolius
GTGGATTACCACATGCATGGTGAATGACCCTTCAGATTCATTTCTTATTAAATTATGGAAATGATCTGTCTAAGTGGATTACCGCATGGCGGACAAAAATTCATTTGCGGTTTCATATCTTCTCTTATAATCAGTTGGTTAAAGCTTTGACTTCTATACTCCATGAAATTAGTGGAATATCCTTGATATTTGCGCTTCATCCAGTATCTTTTCATGGAAATATTCTTCTGAGCATTCTTGAATTTTACTCCACAAAGAAGTATCATGTTGACAATTTAGATGTTATTGGTTCTTGGATAAATTAATTCTTAAACTTGTTTTATTGAATTCTTATATCATTGTCATCCTCATGTTTATATTATATTGAAAGTCATCTGTGGCCTGTAGTGCATAAATGGACTTGGTATGATTATGACCAGGGATTAATCGGTTTAATCATGATCGTAATGTTACAAATGATGTGGTAAAAGTCATCATTGGCCCGTAGTGCATTGATGGACAGTTGTTGGCAGGATCATGACCATTGATGAATACACGAATATCCTTGGCCCGTAGTGCATGGATAATTTACGGTTGTGATGCTAATGAATATCCTTGGGTCAGTAAAGTGAGGATGATGTGGATTATTTATTAAGCTAAGTTCCAAATGATAAAAGTGATGAAAAACCTTTTAAATCATAAAAGATAGTAGATTTTATTCTCTACTGACTCTTTTAATGGATCGCTTGTTCACCGCAGCTTAAACTTGATGTCTATTGTATTTATCGGTTTAACATTGTTGAAGACTAATGATAATTTATTCGCATTATCTTAGTCATAATATTTCTTATCGGGCTAGTTGAGCTCACCCTTTCTTTCACAGTTCTCTTCAGAAATGAGAACGTAAGTAGAGACTAGTCGGGGAACGGAGTGGTCCAGGATGATAGTATTAGTAGTCCTCACTATTCTGTTAAATAGTGTGACAATAAATGTAATGAGGACTTCTTTGAGTGTGGATATTGTCTAGATGACAATATTCTTATTAAAACTCTTAGATTATGTTTTGTCGTATTTTACACGACTGTTGTATAATTAAGTTGTATTTGAATTTTATACCATGTATTTGGCGACTCAAGATGGGTGATGTATACCTATTTTGGGGCGTCACACATAACTTAATTTAATGTAGCAATATTGAGTTAAGAAAATTTACTAGATGAGCCAAATTGCTAAAGTGTTGAGTTATAAGCTTTTGTCCCAATTAGAGAGTCTCATTTCTCTCATACACGTGAATAGGCCATTGGCCTATCCCCCTCTATTGCGTATAAACAGAAAACTGAATCATTGCTATAAGAATGGCTGGGGAGGAAGCTGGTAACCACTTTCCACCAACTCTCTCTTAACTGATGGCTTCTCCTTCTTCTCGTTAGTTTAATTCTTGGGGTAAAACCCATTAATTGGTCCATGGTTTCTCTATAAATGGAGATTTTTCACTTTTCAGACAAATTCTTGAAATTTCTATAAGTTACAATTAGAGAGAGAGAGGGAGGTTCTCTATGAGAATTGAAAGGAAATTCTATGGAATCAAAAGAAGAAGAAGAAGAAGAAGAAGAAGAAGAAGAAGAAGAAGAAGAAGAAGAAGAAGAAGAAAGAGTTTGGCAAACATTTTGTTCTAAGCTACGAAGAAATCAAGAGGTAGACAAACCAATTCCAATTGTTAGTTTACATTCTCTCAAAATACTTCTTTGTGATTAGATTTTGAGTAGATGAATTGGGTATAGATTATATGTTTTCACTCTTAAGTATGACTAATCTGTTTTATAGATTATATAATCAATTTTAGAGTAATTGAATTCATGAGAATATGTTAAAGAAATGAGTTTGGGTTTGGTAGTAACATATTACTTTGGTTTGATTTGGAGTCAAAATTAGTGGAAAAGTCACTTTGTAAATGGTAAAATTGATGATGGATTATGTTAGCCCTCTAAGAAACGAAAAGAATGCAAGTTAAACGGACTAATTTGGTTGAGAAATGAATTTGTTGTGAATGAATTCGCTAAATATGTTTAAAACATGAAAATATAGCATGAACACTGAATTGAAACCCTTAAAATGGTTTGTTAATATTTTTGAAGTGTTATAATTATTCTATAGATGAGTAGATAAGAGTTTAACGAGTTCAACGAATCAAAAGCCAACTCATTCTTACTTAAAATGAAGAAGTTATGAAGATTTGAAGTAAAAACATTGAGAAAACTGTAATATGGGCAAGGCCAAACGCGGCAAGGCCGCTTCAGAGTCAGCGAAATACTAAATTATTTATGCCAAGGCATGCCAGTATTTGAGTGTGAATGAAAATGGGCGCCAGCGCTTGAGTATATATTGTCTAAGTGATAAAACATAAATATGCATGATAATAGACATGTCATATAGCTAAGATTACTTTAGTCATAATGGAATGCTTTAACATGATTTTCTAAAAGAGAACTTAAAGTTTTTGAGAAACGGAAGTTGATGAATTTGGTGTCCTTTGAGTATTGACCTTGGACCCTATGTACGCATATCAACATGCATGAAATGTAGTTTTAAAGTTACCTTGCATATAATAGATTGATATAGCTTGGTTTAAAATGTTTTGAAAGAAAACTCAGAAGTTTTGAGAACTAATAGTTTCAAATATTGTGTAAAGTATACTCTGACCTTTCTAGAATGCATACTAAGATGCCTTATGCCTCTAGACAAGACGAATATATTCATCATCTAGCTAAGCATGAATTGGACCTTTCAAGTGTGGTTTAAAATAAGTTTTCAAATAATGAACTATACTATGTCTATGAAAATAAGATATATACATGTGAGCATGCTATTAGAGGTTTATTAGTACCAATATATGGTTTAAAAGCTTATAACATCGAATCTTGTTAAAGAAAGTTGTTAAGCCTTGTTGATTGAAATAAATCATTATGGAGCTAAGTAGTTTGAATATGAACTTTAAAATAGATCACAACCTACTTGATGTATGTTTATAGTACGTATCAGAATACATGTTATGCTAGGAATTATATTGGGCAATAAAAAAGCCTAAGTCTACAGTTCTGCCGGGAGTAGGTGTACCGCCACTCCTAAGCTTAAATGCTTGTATGGCCATTGCCATTGTCTGCAGAGTGACCAAGAGCAGTTTGTTAACTGCATGGTCTTAAGTTATGGTTATATGTTTTCCTTAAGGACTACAAGATATGAAACAAGATTGTTTAGATAAATATGATAGTAGAATGAGCTAGTCTCATGGTTATCCTAAGTTCAAGTAAAAATGAAACCAAGTTAGGAAATAATATTTGTTCTTATATTAAGAGCGTATGAAATGTATGATTGATGGGTATGAATCCATGATTATATAACTGTGTAGGAATACATGCAGTGCAGATAAGCTTTAAGCAGTTAAGTCATAGTTGATAAACTATGAATCAGGCAAATCTTTCAGTTCCTATTTGATATATGTATTCGATATCTGTTAGTTGAGCTATATTATGCTATGAGAATTTTGAAGCATATATATGGTATGCATATGAGATATGTATGAAAGTTGAAAGTTGATCTTTGATGATATGCTTGTGAAGTAAATCTCTATGCCTGTTATGTGAGAAGTAACATGCGTAGTAAATATTAATTGATTATGAATGCATGAACTGAGTAGGTTATTATATGCTATATACTGCATGAAAACTATTAGAATTTCTGGACTGTCGAGCTCACTTTTGCAGGTTAAGGACTCCCGGTAAAGATTACGTGCTACTTGATTGATAGAGTTCAATAGTATCAAAGGAGATTGATTTATTTATTTAAATATATGCTCTTGAACCATGTTTAGGTTCTAGGAGATGTACATTATAGTGGTTTACGATGTGTAATACATGTTGAGTTATAAAATTATACTATTTGATGCATAGAGGAACTCGAATCGAGATGTAATACTTTATACAATAATTCAAATAGACTAAATCCTAACATAATTTGATTCAAGAATATGTAATCGATTCAAGTTAAGAAATCAATAAAAGATTTTTTAAAGGAGATTGGAAAAGATTTCAGTGATTCAGGCGCGTGGAAAGATCCTAGCGTTAACAGATACAATTAACACATTTTATTAATTTGATATGTTATTTTTTGAAGTAATTTTTATTTTATTTTTTTTGCTAGGTTTAGAAGAATTTATTTATATTCTTTCATCACTTATAATCCTTTTCGTCAATCATAATAAATTTAATATATTTTAATCTTTTTAGGTACGTTGTTTCAAAAAGAATATATCATGCATAATTTGTATTTTGTCACTAATTAATTTTCATCAAGTCACAGATATTTTGGTTCAACTTCTTCCACAAAAAATCTAATCTTTATAATTCAGCTAACCTATTAGGCGTTGTGTAATAGCAAGTAGGCGTTGAACACAAACTGAGACTCTTCCGGTCCTTCGACAACAATTCAATCACTTAACGTTGGATAGACTTGGCAAACGGGTCGGGCTAGCCCAAACAGACTTGGTCGACCCAAACGAACCAGGCCAAAATGGTCTAAGTTTTGGTGGGCTGAAAAAGTGAAGTCCAAAGCTCAGATTTCGACGGTCGATCGGCAAACCACCAAGCTTCAATCGTTTTTATGACCAAATTTTGACATATTTATGGGCCGGGATCAAACGGGTCGGGCCATCGCCGGGCCGGGCCATTGACGAGCAGCCAAAACTGTCTAGATTTTCATGGGTTGAAAAAATAAAGCCTAAAACCCGCGATTTGATGGGTATACAAATTGACAGCTTCAAACCCGATTTGTCGTGTCTAATGTTGGATCTCTCATATATATATATATATATATATATATATATATGAAGTCATCCACAATGAACCGGTTGTTGGGAGAAGAACCCATTTTTTGGCCCACCGCCACAAGTTTCTACGGCTTATAAAAAAAATAAAATTGTCCAAGGCCTAGAGAACTTTCAGAGCTACATTAAATGGGTTCCTCAACAACCGGTTTATAATGATGAGATATATATATATATATATATATATATATATATATATATATATAGGTTCCATCCACAAAGAACCTATTGTTTGAAGCAACCCATTTTGGCCAGTAGGTACAATGCTCTCTAAACATTAAAAAAAAAAAATTGTCCAAGGGTAGAGAACAGAAATTTGGTAAATGGGTTCAGCTTCCCCAACAACCTATTGGTTCATGGATGGAGACTATATATATATATATATATATATATATATATATATTCATTAAAAATAGGAATCGATATTTCTACATAAAAATTGATATTTCAGCATGATCTCTCTCACATGAATAATGAGTGGGTTCTCGCCTTCATATGAGAGAGACGAGAAAATATCATTTTAATATGTAAAAATATTATTTTTTTAAAAATACTTTATTAATGATGTATAATAATTTTAATATCGCTCGTGTACACGGTCTGTGTGTGAACATATAACTCAATCCTTAATCATGCCAGATTATACAAAATTAGTTTCATTTTGGGGCCAAAAATTCCAGAACCCCTAAATCCAAGAATTCAATAGACTTGTTCTTTTACATTTAAAAATAAAATTACAAATGTTAAAATATAATTATGAATAGACAACTATAAAACATATTTATAAATATATAACATAAACAAACACGTATAAACCCTGATATTTATTTGCTTTAGAATTTTTCTCATCTCAACCTCAAACCCAATGGCAGGAGTAGACGAAACACATTGAAATTGTCGTCCTATATATATATATATATATATAGAGAGAGAGTCCGGATTCAGTCCGGGATTCCGGACTCTATAAAATACGGACCTTTTTTTTTTTTTTTTTTGAAACAACTAAAAAAAAAAAAACAAATTATAGAACTGGAATTTTTACATAATACACTGTTTTGGGTGTGATTTGGATGCCTATACCAAAACATGTCCTGCATAACTGCAAGCAGTTTGTATATACATTTTTTGGTGGTATAGTATCCAAAACACTTTATTATGTAAAAATTTCAGCCCATAATTTTATTTTTTTATTTTTAGTTGTTTCAAAAAAAAGCAAAAAAAAAAAATGGTCCAGAGTATTTTAGGACCTGTCTAGAGTCCGGACGAGTAATCCATCGTGTGTGTGTATATATATATATATATATATATATATATATATATATATATATATATATTATTGTAATATATGAGAAATTGACTATAATTTTACTTTTTTTTTTGAAACTTCACTTTTTAAAAAATACAATATAATTTTATAATCAAGTATATTGCCAATATTACAATATCAAAAACCAATCTAGACTACAAAGAGGAAGGAAAAATAAACTCACAAACAAACATATTCGAGAAAACACACTTTACATAAAATAAGAAATAAACTCACGTAAGTGAAAATCGAACTTGACACTTAAAAGTCACATGATTACTATATTTGAAGATAATAAATCATATAAAAATGGCTGTTAAAATTATTGTTTAAAATTATATAAAAATTGATTTAAAGAGTCAAAATATATGTACATAAATTTAGAGCTGATGGGGTATACTCAAGGTTTTAAAAATTGGGCCGGGCCATCGATTCCACCGGTAAAAATCGGAATCAGTTGACACTCTGTTTTGGTTTGAACAAAAAAATTATTTTTGGTCAAAATCCGGTTAACCCAGTTGGCTCAACGGCCGGAACGGTAGTTCAACCGATAAAACCGGTTATTGGCCCAGTGACTCGATTTTTTTTTGTACCAAATTTTTTTTAATATTAAAATCAACTTTTTTTAATAATATTGTAACTTAACTTTATTATATTTTAGTTCATAAAGAATGAATTTTTTTTAAAATTTTATTAATTATTAATAATATATATTTTTATATATTAATATCGTCATTAAGTCGATAACGATTTTACTATTAATTATACCAATAATCCATCTATTCGATATCTTCTCCGTTGGATATTGTTCTAAAAGGTCATGATTATATATATAAAAGAATATTTGAATAAAAAGTCAATAAAATAATCAATAGCTCAACTTTTCTTTTGTAGGACAAAGAATTTATTAACAATCCTTCCATTTTCAGTTACTCAGTTGACAACAAAGGACACTAGTAGGGACATTAAAGTAGTTAATCCACCGCCAAAGAAATTGTAACCATTTGGACCCCTTTTAGTTCAGTTTTTAGGAGCATGTTTGCACAATACATCTACTCATGTACGGTTATGTGTCCAAAAGAAGCAAAGTAGCTTTGATAATAAGTGCGCATTTAAAATATCTTGGTATTAGGTATTAGGCATAGCTACTAGCTAGCTAGGTTCGTACTTATATACAAAATATAGGGAGGACTTGCTCGGAAACTTACCTAACTAGCCATGGAAGCTTTTGCCCCCTTGCAAGGAACACCACATGGCGTCACTATTACCATATATATATATATATATATATATATATATATATATATAGTTGTATAGTAAACAGGAAATAGACCAGAATAATTATAGTATCGGGTGAACTGTCGTTATATTCTAAAAAATCGTTGCTATAGGTGATTGTGTACGACACAGCTAGTCTGTTAACGGATCAGCTATAACAACGGGTTTTTAGAGTTATGCTGACGGTTCATATTGTTGTCATAGCATGAACCGGATATAACAACGACATCCGTCGCTATAGCAAAAAAACTCGTCGCTATAGCTGTTTCGTCAACAGACCAGTCCATTGGAGATCCTCTCATATTTATTAATCTATTAAATATACTAAATTGCAGTACATAACACCATTAAATGACATTTGTCATTTTCAAATTGCAACACTTGTCCTACTTAATTAATGTGCTCATCCATTACTCTAGTTTTTATATTATCGCTACTTAATTATTATCTTCTAAAATCACTACTTTTTAATCTCACATTAATATTTTGATTTTATAATCTCATAAATCACTATAAATCTAAATTGTTCTAATAATGTTAACGGTTCTAATATTATCATTACTAATCTAATTATTATCTCCTAAAACAACTACTTTTTTAATCCCAAATTAAAGTTTTGAATTTATAATCTCCTAAATCACTACAAATCTAAAATGTTTTGGTAATGTCAACTGCTCGATATTATCTTTTCTAATTTAATTATTATCTCCTAAAATTACTATTTTTGATATTATCATTATTGAAGCTATTATCATTACACTGCTAGTTATTTAACATAATTTTCTCCCTATAAATACAACATAATATTATACCATTAATAATTATATTACAACAAAATATTATACAATTTAAAATATTTAAAATAAAAATTAATATCAATAATAACTTACTATATTGATTTTATAATTCCTAAAATCCACTACTTTTCTAAAAATAATTATTATATCCTAAATCACTAATTTTCTAATATTATACAATTTATAATTATATCATACATTATATCATACATGTATGGTATAATATTATAATACATGTATATAACAAAATAACATAATCACTACCTATCTAAACTATGCGGATATTATCATTACTAAGTAAGTTATATTACAACATAATATTATACCATTTATAATTATATTACAACATAATATTATACGCTTTAAGACATTTAAAATAAAATAAAAATAATAAATAATATCATTCATAACTTACTATATTGATTTTATAATCTCCTAAATCACTACTTTTTCAATCTAAATGGTTTTTATATTATCGTTACTTAATTATTATCTCATAAAATCACTATTTTTTAATCCCACATTAATATTATGATTTTATAATCCTATAAATCACTATAAATCTAAACTGCTTTTGATAATGTTAACTATTCTAATATTATCATTACTAATTTAATTATTATCTCTTAAAATCACTACTTTTTAAATCCCAAATTAATAATTTGAATTTATAATCCCTAAATCACTACAAATCTAAATCTGCTTTTGATAATATCAACTATTTCGATATTATCCTTTCTAATTTAATTATTATCTCTTAAAATCACTACTTTGTGATATTATCATTACTCTCCGTTATTTAAGCTAATTTTGTAAGATCCCAACTTTTATGAATAAAGATGATTTTTCTATTAATATCATTTTTGAATATTATGGAATGAATTTGATATAATGTTATAGTTGTGGGTAATATTTATAAATTTTACAAAGTACGCAAGTTGTTATATAATATTCGATTGGTCAGGGAATATTCTTTTTAACAGGGAATATACGTACGACACAATCATTGGTGGACCCCGCAATGGAATTATTGTCGGATCGAGAAAACGACAAAAAATATTTTATGAAAATAACTGGCGGAAGTTGTATCGTTAACTATTAAAAAAACACGGTGTTAAAGTAAAAGAATACGCTGGCGTGGTTGCGAAGTAGCACACCTAAGATTGATTATTGATGATTACGTGAGAAGTCACTCAGCTTTTGTTCAATTATTGCTACAATAATTGTTGCATAGTATCTCACGTTATTTGATTCAATTATTGTCGATATTTTATATATTATTAAATCAATAATTGAGATGACAGAGTTATTAATATTATTATTTGCAATATTAACGATGTCTAGAAGTTCTGCCAGGGAGAGGTTTAGTCACCTAATTGCGCGCCAATAGGGAGAAATTGTGACTCCCCCAAAATAGGTATACATCACCCATCTTAAGTCGCCAAATGCATAGTACAAAAATATAAATACAACTTAATAATACAACTGTCGTGTAAAATACGATAAAACATAAATTGAGAGTTTTAATAAGAATATTGTCATCTAGACAATATCCACACTCAAAGGAGTCCTCATTACATTTATCATCACACTATTTAACACAATAGTGAGGACTACTAATACTATCATCTGGACCGTCACTCCGTTCCCCGACTAGTTCCGGCTACGTTCTCATTTCCTGAAGAGAACAGTGAAAGAAAGGGGTGAGCTCAACTAGCCCAGTAAGAAATATTATGACTTTAATGCAGAATAAATTATCATTAGTCTTCAACAATGTTAAACTGATAAAATACAATAGACATCAAGTTTAATTGCAGCAGAATAAGCAATCCATTAAAATAGTCAAATAGAGAATAAAATCTACTATCTTTTATGATTTAAAAGGTTTTTCATCACTTTTATCGCTGAGACTCAACTTAATAAATAATCCACATCATCCCTGCACGACGGCTAAGGATATTCAATAGTATCACAACCACAAATTATCCATGCACTACGGGCCAAGGATATTCGTGTATTCATCAATGGTAATGATCATGTCAACAACTGTCCATCAATGCACTACGGGCTAATGAGGACTTTTACCACATCATTTGTAACATTATGGTCATGATTATACCGAATAATCTCTAGTCATAATCATACCAAGTCCATCTATGTACAACAGGCCACATATGACTTTCAACATAACATAAGCATGAGGATGATGACAATGATATAAGAATCCAATAAAACAAGTTCAAGAATTAATTTATCCAGAATTCAATAACGTCCAAATTGTCAACATGATACTGCTTTGTAGAGTAAAATTCAAGAATGCTCAGAAGAATATATTTCCATGAAAAGATACTGGATGAAGCGCAAATATCAAAGATATTCCACTAATTTTATGGAGTATAGAAGTTAAAACTTTAACCAACTAAATATAATAGAATATATGAAACTGCAAATGGATTTTCGCCCGCCATGCGGTAATCCACATATACAGATCATTTCCACAATTTAATAAGGAATGAATACAAAGGATAATTCACCATGCATGTGGTAATCCACATAGACAGGTTATTTCAATAGAATAATAAAGAATGGAATAACGTAAGGATTCACCATGTAGATGCGATAGATCGCATGCAAAAGTTATTTCAATGTAATAATAAAGAATGGAACTCAGTCACGCAGAACGCACGTACAGATAGGATATTTCGACAAATAATAAAAAAAATGAATCAGTCATGCGAAACGCATGCATGTGACGGGATCTAACCTAATAATAATAAAGAATAGAATAATGTAAGAATTTCACCACGTATGCAAAGATTGTGATGTATGATGCATTATTCCAACATAATAATAAAGAATGGAATAATGTAAGAATTTCACCATGTATGCGGTACTTTGATGTATGGCAGTTATTCCAACATAATAATAAAGAATAGAATAATGTGGAAGAATTTCACCAAGTATAGGTAGTCCACAGATATAGGTTATTCCAATGTAATAATAAAGAATGGAATAATGTAAGTTCTCTTTATGAATATAAAAGAAATAATACCCCTTACCTTAGAATAATCGGATATAGGAGTATTGAAGTAGTAGAATACTTTTCTTCTTTCTCTCTATAGTTTCTCTCTAGAGTTTTAGTGAATTCATAAGAAATAATGAAGGAATGAGCTTTATTTATAGGAGAATGGACCGAATAAGAACTAATTCATGAACGGGTCAGATTGATTTACTTTTAAACATTTTATCCATATTGATTTACTACGCAAGATTAATAAAATATTCTAATAAAACAAAATCTTTTAAATAAAATATAATATATTCTATTTATAGTCTAATAAAATAAATAATTTTATAAAAATATTTTGTTTTATATATAAAAAATTTACTATGCAAACACTACGCAGTAATTATGCAAACACTACGCATAATAAAATATAATATATTCTAATTATTGTCTAATAAAATAAATAACTTTATAAAAGTATTACATTTTATATAAAAAGATTTTACCATGCAAAAACTTTATGTATAATGTAATATAATATATTCTATTTATAGTCTAATAAAATAAATAACTTTATAAAAGTATTACATTTTATATAAAAAGCTTTTCGGTTTTATTACATTAATAATACTAATAAAACAAAATTTTATATATATATATATATAAACTTTCGTGACTTCATAAAAAAGACACTTCAATATATTTAACATTATCATCATTATTATAATTCACAATATTAATCGATCGTGGTTGGTTCCTGTGAAAGAGGGGGCTTTCCAATAAGGATTTCTCCCTATTGGCGCACAATTAGGTGACCAAACCTCTCCTTGGCAGAACTTCTAGACATCGTTAATATTGCAAATAATAATATTAATAACTCGTCATCTCAATTATTGATTTAATAATATATAAAATATCGATTTATAATCTGAATCAAATAACGTGAGAGATACTATGCAACAATTATCAGAAAGTAATAATTGAACAAAATTGAGTGACTTCTCACGTAAGCATCAATAATCAATACCTTATGCTACTATGCAACCACGCGTATTACTTTACTTTTACTACCGAGTAGTTCAACAGTTTACGGTAAAACTTCCGCCATTATTTTCATAAAATAATTTTGTCATTTTCTCTATCCGATAATAATTCCATTGTGGGGTCCACTAATGATTATGTCGTCATACAAATATTCCCTGTTAAAACGAATATTCCCCGACCAATCGAATATTATATAGCAACTTGCGTACTTTGCAAAATTTATAAATACTACCCACAACTATAACATTATCTCAAATCCACACCATAATTTTGAAAAATATATTTCGAGAAAATTAAATCTTTATTCGTAAAATTTGGGGTCTCACAATCTCCCATCCTTATGAAATTTCGCCCTCAAAATTTACATACGTACCTGGTATGCAGAACAAATGAGGACACTTCGTCAGATTCTAACTCTTGAGATATAACCTTTGAGTGTTGAATACGATCCTTCTTATCCAAGATTTTAACACGTATCTCCTCATACGTTAAATCTTCTGCTATCTCGTCTAGTTTTAATTCAATAATGTGGTTCGAGTCATCCACATATTTACATAACATCGATACGTTATAAAAAACGTTATGAACATGCGACATACTTGGCGGTAAAACGAGTCTATAAGCCACAGTTCCTACTCCATCGAGGATTTCAAATAGACCAATAAAATCGAGGGTTGAGATAACGCCTTCTTGAACCTTTTTCTTCATATTCATCAGTTCCGGGTGTGTAGCATGAGCGGCCTTTAACTTTATCGATTAAAGTCGATTCTACTCGTGTATTCGTTATCTTCACGTGGGTCCCTAGAATCTTTAACTCTATCTCCATCATTTGTAAGTTATACGAAATGGGTCTTTATGTTAACAACATCACACTCGTAAACGCATACGATCTTCTACTCAATGCGTCAGCTACCACATTCGCTTTTCCCACGATGATATTGAATGGTACGATCGTAATCTTCAACAGCTCGAGCCATCGTCTTTGGCGCATTATACGTTCGTTTTGGGTGAAGAAATACTTGAGGGTTTTAGAAATGGGTTTTGTACTTGGTCAATACAAAATTTAATTTCACGCTCTAGGGATAGGCTAAGAAGTCTTAAAGAATACGTCAAGAAATTTATTAACAATAGAAATATCATTTAAAAACTGTGACTCTCATCCAAGACTTGGATAGTACGTCACATTGATACCTATCAACTTGTCACCGTTATTCACGACGTCGCCTACAGAAAGTCTGGCTTCGGTGCATTCCACACAAGGAAGTCAACAACGAAAGGATCGGGGTTCTTTACTTATGGCTTGATATGACAATGATTGACTTTAGTGGTTTGGTTTCTTGAATTCGCATAATAGGTTGGTTAGGAATATGAAAGCTAACAACCTTACGAAAAGCATGAAGAGTAGTTAACCAATCGATTCCTAAAATCACATCAAGGGCAAGTATTTTCAAAGAGA
Source organism: Panax quinquefolius (assembly GCA_020205615.1). NCBI lineage: Eukaryota > Viridiplantae > Streptophyta > Magnoliopsida > Apiales > Araliaceae > Panax > Panax quinquefolius. The sequence continues at coordinate 129,634,823 of CM035161.1, forward strand.
TAAGATCGACAGGTAAGTGTCGATTTGAATCAAACAAGATTTATAAATAGTGGAGGTAACAAAGGTTTTACTAACGAAGTTTCAACCAATAAGTCAAAGTCTAACTTCTTTGGAGTCAAATTTAAACGTTGAGCGCAAGCGAGAGAGATAAAAGAATGGGTAGAACCGGTATCTAATAAGGTATAGACTTCGTAAAAATTTATAATTAACTAACCCGTGATAACTTCGTTTGGGTTACTCTCTTTTTAAGAATTCACGAAAAACGCTCTTCCTGAAACCACCGACTTTGTTTTGTCCGTATCCGCATTTAGTGCCACCATCCCAACTGGACTTGACTTTGGTGCACGACAAAATCGGGCTAGGTGACCTTCTCTTCCATAATTATAATATGCTTTGGACGGCATCGCGCAGTTTGTACTGATGTGTCCCTCCCCTCCGCATTTGAAACATATGATAGGTGGCCGTTCTCCTTCCTTAACAACAGGTGCTGGTGTTGACGTCTTTTCATCATCATTAAATCTTCTCTTCTTGAAATTTCCACTCCTATTATCTTCGCCATAATTACCACCGAAGTGGTTACCATTCTTAGCATGATAATTTTCCCCACGATGGTCATCATTGTTTCGATGGCCGTTGCCACCGGTACGATTATTATCGTGTTGTTGGTCGTTACCTTTTGGTTGTGCTAACACATTATCGCGCTCCAATAACTGAGCTCTATTCACAACATCTGAATATAAACAAAGTTTATGAGAAATGAGGTATTGACGTATATCGGGTTTCAAACCTCTTAGAAACATTCGCGTCATTCGCTCCTCATTATCGACCAAATGGGATGCAAACCGGAATAACTCCGCAAACTTAGCCTCGTACTGCGATACGGTCATATTATTTTGCTCCATTGCTTATCTCAACATTTTCAAATAACATTTTCAAACACTGTCACAAAACAAGGGTTAATTAACATATCACATATTATCCCTATACTCTGACTGACCAATTAAATACCAAATAAACTTAGGTAGGTCATACCAGCGAAGGAATTCTCCGTCTCTCCCCTCATATTTCTTGTCTCACATCTTAGCCAGGGATCATATACCTAAGCTTTGATACCAACTGTGACGCCCCCAAAATAGGTATACATCACCCATCATGAATCGCCAAATACATGATACAAAAATACAAATACAACTTAATAATACAACTGTCGTGTAAAATACGACAAAACATAAATTGAGAGTTTTAATAAGAATATTGTCATCTAGACAATATCCACACTCAAAGGAGTCCTCATTACATTTATTGTCACACTATTTAACAGAATAGTGAGGACTACTAATACTATCATTTCGACCGTCACACCCGCTCCCTCGACTAGTCCCGCCACGTTCTCATTTCTCAAGAGAACAAAGAAAAGAAAGGGTTGAGCTCAACTAGCCCAGTAAGAAATATTATGACTAAGATAATGCAGAATAAATTATCATTAGTCTTTAACAATGTTAAACTGATAAAATACAATAGACATAAAGTTTAACTGCAGCGGAATAAGCAATCCATTAAAAGAGTTAAGTAGAGAATAAAATCTACTATCTTTTATGATTTAAAAGGTTTTTCATCACTTTTATCGCTGAGACTCAGCTTAATAAATAATCAACATCATCCCTGCACTACGGTCAAGGATATTCATTAGTATCACAACCACAAATTATCCATACACTACGGGCCAAGGATATTCGTGTATTCATCAATGGTCATGATCATGTCAACAACTGTCCATCAATGCACTACGAGCCAATGAGGACTTTTACCACATCATTTGTAACATTACGATTATGATTATACCGAATAATCCCTGGTCATAATCATACCAAGTCCATCTATGCACAACAGGCCACATATGACTTTCAACATAACATAAGCATGAGGATGATGACAATGATATAAGAATCCAATAAAACAAGTTCAAGAATTAATTTATCCAGAATTCAATAACGCCCAAATTGTCAACATGATATCGCTTTGTAGAGTAAAATTCAAGAATGCTCGTAAGAATATTTACATGAAAAGATATTGGATGAAGCTTAAATATCAAGGATATTCCACTAATTTCATGGAGTATAGAAGTCAAAACTTTAACCAACTAAGTATAATAGAATATCTGAAGCTCGCAAATGGATTTTAAATCCGCCATGTCAGAATCCACGATCATGATCATTTCCACAATTTAATAAGGAATGAATACAAAGGATCATTCACCATGCATGTGGTAATCCACATAGACATGTTATTCCAACGAATAATAAATAATGGAATAATGAAAGATTCACCATGCGTATGCGATATAGATCGCATGCATAAAAGTTATTCCCAATGTAATAATAAAGAATAGAAACCAGTCGTGCGTAAATGCACGCATGTGATATTCCACGTAATAATAAATACGAAACCAGTCATGCGTAAACGCGCATTTATAGGATGTTCCAACCGAATAATAAAGATTCGGCAGAATGATCCAATAAAACTACAGAGTAGGGATAAATATAAGGAAACAATTGTGAATGCTGGTGCGGGTTAATTGATCCTCATATATACTAACAACATACTTGACCCTGTTTGAAAGTTTATGAATAGGAAGGTTGCAGGCATAATAATATATCTCCTACTCAATAATTTCCAAAAAAGTGAGTTTTCATTTTTTTGCCCTTCCCAATTTAATTATATTATTAACTAATATTAATATTAATAATATTACTAATTAATATTAATATCAATACTAATAATAAAAGTAATAATATTACTAACTAATTTTAATATTAATAATAATATCAACTAACTAAAATTAATATCAATACTAATATTAACTAACTAATAATATTACTAACTAAAATTAATATTAATAATAATAATAACTAAAGTTTTTAAAAATCCAAAAGATAATTAATTGTAAGTTGTAAATGATATGTCACCGATTGTCCCAATTTATATTACTAACTAATAATAATATTATTAATATTAATATTAATAATATTAACTAACTAATATTAATATCAATAATATTAAAAATATTACTAACTAATATTAATACTAATATATTACAATCATGTTGCAAAAGGAGGATTATTATAATAATACTATAATATTATATTACAATCATGTTGCAAAAGGTTTGAAAAACAACTATTACAGTCGCTACATGTTGTAGCAGCATGGATTGAAAAATATTATTAATATTATTATATTACAATTCATTACAAAAGGAATATTATTATAATAATATAATAAGTCGAATATGGCTAACTGCTATATGTTGTAACGACATGCATGGAAATAAGGAGGGACCCTTTATTAAATATTCATGCCGGCACAAGTGATTATAATGCCGCTACAACTTGTAGCGGCAATGACTTTATTCTTTTCAATCTCAATCATTAAATGTGTTGATCAACGATGGAGATGATGGTTGCTTGAATAGTTCTCCTAACAAACGGTTGTCATGGATTGGAACCCATATATTATGATCATTTATATTAGCATAATATATATATATATATTATTATAGTTTCTTTTTAGCAATTTAAAATTTTAGATGACATGATTACTTAACAAGATATTAGAGTTTTGGATGTTAGTGTTGGAGAACGCGAATAAAATATAGGATTCAATTACAAAATAAAAAAGAGGTTGCAGTATGACTTATCAATTTATAACGAATTATGTTGAGCAGAGGCATGCAGTGCTCTGTCCTTAAGTAGAAATTTTTTCCCTCAAAGAACTTTTCTCGCTGCTAAGGTCACTGACAAAATTCTACTCCAGAATTCAACGACTCTTCACCTAACTAATAAACACTCAAAATAGTTGAATGACCCAAGAACATCTTCAATTTCTCTTTACTCGAACTCAAAATTATACCACACACACACACACAAACACACACACACACATATATATATATATATATATAATTATTTATGTATATGATATATCGCAGAAGATCAGGTGCATACCACTTTATTTAACATACATTGCTCACCACCTTTAGCGACAGACCTGTAACGCCCCCAATTTCGGACATTCATATATCGAATTTTGTGCTTCACGATCTAACTCAAATAACAAAATAAAAATCTCAAGCAACGGAATAATATAATAATTTACATTGACATAATATAAATATTCTCATCCCAAGGTCTCGCAACCGTTACTAACTTAATACATAACTTAAACTGTCGCATAACTTAATGCATAATAACAATTAAGTCTTATTACAAACATAATAATAATATGCTTCTAGCATAATGGACTAAAGTTACTTCATAGTCTTGCCCTTGCCCTTATCCTTTCTTGAAGTGCTACCTTACTCTGCCTTAACTGAAATATTTTAGGAAAGCAAGAATGAGAAACAAATTTATCCAACAAGTAGTATAACAATAAGGGTAAACAAGTATATAAAGTTCTTGATCTCAAAAGTATAACGATAAATTATAGTTCAGGAATTAAAAGAATAATGTTGGAAGAATGAATTATCAATTGTTCCAAATCTGACCTTTGAATCGAAATAAGAGTCAATATGAACTGAAAGATATTTAACATAATTCAAAGGTTTCAATACTTTGAGGTTTAAAGAAAATTAAGCACTGAGTAGTCACTATGGACCAAGAACTCCTGCTAGAATTAACAATATTTAACTGACAATTCAATATAAAGAAGTACAATAGGTGATCAACCTATAGTACCCTACGTTATGCATAACATTTAAACATGTTGTTTGTGCGTACGTCGGTTCCCATACAATATAGAATTTTCCCTTCTAAGAGGATTGTTCTTCTTATTAGATTTATAAGATTCCGCACCAACGCAATTGGTTTTGATTACTTTCTAACACATGATACTAGTCTAGTCAAATCATTTGGCTAAGAAAACTTTCACAATATGCCTAAGAACAATAAGTTCAAACTCGTAACATGATTCAAGATATAAATTTTAAGTCGAATTTCAGAAATGATTCATTTGAGTATAAATATTTGCTCAATAATTATATGGTTGATATAACAACAATTCAAAATTCGCACAATATCCAAAGTTGTGAAAGTTAAAAAATTGGTCTTTAGCGTAGATTATCCTATTTATGTGTGTATATATATATACACATTAGTTATACAAGTTTGGTACGTAAACCAATAATTCTACACATACTAAATTACGTATGCTTGACACATACATTAAGTCCTATCCTTATTAAACAATCAGACCACGTATAGCATACTATCAAATCACGTAGTTTCGTAATCACCATTGATTTTGCTTTTGAAAGCTTGATTAGAAGTTATTTATAAATTTTGGAATTTCTTGATTCTATATAACCACCACACCAATAAATACTTAAAACATCATTAAGACTCTATTTTATTGCTTAGAATAACAATGTAAACATGTTGCCAGGTTCATATCACATTTAAAATAGTCAGGCCGAATTGGCCTAAGACGCAGCTGCACTGCAGTTTGGTCTGGGAGGGGCGCAGCTGCACATCTCCCTAGTTAGACCAGATTTGAATTTTGATTTTCTTGGTTCCTGTTTCACTTTAGCATACATGGGTGTTAACACATAATAAATATGCACATTAAGAGGTCTTGGGCTTTCTTAGGGTAATTTCAAGTTCACTTTTACACACTATGGTTTTAGATGGAAATTCTATTTAAGGCTAAATAAGTCCATGAAATCAAGAGGCTAACTACATTAACCATTTAACCACGTAAGGTTGTTATACAACTTGTAATACGAATGCTCGCATGTATTCAATTCATTTACACATAGTTAGTATCGTTCATCTCTGGAGAACTTGCATAAAATCATGTTTGATTAACTTATATTGTGTCTAACAAGGTGAGTTTATATATAAATCATGTTTAGAGACGTAAGAAGTCATATTTTACACGTTCTAAAGTTCAGAATGTAAAAAACATCACGCTCATAGTTATTAGTTTCAAATCTTTCAAGTTTTCTTTCAAAGTTATTTTAAATAAAGCTTAGGCAACTTGGCCATCTTTCAATAATTGTCACTGCACAATATTTCCCACTATCAGATCAATAATTCATATTATTTGAATAATATTATTAGATAGCATTATTGGCAATGTCTAGAAGTTCTGTCAAGGAGAGGTTTGGTCACCTAATTGCGCGCCAATAGGGAGAAATCCTTATTGGAAAGCTCCCTCTTTCCTGGGAATGACCTGGTCGATTAATATTGTGAATTATAATAAAGGTGATTAATGTTGTTAAAAATATTGAGGGGATTTTTATGAAGTATTTGTCGTAAGTGTTGTTTATTTTATGGACCCCTATTTACTCATTTTTCAAAATAATCGGTAGAAAGTTATTCATCATAATAAAGGTGGGGGCCACATGTGGGGCCCATATGTGTTGAAATATGAAATGTTAGGAAATGGGGGGGGGGGAGGCTTTGGCGTAGGATGGAGGGAATTAGTATTATATATATATATATATATATTATATTTTTGTTTTTTTTTTGTTTTGTTGTTATTTGAATTTGGTTGAATTCAATTCCTTGCAAGATTAGTAAGTCATCCGTGAATTGAATAATTCAGCCCGTGAATATTTGAATGTTGCGTACGTGAATTTTTCTTACACTGTGCCCCTTCAATTCTCCTATAAATAGGATGCTTAGTTAGAATTAAAAATACACCTGAAATTCAGAGAATTCTTCTTCTATAATCTTAAGCGTATTTCTTTAGAGTTTTAAGAAGCTTTGAGCGTAGAAAATAGTATAAGTTTTCTTTAAGAATATCCTCGCCCTACCAGTCGGAATACTTTTCTTTCTAAGGTAAAAGGTATTATTTCTTTCATATTCATAAAAAGAATTATTTTCTTTCAAATACTCATAAGAGCTGTTATTCCATTCTTTATTATTATGTTAGAATAACCTGTCTATGCGAAGTACCGCATACATGGTAAAATTTTTCTGTTATTCCATTCTTTATTATTCTGTTGGAATAACTTTTCATGCATGCGGTCTCATCGCATGCCCAGTGAATTGTTGTTATTCCATTCTTTATTATTCATTTGGAATATCCACATGCATGCGGATTGCATGATGACCTGGTTCCATTCTTTATTATTCGTTGGAATATCACGTCTGCAAGCGGATTACGCATGACTTGGTTCCATTCTTTATTATTTTGTTGGAATAACTCAATACATGTGGATTACCGCATGCACGGTGAATAATCCTTTGTATTCATTCCTTATTAAATTGTGGAAATGATCTATCTACGTGGATTACCGTATGGCGGCGAAAATCCATTTGCGTTTCATATATTCTATTATACTCAGGTTGGTTAAAGTTTTGACTTCTATACTCCATGAAATTAGTAAAATATCCTCGGATATTTCAAGGCTTCATCCAAAGATCTTTTCATGGAAATATTCTTCTGAGCATTCTTGAATTTTACTAGCAGTATCATGTTGACAATTTGGACATTATTGAGTTCAGGATAAATTAACTTATAAATCTTTAAAATTTATTCTTGAACTTGTTTTATTGAATTATTATGTCATTGTCATCATCCTCATGTTTATATTATGTTGAAAGTCATCTGTGGCCTGTACTGTATAGATGGACTTGGTATGATTATGACCAGAGATTATTCGGTATAATTATGACCGTAATGTTATAAATGATGTGGTAAAAGTCCTCATTGGCCCGTAGTGCATTGATGGACAGTTGTTGGCATGATCATGACCATTGATGAAAGCACGAATATCATTGGCCCGTAGTGCATGGATAAATTGTGGTTGTGATACTAATAAATATCCTTGGCCGTGGTGCAGGGATGATGTGGATTATTTATTAAGCTGAGTCTCAGCGATAAAAGTGATGAAAAACCTTTTTAAATCATAGAAGATAGTAGATTTTATTCTCTACTTGACTCTTCTAATGGATTGCTTGTTCCGCTACAGTTAAACTTGATGTTTGTTATATTTTATCAGTTTAACACTGTTGAAGACTAATGATAAATTATTCTGCATTATCTTAGTCATAATATTTCTTATTGGGCTAGTTGAGTTCACCTTTCACTTTCATTGTTCTCTCTTGTGAAATGAGAACGTGGCGCAGGACTAATGGGAACAAGAGTGATGATTCAGGATGATAGCATTAGTAGTCCTCACTATTCTATAAAATAGTGTGATAATAAATGTATTGAGGACTTATTTTGAGTTTGAATACTGTCTAGAAGACAATATTTGTATTAAAAATCACAGCTCATGTTGTATATTTAAGGCTGTATTTGTATTCTGGACCATGTATTTGGCGACTCAGGATAGGTGATGTATACCTATTTTGGGGGTGTCACAGTTGGTATCAGAGCTTACGGATATGATCTCTGGCTGAGATGTGAGACAAGAACTAGGAGGGGAGAGACGGGGAATTTCTTCGCTAGTATAACCTACCTAAGTTTATTTGGTAGTTAATTGGTCAGTCAGAGTATAGGGATAATTTGTGATATGTTAATTAACTCTTGTTTTGTGGCAGTATTTGAAAATGACATCCGAGAATGTTGAGAATAGCAATGGAGCACAGGAGACCGTTGAGTCTCCACAGATCAATAATCAGGATAATGTTTAGAAGCTTTATGCAATTCATGCAACATCAGGCAAGTGCGGCTTCTGTCCAAAATGCAGGAGAAGACACTTGCAACTCTCGGACGGTCACCGCTAAGCAGTTCAAGGAATTGGGACCACCGGAGGTTTTTGGAGAGCCAAAACCACTTAAGGCGGAGACGTGGATAAAGCAGATTTGCAAGATATTTGATGTCTTGGGATGCTCCAAGGAGCAAAAGGTTCCCTTTGCCACCTTCATGTTGCGAGCAGAGGAAGATTACTGGTGGGAATCTGTAAAGCGTACTCAACCTGCCGCACTGAAGATGACTTGGGAGAAGTTCCAAGAATTGTTCAACGACAAGTACTTTTCCGAAAGTATTCGTCACATGAAAGAGGTAGAGTTCATCAAGCTGGAGCAAAACAACTTGACCGTGTCGCAGTACGAAGCCAAGTTTGCCGAGTTGTCTCGGTTTGCGTCCCATTTGGTTGATAATGAGGAGAGAATGACGCGAATGTCTCTAAGAGGTTTGAAACCCGAGATACGTCAATATCTTATCTCTCATAAACTGTGTTTGTATTCAGATGTTGTTAATAGGGCTCAGTTATTGGAGCACGATAATGAGTCAACCCAACCAAAAGAGAGCAGCCGACAAAATGATAATACCAGTGATAGCAGTCATCGAAGCGGTGACAATAAGCGTGGAGGAAATCAACATGCCAAAAATGGTAACCACTTCGGTGTTAATCAGGGCTAAAACAATCAGAATGGACATTTCAAGAAGAGGAGATTCAATAATGATGGAAAGACGTCAGCATCATCACCCGTTGTTAAGGAAGGAGAACGACCACCTATCATATGCTTCAAATACGGAGGGGAGGGACATATCAGTCCAAACTGTGCGCAGCAGTCCAAAATGTGTTATAATTGTGGAAGAGAAGGTCACCTAGCTCGATTTTGTCGTTCAGGGAAGGCAAGTTCAGCGGGGATGGAGGCACCAAAGGCCGTCCCAGAAAAGTCAAAGCCGGTAGTTCAAGGGAGAGCGTTTGTTGTGACCTCCCAGAAAGCAAGGAACCCGAACGAGGTCATCATGGGTAAGCTTATCATAAACTCTAGCAAAGTCTATACCTTATTTGATACCGGTTCTACCCATTCTTTTATTTCTCCTACTTGTGCTCAACGTTTAAATTTGACTCCGGAGAAATTAGACTTTGACTTATCTGTTGAAACTCCGTTGGGAGAAACCTTCATTACATCCACTGTTTATAAGTCTTGTTTGGTTCAAATCGGTACCCTCACATTACCTGTCGATCTTATTTCTTTGAAAATACTTGCATTTGATTTGATTCTAGGGATTGATTGGTTAACTACTCATCATGCAAAAATTGATTATTTTCGTAAGGTTGTTAGCTTTCATATTCCTAACCAACCTATTATGCGAATTCAAGCAACCAAACCATTAAAATCAATCACTGTCATCTCAAGCCATAAAGCTATTCGTTTATTTAAAAATAGATGTTAAGCTTTCTTAGCTCATGTCACGGATCTAAACAAAAATACGTCAGTTTTGAATGATATTTCTGTTGTTAATAAATTTCCCGACGTATTCCCTGAAGAACTTCCTTGCCTACCCCCAGAGCGTGAAATTGAATTTTGTATCGACCTTGAACCCGGTACAAAATCCATTTCCAAAGCCCCATATCGAATGGCTCCTATTGAACTTCAGGAGTTAAAGACCCAACTGCAGGAATTGTTAGACATCGGTTTCATTCGCGCCTAAGACGCCTTCTCGGGGTGCTCTTGCTTATTATTCAGAAGAAGAAAAGATGGGAGTACGCGACTTTATATTGATTATCGGGAGTTAAACCATGTCACTATCAAAAATAGATATCCATTGCCTCGCATTGATGACTGTTTGACCAATTTGAAGGCACCAAATTCTTTTCAAAGATTGATCTTCGTTAGGATATCACCAATTGAAGATTAGAACCGATGACATTAGAAGACGGCCAGAACTCCGAGACGGGCATTATGAATTCTTAGTCATGTCTTTTGGATTGACTAATGCTCCTGCTGCCTTCATGGATATGATGAACTGAGTATTCAAGGAATATTTGGATCACTTTGTGGTCGTCTTTATTGATGAAATCCTTATTTATTTCAAAAACCGTGAAGATCATGAGTAACACTTGAGGCTGATTCCCCAAAAGCTTCGTGAAAACAAGCTTTATGCCAAGTTGAAGAAATGCGAGTTCTGGCTTGAGGAAGTAGCATTCCTTGGGCATGTAGTATCAAGTCATGGAATATTTGTTGACCTAGCAAAGATTGAAGCAATTCAAAGCTGGGAGCAACCTAAATTAGTGACCGAAGTACGTAGCTTTCTCGATTTAGCTGGTTATTATCGGAGATTCGTGGAAGATTTTCTCGAATCGCTACTCCACTAACTCAGTTGACTCGAAAAGATACAAAATTCGGTTAGAGCGAGGAATGTGAGAAGAGTTTTCAAGAACTTCAAGAGGAGACTTCGTTTCAAAGACTGTTACGACAATACCATCCGCTCGGAGGATTTGTCATCTACAGTGATTCTTCGAGCAAAGGGTTAGGATGTGTTCTCATGCAACATAGGAAAGTCATAGCCTATGCCTCTCGAAAACTCAAAGAATATGAGAGGAATTATCCTACTCATAATCTAGAGTTGGCAGTTGTTGTCTTCGCACTTAAAATTTATAGGCATTACTTGTATGGGGAGAAAGTGGAGATCTTTATGGATCATAAAAGCCCAAAAATTTCTTCACTCAAAAGGAACTCAACATGCGACAACGACGTTGGCTTGAACTGTTGAAAGATTATAATTATACCATCTAATACCATCCTTGAAAAGCGAACGTAGTAGGCGGCGCATTGAGTAGAAGATCATATGCGGTACGAAAAGCGATATTGTCAACGCAAAGGCCCATTTGTGTGACTTGCAAAGGATGGAGATAGAGTTAAAGACTCAGGACTCATGTGATTATGGCGAATATACGACGAGTAGAACCGACTTTAATCGATAAAGTTAAAAGCTTTCAAGCTACGGACACGGAGCCGATGCGTATGAGGAAGAAAGTGTAAAAGGTGATACGCAGGAAGCAAGAATCGATGAAGAAAGAATACTTGAGTCAACTCGGACTTTTTGTTCCTAACGACCACGATTTAAAGTATAAAATCATGATGAGGCGCACAACACACCATTTGCAATCCATCTCGGGAGTACCAAAATGTATCGTGATCTTCGTTATACATTTTGGTGGAGCAATATGAAGAGAGAGAGATAGTTACATTTTATCTCAAGGTGTCTAACTTGTCAACGAGTCAAGGCAGAGAATGAAGTACAAAAAGGTCCATTGTAACCACTTGAAATTCCAGAATGGAAGTGGGAGCACATTACCATGGATTTCGTTACTGATCTTCCCAAGGTTTCTCAAGGCATAGATGCAATTTGGGTCATTGTTGATAGATTGACCAAGTTTACTCACTTCTTACCTATACGAGAAACTTATACACTTGAACGTCTTGCTCGTATGTACATAAACGAGGTTGTAAGATTGTATGGTATGCTAGTATCCATAGTTTCTGATCGAGACCCAAGATTCACTTCAAGATTTTGGGTTAGTTTGCAAAAAGCTATGGGAACACGATTTACGATTTAGTTTGGCATATCATCCCTCTGGACGGACAATCGAGAGGACTATTCAAACTCTTGAAGATTTATTAAGACTATGTGTCCTTGACTTCAAGGGAAGTTGGGATAAGTTCTTACCATTGGTGGAGTTTTCCTATAACAACAGTTATCAAGCAAGTATTGGCATGGCTCCATTTGAGGCGTTGTATGGAAGAAAGTGTCGTTCTCCAGTATATTGGGATGAGGTGGGTAAAGCAACGTTGTTGGGACCGGAGTTGGTACGTTCCAAAAACTTGTTGATCGATTTCGCAATCAATGAATACGTGCAAGTATACACGGTCAACAAGTAATAAAGTGAAAGTAGAGTATCGTTCCCACGAGGAATTATTTGATAAAAATTACCAATTACTAATTCTTAACCAAACTAATTTTATTTAAACAATCTCAAATCGTGATTTTTCTAATTAATAAAACTAAATTAAAACTAGGTTACTTTATAAATGAATTCAAATAAATAAAGGCTAAGACTCCAATATCCCCAATTATGAACTATAAACCAATTATCCAATTATCCCAATTATTATGTCTCATTGAATTGTTAATGAGGAATTCTCAAATGCCAAAAGCCCTCTCTCGAAAGTGATCAATTGCCTTCTATTTAACCTTGATTAATTTTGCTATATCTCTATGCAAAACAATTGAATTAAACTCACATAATCCCAATTCCTTATGTGTTATACGCAAGCAAATAGATATTCTCATTCGATTCACAAACCTACTTATTCTTTGTGCAAATAACTAAGTCACATGTCACCATGCCCAGATTCTAACCCTAGAATTCCTTTCTCAATTCCTTCTAGAGTAACAAGGTAATTACAGATCAGATAATTAATCAATAAGCTCAAAACAAGATGAACAATTCACTTCAACATAAATAATTAGAATAAATCAAATAATCAATTCATAATCATAAAAAGTTCAATTGAAATCTTAATGAAAGAGTTAGTTCATAATTAATGAATTAAAATCAAGAATCCACAATTGAATAGACATTAAAAGATAAAAGTAAGATGAGAGAAGAGAATAGAATCTGCCGTCAACCAAACTGATGCCCCCCTCGCTTGCTCTCGCTCTCGATCTTCAATGGTCTCCAAGTTGCTTCAATCTCCAAAACTAATAAGAACTAGGGTTATGTTCTAATCTAAAGGAGTGTTTAATCTAGTCTAATCTATGTAATCTCCACTTATTTTATGCCTTACATCATGTATTTATAGGTTACAAGTCCAATTTTTAGTTTAGGAACAAACCCAATCCAATTTGAGTCAAAAAGGTGTCAAAATTCGTCCCAAAAGCGCGTGTGTCGCACCAAGCCTCTTCCCCAAACACCCAAAGACTGTTCACTTATTTGAGAATCTGCCTTATAACGCCCCGGGGCTGGAAAATGAACTAAGAATAGCGCCCCGGCGCTGTTACAAGTTCTGACATTTTCTGCTCCGACGTCCTTTGGAAAAATGGCCATAACTTCTTCGTCCGAACTCCGATTTTGATGATTCAAGATGTTCCGGAAAGAGGAAAAGTAGATCTATAACTTTCATTCTTTGAGTTTTTCGAAATAATGTCCGGAGCTATAGTCAAATTAGCTCACTGCTGTGTAAATGGCAAGCCAAAAACGCGAATCTAGCCACCTCAAACGTCAATCCAAGTAACTTTTGTCCCAAATCCTACAAAACAATATAAAACATGCTTGAATAGACACAAACACATAAAAACATCCTAAAAGACTTGAGAACAATAATAAATTAAGCCCGAATGTATCCAATTCATGTGTATAAAACTCACTCATCATATGACTACAGAAAAGATTCAAACAATCCAACAACGTATAAAAACCTCACAAGATCGACAAAAGAGTTATGCTGATCTTCATTGAAAGGACGTGGAATTCGATATTGGAGATCATGTGTTGTTACGTGTTGCTCCATGGAAAGGAGTTACGAGATTTGGAAAGAGAGGAAAGCTCAATCCTCGATTCATTGGCCCATTTTTAATCCTCGATCGAAAGCGAGGAATCGTAGCTATAGACTCGCTTTTTCCGCCAAGTATGTCTCGTGTTCATAACGTGTTTCACATATCCATGTTACGTAAATATGTGGAAGACCCAAACCACATTATTGAGTTAGAACCGGACGAAATAGCGGAAGATTTAACGTATGAAGAGGTTTCTGTTAAAATCTTGGATAAGAAGGAACATGTTCTACGCTCCAAGATTATACCTCAAGTCAAAGTTTTGTGGAGGAACCACGATATTGAGGAAATGACCTGAGAGTTAGAATCTGAAATGAAATCAAGGTATCCTTACCTCTTCGACATACCAGGTACGTACCCTAATTTCGAGGGCAAAATTTCATAAGAAGGAGAGGTTGTAAGACCCCAACTTTTATGAATAAAGATGAATTTTCTATAAATATCATTTTTGAATATTATGGAGTGAATTTGATATAATGTTATAGTTGTGGGTAATATTTATAAATTTTACAAAGTACGCAAGTTGTTATATAATATTCGATTGGTCGGGGAATATTCATTTTAACAGGGAATATTCGTACAACAACACAATCATTGGTGGACCCCACAACGAAATTATTGTCGAATTGAGAAAATGACAAAAATATTTTTATAAAAAAAATAGCGGAAGTTTTACCGTTAACTATTGAAACACCCGATGTTAAAAGTACAGTAATACGCGTGGTTGCATAGTAGCACACGGTATTGATTATTGATGCTTACGTGAGAAGTCACTCAGTTTTGTTTAATTATTATTACAGTAATTGCTGCATAGTATCTCATGTTATTTGATTCAATTATTGTCGATATTTTATATATTATTAAATCAATAATTGAGATGACAAAGTTATTAATATTATTATTTGCAATATTAACAATGTCTAGAAGTTCTATCAATGAGAGGTTTGGTCACCTAATTGCGCGCCAATAGGGAGAAATCCTTATTGGAAAGCCCCCTCTTTCCTGGGAATGACCTGGTCGATTAATATTGTGAATTATAATAAAGGTGATTAATGTTGTTAAAAATATTGAGGGGATTTTTATGAAGTATTTGTCGTAAGTGTTGCTTATTTTATGGACCCCTATTTACCCATTTTTCAAAATAATCGGTAGAAAGTTATTCATTATAATAAAGGTGGGGTCCACATGTGGGGCCTATATGTGTTGAAATATGAAATGTTAGGAAATGGGGGGGAAGGCTTTGGCGTAGGATGGAGGGAATTAGTATTATATATATATATATATATATATATATATATGGTACAACATGTGTTATATATATATATATATATATATATATATTATATTTTTGTTTTTTTTGTTTTGTTGTTATTTGAATTTGGTTGAATTCAGTTGCTTGCAAGATTGGTAAGTCATTCGTGAATTGAATAATTCAGCCCGTGAATATTTGAATGTTGCGTCCGTGAATTTTCCTTACACAATGCCCCTTCAATTCTCCTATAAATAGGATGCTTAGTTAGAATTGAAAACACACCAGAAATTCAGAGAATTCTTCTTCTATAATCTTGAGCGTATTTCTTTAGAGTTTTAAGAAGCTTTGAGCGTAGAAAACAGTATAAGTTTTCTTCAAGAATATCATCGCCCTACCAGTCGGAATACTCTTCTTTCTAAGGTAAGGGATATTATTTCTTTCGTATTCATGAAGAGAATTATTTTCTTTCAAATACTTGTAAGAGTACGTTATTCCATTCTTTATTATTATGTTGGAATAACTCATACATCAAGTACCGCATAGATGGTAAAATTCTTCGTTATTCCATTCTTTATTATTACATTGGAATAACTCATGCATGCAGGCGATCTATCGCGCCCGGTGAATTCGTTGTTATTCCATTCTTTATTATTTTGTTGGAATATCACATCATGCGGATTATGCATTTGACTGGTTCCATTCTTTATTATTCTTGCGGATTCTGGCGAATTGGTTCCATTCTTTATTATCTGTCGAATATCCCGCATGCGTGCGATTACGCATAACATGGTTCCATTCTTTATTATTCTGTTGGAATAACTTGTCTATGTGGATTACCGCATGCATGGTGAATGATCCTTTGTATTCATTCCTTATTAATTGTGAAAATGATCTGTCTACGTGGATTACTGCATGGCGGGCAAAAATCCATTTGCAGTTTCATATATTCTATTATACTCAATTGGTTAAAGTTTTGGCTTATATACTCTATAAAATTAGTAGAATATCCTGGATATTTGCGATTCATCCAGTATCTTTTCATGAAAATATTCTTCTGAGCATTCTTGAATTTTACTCCACAAAGCAGTATCATGTTGACAATTTGGACATTATTGAGTTCAGGATAAATTAACTTATTAATCATTAAAATTTATTCTTGAACTTGTTTTATTGAATTATTATGTCATTGTCATCATCCTCATGTTTATATTATGTTGAAAGTCATCTGTGGCCTGTAGTGTATAGATGGACTAGGTATGATTATGACCAGAGATTATTCGGTATAATCATGACCGTAATGTTATAAATGATGTGGTAAAAGTCCTCATTGGCCCGTAGTGCATTGATGGACAGTTGTTGGCATGATCATGACCATTGATGAAAACACGAATATCCTTGGCCCGTAGTGCATGGATAAATTGTGGTTTTAATACTAATGAATATCATTGGCCGTGGTGCAGGGATGATGTGGATTATTTATTAAGCTGAGTCTCAGTGATCAAAGTGATGAAAAACTTTTTTAAATCATAGAAGATAGTAGATTTTATTCTCTACTTGACTCTTCTAATGGATTGCTTGTTCCGCTGCAGTTAAACTTGATGTGTGTTATATTTTATCAGTTTAACACTGTTGAAGACTAATGATAAATTATTCTGCATTATCTTAGTCATAATATTTCTTACTGGGCTAGTTGAGCTCACCCTTTCGCTTTCACTGTTCTCTTCAGGAAATGAGAATGTAGCAGGGACTAGTCGGGGAACAGAGTGACGGTCCAGATGATAGCATTAGTAGTCCTCACTATTCTATGAAATAGTGTGATAATAAATGTATTGAGGACTTATTTTGAGTTTGAATACTGTCTAGAAGACAATATTTGTATTTAAACTCACAAATCATGTTGTATATTTAAGGTTGTATTTGTATTCTGTACCATGTATTTGGTGACTCAGGATAGGTGATGTATACCTATTTTGGGGGTGTCACAGTTGGTATCAGAGCTTAGGGATATGATCCCTGGCTGAGATGTGAGACAAGAACTAGGAGGGGAGAGACGGGTGATAAAAGTACAATAATACGCGTGGTTGCATAGTAAAACACGGTATTGATTATTGATGCTTATGTGAGAAGTCACTCAGTTATACTCAATTATTGCTACAGTAATTGTTGTATAGTATCTCACGTTATTTGATTCAATTATTGTCACAGTATTAATATTTTTTATTATTAAATCAATAATTGAGACGACAAAGTTATTCATATTATTATTTGCAATATTGACGATGTCTAGAAAGTTCTGTCGATGAGAGGTTTGGTCACCTAATTACGCATCAATTGGGAGAAATCCTTATCGGAAAGCCCCCTCTTTCCTGGAAATGATCTGGTTGTTAAATATTGTGAGTTATAATATTAATGATGAATAATTGTTAATAAATTAAAAATGTGTTTATTAAAGATAAATGATTTGTGGTAAATATTTATTCAATTTTTGATATAAATATAGGGATTGTTATGAGGCGTTTGTTGTAAGTTTGACTTAGTATTCCATGAGAAGATTTACTAATTTTATGGACCGTTGATGGCGGTTTTAACAGTAAATCAATCTGGACCATCGATTGTGATTTTAATAGTAAATCAATTTGGACCATCGATGGTGGTTTTAATATTAAATCAATCTAGACCGTCGGTGATAGTTTTAAAAGTAAATCAATCTGGACCGTCGGTGGTGGTTTTAAAAATAAATCAATTTGGACCGTCGGTGGTGGTTTTAAAAGTAAATCAACCTGGACCGTCGGTTGTGGTTTTAATAGTAATCAATATGAACCGTCCGTTCTAATAGTAAATCAATCTGAACATTCATGAATCGCCATTATTTAGTCCATTCTCTATAAATAGAAGCTTAATTCTTCTTTCATTCTCACTAATTCACCGAGATTCACAAGAGACACTATAGAGAGAAACTATAGAGAGCACGAAGAAGAGTATTCTACTACTTCACTATTGCAGATCCAAATTTCTACTAAGGTAAGGGTATTATTTCTTTTCAGATTCATAAGGAATACTATTTTCATATTCATCCTTTAATATGTCGGAATAACTTTGTTTCATGCAGATTACGTCTTAGTATTTATATGTGAAAATTCATTTGCAGTTTTGTATGTTATTTCTTTTCATATTCTTAAATCTAAACTTACTATGGTAAGTATTGCTTCTATAATCCTTGAAATTAGTAGAATATTCTTGAGTTTTTCACTTCATCCAGTATCATTTCATTGGAATATTAATCTGAACTTTCTTATTAAATATCAATATTTTCACTCGGGGTACTATTCATGGGTTACTATTTACCCGATTACTATTCACTAGAATATTATTCACTCAGATATTCAGGGCACTTTTCATGTCGGGGTACTATTCATGAGTTACTATTCACGGGTTACTATTCACTCGGGTATTCAGGGCACTTTTCATGCCGGGGTACTATTCCCGAAGTACTATTCACAGGGTACTATTCACGGGATACTATTCACCGAAAAATTTATTTCTTTTCTGTCCAAATTATTTTGATACATTTATATTATTCTTGAATTTTACTCCACAAAGCGGTATCATGTTGACAATTTGGACATTATTGAATTTTGGATAAATTAAGTTATAAATCTTTAAAAATTTATCCTTTGCTTTCTTTTAATTGAATTCTTATATCATTGTCATCATCCTCATGCTTATATTGTGATAAAAGTCATATTTGGCTTACGTGCATAGATGAACTATTAATTGGTATGATTATGACCAGGGATAATTCGGTATGATCATGACCATTGATGATTACACGATTATTCTTAGCCCGTAGTGCAAGAATAATTTGTGGACGTGATACTAATGAATATCCTTGGCCCGTAGTGCAGGGATGATTCGATGATGTGATTTATTTATTAAGCTGAGTCCCAGCGATCAAGTTAATGATAATTTTTTTAAATCATAGAAGATAGCAGATTTTATTCTCTACTTGACTCTTTTAATGGATTGCTTGTTCCACTGCAGTTAAACTTGTTGTCTATTATATTCTATCAGTTTAACATTGTTGAAGGCTAATGATAACTTATTCTGTATTATCTTAGTCATAATATTTCTTACTGGGCTAGTTGAGCTCACCCTTTTACTTCCATTGTTCTCTCCAGAAAATGAGAACGTAGCCGAAACAGAGTGATGGTCCGAGATGGTGTTATAGCAGTCCTCACTATTCTATAAAATAGTGTGACAATAAATGTAATTAAGACTCCATTTGAGTTTGGATATTGTCTAGAAGATAATATTTGTGTAAAAACTCTCAGCTCATGTTGTATAATTAAGTTTGTATTTGTATTCAGTACCATGTATTTGGCGACCCAAGATGGGTGATGTATACCTATTTTGGGGGCGTCACATACTATAATGCCACACAAGACTCATTTATATGACTTAGTAAATCACATATTTCAAACTTACTTTTATCATATAGTCTTATACATTAATCATTCACGTTATAATATTATTCTTAATGTCCCACTTAGCATTTCATGCATGAAGCTACAAAAATAAATTTTCAAGGACTGGTCACTGGCGCAGCTGCTGTAAGACCCTAACTTTTATGAATAAAGATTTAATTTTCTCTAAATATCATTTTGAGTAATAAGGTGTGAATTTGATATAATGTTATAGTTTTGGGTAATATTTGCAAATTTTGATAAGTAAGAAAGTTGTCATAAAATATTCGTTTGGTCGGAGAATATTTGTTTTATCAGGGAATATTCGTACGACAACACAATCATTGGTGGACCCCACAACGAAATTACTATCGGATATAGAAACCTTTTTATAAAATAATGGCAAAATTTTTACCGTTAAATGTTAAAATACCCGGTGATAAAAGTACATTAATACGCGTGGTTGCACAGTAGCACACGGTATTGTAAAGTATCTTTGATTATTGATGCTTACGTGAGAAGTCACTTAATTTTATTCAATTATTGCAACAGTATTTAATGAATAGTATCTCATATTATTGATTCAATTATTGTCACAGTATCAGCTGCACAATATTTTATATTATTAAATCAATAAATGAGACGACACAGTTATTCATATTATTATTTGCATTATTGATAATGTCTAAAAAGTTCTATTGAGGAAAGGGTTTGATCAACTAATTGCGCGCCAATAAGGAGAAGTCTTTATCGAAAAGCCCCCTCTTTCTTGGGAATGATCTGGTTGTTAATATTGCGAGTTATAATATTAATGATGAATAAATGTTATTAAAAATATGTTTAGTGAAGCCAAGTGAATTGTGATAAATAGAGGGGTTTTTTATGAAGTATTTTTTGTAAGTTTGGCTTATTACATGGACCCCACTCACTCATTTTTCAAAATCGTCAGTAGAAAGTTATCTCAGTTTTTATTTTATATTGTATAGTGTTTGCATAGTACTGTATAGTATTTCATAGTACTGCATAATGTTTGTATAGTACTGCATAGTGTTTGCATAGTATTGCATAATATAAATCAAAAAAATTCAGCCGAACTCGGCGCCCGTGAATATGGTTATTATGCGTCCGTGATTTTTCTTAAATAGTACCCTGCTCTCCTATAAATAGGATGCTTAGTTTAGAAATGAAAATCACACCAGAATCAGAAAATTCTTCTTCTATAATATTGAGCCTATTTCTTTTGAGCTTAAGGAAACTTTGAATGTAGCAAATAATGCAAGTTTTTTTTCAAAAATATCTCCGCTATACCAGTCAGAAGTACTCTCTTTTTAAGTTAAGGGGTATTATTTATTTCATATTCATCAAAGATATTATTTTTCGTATTCGTAAGGAATATTATTTTCATTCAATATTCGTAAGGGATATTATCTTCGTTCAATATTCGTAAGTAATATTATTTTCGTTCATATTTTGTAGTAAGTAATATTATTTCGTTTCATATTCCTAAATCTACACTTATTTTGATAAGTATTGTTTCTATACTCCTTGAAATTAGTAGAATATCCTTGAAATTTGCGCTTCATCTAGTATCGTTCCACTGAAATATTTTTTTGAACATTCTTGTTAAATTTTAATCTTTTCATGTCGGGGTACTAGTCACGGGGTACTATTCATACATATAATACTATTCACGAAGTATTATTCACGGGGTACTATTCACGAAAAAAATTGTTTTTTTTCTGTCCAAATTATTTTTGATACATGAATATTATTCTTGAATTTTACTCTACAAAGTAGTTATCATGTTGACAATTTGGATATTCTTGAACTCTGGATAAATTAAATTATAAATCTTTAAAATTTATCCTTGCTATCACTTAATTGAATTCTTATATCATTGTCATCATCCTCATGCTTAAATTGTGATGAAAGTCATCTTTGGCCCGTAGTGCATAGATAGACTATTGATTGGTATGATTATGACCAAGAATTATGTATCGATATAATCATGACCTGTAATGTTACAAATGATGTGATAAAAGTCCTCATTGGCCCGTAGTGCATTGATGGACAACTATTTGGCATGATCATGACCATTGGTGATACTAACGAATATCCTTAGCCCGTAGTGCATGGATAATTCGTGGATGTGATAATAACGAATATCTTTGGCCCGTAGTGCATGGATAATTCGTGTATCTGATACTAACGAATATCCTTGGCCCATAGTGCATGGATAATTCGGTGATGTGGATTATTTATTGAGATGTGTTAAAGAGATAAAATATTAATGATGAACTTTTAAATCATAGAAGATAGTAGATATCATGCTCTACTTGACTCTTCTAATGGATTGCTTGTTCCGCTGCAGTTAAACTTGTTGTCTATTGTATTCTATCAGTTTTACACTGTTGAAGGCTAATAATAATTTATTCTGTATTATCGTAGTCATAATATTCTTTACTGAGCTAGTTGAGCTAACCCTTTTCTTTCATTGTTCTCTTCAGAAAATGAGAATATAGATGAGACTAGTCGGGGAATGGAGTGATGGTCCAAGATGGTGGTTATAGTAGTCTTCAATATTCTATAAAATAGTGTGATAATAATTATAATGAGGACTCCATTTGAGTTTGGATATTGTCTACGAGACAATATTCGTGTTAAAACTCCCAGCTTAATTATGTTTTATCGTATTTTGCACGACAATTAATAATTGTGAAAATTAAGTTTATATTTGAATTCTGTACCATGTATTTGGCGACTCAGAATGAGTTGTGTATACCTATTTTGGGCGCCACAATTGCGTTGGTTTGTCTATGAGTAATAGCAGCAATTGCGCCAATACTGGAGACGATCCCAAACCAAAGCTTTACCTTAGCGAGTCTCGAGACCATACCACAAAGTATTTTCACATAATAATTAATCAACTAAAATAATAATAACAAATAGCCTATCATATTATTTAATTTAAGTTGAATTATTACCTTCCAAGACACACATACATATATATGTAATTCAACATAAATATTTAAATAATTTATTTATTTAATTAATATTATTTATAAAATTCACGGGTATTACAGGACTGGGCGACGGTTCGGTCTGTCGCGTATATCAGAGAATCGTCGTCTTAGCTTTTTGCGACGCATTGAACCATTGACATAACATATAAACCGTTTATCTGTTCTATAGCGATGGATCAAACCGTTGCCCGATCCGTTGCTAAAGTTGGTGAACAGGGTATGTAAAAAATGGGTATGCATCAGAAACGGAATGTATGATATATTTATATTAATGTCTGCTTAATTTTTTTTAACAGAATGAGCCAATTTCAAAATATTAATTAGTTTAATTGGATAATTTAAAAAATTAAAAGTTCAATAGTGTAATCAGGAAAACGTGCCAACTACAGTGGGTAATTTATTAATTTTATCGATAAAAAATTAACGTCCATTTATTTATTTTTAACAAAATCATGACCTAATTTTAAAATAATAATTAATTTAATAAAATAATTTAAAAAATTAAAAATTCAATAATATAATCATTAAAACATGTCCACTTCTTTAGTTTTGCCATTAAATTCCCTTCAGTGGTTCAATTAACCCCATCCACATGTTGTCGATGCCATAACAGCTACTTGATATTAAGTTGAAGATGACAAACAGCCATAATTAAGCCACCCACAAAGCTTGCCATATATATCTACCCCTGCTTATTTATGTATATGGGTATAGTAGTAGTAGTTCAATTCAATCGATTTTGGGACCATCTTTCTTTATAATTAAAATTAAATAAATGCAATGCCTTTTTCTCAGTTTTAAATATGTTAGTAATGTGATATACAAGTAGTGTATGCAATGGATTGATTTTTCCTGCATTTACGTACGTGGTCCCATATATTCCTTATGACATATATATATATATACACAGGATCCTGTCCGGACTCCTAGACAGGTCCTAAAATACGGACCATTTTTTTTTTTTTTTTTTTTGAAACTAAAATAAAAATAAAAATTATGGAACTGGAATTTTTACATAATAAAGTATTTTGGGTGTGTTTTGGATATCTATACCAAAAAATATATATATACGATCTGCACAGATTATGCGGACATGTTTTAGTATAGGCATCCAAATCACACCCAAAAACATCAGACATGTAAAATTTCGATTCCATAATTTTATTTTTTTTATTGTTTCAAAAAAATAAAAGCAAAAAAATAAAAATAAAATAATTCAGATTTTATAGAGTAAAGGATCCCGAACTGGATCCGGACTCTCTCTCTCTCTCTCTCTCTCTCTCTCTCTATATATATATATATATATATATATATATATATAACGAATAATTGTATTAGCTAGAGGACCGAGGAGCAACATTCCCCTAGAAAAGTATGGGGGCATTTTTTGGAGAATGATATCTTTAGGGTTGAAAAAGAATATTAATTTAATTTATGTATTATTCTACTAATGTGTATAATATTCGAAATTGCGTTGAATTAATATTTTCAAAATATTATCTCGATCTCTATTTTTGTTTAGATAGTGATAAGTAACATCTTTAATTAGGTATATATATATAATCAATCCGCCTCCTATAGGGTGGTCCGCATGCGGACCATCTTTAGCGACAAATAAAATTATCGCCAAATTCGTCGTCATAAGATCTGAACCGTGTTATAACGACAGTTCCATACGGACCACCCGCATAGAAAGCTCTCTGTATATATAATTTATGAATAATTTAAAGTCCATTAACATTTACTAATAGTTGTCTATTAATAGAAATGTTTTACATATTTTTGAATTAGACTCGTATACTATTTCTTAATTTCCTCCAGCAATAACTATAGCAAAAAAAATTGTATTAGGGGATTGCTAGAGAGGAGCAACATTCCCCATAAATTAAATTTTTTTTCTCTTTGTTTGTACATAGCAGTTTTTTCTTTTTAATTGTTGGGCAAAAAGTACAAATTTTATTAACAAATAATAGCAGTAAAAATTGCATGCTATATATATACCTTAATTTGAACGTACTCATTGTTGTAACTTGTACGCCAATTAAGACAAGCTGATGACATAGTGGAGCTCGTGTGAATTATACCATATACTAATAAACAACAATAACAATAAAATTTACTACTTATAATAATACATATATAATCTACATGCAACAGACAGAAGATGAAACTAACACTATACACAGTTATATAGTACACAATTTTTTATAATGAGTTTTTTGAATATATAACGGATTTCATCATCCATCGTCATATCAAGAATAACTATATAATGATGATTTATATAGCCCAAAAAATATTAAATTATAGAAGATTGTTTATTGGCGATTAAGCGTAAGCCATTATTAGAAAGTGTGGGGTCAATTGATTTCATTAAAAAAAAAAAAATTATTTTATAATATATGATAAATTTAAAAACAAAATTAAGTGTAATGAATAAATTATTGCATTTGAAAGTTTATGGAGTATTTTTTTTTAATATACGGGGTCAAATTAATTTTTTTTATAATTTTCTCAATTCCATATTACTTCTATTCATTAATGTATGCATCTTCCTTTAATATTTTTAAAATAAATAATAATCTAATTTATATTATTTTTATAACATAAGAAATTTAAATATTTATTAATAAATTTGTGATTAAAAATACGTATTAGGGGTCAATAAGGGATATATATATATAATGTTATTATTTATTATATTAATAATATTATAACCAAATAAATGTTATATATATATAATTGACCAAAAATACAAAATTATTTAAAAAATTGACTCATCGAACATCACAATATTTTGACATCATTAAATAAATTTTTCACCTGAAGACAGCTTATTGCACTAACTCATCATCATCTATATAAGTTTTTCTCTCTCTCTATATATATAATATAATATCATATATGTATATAGACACAGATAGATGCATAGTCACAAAAAGAGAAAACAAAAAGCAAAGAGAATGTGTTGGTTTCATGATGTTAGACCATTTAATTAATTAATTAGTTAATGATGATAATATATACTCATCCTGTTGGAAATTGGAATACATCACAACTCAAATTCGAGGAAACTTAACAAGAGGATGGAGGTCACGTACTGATAATACACGTAAGGGTATATATGGTTGGTTATGCTTTAAATTTATAATTTTATTAAAGTTTTATATTGGTTATTTTAAAAATATTTATAAGTGTATTTTAGTATTTGTTGATATAAGTTTAGTAACTTAGTTAAAAAAAAGGGACAAGATCGTGTGCACATGAGGATGACTAAGGAATTGAGTTATGCCAAGTTTGATGGTACGAATTTTCAGAGGTAGTCTCATATATGTTGTAGATATTTGTTGCACTATTTATCTAATTCACTCTTTGATATTTATTATCCGTGCAAGATGGAAAATCAGTAATAGAGCAAGTTTATACATACCAAACAATTGTAGGATAATAGGTTCAAGAATCCCAATTAAATTCAGAAACCTTTCACTAAAGGTCCTTGCTTCGTATGTGGCAAACCTGGCCATATTGCTATGAAGTGTCACTTTCGCAAGGGGCAAGATAACAAAAATAATAAATCTCACCCCAAGCCCCAAGCGAACTTGGTTGAACCCAATGATATTATTGTTGATGTTGTCTCGAAAATAAACCTAAGTTGACAACTTCACGGAATGTGTAGTAGATACCGGTGCCACTAGACACATTTGCGTGAATAGAGACATAATTCTTAACTATGAAAATGTGAAAGTGTTTATGAGGGATTCTCGAGCCACCAATGTTGCGGGAAAAGGGAAAGTCTTACTAAAATTAACTTCTGGGAAAATAATTGCTTTACAAGATGTACTTCATGTGCCCGATATTCGTAGAAATCTTGTGTCCGGGTCTTTGTTGAACAAAGCTGGCATTAAACTTGTGTTTGAGTCTGATAAACTTGTACTTACTCAGAATGGAGAATTTGTTGGAATTTTTTTTGTAATAGGAGTTTATTTGTACTTGATACTTCTGCTGAATTGAATAATAAGAATGCTTCTTTTGCTTATATTGTTGAATCTTTGGATATGTGGCATGCTAGATTAGGACATGTGAATGTGACTTTTATTAAAAAATTGAAACAACTTGAGCTTATACCTAATCTTGCAAATACCGAGTTTAATAAATATAAAATTTATGTAGAAACAAAACATGCTAAGAAACCTTTTAAAAGTATTGAAAGACAAACTGAACTACTTGAGTTAATTCACAGTGATCTAGCTGATTTTAAAAATACAACGAGTAGAGGTGGTAAGAAATATTATATTTCCTTTGTAGATGATATGTCTAGATATACTAGTATTTATCTTCTTTCCTCTAAAGATGAAGCATAAGAAATGTTTATTAAATATAAAGCAGAAGTTAAAAATTAGTTAGAAAGAAAAATTAAAAGACTTAGATCTGATCGTGGAGGTGAATATGATTCAGGAAGTTTTAAAAAAAAATTGAACTAAATAAAATTATACATGAAACTTCTCCTCCTTATTCTCTACAGTCCAATGGAGTTGCGAAAAGAAAA
The DNA here is from genome assembly GCA_020205615.1 of Panax quinquefolius. Lineage (NCBI taxonomy): Eukaryota > Viridiplantae > Streptophyta > Magnoliopsida > Apiales > Araliaceae > Panax > Panax quinquefolius. Next base: position 129,662,408 of record CM035161.1, read on the forward strand.
AATAGAACACTTAAAGATATAATGAATGCTATGTTAATTAGTTTTGGTTTACCTTCTAATATGTGGGAAAAGCTTGCCTCTCTGCAAATCATATTTTGAATAGAGTTCCACATAAAAAGATAGACTCTACACTATATCATTTATGGAAAAAACATGCACCTAATTTGGGGTATCTTAAAGTGTGGGGGTGTCTAACTAAAGTAGCTATACCGAAATTTAAAAGGAATAAAATTGGACCTAAAACAATGGATTATATTTTTATTGGATATGCTTCTAATAGCGCTGCTTATAGATTTTTGGTAATTAAAGATGCAATTAATAATTATCAAAATAATTCAATTTTGGAAACAAAGGATGCAGAATTTTTTAAAAATATATTTCCAATGAAAATAAGAGACGAGGGAAATCCTTCTTCAAGTGGACATCTTAAAAGGAAAGATAAAGAACCTGTACCTGCATCTACTAGAAGTAAAAGGCAACGTTTTGAGAAAACTTTTGGTCCATATTTTATAATTGCTTTTATAACTGAAGATGGCCCTAAAACTTATGAAGAAGCAATGAAATCAATTGATGCAAATTTTTTGAAGGATGCTATTAATAGTGAACTGGATTCTATTATGTCTAACCATACATGGGAACTAGTTAATTTGCCTAGAGGATGTACGTAAACCTATTGGATGTAAATGGGTGTTTAAAAAGAAGTTAAAAGCTGATGGGTCTATTGATAAATTTAAGGCAAGACTTGTAGCAAAAGGATTTACTCAAAAGGAAGTGTTTGATTATTTTGACACTTACTCACCAGTGACTAAATTGGCAACTATAAGAATTTTAATTACTTTGGCTTCTATTCATAAATTGATAATCCACCAAATGAACGTTAAAACTGCCTTTTTGAATGGAGAGTTAAATGAAGAAATATATATGTGTCAACCTGAAGGGTTTGTTGTTCCAGGTGAAGAACAAAAAGTGTGTAGACTGGTAAAATATTTGTATGGTTTGAAATAAGCGCCAAAACAATGAAATGACAAATTTAATAAAACTCTTTTGTCTAATAATTTTGTGATAAATGAATCTGATAGTTGTGTCTATAGTAGATTCAATGAAAATTGTGGTGTGATTATTTGTTTATTATGTGGATGACTTACTAATATTTGGTACTGATGAGAAAGTTGTGAAAACTACTAAAGATTTTTTATCTTCTAAATTTGACATGAAAGATTTAGGAGAAGCAGATTTGATTCTTGGCATGAAAATAAATAAACATGCAAATGGTTTAGTTTTATCACAGTCCTATTATGTGGAAAATATTCTTAAGAAATTTAATTTTTTAATGAAGAGCCATTAGGAACCCCTTATGACTCTAGTGCACATTTAAAGAAAAATAAAGGGAATGATATTGTACAAATTGAATATGCTAGAATCATTGGTAGTGTAATGTATTTAATGAACTGTATTCAGCCTGATATTGTATATGCCATTAGTAGACTTAGCAGATATACACATAATCCTTCACAAGATCATTGGAATGTATTATCACGACTAATGAGGTATTTAAAAGGAACAGTTAATGTAGCAGTACATTTCTCTCGTCATCCTAGTGTTTTAGAAGGATATTGTGATGCTAATTGGGTATCTGATAATGATGAGACAAACTCCACTAGTGGTTATGTGTTTACTTTAGGTGGAGGAGTTGTTTCTTGAAAATCTGCTAAACAAACTTCTACTACTAAATCTACTATGGAATCTGAATTTATTGCTTTAGAATTGGAAGGTACAGAAGCAGAGTGGATAAGGAATTTATTGGCTGATATACCATTGTGGTCTAAGCCAATTCTTTCTATTTCTTTGCATTGTGATTCTCAAACAGCTTTTATGAATAAAAATTAATTTTTCTCGAAATATATTTTTGAATATTATGGTATGGATTTGATATAATGTTATAGTTGTGGGTAATATTTATAAATTTTATAAAGTAAGCAAGTTGTTATAAAATATTCGACTGGTTGGAGAATATTCGTTTTAACAGGAAATATTCGTACGATGGCAAAATCATTGATGGACCTCATAACGAAAGTATTATCGGAATTAGAAAATGACATAAATGTCTTTTTATAAAAATAACGGCGAAAGTTTTACCGTTAAACCGTTTAAATACTCGGTGGTAAAAGTACAGTAATACACGTGGTTGCATAGTAGCACGCGATATTGATTATTGATGCTTATGTGAGAATTCAATCAGTTATACTCAATTATTGTTACTGTAATTGCTGCATAATATTTCTCATATTATTGATTCAATTATTGTCACAGTATCATCTGCATAATATTTTATATTTTTCAATCAATAATTGAGACGACAAAGTTATTCATATTATTATTTGTAATATTGACAATGTCTAGAAAGTTCGGTCGAGGAAAGGGGTTTGGTCACCTAATTGCGAGCTAATATGGAGAAATCCTAATCAGAAAACCCCCTATTTTTTGGGAATGATCTGGTTGTTAAATATTGTGAGTTATAATATTAATGATGAATAAGTTCGTATTGATTAAAGATGAAATTGATATTTTTATTATGTTGGGATTATTAGTGTTAGTGGAAATCGACATTTATTTCGATAATAATTGATTTCTGGAGGTTAAATTGACCAATCGGGTAATTAATCGAATAAATGAGCAATTATTTGCTATTAGTTCACATGCATATAACTATTTGTTCACATGAATGGAACTATTGATTCACATGCATGTACTATTGATTCACATGCATGTACTATCAAGGGAGGTGGTGCAAGTTTGATAATACTTGTAGGACTAAATTAAAAATGGAGGAAAAGATGAAGGTATTATACTGTAATATTTCGAGCTCCAAAATGTGCAATTATCGAAACTATGTTTAATTTTCCTATAAATAGAAGTTCATTCTTCTTTCATTCTCACCAATTCACTAAAACTCACAAGAGCAATTATAGAGAGAGAAGCTATAGAGAGAAAGAAGAATAGTATTTTGCTACTTCACTATTCTAATATCCATTCTTCTTCTAAGATAAGGGATATTATTAATTTTTGTTTAATACTCGTATGAAATAATATTTTCTTTCATACTCTGTAGTATGTAAGTAATATTCTTTCGTTTCGTATTCCTACTTCTACACTCATTTTTAAATATCGCTTCTATACTTCGTGAAATTAGTAGAATATCCTTGAAATTTGTGTTTCATCTAGTATCGTTTCACAGGGATATTTTTCTGAACATTCTTGTTAAATTTTAAGCTTGTCATGCCGGAGTACTATTTACGGGTACTATTCATTTATAAGGTACTATTAATACGTACAATACTATTCACAGAGTACTATTCATAAATACAGTACTATTCACGAAGTACTATTCACAAAATACTATTCATAAAGTACTATTCATGAAATACTATTTACGAAGTACTATTTACGAAGTACTATTCATGTGATACAATTCATGGGGTACTATTCACTCGGGTACTATTCACACGGAGTACTATTCATGATAAAAATTGATTTCTTTTCGATCCAAATTATTTTTGATACAATATTATTCTTGAATTTTACTCCACAAATCAGTATCATGTTGACAATATGGATATTATTGAACTCTGGATAAATTAAATTATAAATCTTTAAAATTTATCCCTGCTTTCATTTAATTGAATTCTTATATCATTGTCATCATCATCATGCTTATATTGTAATGAAAGTCATCTTTGGCCGTAGTGCATAGATGGACTGTTGATTAGTATTTTTCTATCTTTAATAATTTTGAATCATGTGGGGGATTGTTGGTTATGCTTTAAATTTATAGTTTTATCAATGTCCCACATTGGCTATTTTGGAAACACTCATGGTGTATATTAGTACTTGTTGGTATGAGCTTAGTAATTTAGTTAGGAAAAAAAATGGGATCGCCTACATTAGGATGGCTAAAGAATTGGGTTAGGCCAAGCTTGGTTCTTGAACTTGGTCCATAGTCTTCTTCTATGAGTACTTTTTAGGACAGTAGTGTTGGTATATAAGTGTAGACAACATGCTTGATGAAATACCTGAAAGAAAAACAGACCACTTTATATTTGGATCATTAGACTCATGATGATTTTGTGGATACTTTTTTTCTATAATTTTCTAATTTTCCCTTCAGAGTTTAGAATGATGTAGACAACCTTCTTGATAAAATACCGGAAAGGCAAAAAAAAACATACATTTGGTAAGATTTTATACTTTTCTAATAAAGTGTTTTTCTATAAAACTAATGAATTTGTATTCGTTCGGGTAAAATGCAAATGTGACCACTGAACTTTAGGGATTTTTGGGTATTGAGCCCTTTTCTTTTGGTCAACGCATTGTGAGCCCTTTTCTATTAAAAAATTTTGACTTTGAGCCCCTGTTGCCAGATATGCGTTGACTTGCTCACGTGGCGCCTACGTGGCACACGTGGCATATCTGACGTGAGTTTTTTTATTTTTTATTTTACATGTGGCATATATGACGTGGCTGTTATTAGACTTGAACCAAAAAATTTGGTGCTGCTCAGATTCGATCTCCAGACCTCCAACTTGAAACTTCAACCCAATGACCACCCAAGCACCACGGGTTAGCTAATTTTTTTTTGCAAGGATTATGATTTATAACATCTAGTCGAATTTCCCCCAAATTAAAACAAAACCCATTTAGTTAGATCTGTTGTCTCAGTCTCTATTTTATTTCTTTTGATATTCATTTATCGCTTTCTCTATGCATAAACGAAAACCTAGGGTTTCTTACTTTCGTCAAATTGGGGGTTTCTCTGCTTCTCTCACAAGCTTCAAATCAATGCTCGAAACTGATTGGTTTGCTAATAATACTATGAACCCTTCTCAAAATATTCTCACAAATCATCACCCAGATTTCAAAATGCGAATCTGTGTAAAATTAGTTATGACATGAATTTGATTATTGTTCAAAAACTTATTCTCTCCGATTTTGAGATTGAAGGCAACTAGGAGAGGACTACGAAGAAATGGGTGGTGATTTTGAGATTGGGGTTTCATGGCTATCAAGAAGAGAGAGTAAGGTTGGAGCTCTGAAGAAATCGATTTCTTTGGCACGGAATCAATGGCGGTGAAACCCATCTTGTCTACTTGTACCAACCGGAGTTCGTCGGTGAAGCGCCACTGGTAGGAAGGTCGATCGACGAAATTTTGGTTTCAAAATGTGTCGGTCGACTGAGCAAATGACAACATTTGAGGTTAACGATCACGGCGATGGTGGGTGGTTACAAAGGTGATGAAACTATTGAGAAGATTAAGAGGGAGATTTTGCTTATTTAAATTTTTATATTGGTGAATTATATATAATTAAGGGTTTAATCATTCTAATTCTGATTTTGGTGACTGAGGTGAGGCAATTAAATAGAGAGGATTAATTAGATTGAAGAGGGATATAAGACCCCAAATTATTAATAAGTGAAATTTATTTTCCTCTATTTATTATTTTGAAAAATAGTAAGGGTTGATTTGATTAATGGGGTTAGTTATGGGTAAAATGCGCAAATATTTTGAATAAGCAAGTGGTTATAAAATATTCATTATTGTTGGGGAATATTCGTTTGGTCGTGGAATATTCCTACTGTCGGGGAATATTCGTACGACGGCTGTGAGACCCCAGATTTTATCAATAAAGATTTAAATTTTGTCAAAATAATTTTTTAATATTATGGTGTGAATTTGAGATAATATTATAGTTGTGGGTAGTATTTATAAATTTTGCAAAGTATGCAAGTGGTTATATTATATTCGATTGGTGGGGAATATTAGGTTTAGCGAGGGAATATTAGATACAACTACTCAATCATTGGTGGACCCCTAATAATGTAATTATTGTCGGATTGAGAAAGCGACAAAAATATTTTATTGAAATAACGGCGGAAGTTTTAAAGTGGTTTCTTGTTGAACTACTTTCAGTAGTAAAAATACGATAATAAGTGGTGGTTGCGTAGTAGCAGCTGCGGTATTGATTATTGATGCTTATGTGAGAAGTCACTCGGTTTGATTCTATTATTGTCGATTAATAATATGAATTATTATAGCGATAATGACGTTTTGTTTTATTCGTATTATTAACGTAATAAAAGCGAAACATCTTTTATATAAAATAAAATACTTTATTAAAGTTATTCTATAAATAGAATATATTATATTTTATTATGCATAGTGTTGCATAGTGTTTTTGCGATAGTGTTTTGCATAGTATTGCATAAGTATTTGCATAGTAAAATGTTTTTATATAAATAGAATATATTATATTTTATTTAAAGATTTTTCTTTAAATATGGACCGTCGATTAAAGTAAATCAATACTGGATAGTTTCATGGATTAATTCTTATGCATTCCATTTTCCTATAAATAGAAGCTCATTCCTTCATTATTTTTTCTTACGAATTCATTGAAACTCTGAGAGAGAAATTATAGAGAGAAGTTATAGAGAGAAAATTATAGAAAGAAGAAGAGTATTTCGCTACTTCACTACTTCTATATTAGGTTCTTTTTACGGTAAGGGTGTTATTCTTTTCTTCTTGAAGAGAACTTACATTATTCCATTCACTATTATTCTGTTGGAATAACTTTTGTAAAAGTGGCATACCCTATACATAACCTTGTATCATGTGGCATACCCTATACTTGGTGAAATCCTTATGTTATTCCATTGCTTATTATTACATTGGAATAACTTTTGTATCTGTGATTTTACCCTATACTTGGTGACATTCTTCTATTATTCTGTTGGAACATCACATGCATGTGTTTTACAGGACTGGTTAAAATCTTTATTATTCATTGGAACATCACATGCGTGTGTTTTACACGGACTGGTTAAAATCTTTATCATTCTGTTGGAATATCCTATCTGTGTGTTTTACAGGATGCGGTTCCATCTTTATTATTACATTGGAACATCACGCTTGGTGTGAATTTCACGACACGGTTAGTTATTATTACTCTGTTGGAATAACTTTGCCTCATGCACAAGCACCGCATGCGTGGTGATTTCTTTTGTTATTCCATTCTTTATTATACCCGGTTGGTTAAAGCTTTGACTTCTATACTCCATGAAATTAGTAGAATATCCTTGATATTTTGCTTTTCATCGATATCTTTCATGGAAATATTCTTACGATCATTCTTGAATTTTACTCTACTAAACAAGATGTCATGTTGATAATTTGGACGTTAATAATTCATGGATTAAATAATTCTTGAACTTGTTTTATTGAATTATTATGTCATTGTCATCATCCTCATGTTATATTATGTTATCTTTGGCTTACGTGCATAGATGAACTTAGTATGATTATGACGAGGATCATTCGGTATAATCATGACTTGATATAAATGATGTGACAAAAGTCCTCGAGGGTATTCGTGTAATGCGATGATGGATAGTTTTTGGTATGATTATGACCATGGGTGATTCGGTATAGTCATGACCATTGATAATTTGATGAAAATCCTTGGACCGTAGTACGGGGATGATTAGATGTGGTGGTTTATTTATTGTTTGAGTCTCGTGATAAAATTGATGAAAACCTTTTAAAACCTAAAAGATAGTAGACTTTATTCTCTACTTGACTCTTTTAATGGGTTGCTTATTCAGCTATGATTAAAGCGGTTGTCTATTGTATTTTATCGGTTTAACTTTGTTGAAGGCTAATGATAATTTATCTCGCATTATCTTAGTCATAATATTTCTTCTTTGGGCTAGTTGAGCTCACCCTTTTTTCACTTTTTCTCTTGTGAAATGAGAACATATTTGGGGATAGTCTGGGAACGAAGTAATGGTCGAGAGGATAGCATTAGTAGTCCTCACTATTACGTGAAATAGTGTGATAATAGTTGTAATGAGGACTCCTTTTGAGTTTGTATAATATCTAGTAGACAAAATTTGTATTCAAACTCACGAGTTTATGTTGTATTGTATACTACGAGTTATATTAGTAAGTTGTATTTGAATTTATGTACCATGTAAGTGGCGACCCAAGATGGGTGACGATACTTAATTTTAGGGGCGTCGCGGTTGGTATCGAGCTTAGGGATATGATCCTTGGTGAGATGTGAGATAAGAACTAGGAGGGAGAGGCGGGAATTCCTTCGCTAGTATGACCTACCTAAATTTATTTGGTATTTAATTGGTGGTCGAGTATAGGGATAATATGTGATATGTTAATTAACCCTTGTTTTGTGTGGTGTTTGAGAATGATATCTGAAAATCTTTGAGATAAGCAATGAAGCACATGAGAGTGTTGATTCAAATTTCAAACAAAAGGTAACGACCAACAATACGATAATAATCATCTTTGGTGGTGGCTAATTTATCGAACAATGATAACCATCGTGGGGAAATTATCATGTTAAGAATGGTAACCACTTGATTGGTAATCATGGCAAAGATAATAGAAGTGGAAATTGCAAGAAGAGAAGGTAATTTAGCTCAATTTTGTTGTGCAATCAAGTCAAGTCCATTTGGGATAGTGGCACCAAAGGCGGATCTGGACAAAACAAAGTCGGTGGTTTTCGGAAGAGCGTTTTTCGTGACTTCTCAAAAAGTGGGTAACCTTAACGAAGTTAGCAGGGGTTAGTTAATTATAAATTCTTGCGAAGTCTATACCTTATTAGATACCGGTTCTACCCATTCTTTTTATCTCTCTTGCTTTGCGTTCAACGTTTAAATTTGACTCAGGAGAAATTAGACTTTGATTTATCTATTGAAACTTCGTTGGGAGAAACCTTTCGTTACTCCAACATTTATTAATCTTGTTGTTTCAAATAAACACTTTCACGTTACTGTCGATCTTATCTCTTTGAAAATACTTGCCTTTGAGGTAATTTTTAAAAGCGATTGATTAACTACTCATTATTCTTTTTGTAAGGTTGTTAGCTTTCATATTCCTAACCAACTTTGTTATACTGAATTCAAAGTAACCAAATCCTAAAGTTAATCTTTGTGATATCAAGCCATAAGTAAAGAGCCCCGAACCTTTCGTTGTCAACTTCCTTTGTGGAATGCACCGAAGCGGACTTTCTGCGAGCGACATCGTGAATGAAGATGGCAAGTTTATAGGTATCATTGTGAGGTCTTTATCTAGGTTAAGGGATAGAAGTCACGGTTGGTATCAATGTGACGTACTATCCAAGTCTTGGATAAAGAGTGATTTTGAATGATATTTCTATCATTAATAAATTTCTTGGCGTATTCTTGAAGATTTCCTAGCCTACCCTAGGCGTGAAATCGAATTTTGTATTGACCCAGTCAAAAACCCATTTCTTAAACCCTCAAATATTTCTTCAACTAAATGAACAGTTTACGTGGTTTATGATGAAAGTCATAATAAAAGCATTGGAATAATGAAAATCATGGGTATTCGTGGTATTAGTAAGTTTTATGATGAGTTATGTTGGTTAGTATGTAAAAACATGAAAGTTTCTTAGAAATCACAAAGAGTTGAAAAAAATCGATTTTGGTGAAAAGCGTAACATGAAATTCAATTGACCATATCTCTTATTATATTTTGAATTTTTGAATGTGGTCAAGTCCTAGAGTTAGATCTACGAGTTACCTAACTAATCCAAGTGGAATTACTGGAAAAGGTGTTGTGGATTTTTGTGTGGACTGATTTTAGCAAAGGAGGCCAAAGCTGTAAATTTCGAAAATGCTACTGCCTAGAAACTTTAAGGGACTGTTTCGGCCACTTAAATTATGAGAAAAATTCTGGGTTTTTGGGACATGAAAGTATATGGTATAAAGTACCTCCTGTCCAAAAATGAGCTCATTCTGACTTAAAATGAGCAAGTTATGACTATTTCAATATTTAGGTTTTTTTTTAAAAAACGCTTATAATAATAGGAGTTCTATAACTCGATGACCATGAAATTTAAACTAGAAGCTCACGATAACATGTGTAAGGTCCTGCCAAGATTTGGGAATTTTTGGAGTTAAACTTGAGGTAGCTAATTTCTTAAGAAATTAATTAGAAATTGATTTTTGAAAAATAGTAAATGAATTTTAAAAATTCGAGAAAATATATTTTCATCATGGGACTATATTATGCTAAATCTCAGAAAAGAAATATTTTTGGGACTGATTTGGTATTTTTCATGAAAATAGTTTAATTCTGAACATATGAGTTAAATATGTTATGTGAAGTAACAAAATTGAAAATAGGATTTTATGGCTAGAGAATCCTATATAGAGTATATGCATATTTTTGAGAGATTTGATAATTGGTGATGATATCTTATGAGTATGACATTTTGAATGATTAAATGCATTATATGGTAAAGCGTAAACAATTGAGATAAATTGTTTATAAATTTAAGTGATTTAAATATTGTTATAATATTAATGATGTTAGATTATGAGATTATTAAGTGATTGAAAACATGGGGATATTTTTGAATCTGGATAAATTATATTATAAAAGGTTTAATATTTATCCTTTATCTCATTTGATTGATTCTTTATATCATTATCCTCATGCTTATATTATGTTGAAAGTCATACGTGGCTCATGTGTGCGCATAGATGGACTTGGTATGATTATGACCGAGGATTGTTCGGTATAATCATAATCAGTAATTGAATACACAATTATCTTTTTGGTAGTAGTGCATGGATAATTTGTGGTCGTGATACTTAATGAATACACAATTATCTTTGGCCGTAGTCATGGATAATTTCACAATTATCTTTAGTAGTAGTGCATGGATAATTTGTGGTCGTGATACTAATGAATACACAATTATCTTTGGCCGTAGTGCATGGATAATTTGTGGTCGTAATACTAATGAATACACAATTATCTTTGGTAGTAGTGCATGGATAATTTGTGGTCGCGATATCTTAATGAATACACAATTATCTTTGGTAGTAGTGCATGGATAATTTGTGGTCGTGATACTAATGAATACACGATTATCTTTGGTAGTAGTGCATGGATAATTTGTGGTCGTGATACTAATGAATACACGATTATCTTTGGTAGTAGTGCATGGATAATTTGTGGTCGTGATCTTAATGAATACACGATTATCTTTGGTAGTAGTGCATGGATAATTCGTGGTCGTGATCTTAATGAATATCCTTGGCACGTAGTGCGGGGATGATTCGATGATATGGATTAATTATTGGTGAGTCTCGTGAATGAAATATTAATTCATGGATGTGGTAAAAGTCATCTTTGGTAGTAGTGCATTGATGGACTTGGTATGATTATGACCGAGGATTATTCGGTATAATCATGACTAGTAATTGAAAACACGAATATCCTTAGCCAAGAAGTGCATGGATAATTCTTAATTGTGATACTATTAAGCTTAGTTTGATATTATTGGTTTTTTCTGATTTATATATATTTGGCTTTGTAGTGCAAAGATGAATTGTTAATGAATATCTTTGGTAGGATTGCGAAGATGAATTTAATATTTTTAACGATAAAGGTATTCAAGGTATCCTCATCTCTTTATCATATCATATCAGTGCGTACCACTAATTTGAGGGCAAAATTCCATAAGGAGGGAGATTGTGAGACCCCAGATTTTATCAATAAAGATTTAAATTTTGTCAAAATAATTTTTAATATTATGGTGTGAATTTGAGATAATATTATAGTTGTGGGTAGTATTTATAAATTTTGCAAAGTATGCAGTGGTTATATTATATATATTCGATTGGTGGGGAATATTAGGTTTAGCGGGGAATATTAAATACAACTACTCAATCATTGGTGGACCCTAATGTAATTATTGTCGGATTGAGAAAGCGACAAAAATATTTTATTGAAATAACGGCGGAAGTTTTAAAGTAGTTCTTGTTGAACTACTCGGTAGTAAAAGTACGATAATAAGTGTGGTTGCATAGTAGTAAGACACGGTATTGATTATTGATGCTTATGTGAGAAGTCACTCGGTTTGATTCCATTATTGTCGATTAATAATATGAATTATTATAGCGATAATGACATTTTATTTTATTCGTATTATTAACGTAATAAAGCGAAACATCTTTTATATAAAATAAAATACTTTATTAAAGTTATTCTATAAATAGAATATATTATATTTTATTATGCATAGTGTTGCATAGTGTTTTTTGCATAGTGTTTTGCATAAGATATTATATAGTGTTTGCATAGTAAAATATTTTTATATAAATAGAATATATTATATTTTATTTAAAAGATTTTTCTTTAAATATGGAATGTCAGATTAAAAGTAAATCAATCTGGATTGTTCATGGATTAATTCTTATGCATTCCATTTTCCTATAAATGAAGCTCATTCCTTCATTATTTTCTTACGAATTCATTGAAACTACAGAGAGAAATTATAGAGAAAGCTATAGAGAAAATTATAGAAAGAAGAAGAGTATTCTTTACTTCACTACTTCTATATTAGGTTCTTTACTACGGTAAGGGTGTTATTCTTTCTTCTTGAAGAGAACTTACGCTATTCCATTCACTATTATTATTACATTGGAATAACTTTTGTAAAAAAGTGGTATACCTAAACATAAACTGATACGTCTGTGATATACCTATACTTGGTGAAATCCTTATGTTATTCCATCGCTTATTATTACATTGGAATAACTTTGTATCTGTGATTTACCTATACTTGGTGACATTCTTCTATTATTACATTGGAACATCGTATGTATGTTTTTTACAGGACTGGTTAAAATCTTTATTATTCTGTTGGAACATCACATCATGTGTTTTTACGGACTGGTTAAAATCTTTATCATTACATTGGAATATCCTATCATGTGTTTTACACCGGATGCTGGTTCCATCTTTATTATTACTGTTGGAACATCCCGCTCGGTGTGAATTTCACGACTTTGGTTCCGTTATTATTATTACATTGGAATAACTCGTCTATGCTAAGCAATCTGGCGCATGGTGATTTCTTTTGTTATTCCATTCTTTATTATACCCGGTTGGTTAAAGCTTTGACTTTCTATACTCTATGAAATTAGTAGAATATCTTTGATATTTGCGTTTCATCCGATATCTTTTCATGGAAATATTCTTACGATCATTCTTGAATTTTACTCTCTAAAACGATATCATGTTGATAATTTGGACGTTAATAATTCATGGATTAAATAATTCTTGAACTTGTTTTATTGAATTATTATGTCATTGTCATCATCCTCATGTTATATTATGTTATCTTTGGCTTACGTGCATAGATGAACTTAGTATGATTATGACCGAGGATCATTCGGTATAATCGTGACTTGATATAAATGATGTGACAAAAGTCCTCGATGGGTTTTGTAATGCGATGATGGATAGTTTTGGTATGATTATGACCATGGGTGATTCGGTATAGTCATGACCATTGATAATTTGATGAAAATCCTTGGCCAAGTGGTGCGAGGATGATTAGATGTGGTGGTTTATTTATTTGTCGAGTCTCAAATGATAAAATTGATGAAAACCTTTTAAAACCTAAAAGATAGTAGACTTTATTCTCTACTTGACTCTTTTAATGGGTTGCTTATTCCGCTATGATTAAACCTGGTTGTCTATTGTATTTTATCGAGTTTAACTTGTTGTTGAAGGCTAATGATAATTTATTACGCATTATCTTAGTCATAATATTTCTTCTTGGGCTAGTTGAGCTCACCTTTTTTCTTTCATTTATTCTCTTTGAAATGAGAACATATTGGGACCTAGAGTGGGAACGCAAGTAATGGTCGAGAGGATAGCATTAGTAGTCCTCACTATTCGTGAAATAGTGTGATAATAGTTGTAATGAGGACTCCTTTTGAGTTTGTATAATATCTAGTAGACAAAATTTGTATTCAAACTCGATTTATGTCGATTATTATACCTGCATGCAGTTATATTAGTAAGTTGTATTTGAATTTATGTACCATGTAAGTGGCGACCCAAGATGGGTGACGATATACTTAATTTTGGGGGCGCCACAATGGCCCTTGATCTTTGTGGGCCCCATAGAAAAGCGATTGGATGAAGAGAAAGCGACAAATATAAGTTGTTTATAAATAACTTGGCGTAGTTATTGTTAATTATATTGTTGGAATACCCGGTGGTTAAAACACACTAATACGCGTTGTTGAGCGAGAAGCACGGTATTGCACCAATTATTGATTCTTACTTAAGAAGGCACTACTCAATAATTATTACGATAATTACTATTCAATTATTTTATTTTATTGATTCAATAATCTTTGCATTGATATTTTATATTTATTGTTGTTTGATAAATTGTCATTACATAGTATTTTCCATTATCGGAGACAATAATTCATATTATCTGAATAATATTATTAGATAACATTATTGGCAATGTCTATAAAGTTTACATCTAAGGAGAGGTTTTGTCACCTAATTCTTACGGCGTCGTGAGGAGATCCTTATTGGAAAGCCCCCTCTTTTCCGAAACTAGCCGGTTATCGGCCCGTGATTTCGTAATATTATTTGTGAATAATTAATTATTGATTTATATGATGAGGAAAATATTGATTTTATGTGGATATAGATGGAGAAAATTTTAATGTGACAATTGTTGAAAATTAATATTTTATCTTTTTGATAAAATAATTCATTTAAATATATTATTTTAATAATATATTAACGGTGATATATTTTTATAATGAATGTGGGATATATGAGTATATGAGGATGAAGAGTATTTTTGTGGCATTAAATGTTTAACACATATTTTGTGTGTTGGTGGGACGTAATTATTGATTAAAAAATTGATTATAACTTGTAAAATCTCCCGTTTGTGGATTTGGTTAATTTTGTTTGGAATTTGGAAAACTTCCTTACGCAAAGTTGTAGATAATGGAATTTCCTATGGTAAATCCTTGAGTTTTGAATTTTTCTGATATGAGAGCTATTTATTATGAATTATTTAAGTTAGAAGTTCAAAATAATTGATTTTTGGAAGTTTTAATTATGTTTTTTAAGAAAAACGTTTTTCAAATGTTGGTGGCCATCTTTAACATGTGCTTAGTGGCTGAAATCAGATTTCAAAGTGGGCGTAGGAATGTGTTTTGTAAATATTAATATTATATTAAATTTTTTTGCTTTGGTGTTCTAAGCATTTTCCTATAAATAGGGTGCTTAGGTTAGAATTGAAAATCACACCGAGAACTCGAAGTTTTCTCTCTCTATATTATCGGCGTATTCTTGTGAGTATTTTGAGTATACTTTGAGTATTGCTATATCGGTGCAAGTTCAAGTCATAGCTTATATCCGGTGTTTCAACTGTAAATACTGTCTTTCAAGTAAGGATGTTATTTTATTCGGAAATGATATTATTTCTTCAATATCATTATCTTAGAAATATTGGTTGAAAATTTTATCAAATTTGGAACTTTTTCATGTCGGGGTTACTATTCATGAGTTCTTATTCATGAGTTACTATTCACGAGTTCTTATTCACGAAAGTCTTATTCACGAAGCGTGAAGATGTTTTTTTGTGAAATTTTTATCTTTTGATGTGAGATTCTTATTCACGATCACGGACTATTCACGAATACTGGCACTATTCATAGAAAAATGAAATTTCTTCTTTTGTCCAAAATATCTATTATGGATACTAGCTTTGATTGTATCCATGTTTTGATCATTCTTGAATTTTACTCCACTCGATTACTTATGAAGTATTTTTGAACTTGGATTGTTTAAAATACTGAATCCTTAATATTGTTCTTTTGTTTCATCTTTGGATTCGTTTCCTTTAAAATATTTTTCATCATCCTCGGTCTAAATGATGATATTCTTGAATATCTTTGGCACTGTAGTGCAAAGATGAATGATTTCTTGATGAATATCTTTGGCGTAGTGCAAAGATGAGCATGGTGTTGAGATGAACATAACTCTACTTGTGGCGCCCCAAAATTAGGTATCGTACGCCACCCATCTTGGGTCTCCACTTACATGGTACATAAATTCAAATACAAACTTAATTATACATCCGTAGGTGTAACATACGACAATACATAAAGCGAGAGTTCTAATAGGAATATTGTCATTTAGACAATATCCATACTCAAGGAGTCCTCATTACATTTATTATTGTCACACTATTTAATGAATAGTGAGGACTACTAATGCTATCTTGGGACCATCACTCTTTTCCCGACTCGTCCAAATTTATATTCTCATTTCTCAAGAGAACGGTTGGTGAAAGAAAGGGTGAGCTCAACTAGCCCAAAGAAGAAATATTATAATTAAGATAATGCGAATAAATTATCAATAGTCTTCAACAATGTTAAACCGATAAAATACAATAGACAACCGGTTTAAGCTGCAATGAATATCGTAATCCATTAAAAGAGTCAAGTAAAAATAAAGTCTACTATCTTTTAGGTTTTAAAAGGTTTTCATAAATTTTATCACTAAGACTCGGTTTAATGAATAAACCACAATATCTAATCATCCCCGCATTCACGGTCAAGGATTTTCATCAAATTATCAATGGTCATGACTATACCGAATCATCCCCTCGGTCATAATCATACCAAAACTATCCATCATCGTGCATTACAGGCCCATCGAGGACTTTTGTCACATCATTTATATCAAGCCATGATTATCTTAGAATGATCCTCGGTCATAATCATACTAAGTTCATCTATGCACGTAAGCCAAAGATAACATAATATAACATGAGGATGATGACAATGACATAATAATTCAATAAAACAAGTTCAAGAATTATTTTATCCAGGAATTATTAACGTCCAAATTGTCAACAAGATAATTGTTTTGTAGAGTAAAATTCAAGAATGATCGGAAGATGTTTCCATGAAAAGATTTGGATGAAATGCAAATATCAAGGATATTCTACTAATTTCATGGAGTATAGAAGTTAAAGTTTTAACCAATGGGTATAATAAAGAATGGAATAACAAAAAGAAATCACCATGCATGCGGTGATTAAGCATATGCAAAGTTATTCCAACAGAATAATAATAACGGAACCAGTCGGGTGAAATTCACACCAAGACGGATGATCCAATGTAATAATAAATCTTTGAATAATAAACAATGGAACGTGTCCGGTGTAAAATACACGATGGATATTTCAAATGAATAATAAATGCGGAATAATAAACAATGGAACCAGAGTCCTGTAAAAACACACGCATGAGGATATTCCAAATGTAATAATAAAGAATGGAATAATGAAGAAGATCACCAAGTATAGGGATTCGCGATACTGAGTTATTCCAACAGAATAATAATAATCGGAACTGGGTCGGGTGAAATTCACACGCATGTGATGATCCAAATGTAATAATAAATGCTTGAATAATAAACAATGGAACCGGTCAGGTGTAAAACACACGCATGAGGATATTCCAACGAGAATAATAAATGCGGAATATTAAACAATAGAACCAGTCCGGTGTAAAACACATGCATGAGGATATTCCAATGAATAATAAAGAATGGAATAATGAAGAAGATCACCAAGTATAGGGGATTCGCGTATACAAAGTTATTCCAAGAATAAATAAGAATGGAATAATATAAGGATTTCACCAAGTATAGTGTACGCCATATCACAGGTTATGTATAGGGTATGCCACTTTTACAAAGTTATTCCAAATGAATAATAATGAATGGAATAATGAAGTTCTCTTCATGAATAAGAAAGAATAACACCCTTACAGGTACAACAAATAATATCCCTTACCTTAGAAAAGTGAATATTGGAAAAGTGAAGTAGATAATACTTTTCTTCTTTCTCTCTATAGTTTTCTCTCTCAGAGTTTGATGAATTAAGTAGGAAATAATGAAGGAATGAGCTTACTATTTATAGAAAAAGCGAGGGTGGCTCTTGGTCTTAACGAAGGGTCAAAATGACTCTTGGTAATATTGAAGAGACAACTACTATTTCATGAAGGGGTAATTAACCTTGGAACAATCGAAAAAGGCGTTAACTCTTGGTAATATTGAAGGGACAACTACTATTTGCGAAGGGTAATTACTTATCGACGAAGGTAATTACTATTGAAGAAGGTAATTACTATCGACGAAGGTAAATACTATTGACGAAGGTAAATACTATCGACGAAGGTAAATACTTATTGTGAAGGTAATTACTATTCACAAAGGTAATTACTTTATTCACAAAGGTAAATACTATTGTGACGGTAAAAATCTATTATTGATGAAGAGACTCTTAGGTAATGACATATGGGCCCCCCATAAAATAATCAAACTTACCACAAACGTCTCATAATGGACTCTTTATATACATCAAGGATTGAATAAATATTACCACAAATCATTTTATTTTTAATCAACACATATTTAATCTTTCAACAATTATTAATCATTTATAACTTGTCGTCTCAATTAATAATTTAATACTATAACATATTATACATATAATCTTGTGACAATAATTTAATCAATAATATAAGAGATATGATGCGAATTATTGTAGTAATAATTGAGCATACCGAAAGTGACTTCTCACGTAAGCATCAATAATCAATATCGTGTCTTCTTATACAACTACGCATATTATTGTACTTTTACTCTGGGTAGTTCAACAATTTTAACGGTAAACCTCTGCTAGTTATTTTTATAGAAAGATAATTTTGTCGTTTTTTAACTACGACAATACTTGATTAATGGGGTCCACCATCGATTGAGCCGTCGTCACGAATATTCCCAAACAAAAAAGAATATTCCCCGACCAAACAAATATTTTATAACAACTTGCTTACTTTGCAAAATTTATAAATATTACCCACAACTATAACATTATATCAAATTTATTCCATAATATTCAAAAATAATATTTATAGAAAATTCATCTTTATTTATAAAAGTGGGGTCTTACACTCATTGATTAATATCTTTGGCCGTAGTACAAAGATGAGCAGTGTTTAGATGAACATGACTTGGTGATGAATATCTTTGGCACTGTAGTGCAAAGATGAATATTTGATTCCGGATATATATTGATTGATGTTACTGAGGATAAAATATCGACGATGAACTTTTAAATTCATATATAGAAGATAGTAGTTTGCATTCTCTACTTAACTCTTCTAATGAATTGTTGTTTCATGCAGATTGTTGATTTAAAACCCGATTGTCTATTGTATTCTATTAGATTTTTCCTGTTGGAGACTAACGATAATTTGTTGTATATTATCTTAGTCATAATATTTTTCTTGGGCTAGTTGAGCTCACCCTTTTCCTTTTCGTTCCATTTTTCTTCTCGGGAGGCGAGAATGTAAGCGAAAGACGTGCCGGGGTATGGAATGATGGTTATAGAGAGAGTTGTTTAGTAGTCCTCACCATTTTGTAAAATAATATATAAATAATTTTGATGAGGATTTATTTGGGTATGTATATTATGCCAGAAGACAATAATTGTATTTAAACTCACATATATATGTTGTCGTATTTTGCACGACAAATGTATAATAAAGTTGTAGTTATTTACATCTACCATATCGATTTGATTCCGAATGGGTTAGATGGAATGGACCTATTTTGGGGAAGTCATGAGGGAGATTAAGATTTTGATTATTTATAAGTACATAATGAAACTATAGAAATGCGATGATAATCACCAGTCGTTATAATAATAATAATAATAATAATAATAATAATATAATAATAATAATAATAATAATAATAATAATAATAATCATAATAATAAATAACAATAATAATAATAATAATAATAATAATAATAATAATAACAATAACAATAATAATAATAATAATAATAATAATAATATTCACAAATAGTATGCCATAAAACCCAAAATATCTCTACCACCGATTGGACCGCCCCACCATTAATTATATTATTATTATTATTATTATTATTATTATTATTATTATTATTATTATTATTATTATTATTATTATTATTATTATTATTATTATTATTATTGTTATTTTTATTGTTATTATTGTTATTATTATTATTGTTATTATTGTTATTAGTATTTTTATTATTATTGTTATTAGTATTATTATTGTTATTATTTTTATTTTTATTGTTATTGTTATTATTGTTATTGTTATTTTTATTATTATTGTTATTATTATTATTTTATTATTATATTTTTTATTGTGATTATTGTTATTATTATTATTATTATTATTATTATTATTATTATTATTATTATTATTATTAGTATTATTTAATTTGGGGGAATTCTTTGTTAGGTTATAAAGTATAATCCTTGCGAAAATATAAGAAATTAACTTTGATCGAATCTGAAAGTACCACAAATTTTTGGATTAAAGTTCAATATGCCGTCATATATATGCCATATGTAAAACAAAAAAAAAAAAACTCACGTCGGATATGCCACGTAGTTCAGCGTGAGCAAGTCAACATACATATCAGCAATGGAATTTCAAGTCCAAATTTTTAATGAAAAGAACCAAAATCGTTGGCCAAAAAGAAAAGAGTTACCCAAAAAAGCGCAAAGTTCGATAATTACAACCTCAGATTTTACCCGTATTCGCTCTGCTCTTTCTTTTTCAGTCATCTAGTTTTGAACAGAAGATGAAACCCAATCGGAAGCTCAAGAAATTAAAAACATCTTCCAAGGTACTGTATTCTGCATTTTTTTGAATTTGCACCAGATTTTAGAAGAAATAATTGGATTAACGATTAAGAATGTCAATGGATTGGCTTCTAGCAGTTCGAATTACAGCTGTGTATATGTTGTTGGATGTGGTTTCGTGGTTTATGATGTGGATTCAAGGACTCAGTCGCACCTCATGGTGTCTCATCGAATGCCCAAACCTTTGAGCTGTGTTGTTGTCTTGCAAAATGGAAGCTTTGTTGCAGCCGGAGAGATGTATTTTATTTTATTCGGATAATTATCTAAGAGTTTTAGAGGGTGTTTGATAAAAATTGAATGAATTTAAATCTGAATCTGAATGAGTTGAATCTGAATCTGAATAAGTTAAATCTGAATCTGAATGAAAAAAAATTGTTTGATAATTGACATGTCTGAAACATCTAAAAGACAAAACTTTATTATTTTACCCTTTTGAAAAAATTCAAAATTATTGTAAATTTATTTAATATTACTTAATATAATAGTTAATATTTTTATTTAGTTTTTTTAAATTTTTTAATTTTTTTTTTTACTTCATTCAGCTCAAAAAATCTGACTTAGCCATTCAAATTTCGGTCCATCTTACCGATTCAACCATTCGGATCAAAAAACAAATTTGACTGACCGATTCAAATTAATTCAGATTCAAACTTCATTCAAATTCTAAACAAATGTTCTTAGTTTGGGTTAAATGCAAAGTCGATCAATGAATTTTAGTGATTTTTGGGTATTGAACCCCTTTTTTTCGGTCAACGCAAACTAAGCCTCTTTCTATTCAATAATTTGAACTTTGAACCCCCAGGCGCCACATGTGCGTTGACGTGTCACACGTGGCGCCTACGTGGCACACGTGACTGGCGTCTGTTAATTTTTTTCCAAAAAACTACCTTTGCACAAATTTGAACTCACAACCTTACATTTGGAACTTTGATCATCTGACTGCTGAAGCAACACATGTCAACTATTAATATTTTGCAAGAATTAATCTTTATATCAAAACATGACTCTTATTTTATGTTATGGGAGGGAGTTTTTTTTTTATAAAAAAAATAGAACATATTTTAAATTAAAAAGAAAAAACATAATTACCCTTGTATATAAAGAGACTAAATAAATAAGATTTTAATGCATAAAATATTGGTAATAAAAAATTAAAAAAAAAAAACAATATAGAAGAATTTATTTGAGGCATATTATAACTAAAATACAGAAATATTATTAATTTGCTAAAAGGATTGCATATTTTATTGATAGTAAAATGATACTGTTTCTTAAATTTATACCATCAATACAAGACTAAATACTCTATAATTTAGTAAACACGTAAATAATATGTCCTTAAAATTCATAAAATTTGCAAAGAAGATTCTTTTTGTGAAATAGAGTGAGTAATATTTATGATTATAATGTCTAATTTAAATTAATTCTCATAGCTTTAAATTTTATAATTTTGAAATCTATTTCAAAAAGTCAAAATGAAACTCATTCAAGTAAAATGAACAAAATATTATTTATTAAGAATATATATTTTTTAAATATGCAAAAAAAAGTACCTAATATATTTGGTAAAATCACAAAATGTTTATATTATTTGGAACAAATTCGTGCAACTAAAGTTTAAAATTTGTAAACCAAAATTCATATTCTCTTGGAAAAAGGTCTGACAAAATTCAGACTTCAATGTCAAAATATCATATAAAGTGATATAGTAGACCAAAAAGTTCCGTTTGAAAACGTTCATATATGTATACTTTTTTTATATATTTATCTTTAAAATAATTTATTATTTGCTTAGTAGTATGATAATAAAATTATGATGAAAGAAATTAAGAATATTATTTTGTTTTATATTTATCATCAAATTAAATAAAAAAAAAATGGGTCTTTTATAATTTTATATACAAATGAGTCTTTCTTTTTAAAAAAAAAAAATTGTGTGACAAAAATAAAAGATAGACATGGTATCTTACTACTTGATTGAAGTCTTCAAATCTTTTATTTCACTGTTAAACCTCAACAACCTTAATAAATAAACTCAAATTCATACAATAAATAAAGTAAAAGAAGAACAAAACAATATAGTATTAAACATCAGTGATGCTGCGCGGACAGGGAATTGGGACCGGATTATTGGACTGATTATTATTATTTTTTTTTATTGTGACTCTCAAAAAATGTATAGTATTTATTCCAATAGAAATTTTTATAAAATATAGTGTTTTAGGTGTAATTTAGATACATATACAAATACAGGGTTATATAGACACATAAAACACTATATTTTATAAAAATTCCTGTTGGAATAAATACTATACATTTTTTGAGAGTCACAATAAAAAAAAATAAAAAAATTAACCGGTCCAATAATCCGGTCTCAATTCCCTGTCCAGCTAGACTTATTCATTAAACATATGATATAAACAGTTTTTTCTAATGTTAGACAAGATGAGAATCTGTGTAGTATTTTAATTTTTTGGGGGAAATAAAATATTTTGATATAAAGATTAATTCTTGCAAAATATTAATAGTTGGCCCATGTTACTCTAGCGGTCATATGACCAAAGTTTTACATGTGAGGTTGCAAGTTCAAATCCGTGCAAAGACAATTTTTAGGGAAAAATTTAACAAACGCCATGTCAGCAGCTAAAATATGTCAAATTACAATATAAAATATCACGTCAGATCTGTCACGTATGCGCCACGTGTGCCACGTCATCAGGTCAACGCACATGTGGCGCCTGGGGGTTCAAAAAGTCCAAATTTTTGAATAGAAAAAGGCTCAGTTTGCGTTGACCGAAAGAAAAGAGTTCAATACCAAAAAACCACTAAAGTTCAATGGTCGATTTTATATTTAACCCGTTTTAGTTTGTCAAACTTTTACAATATTTGGTTACACAAAAAGAGTACCATTTATAGAGAAGAGTCTCATTTATTGTGCTTAAGTTTATCAGCACAATTTTATTATAATGTTATCACTAATTAATTAAACAGTAAACACTCAACAAAGTTGGGGCTAAAGATGGAACAAATTATATCCTAAAAGTTTTTTAAATTTGACCCTATTGAACTAAAGGGCTGGATCCGTCCCTGTAATGATTATAAATTGACTCGGCAACATTATATGAAAAAAAGATTTTTTAATATTATAAAGTCGAGAAATATAGTTGATAATTTCAGAATAATATTTATGTTGTCAAATTAAATATGTATTCAACAATATCTTTATATTTATTTTAATAATATTTTATATTTTTAACGACACTTATTAATCTGACATCATTATTATTCCTATAATATTATAAAAAAATAAATAAATTACTCATTCCGTTCCATAATATATGACATATCATAAAAAAATAAAGTAAGGCCGGTCCCGGTTTGAGAAAAATAGAACACATAAATAAAAAATTGGAATAAGAAATACAGGTCATGTCTTTGACTACAAAAAATTAATACCCTTTATGTCAAACACTTTCGGCGATGGCAACTAACGGTCACGTCATTTCACTCAAATTAAACCCCCTCTATCTTTTGGACTCAGTTTAATTTATCATACAAATAAATATATCAATCAATCAATTACTTATATATTGTATGTATCAATTTATAAATTCTGTCTTTGTATTTATTTATACACCAAAAACTCATCGATTTTTTAATTTATACACATGCAAGCGAATGCAGGCATGATAAATTACAGAGTAAAGGGACAAAAGAGCTGCCATTTGCATTATTGTATATGCATGAATATTGACATAAGAAATAATTATACATTTGATTTTGATGCAATCAATGATTATGCTAGAAATTATGAATAAACGTGTGTTTGATAAAATTAAATAATTAAGATTTAAATGATTATTATATCTTAATAAATTAGATTATTTAAATTTAAAAAATTGTCTAGTAACTAAAAAGTATAAAATATTTGAATGACTTTTAAATTTAAAGATATCTCAAATTGACTTTTCATTTTAACTCTCATTTCATAATATAAATATTGAAAAAGGTAGTAGCGGAGCCTAACTGAATGACATAATAGCCCATCGAGTTGCATAGAAGGTCGGGGAAGGTTGTGGGGGGTCATACACGCAGTGATGACACAAAGTTCACATCATAGTAGCAGCAGGTATGTTGGAGTAAAGCTTGGAAGCCTTGGTCGCTACTGGGATCGAGGAGTTATCGCCCATATAAGCATGACCGACGCTTATGATTCTTTCACATGAAGCAACATGGACGCTACTTTGAGGTCGTGGACAAGACTTTCTAGGTTGTTAATTGGAAAGGTTATTATGGGTAATTAACCATAATGTGAAAGAGGGTTGGAATAGGATTAGTAGGTATATATATTATCTATTGAAACCCTATGAATTCGCGAATCATCAATCAAACAATGTTCGTACGTGAAAGACCCAAATTGGGGAACCACATAAATCTCTTGTGTTCTTCTTAATTCTCTATCGTTAGAGTGCGTGTGTGTGATCCTATAATCTAACAGACTTTTTTAAAAATCAATAATGATCTTAAAATTTGGAATTGAGGGATTATAATATTTATAGAGGTTTCATAGATTTAAATTTTTCATTAAGATACAACTCTTAATAATTTGAATTTATATCTTTCTTTTACCGATTATCGATTAAGAGACAATAAGAGACAAATTAAATTTTACAAAACAACTTTACTTCGAATCAAATGTGGAGCTGTTAAGAAGTATTAAGAGGTAAACTGACACCGTCTAAAAGGTTAAGTTTCAAAATTTCGAGATAAACAAACACCGCCTAAGAGATTAAGTTTCAAATTTCGATTTCAATTATCAGGAAAATGCCTTAATTATATAGGTATCAAATCATACTAGAAAAACAAGGGCATATTTATATCGAGGTATACGAAATGAACATGAAAGAGGAACATACTTGTGGCCTCTATTGAACCTTTAGTTTCATAAAACTAAAATTGGGTCCATTTAAAATTAAAAAGTCAAAACTGTTGAATTTATTTACAAGACTAGGGCATCAAAAAATATTTTATTACACTTAGATCATATAATTTCCACTAAACAATTAGTTATAAATCATTTTGGTGTCATTTTTGCCCCTATCTGTGGCCTTAAAGTTAAGATTGTAAAATGAACAAATACTTCGGACTCGATTCGTAGTCGCTTGACTAAAAGTTCGATTCAAGCTCGACTCGAAATATAAATAATTTAAATATGAGTAAATTTTAAAGTTTGAAAAATTACTCAAACCCCTTCAAATTATAATTTTCTATTGATTCTCGGATTATATTCGTCCTAAAAATTTAAATTGCTCGGGCTCGATTCGAAATTGTTTTCAACTCGGTAGCTAAACGAGCCTCAATCAAACTTTATTTAATATTCGATAAATTTTGTGAACAAAATCTGAATAACTCAATACTCGACTCGACTACTAGACGTATTTATATTCTCATCAAATAGTGGTCTCTAAATTAAACTTGTTATTTAACTATATTAATGCTCTTAAATTTCATAAATTAAAATTAAATAATTAGTATTATTACTAGTACTAAGTACTTTCATATTTAATATATGAATTAATATCGAGTCCTTCTACGCAGATCGATTTATTGGACCGGAAAATTGAATTCTCTTTTTTGATTGTGATTCTCAAAAAATGTATAGTATTTATTCCAACAGAAATAATCTTATTTTTGTATATGTATTCAAATTACACTTAAAACATTATATTTTGTAAAAATTCTTGTTGAAATAAATACTATACATTTTTTTAGAATTACAATAAAAAATAAATAAATTAAAAATATCCAATTTTCCTGTTGAATAAACCGGTCTGCCGAGACTTATCGGTTAATATTACATTTGTCTAATACATGCGTAGCAGGTGCGTCCCAGTGACATAATAGGTGACGTTTGGCATCAGCCAGAACATGGCCTTATTTATTAATTAATTTTGATATGTTTTGTTCCAGTTAAGTACTACTAGTTAAGTTGTTTAATGTACAATATTATACTAAACACATTATTAGAATTCAATTCACAAGAAACCAAAAAGATAAATATTGTAGAAAAATTATTTATACTAATTTATCATATAAAGAAAGCAACAACAGTGAACAACTTAGGATATCGTCTTGAGATGAGCCGTAAATCCAAATATTTTAGGATCGATTCTCACAAGTAATAATTGTGAACAAATGGGGTCACAAATTGTCTTGTGTAAGCAGGATATCAAACCCGCACTAGTTCGGACCGGAAAAATTAATCGACATGCGAATCGGATACTCCATATTATCAAAAAAGAAAAGAAAAGCAACAATTTTTTTTAAATACATATAAATAAGACTCTTTTCCCCATTAACATATATAGTGAGAACTGAGAACCCTATTATTTCATTTAAATTTTAAGGATTTAATTTTTTCTTCCATTCCCTAAATTATTTTATTTAGAGAGATGACATCACAATGAAACTCCATGGTAAACTAGAAGATATTCTTTCAACTTTATGTTATCCTAAAAAGTGACTTTTTTTTTTCTTTTTTTTTTTTACAATCCGTCACATTAGTTGACATATAATTCATCATATATTGGCGGGCCTAATGATAATAATTAATTACAACCCGTCACATTATTTTGTATCCATATTTTATAATTATAATTCTTTTGTCACTTAAATATTAGAAGAATACTATTTTTACATGTGTTTTTTATATTTACACATGAAGGCGAGATTCACAGTATGGTCTTGTGAGAAATAACTATGTGAAAATATCAAAAAATACACGTAGAAATATCAATTCCCAAATATTATTGCTTGCATCGTTTATACTATTTTTTTTGCATATTATTATAATAAAATAAGATTTTTTTTGTGAAACACAAAAATAAAAAGTAAAACGCTTTTTGTAAAATAAAATAAAATGCCTTCATCAAAAGATAAAATAAAATGGAAACATCTTATTATAGATATCTATAAAAGCCAAAACATATTTTTTTATATAGATATCCTAAAATGTAGGTTGGGGTACATTTTTTATAATATTATAATAATAATTATGGTAGACCATTACGTAGCTAGCTAGTAGCTAGGTGTGCTTTACTTTTGCCTTTTAAGGGTTGCACCTTAATTAATTACAAGATAATTAATTAAAATGTCCAATCATATCCTCTAACGTGTTAATGATTTAAATAATTGAGGGACAAACCACATGCCTTGATTCTGGAACAGCTTGTTTCAGATTTAAAGTTAACTTAAACCCTAATTTCTTTTTCGTTTATTTTTTAAGTTATATTATTAGTGATGCAAATCATTCATTATATCCTACTCGGCTAATTGTCCAGTTGTTTTTGAGGATTTTAATTTTTAATGGCCATAATGCCTCTCTTTTTTTTCCAAGTAATTAAGATAAATGAATAAATGATAGAGGAACTAAGAGGGTTAAAATTGTCATTTTAGATCTTTTGTTCAATTCTCTTATACTATTCTTTTGTTGATACTTCATTTTACCCTTTTCATCAATTCTTTTATACTCTATCTTGCTAATTGTCCATTAGATTTTTGTGTATTTAATTTTTAATTAACATAATGACTCTTTTTATTTTATTTAAAATGAGAGAAATTGATGTAATCGTATTACGCCCGTAATGTACTAATCAATACCTTCAATACCTTATCAATACCTTATATATAAATATAAAGACATCACAGTCGATCCTTTAAATTTCATAATTGGATGAGTCAACTCACTTAATTTAAAATTCATTTGGCTTCCAATTTGATTTCCAACAAAGTTAACTCGGCTATTTCTGCTCACATACATCGGCTCTTCCCCTTCCTCGCTCTTCGATCTCCTCAATTAACTCTTTCGATTTCTTTCCGATTTGTTTTCCTCTTGCTTCATCTTCCTTCGATTTACTTCTCACTTAATTAATTCAATCGACTCCTCCGCTCTTCTCATCGTTCAATCACAGCGTCCTCCCTCTCCCCAATTTCACAATTTCGCAATTCTCGCTTCCCTAATTTTACGATCTCCAATTTGCTCCAATTTTAATATGGAACGTGATGTGTTTCATTGCCATCCCAATTTCAACAATCTTCTTCTTCAATTTGTATGCTACCCTAAGAAGATGAAGGTTAGGCTCACAATGGCGGACCATGCCCCATTGACCCCTGGATTTTGGCGGACAAGTATGTTGATGGAGGTGAGAGTTTCGATCCACTGAAGTGAGAATTGATTTCAAATGCTAACATTTCAATTAGTAGAACTCATATAATTAGATTTGTATTCTCACTGTGCATTTATTCAGACATATGAAGGATGTCCCAACTGGATAACTACCAAGGAACATGTTTCTTTCAGTTGTTCGGCATCTGGTGCAAACCATTGTACCAGGCACAAGATTGACCATAATGGACATTTATAGTATCTTTCATGCTGTCAATTCATCTTCATCGTAATTTTTTTGCTATTAATTAGATGTTTAATTTTTATATTTTTCATTGCCAGTTGCCCCTGAGTTGCTTGAATCTCATTTTTGTTTCTATTTTTGGATCTATTTGCAGCCACAAAGGAGCAGTTGCAATTAGACAGCCTTACATAAAGGTTGTAGGTATAGAACAAACTAATGAGGCTAATTCTCGGGGTCTTGTTGTATGTGTTGGGACTTTAGAGATGTTGAAATACATGTTTTAATATAAAATTGACCATGTCCAGATGAATAGTAGGCATTAGTTGTGTATTTATTTTCTAAAGGAAAGTGAACAAACACACATTAATTCTTTTCAGTGGACTTTTTTTGTCTGTATTTTTCATATCTTCTTCCATTAATAGAGGAGTTGTTGATTTTTTTCCTTCTATCAATAAAATCTCTTTTCTATCTATTAAAAAAATATTTACTTATTTAAGTTTGTTCAACCATGCCTTCCCGAAGAAGAACGCTC
Source organism: Panax quinquefolius (assembly GCA_020205615.1). Classification (NCBI taxonomy): domain Eukaryota; kingdom Viridiplantae; phylum Streptophyta; class Magnoliopsida; order Apiales; family Araliaceae; genus Panax; species Panax quinquefolius. The sequence continues at coordinate 129,692,007 of CM035161.1, forward strand.
TCGGTGACAGCAGGTAATGTACATATATTCATGTTTATGTGTTGTAGATCAATTTGATCTAAGTTCTACGGTTTGGTACACCATGTGATTGAATTTTTTTAACTAAGTGGAGATTGATACGTACGATGTCTGTTTGGTCGCGTCATTGGCTTATCATGATTTCGGGAGCAAAGTCGATAGAATTTGGAGCTTAGTAATAAAGATGTCAATGGAGTCATCGACTCTTCCCTCTCGATTCAGCTTCAATAGGTAACTTTCTACTTCTATCTCTCCTTACATAAACATCTATATATGTATTTGAATCCCCCTTCAAGATAAACACAAACAGTTCTGTTGAATCTACTTTAGACTATTTCTGAATTTTGATTTGAATTTAATAAAAGCCCTACCAAAACCATGTACATCTGTTTAATTTGTGCTTCTATTTGGAATATTTTACAGGTATAAATTTCACATAAAACATCTTAATTAGAAGAAAATATGACCTTGGACTTTGTTTAGAACCTTTAGTTGGCCTCCCTAACCTCTTGGCAGGTTACATATAGCACATCAGCTACACATACTACAACTGCATGATAATTTAAGGTCCTGAATAATCATAATGTTGCCACAGCTAGCATTTTTGAATTTCTTTCCACTTAAATATTTACCTTACAATTCCCTGCAAACTTATTGATTCCTATATATATCCAAGCTGCAACCATGAAGGCGTACCCAGAAGAAATAACCATGCATCGTCTTTTTTTTCTGTTTCTTTGGTACAATCCAGTGTCTCATTACAGAAAGAAATTCAGATGCATTGAGATGATAGTTGTCGGTTTTGCGGTAATTAAGGAGATGATATCCATTATCCCATCAGAGTATTAACTGATTTAAGCTCATTATTTAGCTTCATCTTAGGCTGCTTTTTGTGCACTCCGAGTCTGTGTAATAACGTGGTGCCTGTGCAAGAAAGGTCTGGTCCTGTCTATGTATCAATGTTCAAGCCTATGGAGAATGGTCGTTGCAATTAATGATCATGGGGATCATCTTCTTTGGTGATACATGACTTCATATAAGCAGGTACGTACGTATAATTAATATATTTTCTAAGCATTGCCTTTCAATCTTGACAACATCACATCTATCTTGATATGTTACACATAACATGAATTATTGAAGGTAATGTTAACAATTGTGAGCCTTGGTGTATGTGCAATATAATTGGTGTAAATTATTATTTAGTTCAGATATTATTTATTATTCTTAGTACATCTCATATTGTGAATCAATAAATTATGTGATGATGAAGCGTTGGTTACAGGTGTTGCCACAGAGAGTAGGAGTACTCATAATAAGATTAATTTACAAAAAACAAATTTTGGTAAGGACATAATTGTACTCCTCCCAAATAATTTGAATACTTGATAACAATGGATCACTAAATAACTTTTTGTTTGTTGCAGCTACAAGCAGGAGGGTACTAAATATAGCCATTATCATGTAGTTATGTGGGAGCATGAACACACTATCACCCAACAACAAAACAGGTCGTTGGGTTTTTCTTTGTGCTGCTCTAATGGCTAAGTTCAACTACCAGCCTTGCGTCAGCTTGCTAATGTATTTCGCATAAACATAGACTTTATAATAATATTTTTACTTTTACATCGATAGGTGGAATAATTGATAAAAATTTGAACAATGATGGAGATCCTTACTTTTGATTACATGGACAAATTAACCTTCCATCGGATGAGCTTCCTATTACTATTTTGAAAATTTATAATTTGAGTGAAAACTTAAAATTTTCCAAAATTATTCATATAGCATTGATACTTAATTCGGTTGGTTAGTGCATTTCAAGTTTTTGATGAAATAAGACTAATGATGTAATAATGTTTTAATGAATGTAATTTTTGTTAGATATATTCAAGTTTAGGTTAGTCAACCCATTATTGAAACTAGCCGTTGCATTGCACGAGCTATCATTTAGTTATATATAAAAGCAAGACATGACAATTTGATCATCGGAGTTAACTGATCAATTAATTAGAATGAATTGACTCGGATAATCACTCAATTAACTCAATTTTATTTTTTTTTTATTTTTTTGTGCATATATATCCTTTCGACAAGAAAAGTTAAGAAATTAGAGAAGAAGAAAGGTTGTTTTTAGTAAGTACGTGTGTTTTAATAACTTTAAAGGTGGCTAAACTAGTGAAATTATATATACTTATCACTTTCATCTGTTTTGAACGATATTTTTATATGAACAATTTTATGTTGTTCATTTTATTTAATCACATAAATTTTTGATCAAATATTATTATTTTTAATATAAACAATTGTTTTATAAACAAAATATCGTGATTCGTACGGATTATTACACTAGTACATGTAATAGGTAATCCAAATAAAAAATTAGGTCAAATTAAACAAAATTTATAAAAATATTATATTAATTTGACGCCAACTAAACACACTTTTACATTTTTTTTTATTGGTGTTAGACAAAAGATTTTAGTTATTATAGGTGCATGTGGATGCCACTTGTCACATAATTATTAAATAAGCTAACCAAAAAAATCTGTCCCATGGCATTGCCATTGTATTTATATCTTAAGTATAAATAATGTTAGCTAATTAAATAAAATCTCTCTAGTTTATTATTTATTTAAGTAAATTGAATATTTTTGTCAAATTCCAATTTTCAAGCGGTCTAAAATGAGGTAGTACATTTGAACAGTCTATAGAAACAAGTTACACGCATTATTTTTAGCAAAACGTGCATTTCGTATGATTTTTGCAATTACAACTCTTTATTATATAACATACAAGATGCAATTTAGTTGTATAGACGGACAAATTAATTGTATATTTTGAACTGCATGGAATTAAAATCCATTTTCATCTGATTACCTATCATTGCTCCTAAATTATAGTTGGGTTTTGTTTTGTTTTTGTTTTTGTTTTTAACTAAAATTAAATAGTATGTGGTGGAGATGTAGTGCCTGCAATCTGCATTCGTAGGCTGCCATTCGTACACACTCACTTAATTAGCCAAAGAGATAACACTAGTTTGTTATATATATATATATATATATATATGGTTTCATTTCTGATAATCTATTTGTTGAAAGTAATTTTTTTGGCTACGATGAAATTTCATTTGGAGCAAAAAAAAAAAAAAAAATCGACAGTAGAAAAAGGAGTTCTTTCCACAAAGAATTCTACATGTGGATGAAACACATATATATATATATATATATATATATATATAATAATAATAATTCATAGCATATATTTGTTATCGATGAAAAATAGATAAATAGTATCTTTATTATACATTACATAAATTAAGGACTGAGATTTAAAAATCAATTTCGTCTTCTGCTACTTGAAGTAGCGGACACATAAAAAAAATTCGGACCAAATTGCCCCCATATATCATTTACGCCTTTTGTTTTGGGAGGAAATTTTATATATCCGCTAGTTGAACTAGCGGTCCCAAATCTACATTGATGCTTGTTTGTTTTGTGCCCACAATTGTGCTTTAGGGGCTAAAACGACGACGTTGGTAGTGGTGATCTGGGTTTCGGGTAGCAATCAGAATCGCTAGTTATCATTTCGAAAAAGGTCGGGCTGGATCAGGTCAACTTATCGACGGAGGAAGGCGGCAGGGACATTGGGTTGAGGAGGCCGAGTATGAGGGCTGAGTTAAATTTGCTGAAAGATTGAGGGAAATAGTCTGGGGTTAACGCGCCACCGTAGACGGCGGCATTAGCAGAGGCACAATAATGGGTGGTAGTGGTAGGGACTGAGTCCATGATTTGAGTGAGTGTACTGGGTGTGTCCCCGAAATTTTTATGATTTTGGGGGCAATTTATATATTTATAAAATTTTCATTTGTGGTGTTTAGATTACTGCATGTTGCTGCCAGCTTAGATCACTTGGAAACGTTTACTGCTTGAAAAATCTAACAAATATATAAATCTATGGGTTGTGGTATCATGAAAAGCTAGTGAGGTGATTACCCCTCTTTTAATGCTTCAGATCCCAGTTTGCGTTCTAAATGATCACTAGTAAGCTTTCCTCTTGTTTGTAGAAAACTTTTGTTTTAGTCGAGTTCGTACTTTATTGTTCGTGATAATAGCATCAGTTTGTACTAGACTACTTGTGAATTCTGAACACGGATAGAAAAAATCTGATCTTGTACACCCATTCTGCATACTTGGCTCATGTTTTCTCGGCATCTTTGCTGACTTTGATCTCGTCTTCTTTGGTTATGTGAAATTTATGATTTTGGGGGCAATTTGGTCCGAATTTTTTTTATTTGTCCGCTATTTCAAGTAGCAGATGTCGAAATTAATTTTTAAATCTCAGCCCTTAATTTATGTAATTTATGGTAAAGATGTTATTTGCCCATTTTTCATTCATAGCAAATACATACTATGGATCATTTTCATATATATAATTAATGATCTATAACAAATATTTATTATAAATTAAAAATAGACAAATATTATTTTTATTGTTTAATATAAAAACTAACTATCCAGATTAAAACTGAAATATTCACGTCATTTACTATTATTAACGGACGTATTAATAGTCGCAAATGGATCGGGATTAAATTAGACTTAGACCCTATCGCTAAAATGAATAGCGACAAACATATTTTTTCTAATTGTCCGATAAATTACTTAAATACCCTCGTTATGTAGTAGATATATTTCACATAAAATCTCATGCATGTAATCAAGAATTTGAGATTGGGTGCTACACACGTGGGAGAAGAAGGATTTATTAATTAGGTTGTAGTATTTCCATCGATCATGTTTGAAAGTAGTTAGCATGAAATTTATTTTTGGGTAAATTGGTCAATTGACCAATAGAGTGCTGACACGCAGGTGAAACTCTATGTGTGTCAATATTTTATTGATCAATTAACCAATTTATTCAAAAATAAACTCCATACTAATAGGATCCAAAAATAACGGTACGTATCAAAAATTATGAAGTGACTTAGTGGACCAGGTGTCCCTTCTGTACCATGAAAGAATGATGAATTAAGGATGTGCTTTCTTAATTGAGTCCTAGGTGGACATTATTCTAGTGACATTCTAACGATATTTTTTTTAGTACCTCTCAAAAATGTATAGTATTTATTTTAATTGAAATTTTTGTAAAAAATAGTGTTTTAGGTGTAATTTAGATATATACAAAAAATATGGTCTGTACAGTCTATACAACTCAATTTCTTGTAAAATAATAAATTATGTACCTATGACATGGAAAAAGATTTAGTCTAAAAAGACATATCACCATAATAGCCCCTTTACTTTGTAAAGGGTTTGCTAGTAACTTAAATTGTGTTTGATAAGTTTGGGAATTAAGATCTGAATGATTATGATGTCTTAATAAATTAGATCATCTGAATAGTTATGAGATCTGAATCTAAAAAATTGTTTGATAACAAAAAAGTAAGTTGTCTCTTAATGACACTATTTTACCATTTTAAAGGGTAAAATTTTATTTAATAATTTTAAATATTCAATTTAATAAAAATGAGTGCATAATATTGTTGAATATATTTATATAAAAAAAATTATCAAATTTTTTTTTATTAAGAGGTACCTCTTAATTATTAAGATTTTATTTTCTATTTTACTGATTAAGAGGCATTCAGAGGTAACAAAAAACAAACAAACAGCATCATGTCTATTGGTGAATAAGAGATAGTCCATTAAGAGATAATCAGATATAAACAAACAACACCTTAATAGTTAGGGCCTCTTTAATTAGAAATGAATGGTTAAATTGGTCGGTCGGTCGGTCATTCAGTGCGTTTATTTTAAAAATAAATTGTCTGAATAACTGAATCGGTCAGCTATTCAGACGATTTGAGCCGAATGATTTAGTGTCATTTTTTTGACTAAATGAAGTATTTTTGTTTTTACAATATTAACTATTATATTAAATAAATTTATAATAATTTTAAATTTTTCAGAGGAATAAAATAATAAAAATCTGTTATTCAGACATATCAATTATCAAACAACTTTTTTCATTCAGTATTTAATTTATTCAGCTCATTCCGATTCAAAACCATTTCATTCAGTTTTTATCAAACATCATCAAAGTTTTTCTTTTTTTTGAACCCCTCACTTTGGAAAAATATGAATACAAGTTTAAATGAGTTTTGTAATTAAATTAATTACAATGTTACTTCATATAATTTTTATTATGATTATGATATTAATTTTAATAAGTTAAAATTATAAAGCTATGAATGCGATTTCTTAGTTGCTTGGGCTTATGCCGCCCAATACTTAACAAAGCTGTGAATGCAATTTCTTAGTTGCTGGGGTTTTGATAGTTCCAAGCCTAGGTTTTGATAGTTCCAAGCCTAGGTTAGAGATTTGAATCCAATAAGGATGGACCTTCCCAGCAACCTTTGACTATTATGTCATCATTCTATGATACCCAGAAATAAGTCAGCAAACGAACCGAATCGATCTAAATTTTGTTGAACTCGAACAATGTTAATCGAACTCAAACATGTTTGAGTAACATGATCGAACTAACACCCATATACGAGTTCGATCGTTAGCTGAATGCGAACAGTTCGCGAACATGATCGAGTTCGTGATCATAGTCGAACATGATCGAGTTCGCAAAACGTTCACGAACACATGCTCGTTCGCGAACGTGATTAAGTTCACGAACATTTTGACGAATCACATCGGCTAATTATATTTCCAACTTCCAAGTTAGTTAAGAAATTTCATATGTAAGAAATCGAACCACTCGAATCCATGTTAGAAATCGAAGTAGTCGAACCAAATCGAACCCGCAAACCGGTTCGCAAACATGTTTGATCGAGCAATCGAACGTAAAATCATGTGCGAACTCAATTCGACAAGACATCGAACTCGAACTGAACTCGAACCGAATCAATTCACGAACAGTTTGGTTCATTTGCAGGTCTACCCAGAAATTTTCAAGGCAAACCACCATCTAATAAAATATGGCAAGCTATCCAAAATCTAATACTACAAACTAACAAACTGAACATCGTTAAATTTTTTGTGAAATTATACAAGGGATTAAGGTTAAGATCAGGTAGACACTAAACAATGAGGGGAATTTTAAAGGAAATTTCTTCACCCCTTATTTCCATTCAATTATGATATTACACAAAAATATTTTCATTTATATAAAAAACTAGTAATTATTCGTGCCTGAAGGCACGGCGTAACGAAAAAATAGATTGAAATTATAAAAATACTATATTACCTAAATACTCTTTTCAACTTAAAATAACATAAGAATTATCATAATTTATCACACTACCACAATAATTTATTTTTCTTTAAAAATAGATATCAAGAAAAATATAAACTTGTCCACAAAACATACAATCATCAATAACAATTATTATAATTCACACACCACCATTAATAATAATAATAATAATAATAATAATTATTATTATTATTATTATTATTATTATAATTATTATTATTATTATTATTATTATTATTATTATTATTATTATAATAATAATTATTAATATTAATATTATAATTATTATTAATTTATTACTATTATTATTATTATTATTATTATTGTTCTTATTATTATAATAATAATAGTTATTATTATTATTATTATTATTATTATTGTTGTTGTTGTTGTTGTTATTATTAGTAGTAGTAGTAGTAGTAGTAGTAGTATTAGTAGTATTATACTTATAATAATTATTATTATTTTTGAATTAAAATTAGAATGAATCTGAACCAAAATCTTTGTGCTTCCCACCTAATTCAATTAAAATGAATCTGAATCTTTATTATATAGATTACTGATACTACTACTATTATTATTATTATTATTATTTACTATTATTATTACTATTGCTATTACTATTACTATTACTATAATTATTATAAAAATAATAATTATTATTAGTAGTAGTAGTTGTAGTAGTAGTACTATTATAATTAATATTAATATAATTATATTTATAATTATTATTACTATTATTATTAGTAGTACTATTATAATTATTATTAGTATTATTTTTATTATTATTTGTTTGTGTGTGAAGAAGAGAGGAGAGCAAAAGATTTTGTGTGTGAACATGAGAGAGGGTAGGGTGTACGGGTGAATTTGATTTGGGCGGAAAAAAATGAGTCTTTAGATTAAGTTGGAAGGATTAAGTTAGAATAAATCTGAATCGTCTTTGTGCTTTGTCAAATGAAAGATTCAAAATAGGTTCTGTATTATTATATAGATTACACTTATAATAATTATTATTATTTTGAATTAAAATTAGAATGAATCTGAACCGTACTTGTGCTTTCCCGCTCAATTCAATTAAAATGAATCTGAATCTTTATTATTATTATTATTATTATTATTATTATTATTATTATTAGTAGTAGTAGTAGTAGTAGTAGTAGTAAAAATAATAATAATTATTAGTAGTAGTAGTTGTAGTAGTAGTACTATTATAATTAATATTAATATAATTATATTTATAATTATTATTACTATTATTATTAGTAGTACTATTATAATTATTATTAGTATTATTTTTATTATTATTTGTTTGTGTATGAAGAAGAGAGGAGAGCAAAAGATTTTGTGTGTGAACATGAGAGAGGGTAGGGTGTAGGGGTGAATTTGATTTGGGCGAAAAAAAATATGAGCCTTTAGATTAAGTTGGAAGGATTAAGTTAGAATGAATCTGAACCGTCTTTGTGCTTTGTCAAATGAAATATTCAAAATAGGTTCTGTTTTATTATATAGATTATTACACGAAAAGAATTTTTCGTTGATAGTAGTATAAAATGACAAAATATCCTAAAGTTTGTTATCATAATTTTATTATCATGTTATCGGTACTAAACTAAAAACTTACTACATTTATTCCCAAATATAATGTCATTATTGACTTTTTTAAAATCCACCGAGGCATTTTTAAAATCAAAATTGACATATGTTCATTTGATTTTAATCAATAAAATAATGAATATTATAAATTATTTAAAAAACTACTATTAATTATAAGAGTCATTTATTATTTTATAATTCTCAATAAATCATCTAAAATTTGAATCTGAAAAATCTTAATTGACTTTCAAAAGTCAATAATAAAAAATAAAAAAAAAAAAAAAAAGGAGCAAAAGGAGTATTATTTTTAAGGGTGAATTATTCATATTAAATATTTACTAGTCCTTAATAACCTGCCAAACTTTCACTTTCAGCATATGAGATTTCATTATAAGACTGATTAATAAAAATAATCTAAGGTCAATATTTCCAATATTTGACTTGTAACATTATATTCAACTCTCAGGTTCAATTCAGGGAAATATTACGAGTACAAATAACATCCAACTATTTTTGCTATTTTTGTTATTAAATCACATACAAGAAAATTTTCACAATACCATGATAGAACAAAAATTTATGTGATCAAAATACAAACTATATGCAATTATATTGAAATTCTAAAACACAAAAAAAAAAAACAGTGTAAACAGGCAATGGAGAGTGTACTGACATTCACAACAAGATAATGGTCATGATCATCACCTTAACAAAGCTCAGTTATAGGTTCCGAGTCCCACGCTGGCTTCTCCGCTGTATGGTGCAAAGCTTCCCCTGGACTTGGAATACGAAACATAATAGAATTGAGAAACTATGCAAGTGAAGAAAGTGAAAGCTGCCCCAGCTGCAAAGACTCCCTTTCTCACAGTCTCACAAGAGGGAGGCTCTTCGCTGAAAATTGTGGTATACTTGGTGTGGTAGGCATTTCTCACTGAACCGGCCAATAAGCACGCCTCCGCAATAACAAATGTTACCCTGATACAAAATGGCAAAGGGTTAGTGTCACGAGGTGTCTATAATAAAGTTATTAGGCAAAATGAAATGAATTTGACCATAAAGTGTGATATTTGAAGTTGCCAATCTTTCAATTTGTGTTGAGAAATATGTACCAGCAGAAAATGAAAAGGAGAAGTGCACAAGCTCTAGGGCCCCCGGGACTTAAAGCCTTTCCACAACAGAAACAGCGGCTTGCCACCATTATAAGCACTTGACTAGCCATGAGAAATAAGAAAGCACCAACACCATATCCGGTTGAGATGTCAGAGTCATAGACACAATAGTTATGATATTTCTCTGTATCTTGTTTGGTCGTGGCCTGTGGAGAAACAAAGTATTGTAGTGTTACTTCACCATATTTGTGCTGATGATACAAAGAGAATTCAAATTCTTAAATTTCCTTGACACCAACTGAGAAATTAAAGAAGTGCATATTGAAACCTGAACTCACAAACAATAATATTTTTGGACACAAGAACAGTAACCAATGTTAACTAGATTGTGGTTTGATGCAGTAAGTAAAAAGAAATCAAGAATGGAAAAAAGTCGCTTTTTGTGGTATGGTAGGGGTAGGTTTATTCGAATCACTTGGTTGGTACGATATACGTTTATCTGCAACATGGTATGCTGAAAATAACTTTAAAAAAAATATATTTAAAACTAGTTAGTTAAGATATAGTTAAAATCGATTGAGATGTTTTTAATTGTAGTGTCACAACAAACGCGTTTTCAATGAGATTACACTATATAATCACTTGCTCGACATCTATAAGGTGCTCATTTGCCTATATTACCTAACATTCCCTAAAATAATACTAGTGTTTTGGATTTTCTCATATGATTATCGTGCTTTGCAAATATCCTAAATATTTTAAACGATTATTCTAAATAGTTGATCCTAATTTTCTATTTGATTTGATCTTAGCCATTGATTATATGTCTCACGGACTCCTCACTTGAAATAACAAAACAAATTTGTAATCATGTTTGTCCGATAAAAGTTAAAGTAGATAAGAGAAAAAGTTTTGGATCTGTTTCATATTTCGGGATATAAGGGTACCATATCTTAGAACGTTCAGATCAAAATAAAATTCAATATCATGTTAGCGATTTCTCAACCATTTACTAAACCAAATAAAATTCAATATCATGTTATTGATTTCTCATAACCAATTCCGTCTATTCAAAATTGGATAATTCCACCAAGGACATTCGGAGTGGTGTATGTATAGTGTATAGATGTCGAATAAGATGATTATTTCCAATTACTTAAAATATTATTGATTTAGTTTATAATTCCACATTCTTGACAGATAATAATTCAATTACTGCTGGACTAAATATAAAAACCAATAAGAAAAAAAAAAGCTAAAAAAATTACACTCAAGTGAAAAATTATCCAAATTAAGCCCAAAAAACATTGATTCCTTCATGAAACTTTAAATTCTTTTTTGCAACTAAAAAACTTACAGTGCTCCTTCGTTGCTCAGCAGCAACAGCCAAACCAAAAGCAATGACATCAAAAATGAAGACAATAATCATCACCAGCTTCGACGCCATTGGAATAGAATTCAGCTTCCCCACACAGATCTGGATCTCTGTTCTCTCTAGATATTCATATAAAGCGGAACAACTGGAGTATTAATGAAGACGAAGTACTCCTTAAAAAAGTGGAGAGATAAAATTATACTTGACGTTAAGACATCTCAATTTGAAACCGACTATTGACAGCTATTTTTCTCCATCTACTGCCAAAACTTCAATTTTCGAGTACATTTACCGAAAATTTGGACAGCAAAATTGCACATTTTTAAATTATTTTTTTTTTGCGATTTTTAAAAAATATATAATATTTATTTTACCAAGAATTTTTATAAAATATAGTGTTTTAGCTGTAAGACTTATTTTTAATTTTGTAATATATTAAATACATATACAAAAATAAGATTGTACATACTTATTCTCAATTTTGTAGTAATTTTTTTTTTGGTATATTAGGGGTCGTTTTTCTTCTTCTTTATTGGGATTTTTATTTTACTGGCATAGTCCAACTCCTGTGTTTTACCTGTCATATCCCATAAATTGGTGCCATATATAACTGTTTAAAAAACTAATTGTAAAAGAAATACTCTCCATATAAGATATTTATTAATTTTTAAAAATTAATTTAAAATATTTTCAAACTTAAAAATAAAATATTTAGTGAATCAACTTTCAGAAAATTTAGGTCACAAGCAGTGGCGGAACCAGAACGATTTTGTAGGGGGGTCAAAAATTTTAAACCAAGCGAACCGAAATTATTAATATCACTACTTGCGGAATTTAGGACCGTTAACTTTGCTTAATTTCTAGTTTTTAGCAAAAATAGTCCTAAGAGGACTTTTAGCGAACATGTTATGTGCGCCACTTTAACAATCAGATTTGTAAGACCCCAACTTTTATGAATAAAGATTAATTTCTCTCGAAATATATTTTTTAAATATTATGGTGTGGATATAATATAATGTTATAGTTGTGTGGGTAATATTTACAAATTTTACAAAGTAAGCAAGTGGTTATATAATATTCGATTGGTCGGAGAATATTCGTTTTAACGAGGAATATTAGACGCATTTACACAATCATTAGTGGACCCCATAACGGAAGCATTGTCGTAGTAAGAAAACAGCGTAATTATCTTTTATAAAAATAACTTACAAGATTATCGTTAAAAAAGCTGAACTACCTTAGAAGAAAAGACAAAGAATACATGTCTGATGATCAGCGTGTATGCCAGATTAGTTATTGATGTTTACGTGATAAGTCACTCAGTTATACTCAATTATTGCTACAGTGATTGCTGCATCATATCTCTCATATTATTGATTCGATTATTGTCACAGTATCATCTGCACAATATGTAATATTATTAAATCAATAATTGAGATGACAAAGTTGTTCATATTTGTAAGACCCCAACTTTATGAATAAAAAATGAATTTTTTATAATTATCATTTTTGAATATTATAGAATAAGTTTGATATAATGTTATAGTTGTGGGTAATATTTATAAATTTTGCAAAGTACGCAAGTTGTTTATAATATTCGATTGGTCGGGGAATATTTGTTTTAACAGGAAATATTCGTACGACGACACAATTATTGGTGGACCCTACAACGAAATTATTGTTGGATTGAGAAAATGACAAGAATATTTTTATGAAAATAACGACGAAAGTTTTACTGTTAACTGTTGAAACACCCGGTGTTAAAAGTACAGGGATACGTGTGGTTGCATAGTAGCACACGGTATTGATTATTGATGCTTACGTGAAAAGTCACTCAGTTTTGTTCAATTATTATTATAGTAATTGTTGCATAGTATCTCACATTATTTGATTCAATTATTGTCAATATTTTATATATTATTAAATCAATAATTGAGATAACAAAGTTGTTAATATTATTATTTGCATTATTAACGATGTCTAGAAGTTCTGTCAAGGAGAGGTTTGGTCACCTAATTGCGCGCCAATAGGGAGAAATCCTTATTGAAAAGCCCCCTCTTTCTTGGGAATGACTTGGTCGATTAATAGTGTGAATAATAATAATAATAATAATGAAGTTTTGTTTTATTAGTATTATTAATGTAATAAAACAGAAAAGCTTTTTATATAAAACAGAATACTTTTATAAAGTTATTCGTTTTATTAGGCTAATAGTAAAATCTTTTTATATAAAACAAAATACTTTTATAAAGTTATCTATTTTATTAGACAATAATTAGAATATATTATATTTTATTATGCATAGTGTTTGCATAGTGCTCTTGCGTAGTGTTGGTATAGTAAAATCTTTTTATATAAAAGCGAATACTTTTATAAAGTTATTCGTTTTATTAGATTATAAATAGAATATATTATATTTTATTGTAAACCAATCTCTGACAAATCCATTTAAAGTAAATCAATCTGGACCTTTCATGGATTGGTTCTTATTCGATCCATTCTTCTATAAATAGAAGCTCATTCCTTCATTATTTCTTACGAATTCTTTGAAACTCTGTAGAGAGAAAACTATAGAGAGAGAAAGAAGAAAAGTATTCTCGCTACTTCACTACTTCTATATCCAGTTTCTTCTTTATAAGGTAAAGGGTATTTTTTTTCATATTCATGAAGAGAACTTCATTATTCCAAAGATTTATTATTCATTGGAATAACTTTGATACGCTATGATCACCCTATACTTGGTGAAATTCTTACATTATTCCATTATTTATTATTCTCATTGGAATAACTCTGCGTCACAAATACCGCATACATGGTGAAATTCGTTGTTATTCCATTCTTTATTATTACATTGGAATAACTTTGTTTATCTAATACCGCATGCGTGGTGATTTCATTGTTATTCCATTCTTTATTATTACATTTGAATATCACCGCCGATGCGTGTTACGCTTTGACCTGGTTCCGATTATTTATTATTACATTGGAATAACTTTTGTACATGCAAAGTATCGCGTGCATGATGATTTCTTTTGTTATTCCATTCTTTATTATACTCGGTTGGTTAAAGTTTTGACTTATACTCCATGAAATTAGTGGAATATCCTTGATATTTGCGCTTCATCGATATCTTTTTTACGTAAATATTCTTACGAGCATTCTTGAGTTTTACCCCACAAAGCAATATCATGTTGACAATTTGAGCGTTATTGGTTCCCGGATAAATTAATTCTTGAACTTATTTTATTGAATTCTTATATCATTGTCATCATCCTCATGTTTATATTATATTGAAAGTCAATACGTGGCCCGTAGTTCATAGATGGACTTGGTATGATTATGACGCAGATTATTCGGTATAATCATGGTAGTAATATTACAAATGATGTGGTAAAAGTCCTCATTGGCCCGTAGTGCATTGATGGGACGATTGTTGCATAATAATCATGACTATTGATGAATACGAATATCCTTGGCCCAGAGTGCATGGATAATTTGTGGTTGTGATACTTAATGAATATCCTTGGTCGTAGAAAGCGGGGATGATGTGGTTTATTTATTAAAAGTCGAGTCCCAATGATAAAAGTGATGAAAACCTTTTAAATCATAAAAGATAGTAGATTTTATTCTCTACTTGACTCTTTTAATGGATTGCATGTTCACCGCAGATTAAACTTGATGTCTATTGTATTTTATCGGTTTAACATTGTTGAAGACTAATGATAATTTATTCTCGCATTATCTTAGTCATAATATTTCTTCTTGGGCTAGTTGAGCTCACCTTTCTTTCTTTTGTTCTCTTCAGGAAATGAGAACGTGGCGGGCAGGGACTCAGTCGGTGAGCGGAGTGACGGTCGGATGATGATAGTATTAGTAGTCCTCACTATTACATTAAATAGTGTGACAATAAATGTAATGAGGACTTATTTCGAGAGTGGATATTGTGCAGAAGACAATATTTGTATTAAAACTCACAAAGACTCTTTGTTGTATATTAAAGATTGTATTTGTATTTATTACGTACCATGTATTTGGCGACTCAAGAATAGGTGATGTATACCTATTTTGGGGCGCCACGGTTGGTATCTAAATATGATCCCTGGCTGAGATGTGAGACAAGAACTAGGAGGGGAGAGACGGGGAATTCCTTCGCTAGTATGACCTACCTAAGTTTATTTGATATTTAATTGGTCGGTCGGGAGTATAGGGATAATATGTGATATGTTAATTAACCCTTGTTTTGTGGCAGTGTTTGAAAATGGCATCCGAGAATGTTGAGAACATCAATGGAGCACAGGAGACCGTTGAGTCTCCACAGATCAATAATCAGGATAATGTGCATCAGGAAGGTTACAATCCTCAGGCAAACAACAACACTGACCAAATGATGAATGATGGAATGTTCAGAGGCTTTTACGCAATTCATGCAACATCAGTAAGAGCGGCTCTGTCCAAAAACGGTGTGGAAACTGGAAACTCTTGGACGGTCACCGCTAAGCAGTTCAAGGTGGAATTTATCAAGCTGGAGCAAAACAATATGACCGTGTCGCAATACGAGGTTAAGTTTGCAAAATTATCCCGGTTTGCATCCCATTTGGTCGATAATGAGGAGCGAATGACGCGAATATTTCTGCGAGGTTTGAAACCCAATATACGTCAATACCTCATTTCTCACAAACTTTGTTTATATTCAAATGTTGTGAATAGGGCTCAGTTATTGGAGCGCAATAATGAGTCAGCACAACCAAAAGGCAACAACCAACAACACGATAATAATTGTATGCGGTGGGCGGCCATGAACAATGATAACCATCGTGGGGAAATTATCATGCCAAGAATGGTAACCACTTCGGTGGTAATCATGGCCAAGATAATAGAAGTGGAAATTTCAAGAAGAGAAGGTTCAATAATGATGGAAAGACAGCAGCACCAGCACCCGTTTCAAAGGAAGAAGAACGACCACCGATCGTATGTTTTAAATGCGGACAGGAGGGAAACATCCGTCCAAACTGTACGCAGCAATCCAAAGCGTGTTTCAATTGCGGAAGAGAAGGTCACCTAGCTCGATTTTGTCGTGTAGTGAAGTCAAGTTCAGCTGGGATGGTGATGCCAAAGGATGTCCCAGATAAGTCAAAGCTGGTAGTTTAAGTGAGAGTGTTTGTTGAGGAACCCGAACAAAGTTGTCACGGGTAATTTAATCATAAACGCTTACGAAGTCTATACCTTATTTGATACAGGTTCTACCCACTCTTGTATTTCACCTAGTTGTGTTCAATGTTTGAACTTGGCTATTGAGAAATTAGACTTTGACTTATCTGTTAAAACTCTATTAGGAGAAACCTTCGTTAAATCCATTATTTATAAATCTTGTTTGATTCAAATCGACACTTTCAAGTTACCTGTCGATCTTATCTCTTTGAAAATATTTGCCTTTAATGTGATTTTTGGAATCGATTGGTTAACTACTCATCATGCTTTTCGTAAGGTTGTTAGCTTTTATATTCCTAACCAACCTGTTATGCAAATTCAAGCAACCAAACCACTAAAGTTAATCACTGTTATATCAAACCATAAATAAAGAGCTCCGATCCTTTCGTTGTTGACTTCCTTGTGTGGAATGCACCGAAGCCAGACTATCCGTAGGGGACGTCGTGAATAACGGTGGCAAGTTGATATATATCAATGTGACGTGCTATCCAAGTCTTGGATGAGGGTCACAGTTTTGAATAATATTTCTATCATTAATAAATTTCTTGACGTATTTCTGAAGACTTCTTGGCCTACCCCAGAGTGTGAAATCGAATTTTGTACTGACCCCAGTACAAAACCCCATTTCTAAAACCCTTAAATATTTCTTCAACTAAAATAAACGT
The DNA here is from genome assembly GCA_020205615.1 of Panax quinquefolius. Taxonomy (NCBI): domain Eukaryota; kingdom Viridiplantae; phylum Streptophyta; class Magnoliopsida; order Apiales; family Araliaceae; genus Panax; species Panax quinquefolius. The sequence continues at coordinate 129,709,244 of CM035161.1, forward strand.
AACATGTGCCAAAGACGTTGACTCGAGCTGTTGAAGAATACGATCGTACCATTCAATATCATCGTAGAAAAGCGAACGTGGTAGCTGACGCGTTGAGTAAAAGATCGTATGCATTTATGAGTGTGAATATATGAACCTACGTGAAGATAACGAATATACGAGTAGAATCGACTTTAATCGATAAGGTTAAAGTCGCTCAAACTACACACCCGAAGCTGATGAATGTGAAAAAAGAAGGTTCAAGAGGGCGTTATTCTAGAAGCAAGAATTGATGAAGAGAGGAAATGTCAACCCTCGATTTAATTGGTCCATTTGAAATCCTCGATTAAGTAGGAATTGTGGCTTATAGACTCGTTTTACCGCCAAGTATGTCGCGTGTTCATAACATTTTTAACGTATCGATGTTACATAAATATGTGGACGACCCGAACCACATTATTAATTTAGAACCGGACGAGATAGCGGATAAATTAACATATGAAGATGTACATGTTAAAATCTTGGATAAAAAGGATCATATTCGACACTCAAAGGTTATACCTCAAGAGTTAGAATCTAACGAGGTATCCTCATATGTTTAAAGATACCAGTAATGCGTCACGTAAATTTCGAGGGCGAAATTTCATAAGGATGGGAGATTGTAAAATACCAAATTTTATGAATAAAGATTTAAATTTCTCAAATTTTTTTTTTGAATATTATGGTGTGGATTTGATATAATGTTATAGTTGTGGGTAGTATTTATAAATTTTGAAAAGTATGCAAGTTGTTGTATTATATTCGATTGGTCGGGGAATATTCTTTTTATCGGGGAATATCCGTACGACGGTATAATCATTGGTGGACCCCACAATAAAATTATTGTCGGATTGAGAAAACGACAAAAATATTTTTATGAAAATAACGGCGGAAGTTTTACCATTAATACTGTTGATCTACTCGGTAGTAGTAAAAGTACGATGTCTGGCGTGGTTGCGTAGTGCTTACACGGCATTGATTATTGATGCTTACGTGAGAAGTCACTCGGTTTTGTTCAATAATTGCTTCAATGATGGTTGTTGCATAGTATCTCACATTATTTGATTTAATTATTGTCGATATTTTATATATCATTAAATCAATAAGCGAGATAATGACGAGTTATTAATATTATTATTTGCAATATTAATGATGTCTAGAAGTTACGCTTGAGGAGAGGTTTGGTCACCTAATTGCGCGCCAATAGGGAGAAATCCTTATTGGAAAGCTCCCTCTTTCTTGGGAATGACCTGATCGATTAATAGTGTGAATTATAATAATGATGATGAAGTTTTATTTTATTAATATTATTAATGTAATAAAATAGAAAAGCTTTTTATATAAAACAGAATACTTTTATAAAGTTATTTGTTTTATTAGGCAATAATTGAAATATATTATATTTTATTATACATAGTGTTTTGCATAGTAAAAACTTTTTATATAAAATAGAATACTTTTATAAAGTTATTTGTTTTATTAGACAATAATTAGAATATATTATATTTTATTATGCATAGTGTTTGCATAAGTGCTGCGATAGTATTTGCAGATAGTAAAATCTTTTTATATAAAGCAGAATACTTTTATAAAGTTATTCATTTTATTAGATTATAAATAGAATATATTATATTTTATTTAAAAGATTTTGTTTTATTAGAATATTTTATTAAATCAATCTGACCGTCTGGTTTAAATGTGAATCGATGGAGATAGTTCATAAATTAGTTCTTATTCAATCCATTCTTCTATAAATAGAAGCTCATTCCTTCATTATTTCTTACAATTCAATTGAAACTCTAGAGAAAGCGTAAAGAGAATTCTTCTTCTATAATCTTGAGCGTATTTCTTTAGAGTTTAAGAAAGCTTTGAGCGTAGTGCAAGTTTTCTTCAAGTACATTTCTGCCCTACCCGTCGGAGTACTCTTCTTTATAAGGTAAGGGTTAATATTTCGTTCGTATATATGAAGAGAACTTCTGTTATTCCATTCTTTATTAATTTTGGAATAACCTGTATACGGGGACTACCCTATACTTGGTGAAATTCTTACATTATTCCATTTCCTTATTATTACATTGGAATACCACGTATATGCAAACTACCGAGTATCATGGTGAAATTCTTTTGTTATTCCATTCTTTATTATTATGTTGGAATAACTTTGTATATCAATCCGCATACATGGTGAAATTCTTCTATTATTCCATTCTTTATTATTCGGAATAATATCTTGTATTCATGCGTTCGCGTGACTGAGTTCCATTATTTATTATTCTCATTGGAATAACTCCGTATCGTGTGGTCTATCGCATGCATGGTGAATTCTGTTGTTATTCCATTCTTTATTATTCTATCGTAATATCACATGCGTGCGTTCTGCGCACGATTTGATTCCGTTATTTATTATTCATTGGAACATCCCGCTTGGTCTTGAATTTTACCTTACCGATTCCGTTATTTATTATTACATTTAGAATATCCCATGCGTGCATTTACGCATGACTTTGGTTCCGTTATTTATTATTCATTGGAATAACTCATCATGTCTGATCTATCGCATGCCCTGGTGATTTCTTTTGTTATTCCATTCTTTATTATACTCAGTTGGTTAAAGTTTTAACTTCTATACTCCATGAAATTAGTGGAATATCCTTGATATTTGCGCTTCATCCAGTATCTTTTCATGGAAATATTCTTCTGAGCATTCTTGAATTTTACTCTACAAAGAAGTATCATGTTGACAATTTGGACGTTATTAGTTCCTAGATAAATTAATTCTTAAACTTGTTTTATTGAATTCTTATATCATTGTCATCATCCTCATGTTTATATTATGTTGAAAGTCATATGTGGTCTGTAGTGCATAGATGGACTTGGTATGATTATGACCAGGGATTATTCGATATAATCATGACCGTAATGTTACAAATGATGTGGAAAAAGTCCTCATTGGCCCGTAGTGCATTGATGGACAGTTTTTGGTATGATTATGGCTATGGATTCTCTTCGGCCAAGGGTGCAAAGATGAATTGTTTTATGGCATGATCGTGACCATTGATGAATACACGAATATCCTTGGCCCGTAGTGCATGGATAATTTGTGGTCGTAATACTAATGAATATCCTTGGCCGTAGTACAGGGATGATGTGGATTATTTATTAAGCTTAGTCTCAGCAATAAAAATGATGAAAAACCTTTTTAAATCGTAAAAGATAGTAGATTTTATTCTCTACTTGACTCTTTTAATGGATTGCTTGTTCTCCTGCAGTTAAACTTGATGTCTATTGTATTTTATCAGTTTAACATTATTGAAGACTAATGATAATTTATTCTTCATTATCTTAGTCATAATATTTCTTCTTGGGCTAGTTGAGCTTACCCTTTCCTTCATTTGTTCTCTTGAGAAATGAGAGAATATAAATTTGGGACGAGTGGGGAGCGGATTGATGATTCGGATAATAGCATTATTAGTCCTCACTATTACATTAAATAGTGTGATAATAAATGTAATGAGGACTCAATTGAGTGCGGATATTATACAGATGATAATATTTGTATTAAAACTCACAGCATATGTTTTGTCGTATTTTACACGACTGTTGTATAATTAAGTTGTATTTGAATTTTGTACCATGTATTTGGCGACTCAAGATGGGTGATGTATACCTATTTTGGGGGTGTCACAACTTTATAATATTCCCTAAATTACTACAAATCTATACTGTTTTGATAATGTTAACTATTATGATATTATCTTTTATAATTTGATTATTATCTCCTCAAATCACTACTTTATATGATATTATGGCTATTACTCTCTATATCCAATAGATCGTGACCGTTCATATTGCAAACATTTACATTATATTAAATATTTCACATTAATTTAATACGTCATCATTTGAATTTAAAATCTAATTATATCTTTAATTTTAAAATAAAAATTATTACTTTTGTGAGTTAAACAAATTATATTAAATTATTTATAAAATGAAAAATATTTTCAAGCTTGTGAAACCTCTATAAAATCACAATAAGTGCAAAAGTTCTTATCCTAATATATTCATTTGTCATATAGAACATAATTGATTTGGACTAACATGGAACATTATTTATTCGTTCAAGGAATTATTTATTTGGTTGATAGCTTATGTTATGTTGAAATCAACTATTAAGTATGTCTAAACTCTTATATTTTACTATTGCCCAAATTCCTATTGCAAATATTTATAAGATTGCAACGACTTTTAGAAAGATCCTTTAAATGCTAATTTTTGTTTGTTTGGATATATTGAGTAAAATAGTAAATTCTATCCGCACCAAAAAATTGATTGCATCATGCTTTATTAAATTTAGTGGATGAATTGGTGCATTATTGCTATTTCAACAATATGTATTATTTGCATTTTTTGCTTGGGTCAGCTCATGTCATGTGCCTTTCTCACATTGCAGTACATAGCACCATTGAATATTTGAATGACATGTGCCTTTCCCACATTGTAACACATGTCCTATATAATTAATGTGCATCCCAAACTAATTTAATTATATTACAGCATAATATTATACCATTTATAATTATATTACAACATAATATTATACAGTTTAAAACATTTAAAACAATATTAAAATAACAAATAATATCAATAATAATATAAATCATAACGTCTTATGCTTATTTTATAATCTCATAAATCACTATTTTCTTAATCTAAACGATTTTTATATTATTATTATTATTATTATTATTATTATTATTATTTTGATTTTATAATCCCTAAATCACTACAAAATCTAAACTATTCGATAATGTTAAATGTTCTAATATTATCATTACTATATTAATTATTATCTTTTAAAATCACTACTTTTTAATTCTAAAATAATATTTTAAATTTATAATCCACTAAATTACTACAAATCTAATTTTTTTTTGGTAATGTTAAGCTGCTCGATATTATCCTTTTTAATTTAATTATTATCTCCTAAAATCACTATTTTTTAATTCCAAATTAATATTTTGATTTTATAATCCCTAAATCACTACAAATCTAAATTGTTACGATAATGTTAAGCTGTTCTAATATTATCATTACTAAATTAATTATTATCTCCTAAATCACTACTTTTTAATCCCAAATTAATATTTTAATTTATAATCCATTAAATCACTACAAATCTAAATAATTTTGGTAATGTTAAGCTGTTCTTATATTATCCTTTTAAATTTAATTATTATATCCTTAAATCACTATTTTTTAATCCCAAATTATTATTTTATTTTATAATCCCCTAAATCATTACAAATCTAAACTATTTTGACAATGTCAACTTTTACGATATTATCCTTTCTAATTTAATTATTATCTCCTAAAATCACTATTTTTTAATCCCAAATTAATATTTTAAATTTATAATCTACTAAATCACTACAAATCTAAACTTGCTTTTTGTAATGTCAACTGTTACATAATTACACTGATTTTTGAATTTTATAATATTATATCTTTTATAATATTATACCATGCATATATATAAGTTCCAACATTACTAACCGTGACAACCCAATAAATCTATTTTTTAAGAATTTTACAGTATTATATACCATTTAGACAATAGCAGTATCAACATTGACAACTAAAACGCATGGAACATAATACCAATACATCGACAAATCCCTGGCTAACCAAGAGCCTGTAATATTGCATTTAACATGAAAGCATTCCCCTTTTTAGATCATATGATTGAGTCCATGACATTTACTCATCTGCAATCATGCTTCTCAAGTCTGACTGTTGACAAAGCTCTGGCAGTTGGCATCACAATCCATGATTTATTTGACCTCTGCTACTTTTTAGATCATGAAAATGCGGAGCCAAATGGTGGTCGGGCTTCTCTTGGGTTTTCATATGTTCAATTCACAATGAGCAAGTTGACGATGGATGAAATTGTGAGCCAATACATGGATATTAGTTGGATGAGCTATTGTTAGATATTAACAGTATTATCTCAAAATCAGAAGCAAAGCCAACACAACTAAATTCTATTGTGGAGGATAAACAAAACAAAGCTTTCGAAAAGATTAAGGAAATGAGGAAACAACTTAACGAGGGAGTATGTTGATCCACCAACAAAATGAGCAAGACCATGAGCTTGAGTTAGAATTTGATAGTTGGATGTCACAGTGGATACAGATTCACCACATAATGATGCAATTGCTTCAGCCAGAGGAGAAGTTCGATGCAAACGTCCTATCCCTGAGTTACCTGATATAAACATAGAACTTCTAGCCCTTTCGGTTGAAGAAAACTCAATGGACAATGCAGACCCAAGCACCTCAAAAACTCAGAGTTAGGACATAGATCTACTCCATGCCGAAAGCAACCCAAGAATTCAAAATCTAATCACCGCCAGATGGTCAATGGGGCCAAAGTGGAGCAAAGACGTCTTGAGTTGAAAGTAGTGCTTGAGTTCCTTTTCTATTGGTACCAAGAGTATGAACTGGGCAAAACAACCTCGCATGACAAAGTAAGCAAGTTCTTCAACAGAATCATTAAAGGTGGGATAACTAACTCAGATCTGACATTGGATAAATCTGTTGGTAAAAAATTTGATAGAATATATTCATGTAAATAAATGTAAATATAGCAATAATCTTGGATTAGGTATAAAATAACATAATTGTTGCCAAAAATATATTCTATCACTATATTTACATTTATTTACATGAATATATTCTATCACTATACTCTGAATTGGTATAATATATTTCTCCCATCTTTTTATTATATTTTAATTTATTAATTGTACGTACACAATTATTATTAAAAAATTAACTAATTCCGCCGCAACGCATGGGATTGTATCTAGTTATCTCTCTAAATTAGTCTTTTTCTCTAACTACAAATCTACAATTGTCAATAAATATTATATCTTTTAATCTTTTATATTTTTGTTTGCTTCAAATTTGAGAAGTTGAGTGTTAAGGTCCTCTTGCTCTATAAAAATTGAATTCAACACATTAATATGTAATAATATCAATCGTTACTCACTTGTGTATTTTTTTTCTTTGCAATTAGAATTTGTAAAATAATATTTCTTACTCTGAATTTGTGATGTTCATTGTTCAGGTATTTAATCTTGGGAAAAATCACTAAATTGGCATAATCAGGTTCTATTGTTCTATACTTTTATATTTTAATTTTATTAAATTTTACTTGTTAAATAGGTACTATTGTTATTGTTACACATTTTAGCAAAAAAATAAAATTTTAATTTTAAAAAAATCATACATACTAATTTAATTTAATATTGAATGGTAAAAAGAAAAGTTCCAATTTAAAATTTGGCTTGAGGCCCCCAAAAAGTTTGGACCGGCCAATACTTGTAATGAAGGAAAATAGTAGTTTCTTCGTTTCTAGGGTTTTGACAAATTATATAATGAAATTGATATTTTAACAAATGAAAGTGACTGTTCACAATGTTTCTTTTACATGAATAATAAATAAGTCTCGCATTCATGTGATCTTGTAAAAATATTAATTTTTACTTGTAAAAATATCAATTTCTTTTGCAAAAGATTATGTTGTTCCCAATTTATTCTTGAGATATTAATTGGCCCGGAAAGCTTCTTGATTTAGGGCGGTGTATTCAATTAAGAATTTTAAAGACTTTTTTTAAAGTGACAAACTTTTATAGAATTTATAGATTTTAATGACTTTTATTGATTCCATGAAATAAGTAACAAATTTTTATAAATTTTTTATCAAGACTGTGATAGACTTTTTATACTTCTAATATATAAAATTGAAAGATTATTAGATTTAAGATTAAAATTTTGTTACACGATTAAATTATTTATTATATTTTTTAGTGCATATATTATAAATAATAATCCAACGCTTATGATAACAACTTTCGAAAATATATTATACAAAAATTTCAAGTTCGATAATATTATTTTATCTAAGTATTAGAATACATATATATTATAATATATTTATTACATGGCTTCGATCATTCAATTATTGACTCCATAATTTTATTTTATTTTCCTTCGCAGAAAACGAAATCCACACTCTTGTGTGAGCGTGTAATTCAATACCATATTAATTGCTTTACTACTATATATATATATATATATATATATATATATATATATATATAATATCTCCTTTTACCAAATTATGCGTTATAATTAATAAGACAAAAGTTTTAAATATATATGCATACATAATCTTCACAATTGATCTGAGAGTTTCGTGATTTTATCTCACATTTGTTAAATAAATTTCTTTTGTCTTTGTATTGGAAGCTTTCGAACTGCCGTTTTCTCCCTTACCAATTTACTGCGTCTTTTTTCTCTTTTCTCGATTACACGTATCGCGAGACAAATTAGGTCTTTAGTTATTTGTTTACTTATTAATATATATTGTTAATTCTCTTAATTATAATATGATTTAATTTTATCCACATGTAAATTAAATCCAATTAGTTTTAAGGCCCAAATTTTATCAAATTAATTTATCCATCACATATTAATACTTATTAGCCTATATAAAATAAATAACTAGTTTGACCCAATAAAAGATAAAGTTCAATTAAATTATTTAAAATATAAATATAAATATTATTTATTTATTTTATTTTATTTATTTATTATTATTTATTTCTAGGTAATACACGGCGAATTTGTATTTACACCGCTAATTTTTAGGTTTCCTCTTTATTAGCCATCCGAATTTTCACCTTTGTGCTTAATATTTGGAAGTCTTTAGAAGTTTTTAGAGATGAGGTCAGACTTTGGATATGAGTTGATAGTTATAATTCTTCTTCTAAAATCTATCAAACTATCATTTGATAGAAATTTGAAAAATGACTTTGACCTAACTTTTAAAGACATTAAAAAAGTTGTAATCGAATACGAGTAAACTTTTATAAACTCTTTAAATGTCTTGATTGAATACAACCAAACTTTTAAATCTTTAAAAGTCTTTAAAAATCTTAATTGAATACACCCCCTAATAGTCTTATCCGAGTATAATCTTACAAACAAATATGGCCTTAGTTTAATACATACTTTTAGGTTGAGCAACTGTATAAAGACCAGTGCATGCTCTGAGCATATGGCCAAATTGAGCAATTTTGTGGTTGCATTTACACAAACATTGGCAATATCAGCAGGCATAGGTAAATATATACATTTGACACTACTTCATATTTTGTTATAGAACAGTTTAGTGGCCGGCCAGCTAATATTATCATTGTTTGGTTTATGATTTTGCAAGCAGTAACTTATCAAATGATGTTAGCGAAGCGGTGTCAAGTGTTATATTTGCTGCCTCGAGATGTGGTGGCGATGTTCCAGAGCTACACGCCCTGCAAAATCGGTTCAAACAAGATTTTGGTCAGGATTTTTGAAAGGGCTAGTGTTGAACTGCTGCCCGGAAACAATGTCAACCCTCAAATAAAGCATAATCTACGCACAAAGCCATGGGTGGATCTAGCCTTGGGGCAGCCGCTGAATTTTCAGTAGTCAATTTTTTATTTGTTTTTAATTTTATAAGTTGTTTAGTGAAAATAAAAAATTTAGACTAAAAGATTTATACAAACACCAACACTCCACTTTTTTATATTGTTTAGTAACTTACATTGATCATAATCATTACAACAATTTTAAGCAATGAAGTCTCAAAAAATATTATTATAAATAATATTTTAGCAATATTATTTAATTTTGTAATTTATTTTAGAGGGCAAAAAGAGGTGAGGGACACCTCACGTTATTGCTCGTGTCTCTTATAATAATAATGTTTTGAAAAAATATAAAACATCTTTTTGTACATAACATAGAAAGAATGTAATCAATTACATAAAACGACATCGGCTTTATATGATAGCTCACACAATTATTTGTCATGTCCCTCATGTTTTTTTTGCCTTTATTTTATTATATTTGATTTTCTTTGTAGATTTTTTTTAAAGAAATTGACCCCACAGAACTAAGGAACCGGATCCGTCCTTGCACAATACTTGTAATGCTAGATGATGTAATGCTCCAGTTGATAAATGAAATAGCAAAAGAGGTTACACTTTGCTTGGGAACCTCTCAAATTAATCACCAAAACCTGGTCTCTGAATGCCAAAAGGTTTGATTCCTCTGGACTTTGTGCTATATCTGTGGGATCCTGATTCCAGGTAGTTGCAACTGGGCAGTCCATTTGGGCAGTTTATAGACAAACAAGTTGCCTTTCATATATCTAGAGTTGGATTTGCAAATCTCTGGTATATAAAGTATTACGCAAATTCAACTTTATACCGTATAAAATGCAACTTGTTTCTAAAGACTGCCAATATATACTAGTCTTATAAAATTAGCTATATTTACTTTGCAGGAGCAAATGTCTAGTCTTTGGCAGAAGAAACGCCAGTTCAAGAAGAAAGATATTATAGTTTTGGATTTGGCTATTCGAGTTCAAACTTTTAGTTATCAGCTTGCAAGAGATTGGTTAGTTCTTGGCTTAATTCTTTTGGTGAATCAGATAGTACAGCTGCAGTTCATGCACAGAATAATAAGCATGATCAGCTTTCTAGTTTCGACAGAAAAATGTTTTCAGATAAGAGATGCGATGTCTTACTAAAAAAGAATGACTACAAATCACTTGGTCATAACAAAATGATGAGATCAGTTTCCAAAAGCCATGATTTGCAGAATTCTAAATATGAACGACAAGTTGTTACTGAAAATCACGAGGGGAGAGGAGATGAATTGGAGCCTCGCTTAAGCCATGTTCACCCAAAGCTTCCAGACTATGATTAATTATTCACAGATCTAAAGAAAGATTATATGCATGCATGCATGCAGAAAAATTCAGATAATCGAGTGCTTGGAAAGTGGATGCCCCGGTAGCTAGATTAGTGTGTTGGTAGTTTAGTACTATGGTAAGTCCTGGATTGTAGTATTGTAGACACTAGTCTTTGTTGCAAATGCACTTTGTGTTTTCCGGTTAGTACTTTTGGCCATCTCTCTAAAGTAAAGTGGATATATATATATATATATATATATATATATATATATATATATATATATATATAATTACTTTCTCTAAATAACCTGGAGGGTAAAAAACGGCTTTCTTATGCTATATAGCAAAAAAAAATCGTCATTATAGCCAATTGATTCTTAGTCATTCCTTCCAGTTATATATATATATATATATATATATATATATATATATATATAATATATATATATACACAAATATATATGTATTACATGCGATGAGGAGTAATACAGATTTTTTGAGCTATAGCGACGGTAAACTGTCGCCATAGCCCAGAATAGCTATGACGACGGGTAAAACCGTTGCTATAGCCCAAAAAACCGTCGTCATAGTCTACTGTGTAATACACAGTTGTGTACATACATTTTTCCATATATATAATTGTCTTTGATCTTCTTTGCTTAATTGCTTCTAAATAATATGGCTGTCAAGAATGAGGTTTTTTAAGCTCCTTTTTGAAGTCTAATTTTCTACTGATAATTGATGGTACTCGTCTATATTTTAGTTCTCTGAAATAATTTACTGTATCAAATCTTCTTACTTTCACATATACATTTATCCCTTTGTAGTGATTGCGAAACCTGTTCTGATCCAAAAGACCAGAAGCAGAATCATGCTAACCAGTGCATGATCTGATTTAACAAAAAATATTTGCGATTCTTTAAATTTAGTAAACAAAGAGTTTTTTAACGGGGAGTGATATATAGTAGTTAGAATCCCAAAAGAGTGGTGCATACTGCATACAACAAAGCAATGCATAGCCAGATGAACAAAAAAGTTTTAAGAAACTCTTGCACAGTGCACAACACTTGGAAAGACAATCTATATTACAATAAAAGAATCTTTACACAAATTTTTTTTCTCCATGTACAGCATATTTTCAAATAAAATTACAATGATATAAACAATCATAAGGTATTAACATTATCAACTCAGACATATATAGAAAACAATAGGATCATGGATTACCAGTTTACTGCCTCGGTGGTAAATTCTGTTTCTTTAAGTATCTCCTCTATGGTAATCCACCCAATTGCAAAACCTACTGTCTTCATATGGCAGTAGCACTCAGGGCCTTATTATGCTGGATGTGTCTTCAATTCAGCAGTCGCATGACTTACATCTACTGGAAAATCGAGCAATTCAAAGGACAAATCCACAAATCTCATCCAAAATAGTTTTTATGTAATTGAGAAAAAGGAGAGTTTCAACTTCTCAAACCAAACAATAAAAGCTTTCTGAACCCTTTTGGAGCTTTAGGAGGATTTTCACTACTCTCCCATTTCTTCCTAGAGTGAAGTGGCTCCGGGCTCATTTGGTTTTCTGGTGGTGGAGTAGAGGTTTCTATCACAGAAATTTCTGGTGAGCCAGGAAACTTGACTTTGCTAGGTGCCTTGAGTAGAGGATTTATAATCGTATCAAGGACTACTTGACCAGAGTCACTAGAAACTTTTGTCTCCTCATGAAGAACTTGAAGTGACTTAGATAATTCCTTATTGCCACCTTTCAAGTGATCCAGTTGTGCAGACTGACTTTCTGTCTGCACAGATGAGTTTCCATTCCATGAAATCCCGTTGCAGCTATTCTCATCAAAAGAATTGGCCAGTGGAACCATATTGACATTCTTCTTGACTGAAGATACGCTATGTAAATCCTCAATGTTATCAACTTCATTGACGACATTGGAGGGTTGAGTTCCATTTGAAGTGCTGAAGTCTTTTGGCAGTGCTGCCATGCCATCTGTGGAATCCTTCTTTTCAGGGGTGTCGGATACAGAATAAGGTAAACTACTTGATGTCTTTTGACCTTTCTTTTTATCTGAAGGCTTTACCCTGTCACTTAATTTCTTGTTCTCAGCTCCAGCTGTCTTATGTGACAAAGAAGAAACCTCACCACCAGTTCCTTTCGTGGCTCGCTTTTGAGGTTGGCCAGGTTTGAGCCCAGTTGGTGAGAGCTTGCCATTTAAACGTGCAGCAGCAAGGCGATCAATGGTGGAACTCCTGAGGATTGGTTTATGTAATTTTTTTGCGTCATGAGTTGGGGCCTGGACTTTTGGCTTCTCATTCTTCATGGAGTCCATGGCTGTCTTGCCCTCTTTTGAGATTCCCTTAGACGACACTGGAGGATTACCACTAGCTGCACTTCTTTCAGCAATTCTCTTTTGACGTTGAGTCTGTAATTCCTCCATTTTCCTTCTTTTCTCTTCTTCCTGTGAAAATGGGAACAAGAAAAAGGAAACGAGAAGGTAAAAATGATATGAAAGGATGATAGCAAAAATATTAATCAATAGTAATAAACTAGGAACAGGCATGTAGACATCCCAAGAATATCATCAACATTGTTCAACAGTTTTGTATTCTGATAATGAGTAACATGGTCATTTCAACTGAATAAAAAGGAGAAATTTTCTAATGCTAAGGATAGGAAATGGAAGGATTCTTATTGACATGCAATGTCCAAGCACTAATTATACGCATGTTGAGTACCTGCTCAAATTTGCTCTTCTGGACAATTGTTCTGCTTCCAGGAGGTTTTTTGCTTCTTGATATAATCTCAGATCTGCTCCTTCCTAGAGAGCCAACTGAAGCTTTGGGTCTTGCTTCTTTACTTGAAAGTTTTCTTTCAGGAGCTCCATTAGTTCTTCTTGTGCTTTCCTTACCATGAGATGGCAGCTTAGCATCAAGAGACTCATTCAGTTCACCATTAGGGTTCTTTTTAACAGCTTCAATCAATGGATTGCTATTTCCATAATCCATTTCAGGATTCCAAGGTGCCACAGCTTGCTCAGAAGCTGTCTCCCGTCCAATAACCATATAAAGGACATCTGGCTCATAGATACTAGAAGCTTCAACTTTTTCTTGTAAATGAACTGGTGCGCTATCATCAACTTTGATAGATCCTCCAATATCTGAAACCATGAACATATCTGTCCTCGGTTGAGGATCAGTAGAGTTGTCCATAGAGTGAACCATGAAAGAATCATCAATAAAGACATCTTTCTTGTTTTTCCTAGACTCGGTATGATCTCTGCCAAATGATGCATCATAACCACTGTCAAAAATATTAGGGTCTACTCTTTTATCCTGATTTGAGGATTTATCCAGTTGGTTATTAACGAACCAATCTCCTTGTTGGTTCTTGATGATGGCAGACTCAATGGCACAATCAGAAAAGGCAACACTTGAATGGTTCTCTGATCCTTCAATTCTTTGTGAAATTAACAACTCCTCATATGTGCTATCTCTCTTAATAACTTGGCAGGCATTTTCCCCAGTTTCAAAGTTTTCTACACGGATTTTCCCTTCACTCATATACTTATCAGTGACAATGAAAGAATCATTTGAAACGCCACGACGTTCTAACATTTCCCGAGACTCCATTCCAAATGCAAATGACATTTCTTCCCCATGTCTCTTGGTGGTGAGATACTCAGCCTGTACAGACTCAGAATTCATAACATTAGACCCTGAATCTGCATCCTTCAGTATAAGATTCTGGAAAATATCCCAGTTTTCATTGCTTTTTTCCGCTTCAGAATTTTTTGTGATGACATTTGCAATATCCCAGTTATCATGCTTACTGCCTTCTCTTTTCGTAGTACCATGAGAGCTTGATTTATGGAGTCTCTCCAATGATCCAACAGCTTCCTCTACCTGCTGCTTAAGGGAATCCCCATTGATGAATTCACCCTCATCAGATGAACTTGAAGAATTGCCCCTTTCCCCGTCTCTTTTTGAAGTGATGTAATTTATATTGCGAATAACCACCTTTCTTGAGGATTTATTCCCATGCTTCTTTACACGAATCTTATTATTTGAAGAATACCTTTTCTCATGCTCCTCATACTCATCTGAAACATTCTCAGAACTGGAGTCACTGTTATCAGAGTTACCCTCTAGTTCTAAAGTTCGTGAAGCTTTATCATGTGAAGATTTTGCTTTAGTCCTGGAAGATGATTTATGATTTCGGTCTCTATCTAGTTCCCCAACATTTTCTAAGTTTGGAGGCCATGGTCCTGCATAGTAACTCTGCAAGCCAGGAAAATGGTACCCAGGATATGGTAGCATATGTTGAAATGCGTCACCCTGAAAATTGTGCATGTACTGAGGAAGTTGATTTGCCCATGACATTGGCAATGTGGCTTTGACATCTGTTGATGCCATCTGAGTTGTTGGCAGGCCATTATCTGCACATATTATTTTAAATACCAGAACTTAATCTCTAATTCTCTATTGATATCTAAACGAATTTTGCTATAATGCATGCCCATGGAAATCAATAATCTTGACAAGAATAGTTATTGTAGAAATAACCAGAAATCAAGTTACATTCCTCTGATTAATAGCACAGTGCGCAAGAGTTAAATAAATATGTTCAGTACAGCTACATGTTTTTTTTTGTTCTAGTTGCATTTGAGTCGCTTTTATCAAATGCAGACTTCTTGACTCTGACAAATGATTCAATGCAAACCATCTCCAAGAAAGTATTTTTCTTGGAAATTTCAGTACCTTTTATTCTTCTCTCAATGTTGTTCAACAGCATCTTATAATCATATTTATATTTTTGTAGCTTTAAACCACTATATTTGAGTCAAATCAATGTCTTTATTGGCTCATACCTAGTTGAAGCAACCTTATTTTCCCATGAGATAGTCCATCAAAAGTTCATGAGTATGGCATGTATACTAAAAAAATCTTCCAAATTGAAAACTTTAAGGATCACATAATAATTTAGGTATCCAGTACAGTTGTCATCAGTTTGCCTACCCATCATAGTCCATCATAGTGCAACTTACGACAGAAAATGGACTCGACTTATTACAGAGCATAATGGACAATACACCATATATTGACTGTTTCAAAGTACTGCTTAGGAAATTTACACTATATACTTGTGATAAATGACTTCACGTTGTTCACGATTTTTGACTTTTATTTTTCTATTTACCAAGACTTCATATGTAATTATAGGCACGATTTCAACTATAATATTCTCATATGTGACTTTTATCTGAAAACCAAAATGAGGTCATGATGCCAGTTGTTTTAGCAATCATAAGTCACATGAGACCTTAGGTAGCAAGAACAAGGATTTTTAACATTACCTTGGTTATTGTCTAAACTAACATGACTGATGGTTGATTCAGATGCTGATGCTTCATTAGTGCCATTTGGTTTCTTGCTAGAAAGGCCACCATTCTGGACATTAATCATGAATTCTCGGCTAGAGTCATTATCTTCACCAGCAAGTATTATTCCAGATGTTCCCAAGTATGACAATCCTGAATGAGAGAATGCCTGCATTGCTTCTATTTCATCCCTCCAGGCACCATCATTGTTCTTTTTCTTGCACAATTCCACGAAGTTTATGCAAGCAATCCTGAGTAAAAAGAATACTGAAAACATGATTATGAAGACAAGAAGTTGCTCTCATTGACCTAAAATAATATTATGGATACTGCAACTACAGCTACTGCACCAACATGTGCAGCAGCACATTATTCACAACCAAGTCCACATGATACTAAAGGCCTGAAGCTTTCCATGATAAAATGTCTCAGCATTGTGACTACAACTACAAAGAATGAAAGGACAGATAATAGTAGTGTGAACACATCTAGTCCTTATGATGGAGCAGAGAAGCACCGGAATAGTGCTGATCACTTGATAGTGACAGCAAGCTAATTTATATACTATAGTTAGATTAGAATTAACTAGAGTTAGTAGTGAGGTTAGCTTATCTTTCAAGCAATGTTCTTAGTATAAATAGTTTTGGTGTGTATGATTTTGACTTACTGTTTTTGTAATAATTTTCTGATGAAAATGAAAATATTTTTCTCTTCACATTTCATTGCTACTGTGATCTGTTATTCCTTAGTTTTCATGGTATCAGAGCTACAGCTCGTGTAGAGCATCTGTTTTTTCCTTTTCTTTTATCAGTTTTTGCTCATCCACTCTACAATTTTAGATCATTTTAAAGATCCTTGGATTTCTATCATAAAAATTCAACTCATTCGATTGATTCAATCTGATTCTATTCGAACACATGAAGAATCAGAACAGAGCATAGATGATTCTCGTGCGTTTGAGTCTAACTCACATCCATTATTTCTACACAATAATGATCATCCAGGTATGATTTTAATCTCAAAGAAACTCAATGGAGCAGAGAATTTTGCTACTTGGAAAAGATCAATTAAAATTGCTTTATCTGCTAAGAATAAGATGACAATTACTGATGGAACATATCCTACACCTACTGAGACTTCAATCTTGTATAATCAATGGATGTGTGTGAATGATATGATAATAAGCTGGATAATGAATACTGTTAGTGATGAAATCAGTGATAGTATGAAATTTGTTGAAAATGCTTTCTCTGTATGGAATGAATTGAATGAAAGATTTTCAAGCATTGATGGACATCGGATTTATGAACTTCAAAAGGACATAAGCACTTTATGGCAAGAAAATCTATCAGTTGATATGTATTATCACAAACTAAAAGGATTTTGGGATGAACATGCTACTCTTGAAGTAGTTTCTAAATGTACATGTGGTGCATCTAAAGCACAAGATGAACAGGAGCAAAGGAGGAAATTAATGCAGTTCTTAATGGGACTACATGATAGTTTTGCAACTGCAAGGGGTCAAATCCTCATGATGAGTCCTTTACCTACAGTGACTCATGCATATTCTTTGATCAAACAAGATGAAAAACAAAGGCAAGGCTATCAAACTAGAAATACAAATTCTAATGTCATGGCCTTTGCTTCTAGTACTGGTTTTCAAACTAGTTCTACTGCTGGTTTTCAAAACAGAAAAAGATTTATTAATACTCAGTATAATTCTCAGTATAAACCTCAGGTTTCTAAGGAAGGCATGGAATGTAGTTATTGTCATGGCAAGAATCACATTAGAGAGACTTGTTTCAAACTTAATGGCTATCCTAAAGGACATCCTTTACACAATAAAGCTAAGACTCAATTACCTGGACCTGGTAACACATCTGGAATGACTAAGAAAGGTAATTTCACTCAAGGTACCGGTAATTTTTCTCAAAAGAGTTATGTTTATGCTGGACCAAAGGCAATGCAAGCTCAGTCTGAGGAAATTCAAAGTCCTTCTGAGAATGATGGCAGATTTGAGCAGCTTGAAGCAAAGTTTGATCATATACTGAGCATCACTGACAAAGGAAAATTCAAAGATTTTTCTATACCTGATGATCATCTAGCAGGTATTGTTCTTTCATTACATACTCATTTAGTTAGACACGGTATTGATGGATCATTGTGATTGGAGCAACAGATCATATGTGTTGTGATATTTCTCTATTTACCTCCATCATGCCTATTACCCCTATTCAAGTGGTGCTTCCTAATGGATCATGTATCTCAGTCACCCAATCTGGTTCAGTCTGGATTAATCCTAAGTTATCCTTACACAATGTCCTATACATTCCTACTTTCCATTATAATCTTTTGTCTATCAACAAGCTCACACATGATACTAATTGTTCTGTGAAATTTTCTATACATGGTTGTGAGTTTGGGACTGTATACGGATGAGCATACTTACTGTTGGTGAGTGCAAGAACGGCTTATATTACTTGACATACCTTCTAATAAAAGCAAGGCTATTTTGCTTTCATTGTTGGTACTCTTGATAATTCCCTTTGGCATCAACGATTAGGTCACACTTCATATAAAGTTCTAGGCAAAATACCTCTCAGATCGTATTAATTTGTCTAACAAATGTAACACTCCTTGTTTGATATGTCCTTTAGCCAAACAAACAAAAGTTCCATTTTTCGTTAGCAATTCTAGAGTCGGTAGTTTATTTGAACTTGTGCATCTTTGTGACCTATGGGGGTTTTATAGGCTCACTTTGTTTAATGGATGCAAGTACTTTCTTACACTTGTTGATGATTATTCTAAAGCAACTTGGACTTTTCTTTTGACTACCAAACAACATGTTTGCTTCTACTCTTCAAGATTTTATTTTGTATACTCAAAATCATTTTGGTACAACAATTAAAACTTTGAGATCGATAATGGTACGTAATTTATGTGGAAAGAAGTCAAATGTTGTTTTCTCGTTTTGATATTGTTCATCAAAGTTCTTGTACTCATACTCCTCAGCAAAATGGAAGGGTTGAAAGGAAGCATAGGCAGTTACTTGAAATTTCTAGAGCCTTACGATTTCAGAGTTCTACTCCTAAACATTTTTGGAGATATTGCTTATTGACTGCTACGTATATTATCAACAGGTTACCAACTTCTATTTAACAATTTCAAACACCTTATGAGTTGTTGTTTAACAAGCCTCCAGAGTATCACCATCTGAAAGTATTTGGATGTTTGTGTTTTGCTTCAGTCTATCATCTTGATAAATTAGATCCTAGAGCTATTCCTGCAGTTTTCATTGGCTATCCACATAATCAAAAAGGATACAAATTGTATTCTTTGCAAGACAAGACTATATTTGTTACAAGACATGTTTTGTTCCATGAACACATTTTTCCTTTCAAATATGACTTCAATCCAGATTTCAACCTTATCTCCACTTCTTTGAACGATCCTTATTGGCATTCCACTGTCAATCCTTATATCAGTTCTTCATCCCCATTCTCGGTTCTTGATCTCACCTATATCTTACGCACCACACCAACACAAAGATGATTCTCCTCACCAACACAATGCCCCACTTATTCCACTAAGAACATCATTGAGACAGAAAACTACTCCCTTGTGGATGCAAGATTATCATGTTTCTAGAATTCCAAGTGTGAATACCATCACTATTTCTAATGCACCTGACAAGTATGCATTATCTCATTATCTTACCTATGATAAGTTGCCATCTCATCATCAATCTTTTATGGCATCTATTTCTGCCCAAACAGAACCAATGTTTTATCATCAAGCTATGCATAATCCCAAATGGATTGAGGCGATGCATAAAGAATTAAAAGCTCTTGAAGACAATAAAACTTGGATAGTTCAATCTTTACCTCCCGAGAAGAAATCCATTGGATGTAAATGGGTTTATAAAATTAAACACTATGCAGATGGCACAATTGAAAGATACAAGACACGGTTAGTTGCTAATGGTTTTACTCAATCTGAAGGATTTGATTATCATGAGACTTTTTGCACGGTCGCAAAAAATGGTAGCTGATTCGAACTCTTTTGGCATTAGCCACGCCTAAACAATGGCAGCGTGCATCAACTTGATGTTAACAATGCATTTTTACATGGTGATTTAGATGAAGAAGTTTATATGGACTTACCACAGGGTTATACACCTACTTTTCCTTCTACATCAACTTCTCGACCTGTTTGTAAATTGCTCAAATCCTTGTATGGACTTAAACAGCTTCTCGAAAATGGTTTGAGAAACCCGATCGCAAAGACTACTACAATTGGGATATACACAATCACACGCGGATTATTCATTGTTCACCATTACTACTACAGATTCTTTTACTGCTGTTCTAGTATATGTTGATGACATCTTGGTTTGTGGAAACAATGAAGATCATATTACTCAATTGAAAGTTTTTCTAGACACTCAATTTAGTATAAAGGATCTTGGTTTGATATCCTATTATTTAGGTATTGAGGTATTTCGCACTTCTGACGGAATGTCTCTTAGTCAGAAGAAATATGCTCTGGATCTTGTCACAGATGCTGGTCTTTTGGCTAGTAAGCCTTTGAGTATTCCCATGGATACTAACAAACGCCTCCAAGCTGATGAGGGTCTTTTATTATCTGCTAGTGATGCTTCTTTATACAAACGTTTGATAGGCAAACTTATGTATTTAACCATCACAAGGCCTGATCTCTCATTCTTCGCTCACCATCTTAGTCGGTTTGTTTACGCTTCACGAGAGCCTCATTTCAAAGCTCTTCTCAGAGTTCTTCGATATGTTAAGTTTACTATTGGCCATAGTTTATGATTTTCTGCTGCAAACTCCTTTGAATTAGTTGGCTATAGTGATAGTGATTGGGGTACTTGTAAGCAATCCAGACGATCAATTACTGGGTATTGTTTTCTTCTTGGTTCTTCTCTTATTTCTTGGCAAGCTAAGAAGCAAACAGTGGTCTCTCGTTCCTCTCGCCAAGCGGAATATCGAGCTTTAGCTATGACCACTTGTGAACTATTGTGGCTTCATGGATTATTAAGCGATTTCTGGGTTCTAGTTTCTAAGCTCTCTGATTATTCATGTTGACAATAGTGCTGCTATCAATATTGCATCTAATCCCGTTCAACATGCTCGTATTCAAGCATATTGAGCTAGATTGTCACTTTCATGCGTGATAAGTTCTTGAAGGTGTCATTGATACATACATATTTCTACAATGGCTCAATTGGCAGATATTTTCACCAAACCTTTGGCTCGCTATTCTCACTGGAATATTCTTTCCAAGTTGAACCTCTGCAATCCTTGCACACCTTCAACTTGTGGAGGGAATATTATGGATCCGCAGACTACAAGATAGACTCTGACTCTCGCATGTGACATGCAAAGAACACATTATTCACAACCAAGTCCACATGATACTAAAGGCCTGAAGCTTTCCATGATAAAATGTCTCAGCATTGTGACTACAACTACAAAGAATGAAAGGACAGATAATAGTAGTGTGAACACATCTAGTCCTTATGATGGAGCAGAGAAGCACCGGAATAGTGCTGATCACTTGATAGTGACAACAAGCTAATTCATATACTATAGTTAGATTAGAATTAACTAGAGTTAGTAGTGAGGTTAGCTTATCTTTCAAGCAATGTTCTTAGTATAAATAGTTTTGGTGTGTATGATTTTGACTTACTGTTTTTGTAATAATTTTCTGATGAAAATGAGAATATTTTTCTCTCCACATTTCATTGCTACTGTGATCTGTTATTCCTTAGTTTTCAAATAACAATCTTGAAGTTAGCAAAGTTTTTATATTTTATTTTTACCGGGCCTTTATTCCATGTTGCTAGACCCAGGCACGGACAAGCATACGAGTATACTAATGTTGAAGAATTAGAAATGCCTAAAAATGTGCAAGGATATTGAGAAGGGAAAAGTCAAAACAAGGTGAAAAGATAAATCAACTACTATAAAAATTCACTCGGATCACACTTAAAGATCCAGAAATTAAAGCATTGAACTTTTTACCAGTCTCAGCTTGAGCTAATCAATGTTGATATGTTCTTTATTGGTTGCATGGAATTGGACTGATTAAATTGAATTATCAGCATACAAATTTACTCTGAGAAAATACTTTTAGTTTTGAAAGCAAATTAAAGGAAAGGGAGGCAACCATTTTTCTGGAAATTCTACAATTGCATAGGATGGCAAAATAGGGATATACAACTCGGATCATTTTCACTGTGACAAAAGTTACATACAAAACTGGGATCATAACCATGGGTATAAAAGTCAAGCGAACCCATAAAGTTCACATCTTAATCAGATATAAGTTCAATTTTTTACATAATTTTCTCAACTAATAATCCCAAAAGTTGAAGAAATAAGTTACTCAGAATCTTCCAATACCATATTTTTATAAAAGAATTGTGGATTTGCTTAATATAGATGACTGATGAAAAATAGTTATTCGTAAAATTAATCCTGAGCCAGTTATAGTGTTCACGTGATTCAAATTATCTTAGCTTCAGAGTATGATTGGGAGTCTGGGAGTCATGTGGAACAGCTGAGCTTGGTATTTATTGCACCGGCACTTAGGGTCCAACAACAATAGCTTGGTTGATTTAGATGCCTTCTAAGTCTAAAAGCATCGAGAATAAAGACAATCTTATATGGACACAGTTAGATATTAAAGTGAAACAAAAGAAAAACAGTTACTCTAGCAAATATGTTTTTGTGCCAAAGTCAGCTTCTGAAACCATCAATGCAACAGCCAATTGCATAAGAAGTTTGATGCATTAATATAATGAGTCGAGCATTGATTCAAAATTCAAAAGCAAATGACTTGATCTCATGTCCATGCTAGGATGACATATTTCTTCATGTTTGTCTCCATAAAACTTGAACACTGAATTAGAAGACTATGGTACCTTAAACGGGAAGCTCCAAAAGCATCAGCAAAGGAAATTAGATCATCAATGAAATCCATCTCAAACCCTGATACTAAGGCACGTGCATAAGCCATTGCCTGCTCTTTCTGGAGTACAGATTTCCGAGTTTTTAGAAGACGTTGAAGATGATCCCTGTCCATCAGAAAAGGCAAACAGTTGCTGCAAAGGAATGTATAGCTATAGTTGCAATTAGGCCAAGAATGAATGAAGATAATCTTACTTGGAAGTTTCATCATTATTGGTTCCATTGGATTCACCAGTTGACTAAAGTTCAGCATAACAAAGAAGATTGAAAATGATTTAGTAAGCTTTCAGAAGAAATTAGAAATTAGAAATATGTGTGGGTGCAAAAATTATGATATACCTTAGAGGAAGAAGCTGAATTTTTTGTATTTCCATCAGTGGCCAATACGTTCCCTGCTAATTCCAAGTTAGTTAGAAAGAACAATCATGTGGTGTATCAAACATATTTCTCAATCTCAATTTTTTTTGCAAAAGATTCCCTTTATTAATGAAAGAAGAAAATTGAATAATAAATGATACTTGAGAGACTAATTTTAAAATATGACAACATTTATGTGAAGATTGCCCAACATTCTCCCAATTACTTCAAATTGCTAAATGTTAGGAAAAAAAAGCATGTTAGGTCTCCCATAAACATCTAAATCGTTTAACCACTTTTCAAATTTACAAAAAAAAAAAAAATTAAAAAAAATTGAATAACTGCAAATAGTCACATATTAACTTCAAAATTTAAGCATCAAATGAAACGGTTCAAGAAGGAAAAAAAGAAGAAGTTTTAAAATCACCTACCGAAAGAAAAAGAAGAAAAAACAGAACTATTGTCTAGTTGCAAGTGTATTCTGTTTTTACATTGACGTGCAGCACTTCGACATGAATAAAATCCTAAAAATTGACACTACTATTACTAATTGTGTCATATTACAACCCTCTCTAATATATTATGGTACTAAGCAAATGCTAAATTCATCGTATGCAAATATTAAATCTACTTGTCAATGAAATTAAGGACATACCATCTGTATCTGTTGTCGGTCCATTTGGTTGAACAGAAGTTTCGATCTGAGCAATCTCACGCTCTAATGTAACAAATCTCTCAAGAACTTCAGGTGTGCCGACAAATCTAACAAACCTGATAAAAAAAATAAGAAGACATTAAATATGTGAGAGATCTATAATGATGATAAAAATAAGATGAAGACAATAACATGCAAGAGAGATGTACAAAAAGCACTATTTGATTAATAATATGAAATTGACGGGAGTAGTTAGCATGCAGTTAACTTAATTTACCATGAACTTAATTTCATAGTAATCGGATCGGAAATTGACTATGATTACAGACCAAACAGGAAAAGGATATAGACCAAAAGTAAGCAAATTAGAAGATTTAAAACAATAAGAAATCCCACAATATCATTCCCAGCTAAGTCTATAAATGCATTAGAATGCTAACATTTTGAAGGATCTATATTAGAACTAATCATGAATACAACAGAAAAAGTGAGTAAAAGTTACGAGTATAACGAAATTGAACTCAAGTAATAATGAATGTTGAGATTTGTTAGCATGAATGATTTAATTTTGACCTTTCCAAAATAGCTTTTGTGAACCAACGAGCATTGGCTGAAGGTTGAAGAGTGACGGAGTATCCTCCTTTTGAAATCTGATCTCTAGCGGAGTTGAGATGCGAAAGGAACGGCTCCAGCAAACCAGAAGCTAGTTTTTCACTAGACTTTCCCGCGAAAATTACCAGATCACATCTTCAACAAACAAAATTAAAAAGAGGATGAAAAAGCAAATTAGAGCCGACACTCGAGAGATGAACAGAGTAATAAATTGAAAAAAATGGAAAAGAATCAAACAATATAACAGTGGTACCTGGTTCTGGTTGGTGTGAGCTGAAACAGAGCGTAATCAAGACGAGTTCTGGACTCCATTTTTGATCAGAGGAGATTCAAAATCTCAATGGAGTATGAGAGGAAAATCTATTCTTTTGAGTACTGGATTTGATTAATTAATTGAAAATTCAAAATGTAGGGGAGTAGGTAGGACCCATCAGATGCCGACACCATACTCCCCTGCCTGTTGAGGAAGAAGAAGAAGAAAGAAAAAAATGAATGAATGAATCCAATATGCTTGATGCGATGCTTCAGCTTCAGCTTCAGCTTCACACAGAGAAAAAGAAAGAAAGCGCGGGCCAGTGGAGAATGTAAATGGTTAGTTGTGTGGTCGCATCACTTCTGACTACCACAATTTCTCTTCTTTTTTTTGGGATAGTTAAAATTAGTTAAATTAGTTCTAACTCATATTTATAATTAATAATATGAATTATAAATCAGACTAATCTATAACAATTAGTTAATCAATCCAATAAATCTAAGTAGTTTTAGTTAATTATATAGTTTTCGACCTAAATTATAAGGTCTAATAGTAACCATGTATTTTCTTAACTTGTGAAAATGGCCAAAACAATTTTACTTTGCTATGTAATTAAAGAGTAATGCTACATACACAAACTATTTTATAAATATTTTATAAATTATTGATGTGACATACTCCACATCAGCATATTGATCAACAAATTGTTTCAATGTAATTTTCGATCCCACATAAAATATTGAGGTGGAGTATGTCACATCAGCAATTTATAAAATAATTTATGTAAGACCCCAAATTATTAAATGAAATTTATTTTTCTCTATTTATTATTTTGAAATAGTAAGGGTTGATTTGATTAATGTGGATAGTTATGGGTAAAATACATAAATATTTGAATAAAGTTAAAGTGGTTATAAAATATTCATTATTCAGGGAATATTTGTTTGGTCGTGGAATATTAAATCTTTGTCGGGGAATATTATTCGCATTTACAATGCTTGATCTTTGTTTATAACCATGTGAGCGATTGGATGAAGAAAGCAATGAATATAAGTTGTTTATAAATAACGACGTAGTTATATATCAGATTAATCTTGTTAGAATCCCGTTGGTTAAAACACACTAATACGCGTTGTTGACAAAAGAAGACACCAGATTGCATCAATTATTGATTCTTACGTGAAAGACCGCTCAATAATTGTTATAGTAATTCTTTATTCGATATTTTATTTTATTGATTCAATAATTGCTGATTGATATTTTATATTATTATTGTTTTGATAAATTGTCATTACACGGTATTTTCTATTATCGAATAATAATTCATATTATCTGAATAATATTATTGGATAACATTATTAGCGATGTCTGAAAGTTACATACAGGGAGGTTTGGTGGCTACCTAATTGCTTGTAGAGTAAGGAGAGATCCTTATTGAAAAAAACCCTCTTTTCGGAGAGCTAGCGCATCACAAGATAAGTCTTGTGATTCTGTAATATTATTTGTGAATAATTAATTATTAATTTATATGATGAGAAAAATATTGATTTTATATGGATATAGATGGAGAAAATTTTTAATGTGACAATTGTTGAAAATTAATATTTTATCTCTTTTTCGATAAAATAATTCATTTAAATATATTATTTTAATAATATATTAACTGAGAACCCAGATTTTATCAATAAAGATTTAAATTTTGTTGAAATAATTTTTAATATTATGGTGTGAATTTAAGATAATATTATAGTTGTGGGTAGTATTTATTAATTTTTGCAAAGTATCAAAGTGGTTATATTATATTCGATTGGTCGGGGAATATTAGGTTTAGCGAGGGAATATTCGTACAACGACTCAATCAATCGTTGGTGGAACATTAATGTAATTATTGTCGGATTGAGAAAACGACAAAAATATTTTATTGAAATAACGGCGGAAGTTTTACCGTAGTTCTTGTTGAACTACTCGGTAGTAAAAGTACGATGAATAATGTGGTTGCGTAATAAATACACCGGTATTGATTATCAATCTTATGTGAGAAGTTTCACTCGGTTTGATTCCATTATGTCGATTAATAATATGAATTATTATAAGCGATAATGACGTTTTGCTTTTATTCGTATTATTAACGTAATAAAAGCGAAACATCTTTTATATAAAATAGAATACTTTATTAAAGTTATTCTATAAATAGAATATATTATATTTTATTACGCGTAGTGTTGTAGTAAGATTTTGCGATAAATTTTGCGTAGATTGCATAAATGTTTCAGATAGTAAAATGTTTTTATATAAATAGAATATATTATATTTTATTTAAAAGATTTTTCTTTAAATATAATCAGTCGATTAAAGTAAATCAATCTGGACTGTTCATGGATTAATTCTTACGCATTCCATTTTCCTATAAAGAAAGCTCATTCCTTCATTATTTTTTCTTACGAATTCATTCAAACTCTAGAGAGAAATTATAGAGAGAAGTTATAGAGAGAAAATTATAGAAAGAAGAAGAAGATTCTCGCTACTTCACTACTTCTATATTCATTTTTTACTACGGTGAAGGTGTTATATTCTTGAAGAAGAACACATTATTCTATTCATTATCATTCCATTGGAATAACTTGTAAAAAGTGGCATACCCTATACATGCTTGTATACATGAGATACCCTATCTTGGTGAAATCTTTATGTTATTCCATTCTTTATTATTCATTGGAATAACTTTGTATCATGATTTAATTCTATACTTGGTGACATTCTTCTATTATACATTGGAACATCCCGCATGTGTTTTACACCGGACTGGTTCCGATTTTATTATTATTCTGTTGGAACATCCACGTCATGTGTTTTTAGGACTGGATTCTGTTCGTCTTTATCATTACGTTGGAATATCTATCGTGTGTTTTACAGGATCGGGTTCCATCTTTATTATTCTGTTGGAACATCCCGTCGGTGTGAATTTTCACCGACTTTGTTCCGTTATTATTATTATTACATTGGAATAACTCGCCTACATCAATCTGCATTTATGGTGATTTCTTTTGTTATTCCATTCTTTATTATACCCTGGGTTAGTTAAAACTTTTGACTTCTATACTCCATGAAATTAGTAGAATATCCTTAATATTTCGGTCTCATCCAAAGATCTTTTCACGGAAATATTCTTCCGATCATTCTTGAATTTTACTCACTTAAACAAGATATTATGTTGACAATTTGGACGTTAATAATTCATGGATTAAATAATTCTTGAACTTGTTTTATTAAATTATTATGTCATGTCATCATCCTCATGTTATATTATGTTATCTTTGGCTTTACGTGCGTAGATGAACTTAGTATGATTATGACCAGAGAGATCAATCCAGATAATCACGACTTGATATAAATGATGTGACAAAAGTCCCGATTGGCTTTGTGAATGCGGTGATGGATAGTTTTTGGTATGATTATGACTAAGGGGTGATTCGGTATAAGTACTTGACCATTGATAACTCAATGAAAATCCTTGATCGTAGTGCGAGGATGATTAGATGTGGTGGGTTATTTATTGTTGAGTCTCGTGATAAAAATTGATAAAACCTTTTAAAACCTAAAAGATAGTAGACTTTATTTCTACTTGACTACTGTTAATGGATCGCTTATTAAGCTGCAGTTAAACTTGTTATTTATCAGATTTTATCGGTTTAACACTGTTGAAGGCTAATGATAATTTATTCTCGCATTATCTTAGTCATAATATTTCTTCTTTGGGCTAGTTGAGCTCACCTTTCTTTCCTTTATTCTCTTGAAAATGAGAATATATTTGAGACGAAAGTCGGGGAACGTAAGTAATGGTCCGGAGGATAAGATTAGTAGTCCTCACTATTCCAGCAAAATAGTGTGATAATAGTTGTAATGAGGACTCCTTTTGAGTTTGTATAATATCTAGTAGACAATATTTGTATTCAAACTCACGATTTATGTCGTATTATACTGCTACAGTTATATTAGTAAGTGTATTTGAATTTATGTATACACGAAGTGGCGACCCAAGATGGGTGGCGATACCCAATTTTGGGAAGGCCACATTAATGGTGATATTTTTATAATGAAATGGGATATATGAGTATATGAGGAGGAGAAGTATTTTTTGTAGCATTAAATGATTAACACACATTTTTTGTGTCGGTGGACCCCATTTCTTGACCGAAATTTGATTATAGCTTTGTAAAATCGCTTCGTTTGTAGATTTCGGTCAATTTCATTTGGAATTTGGAAAAACTTTCTTCGTAAAGTTGTAGAGAATTGAATTTCCTATAAAAATCATGAGATTCAAAATTTTTTTGATAAAAGGGCTATTTATTATGAATTATTGAAGTTAAAATAATTAATTTTTGAAGTTTTAATTATTTTAATAAGAAAAATATTTTTTACATTTTGGGACTCATTTAACATGTGTTAGGATGGCTGAGTTCAGATTCATGGATGCGTAGGAAGATGTGGAAAATA
The DNA here is from genome assembly GCA_020205615.1 of Panax quinquefolius. NCBI lineage: Eukaryota > Viridiplantae > Streptophyta > Magnoliopsida > Apiales > Araliaceae > Panax > Panax quinquefolius. Next base: position 129,738,817 of record CM035161.1, read on the forward strand.
AATAATATTAATTTATTAAATTTTCTACTTTTGGTGTTAAAGATTTTCCTATAAATAAGGGTCTTGGGTTAGAATGAAAATCACACCGAAAGCTGAAGTTTTTCTCTCTATATTATCGGCGTATTCTTATGAGTATTTTGAGTATACTTTGAGTATTGCTTTATCTGGTGCTGAGTTCAAGTCATGCCTTATATCAGGTGTTTCAACTTTAAATCTTGTCTTTCGAGGGTAAGGGATGTTATTTTATTAGAAAATGATATTATTTCTTGATATCATTATGTCAAAATATTGGTTGGAAATTTTTATCAAATTTGAAACTTTTTCACGTCGGGGTTATTATTCATGAGTTCTTATTCACGAGTTCTATTCATGAGTTCTTATTCACGAATTCTTATTCACGAAGCGTGAAGATGTTTTTTGTGAAATTTCTATCTTTTGGTGTTGAGATTCTTATTCACGTATCTGGCCTTTATTCACGATATCTGACTATTCACGAATCATCAAGACTATTCAATGAAAAATAAAATTTCTTCTTTTTGTCCAAAATATCTATTATGGATACTAGCTTTGATTGTATCCAGTGTTTTGATCATTCTTGAATTTTACTCCACCGATTACTTATGAAGTATTTTTGAAATTGGATTGTTTAAAATACGAATCCTTAATATTTGTTCTTTGTTTTCCTTTGGATTCGCTTCCTTTAAAATATTTTTCATCATCCTCGGTCCCTAAATGATGATATTCTTGAATATCTTTGGCTGTAGGCAAAGATGAATAATTTCTTGATGAATATCTTTTGCCAGTAGTGCGAAAGATGAGCAAGTGTTGAGATGAACACGTGGTCGATTAATATCTTTGGCAGTAGTGCAAAGATGAGCAGTGTTTAGATGAAAATGACTAATGATGAATATCTTTGGCACAGTAGTGCAAAGATGAATATTTGATTCCAGATATATATTGATTGATGTTCTGAGGATAAAATATCGACGATGAACTTTTAAATTCATATATAGAAGATAGTAGTTTGCATTCTCTACTTAACTTCTTCAATGAATTGTTGTTTCACTGCGATTGTTGATTTAAAAAAGCTGGTTATCTATTGTATTCTATTAGATTTTTCCCTGTTGGAGACTAATGATAATTTGTTGTATATTATCTTAGTCATAATATTCTTTCTTCTGGAAATTTGATTGAATTTCACCCTTTTCCTTTTTGTTCCATTTTTCTTCTCGGGAGGCGAGAATGTAGCGAAATGCAAGTGGGGTATGGAATGATGGTTATAGTAGAGAGTTGTTTAGTAGTCCTCACCATTTTTGTAAAATAATGTATAAATAATTGTGATGAGAATTTATTTGGGTATGTATATTATGCAGAAAACAATAATTGTATTTAAACTCATTATATATATATATTAAGTATTTTGCACGACAAATGTATTAATAAAGTTGTAGTTATTTCATCTTCATGTATTTTGGTATTTCGAGAATGGGTTGGATGGAATTAATTTTATTTTTGGGGGTTACATATAATTTATGTCTGTAACATTACTCGTAACTAAAAAAAATATAACATGACCTCCAAAATTATGGTTTTGAGCTTTAGTTAGTGGTCGTAGAGTATCTCTAACAGTCTCTTCAAACTTTCACGTAGGTCAACAAATATTTTTCTCATTCTTTAAATCTGTAACTTCCTTCTCACTCTTCAAATCTATAATTAAAGATAAAAAATATTTATTACGCTTGATGGGTTTAATGTATAACTCATTAAATTAAAGAGATCGATAAGACATAAAATATAAAAATAATAAATAATACTCTTCAAATTATTATATAGGTCAACAAATATCAATTTAAAAAATTTATTTTTCTACTATTCTTGAAGATGCTCTTACAAATTACAAGTTCACTTAAAAGATTGGTCAACCTAAAATGGGAACCTTTTTCAGTTTTCACATTATCTGTTCTAATAATTGATACCAAAGTGTAGTGGTCTCGTGGGGACTTGTGTTCTTCTCGGCAAAGCATATAATGATTTACAATTGTTAGTAGCATCAAGTTAATCTTAGTAAATTGATTAATATAATATTGATATACAGGTTGGGATGTAATATTTTTTCTCTATATATCAGTATTATATTGATTAATTGACCAACTTATAATAATCAGATTTGTTGGTAGCATTTATAATCATCATTTGTACTACTTTGTTCAAAAATCAGGATTCTATTGGAAATGAAAGTTCCAACTTTATTTTTTTGGTAATTTTTTTCTGAAAATTTGTACACGAAGCATTTAAGTACAAAAATTTCAATAATTTCTTTTGCTAACAAATTATAGTAATTTTTAAAGTTTAATATGAAGTGTTAGAAAATGACATTTAAAAATTAATTTGGCTAATAAATACCGAAACATAACCATTTTAGTAATTTCTTTTAAGCACAACTTTGCTTTAAAATTAATATCCAAAAAATAAAAAAAAAATACGCTCAAGAGAATTTTAAATGCATAAAAAATGATGAAAGAGTTAATCTTAATATAATATTTATATAATATATATAGGTGGGAGAGGTCGGGTTTTATGTGGCGAACTCATGATTATTCAAACTCGGCTTGATTAAAATTTTCAAAGCCAAACTTCAATTTAGCTTATAACAAGTAGACTCAAGCAACGTTCAAAAAGAGTCATAAATTTTAGACTTATTTACGAATAATTTATCGGTTAAATTCGACCCAAATTTCACTTCAAAGTTTTTTTTATTCGAATCCTACTTAAATTAATTTCAAATTAAATTTGAAAAAGTTTTTTCAAGACATACAATTTGACTTCACATTATAAATTTTTTGACAATATAATTGTATTTTTGTACTTCCTCCGTTTCTAATTATTTGACGTTTGTTCAAATTTAAGAGAATTAATGATAATTTTTCCAAAAGTACCCCTCATTACTCTTGTCTATTTTTTGATATTTTAAATTTTTTCTCTCTCCTTATCCTAATAAAACTCTCCTTATCCCAACAAAAGATTTAAGAATATTACAAATAATTGAGTACTATATTTAATATTTTTCAATTATTATCTTAATTCTTGTTTTTACCTCTAAAACGTGAAATAATTAGGGATGAAGGGAGAAACACATTTCAATTTATTTGTAAATTATATGAATACACTGCACTTTTATGGGGCTCTTTTCTTTTTTAGGCATTTGTGGTTCTTACTTTATGTGAAGTCGGATAAAAAGTAGCCATCCTACATGTTGAGGCTGGTGACCCCACCACTGATTAAGTTTGGGTCTAATCGTAAAATGAACCAAAACGGTTTAGATTTAATTTGTATTTGTTTAATTAAAAATTCGATTCGAGTTCGACACGAAATATAAACGATTCAAATATTAGTAAATTTTAAAGTTTGATAATTTACTCGAGCTTTTTTAAATTATAATTTTTTATTGACACTCAGATCATATTCACTTAAAAAGTTCAAATTCAAACTGCTCGGACTCGATTCGACAGTTAAACGAATTTTAATCAAATGTCATTTTAAATTCGATAAATTTTATAAATTAAATCTGAACAACTCAATATTTAATACGAGATCGGGCTCGGTTCGATAGCTAAACGAGTCTTAATTAAATCTTATTTTAAATTTGATAAATTTTATAAATTAAATCTAAACAACTTAATATTTAGCTTGATTTCATTTAAACACATAGTTAGGTCGCACATATATTTCTCATTTTTGGGGTAACCCCACTTGGGTTTGGACCCAACTTCTTAAATACTCCACTATTTAATCTCACTCATTCCTATTCAATTATTGTGGTGAAGCCCTGGCCATTCTAGCAGCTGATATGAAGTTTTCCAAGGATAATGGCTTTTTTAGAGTCATTGTTGAAAGTGATAGTGAGAGATCAATATCTCGTTTGAACCATCCTAGGGAGAGCAACTGCCCTATTTTAGTCGGGTTATTTATTGGTAATTGTTTAATTCTCAAAAATAATATATATATATATATATATATAAGAAATGGATCCTGTTCGGACTCCCGGACAGGACTAAAATTCGAACCCTTAATTTTTTAATTTTTTTTTTTATAACAATTAAAAAAAAATTATGGAACAAAATGCGAATTTTAACAAAATGCGAGAGTTCGGACTGGATCTCTCTCTCTCTCTCTCTCTCTCTCTATATATATATATATATATATATATATTATCATTTATCACTTGATCCTAGCAATCTTCTTTTTCATGCATCATATGTATTGTTAGTTTGTTACAATTTGTTAATTAATATGTGGTGGAGTATGCCACATCAATAGTTTGTAAAATATTTATAAAATAGTTTGTGTCTGTAGCATTACTCTTTTCTTAAGAATAATGCTAGAGACACAAATTATTTTATAAATATTTTTTCTATTCTTGATAATAGCATACTCCACATCATCATATCGCGTAGAAGAATTTGACATTGAAACAATTTGTTAATTAATATGCTGAGGTGGAGTATGCCACATCAACAGTTTGTAAAATATTTGTAAAATAGTTTGTGTCTGTAACATTACTCTTTTCTTAAATCCTTGTTTTTATTTTTTTTAAAAATATAATCACTTATTAGATTTTTTCTGTAACATCTAAATCTAAATCTAAAATTTAATATTTTTATTTTATTTTTGTTTCTACATTAGAAGGAAGTATAATATTTTCTAATTCAAAATATACGAAGAGAATTGATATTTTTACTTGTTTACTATTTATATTTATTTAAGGAAGAAGTTGTGAAACTAAATATCAATTCCCAATGTAAAATGCAAAAGAAAATATTTTTATATCTTAAATTTTCACTTGGTTTCCTATAGCCTATATGTAGTGTGTCAAAGAGATTACTCCTTTCATCCCATAATATTATTTTTAAAATAAATTTGATTATTTTAAATTAAATACTAAGTATATCTATTTAAAGTTTTGAACTCAAGCTCATTAGAGTTATTAGTAGTAAATTCAACATAGATTCTAATGGTCATAGTCTATTCGCCTATATTTTCTAAAACTACATAAATTTTAATTTCAAAATAATTTATTTCACCTGAAAAATCAAATTAAGTCAATTTTAATTTTTATGGAACAAAAAAGTAAATTTACTTTTTTTTGAATAATAAAACTGTTGCGATAGATTTCTTGAATAAATGCTATAATCTTCATAAATTACAGTAAAAAGTAATCACTGGGTCCCTTATAAAAATATTTCTTGAATAAATGCAATAATCTTCATAAATTACAGTAAAGTAATCATCGGGTCCCTTCTAAAAATAAAAGTTATCGTTAATGTCAGAGTAGTATTTATTTATTTATTATTTTTTACTAATTCTTGACTGAAATTAAACACGCACATAATAACATCAGTTGTAGAAAGCAATTGAAACAGTAGAGTGATACATGAAGAAAAAATGTTATCTTTTATATGTAGCAGACAAATTTGTAATTTTATATCCCATTATCTAATTCTTATAAATTTTGAGATATGTTTTTCAGTAATATATCATATTTAGCCTTTTATAATGTGCAAATATGAATGAAAATTTAAAACGCCCAACGTGGGGCTCAAACCCACTACCACAGAAATAGTTAGCATAAAATTTATTTTGGATAAGTCAATTAATTGATCAATAGAGTACTGACACGCAGGTTGTGACGCCTCAAAATAGGTATACACAACCCATTCTGAGTCGACAAATATATGGTACAGAAAATAACTACAACTTTATTATTACAATTGTCGTGCAAAATACGACAACACATATTCTGTGAGTTTAGATACAAATATTATCTTATAGACAATATACATACTCAAATAAATCCTCATTACAATTATTGATACACTATTTTACAAATTAGTGAGGACCGTTAAAACAACTGACTTGAAACATCACTCCACAATCCGATTTTAGATTCGCTATATTCTCGCCTCTCCCGAGAAGAAAATAGAACAAAAAGGAAAATGGTGAAATTTCAATCTAAGACATGATAAAGAATATTATGACTAAGATAATGTAGAATAAATTATTTTTAGTGTGGACTTTCTTAAAATAATTATACATCATCCATTTCAGTCGTCGATAATATAACACCCTTTCCAAAAATAAAGAGAGGTTACTCAAAACATAACAAAATGATGAATTTAATAGCGAAAGGCCGAAAGCCTGCAAAAGAATAATCTTAATAATCGATAAATACCACAAGTCAACCATAATAACTCTCAAACCTGTCTTCAAACCACTATCTAAAATAATTATTACAATTTCAAGTAATCGACACATCAAGTCTAAACCGAATATTTTTAAATCATTGGAATGAATGGAGCTCTCATCACACTTCTGCCCTCGGTCCCTTGACACTGCTTGGGAAGAAAAAACAAGACGTAGGCTAAATGCCCAAAGACGGATAAAGAATACAAATAACGAACCAAAATAACTAACTCAATCAAATGAAATAAAGCGAAACGAATGAAATGAAACGAAACGAACAAAACTAACACAACGAAATAATAAAATTTGAATCAAATGGTGGGTGTTATTTCATACTAGAACTCGTAACAAAATAGAATATACCTTGCCACACATGTAAGTCAAATAATGCCACATGTAAATCAAAATAATGCCATTGCAGGTGCATAACATACATCGACCCGTGGGATCGAGATGTCATGCGAATCGTAAGGCGTGTTTGTCACTAACATCACCAATCCGCATAATAGAACGTAGCGAAAACTAGGGTCGCACCCATACGCCCCCACAACGAAACACGCAAATGGCCAACTCCCACCGGAGCACAAAACGAGACGCAGCGGGATGATCGACACCGCCACGGAAGGTGTCGTACCTCTATACAAGAGGATACGCTCTGTGGTACCCCCACGGTGTTAGGTTTGTAATATTCATAACGCAATCAAATTGCATAAATAAAGCGTAAGCGTGGTAAAATCAGAGTTTAAAAATTTACAAACCATATACCCGTATCATCCTTTATGCACAATTATTAATTAAACGAAAAAGATGAATAAGAATCATACCCTTGAAGATCGAAAGCTTCCTAGAATACAAGTTCACCTCCAATCCTTTTCGCGTTCAACTTGAATCCCGGGTTTGGTTCCTTCCTTTGATCAACGTCACCCCCACGTGTTTGGCCTCTAGAGGTGATCCACCGAGGAAGAATAAAATTCAAAAAGATGGGTGTTTATGGCTCAAACCCTAGTTTTTCTATCTCTATAGAAAAGGTGTACTTCCAACAAATTGGAATTATTACGTTGTAAAAGTCAACAACCCATACCACCCATAATAAGACTTCTCTTATTTATAGATGTGGCAACCCACCTTAACAATTAAGGAATTGGGTTTTAATTAATTAATTCTTTTAATTAATTAAGCTCCCTAATCTTATTGGGATAATTAATTAAACTCCTTTAATTAATTTAACCTCCCAATCTTATTAGGAATAAATGAAGTACTTATATTAAATTAATTCCTAAACTCTTTTAGAAATTAAAATAATAATAATTGTAATAATATTAATAAGACTCCTCTTATTAATTTATATTTAATATTTCTAAAATATTAAATAATAAATATTAAGCTATTTAATTTATTCTATCACCATAGATTAAATTAAATATACATAACATATATTATTACGATTATGCCATTTACTTCTTTAAATAATTATTCTTCCTTTTATGGTGTGACCCTTTTAGGTTCTCCATATTAATAGGTTGTGAATAAATCAATTAGAAACAATTCTAATCTTATTTAAATAAAATTAAACAATTAATTTATTTAAATAATATTTATTCTACAATAGGGATAAGTCTCCTAGCGATTAACGACTTTTCTAGATAATATAGATTTCAACATTAATCATTAAAGAACCTTTGAGTAAATAGTTAAAATCACAATTCAATCCTTCCACCATCTGATGTCCCAATTAAATATAAGACATTGGAATTTATCGTCAAGTCTTATTTTATTTAATTATATGTATTTCGATCCTTAAATGCACTGACTCAAATAATGCAAATTAGAAACTCCTTTCTAATTTCATTACTGCCTTTATAACCCCAAGGACTACTTGGGTTGTCATTTATCGAATCACATAAGACATTTCTCTTCTTTTATTAGAAGTGGTAGATTCTTTATTGATCATACATTATCTCCATGTATACAACTTATTATACCCAAGCATACCCTTTGATATACCCTAAGGGTCTTAAGGAATAAGTCAAAGTATAACTCATCATACACAAGATACTTATGATGATCTCAAGTCCAAGGATTACTTGTCTTTACTATCACTACTGAGAATTTTCTATTGACAGACAAATAAAACTCCATTAGGTATTCCTTAGCGAGCCAACGTTCGGTGAACTTATTCTCTAATAAGCACCTACATACTTGCTTTAGTGTCTCCACACAAATGATCGTGAGATCAATCATCCTCATCCAATGAAGAAGTGACAACGTATGTACAAATCTATCCGGATTCACTAATCCCCAATTTAGTAATCCAATGATTGGGAACTATTTTAGTTTTAAGCTTTCTAAGAATTTAGATCTCATTAGAATGATCATCATCATTATTCTAAAAGCATTGCTTAAAACTATGGGTTTATCACGTATTATAAAAACAAACATCATGTAGATAATTAAAAGCCTTTAATAAATTAATACTTTTTATTAATAAATGAATAAGATTGTTACAAAGTATATGCTTTATCATCAAACATGATTGGCTTATGTGCATACTACTTTCAATCTCCCACTTGCACTAAAGCCAATCGTCATGGTATCTTATACTCTTCTTCTCTCTAAGTGACGATTATCCTATTTGTTGGATAAGCTTTAGTTAATGGATATGTAATGTTGTTCATGAGAGTCCACTATCTCTATAGTGATTTCCCATCTTTCAATGATTCTAATAATCAAATGAAAGTGCCACAACACATGTTTAGATCCAAGATGAGACTTGGGAACTATTCCTAGTTACGTAATGAACTTTTAATCCAAACAATCAACTTGCGACTTCATTTATAGCTATATACTTTGTCTTTATCACTAAACCAAAGAACTCTTTGCTTTGTTTGGAACCTTTCTAATTCACTACACCACTATTCAAGGTAACACTTTACCTTAAAGTGGATTTTCATCGCTCTTAGTGCATTCGAAAAACTTGAGTCTCAGAAGCCCTCTAGTTTTAATTCGGACCCACCATGAATATGCTCACATCCTTAGTCTTTGGTTATGAACTTTAAGATGTTTTTCAACGACTTACATGTGATCTTCTCAGAATATAATGATCAACATCGGTCTCGTATATTTCATTGCATACATGATTGTCACTCATGCGATCTCTCTTCTTTGGAGTCTATGGGGACTATTAAAGAGATACACTCCACGGCTCATCAACATGAGACATCTCTTGGAGTTTGCCATGCTAAAGCGACTTTAGCATCAAATGAATATACGTTCCTTGGGTTAAGTCGAGCATCCTCTTAAATCTATCTATATAGATTTATATCCCCAATTAAGATACTCTTCCCAAATCATTCATGGAGGAATGTTTAGACAACTTTATCTTTCTTGATTGTAGCATTAATATGTCATTCCTTATCCGTAGTATATCAACATATAGTACTAGGAATGTCACGATGCTCTCCACCGACCCTTTTATACACACTAGGTTCATTCTTATTTTGATAAAATCAAACTCTTTTGATTGCCTCATCAAAACGAATGTTCCATATTTGAGAAACTTGCTCAATCCATTTCTCCGAGTGTCTCTACAACACTTACCTCATCGTATGTGCTGGATCAACATCTTCTATGATGTGTACCTCATCATCATCATCTATGATGAATCCATACCTCCTAGGTATCTTTGATTACTATTCAGTTTTACGATTCGGTTTTGTGGTACAATAGTCTATCTACGAGTTCCTCTTATTTGACTTATAGTGTTTTGTGGTTCTTGAACTTTTCAAGATCTATTATCCTCCCACTAGCCCTTTTCAATGATAAACACCTTTTGAAAAAGTAGTATGCACACAAGCCGATCATGTTTGATGATAAAGCATATACTTTGTAACAATCTTATTCATTTATTAATAAAAAGTATTAATTTATTAAAGGCTTTTAATTATCTACATGATCTTTGTTTATAATATGTGATAAACCCATAGTTTTAAGCAATGCTTTTAGAATAATGATGATGATCATTCTAATGAGATCTAAATTCTTAGAAAGCTTAAAACTAAAATAGTTCCCAATCGTTGGATTACTAAATTGGGGATTAGTGAATCCAGGATAGATTGGTACATCGTTGCTTGCTTTCATTGGATGAGGATGATTGATCTCATGATCATTTTTGTGGAGACACTAAAGCAAGTATGTAGGTGCTTATTAGAGAATAAGTTCTTTGAGCATTGGCTCGCTAAGGAATACCTAATGGAGTTTTATTTGCTGTCGATAGGAATTCTGTAGTGATAGTAGTCAAGTGATCCTTGGACTTGAGATCATCATAGTATCTTGTGTATGATGAGTTATACTTTGACTTATTCCTTAAGACCCTTAGGGTATATCAAAGGGTATGCTTGGGTATAATAAGTTATACGTGGAGATAATGTATGATCGATAAAGAATCTACCACTACAATAAAAAGAAGAGAAATGTCTATGTGATTCGATAAATGACAACCCGGTAGTCCTTGGCGGCGAGAATGAAATTAGAAAGGAGTTTCTAATTTGCATTATTTGGAGTTGTGCATTTAAGGATCGAAATACATATAATTAAATAAAATAAGACTTGTGATAATTCCATGTCTTATATTTAATTGGGACATTGTATGGTGGAAGGATTGAATTGTACGGTAACTATTTACTCAAAGGTTCTTTAATGATTAATGTTGAAATCTATATTATCGGAAAGTCGTTGATCATTTGGGGAGGCTTATCCCTATTGTAGAATAAATATTATTTATTTAAATAAATTAATTATTTAATTTATTTATTTAAATAAGATTAAATTATTCTAATTGATTTATTCACAACTTAGGTTTAATATGGAGAACCTAAAGGGTCACACCATAAAAGGAAGAATAATTATTTAAGAAGTAAATGGCATAATCGTAATAATATGTTATGTATATTTAATTTAATCTATGGTGATAGAATAAATTAAATAGCTTAATATTATTATTTAATATTTTAGAAATATTAAATATAAATTAATAAGAGAGTCTTATTAATATTATTACAATTATTATTATTTTAATTTCTAAAAGAGTTTAGGAATTAATTTAATATAAGTACTCTCATTTATTCCTAATTGGATTAGGAAGAAAAATTAGTTAAAGGAGTTTAATTAATTATCCCTAATAAGATTAGGGAGCTTAATTAATTAAAAGAATTAATTAATTAAATAAACCCAATTCCTTAATTGTTAAGATGGGTTGCCCACATCTATAAATAAGAGAGTCTTATTATGGGTGGGAATGGGTTGTTGATTTTTCAACATCGTAATAATTCAATTGTTGGGAGAGTACACCCTTTCTATAGAGATAGAAAAACTAGGGTTTACTTAACCACCTTCTTCTTGAATTTTCTTCTTCCTTGGTGGATCACCTCCAGAGGCCAAACATATGGGTGGCTAACGTTGATCAAAGGAAGGAACAAAACTCCGGTGGATTCAAGATTGAGCGCGAAAGATTTGGAGGTGAACTTGTACGAGGAAGCTCGATCTTGAGGTATGATTTTATTCTTTATCTTTTCGTTTAATTAATAATTGTGCATAAAGGATGATCTAGGGTATATGGTTTGTAAATTTTTAAACTACGATTTTTATCACGCTTAGCATTATTTATCTGATTTGATTGCGTTATGAATATTACAAACCTAATGATGGCATCGAGCCAAATCTTTATGCGAATTATTAATTGTTTTGTTTTAATTTATATATTGATATGTGTTTAGAACAATTTAATTGGGCATAATTTTATTGTATAAAATTTTAAAAAAAAAAAAAAAAAAAAAGAATTGCATGACCTGCTTTAATTTCCGTGAGGAGTGCACGGTTTAATTATTTGTTTTTTATGAACTGCTGCATAACAAAAAAAAAAAAAACGGAATCATGCATTGCTGCCATGTTATAAAAAAAAAAAAAAAAAAAATATGCGCCTGATTTATTTCCGAGTGGCAGCACAAAAACCGGACATGCCAGCAGCCATGCACGGAACAAACAAATAAAAAAAAAAATGAAATCTAGCTTGCACGCATTTCAAGGCATACACGGAACATGAAACTGGTAAATTTTAAAAAGGAACGGATATATATATATATATATATATATATATATATATATATATATATATATATATTATTAATATATATATATATATATATATATTCTTAATTATTATATAATTAAAATAAAAGTTTATTTTAATTTTAAAATAAAAAAGGTTTATTTTAATATTAAAATATAAAGTTTTATTTTAATTTTAATAATTTTATAATTAAAATAAAAGGTTTATTTTAATCTTAAAATAAAAGGTTTATTTTAATATTAAAATAAAAGATTTATTTTAATTAGAATTTCATCTAACTAATTGGAGTTGAAATTGGATTTTATTTTTCCTAAAATAAAGGGTTTATTTGTGAATAGGAAAGTAAATCCATCTTTCCTTAAATAAAGGAGTTTGTTTAGATATGAAATAAGATTTCATATTATTCAAAATAAAAGAGTTTATTTGTGAATAGGAAAGAGAATCCCAATTTCCTTAAATAAAGGAGTTTATTTAAATATGAAATAAGATTTCATATTATTCAAAATAAAAGAGTTTATTTGTGAATAGGAAAGAAAATCCAGTATTTCCTTAAATAAAGGAGTTTATTTAAATATGGAATAAGATTTCATATTATTCAAAATAAAGGGAGTTTATTTGTGAATAGGAAAGAATATCAAGTGTTTCCTTTAATAAAAATTTTTTTTTTACATGGAATTGGATTCCATAATTAATTAAAATAAAGAGTTTATTTTAATTAAAGATTTTTTTTATATGGAATTGGATTCCATAATTAATTAAAATAAAGGAGTTTATTTTGATTAAAGATTTTGATTAAAATAAAATAGTTTATTTTATTCAAAATTAGATAAATTAAAATAAAATAGTTTTATTTTGATTTAAATTTGGATTAAAAATAAAGGAGTTTATTTTGATTCAAAAATAGATTTTATACTAACTAAATTTGCCCATTAAATGATATCAATATATATATTAAATGTTTATTATTCATGAGATGAATGTTATTTATTGATGCATATGGTGATGTGTATGATAATAAATGGGATTGATTATGGACTATTGACGATGCGATTGGATTTATTTTAGTTGGATGCATGAATGTATGGGTTTTATTAAATGGGAATTACAGTACCTCGTCTTCTCTAATTTTTTCTTAATGTAAATTCTATCTCCCTCCTATGTACTTCCCTTGATCAGCGATCAAGGTTTCTATTTATTTTAAATAGTTTTGTAATAGGAATAGTTAGAATTAATTTTGAAGAATTAGAGATCGAGGAACAAGGAACTTGAAGACCCGTTTGTAATGGAGCAGGGTTTAAATGTAATAGTTATATTTAAATATTAATTCTTGCACCCCTAGGGTTTGACCTTTTGGTTCACTTGGTGGCTCTAGTGAACCAAACTAGAATAAAAGTCCATAATCAATCAAGGTAGAATATAGTATTCTATATGTGCATGCTTATTCTATATATATTATATATTATGCAAAAAACATGCTTGCATGTTCATTAATATGACGCGTATTTTATATATATATATATAAATGCGCTAAACAAGCAGATGAGACAAATTAATAACAAACCCCTCGATTTTTATATTAAGTCTAAGCGTTCAAAGATATTTGGAATATCGAGCGTCGCCTTTCTAACATGATAAAATTAATAGAGTATTAAATATTTAATATGAGTTTGTTTGTGTCACACCACAAGGCAAGTATTAAGTATTTAAGATGTTAATTTATCACATTTGATGCTTATAAAGAAAATTGAACAATATTGTTTTGTTGTGTCACCTGAGGATGATATTTTCTTTTTGAATATATGGAGTGCTAGGTTGGACTTAACTTGGATAATTTTGATTCGGATGTGCCACCACTTGATCAAAATAATCTAAGAGGCAAAATCTGAGGAGTTGCATAGTTGATGTAATTGACAAAAGTTGTCTACCTATTTATTTATATATAGTTTGTTGTGTCACCACAAGGCTATATACATTTGAAATGGGATCCTTATTCTCACTAGCAAATCTTTAATTAGATTTTTTAGAACTATATAAGTGAGGTAATATAGTTTTGAAGAAAATAGTGAGAGATACCAATTTAAAACAAGACCTAATTTATTTTGGTAATTAATAAAAGAATGTATGTTAAAATGTTGTTAATTACAAATTCATTTACTGAAATTTTACAATGTCTAAAATTACTATCAACTGCGAAGCATATTAGATGTTATTTAATGGAACGAATTAAGCGGATTGGTTAAGGAATTTGAGAATAGTTCTCATAGTGAAAAGCTATCTTATGTCCATAATCGCCTATCCCCGCAATGGTTGCGAACAATGCCTCCGAGGAAGAGATTGCTACTTTTAGAAAGTGGCAAGATGATGCATGATTGGCTCGATGCATCATGCTCGCATCCATGAGTACTTGAGCTTCACGTCGCATGAAACTATGGATGCTCTCTACTATATTCCCGCACATCAAGTAGTTGATGGTGAGGAAAGTGGGGACCGATAGATATCGAGATATCTAAGGAGCTCTTAGATCTAGAATGGCCGATGGCACTATAAATGCAGAAAAAAGTTCTTAACATAATCAATTTGATTGATCAATTAGGACATTTGGTTTTGTCGTGGATGGAGAGTTGAGCAAGATTTGATCTTGCACTCACTCCGGACTCCTTTCACAATTGTTGTGAATTTTTCATATAAACAAGCTAGATATCTTTCATTGATTTGCTTAATATGTTGAAAAATGTTGAGAGTCACTTTCCAACCAAGAAAGACCAAGTCTTCTTGGTAGGGGCCAAAGGATCTTACGAAAAGAAGAGCGATTCAAAGAAGGTAAATAGAAGAAAGGCGTAAACAAAGGATAATAAGAACAAAATTGATACGGATAGCAAAAGGAGTTGCTTCCCACGCAATAAGCTGGACTTTGAAAAGAAACTTAGTGAAGCATCTTGCGAGAGAGGCTAACAAATTTAGTGAAGTTTGGTTACAATCTGATTTTGTTCATGATTGAAATAAATTTTTCTTTAAGTCGAGGTTCTACTTGGGTATTGGATCCGAGCTTTGGTTATCATAAATATAGATTTATGAAAGGACCAAGCGAAGTAGAAAGTTAAACAAAGATAAGTAATCTATATGTGTGGAAAATGAAGCAAAGGTTCTTTGCATTAGCCATAGAAACTTATAGTTTAGCAATGCCTACTGGGCAAATCTATTAAGTCGATAAGTTGTTATTGTATTTCAGTTCTTGTTAAAAATATTATTTCCATTTTATTGTTGAATGATGAAATCTTTGGTATTATAATTAAGAACAATTGTTGTTCTATTTATAATAATAATGTTTTGTATAGAAGCTGGAATATTACTTAATAAATTTTGTATACTTGACTTACATGAAAATAATTTTACAAATTGAACAAACTAGTATAAGAAAAGGAGATGATCATTCAAAAGTTGAATGTGTGTATTTCTTTGAAATACAAGTGTGAATTATTTGAAAGGTTCAAAGAATTCAAAAGTGAAACAAATTGGCAAAAGTATTAGGATTCTTTGATTAGATCAAGGAATAAATACTTGTGCAATAAGTTTCTAGATCATCTCAAATGGTTTTCTCATAATGGACACATCCCGATCACGTAATAATTGATTGATGTATCACGAATGAAAAATCGTACCTTGTTGGACATAGTGCGGTCCATAATGATTTTACCGACATTCCAATATCCTTACGGGATAATGTCCTAGAAATGGTTGCATATCTACGAAAAGGTAACCTCAAAATCCGCCCCAAGACTCCATAAAAGTTATGGACGGGGGAGGATTCTAATCTTAAGTATGTTAAGATAAGGGTTGTCAAACTTATGTGAAAAGGTTTCAAAAGGATAAGCTTGGGACAAGATTTGACAAAGTACTGATTTGTGGGACATCCTAAAGTAAGTTTAGGGTATATGTTCTATAATCCTACTTAGCAAAAAAGGTGTTTGTTATGAAACACACGCTTTTCTAAGATAAAGGTGTTTATCATTAAAAAGGGCTAGTGGGAGGATAATAGATCTTGAAGAGTTCAAGAACCACAAAATACTATAAGTCGAATAAGAGGAACCCGTAGATAGACCTATTATACCCTGGCAAATTGTAAAAACGGAATAGTACCAGAAGATACCTAGGAGGTATGGATTCATCATGGATGATGATGATGAGGTACGCATCATAGAAGATGATGATCCGAGTTACATCGATGAGGTAAGAGTTCTAGTGTGTGTAAAAAGGTCAAAAGGTGGGAGCATCGTGACATTCCTAGTACTATATGTTGATATACTACGGATAAGGAATGACATACCAATGCTACAATCAAGAAAGATAAAGTTGTCTAAACATTCCTCCATGAATGATTTGGGAAGAGTATCTTAATTGGGGATATAAATCTATATAGATAGATTTAAGAGGATGCTCGACTTAACCCCCGAGAGCGTATATTCATTTGATGCTAAAGTCGTTTAGCATGGCAAACTCAAGAGATGTCTCATGTTGATGAGCTATGGGTGTATCTCTCTTAATAGTCCCCATAGACTCCAAAGAAGAGAGATCGCATGAGTGACAATCATGTATGCAATGAAATATACGAGACTGATGTTGATCGGTCATATTGCGAGAAGATCACGTAAGGCGGTGAAAAACATCTTAAAGTTCTTAAGCGGCACTAAGGATGTGAGCATACATGGTGGGTGCGAATTAAAACTAGAGGCTTTATGGACTCAAGTTTTTTGAGACAGACTAAGAAACGATAGAAAATCCACTTTAAGGTAAAGGGTTACCTTGAATAGTGGTACAATGAATTGGAAAGGTTCCAAACAGCAAAGAGTTGCTGGTTTAGTAATAAAGACAAAGTATATAGCTATAAATGAAGCTGCAAGTTGATTGTTTGGATTAAAAGTTCATTACAGAACTAGGAATAGTTCCCAAGTCTCATCTTGGATCTAAACATGTGTTGTGGCACTTTCATTTGATTATTAGAATCATTGAAAGATGGGAAATCACTATAGAGATAGTGGACTCTCAAGAACAACATTACATATCCATTAACTAAAGCTTATCCAACAGTAGGATAATCGTCACTTAGAGAAGAAGAGTATAAGATACCATGACGATTGGCTTTAGTGCAAGTGGGAGATTGAAAGTAGTATGCACACAAGCCAATCATGTTTGATGATAAAGCATATACTTTGTAACAATCTTATTCATTTATTAATAAAAAGTATTAATTTATTAAAGGCTTTTAATTATCTACATGATGCTGTTTTATAATATGTGATAAACCCATAGTTTTAAGCAATGCTTTTAGAATAATGATGATGATCATTCTAATGAGATCTAAATTCTTAGAAAGCTTAAAACTAAAATAGTTCCCAATCGTTGGATTACTAAATTGGGGATTAGTGAATCCAGGATAGATTGGTACATACACGTTGCTTGCTCATTGGATGAGGATGATTGATCTCATGATCATTTGTGTGGAGACACTAAAGCAAGTATGTAGGTGCTTATTAGAGAATAAGTTCCTTTGAGCATTGGCTCATTAAGGAATACCTAATGGAGTTTTATTTGCTGTGTCGATATAGAATTCTGTAGTGATAGTAGTACAAGTGATCCTTGGACTTGAGATCATCATAGTATCTTGTGTATGATGAGTTATACTTTGACTTATTCCTTAAGACCCTTAGGGTATATCAAAGGTATGCTTGGGTATAATAAGTTGTACATGGAGATAATGTATGATCGATAAAGAATCTACCACTTCTAATAAAAGAAGAGAAATGTCCTATGTGATTCGATAAATGACAACCCAAAGTAGTCCTTGGCGGCGAGAATGAAATTAGAAAGGAGTTTCTAATTTGCATTATTTGAGAGTTGTGCATTTAAGGATCGAAATACATATAATTAAATAAAATAAGACTTGACAAAGAATTCCATGTCTTATATTTAATTGGGACATTGTATGGTGGAAGGATTGAATTATACGGTAACTATTTACTCAAAGGTTCTTTAATGATTAATGTTGAAATCTATATTATCCGGAAAGTCGTTGATCGTTAGGGAGGCTTATCCCTATTGTAGAATAAATATTATTTATTTAAATAAATTAATTGTTTAATTTATTTATTTAAATAAGATTAGAATTATTCTAATTGATTTATTCACAATAGGTTTAATAAGGAGAACCTAAAGGGTCACACCATAAAAGGAAGAATAATTATTTAAGAAGTAAATGGCATAATCGTAATAATATGTTATGAATATTTAATTTAATCTATGGTGATAGAATAAATTAAATAGCTTAATATTTATTATTTAATATTTTAGAAATATTAAATATAAATTAATAAGAGGAGTCTTATTAATATTATTACAATTATTATTATTTTAATTTCTAAAAGAGTTTAGGAATTAATTTAATATAAGTATTCTCATTTATTCCTAATTGGATTAGGAAGGAAAATTAGTTAAAGGAGTTTAATTAATTATCCCTAATAAGATTAGGGAGCTTAATTAATTAAAAGAATTAATTAATTAAAATCCAATTCCTTAATTGTTAAGATGGGTTGCCCACATCTATAAATAAGAGGAGTCTTATTATGGGTGGGAATGGGTTGTTGATTTTTCAATATACGTAATAATTCCAATTGTTGGGAGAGTACACCCTTTCTATAGAGATAGAAAAACTAGGGTTTAGCCAACCACCCTTCTTCTTGAATTTTCTTCTTCCTTGGTGGATCACCTCTAGAGGCCAAACATATGGGTGGCTAACGTTGATCAAAGGAAGGAACAAAACTCCGGTGGATTCAAGATTGAACGCGAAAGGATTTGGAGGTGAACTTGTACCTGAGGAAGCTCGATCTTCAAGGGTATGATTTTATTCTTTATCTTTTTGTTTAATTAATAATTGTGCATAAAGGATGATCCGGGTATATGGTTTGTAAATTTTTAAACTCTGTTTTTACCACGCTTCCGCATTATTTATGCAATTTGATTGCGTTATGAATATTACAAACCTAACACCTTTATCTTAGAAGGCAGCGTGTTTCGTAACAAACACCTTTTGCTAAGTAGGATTATAGAACATATACCCTAAACTTACTTTAGGATGTCCCACAAATTGTACTTGTCAAATCTTGTCCCAAGCTTATGCTTTGAAACCTTTTCACATAAGTTGGACAACCCCTTATCTTAACATACTTAAGATTAGAATCCTCCCCATCCATAACTTTTATGGAGTCTTCAAATAATTTTGAGGTTACCCATTTCGAGAGATATGACCATTTCTAGGACATTATCCCGTAAGGATCTTTGGAATGTCGGTAAAATCATTATGGACCGCATCTATGTCCAACAAGGTACGATTTTTCATTCATATACATCAATCAATTATTGCGTGATCGGGATGTGTCCATTATGAGAAAACCATTTGAGATGATCTAGAAACTTATTGCACAAGTATTTATTCCTTGATCTAATCAAAGAATCTAAATATATTGCCAATTTGTTTCACTTCTGAATTCTTTGAACCTTTCAAATAATTCACACTTGTATTCAAAGAAATACACACATTCAACTCTTTGAATGATCATCTCCTTTTCTTATACTAATTTGTTCGATATGTAAAATTATTTTCATGTAAGTCAAGTATACAAAATTTATTAAGTAATATTCTAGTTCTATATAAAACATTAATTATTATAAATAGAACAACAATTGTTCTTAATTATAATACCAAAGATTTCATTGTCCAACAATAAAATGGAAATAATGTTTTCAACGAGAACTAAAATACAATAACAACTTATTGACTTAATAGATTTTTTCAGTAAGCAATGCTAAACTATAAGTTTCTATGGCTAATGTTGCAACCTTTGCTTCATTTCCCACATAGGATTACTTATATTTGTTTAGCTTTCTCTACCGCTTGGTCCCTTCATAAATCTATATTTATGATAACCAAAGTCGGTATCCAATACCCAAGTAGAACCTTGACTTAAAGAAAAATTTATTTCAATCATGAACAAAATCGTATTATGTAGAAACTTCACTAAGCTTCTTTGGTTAGCCTCTGCAAGACGCTTCATGATTTTTTTTCCGGTGTTCAGGCTTATTGCGGTGGGAAGCAAACTCCTTTTTGCTATCCGTATCGACGCTTTGTTCTTATTATCCTTTGTTTATGCCTTTCTCTATACCTTCTTTGAATCGTTCTTCTTTTCGGAAGATCCTTTGGCCCTCGCAAGTAAGACTCGATCTTTCTTGGTTTGAAAGTGACTCTCAACATTTTTCAATATGTTAAGTAAATCGCCAAAGGCGATATCTAGCTTGTTCATATGAAAAATTCACAACAATTGTGAAAGGAGTCCAGGGAGTGAGTGCAAGATCAAATCTTGGCTCAACTCTCCATCCATGACAAAACCAGTTGTCTAATTGATCAATCAAATTGATTATGTTAAGAACTTTTTGTTCATGTATTTATAGTGCCATTGGCCATTCTAGATCGGAAAAGCTCCTTAGATATCTCGATATCTATCACCCCATTTTTCCTCACCATCAACTACTTGATGTGCGGGAGTATAGTAGAAGTATCCATAGTTTCAGTCGACGTGAAGCTCGTTACTCATGGATCTTGAGCATGATGCATCGAGCCAATCGTGCATCATTTTGCCACTTTCTAAAAGTAGCAATGTCTTCCTCGGAGGCATTATCTCGCAACCATTGCAGGATAGGCATATTAAGGACATAAGATAACTTTTCATTATGAGAACTATTCTCAAATTCCTTAACCAATCCATTTAATTTGGCCCGATTAATTTAGCATCTAATATGCTCGTGATGATAGTAATTTTAGACATTGTAAAATTCTGTAAATGAATTTGTAATTAACAACATTTTAACATACATTCTATTATTAATTACCAAAATAATTTAGGTCTTGTTTTAGTTTGGTATCTCCCACTATTTTCTTCAAACTATATTACCCTCACTTATATAGTTCTAAGATAATCTAATTAAAGATTTGCTAGTGAGAATAAGGATCCCATTTCAAATGTATATAGCCTTGTGGTGACACAACAAACTATATATAAATAAATAGGTAGACAACTTTTGTCAATTACATCAACTATGCAACTCCTTGTATTTTGCCTCTTAGATTATTTTGATCAGTGGTGGCACATCAGAATCAAAATTATCCAAGTTAAGTCCGACCTAGCACTCCATATATTCAAAAAAGAAAAATATCATCCTTGTGGTGACACAACAAAACAATATTGTTCAATTTTCTTTATAAGCATCAAATGTGATAAATTAACATCTTAAATACTTAATACTTGCCTTGTGGTGACACAACAAACTCATATTAAATATTTAATACTCTATTAATTTTATCATGCTAGAAGGTGACGTTTGATATTCCAAATATCTTTGAACGCTTAGGACTTAATATAAAAATTGAGGGGTTTGTTATTAATTTGTCTCATCTTGTTTTAGTGTGCGTATGCATATATATATATAAAATACGCGTCATATTAATAAACATACGAAGCATGTCAGATAATATATAATATATATATATATATATATATAATATAAGCATGCACATATAGAATACTATATTCTACGGATTGATTATGGACTTTTATTCTAGTTTGGTTCACTAGAGCCACCAAGTGAACCAAAAGGTCAAAACCCTGTAGGGTGCAAGAAATAATATTTAAATATAACTATTACATTTAAAACTCTGCTCTATTACAAACGGGTCTTCAAGCGCTTCTTGTCCTTGATCTCTAATTCTTCAAAATTAATTCTAAATATTCCAATTACAAAACTATTTTAAAATAAATAGAAACCTTGATCGTGATCGAGGAGAATACAGTACAGGAGAATAGAATTTACATTAAGAAAAATTTATAGAGAAGGCGAAATCTGTGAGACCCCATTTATTAAAAACCCATACATTCACGCATCCAACTAAAATAAAATCCAATCACATTGGTCAATAATTCATAATCAATCCCATTTATTATCATACACATCACCATACGCATCAATAAATAACATTCATCTCTCATGAATAATAAACATTTAATATATATATTGATATCATTTAATGGGCAAATTTAGTTAGTATAAAATCTATTTTGAATCAAAATAAACTCCTTTATTTTAATCCAAATTTAAATCAAAATAAAACTATTTTATTTTAATTTATCTAATTTTGAATAAAATAAACTATTTTATTTTAATCAAAATTTTAATCAAAATAAACTCCTTTATTTTTTAATTAATTATGGAATCCAATTCCATGTAAAAAAAAATCTTTAATTAAAATAAACTCTTTTATTATAATTAATTATGGAATCCAATTCCATGTAAAAAAAAATCTTTTATTAAAGGAAACACGGATATTCTTTTCCTATTCATAAATAAACTCCTTTATTTTGAATAATATGAAATCATATTTCATATCTAAATAAACTCTTTATTTAAGGAAATACGGATTTTCTTTCCTATTCACAAATAAACTCTTTTATTTTGAATAATATGAAATCCTATTTTATATCTAAATAAACTCTTTTATTTAAGGAAAGATGGATTTACTTCCCTATTCATAAATAAACTCCTTTATTTTAGGAAAAATGAAATCCAATTTCAACTCTAATTAGTTATCATGGAATCCAATTCCAACTCTAATTAGTTAGCATGAAATTCTAATTTTAAAATTAAAATAAATCTTTTTATTTTAATATAAAAATAAACCTTTTATTTTAATATTAAAATAAAATTTTTTATTTTAATAATAAAATTATTAAAAATATATATATATATATATATATAATAACAAAGAATATATATATATATATAATTACCTTATATATATATATATATCTTATATATATATATATAATATCCGTAACTTTCTTATTTTCAAAAAAAAAAAACCGTGCGCTGTTTAAAAAAAAAAATAAGCTGCTGCCGGGTTTTGGTTTCCTTGATCTAATAAACATTTGTCACGGAAATCGAGAAATTGCAAGGAAGGCCACAGTTTTGTTTTTTTTTTTTGTTTTTTTTTTTTTGAAAAATCACGGAAGTCATTAAACTGACATGATAACAGTTTCAAAAAAAAAATCACGAAATCCGGTAAAAAAAAATGTTCAGCGATTTTTTTTTTTTTTTTTTTTTTTAAAATAAATTTTATATAACAGAATTATACCCAATTAAATTGTTCTTAACACATATCAATATACATATCAAATCTGAACAATTAAT
This sequence comes from Panax quinquefolius, assembly GCA_020205615.1. Lineage (NCBI taxonomy): Eukaryota > Viridiplantae > Streptophyta > Magnoliopsida > Apiales > Araliaceae > Panax > Panax quinquefolius. Next base: position 129,762,470 of record CM035161.1, read on the forward strand.
AATTCGGTTTGGCTCTGATACCACTGTTAGGTTTGTAATATTCATAACGCAATCAAATTGCATAAATAAAGCGGAAGCGTGGTAAAATCAGAGTTTAAAAATTTACAAACCATATAAAATAGATCATCCTTTATACACAATTATTAATTAAACGACAAAGATGAATAAGAATCATACCGAAGATCGAGCTTCCTAGAGTACAAGTTCACCTCCAATCCTTTTCGCTCAACTTGAATCCATGGGTTTGGTTCCTTCCTTTGATCAACGTTAGCCACCCACACGTGTTTGGCCTCAGAGGTGATCCACCAAGGAAGAATAAAATTCAAGAAGATGGGTGTTTATGGCTCAAACCCTAGTTTTTCTATCTCTATGTAAAAGTATTCTCCAACAAATTGGAATTATTACGTTGTAAAAAGTCAACAACCCATACCACCCATAATAAAGACACTCTTCTTTTATAGATGTGGGCAACCCACCTTAACAATTAAGGAATTGGGTTTTAATTAATTAATCTTTTTAATTAATTAAGCTCCCTAATCTTATTAGGGATAATTAATTAAACTCTTTTAATTAATTTAACCTCCTAATCTTATTAGGAATAAATGAAAGATTTTATATTAAATTAATTCCTAAACTCTTTTAGAAATTAAAATAATAATAATTGTAATAATATTAATAAGACTCCTCTTATTAATTTATATTTAATATTTCTAAAATATTAAATAATAATATTAAGCTATTTAATTTATTCTATCACCATAGATTAAATTAAATATACATAACATATTATTACGATTATGCCATTTACTTCTTAAATAATTATTCTTCTTCTTTTTGGTGTGATGTAACTTTAGGTTCTCCATATTAAACCCAGGTTGTGAATAAATCAATTAGAATAATTTAATCTTATTTAAATAAATTAAACAATTAATTTATTTAAATAATATTTATTCTACAATAGGATAAGCCTCCCAAGCGATTAACGACTTTTCGGATAATATAGATTTCAACATTAATCATTAAAGAACCTTTGAGTAAATAGTTATCAGCATAATTCAATCCTTCCACCATACAATGTCCCAATTAAATATAAAGATATGGAATTACCGCTAAGTCTTATTTTATTTAATTATATGTATTTCGATCCTTAAATGCACAACTCCAAATAATGCAAATTAGAAACTCCTTTCTAATTTCATTTCGCCGCCAAGGACTACTCTTGGGTTGTCATTTATCGAATCACATAGGACATTTCTCTTTTTTTATTAGAAGTGGTAGATTCTTTATTGATCATACATTATCTCCATATATAACTTATTATACCCAAGCATACCCTTTGATATACCCTAAGGGTCTTAAGGAATAAGTCAAAGTATAACTCATCATACACAAGATACTATGATGATCTCAAGTCCAAGGATTACTCAGTCTTACTATCACTACAGAATTCCTATCGACAGTAAATAAAACTCCATTAGGTATTCCTTAGCGAGCCACGCTCAAATGTACTTATTCTCTAATAAGCACCTACATATTTGCTTTAGTGTCTCCACACAAATGATCATGAGATCAATCATCCTCATCCAATGAAAAGAAAGCAACGTATGTACCCAATCTATCCCGGATTCACTAATCCCCAATTTAGTAATCCGATGATTGGGAACTATTTTAGTTTTAAGCTTTCTAAGAATTTAGATCTCATTAGAATGATCATCATCATTATTCTAAAAGCATTGCTTAAAACTATGGGTTTATCACGTATTATAAAGCAAAGATCATGTAGATAATTAAAAGCCTTTAATAAATTAATACTTTTATTAATAAATGAATAAGATTATTACAAAGTATATGCTTTATCATCAAATATGATTGGCTTGTGTGCATACTACTTTCACACAGTTGGTTATAGCTCGGGTATACCTACTAGTATTCTAACAAAATATAATATCACAACACATACGACTAATAAAGGGGTTCTAACATGTACATGTTAAATCAAAACGAGATATCAACACAAAGTCTCCAAAATATTAACATGCACATTACTACAAATATCAAAATAAATTTAGACGTGTGCTAGTCTACAGAGTACAAATATGAGTTCCAACTATGAACGCTAAACTAAAAATATCACGTTGAACTTGACAAGAAATAATCCGAGAGGCAATACTAATTTTCAAAACGACAACTAAACGAATAAATTAAAAACAAAAGAGTCTCATTTGAAAGAGTACAGAATTAATTGCACACTGAATCGATAATGCAATACCCAAATTTATACTCCAAATTTGACTCGTTAGACTCTCACTCAATCTAAATAATTAATAAAATTTTATTACAATCTAATCATTAATAACATAATACTATTAAATTTATTGTTAAAACTTTTATAACTATGTCGACAAAATTAATTAATACAAATTAATATACATAACTTTAATTGATTTACTAATTTCATATACAAATTTCATGGCCAAATGATAATTTAAATATATATGCTAAAAGATTATTAAAATATAATATATATATATATATATATATATATATATATAATATAGTGAATCTACTCCTTCAAAGAATCCAACATGCACAACACCTATAACATAATATATTTATAATTCTTTTTATTTGACAGCAGCTTTTGATCACATCATGACAACGATTTTTTTTATTTATTTTTTTTAAGCAGCAGGTTCGGTAATCGGTATATATATATAATAACATGATATCTATCATGTACAAGTACCGCAAAAAGATATTACAGAATGCCTATAATAGAAATCCAAGTAAAATATGGTGCACAATGTTATTCTGATTGGTCAAACTTCATGCCACTTCAACCGAATTAATTATTAGCGAATTATAATCTCATGATACAAGTATAAATACCTTGAAAGAAATCACTCCCTCTTCCTCCTGCAAAAATCTTTCGAGTATTCAATAGCTCTTTGCAGCCTTTGTTTTGTGTTTTCCTTTTTACTGGAAGAATAAAATAGCGTATAATATTTAGGGTTCAAGTTTTTGTTACTCATTAATGTATTTATTTATATTATTAATTTATCAATTTTAATAGGATTTTAATATTATCCAAATATAAATTAAACCCAATTAGTTTTAAGGCCCAATTTTATAAATTTAATTTATCCATCACTTATTAATGTTTATTAGCCCACATAAATTAAATAACTAGTTTGACCCAAAAAAAATGACAAAGTCCAATTAATATGTTTTAAAACAAAATAATTTTTTATTATTTAATATTTTTTTCTCTGTATTACATCACCTACCCTTAAAAAGGATTCCGCCCCTAATCAAAAGAATGGAACGCACCTAATTTTCAAAGAGATACGGATACTCGCTCGAATAGACTCTCTATCTCCCAAGTGGCTTCCCCGCATTCAATGATTTCTCCACAAAACTTTAACAAACGGAATTGTCTTCCTTCTCATAATCTGCTTCTTGACGATCCAAAATGCCTTCTATTGTTCCTCACAAGTAAGATCCTCCCGAATCATATCGAACGGATATCGCACCACACGCAACGAATGATAATTGTAACTTCTCAACACCGACATACATGGAACACATGTGGATACGAAGCTAGTTCATGGAGGCAAAAAAGCCAAGATTATGCAACTTCACCAACCTCTCCAAAATCTCGAATGGGCCAAGATAACGCGGACTAAGTTTCCCTTTCAACCCAAATCGTCGAATGCCCTTCCAAGGAGAAACTTTTAGAAATACATGCTCACCAGGTTCAAACTCTAAAGTCCTCCTATGCTTATCAGCATAACATTTCTGTCGTGATCGAGTCGACTTCAGTTTCTCCTTACCCACCGCTACCTTTTTCGTAGTGATTTGAACTAACTCAGGCCCTTCTATGGCCCTTTCGCCAACCTCATCCCAACAAGTTGGTGCCCGACATTTCCTACCATACAATGCCTCAAACGGAGCCATTCCAATACTTGCATGCCAGCTGTTGTTGTAAGCAAACTCAACTAGGCTCAAGTAATCATCCCAATTACCCGACCACTCAAGTGCATAAGACCTCAACATGTCCTCTAATGTCTGAATGGTCCGTTCAGATTGTCCATCAGTTTGCGGATGAAAAGAAGTACTAAAGTTGAGCCGAGTACCCCAAGCTCGTTGAAACCCTTTCCAAAACCGTGAAGTGAACCGCGGATCCCGATCTGAAACAATAGACACCGGAGTACCATGAAGTCTAACAATCTCCTCGCCGAAGATATGTGCCAACCTATCCACCGAGTAACCCTCATGGATAGCCAAAAGTGTGCCGATTTAGTCAACCGATCCACCACTACCCAAATGGCATCATTCTTCCCGAAAGTCTTCGAAAAACCGGTCCACAAAATCCATCGTGATATCCTCCCACTTCCACTTTCGGAATGTCTAAATGTTGCAAAGAAACCACTAGCTCGTTGATGTTCTATCTTCACTTGTTGACAAGTGAGGCACTTCCCAACATATTCAAACCACGCCTCGCTTTCATCCCATTCCACCAAAAATTCTTCTTCAGATCCCTATACATCTTCGTAGAACCTGGATGAATTGAAAATGGCGAACTATGAGCCTCAGCCAGCACAACCTCTCGAATGATTGGATCTGACGGTACACACAATCGCTCACCCAACCAAATCACACCATGGTCATCAATACGAAACTCGGACTGCTTGCCCTCCTCTGAATTCTGCGTCATATTCCACAACTCCCCATCTTCCTTTTGGGCTTCTTTGACCCGCGATATAAGAGAGGGCTCCACTCTCATACTTACCAAATGCCCATCTGAACCTCGTACATACAACTCCAACTCGATCCGCTCCATATCCGAAATAAGTCGAGGTTGTGTAATAAAGGGTCGCTACACTCCTCGAACTCTTTCTACTAAGAGCATCTCGCAACCACATTTGCCTTCCCGGGTGATATGAATTCTAGTATCATAATCTTTAGAAGCTCCAACCAACGCCTTTGCCTCATATTAAGCTCCTTCTGAGTGAAAATATATTTAAGACTTTTGTGATCGGTGAAGATATCACAAGTCTCTCTATACAAATAATGCCTCCAAATCTTTAAGGCAAATATCATCGCCGCTAACTCCAAATCATGTGTGGGGTAATTCACCTCGTAAGGTTTAAGTCGCTTAGAAGCATAAGCAATCACCTTACCGTGTGTTGATCAAAACACACCCCAAGCCCTTCTTAGAAGCATCACTATAAATTTGGTAACCTCCTGTCCCCGACGGCAATGCAAGTATAGGAGCTGTCACAAGCCGTTTCTTCAACTCCTCGAAACTCTTCTCACGCTACTTATTCCACACAAACTTCGTGCCCCTTTCTCATCAACCGAGTCAATGGTAAGGCAAGCAAGGAAAACCCTTCCACAAACCACCTATAATACCCTGCCAAACCCATGAAACTCCTAATCTCTGTCACCGTAGTAGGTCTCGGCCATTTAGTGATAGCCTCAACCTTCGCATGATCCACTTTAATGCCTTCAGCAGAAACAACATGTCCCAAAAATGCGACCTGCTCCAACCAAAACTCGCATTTAGAGAATTTAGCATACAATTTCTCTTTCTGCAAAATCCCCAACACTGTGCGAAGATGCTACTCATGCTCTTCCTTAGACTTAGAGTACACCAAAATATCATCAATAAAGACAATGACAAATTGGTCTAAGTACTCTCTGAACACCCGATTCATCAAATCCATAAACACCGCCGGAGCGTTAGTCACACCGAATGGCATCACCAGAAACTAGTAATGCCCATATCGAGTACGAAAAGCCATCTTAGGGATATCCTCATCCCTCACCCTCAACTGATGATAGCCCGACCTCAAGTCTATCTTTGAAAAATACTTCGCCCCCTGAAGTTGGTCAAACAAGTCATCAATCCTCGATAATGGATACCGATTCCTGATGGTGATCTTGTTCAACTCTCTGTAGTCTATACACAGCCTCAGAGACCCATCCTTCTTCTTCACAAACAAGACTGGAGCACCCCACGACGAAATACTCGGTCGAATCACACCACGATCCAACAGTTCCTGCAACTATTCCTTCAACTCTTGCAACTCCAACGGTGCCATCCGATACGACGCCTTAGAGATAGGCTCCGCACCAGGAACAAGCTCAATAGCAAACTCCACTTCCCGCTGCGGTGGCAACCCTGACAACTCCTCAGGAAATACATCGGGAAAGTCACGAACAATAGGAACATCTTCAATACGAGACTCACCCTTAGAGGTATCCTTCACAAATGCCAAATATCCCTCATAACCCTTTGCCACTAACTTTCCAGCCTTCAAAGAAGAAATTAATTTCACCACCCTACTCGGCTGTGAGCCTTGAAACACGAACTCTGGAGACTTCACATCTCCAAATATAACATTCTTCACCGACGACGATCGATAGTGGTCGATGCTTATCTAACCATCCATCCCAAGAATGACATCAAAATCGCATATACTCATCGAGAAGAAGATTAACGCCACTGGATCTTATCCCCAAAACCGACGGACACTCTCGATACAAATCGTAAATAAAATAGAAGTCCCCATCTCGGGTAAAGCAATAGACATAACAGAATCTAAAGATCGAGATGGCACACCGGTGCAAACAAAAGACCGAGCCACAACGGAATGAGTAGAACCCAGATCAAACAAAATAGACGCCTCACGATTGCCAACTAAAAGAGTACCGTAAGCAAAGACTGGAGCACCTGCCACGGTTATGTCGCCAAAGCAAAACTCTCGACCACCCCGACAACGACCTCCATTGCCACCATTATCACTACCTCCACCATTTCGCGTGGACCCTAAGACAATCCCTAGCAATATGACCCATCGTCCACATATGAAGCATGCACACTGTAAGTGCATGTACCGCCTCCCGGATGATTAGCCCCACAAGTAACACAAGGATCTATCGGAATAAGATTCGGGTTACCCCCACCAGTTGGTCCTGGATAACGACCCTGATTTTGCCCCTGCTGACGATTCTGTCCATACCAAGGTAGTTGAACCTGACGATTCTACCCTTGCTGAGGCACCTGCTGATAACCCCTGTTTTGATTCTGGCCACGCCATCGCCTCATTGCTACTACGGTTCTGTCGCTCCATCGACCACCCTAATTCTTCCCATGTTGACCCGAAGTTTGACCCTGCTGGTCATCTCTGTCCCTCTTTCGGCTCTCCTCCGGTTTAGAAGACCGAAAATCCTGTCGCTCCATCTCAATATTTTTGGCTGCATTGCCATCTCGCACGTCTCGCAAACTTGTTGTTAATGAGATGTTGCTGAGCATACTGTAATGGATCCTCCACTTAAACTTCTCTGTTACTGCTGCGGCCCTCGCCGAGGTTCCATAAAAAGCCCGCCAACCTAGTAAACCTCGTCATGAAGTCTCGTGATGAACTCATCATCTTTTCCGCCGAATCGACAGATACTTTCTCAAGATAGGCCTCTTTATCGCCAGAGAAAATCCGCCGATAAAAGACCTCACAAAAACTCGCCTTGACTAAGTGTTTCAACATACCCATCACCCTTTGTTGTTTTTCATCGCTTTCCACCACCTCTCGTGCATCCCTTCTAGCTTATATAAAGTAAGTAATACTCTCGATTATCCGAGCACCCCAACACATCAAATATCTTCTCTAGGTGAGCAATCCAATTCTCTCGCATCAATTGGAGTTGGAGCTGAACTAAATGACTGTGGTTTCTGCTTCTGGAACCTCTCCAACCATACATACATCGCAACCCCCTGCTGATCATGACCATCCACATTCCCTTCCACTTCATTTGCCTGTGGACCATTATTTCTCGGATTCTCCTGTTCTAGAATTTACGGTGGTAATTGCTTTGCGTTGGTGTATAACACTGTGCAACCAACTGAGGTAAAGCTTCGGTTCATCGCTTCGATTAACAAGGTAGCCAATTGAGCATTAAACTGATCATTAGGTTGCTCATTGGGCTGACCTTCACCTCTTCCCCTATTGTTACCTCGCCTCCCAGCAACTCTAGCGGATCTACGAGCCATCTAAGAAAGAAATCACGAACATAGACAAAGCAGATTAAAGACAAATTCGAATATAGCTGATATGATAGCTGAATAGAAATCAAACAGAACAAAAACTTAACCCAGAAGTCTACCCATAACTCACAGGTCAAACCTAAATAGGTTTTCTACAAGAAAGAACCTAAGCTCGATATTAACTCAGAACACCCCTTTCCAAAATAGAAAGAGGTTACTCAAAACATAACAAAGCGATGAATTTAATAGCAAGGCTCAAAGCCACAAAAGAATAGTCTTAATAACTGATAAATACCACAAGTCAACCATAATAACTCTCAAACTGTCTCAAACCACTATCTAAAATAATTATTACAATTCCAAGTAAACTGACACATCAAGTCTAAACCAGAATATTTTTAAATCATTGGAATGAATGGAGCTCTCATCACACACGCCTTGGTCCCCACGATTACTGCGGAAAAACACAAAGATGAGCCAAATGCCCAAAGACGGATATAGAATACAAATAACGAATCAAATAACTAACTCAATTAAATGAAATAAAATGAAACGAATCAAACGAAACGAAACGAACAAAATTAACACAACGAAATAATAAAGTGAATCAAATGGATGGGTGTTATTTCACTGCAGAGCTCGAACAAAACAAAAATATACCTTTGCACACAAGCAAGTCAAATAATGCCACACAGCAAATCAAAATAATGCCACAGTGCATAATATACATCGGATCGTAGGATTCAGATCATGCTGAATCGGAAGGCGTGTTAAGCACTAACATCACCAATCGCATGAGCGAGCAGAAAACTAAGGTCGACCCATACGCCTCCCACAACGAAACACCAAATGGCCAACTCACCGGAGCACAAAACGGAGACGCTGTGGATCGATCACACCGCCACGGAAGGTGTCATGCCTCTGTGCAAGAGATACATACTGTGGTACCCCCACAGTGGTTATAGCTCGTGTATACCTCAGAAGACCCCAAATTATTAATAAATGAAATTTATTTTCTCTATTTATTATTTTGAAATAGTAAGGGTTGATTTGATTAATGTGGATAGTTATGGGTAAAATACGCAAATATTTTGAATAAGCAAGTGGTTATAAAATATTCATTATCATTCGGGAATATTCGTTGTCGTCGTGGAATATTCGACTTTGTTTGGGAATATTAAACGACAATGACAGCCTTTGTGATCTTTTTATGGGCCCCATAACTAAAAGCGATTGGATGAAAAAATGACAAATATAAGTTGTTTATAAATAACTTGGCGTAGTTATTCTCAATTAATCTATGTTGGAATACCGGTGGTTAAAACACACTAATAGCGTTGTTGAGCGAATAGAAGATACGGTATTGCACAAATTATTGATTCTTACGTAAGAAGACACTACTCAATAATTGTTACGAAGAATTCTATCAAAGATTTTATTGATTTAATAATTGTTGCGTTGATATTTTATATATCATTGTTTCAATAATTGTCATTACACAAGATTTTTCATTATCGAAGCAATAATTCATATTATCCGAATAATATTATTAGATAACATTATTGGCAATGTCTAGAAAAAGTTCGCTCTAAGGAGAGGTTTGGTCACCTAATTCGCTACCCGGTGAGAGAGATCCTTATTGGAAAGCCCCTCTTCCTGGTGAAGCTACTGGTCACAAGATCTTTGTGATTCTCGTAATATTATTTGTGAATAATTAATTATTGATTTATATGATGAGGAAAATATTGATTTTATGTGGATATAGATAGAGAAAATTTTAATGTGACAATTGTTGAAAATTAATATTTTATCTTTTCTCGATAAAATAATTAATTTAAATATATTATTTTAATAATATATTAACGGTGATATTTTTATAATGAATGTGGGATATATGAGTATATGAGGAGGAAGAGTATTTTGTGGCATTAAATGATTAACACATGTTTTATGTGTAAATTGGACCCCATTTATCGATCAAATTTGATTATAGCTTGTAAAAATCAGTTTGTGGATTTTGGTTAATTTCTTTTGGAATTTGGAAAAATTCCTTCTACAAAGTTGTAGATAATGGAATTTCCTATAAAAATTGGCGAGATTCTAATTTTTTTGATAAAAGGGCTATTTATTATGAATTATTTAAGTTCAAGCTTCAAATAATTGATTTTTGAAGTTTTACTTATGTTTTTTAAGAAAAACATTTTTATATGTTGTAGGTATATTTAATATGTGCATGGTGGCTAAATTCAGATTCAAGATGTGGGCGTATGAATTTTGTTTATATATAATATTATTATATTCAATTTTACGCTTTGGTGTTCTTCAAATTTCTATAAATAGGGTGCTTAGGTTAGAATTGAAAATCACACCGTAAACTCAAGTTTTCTCTCTATATTATCGAGCATATTCTTGTGAGTATTTTGAGTATACTTTGAGTATTGCTATACTGATGCAAGTTCAAGTCATAGCCTTTATATCCTGTTTCAACTAGAAATACTGTCTTTCTAGGTAAGGATGTTATTTTCTTCTCAAATGATATTATTTCTTTAATATCATTATTTGAAATATTGGTTGGAACTTTTTATCAAATTTGAAACTTTTTCATGTCGGGATTCTTATTCATGAGTTACTATTCTTATTCACGAAGTTACTATTATTCATGAGTTACTATTCACGAAGTTACTATTCATTAGTACTATTCATGAAGCGTGAAGATTTTTTTTTGTGAAATTTCTATTTTAGGTGTCTGAGTTACTATTCACGATACTAAAGACTATTCACGATACTGACACTATTCACTTAATACTTGACTATTCACCGAAAAAATGAAATTTCTTCTTTTCGTCTAAAATATCTATTATGGATACTAGCTTTGATTGTATCCATGTTTTGATCATTCTTGAATTTTACTTCAAAGTATGATTATTTATGAAGTATTTTTGAACTCGGATTGTTTTAAAGTACTAATCCATAATACTTGTTCTTTTGTTTCAATCGGATTCGCTTTTCTTTGAAATATTTTTCATCATCCTCACCCTAAATGATGATATTATTGAATATCTTTGGCCCAGTAGCAAAAAGATGAATGATTTCTTAATGAATATCTTTGGCCTATAGTGCAAAGATGAAAAGTGTTGAGATGAACACGACCGATCGATGAATATCTTCGCCCGCAGAGTGCAAAGATGAACAAATGTTGAGATGAACACGATCGATCGATGAATATCTTTGGCTCAGAGTGCAAAAGATGAATATTTGATTCCAGATATATATTGATTGATGTTACAGGATAAAATATCGACGATGAACTTTTAAATTCATATATAGAAGATAGTAGTTTGCATTCTCTACTTAACTCTTCTAATGAATTGTTGTTTCCACGCATTGTTGATTTAAAACTTGGTCATCTATGTATTCTATTAGATTTTTCCTCGTGAAGACTAACGATAATTTGTTGTATATTATCTTAGTCATAATATTCTTTATCGGGCTAGTTGAGCTCACCCTTTTCCTTGTTGTTCCATTTTTCTTCTCAAGAGGCGAGAATGTAGCAAAGTACTAGTCTGAGGTATGGAATGAAGGTTCTAGAAAGAGAGTTTTTAGTAGTCCTCACCATTTTTGTAAAATAATGTATCAATAATTATGATGGGGATTTATTTGTGTGTGGCTATGTCAGATGGCAATATCTCGTATTTAAACTCACAGCTTATATGTTGTAATAATAAAGTTGTAGTTATTTCATATCATGTATTTGGCACTCGAATGGGTTGGATGGAATGGACCTATTTTGGGGGCGCCACGGTTGGTATCGAGCTTAGGATATGATCTCTGGCGGAGATCGGGGAATAGAACTAGAGGGAGAGACGAGTAAATCCTTCGCTAGTGTGTCCTACCTAAGCTTATTTGTTGGTTGGTCATAATATAGGGTATTATGTGATTTGTTAATTTATTTAATTAACGCTTGTTTTATGATAATTTTTAAGAATGGTCATTTGAGAACGTTAACAATGGAGTGAATGAGATCGTGGAGACACCTCTAATCGCCAACTGTGATAATGTGATGTCAAGCTTAAGAAGGAATTAGAGATATCCATGTGGTGAGTGAAGAATTGATAGTTGCATCTTTAGATAATCGCAGAGGTAACAATTTGAGAGTGAGGAAGAAGAGGAAGAAGAGGTGTACTAAAAGAGAGTTTATTAGAGGTATTTTATGATCAAAATGTAGAATTGCAAAATCGTATTCATGAGTTAGAAGAGAAAGTCAAGAATTGCAGCAATCGTGGAGCAAAAGGATGCAACGATTCAAGCTTGTGTTACCCGATATGTGATGCTTGAATGTAAGCACTCTTTCGCGAGTATAAGATGATAAAGTCGAATCGAAAGTGAAAGAAGAAATAACGAACGAGTGAGAATGAGTGATGTATGGGTAAAAAGCGCGACGACGTTGATATTATGGAAAGAGATGTCCAATCTAAAAAGAGAAGATTTAACAACGACGGAAGACGCTTCAAGAAGAAAGATCAAAGACCAAAGAACAAATTCTAAAGGAAGAGAACGATCGCCATTAGATGCTACTGATGCGAGAGGAGAGACATATAAGGTCAAACTGCTCAAAGCCTTCCAAGGTATGTTTTAGTTGTGGAAAAGATGGTCACATAGCTCGATTTTGTCCTATAAATAAATCAAGTCCAGTTGGGACGTTGGCACCAGAGGCGGATCTGTAAAAGTCAAAGTCAACGACATCGGAAGAGCATTTTTCGTGACTTCTCAAAAAGCGAGTAACCCGAACTAAGTTAGCACGGGTTAGTTAATTATAAATTCTTGCGAAGTTTATACCTTACTAGATATCGGTTCTACCCATTCTTTTATCTCTCTTGCTTGCGCTCAACGTTTGAACTTGACTACGGAGAAATTAGACTTTCGATTTATTTATGGAGACTCTGTTAGAGAAACTTTCATTACATCCGTTGTTTAGAAATCTTGTTTGGTCAAAGTTGGCACCATCACATTACCTGTTGACCTTATTTATTTAAAGATACTTGCTTTAGATGTGATTTTAGGGATTGATTGGTTAACTACTCATCATGCCAAATTGATTGCTTTTGTAAGATTGTTAGTTTTCATATTCCTAAGCAACTCCGTTATTCAATTCAAGCAATCAAACCATCAGAGTCAAACATTTTCATATCAAGCCATGAAGTCATTCGTTTATTATGGATGTCAAGTTTTCATAGTTCATATTATGGATTTGAATAAAGACACGTCATATTTGAATAATATTCCTGTTGTTATTGATTTTTCCTGATGTATTTCCTGAAGAATTTCTTGGCTTACTCCCAAAGATCGATATTAAATTTTGTATCGACTTTGAACCCTAGACAAAAACTCATTTCTAAAATCTCATATCGAATGGCTCCTATTGAACTTCAGGAGTTAAAATTCAACTATAGAATTTGGTACCGAGCCTTTATCCGGTGACTTCCTTTGTGGAATGCACCGAAGCGATCTCCGTAGGGGACACCATATTCGCATGCGATAAAAACCGACAGGTGTCATTGTAACGTGTTATCCAAGGTTGGGATATGAGTCACGATTGAGAACAACCTAAAGTCAGAATCGAAATAAGTAGCTTTCAGGCTTAGTTGGTTATTATCGAGATTCGTTGAAGGATATTCTCGAATCGCTATTCCATTAACGCAAATTGACTCGTAGAGATACAAAATTGAATGGAGCAAGGAATGTGGGAAGAGCTTCAAGAACTCAAGAGGAGACTCATTTCAAAGACATGTTCGACCATGCCATCCTCGGAAAAGCTTAACGTGGTAATGATGTGTTAAGTAGAAGATCAGATACAAGTACGAAGTACGATATTGTCAAAGACTCATTTCAGATAATTTACAAATAATAGAGATGGAGATGAAAACTCTAGGTACCCACGTGATGATATACTGAGTATAATCGACTTTAATCGATAAAGTTAAAGGTCGTTTCAAGCCACACACCGGAGCCGATGAATTTGAAGAAGGAGGTGCAAGAAGTTGTTATTTCAAAAGCGAGAGAATCGGTGAGGTGAGGAAAGCTCAAACCTTCGATTTATTAATCCATTTGAAATTCTCGATCGAATAGGAATCGCGTGGCCTATAGACTCGCTTTTTACCGCCAAGTATGACGCTGTTCATAACGTTTTTCACGATCGATGTTACGTAAATATGTGGACGACTCGAACCACGCCATTAAGTTAGAACCTGGACGAGATAGTCAAGACTTAACATACAAGGAGGTACTGTCAAGATCATGGATAGAAAGAACATGTCTTATGTATCGAGGTTATACCACAAGTTAAAGTTTTATGGAGAAACCATGCTATTGAGTAAATGACCGGGAGTTGAAACGGAAATGAAAGCGAGGTATTCTCATCTTTTCAAAACACCAGTGCACGACGCCAATTTCGAGGATGAAATTTCATAAGGAGGGAGGTCAGAAGACCCCAAATTATTAATAAATGAAATTTATTTTCCTCTATTTATTATTTTGAAATAGTAAGGGTTGATTTGATTAATGTGGATAGTTATGGGTAAAATACATAAATATTTTGAATAAGCAAGTGGTTATAAAATATTCATTATTATTGGGAATATTCGTTTGGTCGTGGAATATTCAGATCGTTTGGGAATAATATTATTTACGACAATGCGATCTTTTTGTGGGCCCCATAACGAAAAAGCGATTGGAAGAAAAAAATGACAAATATAAGTTGTTTATAAATAACGGCGTAGTTGTTACCAAGTATAATATTGTTGGAATACCCGGTGGTTAAAACACACTAATACGCGTTGTTGAATCCAGAAGACACCAGATTGCACCAATTATTGATTCTTACGTAAGAAGACACTACTCAATAATTGTTACAAGAATTATCGTTCAAGATTTTATTGATTTAATAATTGTCATGCGTTGATATTTTATATTGTCGTTGTTTCAATAATTGTCATTACACAAGATTTTTCATTATCGAAGCAATAATTCATATTATCCGAATAATATTATTAGATAACATTATTGGCAATGTCTAGAAAGTTCGCATCAAGGAGAGGTTTGGTCACCTAATCAATTGCCAAAAGTGAGAGAGATCCTTATTCGAAAGCCCCTCTTTCTGAGAATGACTGGTCACAAGATTGTGATTCTCGTAATATTATTTGTGAATAATTAATTATTGATTTATATGATGAGGAAAATATTTATTTTATGTGGATATAGATGGAGAAAATTTTTAATGTGACAATTGTTGAAAATTAATATTTTATCTTTTCTCGATAAAATAATTCATTTAAATATATTATTTTAATAATATATTAATGGTGATATTTTTATAATGAATGTGGGATATATGAGTATATGAGGAGGAAGAGTATTTTTGTGGCATTAAATGATTAACACATGTTTTATGTGTCGGTGGACC
The DNA here is from genome assembly GCA_020205615.1 of Panax quinquefolius. Classification (NCBI taxonomy): domain Eukaryota; kingdom Viridiplantae; phylum Streptophyta; class Magnoliopsida; order Apiales; family Araliaceae; genus Panax; species Panax quinquefolius. Next base: position 129,777,976 of record CM035161.1, read on the forward strand.
CAATTTATTGACTGAAATTTAATTATAGCCTGTAAAATCGTCCGTTTGTGGATTTTGGTTAATTTCTATTTGGAATTTGGAAAAACTTCCTTCTACAAAGTTGTAGATAATGGAATTTTCTATAAAAATCGCGAGATTCAAATTTTCGATAAAAGGCTATTTATTATGAATTATTTAAGTTTCAAGTTCAAATAATTGATTTTTGAAGTTTTAATTATGTTTTTAAGAAAACATTTTTTATATGTTGTAGGCATATTTAACATGTGCATGGTGGCTGAATTCAGATTCAAGATGTGGGCGTATGAATTTTGTTTATATATAATATTATTATATTCAATTTTCGCTTTGGTGTTCTAAGCAATTTCCTATAAATAAAGGTGCTTAGGTTAGAATTGAAAATCACACCGTAAACTCAAGTTTTCTCTTTCTATATTATCGAGTTTATTCTTGTGAGTATTTTGAGTATACTTTGAGTATTGCTATATCTGATGCAAGTTCAAGTCATAGCTTTATATCCTGTTTCAACTAGAAATCTTGTCTTTCGAGGTAAGTGGATGTTATTTTCTTCTCAAATGATATTATTTCTTTAATATCATTATCTTTGAAATATTGGTTGGAACTTTTATCAAATTTGGAACTTTTTCACGTTTGAGTTCTTATTCACGAGTTACTTATTCACGAAGTTACTATTCATGAGTTACTATTCACGAGTTACTATTCACAGTACTATTCACGAAGCGTGAAGATGTTTTTTATGGAATTTCTATTTTTGGTGTTTGAGTTACTTATTCACGATATCGTTATTATTCATGAGTTACTTATTCGAGAGTTACTATTCATGAGTTACTATTTACGAGTTACTATTCACGAAAGTACTATTCATGAAGCGTGAAGATATTTTTTGTGGAATTTCTATCTTTTGGTGTTTGAGTTACTATTCACGATACGATTAATTATTCACATATATGATACTATTCACTTAATATTGCACTATTCACCGAAAAATGAAAAATTTTCTTTTAAATCTAAAATATCTATTTCGGATACTAGCTTTGATTGTATCCATGTTTTGATCATTCTTGAATTTTACACCCTATGATTATTTTTGAGGTATTTTTGGACGTGGATAAAACAAAGTACGAATCCTTAATCCTTAATCCTTGTCATTTTGTTTCATTGGATTCGTTTCTTTAAAAATATTTTCATCATCTTCATCTTAAATGATGATATTATGGAATATCTTTGGCCAGAGTAGTGCAAAGATGAATGATTTTGAAGAATATCTTTGGCCCATAAAGTAAAAGATGAACAGTGTTGAGATGAATACGACCGATCGATTAATATCTTTGGCCCAGAAAGTGCAAAGATGAGCAGTGTTTAGATGAGCATGATTAATCGATGAATATCTTTGGCCCGTAGTGCAAAGATGAATATTTGATTCCGGATATATATTGATTGATGTCACAGGATAAAATATCGACGATGAACTTTTAAATTCATATATATGTAAGATAGTAGTTTGAATTCTCTACTTAACTCTTCTAATGAATTATTATTTTCACTGCTAAGATTGATTTAAAACTGGTTGTCTATTATATTCTATTAGATTTTTCCGTGTTGGAGACTAACGATAATTTGTTGTATATTATCTTAATCATAATATTCTTTACTGGGCTAGTTGAGCTCACCCTTTTCCGTGTTGTTCTGTTTTTCTTCTCAGGAGGCGAGAATGTAGCGAGTACTAGTCGGGGTATAGAATGAAGGTTGTAGAGAGAGTTGTTTAGTAGTCCTCACTATTTTTGTAAAATAATGAATCAATAATTATGATGGGGATTTATTTGCGTGTGGATATTGTCTAGATGGAAATATCTGTATTTAAACTCACAGTTTATATGTTGTAATAATAAAGTTGTAGTTATTTCTGTACCATGTATTTGGCGACTCAGAATGGGTTGGATGGAATGGACCTATTTTGGGGGGAGTCATAGTTGGACTTAACTCTTCTAATGAATTATTATTTTCGCTGCGAAGATTGATTTAAAATTGGTTGTCTATTGTATTCTATTAGATTTTTCCCTGTTGAAGATTAACGATAATTTGTTGTATATTATCTTAGACATAATATTCTTTACTGGGCTAGTTGAGCTCACCCTTTTCCTTGTTGTTCCATTTTTCTTCTCAGGAGGCGAGAATGTAGTGAGTACTAGTCGGGGTATGGAATGAAGGTTCTAGAAAGAGTTGTTTAGTAGTCCTCACCATTTTTGAAAAATAATGTATCAATAATTATGATGGGGATTTATTTGCGTGTGGATATTGTCTAGATGGCAATATCTGTATTTAAACTCATAGTTTATATGTTGTAATAATAAAGTTATAGTTATTTCTGTACCATGTATTTGGCGACTCAGAATGGGTTGGATGGAATGGACCTATTTTGGGGGCGTCACAGTTGGTATCAGAGCTTAGGGATATGATCTCTGGCGGAGATCGGGGAATAGAACTAGGAGGGGAGAGATGAGTAAATCCTTCGCTAGTGTGTCCTACCTAAGCTTATTTGTTGGTTGGTCATAATATAGGGGTATTATGTGATTTGTTAATTTATTTAATTAACCCTTGTTTTATGATAGTTTTTAAGAATGGTCACGAGAACGCGTTAACAATGGAGTGAATGAGATCGTGGAGACACCTCTAATCGCCAAACGTGATAATGTGATGTCAAAGCGAAGAAGGAATTAGAGATACCCGTGTGGTGAGTGAAGAATTGATAGTTTCATTCGAGATAATCGCAGAGGTAACGGTGAGAGTGAGGAAGAAGAGGAAGAAGAGGTACCAAGAGAGTTTATTAGAGGTATTTTATGATCAAAATGTAGAATTGCAAAATCATATTCATGAGTTAGAAGAAGAAAGTGAAGAATTGCAAAAATCGTGGAGAAAAAAGGATGCAACGATTCAAGCTTGTGTTACCCGATATGTGATGCTTGAATGAAGCACTCTTTGGCGAGTATAAGATGATAAAGTCGAATCGAGTGAAAGAAGAAATAACGGAACGAGTGAGAATGAGTGATGCATGGATAAAAAGGCGCACGACGCGTTGATATTATGGAAAGAGATGTCCAATCTAAAAAGAGAAGATTTAACGATGACGGAAGGCGTTAAGCAGCAAAGATCGAAGACCAAAGAACAAATTCTAGGGAAGAGAACGATCGCCAGTTAGATGCTACTGAGATCACGGAGAGGAGGGACATATAAGGTCAAACTATTCAAATCCTTCCAAGGTATGTTTTAGTTGTGGAAAAGATGGTCACATAGCTCAATTTTTGTCCTATAGCAAAATCTAGTCCATTGGGACGTTGGCACCGAGGCGGATCTGATGAAAAGTCAAAGTCAACGATTCACGGAAGAAGCGTTTGTCGCGAATGGGTCAAAATGCGAGGAACCCGAACGAAGTTAGCACATGTTAGTTAATTATAAATTCTTACGAAGTTTATACCTTACTAGATACCAGTTCTACCCATTCTTTTATCTCTCTTGCTTGCGTTCAACGTTTGAACTTGACTACGGAGAAATTAGACTTTGACCTATTTATGGAGACTCCGTTAGGAGAAACTTTCATTACATCCTTTGTTTAGAAATCTTGCTTGATTCAGGTTGGCACTATCACATTACCTGTTAACCTTATTTCTATAGAGATATTTGCTTTTGATGTGATTTCAAGGTTAACTACTCATCATGCCGAAATTGATTACTTTTGTAAGGTTGTTAGTTTTCATATTCCTAAGCAACCTGTTATTCGAATTCAAGCAATCAAATCATTGTAGTCAAACATTTTCATATCAAGCCATGAAGTCATTCGTTTATTATGGATGTCAAGTTTTCTTAGTCCATGTTATGGATTTGAATAAAGACACGTCAGATTTGAATAATATTCCTGTTTTTATTGATTTTTCCTGATGTATTTCCTGAAGAATTTCTTGGCTTACTCCCAAAGACTGATATTAAATTTTGTATCGACTTTGAACCCAAAGACAAAACTCATTTCTAAAATCTCATATCGAATGGCTCTATTGAACTTCAGAGTTAAAAATTCAACTATAGAATTTGGTACCGAGCCTTTATCTCGGTGACTTTTTTTGTGGAATGCTGCTGAAGCCGGACTCTCGTAGGGGACACCATATTAAATGCGATAGTAAACCGACAGGTGTCATTGTAACGTCTTATCCAAGGTTGGGATATGAGTCACGATTGAGAACAACCTAAGTTTCGAGAATCAAAAAACACGTAGCTTTCAGGCTTAGTTGGCTATTATCGGAGATTCGTTGAAGGATATTCTCGAATCGCTATTCCATTAACGGTGACTCGTAGAGATACAAAATTCGAATGGAGCAAGGAATGTGGGAAGAGCTTCGAAGAACTCAAGAGGAGACTCATTTCAACACATGTTCTGACCATGCCATCCTGGAAAAGCGAACGTGGTGCAAGTCGTGTTGAGTAGAAGATCGTATACAAGTACGAGTACGATATTGTCAAAGACTCATTTCGTATAATTTACAAATAATAGAGATGGAGATGAAAACTCTAGGTACCCACGTGATGATATACGAGTATAATCAACTTTAATCGATAAAGTTAAAGCTGTTCAAGCTACACACCGGAGCTGATGAATTTGAAGAAGGAGGTGCAAGAAGTTGTTATTTCAAAAGCGAGAATCGGTGAGGTGAGGAAAGCTCAAACCGTCGATTTATTAATCCATTTGAAATTCTCGATCGAATAGGAAGCGTGGCCTATAGACTCGCTTTTACCTTGGTGTACGACGATGTTCATAACGTTTTTCACGTATCGATGTTACGTAAATATGTGGACGAATTCGAACCACGTCGTTGAGTTAGAACCGAACGAGAGATAGCCAAGACTTAACGTCACGAGGAGGTATCTGTCAAGATCTTGGATAGGAAAGAACATGTCCTATGTCTGAGGGTTATACCACAAGTTAAAGTTTTGTAGAGAAATCATGCTATTGAGGAAATGACCTGGGAGTTAGAAACGGAAATAAAAGTGAGGTATTCTCATCTTTTCGAAGCACCAGGTACGTACTTCAATTTCGAGGACAAAATTTCATAAGGAGGGGAGGTTGTAAGACCCCAAATTATTAATAAATGAAATTTATTTTCCTCTATTTATTTTTTTGAAATAGTAAGGGTTGATTTGATTAATGTGGATAGTTATGGGTAAAATATGCAAATATTTGAATAAGCAAGTGGTTATAAAATATTCATTATTATTTGGGAATATTCGTTTGGTGTCGTGGAATATTCGCATCTTGTTGGGGAATATTAAATTTACTACCATGATCTTTTGTGGGCCCCATAACGGAAAACGATTGGATGAAGAAAATGACAAATATAAGTTGTTTATAAATAACTACGTAGTTATTCAAGTTAATCTTGTTGGAATACCGGTGGTTAAAACACATTAATACGCGTTGTTGAACAAGAAGAAGATTGCGGTATTGCACCAATTATTGATTCTTACGTAAGAAAGCACTACTCAATAATTGTTACGAGAATTCTAACATTCGCTCAAAAGATTTTATTTTATTGATTCAATAATTTTCGCATTGATATTTTATATTATTGTTATTTCAATAAATTGTCATTTTACAAGTATTTTCCATTATCAGAGCAATAATTCATATTATCTGAATAATATTATTAGAAAACATTATTGGCAATGTCTAGAAAGTTACATCTAAGGAGAGGTTTGGTCACCTAATCATACGCAGGAAGAGAGATCCTTATCGAAAGCCCCTCTTTCCGGGCGGCACGGTTGCCAAGATCTTGTGATTCTGTAATATTATTTGTGAATAATTAATTATTGATTTATATGATGAGGAAAATATTGATTTTATGTGGATATAGATGGAGAAAATTTTTAATGTGACAATTGTTGAAAATTAATATTTTATCTTTTTCTGATAAAATAATTCATTTAAATATATTATTTTAATAATATATTAACGGTGATATTTTTATAATGAATGTGGGATATATGAGTATATGAGGAGGAAGAGTATTTTTGTGGCATTAAATGATTAACACATGTTTTGTGTGTCGGTGGACCCCATTTCTTGATTGAAATTTGATTATAGCCTGTAAAATCGTCCGTTTGAGGATTTCGGTCAATTTCTGTTTGGAATTTGGAAAAACTTTCTTCTGCAAAGTTGTAGAGAATTGAATTTCCTATAAAAAGTCGCGAGATTCGAATTTTCTGATAAAAGAACTATTTATTGTGAATTATTGAAGTTTCGGTATATCGGGTGTGAATTGATTTTTTGGAGTTTAAATTATTTTTGTTAGAAAAACGTTTTTTGTATTTTTTGGACATCATTAACATGTGTGGCTGGTGTTTTTGACCAAAAGGTGGGCTAAGGAAAATTTGTATAATTATATTAATATTATATTTAATTTTCTGCTTTGGTGTTCTAAGTATTTTCCTATAAATAGGGTGCTTAGGTTAGAATTGAAAATCACACCAGAAACTGAAGTTTTCTCTCTCTATATTATCGAGCGTATTCTTGGGAGTATTTTGAGTATACTTTGAGTATTGCTACTCTGATTGCAAGTTAGTTCGCTCATTATTATTCAAAATGGCATCGCTCTTTTGAGGTAAGGGATAGTAAAGGATTTTAAGGGTTATTATGTTTTAGTTTGAAATTTTCTGAACCTTTAAAATTTTTGGAAAAGTTTGAAATGATATTTTGATGAGGTTTGTAGAGTGTGTCCAAAAATGGCGATTTTTGGATGTATAGATTAGGAGTTATGTATTTTATGAGAAAAGACTATTTTAAAAGTAACTATTTATAACTCCTTGTGATTAACTCCAAAATTGATGAAATTGTTATTGGGAGTACATCTATATAATATCGATTATACCGTGTAAATTTCAGAATTTTTGGATAAAAGTATAATTTATGATAAATGTTTAAATATTCGGTGGTTTTGGCCATATGAAAAATAGTAAATGAATTTTTAAAATTTTGAGAAAAATATATGTTCAATATGAGACTATGTTATGCTAAATCCCAGAAAAGAAATATTTTTGGAACTGATTTGGTATTTTTCATGAAAATATTCTAGTTATGAGTAAATGAATTAAATATGTTATTTGAAGTAAGAAAATTGGAAAATATGATTTTATGGCTTGAGAATCATATATGAGGTATATGCAGATTTTTGATGAGGGTTTTGGTTATTGGTGATGAAATCTTATGAGTTTGGCATTTTATGATGATTAAATGCATTAATTAGTAAAGTGTAAACAATTTAATTAAATTGTTTATAAGTTTTAGAAATGATTAAAATATTATTGTAATATTAATAATATTAGATTATGAGATTTCTAAGTGATTTATAACATTTGGATTAAGGTGTTATAAATATTGATATAGATTTTATTATGAAACTTTATCTTTTCGTGTCGAGGTTCTTATACGCGTATACTGATTTTATGTACAAATACTGAGTCTTATTCATGACAAATTGGTTTCTTCTCTGACCAAATTATCGTTGATTTATGAATCTTACTCTTGAAATTAAAACCATATTTTGATTATATTGTTTTTATATAACATTCTTATAACCATAATGATGATATTTTTCTTTGACTTGAGTGTAAAGATGAGTAGATTATTGGTATGATCGTGACTATAGGTTCTCTTTGGCCAGTAGTGAAAAAGTTGAATTGTTGATTGGTATGATCATGACCATTGAATTTACAATTGAATATTTTTAGCTTAAGTGCAAAGGTGAATTGATCAACATGGTTATAATTATTGTTATATAACTTCCGAAATGATTATGTATTTCTTTAATATATGAATATCTTTGCTTTTGTAGTGCAAAGATGAATTATTGATGAATATCTTTGGCCCCGTAGTGCAAAGATGACATTGTTGAATATCTTTGGCTCGTAGTGCAAAGATGACTTGTTGTTGAATATCTTTGGCATGTAGTGCAAAGATGAACTGTTGATGAATATGTTTGGCCCGTGGTGCAAAGATGAATTTATTAGTATGATTATGAACAGGAACTGTGATTTGGTATAACCATGATATTTGATGTTTCGTGTAAAGACAAAGTGATGAAAATTATCTTCGTCTTGGATGAGAAGAGAATTTAGAATCACAATTATGATTATGAGTTATTCATATGATTGTGGAAAGGAAGCTGTTGATTGATGTTCTGAGGATAAAATATTGTTGGTGGACTTTTAACGTAGAGAAGACAATAGACTTTATAGTCTATTTGACTCTTTTAATGGATTGCTTCGTACATTGCAACTATGGTTAAAAAGTTTTATCATCTACCATATGTTCTAAATCTCGATTTATTATTGATGAAGACTATTGATAATTTATGTATCTTTAGTTATAATATTCTTTATTGAGCTAGTTGTGCTTCACCCTTTTGTTTCACAATTCCTTTCGTGTAATAAAAGTGTATATTTGGGTTGGCGAGGATAACAAGGAATAGAATCGGTGGTCTATAGTTGTTGAGGTTCTCCTAAAGAAAGTATGGAAATAATTTTATTGAGGACTTTAGTGTGTTGTATTTTATACATCATTTAATAGTTATTTTGGTGAATTAAATAGGGTGAAGCGAACCCAACTTTGGAAGGGTGTTTTGTCACTATCATACAAGATGTCTAATGACATACAAACTCGTGTTATCATAAGACATGGTTGTGCTCATCCACTTGTCGAGTATATTTACAAGCACTACCTATATAATCTTGGTGTTTGTTTGGAGTATAATACCCAATTAGAGACAGTGGAGATAATGATATGTCAAGAGAAGACTCACCATTGGGAAGAATATGATAGTAATCTTCACGGCACAGTATTTTCCATTATCGGAGCAATAATTCATATTATCTGAATAATATTATTGGATAACATTATTGGCAATGCCTAGAAAGTTCGGTCAAGGAGAGGTTTGGTCACCTAATTCTTGGCCAAGAAGGAGAAATTCTTATTGGAAAGCCCTCTCTCTGAGGAACCGCTGGTTGTGATTATGTAATATTATTTGTGAATAATTAATTATTGATTTTATGATGAGAAAATATTTATTTTATGTGGATATAGATGGAGAAAATTTTTAAAGTGACAATTGTTGAAAATTAATATTTTATCTTTTACGATAAAATAATTCATTTAAATATATTATTTTAATAATATAATAATGATGATATTTTTACAGTGAATGTGGAATATATGAGTATATGAGGATTAAGAATATTTTTGTTATAATAAATGTTTAAAACATATTAAACATGTCGATGGACCCCATTTCTTGACTGAAATTTGATTATAGTATCGTAAAATCGTCTAGTTTGTGGATTTCGGTCGATTTCTCATTTGGAATTTGGAAAAACTTTCTTCTGCAAAGTTGTAGAGAATTGAATTTCCTATAATAAGAAGCGAGATTCAAATTTTTTGATAAAAGGGCTATTTATTATGAATTATTGAAGTTCTGAAGCTCTGAAATAATTAATTTTTGGAAGTTTAAAATAATTTAAATAACAAAAACGTTTTTTGTGCAAGTCTTGTGAGGTGGGCTGTTTGGTGGCTGAGGTTTTGAAGCAAAATAAGTGTGCTTTGGAATAAAAATAATATATATTAATATTTTATTAAATTTTCTGCTTTGGTGTTCTAAGTATTTTTCTATAAATAGGGTGCTTAGGTTAGAATTGAAAATCACACCAGAAACTGAAGTTTTCTCTCTCTATATTATCGAGCGTATTCTTGTTAGTATTTTGAGTATACTTTGAGTATTGCTATACGGTGCAAGTTCGTTCAGCGTTATTCAATTCAGAAGTACTGCTCTTTTGAGGTAAGGGATAGTAAAGGGATTTTATGGGTTATTATGTTTTAGTTTTGAAATTTTTGAACCTTCAAAAATTCTGGAAAAATTTGAAATGATAATTTGATGAGTTTTATATATTGTGTCCAAAATGGTGATTTTGGATGTATAGATGAGAGTTATGAATTGTATGAGAAAAGACTATTTTAAAAGTAACCGCTTATAACTCCTTGTGATTAACTCCAAAATTGATAAATTTTTTATTGAGAGTACATCTATATAATATCAGTATACCGTGTAAATTTCAGAATTGTTGGATAAAAGTATAATTTATGATAAATGTTTAAATATTACGTGGTTTTGGACATATGAAAAATAGTAAATGAATTTTTAAAATTTTGAGAAAATATATGTTCAATATGGGACTATGTTATGCTAAATTCCAGAAAAGAAATATTTTTGGAACTGATTTGGTATTTTCATGAAAATGTTCTAGTTATGAGTAAATGAATTAAATATGTTATGTGAAGTAAGAAAATTGGAAAATATGATTTATTGGCTTGAGAATCATATATGAGGTAATCTGATTTTTATTAGGGTTTTGGTTAATGATGATGAAATCTTATGAGTTTGGCATTTTAGATGATTAAATGCATTAATTATTAAAGTGTAAATAATTGGATTAAATTATTTATAAGTTTAAGAAATGATTAAAATATTATTATAATATTAATAATATTAGATTATGAGATTTCTAAGTGATTTATAACATTTGGATTAAGGTGTTATAAATATGGATATGAATTTTATTATGAAACTTTATCTTTTCGTGTGAGAGGTTCTTATGCGTATATCACGGTACTATGTATGAATACGAGTACTTATTCACGACAAATTGGTTTCTTCTCGACCAAATTATCGTTGATTTATGAATCTTACTCTTGAAATTAAAACCATATTTTGATTATATTGTTTTTATATAACATTCTTATAACCCTAATGATGATATTTCTCTTTGACTTGAGTATAATGATGAGTAGATTATTGGTATGATCGTGACTATAGGTTCTCTTTGGCCAGTAGTGAAAAAGTTGAATTGTTGACTGGTATGATCATGACCATTTAATTTACAATTGAATATTTTTAGCTTAAGTGCAAAGGTGAATTGATCAACATGGTTATAATTATTGTTATATAACTTCGAAATGATTATGTGTTTCTTTAATATATGAATATCTTTGCTTTGTAGTGCAAAGATGAATTATTGATGAATATCTTTTGGCAGTAGTGCAAAGATGAATTGTTGTTGAATATCTTTGGCTCGTAGTGCAAAGATGACTTGTTATTGAATATCTTTGGCATGTAGTGCAAAGATGAAGCTGTTGATGAATATCTTTGGCCGTAGTGCAAAAGATGAATTTATTAGTATGATTATGAGCAGAAGCGTGATTTGGTATAACCATGATCTTTGATGTTTCGAGGTAAAGGCGGTGATGAAATTATCTTCGATCCCGGATAAGAAGAGGATTTAGAACTACAATTATGATTATAAGTTATGCGTGTGATTGTGGATGGGAATTGTTGATTGATGTTCTGAGGATAAAACATTGTTGGTGGACTTTTAACATGGAGAAGATAATAGATTTTATGGTCTATTTGACTCTTCTAATGGATTGCTCATTCCACGCAACTATGGTTGAAAAGTTTTATCATCTACCATATGTTCTAAATCTCGATTTATTCATTGATGAAGACTATTGATAATTTATTTATCTTTAGTCATAATATTCTTTATCGAGCTAGTTGTGCTCACCCTTTTGTTTCACAATTCCTTTGTGTAATAAAAGTGTATTTGGGTTGGAGGGGATAACAAGGAATATAACGGTGGTCTATAGTTGTTGAGGTTCTCCCCCAAAAGAGTATGGAAATAATTTTATTGAGGACTTTAATGTGTTGTATTTTATACATCATTTAATAGTTATTTTTGGTGAATTAAATAGGGTGAGGCGAACCCAACTTTGGAAGGGTGTTTTGTCACTATCATACAAGATGTCTAATGACATACAAACTCGTGTTATCATAAGACATGGTTGTGCTCATCCACTTGTTGAGTATATTTACAAGCACTACCTATATAATCTTGGTGTTTGTTTGGAGTATAATACCCAATTAGAGACAGTGGAGATAATGATACGTCAAGAGAAGACTCACCATTGGGAAGAATATGATTGTAATCTTCTCATTTTTTTCTTTGGGGTCTATTGGGTCAACCAAGGATAATTCTATGGCCATATGATATCTACCATAATCTAAAAGCATGGCCTCCCATGTATGAAGGTTTCCTTGAGCACTTCCCAAAGATTCTAATTTCTAAAATAGTTTTTGACTATACCTTTATGTAAGGTGTCATTGTGACATGCTACTGATTGGTATATATTTGTATCCAAACTCACAAAGATATGTGTTGTTGTATTTTGCACGACAATTGTTATAATAAAGTTGTAGTTGTTTTTCGTACCATATATTTGGCGACTCAGAATGGGTTGGATGGACACGGTATTGCACCAATTATTGATTCTTACGTAAGAAGGCACTACTCAATAATGGTTACGTAATTCTTCGCTCAAGATTATTTTATTGATTTAATAATTCTTTGCGTTGATATTTTATATTATCATTGTTTCAATAATTGTCATTCTACGGTATTTTTCATTATCGAAGCAATAATTCATATTATCTGAATAATATTATTAGATAACATTATTGGCAATGTCTAGAAAGTTACATCTAAGGAGAGGTTTGGTCACCTAATTGCTGCCAAGAAGGAGAGATCCTTATTGGAAAGCCCTCTTTCTCGGGAGCTACCTGGTTGCCAAGATCTTTGTGATTCTGTAATATTATTTGTGAATAATTAATTATTGATTTATATGATGAGGAAAATATTGATTTTATGTGGATATAGATGGAGAAAATTTTAATGTGACAATTGTTGAAAATTAATATTTTATCTTTTACGATAAAATAATTCATTTAAATATATTATTTTAATAATATATTAACTGTGATATTTTTATAATGAATGTGGGATATATGAGTATATGAGGAGGAAGAGTATTTTTGTGGCATTAAATGATTAACACATGTTTTATGTGTCGGTGGACCCCATTTATTGACTGAAATTTGATTATAGCTTGTAAAATCGTCCGTTTGTGGATTTTGGTTAATTTCTGTTTGGAATTTGGAAAAAATTCCTTCTACAAAGTTGTAGATAATGGAATTTCCTATAAAAATTCGCAAGATTCGAATTTTTTGATAAAAGGGCTATTTATTATGAATTATTTAAGTTCCGAAGCTCCGAAATAATTGGTTTTTGGAAGTTTTAATTATGTTTTTTAAGAAAAACATTTTTTATATGTTGTAGGCATATTGGCATATTTAACATGTGTATGGTGGCTAAATTCAGTTTCAAGATGTGGGCGTATGAATTTTGTTTATATATAATATTATTATATTCAATTTTCGCTTTGGTGTTCTAAGCAATTTCTATAAATAGGGTGCTTAGTTTAGAATTGAAAATCACACCGTAAAGCTGAAGTTTTTTCTCTCTATATTATCGAGCGTATTCTTGTGAGTATTTTGAGTATACTTTGAGTATCGCTATACTATGCAAGTTCAAGTCATAGCTTTATATCAGGTGTTTAACTAAATAAATGTCTTTCAGTGGTAAGGGATGTTATTTTCTTCTCAAATGATATTATTTCTTCAATATCATTATCTTTGAAATATTGGTTGGAACTTTTTATCAAATTTAGAACTTTTTCATATCGGGGTTCTTATTCATGAGATTCTTATTCACGAGTTACTTATTCATGTGAGTTCTTATTCACGAGTTCTTATTCACGAAAGTACTATTCATGAAGCGTGAAGATGTTTTTTTTGTGAAATTTCTATCTTTTGGTGTCGAGAGTTCTTATTCACGATGTCTAAGACTATTCACATATACTCGGACTTATTCATAGAAAAATGAAATTTCTTCTTTTTCGTCAAAATATCTATTATGGATACTAGCTTTGATTGTATTCATGTTTTGATCATTCTTGAATTTTACTTCAGTATGATTATTTATGAAGTATTTTTGAACTCGGATTGTTTAAAGTACGAATCCATAATACTTGTTCTTTTGTTTCATTGGATTCGTTTTCTTTAAAATATTTTTCATCATCCTCGATCCTAAATGATGATATTATTGAATATCTTTGGCCTGTAAAAAAAGATGAATGATTTCTTGATGAATATCTTTGGCCCATAGTGCAAAGATGAGCAGTGTTGAGATGAATACGATCGATCGATGAATATCTTTGGCCCGAGTAGTAAAGATGAGCAGTGTTGAGATGAACATTACCGATCGATGAATATCTTTGGCTCTGTAGTGCAAAGATGAATATTTGATTCGGATATATATTGATTGATGTTACAGGATAAAATATCGACGATGAACTTTTAAATTCATATATAGAAGATAGTAGTTTACATTCTCTACTTAACTCTTCTAATGAATTGTTGTTTCACCGCAATTGTTGATTTAAAACCGGTTGTCTATTGATTCTATTAGATTTTTCCTGTTGAAGACTAACGATAATTTGTTGTATATTATCTTAGTCATAATATTCTTTCTTGGGCTAGTTGAGCTCACCCTTTTCCTTGTTGTTCCATTTTTCTTCTCGGGGAGGCGAGAATGTAAGCGAAGTACTAGTCGGGGTATGGAATGAAGGTTCTAGAGAGAGTTGTTTAGTAGTCCTCACCATTTTTGTAAAATAATGTATCAATAATTATGATGGGGATTTATTTGCGTGTGGATATTGTCTAGATGGCAATATCTGTATTTAAACTCACAGTTATATGTTGTAATAGTAAAGTTATAGTTATTTCTATACCATGTATTTGGCGACTCAGAATGGGTTGGATGGAATGGACCTATTTTGGGGGCGTCACAGTTGGTATCAGAGCTTAGGGATATGATCTCTGGCGGAGATCGGGGAATAGAACTAGTAGGGGAGAGACGAGTAAATCCTTCGCTAGTGTGTCCTACCTAAGCTTATTTGTTGGTTGGTCATAATATAGGGGTATTATGTGATTTGTTAATTTATTTAATTAACCCTTATTTTATGATAGTTTTAAGAACGGTCTTTGAGAACGTTAACAATGGAGTGAATGAGATCGTGGAGACACCTCTAATCGCCAACCGAGGATAATGTGATGTCAAAGTGAAGAAGGAATTAGAGATATCCATGTGGTGAGTGAAGAATTGATAGTCAGACTT
This sequence comes from Panax quinquefolius, assembly GCA_020205615.1. Taxonomy (NCBI): domain Eukaryota; kingdom Viridiplantae; phylum Streptophyta; class Magnoliopsida; order Apiales; family Araliaceae; genus Panax; species Panax quinquefolius. The sequence goes on from CM035161.1 coordinate 129,793,153, forward strand.
TAGAGATAGTCGCAGAGGTAACAAATTTGAGAGTGAGGAAGAAGAGGAAGAAGAGGTACCTGAAGAGAGTTTATTAGAGGTATTTTACGATCAAAAGGTAGAATTGCAAAATCGTATTCATGAGTTAGAAGAGCAGTCAAGAATTGCGAGGCGATCGTGGAGCAAAAAGGATGCAACGATTCAAGCTTATGTTACCCGATATGTGATGCTTGAAATGAAGCATTCTTTGGCGAGTATAAGATGATAAAGTTGGAATCGAAATTTGAAAGAAGAAATAAGCGAACGAGTGAGAATGAGTGATGCATGGGTAAAAAGCCGAACGACGCGTTGATATTATGGAAAGAGATGTCCAATCTAAAAGAAAAGATTTAACAATGACGGAAGACGTCGGTAGAAAGATCAAGACCAAAGAACAAGAAAAATTCTAGGGAAAGAGAACGATCGCCGGTTAGATGCTACAGACGCGGAGAGGAGAGGACATATAAGGTCAAACCGTCAAAGCCTTCCAAGGTATGTTTTAGTTGTGGAAAAGATGGTCACATAGCTCGATTTTGTCTATAGCGAAATCAAGTCCAGTTGGGACGTTGGCACCGTGAGGCGGATCTGAAAAAGTCAAAGTCAACGACATTGGAAGAGCGTTTTTGTGACTTCTCAAAAGCGAGTAACCCGAACGAAGTTAGCACGGGTTAGTTAATTATAAATTCTTGCGAAGTTTATACCTTACTAGAATACGGTTCTACCCATTCTTTTATCTCTCTTGCTTGCGCTCAACGTTTGAACTTGACTACGGAGAAATTAGACTTTGAATTTATTTATGGAGACTCTGTTAGAGAAACTTTCATTACATCCGTTGTTTAAAAATCTTGTTTGATCCAAGTTGGCACCATCATTTACTGTTGACCTTATTTATTTAAAGATACTTGCTTTTGATGTGATTTTAGGGATTGATTGGTTAACTACTCATCATGCCAAATTGATTGCTTTTGTAAGGTTGTTAGTTTTCATATTCCTAAGCAACCCGTTATTCAATTCAAGCAATCAAACCATTGTAGTCAAACATTTTCATATCAAGCCATGAAGTCATTCGTTTATTATGGATGTCAAGTTTTCTTAGTCCATGTTATGGATTTGAATAAAGACACGCGTCGATTTGAATAATATTCTGTTGTTATTGATTTTTCCCGATGTATTTCTGAAGAATTTTTTGGCTTACTCCCCAAAGATCGATATTAAATTTTGTATCGACTTTGAACCCGGTACAAAACTCATTTCTAAAATCTCATATCGAATGGCTCTATTGAACTTGAGTTAAAAATTCAACTATAGAATTTGGTACTGAGCCTTTATCCGGTGACTTCCTTTGTGGAATGCAAAGCCGAGACTCTCCGTAGGGGACACCATATTCGATGCGATAAAAGCGATAGGTGTCATTGTAACGCTTATCCAAGGTTGGGATATGAGTCGCGATTGAGAACAACCTAAAGTCAGAATAAAAATACGTAGCTTTCAGGCTTAGTTGGTTATTATCGGAGATTCGTTGAAGGATATTCTCAAATCGCTATTCCATTAACGCAATTGACTCGTAGAGATACAAAATTCGAATGGAGCAAGGAATGTGGGAAGAGCTTGAAGAACTCAAGAGGAGACTCATTTCAAAGACATGTTCGACCATGCCATCCGAAAAAGTTTAACGTGGTAGCTAACGTGTTGAGTAGAAGATCGTATACAAGTACGAGTACGATATTGTCAAAGACTCATTTCAGTATAATTTACAAATAATAGAGATGGAGATGAAAACTCTAGGTACCCACGTGATGATATACTGAGTATAATCGACTTTAATAGATAAAGTTAAAGGTCATTCAAGCTACACAACCGAGTCGATGAATTTGAAGAAGGAGGTGCAAGAAGTTGTTATTTCAAAAGCGAGAATCGGTGAGGTGAGGAAAGCTCAAACCTTGATTTATTAATCCATTTAAAATTCTCGATCGAATAGGGCGTGGCCTATAGACTCGCTTTTACCGCCATGTATTATGGCGTGTTCATAACGTTTTTCACATATCGATGTTACGTAAATATGTGGACTAATTCAACCACGTCTATTGAGTTAGAACCGGACGAGATAGTAGAAGACTTAACGTATGAAGAGGTACTGTCAAGATTTTGGATAGGAAGGAGCATGTCCTACGTCGAAGGTCATACCACAAGTTAAAGTTTTGTGGAGAAACCATGCTATTGAGGAAATGACCTGGGAGTTGGAAACGGAAATGAAAGCGAGATATTCTCATCTTTTCGAAACACCAGGTACGTACGTCAATTTCGAGGATGAAATTTCATAAGGAGGGGAGGTTGTAAGACCCCAAATTATTAATAAATGAAATTTATTTTCCTCTATTTAATTATTTTGAAATAGTAAGGGTTGATTTGATTAATGTGGATAGTTATGGGTAAAATACGCAAATATTTTGTATAAGCAAGTGGTTATAAAATATTCATTATTGTTTGGGAATATTCGTTTGGTCGTGGAATATTCGTGATCGTCGGAAATATTAAATGCGATTTAGCTTGATCTTTTGTGGGCCCCATAACTGAAAAAGCGATTGGATGAATAAAACGACAAATATAAGTTGTTTATAAATAACGACGTAGTTGTTACCAATTATCTTGTTGGAATACCGGTGGTTAAAACACACTAATACGCGTTGTTGAAGCAGTAGACACTGCAGTATTGCAATTATTGATTCTTACGTAAGAAGGCACTACTCAATAATGGTTACAATGATAATTCTTTTCAAATATTTTATTGATTTAATAATTCTTTGCGTTGATATTTTATATTCTTTGTTGTTTCAATAATTGTCATTTACAAGATTTTTCATTATCGAGAATAATAATTCATATTATCTGAATAATATTATTAGATAACATTATGGGCAATGTCTAGAAAGTTACGTCAAGGAGAGGTTTGGTCACCTAATTGCGCCACGAGAAGGAGAGATCCTTATTGGAAAGCCCCTCTTTCTCAAGAGCGGCTACCGGTTGCAAGATCTTGTGATTCTGTAATATTATTTGTGAATAATTAATTATTGATTTATATGATGAGGAAAATATTGATTTTATGTGGATATAGATGGAGAAAATTTTTAATGTGACAATTGTTGAAAATTAATATTTTATCTTTTTACGATAAAATAATTCATTTAAATATATTATTTTAATAATATATTAACGGTGATATTTTTATAATGAATGTGGGATATATGAGTATATAAGGAAGAAGAGTATTTTTGTGGCATTAAATGATTAACACATGTTTTCTGTCTCTACTTAACTCTTCTAATGAATTATTATTTCATTGCGAATATTGATTTAAAATTTGTTGTCTATTGTATTCTATTAGATTTTTCCCTATGAAGACTAACGGTAATTTGTTGTATATTATCTTAGTCATAATATTCTTTTTTGGGCTAGTTGAGCTCACCCTTTTCCTTTTGTTCTATTTTTCTTCTCGGGAGGCGAGAATATAGCGAGAATTTAGAGTGGGGTATGGAATGAAGGTTTTAGAAAGAATTGTTTAGTAGTCCTCACCATTTTTGTAAAATAATGTATCAATAAATGTGATGAGGATTTATTTGAGTATAGATATTGTGCAGAAGATAATATTTGTATTCAAACTCACAGCTTTTCTTGTTGTAATAATAAAGTTGTAGTTGTTTCGCATCATGTATTGACAACTCGAGAATGGGTTGGATGGAATGGACCTATTTTGGGGGTGTGTCCGGTTGGTATCGAGCTTAGGATATGATCTCCGGCGGAGATGGGGAATAGAACTAGGAGGGAGGCGAGTAAATCCTTCGCTAGTGTGTCTACCTAAGCTTATTTGTTGGTTGGTCATAATATAGGGTATTATGTGATTTGTTAATTTATTTAATTAACCCTTGTTTTATGATAGTTTTAAGAATGAATTGCGAGAACGTTAACAATGGAGTGAATTAGATCGTGGAGACACCTCTAATCGCCAACCGGGATAATGTGATGTCAAATGAAGAAGGAATTAGAGATATCCATATGGTGAGTGAAGAATTGATAGTTACTTTTTGAGATAGTCGCAGAGGTAACAAACGGTGAGAGTGAGGAAGAAGAGGAAGAAGAGGTACCAAGAGAGTTTATTAGTGGTATTTTATGATCAAAATTTAGAATTGCAAAATCGTATTCATGAGTTAGAAGAGCAGTCAAGAATTGCGAAAATCGTGGAGCAAAAGGATGCAACGATTCAAGCTTATGTTACCCGATATGTGATGCTTGAAGCAGAAGCACTCTTTCGCGAGTATAAGATGATAAAGTCGAATCGAAAGGTGAAAGAAGAAATAATCTGAACGAGTGAGAATGAGTGATGCATGGGTAAAAGCCGCACGACGCGTTGATATTATGGAAAGAGATGTCCAATCTAAAAAGAGAAGATTTAACAATGACGGGAATACGTCGGCAGCAGCATCAGCACCAACAACAAATTCTAGGGGAAGAGAACGATCGCCAGTTAGATGCTACTGAGATCACGAGAGGAGGGACATATAAGGTCAAATTGTTCAAAGCCTTCCAAGGTATGTTTTAGTTGTGGAAAAGATGGTCACATAGCTCAATTTTGTCCTATAGCGAAATCAAGTCCAGTTGGGACGTTGGCACCAGAGGCGGATACAGAAAAGTCAAAGTCAACGATTACTGGAAGAGCGTTTTTCGTGACCGGTTAAAATGAGAGGAACCCGAACGAAGTTAGCACGAGTTAGTTGATTATAAATTCTTGTGAAGTTTATACCTTACTAGATTCCGGTTCTACCCATTCTTTTATCTCTCTTGTTTGCGCTCAACGTTTGAACTTGACTACGGAGAAATTAAACTTTGACCTATCTGTGGAGACTCCATTAGGAGAAACTTTCATTACATCCGTTGTTTAAAAATCTTGCTTGATTCGAGTTAGCCACTATCACATTACCGTTAACCTTATTTCTATAGAGATATTTGCTTTTGATGTGATTTTAAGGTTAACTACTCATCATGCCGAAATTGATTACTTTTCGTAAGGTTGTTAGTTTTCATATTCCTAAGCAACTCGTTATTCAATTCAAGCAATCAAACCATTGTAATCAAACATTTTCATATCAAGCCATGAAGTCATTCGTTTATTACGGATGTCAAGTTTTCTTAGTCCATGTTATGGATTTGAATAAAGACACGTCGATTTGAATAATATTCTGTTGTTATTTATTTTTCCGACGTATTTCTGAAGAATTTCTTCGCTTACTCCCAAAGCTCGATATTAAATTTTGTATCGAATTTGAACCCAGACAAAACTCATTTCTAAAATCTCATATCGAATGGCTCTATTGAACTTGAGGAGTTAAAAATTCAACTATAAATTTGGTACTGAGCCTTTATCCGGTGACTTCCTTTGTGGAATGCACCAAAGCCGGACTTTCTTCCGTAGGGGACACCATATTCGTATGCGATAGTAAAGCGATAGGTGTCATTGTAACGTGCTTATCAAGGTTGGGATATGAGTCACGATTGAGAACAACCTAATTCGGTAATTGAAATACGAAGCTTTCTAGGCTTAGTTGGCTATTATCGGAGATTCGTTGAAGGATATTCTCGAATCGCTATTCCATTAACGCAGCTGACTCGTAGAGATACAAAATTCAAATGGAGCAAGGAATGTGGGAAGAGCTTGAAGAACTCAAGAGGAGACTCATTTCAAAGACATGTTACGACCGTGCCATCCTGGAAAAAACGAACGAACGTGGTAGGCGGCGTGTTGAGTAGAAGATCGTATACAAATACGAGTACGATATTATCAAAGACTCATTTCAATAATTTACAAATAATAGAGATGGAGATGAAAACTCTAGTTACCCACGTGATGATATACGAGTATAATCGACTCTAATTGATAAAGATAAAGCTTATCAAGCTACAGACCTGGAGCTAATGAATATGAAGAAGAAGATGCAAGAAGTTGTTATTTCAAAAGCGAGAATCGGTGAGGTGAGGAAAGCTCAAACCTTTGATTTATTAATCCATTTGAAATTCTCGATCGAATAGGAGGCGTGGCCTATAGACTCGCTTTTTACCGCCAAGTATGGCGTGTTCATAACGTTTTTCACGATCGATGTTACGTAAATATGTGGACGATTCGAACCACGTCATTGAGTTAGAACCCGAGACGAGATAGTAGAAGACTTAACGTATGAAGAGGTATTGTCAAGATTTTGGATAGGAAGGAGCATGTCCTACGACGAAGGTCATACCACAAGTTAAAGTTTTGTGGAGAAACCATGCTTATTGAGGAAATGACACGGGAGTTGGAAAGCAGAAATGAAAGCGAGGTATTCTCATCTTTTTCAAACACCAGAATACGTCACGTCAATTTCGAGGACGAAATTTCATAAGGAGGGAGGTCAGAAGACCCCAAATTATTAATAAATGAAATTTATTTTCCTCTATTTATTATTTTGAAATAGTAAAGGGTCGATTTGATTAATGTGGATAGTTATGGGTAAAATATGCAAATATTTGAATAAGCAAGTGGTTATAAAATATTCATTATTGTCGGGAATATTAAATGCTTGTGGGGAATATTAAATGCAATGACAGTATGATCTTTGTGGGCCCCATGGAAAGCGATTGGATGAAGAAAACGATAAATATAAGTTGTTTATAAATAACTGGCGTAGTTGTTCACAATTAATATCTTGTTGGAATACTTCGGTGGTTAAAACACGATGTCTGGCGTTGTTGAGCAAGAAGAGTAGCTGCGGTATTGCAATTATTGATTCTTACGTAAGAAGGCACTACTCAATAATTGTTACGATAATTCTTCGCTCAATTATTTTATTTTATTGATTCAATAATTGTTGCGTTGATATTTTATATCATTGTTGTTTCAATAATTGTCATTACACAAGATTTTTTATTATCGAAGCAATAATTCATATTATCTGAATAATATTATTAGATAACATTATTGGCAATGTCTAGAAAGTTACATCTAAGGAGAGGTTTGGTCACCTAATCATGAGCAGCTGATAAGAAGAAATTCTTATTGGAAAGCCCTCTTTCACGAGGAAGCGCACGGTTGTCAATATTATGATTCTGTAATATTATTTGTGAATAATTAATTATTGATTCATATGATGAGGAAAATATTGATTTTATGTGGATATAGATGGAGAAAATTTTAAAATGACAATTGTTGAAAATTAATATTTTATCTTTTACGATAAAATAATTCATTTAAATATATTATTTTAATAATATATTAATTGGTGATATTTTTACAATGAATGTGAGATATATGAGTATATGAGGAGGAAGAGTATTTTGTTGCATTAAATGATTAACACATGTTTTTGTGTGTTGGTGGACCCCATTTCTTGATTGAAATTTGATTATAGCTTGTAAAATCGCTTGGTTTGTGGATTTGGTCAATTTTCATTTGGAATTTGGAAAAACTTTCTTACGCAAACTTGTAGAGAATTGAATTTCCTATAAAAAAGCGAGATTCGAATTTTTCGATAAAAGGCTATTTATTATGAATTATTGAAGTTCGAAGTTCAAAATAATTAATTTTTGGGAGTTTTAATTAATTATTTTGAGAAAAACGTTTGTGATGAGTTTGTGAACCTCATTTAACATGTGCTATGGTGAAATCAGATTTCAAAAGGTGGGCTAAGGAATTTTGTTTATAAATAATATTATTATATTCAATTTTCGCTTTGGTGTTCTAAAGCATTTTCCTATAAATAGGGTGCTTAGGTTTGAATTGAAAATCACACCGTAAACTGAAGTTTTCTCTCGATATATTTGAGCGTATTCTTGTGAGTATACTTTGAGTGTTGATATACGATGCAAGTTCAAGTCATAGTCATAGCCTATATTGATTGTTTCAACTAGAAGTATTGTCTTTCGAGGTAAAGGATGTTATTTTCTTCTCAAATGATATTATTTCTTCAATATCATTATCTTTGAAATATTGGTTGGAACTTTTTATCAAATTTGGAACTTTTTCATGTATGGGGTTCTTATTCATGAGTTCTTATTCACGAGTTACTATTCATGAGTTCTTATTCACGAGTTACTATTCATGAGTTCTATTCACGAGTTACTATTCACGATTAGTACTATTCATGAAGCGTGAAGATGTTTTTTGTGAAATTTCTATCTTTTGGTGTTGAGTTACTATTCACGATACTCAGACTTATTCACGATAACGACACTATTATTCACGAATCTAAGACTATTCAATTAGAAAAATGAAATTTCTTCTTTTCGTCCAAAATATCTATTACGGATACTAGCTTTGATTGTATCCATGTTTTGATCATTCTTGAATTTTACACCACCGTGATTATTTTTGAGGTATTTTTGAACATGGATAAAACAAAGTACGAATCCTTAATCCTTAATCCTTGTCATTTTGTTTCCTTTGGATTCGTTTCTTTAAAAATATTTTTCATCATCCTCAGTCTTAAATGATGATATTATTGAATATCTTTGGCCTGTAGTGCAAAGATGAATGATTTCTGAAGAATATCTTTGGCCGTAGTGCAAAGATGAACAGGTGTTGAGATGAACATGACCGACTGATTAATATCTTTGGCCCGTAGTGCAAAGATGAACAGGTGTTTAGATGAACATGACCAACTGATGAATATCTTTGGCACGTAGTGCAAAAGATGAATATTTGATTCGAGATATATATTGATTGATGTTACAGGATAAAATATCGACGATGAACTTTTAAATTCATATATATAGAAGATAGTAGTTTGCATTCTCTACTTAACTCTTCTAATGAATTATTATTTCACTGCGAATATTGATTTAAAATTTGTTGTCTATTGTATTCTATTAGATTTTTTTCTGTTGAAGACTAACGGTAATTTGTTGTATATTATCTTAGTCATAATATTCTTTTCTTAGGCTAGTTGAGCTCACCCTTTTCTTTTTTGTTCTATTTTTCTTCTCGGGAGGCGAGAATATAGCGAGTACTTAGTCGGGGGTATGGAATGAAGGTTTTAGATAGAATTGTTTAGTAGTCCTCACCATTTTGTAAAATAATGTATCAATAAATGTGATGAGGATTTATTTGAGTATAGATATTATGCAGAAGATAATATTTGTATTCAAACTCACAGCTTTTCTTGTTGTAATAATAAATTTGTAGTTATTTACATACCGTGTATTGACAACTCGAATGGGTTGGATGGAATGGACCTATTTTGGGGCGTCGAAGACCCCAAATTATTAATAAATGAAATTTATTTTCCTCTATTTATTATTTTGAAATAGTAAGGGTTGATTTGATTAATGTGGATAGTTATGGGTAAAATACGCAAATATTTGAATAAGCAAGTGGTTATAAAATATTCATTTATTGTGGGAATATTCGTTTGGTCGTGGAATATTCGTGATTGTCGGGGAATATTAAACGATATGCCTTATCTTTTATGGGCCCCATATAACGGAAAGCGATTGGATGAAGAAAATGACAAATATAAGTTGTTTATAAATAATTGGCGTAGTTATTCACAATTATCATTGTTGGAATACCGGTGGGTTTAAAACACACTAATCTGGCGTTGTTGAAGCGATAGATACCGGTATTGCACCAATTATTGATTCTTACATAATTGTTACAGTAATTACTGTTCAGTATTTTATTTTATTGATTTAATAATTGCCATTGCGTTGATATTTTATATTACTGTTGTTTCAATAAATTGTCATTACACAAGTATTTTCCATTATCGGAGCAATAATTCTAATTATCTGAATAATATTATTAGAAAACATTATTGGCAATGTCTGAAAGTTCTGTCTAAGGAGAGGTTTGGTCACCTAATTCTTGGCCAAGATGAGAGAGATCCTTATTGGAAAGCCCCCTCTTTCACAGGAACTACACGGTTCACAAGATTGTGATTCTGTAATATTATTTGTGAATAATTAATTATTGATTTATATGATGAGAAAAATATTGATTTTATGTGGATATAGATGAAGAAAATTTTTAATGTGACAATTGTTAAAATTAATATTTTATCTTTTTACGATAAAATAATTCATTTACATATATTATTTTAATAATATATTAACGGTGATATTTTTATAATGAATGTGGGATATATGAGTATACGAGGAGGAAGAGTATTTTTGTTGCAATAAATGTTTAAAACATGTTAGACATGTCGGTGGACCCCATTTATTATTTGAAATTTGATTATAACTTTTGTAAAATCGTCTGTTTGTGGATTTGGTCAATTTTGTTTGAAATTTGGAAAAACTTTCTTACGCAAAGTTGTAGAGAATTGGATTTCTATAAAATTTGCGTAGATTCGAATTTTACGATAAAATGGCTATTTATTATGAATTATTGAAGTTACAAGTTCGAAATAATTGATTTTTGGAAGTTTTATTTATTTTATTAATAAAAACGTTTTTTATATGTTGTGGGGCATATTTAATATGTGCATGATGGCTGAATTCAGATTCAAGATGTGGGCGTATGAATTTTATTTATATAATATTATTATATTCAATTTTATTTACTTTTTTGGTGTTCTAAGCAATTTTCTATAAATAAGGTGCTTAGGTTAGAATTGAAAATCACACGTAAACTGAAGTTTTCTCTCTATATTATCGAGCGTATTCTTGTGAGTAATTTGAGTATACTTTGAGTATTGCTATCTGATGCAAGTTCAAGTCATAGCCTTTATATCCATTATTTCAACTTAGAAATCTTGTCTTTTCGAGGTAAGGGATGTTATTTTATTCGAAAATGATATTATTTCTTCAATATCATTATGCTTAGAAATATTGGTTGGAAATTTTTATCAAATTTGGAACTTTTTCATGTGGGGTTACTTATTCACGAGTTACTATTCATGAATTACTATTCATGAGTTACTATTTCTTGAGATTCTTATTCACGAGTTACTATTCGATGAGTACTATTCACGAAGCGTGAAGATATTTTTTGTGAAATTTCTATCTTTTGGTGTCCGAGTTCTTATTCACGTATCTGGCACTATTCACGAATACAAAGACTATTATTCAGAAAAATGAAATTTCTTCTTTTTGTCCAAAATATCTATTATGGATACTAGCTTTGATTGTATCCATGTTTTGATCATTCTTGAATTTTGCTCCACTCTGATTACTTATGAAGTATTTTTGGACATGGATAAAACAAAGTACGAATCCTTAATCCTTAATATTTGTTCTTTTGTTTCACTGGATTCGTTTTCTTTAAAATATTTTTCATCATCCTCAGTCATACATGATGATATAACTGAATATCTTTGGCCTGTAGTGCAAAGATGAATGATTTTCGATGAATATCTTTGGCCCGTAGTGCAAAGATGAAGCAGTGTTTAGATGAACATGATTAATTGATGAATATCTTTGGCTGTAGTGCAAAGATGAATATTTGATTCGGATATATATTGATTGATGTTACAGGGATAAAATATCGACGATGGACTTTTAAATTCATATATAGAAGATAGTAGTTTGCATTATCTACTTAACTCTTCTAATAAATTATTATTTTCACTGCGAAGATTGATTTAAAACTGGTTGTCTATTGTATTCTATTAGATTTTTTCCTGTTGGAGACTAACGATAATTTGTTGTATATTATCTTAGTCATAATATTCTTTTTACCGGGCTAGTTGAGCTCACCCTTTTCCTTGTTGTTCCATTTTTTCTTCTCGGGAGGCGAGAATGTAGCGAGTACTAGTCGGGGTATGGAATGAAGGTTCTAGAGAGTTGTTTAGTAGTCCTCACCATTTTTGTAAAATAATGTATCAATAAATGTGATGAGGATTTATTTGAGTATAGATATTGTACAGAAGATAATATCTTTATTTAAACTCACAGTTTATATGTTGTAATAATAAAGTTGTAGTTATTTACATACCATGTATTTGGCAACTCAGAATGGGTTGGATGGAATGGACCTATTTTGGGGCGTCGCGGTTGGTATCGAGCTTAGGGATATGATCTTTGGCGGAGATCGGGGAATAGAACTAGGAGGGAGAGCAGTAAATCCTTCGCTAAGTGTGTCCTACCTAAGCTTATTTGTTAGTTGGTCATTATATAGGGATATTATGTGATATATTGATTTCCTAATTAAACCCTTGTTTTATGACAATATTTGAGAATGTCGACTGAGAATATTAACAGTGGAAATGAGACCGTGGAGACGCCTGTACTCACCAACGAGGAGAACGTGCAACAGCCTGGCAATGTTCCTCCTGTGAACAACACCACTAAGCAGATGATGAACGAGGGGATGTTTAGAAGCTTTTTGCAGTTCATGCAAAATCGCACGAGGAGACTCGTGTTCAAAATCTGAGGAGGAAATGATAGCAATTCACGGGTTGTCAACAACCAAGCGATTCAAAGAGTTGGGACCACGAATTTAAGGGAAAGCCGGATCCGATCATGGCGGAAACATGGGTCAAGCAAATTACCAAGATATTCGATGTCTTGGGATGCACGGAGGAACAGAAGGTTCCATTCGCCACCTTTATGTTAAGTGGCGAAAGCAGACTCATGGTGGGAGAATCTCGTGAAGCGATACATCCAACCAAGACTTTCATGTCTTGGGAGGCGTTTCAGAAACTATTTAATGACAAATACTTTCACGAAAGTGTTCGTATATGAAGGAAGTGGAGTTCATCGATTAGAACAAAACAACATGATGGTGTCTCGAAGACGAGGCAAAGTTTGCAGAGTTATCCAGTTTTCAGACCTCATTTGGTGGAGAATGAGGAACGATGACGCGGATGTTTCGAGAGGTTTGAAACCCCGATACGATAATATCTCATTTCTCATAAATTTTATCTCTATTCAGATGTTGTCAACAGGGCTCAGTTGTTAGAGCGAGATTCGAATTTTCTGAATAAAAGGGCTATTTATTATGAATTATTGAAGTTCCGAAGCTCCAAAATAATTAATTTTTGAAGTTTAAAATATTTTTTATATGAAAAACGTTTTTGGTGATTTGAGTGTGGTTCTTGCATGTGTTTTAATATTTGAATTGATTCTTGGTGCGTAGGAAGTTGTGGAAATAATAATAATATTATTATATTAAATTTTCTGCTTTGGTGTTCTAAGCAATTTCCTATAAATAGGGTGCTTAGGTTAGAATTGAAAATCACACCGTAAAATCAAGTTTTTCTCTCTATATTATCGAGCGTATTCTTGTGAGTATTTTGAGTATACTTTGAGTATTAACATGTCGGCAAGTTCAAGTCATAGCCTATATCCTGTTTCAACTAGAAGTCTTGCATCTTTTGTGAGGTAAGGGATGTTATTTTATTCGAAAATGATATTATTTCTTCAATATCATTATGCTTAGAAATATTGGTTAGAATTTTTATCAAATTTGGAACTTTTTCATGTCGGGTTACTTATTCATGAGTTACTATTCACGAGTTACTATTCATGACTTACTATTCACGATTCTTATTCACGAGTACTATTCATTAAGCGTGATGATGTTTTTTGTAAAATTTCTATCTTTTGGTGTCTGAGTTACTATTCACGATACAACACTATTCACGATACAACACTATTCACGAATCAAAGACTATTCAATAGAAAAATGAAATTTCTTCTTTTTGTCCAAAATACCTATTCGGATACTAGCTTTGATTGTATCCATGTTTTGATCATTCTTAAATTTTACTCCACCGATTACTTATTAAGTATTTTTGAACTGGATTGTTTAAAATACTGAATCCTTAATATTTGTTCTTTTGTTTCAATGGATTCGTTTCCTTTAAAATATTTTTCATCATCCTCGGTCCTAAATGATGATATTATCGAATATCTTTGGTTTTGTAGTGCAAAGATAAATGATTTCTTGATGAATATCTTTGGCCAGTAGTGCAAAGATGAGCAGTGTTGAGATGAACATGACCAATCGATTAATATCTTTGGCCCGTAGTGTAAAGATGAAGCAGGTGTTTAGATGAGCATGACTAATCGATGAATATCTTTGGCTCAGTAAAAAGATGAATATTTGATTCGGATATATATTGATTGATGTTACAGGATAAAATATCGACGATGGACTTTTAAATTCATATATAGAAGATAGTAGTTTGCATTCTCTACTTAACTCTTCTAATGAATTATTATTTCATTGCGAAGATTGATTTAAAAGCTGGTTGTCTATTGTATTCTATTAGATTTTTCCTGTTGGAGACTAACGATAATTTGTTGTATATTATCTTAGTCATAATATTCTTTACTGGGCTAGTTGAGCTCACCCTTTTCCGTGTTGTTCTATTTTTCTTCTCAGGAGGCGAGAATGTAGCGAGTACTAGTCGGGGTATAGAATGAAGGTTCTAGAGAGAGTTGTTTAGTAGTCCTCACTATTTTTGTAAAATAATGTATCAATAATTATGATGAGGATTTATTTGCGTGTGGATATTGTCTAGATGGCAATATCTGTATTTAAACTCACAGTTTATATGTTGTAATAATAAAGTTGTAGTTATTTCTGTACCATGTATTTGGCGACTCAGAATGGGTTGGATGGAATGGACCTATTTTATTTTCCTCTATTTATTATTTTGAAATAGTAAGGGTTGATTTGATTAATGTGGATAGTTATGGGTAAAATACGCAAATATTTGAATAAGCAAGTGGTTATAAAATATTCGTATTATTATCTGGGAATATTCGTTTGGTCGTGGAATATTCTGATCGTCGGGGAATATTCGCATTTATGCAGTAGCAGCGATTTTTGTGGGCCCCATAATCGGAAAAGCGATTGGATGAAGAAAGCGACAAATATAAGTTGTTTATAAATAACTTGGCGTAGTTATTCACTAATTATCTTGTTGGAATACCCGGTGGTTAAAACACACTAATACGCATTGTTGAACAAGAATACTTACGGTATTGCACCAATTATTGATTCTTACGTAGAAGGCACTACTCAATAATTATTACGAAGAATTACTATTCAAGATTTTATTTTATTGATTCAATAATTCACGCATTGATATTTTATATTCTTGTTGTTTCAATAAATTGTCATTACACGGTATTTTCCATTATCTGAGAGCAATAATTCATATTATCGAATAATATTATTAGAAAACATTATTGGCAATGTCTAGAAAGTTCATCAAGGAGAGGTTTGGTCACCTAATTGCTTGGCGCGATAAGGAGAGATCCTTATTGAAAGCCCTCTTTCTGACAGGAGCGGCCGGTTGCCAAGATTGTGATTCTGTAATATTAATTGTGAATAATTAATTATTGATTTATAGGATGAGAAAATATTGATTTTATGTGGATATAGATGGAGAAAATTTTTAAAATGACAATTGTTAAAAATTAATATTTTATCTTTTTCTGATAAAATAATTCATTTAAATATATTATTTTAGTATTATATTAATGGTGATATTTTTACAATGAATGTGGAATATATGAGTATTTGAGGAGGAAGAGTATTTTTGTGGCATTAAATGTTTAACACATGTTTTGTGTGTTGGTGGACACAATTATTCGATAGAAATTTGATTATAGCTGTGTAAAATCACCCGTTTGTGGATTTTTGGCCAATTTCATTTGGAATTTGGAAAAACTTTCTTCTGAAAAGTTGTAGAGAATTGAATTTCCTATAAAAAGTCGCTAGATTCGAATTTTCTGATAAAAGAACTATTTATTGTGAATTATTGAAGTTTCGGTATATCGGGTGTGAATTGATTTTTTAGAGTTTATTTTTGTTAGAAAAACATTTTTTGTATTTTTTTGGACATCATTAACATGTGTGGCTGGTGTTTTTGACCAAAAGGTGGGCTAAGGAAAATTTGTATAATTATATTAATATTATATTCAATTTTACGCTTTGGTGTTCTAAGCAATTTCCTATAAATAGGTGCTTGGGTTAGAATTAAAAATCACACCGTAAATCGAGTTTTCTCTCTATATTATCGAGCGTATTCTTGTGAGTATTTTGAGTATACTTTGAGTATTGCTATATCGGTGCAAGTTCAAGTCATAACCTATATCAGGTGTTTCAACTAGAAGTCTTGTCTTTCGAGGTAAGGGATGTTATTTTCTTCTCAAATGATATTATTTCTTCAATATCATTATCTTTGAAATATTGGTTGGAACTTTTATCAAATTTGGAATTTTTTCATGTCGGGGTTACTATTCATGAGTTACTTATTCACGAGTTACTATTCACGAGTTACTATTCATGAAGCGTGAAGATATTTTTTGTGAAATTCTATCTTTTGGTGTCGAGAGTTACTTATTCATTATATGGTACTATTCACGAATACAAAGACTATTCATAGAAAAATGAAATTTCTTCTTTTTGTCCAAAATATCTATTATGGATACTAGCTTTGATTGTATCCATGTTTTGATCATTCTTGAATTTTACTCCACTCGATTACTTATGAAGTATTTTTGAACTTGGATTGTTTAAAATACGAATCCTTAATATTTGTTCTTTTGTTTCTTTGGATTCGTTTCCTTTAAAATATTTTTCATCATCCTCGGTCCTAAATGATGATATTATGAATATCTTTGGCTGTGAAGTGCAAAAGATGAATGATTTCTTGATGAATATCTTTGGCTCGTAGTGCAAAGATGAGCAGTGTTAGAGATGAACATGACCGACCGATTAATATCTTTAGCCATAGTGCAAAGATGAACAAGTGTTTAGATGAACATGACCCGGTGATGAATATCTTTGGCTTTGTAGTGCAAAGATGAATATTTTGATGGAATGGACCCCATAAGACCCCAAATTAATAAAATGAAATTTATTTTCCTCTATTTATTATTTTGAAATAGTAAGGTTGATTTGATTAATGTGGATAGTTATGGGTAAAATCATAAATATTTCGAATAAGCAGTGGTTATAAAATATTCATTATTGTCGGGGAATATTCGTTTGGTCGTGGAATATTAAATGCTTTGTCGGGGAATATTAAATGCTGACGGCCTTGATCTTTTATGGGCCCCATGCTTGAAGCGATTGGATGAAGAAAGCGACAAATATAAGTTGTTTATAAATAACTTGGCGTAGTTATTACTGATTATTATCTTGTTGGAATACCCGGATTGGTTAAAAACACACTGTCTGGCGTTGTTGAGCGATAGCTTTGCGGTATTGCACCAATTATTGATTCTTACGTGAAGGCACTTACTCGATAATTATTACGGTAATTATTATTCGATATTTTATTTTATTGATTCAATAATTGTTGCGTTGATATTTTATATTCTTTGTTGTTTGATAATTGTCATTCTACAAGTATTTTTTATTATCGAAGCAATAATTCATATTATCTGAATAATATTATTAGATAACATTATTGGCAATGTCTAGAAAGTTACATCTAAGGAGAGGTTTGGTCACCTAATTGCGCTTGTAGTAAGAAGAAATTCTTATTGAAAGCCCCTGCTTTCTGAGGAGCGGCTGGTTGTCGATATTGTGATTACGTAATATTATTTGTGAATAATTAATTATTGATTTATATGATGAGGAAAATATTGATTTTATGTGGATATAGATGGAGAAAATTTTAAAATGACAATTGTTGAAAATTAATATTTTATCTTTTTACGATAAAATAATTCATTTAAATATATTATTTTAATAATATATTAATGGTGATATTTTTACAATGAATGTGGGATATATGAGTATATGAGGAGGAAGAGTATTTTTGTTGCATTAAATGATTAACACATGTTTTTTGTGTGTCGGTGGACCCCATTTCTTGGTGAAATTTGATTATAGCTTGTAAAATCGCTTGGTTTGTGGATTTGGTCAATTTTGTTTGGAATTTGGAAAAACTTTCTTACGCAAAGTTGTAGAGAATTGAATTTCCTATAAAAAAAGCGAGATTCAAATTTTACGATAAAAGGGCTATTTATTATGAATTATTGAAGTTTTGAAGTTAGAAATAATTGATTTTTGGGAGTTTTAATTAATTATTTTGAGAAAAACGTTTTTGGTGAGTTTGTGAACCTCATTTAACATGTGCTATGGCTGAAATCAGATTTCAAAAGGTGGGCTAAGGAATTTTGTTTATAAATAATATTATTATATTTAATTTTACGCTTTGGTGTTTAGCATTTTCTATAAATAGGGTCTTGGGTTAGAATTGAAAATCACACGAAGCTGAAGTTTTTCTCTCTATATTATCGAGCGTATTCTTGTGAGTATTTGAGTATACTTTGAGTGTTGATATCTGGTGCAAGTTCAAGTCATAGCTTTATATCAGGTGTTTATTAGAAATCTTGTCTTTCGAGGTAAGGGATGTTATTTTCTTCTCAAATGATATTATTTCTTGATATCATTATCTTTGAAATATTGGTTGGAACTTTTTATCAAATTTGGAACTTTTTCATATCGGGGTTCTTATTCATGAGTTCTTATTCACGAGTTCTTATTCATGAGTTCTTATTCACGAGTTCTTATTCATGAGTTCTTATTCACGATTCTATATTACGAGTACTATTCATGAAGCGTGAAGATGTTTTTTATGAAATTTCTATCTTTTGGTGTCGGAGTTCTTATTCACGTATACGGCACCTTTATTCACGATATCTGACACTTTATTCACGAATCTGACCTTATTCATAGAAAAATGAAATTTCTTCTTTTCGTCAAAATATCTAATACGGATACTAGCTTTGATTGTATCCATGTTTTGATCATTCTTGAATTTTATACCACTATGATTATTTTTGAGGTATTTTTGAACATGGATAAAACAAAGTACGAATCCTTAATCCTTAATCCTTGTCATTTTGTTTCCTTTGGATTCGTTTCTTTAAAATATTTTCATCATCCTCGGTCTTAAATGATGATATTATTGAATATCTTTGGCTTTTGTAGTGCAAAGATGAATGATTTCTTGAAGAATATCTTTGGCCGTAGTGCAAAGATGAGCAGTGTTGAGATGAACATGACGGGTGATTAATATCTTTGGCCCGTAGTGCAAAGATGAGCAGTGTTTAGATGAACATGACTGGTGATGAATATCTTTGGCTGTAGTGCAAAGATGAATATTTGATTCGGATATATATTGATTGATGTTACGAGGATAAAATATCGACGATGAACTTTTAAATTCATATATAGAAGATAGTAGTTTGCATTCTCTACTTAACTCTTCTAATGAATTATTATTTCATTGCGAATATTGATTTAAAATTTGTTGTCTATTGTATTCTATTAGATTTTTCCTGTTGAAGACTAACGATAATTTGTTGTATATTATCTTAGTCATAATATTCTTTCTTGGGCTAGTTGAGCTCACCCTTTTCCTTTTTGTTCCATTTTTCTTCTCGGGAGGCGAGAATATAGCGAGTCTTAGTCGGGGTATGGAATGAAGGTTTTAGAGAGAGTTGTTTAGTAGTCCTCACCATTTTGTAAAATAATGTATCAATAATTATGATGAGGATTTATTTGAGTGTGGATATTGTCTAGAAGCAATATTTGTATTTAAACTCACGATTTATATGTTGTAATAATAAAGTTGTAGTTATTTACGTACCATGTATTTGGCGACTCGAGAATGGGTTGGATGGAATGGACCTATTTTGGGGGCGTCACGGTTGGTATCGAGCTTAGGGATATGATCTCTGGCGGAGATCGGGGAATAGAACTAGGAGGGAGGCGAGTAAATCCTTCGCTAGTGTGTCTACTAAGCTTATTTGTTGGTTGGTCGTAATATAGGGGTATTATGTGATTTGTTAATTTATTTAATTAACCCTTGTTTTATGATAGTTTTAAGAATGGGTTTGCTTTGAGAGCGTTAATGATGGAGTGAATGAGATCGTGGAGACACCTCTAATCTTGACCGAGGATAATGTGATGTCGGTGAAGAAGGAATTAGAGATATCCGTGTGGTGAGTGAAGAATTGATAGTTACAAGAGATAGTCATGATGAGGTAACGGTGAGAGTGAGGAAGAAGAGGAAGAAGAGGTACTGAAGAGAGTTTATTAGAGGTATTTTATGATCAAAATGTAGAATTGCAAAATCGTATTCATGAGTTAGAAGAAGAAATTTGAAGAATTGCGGGCGATCGTGGAGCAAAAGGATGCTGACGATTCAAGCTTATGTTACCCGATATGTGATGCTTGAGCGAAGCACTCTTTGGCGAGTATAAGATGATAAAAATTTGGAATCGGTGAAAGAAGAAATAAGCGAGCAGTGAGAATGAGTGATGCATGGGTAAAAAGCGCGCGACAGCGTTGATATTATGGAAAGAGATGTCAATCTAAAAAGAAGATTTAACGATGGCCGGAAAGGCGTCGGCGTGACATCAACACCAATGACAAATTCTAGGGAAGAAAGCGATCGCCCGGTTAGATCTACGAGATCACGGAGAGGAGGGACATATAAGGTCAAACTGTTCAAAGCCTTCAAGGTATGTTTTAGTTGTGGAAAAGATGGTCACATAGCTCGATTTTGTCTATAAGCGAAATCAAGTCCGGTTGGGACGTTGGCACGAAAAGGCGGATCTGAGAAAAGTCAAAGTCGGCGATTCTTGAAGAAGGCGTTTTCGTGGACCGATTAAAATCGAGGAACCCGACGAAGTTAGCGCAGGTTAGTTAATTATAAATTCTTGCGAAGTTTATACCTTACTGAATCTGGGTTCTACCCATTCTTTTATCTCTCTTGCTTGCGCTCAGCGTTTGAACTTGACTACGGAGAAATTAGACTTTGACCTATTTATGGAGACTCAGATTGGGAGAAACTTTCATTACATCCGTTGTTTAGAAATCTTGCTTGATTGAGGTTGGCACTATCACATTACTGTTAACCTTATTTCTATAGAGATATTTGCTTTTGATGTGATTTTAAGGTTGACTTAACTACTCATCATGCCAAATTGATTGCTTTTCGTAAGGTTGTTAGTTTTCATATTCTAAGCAACTTTGTTATTGAATTCAAGCAATCAAACCATTGTAGTCAAACATTTTCATATCAAGCCATGAAGTCGTTCGTTTATTACGGATGTCGAGTTTTCTTAGTCCATGTTATGGATTTGAATAAAGACACGTCGATTTGAATAATATTCTGTTGTTATTGATTTTCTGGCGTATTTCTGAAGAATTTCTTGGCTTACTCCCAAAGGCGATATTAAATTTTGTATCGACTTTGAACCGGTACAAAACTCATTTCTAAAATCTCATATCGAATGGCTCTATTGAACTTGAGGAGTTAAAAATTCAACTATAAATTTGGTACTGAGCCTTTATCTGGTGACTTCCTTTGTGGAAATGCAGAAGCGAGACTCTCGTAGGGGACACCATATTAAATGCGATAGTAAAGCGATAGGTGTCATTGTAGCGTGTTATCGAGGTTGGGATATGAGTCGCGATTGAGAACAACCTAAGTCGATGTCGAAATCGTAGCTTTCTGAGGCTTAGTTGGTTATTATCGGAGATTCGTTGAAGGATATTCTCGAATCGCTATTCCATTCTTATGGTGATTCGTAGAGATACAAAATTGAATGGAAGCGAGGAATGTGGGAAGAGCTTGAAGAACTCGAGAGGAGACTCATTTAAACACATGTTACGACCATGCCATCACGGAAAAGCGAGCGTGGTAGGCGGCGTGTTGAGTAGAAGATCGTATACAAGTACGAGTGCGATATTATCAAAGACTCATTTAGTATAATTTACAAATAATAGAGATGGAGATGAAAACTCTAGGTACCCGCGTGATGATATCTGAGTATAATCGACTTTAATCGATAAAGTTAAAAAATTATTCAAGCTACACCGGGTGATGAATTTGAAGAAGGAGGTGCGAAGTTGTTATTTTAAAAGCGAGAATCGGTGAGGTGAGAAAGCTCAAACCTTGATTTATTAATCCATTTGAAATTCTCGATCGAATAGAAGCGTGGCCTATAGACTCGTTTTACCGCCAAGTAGTATGGCGTGTTCATAGCGTTTTTCACGTATCGATGTTACGTAAATATGTGGACGACCCGAACCACGTCATTGAGTTAGAAGCCGGACGAGATAATAGAAGACTTAACGTGAAGAGGTACTGTCAAGATCTTGGATAGGAAAGAAGCATGTCCTATGTCTGAAGGTTATACCACAAGTTAAAGTTTTGTGGAGAAACCATGCTTTATTGAGGAAATGACACGGGAGTTGGAAGCGGAAATGAAAGCGAGGTATTCTCATCTTTTGAAACACCGAGTGCGTCGTCGATTCGAGAGGACGAAATTTCATAAGGAGGGAGGTTGTAAGACCCCAAATTATTAATAAATGAAATTTATTTTCCTCTATTTATTATTTTGAAATAGTAAAGGTTGATTTGATTAATGTGGATAGTTATGGGTAAAATCATGAAATATTTGAATAAGCAGTGGTTATAAAATATTCATTATTATTGGGGAATATTCGTTTGGTCGTGGAATATTAAATCTTTGTGGGGAATATTAAATGCTGACAGCCTTGATCTTTTATGGGCCCCATGAAAGCGATTGGATGAAGAAAGCGACAAATATAAGTTGTTTATAAATAGCGGCGTAGTTATTCAGATTATCTTGTTGGAATACCCGGTGGTTAAAAACACACTATCTGGCGTTGTTGAGCAGTAGCTTTGCGGTATTGCACCAATTATTGATTCTTACGTAAGAAGGCTTACTCGATAATTATTACGATAATTCTTATTCGATATTTTATTTTATTGATTCAATAATTGTTGCGTTGATATTTTATATTCTTTGTTGTTTGATAATTGTCATTACACGGTATTTTTTATTATCGAAGCAATAATTCATATTATCTGAATAATATTATTAGATAACATTATTGGCAATGTCTAGAAAGTTACATACAGGAGAGGTTTGGTCACTAATTGCTTGCGCCGATGAAGAGAAATTCTTATTGGAAAGCCCCTCTTTCAGGAGGAGCGGCTGGTTGTCGATATTGTGATTACGTAATATTATTTGTGAATAATTAATTATTGATTTATATGATGAGGAAAATATTGATTTTATGTGGATATAGATGGAGAAAAATTTTAAAATGACAATTGTTGAAAATTAATATTTTATCTTTTTACGATAAAATAATTCATTTAAATATATTATTTTAATAATATATTAACGGTGATATTTTATAATGAATGTGGGATATATGAGTATATGAGGAGGAAGAGTATTTTGTTGCATTAAATGATTAACACACATTTTTTTTGTGTGTCGGTGGACCCCATTTCTTATTTGAAATTTGATTATAGCTTGTAAAAATGGTTTGTGGATTTGGTCAATTTACATTTGGAATTTGGAAAAACTTTCTTCTTTAAAGTTGTAGAAATTGAATTTCCTATAAAAATTGCATGAGATTGAATTTTTACGATAAAAGGGCTATTTATTATGAATTATTGAAGTTTTGAGTTAAAATAATTGATTTTTGGGAGTTTTAATTAATTATTTTGAGAAAAACGTTTTTGGTGAGTTTGTGAACCTCATTTAACACATGTTATATGGCTGAAATCAGATTTCAAAAGGTGGGCTAAGGAATTTTGTTTATAAATAATATTATTATATTTAATTTTACGCTTTGGTGTTCTAGCATTTTTCTATAAATAGGGTCTTAGGTTAGAATTGAAAATCACACGAAGAAGAAGTTTTCTCTCTCTCTATCTATATTTGGCGTATTCTTGTGAGTATACTTTGAGTGTTGATATCTGGTGCAAGTTCAAGTCATGCTTTATATCAGGTGTTTATTTAGAAATCTTGTCTTTTCGAGGTAAGGGATGTTATTTTCTTCTCAAATGATATTATTTCTTTAATATCATTATCTTTTGAAATATTGGTTGGAACTTTTTATCAAATTTGGAACTTTTTTTTTCATGTGGGGTTACTATTTGAGTTCTATTCATGAGTTCTTATTCACGAGTTCTTATTCATGAGTTCTTATTCACGATTCTTATTCACGAGTACTATTCATGAAGCGTGAAGATATTTTTTGTGAAATTTCTATCTTTTGGTGTCGGAGATTTACTATTCACGTATCGGCCTTTATTCACGTATCTGACCTTTATTCACGAATCTGCCTTTATTCATAGAAAAATGAAATTTTTTCTTTTTTGTCTAAAATATCTAATACGGATACTAGCTTTGATTGTATCCGTGTTTTGATCATTCTTGAATTTTACACCTATGATTATTTTTGAGGTATTTTTGGACGTGGATAAAAACAAAAGTCTGAATCCTTAATCCTTAATCCTTGTCATTTTGTTTCTTTGGATTCGTTTCTTTAAAATATTTTTCATCATCTTCGGTCTTAAATGATGATATTATGGAATATCTTTGGCTTTTGTAGTGCAAAGATGAATGATTTCTTGAAGAATATCTTTGTAGTGCGAAGATGAGCAGTGTTGAGATGAACATGGCAAAGATGAAGTGTAGTGCAAAGATGAGCAGTGTTTAGATGAACATGACCCGGTGATGAATATCTTTGGCTGTAGTGCAAAGATGAATATTTGATTCGAGATATATATTGATTGATGTTCTGAGGGATAAAATATGAGCGATGAACTTTTAAATTCATATATAGAAGATAGTAGTTTGCATTTCTACTTAACTCTTCTAATGAATTATTATTTCAGCTTGCGAATATTGATTTAAAACTTGTTGTCTATTGTATTCTATTAGATTTTTTTCCTGTTGAAGACTAACGATAATTTGTTGTATATTATCTTAGTCGTAATATTCTTTCTTTGGGCTAGTTGAGCTCACCCTTTTCCTTTTTGTTCCATTTTTCTTCTCGGGAGGCGAAAGAATGTAGCGAGTATCTTAGTCGGGGTATGGAATGAAGGTTTTAGAGAGAGTTGTTTAGTAGTCCTCACCATTTTTGTAAAATAATGTATCAATAATTATGATGGGGATTTATTTGCGTGTGGATATTATACAGATGATAATATTTGTATTTAAACTCACGAGTTTATATGTTGTAATAATAAAGTTGTAGTTATTTACGTACCATGTATTTGGCGACTCGAGAATGGGTTGGATGGAATGGACCTATTTTGGGGCGTCGCGGTTGGTATCGAGAGCTTAGGGATATGATCTCTGGCGGAGATCGGGGAATAGAACTAGGATGGGAGGCGAGTAAATCCTCGCTAGTGTGTCTACTAAGCTTATTTGTTGGTTGGTCGAGTATATAGGGGTATTATGTGATTGATATATTAATTTATTTAATTAACCCTTGTTTTATGATAGTTTTAAGAATGTCATGAGAATATTTATGATGGAGTAAATGAGGACCAGTGGAGATGCTGTACTTTACCAGCGAGGAGAGCGTGCAACAGGTGACAATGTACCTCTGTGAACAACACCCTTTGAAAGCGAGATGATGAGCGAGGGGATGTTTAGAAGCTTTTTGCAGTTCATGCAAAATCGAGACGAGGAGACTTCGTGTTCAAAATCTGAGGAGGAAATGATAGCAATTCACGGGTGGTCACGCAAGCAGTTCAAAGAGTTGGGACTACACGAATTCTTGGGAAAGCGGATCCGATTAAAGGCGGAGGCGTGGGTCAAACAAATTACTAAGATATTCGATGTCTTGGGATGCGGAGGAACAGAAAGTTCCATTCGCTACTTTTATGTTAAAAGTGGCGAGGCGGATTCTTTGGTGGGAATCGTGAAGCGTACCCATCATTTACTTTTCGGCATGTCGTGGGAGACGTTTGAAGCAGTTCAATAACAAGTACTTCCACGAAAGTATTCGTCATATGAAGGAAGTGGAGTTTATTAGGCTGGAAGCGAGAATAACATGGCGGTGTCGATCTGGCGAAGTTCGCGGAGTTATCGAGTTTGCACCTCATTTGGTGGAGAATGAGGAGCGTATGACGCGGATGTTTTAAGAGGTTTGAAACCCGGCGTACGTCGATATCTCATTCTCATAAATTTTCTCTCTATTCGGATGTTGTCAGCGGGGCTCGATTGTTAGAAGCGAGATAACGATACGTTCAAGCGAGGGACCATAACCGAGGATCATCAAGAAGATAGCGATCATCGAATAACGATAACCGGCGGAGAAAAAGAAGAATACGGACAAAGGCGGTAACCACTCGGTGGTAATCGTGGCCATGAAAATAGAAGAAGCGAGTGGGAGGAGATTTAAAAAAGGAGATTCAACAACGCGACCATTTGAAGGCGTCGGCGCCATGTGTGAACTAGTTCCAAAGGAGGAGAAAGACCCACCGGTCGTATGTTACAAATCACGGGAAAGAGGGACATATCAGCCCAAAGCGCCCACAACAGTTTAAGGTATGCTATAATTGTGGAAAAGAAGGACATATCGCTCGAGATTATGCGATATCGAAACCAGTCAGCGGGAATGGTGACTCAAAAGGATGTCTCGAGGAAAAGTAAAAGTCGGCGATTCACGGAAGGCGTTTGTCGTGGCCGGTCAAAATCGAGGAACGACGAAGTTAAGCGGGTTAGTTAATTATAAATTCTTGCGAAGTTTATACCTTACTTGAATCTGGGTTCTACCCATTCTTTTATCTCTCTTGCTTGCGCTCAGCGTTTGAACTTGACTACGGAGAAATTAGACTTTGACTTTATTTATGGAGAATCAGTTAGGAGAAACTTTCATTACATCAGTTGTTTAGAAATCTTGCTTGATTCAGGTTGGCACTTTATAACATTACTGTTAACCTTATTTCTATAGAGATATTTGCTTTTGATGTGATTTTAAGGTTAACTACTCTCGTGCAAATTGATTACTTTTGTAAGGTTGTTAGTTTTCATATTCTAAGCAACTTGTTATTGAATTCAAGCAATCAAACCATTGTAGTCAAACATTTTCATATCAAGCCATGAAGTCATTCGTTTATTATGGATGTCAAGTTTTCTTAGTCCATGTTATGGATTTGAATAAAGACACGTCGATTTGAATAATATTCTGTTTTATTGATTTTTCTGATGTATTTCTGAAGAATTTCTTGGCTTACTCCCAAAAGCGATATTAAATTTTGTATCGACTTTGAAACGGTACAAAACTCATTTCTAAAATCTCATATCGAATGGCTCTATTGAACTTGAGGAGTTAAAAATTCAACTATAGAATTTGGTACTGAGCCTTTATCTGGTGACTTCCTTTGTGGAAATGCAGAAGCGAGACTCTCCGTAGGGACACCACCATATTCGATGCGATAGTAAAGCTGATAGGTGTCATTGTAACGTCTTATCCAAGGTTGGGATATGAGTCGCGATTGAGAACAACCTAAGTCGGTAATCGAAATCGTAGCTTTCTGAGGCTTAGTTGGTTATTATCGGAGATTCGTTGAAGGATATTCTCGAATCACTATTCCATTAACTTGGTGACTCGTAGAGATACAAAATTCGAATGGAGCGAGGAATGTGGGAAGAGCTTGAAGAACTCGAGAAGAGACTCATTTTAGCACATGTTACGACCATGCCATCACGAAAAGCGAGCGTGGTAGGCGGCGTGTTGAGTAGAAGATCGTATACACAATCTGAGTGCGATATTATCAAAGACTCATTTGAATAATTTACAAATAATAGAGATGGAGATGAAAACTCTAGTTACCAGCGTGATGATATCTGAGTATAATCGACTTTAATCGATAAAGTTAAAGCTTATCAAGCTACTACTGGAGGTGATGAATTTGAAGAAGAAGAGTGCGAAGTTGTTATTTCAAAAGCGAGAATCGGTGAGGTGAGGAAAGCTCGAACCTTGATTTATTAATCCATTTAAAATTCTCGATCGAATAGGAATTGTGGCCTATAGACTCGTTTACCGCCAAGTATATGGCGTGTTCATGCGTTTTTCACGTATCGATGTTACGTAAATATGTGGACGACCGAACCACGTCATTGAGTTAGAGCCGGACGAGATAGTAGAAGACTTAACGTATGAAGAGGTACTGTCAAGATCTTGGATAGGAAAGAACATGTCCTATATGTCTGAAGGTTATACCACAAGTTAAAGTTTTGTGGAGAAACCATGCTTATTGAGGAAATGACACGGGAGTTGGAAGCGAAAATGAAAGCGAGGTATTCTCATCTTTTGAAACACCGGTGCGTCGTCGATTTCGAGGACGAAATTTCATAAGGAGGGAGGTTGTAAGACCCCAAATTATTAATAAATGAAATTTATTTTCCTCTATTTATTATTTTGAAATAGTAAGGGTTGATTTGATTAATGTGGATAGTTATGGGTAAAATACGCAAATATTTGAATAAGCAGTGGTTATAAAATATTCATTATTATTAGGGAATATTCGTTTGGTCGTGGAATATTAAATCTTTGTCGGGGAAGAATATTAAATGCAATGTAGCTTGATCTTTTTGTGGGCCCATGCTTGAAAGCGATTGGATGAAGAAAGCGACAAATATAAGTTGTTTATAAATAGCAGGCGTAGTTATTCTGCAATTATCTTGTTGGAATACCGGTGGTTAAAACACACTAATCTGGCGTTGTTGAGCGGTAGCATTGCGGTATTGCACCAATTATTGATTCTTACGTGAAGGCACTACTCGATAATTATTACGATAATTCTTTATTCGGTATTTTATTTTATTGATTCAATAATTGTTGCGTTGATATTTTATATTCTTTGTTGTTTGATAATTGTCATTACACAAGTATTTTTATTATCGAAGCAATAATTCATATTATCTGAATAATATTATTAGATAACATTATTGGCAATGTCTAGAAAATTACATCTAAGGAGAGGTTTGGTCACCTAAATTGCTGGCGCTTGATAAGAAGAAATTCTTATTGGAAAGCCCCTCTTTCACAGGAGCGGCACGGTTGTCGATATTGTGATTCCGTAATATTATTTGTGAATAATTAATTAGACCCCAGATTTTATATCGATAAAGATTTAAATTTTGTTGAAATAACTTTTTTTTAATATTATGGTGTGAATTTGAGATAATATTATAGTTGTGGGTAGTATTTATAAATTTTGCAAAGTATCACAGTGGTTATATTATATTCGATTGGTGGGGAATATTCGGTTTTTAGCGGGGAATATTAAATACAATGGCTCAATCATTGGTGGACCCCTAGCGAAATTATTGTCGGATTGAAAAGCGACAAAAATATTTTATTGAAATAACGGCGGAAGTTTTCTGAGTTGATCTTTGTTGAACTACTCGGTAGTAAAAAAATGCGATGTCGTGTGGTTGCATAGTAGCACTGCGGTATTGATTATTGATGCTTATGTGAGAAGTCACTCGGTTTGATTCCATTATTATTGTCGATTAATAATATGAATTATTATAGCGATAATGGCGTTTTGTTTTATTAGTATTATTAGCGTAATAAAAGCGAAACATCTTTTATATAAAATAGAATACTTTATTAAAGTTATTACATAAATAGAATATATTATATTTTATTATGCATAGTGTTGCATAGTGTTTTGCATAGTGTTTTGCATAGTGTTGCATAGTGTTTGCATAGTAAAATGTTTTTATATAAATAGAATATATTATATTTTATTTAAAAGATTTTGCTTTAAATATGAATAGTCAGATTAAAAGTAAATCAATACGGGATAGTTCATGGATTAATTCTTATGCATTCCATTTTCTATAAATAGAAGCTCATTCCTTCATTATTTTCTTACGAATTCTTTGAAACTACAGAGAGAGAAATTATAGAGAGAAGCTATAGAGAGAAAATCTATATAGAGAAAAAGAAGAAGTGATACGGTACTTCACTTTACTTTGATATCCGGTGTCTTTTACGGTAAGGATATTATTTTTGTACCGTAAAGTGGTGTTATTCTTTCTTATTCATGAAGAGAACTTACATTATTCCATTCATTATTATTACATTGGAATAACTTTTGTAAAAGTGGCATACCTATACATAACTTTGTATCATGGCGTACCTATACTTGGTGAAATCCTTATATTATTCCATTCTTATTTATTACATTGGAATAACTTTGTATCTGTGGATCCCCCCTATACTTGGTGATCTTCTTACATTATTCCATTCTTTATTATTACATTTGGAATATCACATGCTTTATGTGTTTTACAGGACACAGTTCCATTGTTTATTATTCGCATTTATTATTACATTGGAATATCACATGCGTGTGTTTTACAGGACTGGTTCCATTGTTTATTATTATTGACATATTATTTATTACATTGGATCATCATCACAGCCGGTGTGAATTTGAATTTCACGACTGGTTAAGTTATTATTATTACATTGGAATAACACATACATCTGCAATACACGCATGCGTGGTGATTTCTTTTGTTATTCCATTCTTTATTATACCCGGTTGGTTAAAACTTTGACTTACATACTCCATGAAATTAGTAGAATATCCTTGATATTTGCGTTTCATCGATATCTTTTCATGGAAATATTCTTACGATCATTCTTGAATTTTACTCTACAAAAGCGAGTATCTTGTTGACAATTTGGGCGTTAATAATTCTGGATAAAATAATTCTTGAACTTGTTTTATTGAATTATTATGTCATTTCATCATCATCCTCGTATTATATATTATGTTATCTTTGGCTTACGTGCATAGATGAACTTAGTATGATTATGACCGGGGATCATTCGGTATAATCATGGCTTGTTATAAATGATGTGATAAAAAGTCCTCGGTGGCTTTAATAATGCGATGATGGATAGTTTTGGTATGATTATGACCGGGGTGATTCGGTATAGTCATGACCATTGATAATTTGATGAAAATCCTTGTGTAGTGATACGGGGATGATTAGATATTGTGGTTTATTCATTAAATTGAGTCTTAATGATAAAAATTTATGAAAACCTTTTAAAACCTAAAAGATAGTAGACTTTATTTTCTCTTGACTCTTTTAATGGATTGCATATTCATTGAGTTAAACTGGTTGTCTATTGTATTTTATCGGTTTAACCTTTGTTGAAGGCTAATGATAATTTATTACGCATTATCTTAGTAATAATATTTCTTCTTGGGCTAGTTGAGCTCACCCTTTCTTTCCTTTATTCTCTTGAGGAAATGAGAACATAAATTTGGAGACGAGTCGGGGAGCAGAGTAATGGTCGAGAGGATAGCATTAGTAGTCCTCACTATTACGTGAAATAGTGTGATAATAGTTGTAATGAGGACTCCTTTTGAGTTTGTATAATATCTAGTAGACAATATTTGTATTCAAACTCACGGTTTATGTCGTATTGTATGTTACAGCAGTTATATTAGTAAGTTGTATTTGAATTTATGTACCATGTAAGTGGCGACCCAAGATGGGTGGCGTATACCTAATTTTAGAGGCGTCACGGTTGGTATCGAGCTTAGGGATATGATCACTGGCTAAGATGTGAGATAAGAACTAGGAGGGAGAGGCGGGGAATTCCTATTTAGTATGATCTACTAAGTTTATTTGTTATTTAATTGGTGGATTCGGAGTATAGGGATAATATTTGATATATTAATTAACCCTTGTGTTGTGGCGGTGTTTGGAAATGGCGGTGAAAATATTCCTGATGGAGTGAATGTGGCCAGTTGTGACACCTTTAATCACTAATCGAGTTAATGCGATTGTCAGACGAGGAACAAATTAGAGATATCCACGTAGTGAATGAAGAACTAATTGTTGCAGAGCTGAATTCTTGAGGAGGTAGCGGTGAAAGTAAGGAAGAAGAGGAAGAAGAGAGGAACACGAGGAGAATTGGTTAGAAGAAGTTTATGATCAAAACTTAGAATTACAAAATCGTGTTCGTGAGCTAGAAGAACGAGGTTGAAAGAGCGGCAAGCGGTCGTGGAACAAAGGGATCTGACAATTCAAAATTGGGTTGCAGATATGTGATGCTCGAACAAAATCACGCTTTGGCGAGGGGTGTAAGATATTAAAGTTGGAATCGAGAATTTAAAAATCAAAGATCAATTTGAAAGAAGAAACAAATGAGCGAAGGAGAATAGGCGATGCATGGGTAAAAAAGGCTGCCTGTAGCGTTGATAGTGTAGAAAAAGGCGTCCAGATCGATAAAGCGAAATAGATGAAATGGACTTTGCTTTTTGAATGACAATTGGGAGAACCGACATCGAATTGAATTACCACATGCATGGCGGTCGACCCGAATTCGATATGGATCGGAGAATAATGATTCAAATCATGGATCGGGAATGTGAAGAAGCACTTAAGGGTGGAATGTACCCTATAGTAAAAGTCGAACTTCGGTAATTTAAGCGAGGCGTTTGTCGAGAAAACCGAGCGAAGTTATTACGGGTAAATTAATTATAAATTATTACGAAGTCTATACTTTATTCAATACAAGTTCTACCCACTCTTTTATTCTACCTAGTTGTGTTCGATGTTTAAATTTGACTCAGGAAAAATTAGACTTTGATTTATCTATTGAAAAACCGTTGGGAGAAACCCGTTACCTCACATTTTTATTAATCTTGTTGTTTCAAATAAACACTTTCACGATCTTATCTCTTTGAAAATACTTGCCTTTGAGGTAATTTTTGAAAATGATTGATTAACTACTCATTATTCTTTTTGTAAGGTTGTTAGCTTTCATATTCTAACCAACTTTGTTATCTGAATTCAAAGTAACAAACCTAAAGTTAATCTTTGTTATATCAAGCCATAAGTAAAGAGCCCCGATCCTTTCGTTGTTGACTTCCTTGTGTGGAATAGAATGCCAAAGCGGACTTTACGTGGCGACGTCGTATTTGAAGATGGCAAGTTGATAGGTATCATTGTGAGGTCTTATCGAGGTTAAGGGATAGAAGTCGCAGTTGGTATTAATGTGACGTCTTATCAAGTCTTGGGCGAAATGTGATTTTGAATGATATTTCTATCATTAATAAATTTCTTGGCGTATTCTTGAAGACTTCCTAGCCTACCTAGAGCGTGAAATCGAATTTTGTATTGACCCGATCTACAAAAACCCATTTCTTAAACCCTCGAATATTTCTTGACTAAAAGGATGCATTTACGAGGATTATGATGAAAGTCATAATAAAAGCATTGGACTAATGAAAATCATGGGTATATGAAGTATTAGTAAGTGTTATGATGAGTTATGTTGGTTATTATGTGAAAACATGAAAGTTTCTTAGAAATCACAAAGAGTTGAAAATCAGATTTTGGTGAAAAACGTAACATGAAATTCAATTGACCAAATCTCTTATTATATTTTGAATTTTTGAGTGTGGTCAAGTCCTAGAGTTAGATCTATGAGTTACCTAACTAATCCAAGTGGAATTACTGGAAAAGGTGTTGTAGATTTTTGTGTGGACTGATTTTAGCAAAAGGTGCAAAGCTGCAAAAAAAAAAGCAAAAAAAAGCTGCTTTGCCATGATTTTAGAGGGCTGTTTCGGCCACTTAAATTATGAGAAAAATTCTGGCCTTTTGGGACATGAAGGTATATGGTATAAAGTACCTCCTGTCCAAAAATGAGCTCATTCGACTTAAAATGAGCAAGTTATGACTATTTCAATATTTAGGTTTTAACGAAAAAATGCTATATAGGAGTTCTATAACTCAGATGACCATGAAATTTAAACTGGAAGCTCACGTTAACATGTGTAAGATTCTGCCAAGATTTGGGAATTTTGGAGTTAAACTTGAGGTAGCTAATTTCTTAAGGAATTAATTAGAAATTGATTTTTGAAAAATAGTAAATGAATTTTAAAAATTCCGAGAAAATATATTTTCATTATGGGACTATATTATGCTAAATCCCAGAAAAGAAATATTTTTGGGACTGATTTGGTATTTTTCATGAAAATAGTTTAATTCTGAATATATGAGTTAAATATGTTATGTGAAGTAACAAAGTTGAAAATAGGATTTTATGGCTAGAGAATCTATATAGAGTATATGCATATTTTTTTGATGAGGATTTGATAATTGGTGATGATATCTTATGAGTATGGCATTTTGAATGATTAAATGCATTATATGGTAAAAGCGTAAACAATTGAGATAAATTGTTTATAAATTTAAGAAGTGATTAAAATATTGTTATAATATTAATGATATTAGATTATGAGATTATTAAGTGATTGATAACATGGGGATATTCTTGAATCTGGATAAATTATATTATAAATGTTTAATATTTATCCTTTATCTCATTTGATTGATTCTTTATATCATTATCCTCATGCTTATATTATGTTGAAAGTAAATACGTGGCTGTAGTGCGTAGATGGACTTGGTATGATTATGACGAGGATTCGGTATAATCATATTAGTAATTGTACGGTATAGTCATGGATAAGTAATTCGTGATCTTAATGAAACTACGATTATCTTTGGTAGTAGTGCATGGATAATTTGTGGTCGTGATCTTAATGAAATACGATTATCTTTGGTAGTAGTGCATGGATAATTTGTGGTCGTGATCTTAATGAATAATACGATTATCTTTGGTAGTAGTGCATGGATAATTTAGTGGTCGTGATCTTAATGAATATCACGATTATCTTTGGTAGTAGTGAATATGGATGTCATGGATAATGATCTTAATGGTACGATTATCTTTGGTAGTAGTCATGGATAATTAATGGTGATTAATATGAATATCCTTGGCACGTAGTAGTGCGGGGATGATTCGATGATATGGATTAATTATTGAAATTTGAGTCTCGTGATGAAATATTAATTCATGGATGTGGTAAAAGTCATCTTTGGTAGTAGTGCATTGATAGACTTGGTATGATTATGACCACAGATTATTCGGTATAATCATGGTAGTAATTGAAAACACGAATATCCTTGGCGCGATGGTGCATGGATAATTCGTGGTTGTGATCTTATTAAGTTGCGTCTCGGCATTATTGGTTTTCTGGTTGTATATCTTTTGCTTTGTAGTGCAAAGATGAATTGTTAATGAATATCTTTGGCGGATTGCGGAGATGAATTTAATATTTTTAACGATAAAGGTATTCAAGGTATCCTCACCTCTTATCATACCAGTCGTACCCTAATTTGAGGTGAAATTCCATAAGGAGGAGGAGATTGTGAGACCCAGATTTTATCGATAAAGATTTAAATTTTGTCGAAATAATTTTTAATATTATGGTGTGAATTTGAGATAATATTATAGTTGTGGGTAGTATTTATAAATTTTGCAAAGTATCACAGTGGTTATATTATATTCGATTGGTGGGGAATATTCGGTTTAGCGAGGGAATATTAAATGCAATGGCTCAATCATTGGGTGACCCCTAGCGAGAATTATTGTCGGATTGAAAGCGACAAAAATATTTTATTGAAATAACGGCGGAAGTTTCTGGTTGATCTTGTTGAACTACTCGGTAGTAAAAAATGCGATGTCGTGTGGTTGCGTAGTAGTAGCACGGTATTGATTATTGATCTTTATGTGAGAAGTCACTCGGTTTGATTCCATTATTGTCGATTAATAATATGAATTATTATAGCGATAATGGCTTTATTTTATTCAGTATTATTAGCGTAATAAAAGCGAAACATCTTTTATATAAAAGCAGAATACTTTATTAAAGTTATTACATAAATAGAATATATTATATTTTATTATGCATAGTGTTGCGTAGTGTTTTTGCATAGTGTTTTGCATAGTGTTGCATAGTGTTTGCATAGTAAAATGTTTTTATATAAATAGAATATATGATATTTTATTTAAAAGATTTTGCTTTAAATATGGATAGTCGGATTAAAAGTAAATCAATCTGGATAGTTCATGGATTAATTACTATGCATTCTATTTTTCTATAAATAGAAGCTCATTCCTTCATTATTTTCTTACGAATTCTTTGAAACTAGAGAGAAATTATAGAGAGAAGCTATAGAGAGAAAATCTATAGAGAGAAAGAAGAAGAGTGATACGGTACTTCTTACTTTGATATCCGGTGTCTTTTACGGTAAGGGATATTATTTGTTGTACCGTAAGTAAAGGGGTTTATTCTTTCTTATTCATGAAGAGAACTTACATTATTCCATTCATTATTTTATTACATTGGAATAACTTTGTAAAAGTGGTATATACATATACATAACTTTGTATCTGTGGCATACCTATACTTGGTGAAATCCTTATATTATTCCATTCTTATTTATTACATTGGAATAACTTTTGTATATCTGTGAATCCCCTATACTTGGTGATCTTCTTACATTATTCCATTCTTTATTATTACATTTGGAATATCACATGCGTGTGTTTTACAGGACTGGTTCCATTGTTTATTATTCGCATTTATTATTACATTTGGAATATCACATGCGTGTGTTTTACAGGACTGGTTCCATTATTTATTATTATTTGACATTTATTATTACATTGGATCATCACATCGATTGTGAATTTCACGACTGGTTAGATTATTATTATTACATTGGAATAACACATACATCTGCAATCCGCATGCGTGGTGATTTCTTTTGTTATTCCATTCTTTATTATACCCGGTTGGTTAAAACTTTGACTTCTATACTCCATGAAATTAGTAGAATATTCTTGATATTTGCGTTTCATCGATATCTTTTCATGGAAATATTCTTACGATCATTCTTGAATTTTACTCTACAAAAGCAGTATCTTGTTGACAATTTGGGCGTTACTTAATTCTGGATAAAATAATTCTTGAACTTGTTTTATTGAATTATTATGTCATTGTCATCATCCTCATGTTATAATATGTTATCTTTGGCTTACGTGCGTAGATGAACTTAGTATGATTATGACGAGGATCATTCGGTATAATCATGGCTTGTTATAAATGATGTGATAAAAGTCCTCGGTGGCTTTGTAATGCGATGATGGATAGTTTTGGTATGATTATGACCGGGGGTGATTCGGTATAGTCATGACCATTGATAATTTGATGAAAATCCTTGTGGTAAGTGCGGGGATGATTAGATATTGTGGTTTATTCATTAAAAGCTGAGTCTTAATGATAAAAAAATTTATGAAAACCTTTTAAAACCTAAAAGATAGTAGACTTTATTTTCTACTTGACTCTTTTAATGGATTGCATATTCCATTATGATTAAGCTGGTTGTCTATTGTATTTTATCGGTTTAACCTTTGTTGAAGGCTAATGATAATTTATTACGCATTATCTTAGTCGTAATATTTCTTCTTGGGCTAGTTGAGCTCACCCTTTCTTTCCTTTATTCTCTTTGAAATGAGAACATATATTTGGACGAGTCGGGGAGCGGAGTAATGGTCGGAGGATAGCATTAGTAGTCCTCACTATTAGTTGTAATGAAATAGTGTGATAATAGTTGATAATAATGAGGACTCCTTTTGAGTTTGTATAATATCTAGTAGACAATATTTGTATTCAAACTCACGATTTATAGTCGTAGCATATATGTACAACTACAGGAGTTATATTAGTAAGTTGTATTTGAATTTATGTACCATGTAAGTGGCGACCCAAGATGGGTGGCGTATACCTAATTTTCACATTTGATTCGAGATATATATTGATTGATGTTACTGGGGATAAAATATCGACGATGAACTTTTAAATTCATATATAGAAGATAGTAGTTTGCATTTCTACTTAACTCTTCTAATGAATTATTATTTCATTGCAAAGATTGATTTAAAAGCTGGTTGTCTATTGTATTCTATTAGATTTTTCCTGTTGGAGACTAACGATAATTTGTTGTATATTATATTAGTCATAATATTCTTTCTTTGGGCTAGTTGAGCTCACCTTTTTCCTTTTGTTCCATTTTTCTTCTCGGGAGGCGAGAATGTAAGCGAATACGAGTCGAGGTATGGAATGATGGTTATAGAGAAAGTTGTTTAGTAGTCCTCACCATTTTGTAAAATAATGTATCAATAATTATGATGGGGATTTATTTGTGTGTGGATATTATGCAGATGGCAATATCGTATTCAAACTCATGATATATATGTTGTAAGTATTTGCATGCGACAAATGTATTAATAAAGTTGTAGTTATTTACATACCATGTATTTTGCGACTCGAGAATGGGTTGGATGGAATGGACC
Organism: Panax quinquefolius; assembly: GCA_020205615.1. NCBI lineage: Eukaryota > Viridiplantae > Streptophyta > Magnoliopsida > Apiales > Araliaceae > Panax > Panax quinquefolius. The sequence continues at coordinate 129,831,209 of CM035161.1, forward strand.
TATTTTGGGGCGTCCACGGTGTTATAAGACCGAATTTATTTTAATAAAATGGAATTTCCTCTATTTATTATTTTGAAATAGTAAGGGTTGATTTGATTAATGTGGATAGTTATGGGTAAAATATCATAAATATTTTGAATAAGCAGTGGTTATAAAATATTCATTATTGTCGGAGAATATTCGTTTGGTCGTGGAATATTAAATGTCTTGTCGAGGGAATATTAAATGCTGACGGTAGCGATCTTTTATGGGCCCATGTGAAAGCGATTGGATGAAGAAAGCGACAAATATAAGTTGTTTATAAATACTTGGCGTAGTTATTCACAGATTATCTTGTTGGAATACCGGTGGTTAAAACACACTAATCTGGCGTTGTTGAGCGATAGCTTACGGTATTGAACCAATTATTGATTCTTACGTAAGAAGGCACTACTCGATAATTATTTACGATAATTCTTATTCGATATTTTATTTTATTGATTCAATAATTATTGCGTTGATATTTTATATTGTTGTTGTTTGATAATTATCATTACTTACGGTATTTTCCATTATCGAAGCAATAATTCATATTATCGAATAATATTATTGGATAACATTATTGGCAATGTCTAGAAAGTTACATACAGGAGAGGTTTGGTCACTAATTGCTTGGCGCTTGATGAGAGAGATTCTTATTGGAAAGCCCCTCTTTCAGGGCCGCTGGTTGTCGATATTGTGATTACGTAATATTATTTGTGAATAATTAATTATTGATTTATATGATGAGGAAAATATTTATTTTATGTGGATATAGATGGAAAATTTTTTAATGTGACAATTGTTGAAAATTAATATTTTATCTTTTTACGATAAAATAATTCATTTAAATATATTATTTTAATAATATATTAATGGTGATATTTTATAATGAATGTGGGATATATGAGTATATGAGGAGGAAGAGTATTTTTGTGGCATTAAATGTTTTAACACATGTTTTTTGTGTGTTGGTGGACCCATTTCTTGGTTGAAATTTGATTATAGCTTTTGTAAAATCGCTTGGTTTGTGGATTTTGGTTAATTTACATTTGGAATTTGGAAAACTTTCTTCTTACGCAAAGTTGTAGAGAATTGAATTTCCTATAAAAAATGGCGAGATTTGAATTTTTCGATAAAATGGCTATTTATTATGAATTATTGAAGTTCGAAGTTAGAAATAATTGATTTTGGAAGTTTTATTTATTTTTATTAATAAAAACATTTTTTATATGTTGTGGGCATATTTAACATGTGTATGGTGGCTGAATTCAGATTCAAGATGTGGGCGTATGAATTTTATTTATATATAATATTATTATATTCAATTTTACGCTTTGGTGTTAAGCGATTTCTATAAATAGGGTCTTGGGTTAGAATTGAAAATCACACCAAAAGCTGAAGTTTTCTCTCTATATTATCGGCGTATTCTTGTGAGTATTTTGAGTATACTTTGAGTATTGCTATCTGGTGCTGAGTTCAAGTCATAGCTTTATATCAGGTGTTTATTTAGAAATCTTGTCTTTCGAGGTAAGGGATGTTATTTTCTTCTCAAATGATATTATTTCTTGATATCATTATCTTTGAAATATTGGTTGGAACTTTTTATCAAATTTGGAACTTTTTCATATCGGGGTTCTTATTAACGAGTTCTTATTCATGAATTCTTATTCATGATTCATGATTCTTATTCACGAGTTCTTATTCACGAGTACTATTCATGAAGCGTGAAGATGTTTTTTGTGAAATTTCTATCTTTTTGGTGTAAGATTCTTATTCACGTATATCGGCCTTTATTCACATTATATCTGACCTTTATTCACGAATCGGCCTTTATTCATAGAAAAATGAAATTTCTTCTTTTTTGTCAAAATATCTATTATGGATACTAGCTTTGATTGTATCCATGTTTTGATCATTCTTGAATTTTACTTGATTATGATTATTTATGAAGTATTTTTGAACTTGGATTGTTTAAAATCTGAATCCATAATACTTGTTCTTTTGTTTCTTTGGATTCGTTTTCTTTGAAATATTTTTCATCATTCTCGGTCCTAAATGATGATATTCTTGAATATCTTTGGCTTTGTAGTGCAAGATGAATGATTTCTTGATGAATATCTTTGGGCGTAGTGCAAAGATGAGCAGTGTTGAGATGAACATGATGGTGATTAATATCTTTGGCCGTAGTGCAAAGATGAGCAGTGTTTAGATGAACATGACCGGTGATGAATATCTTTGGCTTTTGTAGTGCAAAGATGAATATTTGATTCGAGATATATATTGATTGATGTTCTGAGGGGATAAAATATCGACGATGAACTTTTAAATTCATATATAGAAGATAGTAGTTTGCATTCTCTACTTAACTCTTCTAATGAATTATTATTTCGCATTTCTGAAGATTGATTTAAAAGCGGTTGTCTATTGTATTCTATTAGATTTTTCCTATTGGAGACTAACGATAATTTGTTGTATATTATCTTAGTCGTAATATTCTTTCTTTGGGCTAGTTGAGCTCACCCTTTTCCTTGTTGTTCCATTTTTCTTCTCGGGGAGGCGAGAATGTAGCGAAATCTTAGTCGGGGTATGGAATGATGGTTAGAGAAAGTTGTTTAGTAGTCCTCACCATTTTGTAAAATAATGTATCAATAATTATGATGGGGATTTATTTGTGTGTGGATATTATACAGATGGCAATATCTATATTTAAACTCGAGTATATATGTTGTCGTATTGCGACAAATGTATTAATAAAGTTGTAGTTATTTACATACCATGTATTTGGCGACTCGAGAATGGGTTGGATGGAATGGACCTATTTTGGGGGCGTCACGGTTGGTATCGAGCTTAGGGATATGATCTCTGGCGGAGATCGGGGAATAGAACTAGGAGGGAGGCGAGTAAATCCTTGCTAGTGTGTCTACTAAGCTTATTTGTTAGTTGGTTAGTATATAGGGATATTATGTGATATATTGATTTCCTTAATTAACCCTAATTTTATGGCGGTATTTGAGAATGTCATTGAGAATATTATGATGGAGTAAATGAGATCGTGGAGATGCCTGTCTACTTACCAGCGAGGAGAAGCGTCTGCAGTGGCAATGTACCTCTGTGAACAACACCACTTTGAGCGAGATGATGAGCGAGGGGATGTTTAGAAGCTTTTTGCGAGTTCATGCAAAAATCGGGCGAGGAGACTTCGTGTTCAAAATCTGAGGGAGAAATGATAGCAATTCACGGGTGGTCATGACAAAGCAGTTCAAATAGTTGGGACCACGAGTGCAGGAAAAGCGGATCCGATTAAAGGCGGAGGCGTGGGGTCAAAACAAATTACCAAGATATTCGATGTCTTGGGATGCGGAGAGAACAAAAGTTCCATTCGCTACTTTTATGTTAAAGTAATGAGGCGATTCTTGGTGGGAATCGTGAGGCGTACCCATCCAATTTTCGGCGTATGTCGTGGGAGGCGTTTGAAGCAGTTCAATGACAAGTACTTCCACGAAAGTATTCGTCATATGAAGGAAGTGGAGTTTATTAGGCTGGGCGAGAATAACATGGCGGTGTCCCGATGCGGCGAAGTTAGCGGAGTTATCGAGTTTGCACCTCATTTGGTGGAGAATGAGAGCACGTATGGCGGATGTTTACGAGAGGTTTGAAACCCGGCATACGTCGATATCTCATTTCTCATAAATTTTCTCTCTATTAGGATGTTGTCAGCGAGGGCTCGGTTGTTAGAAGCGAGATAACGAGTACATTCAATGAGGGACCATAACCGAGGATCATACAGAAGATAGCGGTCATCGAAGAATAATGATAACCGGCGGAGAAAGAAGAATAAGGACAAAAGCGGTAACCACTACTGGTGGTAATCGTAGCCGTGAAAATAGAAAAGCGAGTCGGGAGGAGATTTTAAAGAGGAGATTCAACAACGACCATGTGAAGGCGTCAACACCCGCCAATGGCTGGTTCGAGGAGGAGAGAAAGACCACCGGTCGTATGTTACAAAAAATGGGAAAAAGGACATATCATTAAGCGCTTACAACAGTTTAAGGTATGCTATAATTGTGGAAAAGAAGGACATATCGCTCGAGTTATGCGATATCGAAACCAGATCCGGTGGAATGGTGACTCGAAAAGGATGTCGAGAAAAGTCAAAGACAACGATTCACGGAAGGCGTTTGTTGTGGCCGGTCAAAAATCGAGAGAACGAGCGAAGTTAACGCGGGTTAGTTAATTATAAATTCTTGCGAAGTTTATACCTTACTTGAATCTGGGTTCTACCCATTCTTTTATCTCTCTTGCTTTGCGCTCAGCGTTTGAACTTGACTACGGAGAAATTAGACTTTGACCTATTTATGGAGACTCAGTTAGGAGAAACTTTCATTACATCAGTTGTTTAAAATCTTGCTTGATTGAGTTGGCACTATCACATTACACATTAACCATATTTCTATAGAGATATTTGCTTTTGATGTGATTTTAGGGATTGATTGGTTAACTACTCATCATCATGCAAATTGATTGCTTTTTGTAAGGTTGTTAGTTTTCATATTCTAAGCAACTTTTGTTATTCAATTCAAGCAATCAAACCATTGTAGTCAAACATTTTCATATCAAGCCATGAAGTCATTCGTTTATTATGGATGTCGAGTTTTCTTAGTCCATGTTATGGATTTGAATAAAGACACGTCGATTTGAATAATATTCTGTTGTTATTGATTTTTTCTGATGTATTTCTTGAAGAATTTCTTGGCTTACTCCCAAAGCGATATTAAATTTTGTATCGACTTTGAACGGTACAAAACTCATTTCTAAAATCTCATATCGAATGGCTCTATTGAACTTGAGGAGTTAAAAATTCAACTATAGAATTTGGTACTGAGCCTTTATCGGTGACTTCCTTTGTGGAATGCAGCAAAGCGGACTCTCGTAGGGGACACCATATTCGTGAGATAGTAAAGCGATAGGTGTCATTGTAGCGTCTTTATCCAAGGTTGGGATATGAGTCGCGATTGAGAACAACCTAAGTCGGTAATCGAAATCGTAGCTTTATAGGCTTAGTTGGTTATTATCGAGATTAGTTGAAGGATATTCTCGAATCGCTATTCCATTAACTTCGGTGACTCGTAGAGATACAAAATTCGAATGGAGCGAGGAATGTGGGAAGAGCTTGAAGAACTCGAGAAGAGACTCATTTAAAGACGTATTACGACCCGTGCCATCACGGAAAAGCGAGCGTGGTAGGCGGCGTGTTGAGTAGAAGATCGTATACAAATCTGAGAATGCGATATTATCAAAGACTCATTTTGAATAATTTACAAATAATAGAGATGGAGATGAAAACTCTAGTTACCCGCGTGATGATATCTGAGTATAATCGACTTTAATCGATAAAGTTAAAATTTATTGAAGCTACTACGGAGGTGATGAATTTGAAGAAGGAGGTGCGAAGAAGTTATTTCAAAAGCGAGAATCGGTGAGGTGAGAAAGCTCAAACCTTGATTTATTAATCCATTTGAAATTCTCGATCGAATAGGGCTGTGGCCTATAGACTCGTTTTTACTTGCCAAGTATGGCGTGTTCATAGCGTTTTTAAGTATCGATGTTACGTAAATATGTGGACTGACCGAACCACGTCATTGAGTTAGAGGCCAGGACGAGATAATAGAAGACTTAACGTATAAAGAGGTACTGTCAAGATTTTGGATAGGAAGGAGCATATCCTACATACGAAGGTCATACCACAAGTTAAAGTTTTGTGGAGAAACCATGCTATTGAGGAAATGACACGGGAGTTGGAAAGCGAAAATGAAAGCGAGGTATTCTCATCTTTTGAAACACAGATGTCGTCGTCGATTTCGAGGACGAAATTTCATAAGGAGGGGAGGTTGTAAGACCCCGATTTTTTTTTTAATAAAATGGAATTTCCTCTATTTATTATTTTGAAATAGTAAGGGTTGATTTGATTAATGTGGATAGTTATGGGTAAAATACGCAAATATTTCGAATAAGCAAGTGGTTATAAAATATTCATTATTATTGGGGAATATTCGTTTGGTCGTGGAATATTAAATCTTTGTCGGGGATTATTAAATGCTGACGGTAGCTTGATCTTTTGTGGGCCCCATAACTTAAAAGCGATTGGATGAAGAAAGCGACAAATATAAGTTGTTTATAAATAGCAGGCGTAGTTATTACAGATAATCTTGTTGGAATACCGGTGGTTAAAACACACTTATCTGGCGTAGTTGAGCGAGTAGCTGCGGTATTGCACCAATTATTGATTCTTACGTGAAAGGCTTTACTCGATAATTATTACGATAATTCTTATTCGATATTTTATTTTATTGATTCAATAATTGTTGCGTTGATATTTTATATTGTTGTTGTTTGATAATTGTCACTACATAGTATTTTCCATTATCGAAGCAATAATTCATATTATCTGAATAATATTATTGGATAACATTATTGGCAATGTCTAGAAAGTTACATCTAAGGAGAGGTTTGGTCACTAATTGCGGCGCGTCGATGAAGAGATCCTTATTGGAAAGCCCCTCTTTCACAGGAGAGGCGCACTGGTTTTTAATATTGTGATTATGTAATATTATTTGTGAATAATTAATTATTAATTTTATGATGAGAAAAATATTTATTTTATGTGGATATAGATGGAGAAAATTTTAAAATGACAATTGTTGAAAATTAATATTTTATCTTTTTACGATAAAATAATTCATTTAAATATATTATTTTAATAATATATTAATGGTGATATTTTTACAATGAATGTGGAATATATAAGTATATGAGGAGGAAGAGTATTTTTGTGGCATTAAATATTTAACACATGTTTTGTGTGTTGGTGGACACAATTATTGACCGAAATTTGATTATAGCCTGTAAAATCGTCCGTTTGTGGATTTCGGTTAATTTCTGTTTGGAATTTGGAAAAACTTTCTTCTGCAAAGTTGTAGATAATTGAATTTCCTATAAAAAATGCGAGATTCAAATTTTCTGATAAAAGAGCTATTTATTGTGAATTATTGAAGTTTCGAAATATCGGGTGTGAATTGATTTTTGGAGTTTAAATTATTTTTGTTAGAAAAATGTTTTTTGTATTTTTTTGGACATCATTAACATGTGTGGCTGGTGTTTTTGACCAAAAGGTGGGCTAAGAAAAATTTGTATAATTATATTAATATTATATTCAATTTTACGCTTTGGTGTTCTAAGCAATTTCTATAAATAGGGTCTTAGGTTAGAATTGAAAATCACACTAAGCTGAAGTTTTCTTTCTCTATATTATCGAGCGTATTCTTGTGAGTATACTTTGAGTATTGCTATATACGGTGCAAGTTTGTTCAACGTTATTCGATCGGAAATCTTGCTCTTTTGAGGTAAGGGATAGTAAAGGGATTTTAAGGGTTATTATGTTTTTAGTTTCGAAATTTTTCTGAACCTTCAAAAATTCTGGAAAACTTTGAAATGATAATTTGATGAGTTTTATATATTGTGTCCAAAAATAGCGATTTTTGGATGTATAGATTGAGAGTTATGAATTTTATGAGAAAAAGACTATTTTAAAAGTAACCGCTTATAACTCCTTGTGGTTAATTCCAAAATTAATGAAATTTTTATTGGGAGTACATGTATATAAAAGAAGTATACCGTGTAAATTTCAGAAGTTTTGGACAAAAGTACAATTTATGATAAATGTCTAAATATTCGGCAGTTTTGGCCATATAAAAAATAGTAAATGAATTTTAAAAATTCTGAGAAAAATATATGTTCAATATGGGACTATATTATGCTAAATCCCAAAAAGAAATATTTTGGAAATGATTTGGTATTTTTCATGAAAATGGTCTAGTTATGAGTAAATGAATTAAATATGTTATGTGAAGTAAGAAATTTGGAAAATAGGATTTTATTGCTTAAGAATCTATATATAAGGTATATCTTGATTTTTATGAGGGTTTTGGTTATTGGTGATGAAATCTTATGAGTTTGACATTTTATGATGATTAAATGCATTAATTAGTAAAGTGTAAACAATTTAATTAAATTGTTTATAAGTTTTAGAAATGATTAAAATATTATTATAATATTAATAATATTAGATTATGAGATTTCTAAGTGATTTATAACATTTGGATTAAGGTGTTATAAATATGGATATGAATTTTATTATGAAACTTTATCTTTTAGGTGCCGGGAGTTCTTATACATTATATACGGTACTATGTACGAATCTGAAGTCTTATTCACGACAAATTGGTTTCTTCTCGACCAAATTATCGTTGATTTATGAATCTTACTCTTGAAATTAAAACCATGTTTTGATTATATTATTTTATATAACATTCTTATAACCCTAATGATGATATTTCTCTTTGACTTGAGTGTAAAGATGAGTAGATTATTGGTATGATCGTGACAATAGGTTCTCTTTGGCGATGGTGCAAAAGTTGAATTGTTGATTTGGTATGATCATGACCATTGAATTTACAATTGAATATTTTTAGCTTAAGTGCAAAGGTGAATTGATCAAAATGGTTATAATTATTGTTATATAACCACGAAATGATTATGTATTTCTTTGATATATGAATATCTTTAGCTCGTAGTGCAAAGATGACTTGTTGTTGAATATCTTGCTTTTTGTAGTGCAAAGATGAATTATTGATGAATATCTTTTTGCTCGTAATGCAAAGATGACTGTTGTTGAATATCTTTGCTTTGTAGTGCAAAGATAAATTATTGATGAATATCTTTGGCTTGTAATGCAAAGATGACTGTTGTTGAATATCTTTGCTTTGTAGTGTAAAGATGAGCTGTTGATGAATATCTTTGACCCGTAGTGCAAAGATGAATTTATTAGTATGATTATGAGCGAGGCTGTGATTTGGTATAACCATGATATTTGATGTTTGAGGTAAAGGCGGTGATGAAAATTATCTTTCGTCTGGATGAGAAAGAGAATTTAGAATCACAATTATGATTATGAGTTATTCATATGATTGTGGAAAGGCTGTTGATTGATGTTCTGAGGATAAAATATTGTTGGTGGACTTTTAACATGGAGAAGATAATAGATTTTATGGTCTATTTGACTCTTCTAATGGATTGCCCATTCCGCTGCAACTATGGTTGAAAAGTTTTATCATCTACCATATGTTCTAAATCTCTGATTTATTACTAATGAAGACTATTGATAATTTATTTATCTTTAGTCATAATATTCTTTACTGAGCTAGTTGTGCTCACCCTTTTGTTTCACAATTCCTTTCAGGTAATAAAAGTGTAGCTGGGTCGAGTGGGGGATAGCGAGGGAATAGAATGGTGGTCTATAGATGTTGAGGGTGAGGTGAACCCAACTTTGGAAGGGTGTTTTGTCACTATCATACAAGATGTCTAATGACATACAAACTTCGTGTTATCATAAGACATGGTTGTGCTCGTCCACTTCTTTGAGTATATTTACAAGCACTACCTATATAATCTTGGTGTTTGTTTGGAGTATAATACCCGATTAGAGGCGGTGGAGATAATGATATGTTAAGAGAAGACTCACCATTGGGAAGAATATGATAGTAATCTTCTCGTTTTTCTTTGGGGTCTATTAGATTGACCGAGGATAATTACATGGCCATATGATATCTACCATAACCTAAAAGCATGGCCTCCCGTATACGAAGGTTTCTTGAGCACTTCCCAAAGATTCTAATTTCTAAAGCAGGTTTTTGACTATACCTTTATGTAAGGTGTCATTGTGACGTCTTCTGGTTGGTATATATTTGTATCAAACTCACATCGTATATGTGTTGTTGTATTTTACGACAATTGTTGTAATAAAGTTGTAGTTATTTTCAAGTACCATATATTTGGCGACTCGAGAATGGGTTGGATGGAATGGACTATTTTGGGGTCGTTACATTTAATGTCGAGATATAAGTAAAGACCCCACGAGAACCTCTACCATTTGGTGACTTCTGTTGATGGGGATGCATCGAGCCGGACTCTCCGTAGGGGCAGCTTCGATACTTCTGTATGTGGCGTAAGTATCGATGTGAGAGTCTTGACGCGAGTTGGTGTCGAGTTACATTTAGCAAATGTAACTACGGACGAATGTCAACGCCCCCAGTCGATTCTGCATCCCCATCAACAGAAGTCACCAGACAGAGGCTGAACTCGGGGCTCATTACTTATGGCTCGATAATAACCGTAACGACCCCCAAAATAGGTCCATTCCATCCAACCCATCTCAATCGCCAAATATATGGTAACTGGAAACAACTACAACTTTATTATAACAATTTGTCGGCAAAATATAACAACACATATGTCGTGAGTTTGATACAAATATATACCAATCAGAAAGACGTCACAATGACACCTTACATAAAGGTATAGTCAAAAACCGCTTTTAGAAATTAGTAATCTTTGGGAAGTGCTCATGAAACCTTCATACACGGGAGGCCGTGCTTTATGAATAATAGTTCGTGAATAGTAACTCATGAATAGTAATCGTGAATAGTAACTTCATGAATAGTAACTTCGTGAATAGTAACTTCGTGAATAGTAACTCATGAATAGTAATTAAAAAAATTGAATACTTTTATTTCATAAAATTTGGGGTCTTACAATCTCCCTCCTTATGAAATTTCGTCCCCGAAATTTCGTGCACTGGTATTTCAAAGAGTTGAGAATTATTTTCATTTCAGATTTTATCTCCCACCATCAATCATTTTTCTCCATTTCATCAATCTCACCGTAACATCAATCAACAATTCGCCCACAATCACATGCATAACTTATAATCATAATTGTAGTTCTAAATCCTCTTCTTATCCGGAACGAAGATAATTTCATCACTGTCTTTACACGAAACATCAAAGATCATGGTTATACCAAATCACAGTTCTCATTCATAATCATACTAATAAATTCATCTTTGCACCACGGCAAAGATATTCATCACAGTTCATCTTTGCACTTTCGTGCCAAAGATATTCAACAACAAGTCATCTTTGCACTACGAGCCAAAGATATTCAACAACAGTCATCTTTGCACTACTACGGGCCAAAGATATTCATCAATAATTCATCTTTGCGCTACTGGTAAAGATATTCATATATTAAAGAAACACATAATCATTTGAGGAAGTTATATAACAATAATTATAACCATTTGTCGATCAATTCACCTTTGACTTAAGCTAAAAAATATTCAATTGTAAATTAAATGGTCATGATCATACCAAGTCAACAATTCAACTTTTGCACCATCTTGATCAAAGAGAACCTATAGTCACGATCATACCAATAATCTACCCATCTTTACACTCAAGTCAAAGAGAAATATCATCATTAGGGTTATAAGAATGTTATATAAAAACAATATAATCAAAACATGGTTTTAATTTCAAGAGTAAGATTCATAAATCAACGATAATTTGGTGGTAGAGAGAAGAAACCAATTTGTCGTGAATAGTACTTCGTATTCATACATAGTATCGTCATATACGCAGTATGTAGTAACCTATTACACGAAAAGATAAAGTTTCATAATAAAATTCATATCCATATTTATAACACCTTAATCCAAATGTTATAAATCACTTAGAAATCTCATAATCTAATATTATTAATATTATAATAATATTTTAATCATTTCTTAAACTTATAAATAATTTAATCCAATTATTTACACTTTAATAATTAATGCATTTAATCATCTAAAAATGCCAAACTCATAAGATTTCATCATCATTAACCAAAACCCTCATAAAAATCTGCATATACCTCATATATGATTCTCAAGCCAATAAATCATATTTTCCAATTTTCTTACTTCACATAACATATTTAATTCATTTACTCATAACTAGAATATTTTCATGAAAAATACCAAATCAGTTCCAAAAATATTTCTTTTCTGGAATTTAGCATAACATAGTCCCATATTGAACATATATTTTTCTCAAAATTTTAAAAATTCATTTACTATTTTTCATATGGTCAAAACCATCGAATATTTAAACATTTATCATAAATTATACTTTTATCCAAAAATTCTGAAATTTACACGGTATACTGATATTATATAGATGTACTCCCAATAAAAATTTCATCAATTTTGGAGTTAATCACAAGGAGTTATAAGCGGTTACTTTTAAAATAGTCTTTTCTCATAAAATCCATAACTCCTAATCTATACTTCCAAAAATCGCCATTTTTGGACACACTTTACAAAACTCATCAAAATATCATTTCAAATTTTTCCAGAATTTTTGAAGGTTCAGAAAATTTTTGAAACTAAAAACATAATAACCCTTAAAATCCCTTACTATCCCTTTACCTCAAAAAAGCAAAGACTTGATTTGGAATAATTAATTGAATCGAAACTTGCAACTGTGATAGAAATACTCAAAGTATACTCAAAATACTCACAAGAATATGCTCGATAATATAGAGAGAGAAAACTTCAGGTTTTCGTGTGATTTTCAATTCTAACCTAAGACCCTATTTATAGGAAAATACTTAGAACACCAAAGCGTAAAAATTTAATAAAATATTAATATATATTATTTTTATTCCAAAGCACACTTATTTTGCTTCAAAACCTCAGCCACCAAAACAGCCCACCTCACAAGACTTGCACAAAAAACGTTTTGTTATTTAAATTATTTTAAACTTCCAAAATTAATTATTTGAGCTTGAACTTCAATAATTCATAATAAATAGCCCTTTTATCAAAAAATTTGAATCTCGCTTCTTTTTATAGGAAATTCAATTCTCTACAACTTTGCGAAGAAAGTTTTCCAAATTCCAAATGAGAAATTGGCCGAAATCCACAAACGGATGATTTTACGATCTATAATCAAATTTCAGTCAAGAAATGGGGTCCACCGACATGTTTAATATGTTTTAAACATTTATTATAACAAAAATATTCTTAATCCTCATATACTCATATATTCCACATTCACTTTGTAAAAATATCATCATTATTATATTATTAAAATAATATATTTAAATGAATTATTTTATCGAGAAAAAGATAAAATATTAATTTTCAACAATTGTCACTTTAAAATTTTCTCCATCTATATCCACATAAAATAAATATTTTTCTCATCATAAAATCAATAATTAATTATTCACAAATAATATTACATAATCACAATATTAACAACCAGGCGGTTCACAGAAAAGGGGGCTTTTCAATAAGAATTTCTCATCTAATGTGCAATTAGGTGACCAAACCTCTCCTTAAAACAGAACTTTCTAGACATTGCCAATAATGTTATCCAATAATATTATTTAGATAATATGAATTATTGCTCCGATAATGGAAAATATTAAACGTGACAATTATTGAAACAACAATAATATAAAATATCAACGTAGCAATTATTGAATCGATAAAATAAAATATTGAGCGATAATTATTGTAACAATTATTGAGTAATGCCTTCTTACGAAAAAAAATTTATCATGCTTCATGAATAGTACTCGTGAATAGTAACTCGTGAATAGTAACTCATGAATAGTAACTCGTGAATAGTAACTCATGAATAGACGGTGGTTTTGGCCATATGAAAAATAGTAAATGAATTTTAAAATTTTGAGAAAATATATGTTCAATATGGGACTATGTTATGCTAAATCCCGTAAAAGAAATATTTTGGAACCGATTTGGTATTTTCATGAAAATATTCTAGTTATGAGTAAATGAATTAAATATGTTATGTGAAGTAAGAAAATTGGAAAATATGATTTTATGGCTTGAGAATCATATATGAGGTATATGCAGATTTTGATGAGGGTTTTGGTTATTGGGTGATGAAATCTTATGAGTTTGGCATTTTATGATGATTAAATGCATTAATTAGTAAAGTGTAAACAATTTAATTAAATTGTTTATAAGTTTTGGAAATGATTAAAATATTATTGTAATATTAATAATATTAGATTATGAGATTTCTAAGTGATTTATAACATTTGGATTAAGGTGTTATAAATATTGATATAGATTTTATTATGAAACTTTATCTTTTCGTGGTCGAGGTTACTATACTGCACGATATCACGGTACCATGTACAAATACGGGTCTTATTCATGACAAATTGGTTTTCTTCCGACCAAATTATCGTTGATTTATGAATCTTACTCTTGAAATTAAAACCATGTTTTGATTATATTGTTTTTATATAACATTCTTATAACCCTAATGATGATATTTCTCTTTGACTTGAGTGTAAAGATGAGTAGATTATTGGTATGATCGTGACTATAGGTTCTCTTTGGCCGATGGTGCAAAAGTTGAATTGTTGAATTGGTATGATCATGACCATTGAATTTACAATTGAATATTTTAGCTTAAGTGCAAAGGTGAATTGATCAACATGGTTATAATTATTATTATAACTAACCGAAATGGTTATGTATTTCTTTGATATATGAATATCTTTGGCTCAGTAGTGCAAAGATGACTTGTTGATGAATATCTTAACCTCGTAGTGCAAAGATGAATTATTAATGAATATCTTTTGCTTCGAATGCAAAGATGGCTTTGTTGTTGAATATCTTTGCTTTTGTAGTGAAAAGATGAATTATTGATGAATATCTTTGGCTCGTAATGCAAAGATGACTTTTGTTGTTGAATATCTTTTGCTTTCAGTAGTGCAAAGATGAATTATTGATGAATATCTTTAGCTTTCGTAATGCAAAGATGATTTTGTTGATGAATATCTTTGCTTTGTAGTGTAAAGATGAAGCTGTTGATGAATATCTTTGGCCGTGGTGCAAAGATGAATTTATTAGTATGATTATGAACATGAATCGTGATTTGGTATAACCATGATATTTGATGTTTAGGGTAAAGGCGGTGATGAAAATTATCTTCATCACGGATGAGAAGAGAATTTAGAATCACAATTATGATTATGAGTTATTCATATGATTGTGGAAAGGAACCTTGATTGATGTTACAGGATAAAATATTGTTGGTGGACTTTTAACGTGGAGAAAACAATAGACTTTATAGTCTATTTGACTCTTTTAATTGATTGCCTCGTTCCACTGCAACTATGGTTGAAAAGTTTTATCATCTACCATATGTTCTAAATCTCGATTTATTCGATGAAGACTATTGATAATTTATTTATCTTTAGTCATAATATTCTTTTATTGAGCTAGTTGTGCTTTCACCCTTTTTGTTTCCTGATTCCTTTCGAATGTAATAAAAGTGTAGTTGGGTTGGTTGGCGGGGATAACAAGGGAATATAACGGTGGTCTATAGTTGTTGAGGTTCTCCCTAAAGAGTATGGAAATAATTTTATTGAGGACTTTAGTGTGTTGTATTTTATACATCATTTAATAGTTATTTTTGGTGAATTAAATAGGGTGAGGCGAACCCAACTTTGGAAGGTGTTTTGTCACTTATCATACAAGATGTCTAATGACATACAAACTCGTGTTATCATAAGACATGGTTGTGCTCATCCACTTCTTTGAGTATATTTACAAGCACTACCTATATAATCTTGGTGTTTGTTTGGAGTATAATACCTGATTAGAGGCAGTGGAGATAATGATATGTCAAGAGAAGACTCACCATTGGGAAGAATATGATAGTAATCTTCTCGTTTTTTCTTTGGGGTCTATTAGGTCAACCAAGGATAATTCTGTGGCCATATGATATCTACCATAACCTAAAAAGCATGGACTCCATGTATGAAGGTTTCTTGAGCACTTCCCAAAGATTCTAATTTCTAAAACAGGTTTTTGACTATACCTTTATGTAAGGTGTCATTGTACACGACGTCTTCTGATTGGTATATATTTGTATCCAAACTCACAGCATATGTGTTGTTGTATTTTGCATGACAATTATTGTAATAAAGTTGTAGTTGTTTTCCGTACCATATATTTGGTGACTCAGAATGGGTTGGATGGAATGGACCTATTTTGGGGTCGTCATAGTTGGTATCAGAGCTTAGGGATATGATCTCTGGCGGAGATTGGGATTAGAACTAGGAGGGGAGAGATGAGTAAATCCTTCTTTAGTGTGTCCTACCTAAGCTTATTTGTTGGTCTGTCATAATATCGGGATATTATGTGATATGTTAATTTGTTAAATTAACCCTTGTTTTGAAGTTGTATTCTAGAATGATATCTAAAATCTGAGGAGATGAGCAATGGAGAAATCATGATGATTGGGAGATAGAATCGAAATGAAAAAAGGTATTCTCGACTCTTTGAAATACAGTGCGTAAATTTCGGGGACGAAATTTCATAAGGAGGGTGATTGTAAGACCGAATTTTATGAAATAAAAGTATTCAATTTTTTTAAATTACTATTCATGAGTTCTTATTCATAAGTTCTTATTCACAAGTTACTATTCATGAGTTCTTATTCACGAGTTCTTATTCATGAGTTCTTATTCACGAGTTACAATTCACGAAAGTACTATATTCATGAAGCGTGATAATTTTTTTCGTAAGAAGGCATTACTCAATAATTGTTACAAAGTAATTCTTTGTTCAATATTTTATTTTATTGATTCAATAATTGCTACGTTGATATTTTATATTATTGTTGTTTGATAATTGTCACGTATGATATTTTCTATTATCAGACAATAATTCATATTATTTGAATAATATTATTGGATAACATTATTGGCAATGCCTAGAAAGTTTCTGTCTAAGGAGAGGTTTGGTCACCTAATCTGCGGCATGATGAAGGAGAAATTCTTATTGGAAAGCCCTCTTCCTAAGGCCGCTTGGTTATTAATATTGTGATTATGTAATATTATTTGTGAATAATTAATTATTGATTTTTATGATGAGGAAAATATTGATTTTATATGGATATAGATGGAGAAAATTTTTAAAATGACAATTGTTGAAATTAATATTTTATCTTTTTACGATAAAATAATTCATTTAAATATATTATTTTAATAATATATTAATGGTGATATTTTTACAATGAATGTGGAATATATAAGTATATGAGGAGGAAGAGTATTTTATGGCATTAAATGTTTTAACACATGTTTTTGTGTGTTGGTGGACACAATTATTGTAGAAATTTGATTATAGCACACGTAAAATCGCTTGGTTTGTGGATTTCGGTTAATTTCTGTTTGGAATTTGGAAAAACTTTCTTCTGCAAAGTTGTAGAGAATTGAATTTCCTTTAAAAGTAACCGCTTATAACTCCTTGTGATTAACTCCAAAATTGATAAAATTTTGATTGGGAGTACATCTATATAATATCAACATCTGAGTGTAAATTTGAGAATTTTTGGATAAAAGTATAATTTATGATAAATGTTTAAATATTAGGTGGTTTTGGCCATTTAAAAAATGGTAAATGAATTTTTAAAATTTAGAGAAAAAATATATATTCAATATGGAACTATGTTATGCTAAATCCCGAGAAAAGAAATATTTTTTGAACCGATTTGGTATTTTTCATGCAAATATTCTAGTTATGAGTAAATGAATTAAATATGTTATGTGAAGTAAGAAAATTGGAAAATATGATTTTATGGCTTGAGAATCATATATGAGGTATATGCAGATTTTTGATGAGGGTTTTGGTTATTGGTGATGAAATCTTATGAGTTTGGCATTTTATGATGATTAAATGCATTAATTAGTAAAGTGTAAACAATTTAATTAAATTGTTTATAAGTTTAAAAAATGATTAAAATATTATTATAATATTAATAATATTAGATTATGAGATTTCTAAGTGATTTATAACATTTGGATTAAGGTGTTATAAATATGGATATGAATTTTATTATGAAACTTTTATCTTTTCGTGTCGAGGTTACTTTATGCGTATACGGTCTTATGTACGAATACGAAGTACTATTCACGATAAATTGGTTTTTCTTCCGACCAAATTATCATTGATTTATGAATCTTACTCTTGAAATTAAAATCATGTTTTGATTATATTGTTTTTATATAACATTCTTATAACCCTAATGATGATATTTCTCTTTGACTTGAGTTTAAAGATGGGTAGATTATTGGTATGATCGTGACCATAGGTTCTCTTTGCCCGAGAATGCAAAAGTTGAATTGTTGATTGGTATGATCATGACCATTGAATTTACAATTGAATATTTTTAACTTAAGTGCAAAAGGTGAATTGATCAACATGGTTATAATTATTGTTATATAACTTCACGAGATGATTATGTATTTCTTTGATATATGAATATCTTTGGCTCGTAGTGCAAAGATGACTTGTTGATGAATATCTTAGCCTGTAGTGCAAAGATGAATTATTGATGAATATCTTTAGCTTGTAATGCAAAGATGACCCGTTGTTGAATATCTTTGCTTTGTAGTGCAAAAGATGAATTATTGATGAATATCTTTGGCTTGTAATGCAAAGATGACCCGTTGTTGAATATCTTTAGCCTGTCGTGCAAAGATGAATTATTGATGAATATCTTTTGCTCGTAATGCAAAGATGACTTTGTTATTGAATATCTTTGCTTTGTAGTGCAAAAGATGAATTATTGATGAATATCTTTGGCTCGTAATGCAAAGATGACTGTTGTTGAATATCTTTTGCTTTGTAGTGCAAAGATGAATTATTGATGAATATCTTTGGCTCGTAATGCAAAGAAGATGACTGTTGTTGAATATCTTTAGCATGTAGTGTAAAGATGAAGTGTTGATGAATATCTTTGGTAGTGGTGCAAAAAGATGAAATTATTAGTATGATTATGAGCAGAGGCGTGATTTGGTATATAATCATGATATTTGATGTTTCGGTAAAGGCGGTGATGAAAATTTATCTTCGTCTGGATGAGAAGAGAATTTAGAATCACAATTATGATTATGAGTTATTCATATGATTGTGGAAAGGAAGGCTGTTGATTGATGTTACGGGGGATAAAATATTGTTGGTGGACTTTTAACGTGGAGAAGACAATAGACTTTATAGTCTATTTGACTCTTTTAATGGATTGCTTCGTTCGCGTGCAACTATGGTTGAAAAGTTTTATCATCTACCATATGTTCTAAATCTACGATTTATTCTTGATGAAGACTATTGATAATTTATTTATCTTTAGTCATAATATTCTTTCTTGAGCTAGTTGTGCTCACCCTTTTGTTTCACAATTCCTTTCGTGTAATAAAAGTGTAAATTTGGGTTGGCCCGGGGATAAAAGGAATATGACGGTGGTCTATAGTTGTTGAGGTTCTCCTAAAAAGTATGGAAATAATTTTATTGAGGACTTTAGTGTATTGTATTTTATACATCATTTAATAGTTATTTTTGGTGAATTAAATAGGGTGAGGTGAACCTGACTTTGGAAGGGTGTTTTGTCACTATCATACAAGATGTCTAATGACATACAAACTCGTGTTATCATAAAGACATGGTTGTCTTTCATCCACTTCTTGAGTATATTTACAAGCACTACCTATATAATCTTGGTGTTTGTTTGGAGTATAATACCCAATTAGAGCAAAGTGGAGATAATGATATGTCAAGAGAAGACTCACCATTGGGAAGAATATGATAGTAATCTTCTCGTTTTTCTTTTGGGGTCTATTAGATTGACCAAGGATAATTTTGTGGTCATATGATATCTACCATAACCTAAAAGCATGGCCTCCCATGTATGAAGGTTTCCTTGAGCACTTCCCAAAGATTCTAATTTCTAAAACAGTTTTTGACTATACCTTTATGTAAGGTGTCATTGTGACGTGCTACAGTTGGTATATATTTGTATCCAAACCCACTGCATATGTGTTGTTGTATTTTGCACGACAATTGTTGTAATAAAGTTGTAGTTGTTTTCCGTACCATATATTTGGCGACTCAGAATGGGTTGGATGGAATGGACCTATTTTGGGGTCGTCACAGTTCTACGGTATTCTAACAAAATATAATATCACAACACATGCGACACAACAAAGGGGTTCTAACATGTACATGTTAAACTGAAACGAGATATCAACACAAAGTCTCCAAAAATATTAACATGCACATTATTACAAATATCAAAATAAATTTAGACATGTGTGCTAGTCTACAGAGTACAAATATGAGTTCCAACTATGAGCATGACGAAAATATCACGTTGAACTTGACAAGAAATAATCATGAGAGGCAATACTAATTTTTAAAACGCATAATGAAATGAATAAATTAAAAACAAAAGAGTCTCGCTGAAAGAGTACAGAATCCGTACCTGGAATCGATAATGCAATACCCAAATTTATACTCCAAATTTGACTCGTTAGACTCTCACTTACAATCTATATAATTAATAAAATTTTATTACAATCTAATCATTAATAACATAATACTATTAAATTTATTGTTAAAACTTTTATAACTATGTACGGCAAAAATTAATTAATACAAATTAATATACATAACTTTAATTGATTTACTAATTTTATATACAAATTTCATGGCCAAAAGATAATTTAAATATATATGCTAAAAGATTATTAAAATATAATATATATATATATATATATATATATATAATATAATGAATCTACTCCTTCAAAGAATCCACGTACATACACCACCTATAACATAATATATTTATAATTCTTTTTTATTTTGTGACTTTTGATCACATTATGACAACGATTTTTTTTTATTTTTTTTTAAGCAGCAGGTTCGGTAATCGGTGTATATATATAATAACATGATATCTATCATGTACAAGTACCGCAAAAAGATATTACAGAATGCCTATAATACAAATCCAAGTAAAATATGGTGCACAATATTGTTACAGATTTGGTCAAACTTGCGCCACTTCACTGAATTAATTATTAGCGAATTATAATCTTATGATACAAGTATAAATACCTTGAAAGAAATCACTCCCTCTTCCTCCCCGCAAAAATCTTTAGAGTATTCAATAGCTCTTTCATGTTAGTTGTTTTGTGTTTTACTTTTCTTTGGAAGAATAAAATAGCATATAATATTTAGGGTTCAAGTTTTTGTTACTTTCAATAATGTATTTATTTATATTATTAATTTATCAATTTTAATAGGATTTTAATATTATCCAAATATAAATTAAACCCAATTAGTTTTAAGGCCCAATTTTATAAATTTAATTTATCCATCACTTATTAATGTTTATTAGCCCACATAAATTAAATAACTAGTTTGACCCAAAAAAAAATGACAAAGTCCAATTAATATGTTTTAAAACAAAATAATTTTTTTATTATTTAATATTTTTTTTTTCTCGGGTATTACAAATAACATGGTATAGAAACAACTACAACTTTATTAATACAACATATAAACTGTGAGTTTAAATATAAATATTGCCATCTAAACAATATTCACACCCAAATAAGTCATCATTACAATTATTGGTACATTATTTTATAAAAATAATGAGGACTACTAAAACAATTTTCTAGAATCATCATTCCACACCCCAACTAGAACTTGCTACATTCTCGCCTCTTGAGAAAAAAATTGAACAAAAAAGAAAAGAGTGAGCTCAACTAGCCCAGTAAAGAATATTATGACTAAGATAATATAGAACAAACTATCGTTAGACTTCAACAGAGAAAAATCTGATAAAATACAATAGACAACAAATTTCAGATCAATATTCGCAGCGGAAAAAATAATTCATAGATGAGTTACGTAGAGGATGAAATCTACTATAATCTATGAATTTAAAAAGTCCATCATCAATATTTTATCCATGTAACATCAATCAATATTCATCTTGAATCAAATATTCATCTTTGCACTACAGGCCAAAGATATTCATCAGTTGGTCATGTTCATCTCAACACCTGTTCATATTTGCACTACGGGCCAAAGATATTCATAAGAAAATTATTAATCTTTGCACTACAAGCCAAAGATATTCGGTAATATCATCATTTAGGACTGAGGATGATAAAAAATATTTTAAAGAAAACGAATCTAGTGAAACAAAAGAACAAATATTAAGGATTCGTATTTTAAACAATCCGAGTTTAAAAATACTTCATAAATAATCATAGTGAAGTAAAATTCAAGAATGATCAAAACATGGATACAATCAAAAAGCTAGTATCCATAATACATATTTTGGACAAAAAATAAAATTTAATTTTTACGTGAATAGTCACAGTATTCGTGAATAGTCCGTAGTATATCGTGAATAGTAACTCAGAGCACTAAAAGACAAGAATTTCACAAGAAAAATCTTACAAAATATTACGGCATAATGATATTAGAAGAAATAATATCATTTAAAAAAAAATAACATCCTTACCTCGAAAAGACAAAGATTACAAATTTGGAATATCGGATATAGTCTTTGAAAGGAAATTGCAAAGTATAACAACATTCAAGGTATCAAAATACTCACAAGAATATGCTCGATAATATATATAGAGAAAACTTTAGTTTCTGGTGTGATTTTTAATTCTAACAAAAGCACCCTATTTATAGAAAAATGCTTAGAATACCAAAGCAGAAAATTTAATAAAATAATATTATTTATTAACTAAATTCCTTCGCACACCACCAGGTGATTTCAACCACTTAACACATGTCCCACAAATGAAAAAAACGTTTTTCTTAATTAAAATATTTTAAACTTCAAAAATTAATTATTCCGGAACTTTGGAACTTCAATAATTCATAAAAAATAGCCCTTTTATCAGAAAAATTCAAACCTTATGTCCTTTTCATAGAAAATTCCATTCTCTACAACTTTGCAAAAGAAAGTTTTTCCAAATTCAAAACAGAAATTGACCGAAATCCACAAACGGACAATTTTACAGGCTATAATCAAATTTCAGTCAAGAAATGGGCCCACAAACATGTTTAACATGTTTTAAACAATTTTTAGTGACAAAAATACTCTTCCTCCTTATTTATTCATATATCCTACATTCATTGTAAAAATATCATCATTATTATATTATTAAAATACAATAATATATTTAAATGAATTATTTTATCGAAAAAGATAAAATATCAATTTTCAACAATTGTCACATTAAAAATTTTCTCCATCTATATCCACATAAAATGAATATTTTCCTTATCATAATAATCAATAATTAATTATTCACAAATAATATTACAGAATCACAATCTGAAACAACCGGTAGTTTCAGGAAAGAGGGCTTT
Source organism: Panax quinquefolius (assembly GCA_020205615.1). Classification (NCBI taxonomy): domain Eukaryota; kingdom Viridiplantae; phylum Streptophyta; class Magnoliopsida; order Apiales; family Araliaceae; genus Panax; species Panax quinquefolius. Next base: position 129,854,406 of record CM035161.1, read on the forward strand.
CAATAAGGATTTTCACATCAAGCAATTAGGTGCCCAAACCTCTCCTTGCATGACAGAACTTTCTAGTCATTGCCAATAATATTATCTAGTAATATTATTCAAATAATATGAATTATTGATCTGATAATGAAAATATTGTGTAGTGACAATTATTGAAACAACAATAATATAAAATATCAACGTAGCAATTATTGAATCAATAAAATAAAATATTGAACAGTAACCACTGTAACAATTATTGAGTAGTGCCTTCTTACGTAAGAATCAATAATTGGTGCAATATCGTGTGCTACTGTGTTTTAACCACCAGGTATTTTAACAGTATTAACGGTAACAACTACGTCGTTATTTATAAACAACTTATACTTGTTGTTTTCTTCATTCAATCGTTTTCCGTTTTGGTGCCCACACAAGGCTGCGCCGTCGTACGAATATTACCCGATGGTAAGAATATTCCACGACCAAACGAATATTCTCCGATAAAAAATGAATATTTTATAACCACTTGCTTATTTGAAATATTTGTGCATTTTACCCATAACTAACCACATTAATCAAATCAACCCTTACTATTTCAAAATAATAAATAGAGGAAATTCAATTTCATTTAATAATAAGTTGGGGTCTTACAACCTCCCCTCCTTATGAAATTTCGTCCTCGAAATTGACGTACGTACCTGGTGTTTTGAAAAGGTGAGCATACCTAGCTTTCATTTCCGTTTCCAACTCCTAGGTCATTTCTTCAATAGCATGGTTTCTCCACAAAACTTTGACTTAGGGTATGACCTTTGTGCGTAGAACATGGTCCTTCCTATCCAAGATCTTGACAGGTACCTCCTCGTACGTTAAGTCTTCGGCTATCTCGTCTGGTTCTAACTCAATAACGTGGTTGAGGGTCTTTCACATATTTACGTATACGGATATGTGAAAAACATTATGAACACGAGACATACTCGGAGGTAACGCGCAGTCTATAGGCCACATTTTCTACTCGATTCGCCAAGAATCTGAAATGGACCAATAAATCGTGGATTGAGCTTTCCTCTTTTCCAAATCTTGTAACTCCCTTCTATGGAGCAACAGCATGACAATACATGATCCCCAATACTAAATTCCACGTCCTTTCGATGAAGATCCGCATAACTCTTTTGTCGATCTTGTCGCTTATATATCGTTGTTGAATCATTTGGATCTTTTCAGAGTCACACGTATCAACTCTGGTCCCAACAATGTTGCTTCACCAACCTCATCCCAACATCTTTGGAGAGCGACACTTACGTCCATATAATGCTTGAATGGAGCCACACCTATACTTGCACGATAAGCTGTTGTTGTAGGAGAATTCCACCAAAGGTAAATATTTATCCCAACTCCCTTTGAAGTCTAGGGCACAGAGTCTTAATAGATCTTCAAGAGTTTGAATAGTCCTCTCTAATTGTCCGTCCATTTGAGGATGGTATGCCGAACTGAATCATAAATCCATGCACATAGCTTTTTGCAAACTAACCCAAAATCGTGAAGTAAATCTTGGGTCACGATCCGAAACTATGGATACTGGCATGCCATACAATCTCACAATCTCATTTACATACATATGAGCAAGACGTTCAAGGGAATAAGTCTCCCGTATCGGCAAGAAATGAGCAGACTTGGTTAATCTATCAACAATAACCCAAATAGCATTTATGCCTTGAGAAACCGTGGGAAGACCCATACCGAAATCCATGGTAATGTGTTTCCACTTTCATTTCGGGATCTCAAGTGGTTGCAATGGACCTTTAGGCACTTGATGCTCCGCCTTTACACGCTGACAAGTTAAACACCTCGAGATAAACTTTGCAATCTCTCTCTTCATATTGTTCCACCAAAATGTATGTCGAAGATCACGATACTTTTTGGTACTTCCAGGATGGATTGCAAATGGTGTATTGTGTGCTTCCATCATGATTTTGTACTTAAAATCAGAGTCGTTAGGGACACAAAGTCTGGAGTGTACTCGAAGTATTTCTTCTTCATCGATTCTTGCTTTTGGAATAGCACCTTCTTGTACTTTCTTCTTCATACGCATTAGCTCCGGGTCTGTGGCTTGAGCAACTTTAACTTTATCGATTAAAGTTGGTTTTATGCGTATACTTGACATCATCGCACTCATTCCTGCATATGATCTTCTACTCAACGCGTCAGCTACCACGTTTGCTTTTCCAGGATGGTATTGAATGGTGTGGTCATAATTTTTTAACAGCTCGAGCCAACGTCATTGCCGCATGTTGAGTTCCTTTTGGGTGAAGAAATATTTGAGGCTTTTATGGTCTGAATATATCTCCACTTTCTCCCCATATAGATAGTGCCTCCAGATCTTTAATAAAAAGCTTATTGCCGCTAACTCTAGATCATGAGTAGGATAATTCCTCTCATACTCTTTAAGTTGTCACGAGGCATAGGCTATGACTTTCCCACGTTGCATGAGAACACATCCTAACCCTTTGCCTGAAACATCGCTGTAGATAACAAATCCATCCAAACCAGATGGTATTGTCAGAACAGGTGTCGAAATGAGTCTCCTCTTAAGCTCTTGGAAACTCTTTTCGCATTCCTCGCTCCATACGAATTTTGTATCTTTCCGAGTCTGCTGAGTTAACGGAGTAGCAATTCGAGAAAATCCTTCCACGAATCACCGATAATAACCAGCTAAGCCCAGAAAGCTACGTACTTCGGTTACCGTCTTCGTTTGCTTCCAACTTTGTATTGCATCAATCTTCGCCGGGTTAACAGATACTCCATGTATTGACACCACGTGCCCAAGGAATGCTACTTCCTTAAGCCAGAACTCACATTTCTTCAACTTGGCATATAGCTTGTTTTCACGAAGCCTTTGGAGTACCAGTTTCAAATGGTGCTCATGATCTTCACGGCTTTTGGAATATATGAGGATGTCATCAATAAAGACAACAACGAACTGATCCAAATAATCCTTGAATACTCGGTTCATCATATCCATGAAAGCCGTAAGAGCATTAGTCAATTCAAAAGACATGACTAAGAATTTATAATGCTCGTACCGAGTTCTGAAAGCAGTCTTTGGAATGTCATCAATTTTAATCTTCAACTGATGATATCCAGAACGAAGAACGATCTTTGAAAAGAATTTGGCGCCTTGCAACTAGTCAAACAGATCAATAATACGAGGTAACGGGTACCTATTTTTGATGGTGACATGATTCAACTCCCGATAATCAATACAAAGTCGCATACTTCCATCTTTCTTCTTCACGAATAAAACAAGAGCACCCCAAGGAGACATACTAGGATGAATAAAACCTATGTCTAACAATTCCTGTAGTTGGGTTTTTAACTCCTGAAGTTCAATATGAGCCATTCGATATGGGGCTTTGGAAATGGGTTTTGTACCGGATTCAAGGTCGATACAAAATTTAATTTCATGCTCTGGGGGTAGGCCAGGAAGTGTTTTAGGGAATACGTTAGGAAATTCATTAATAATAGAAATATAATTCAAAACTGACGTATTTTTGTTTAGATCCGTGACATGAGCTAAGAAAGCTTGACATCCGTTTTTCAATAAACGAATAGGTTTATGGCTTGAGATGACAGTGATGGATTTTAATGGTTGGTTACTTGAATTCGCATAATAGGTTGGTTAGGAATATGAAAGCTAACAACCTTACGAAAACAATCGATTTTAGCATGATGAGTAGTTAACCAATCAATCCCTAAAATCACATCAAATGCAAGTATTTTCAAAGAAATAAGATCGACATGTAACGTGCGGTTACCGATATGAATTAAACAAGACTTATAAACGGTGGATGTAATGAAGGTTTCTCCCAGCGGAGTTTCAATGAGATAAGTCAAAGTCTAATTTCTCCGAGTCAAATTTAAGCGTTGGCGCAAGTAGGAGAAATAAAGGAATGGATAGAACCGATATCAAATAAAGTATAAACCTCGCTAGAGTTTATGATTAGCTTACCGTGATCACCTCGTTCGGATTCCTCACTTTTGGGAGGTTACGACAAATGTTCTCCTTGAACTCTGGAATTTTGTCTTATGGGACACCTTTTGATGCCTCCATCCCAATTTGGACTTGACTTTGGTGCATGACAAAATCAAAGCTAGGTGGCCTTCTTTTTCATAATTATAACATGCTTTGACCGCATCGTGCGGTTTGGACTTATGTGTCCTTCCCTCCACATTTGTAACATAAGGCAAAGCGGTCGTTCTCCTTCCTTATCAACGGGTCTTTGGTCTTGGCGTCCTTCCATCTTCTTACGAACCTTCTCTTCTTGAACTTTCCACTCTATTGTCTTGGCCATGATTACCACCAAAGTGGTTATCATTTCTGGCATCATTGATTCCTCCATGTTTGTTGTCACCGCTTCGATCTTCTTCGCTACCTTTGGTATTATCGACTTGTCACCGCTTCTCTCTCTTGGTTGGGTTGACTCATTATCGCGCTCCAATAACTGAGCCCAAGGAATGCTACTTCCTTAAGCCAGAACTCACATTTCTTCAACTTGGCATATAGCTTGTTTTCACGAAGCCTTTGGAGTACCGACGAATGGTGCTCATGATCTTTCACTTTGGAATATATGAGGATGTCATCAATAAAGACAACAACGAACTGATCCAAATAATCCTTGAATACTCGGTTCATCATATCCATGAAAGCCGTAGGAGCATTAGTCAATCCAAAAGACATGACTAAGAATTTATAATGCCCATACCGAGTTCTGAAAGCAGTCTTTGGAATGTCATCAATTTTAATCTTCAACTGATGATATCCAGAACGAAGATCGATCTTTGAAAAGAATTGTGCTCCTTGCAACTGGTCAAACAGGTCATCAATACGAGGTAGTGGATACCTATTCTTGATGGTGACATGGTTCAATTCCCGATAGTCAATACAAAGTCGCATACTCCCATCTTTCTTCTTTACAAAAAAAGCAGGAGCACCCCAAAGAGATGTACTAGGGCCGAATGAAACCAGATGTCTAAAAACTCCGTAGTTGGACCTTTAACTCCACGAAGTTCAATAGGAGCCATTCGATATGGGGTTTTAGAAATGGGCTTTGTACCAGGTTCAAGATCAATAAAGAATTCAACTTCACGTTCTGGGGGTAGACCGAGAAGTTCTTCAGGAAATACGTCAAGAAATTTACTAAAAAAAGGAATATTATTCAAATTCGACATATCTTTATTCAAATCCATAACATGGGCTAAGAAAGCTTGACATCCGTTTTTCAATAAACGAATAACTTTATGACTTGATATTACAGTGATTGATTTTAGTGGTTTAGTTGCTTGAATTCATACAACAGGTTGGTTAGGAATATGAAAACTAATAACCTTACAAAAACAATCAATTTTGGCATGATGAGTAGTTAACCAATCAATCCCTAAAATCACATCAAAAGCAAGTATCTTTAAAGAGATAAGGTCAACAAGTAATGTGATGGTGCCAACTTGGATCAAACAAGATTTATAAACAGTGGATGTGATGAAAGTTTCTCCTAACGGAGTCTCCACAGATAAATCATAGTCTAATTTCTCCGGAGTCAAGTTTAAACGTTGAGCACAAGCAGGAGAGATAAATGAATGGATAACACTGGTATCTAGTAAGGTATAAACTTCGCAAGAATTTATGATTAGCTTACCCGTGATCACTGTTGGTCGATTTCGCATTCAATGAATACGTGCAAGCATACACGGTCAACAAGTAATAAAGTGAAAGTAGAATATCGTTCCCACGAGGAATTATTTAATAAAAATTACCAAGTACTAACTCTTAACCAAATCAATTTTATTTAAACAATCGCAAATTGTGATTAAGACAATTAATTCAAATAAATAAAGATTAAGACTCAAATAAATAAAGATTAAGACTCAACGAATGAATTCAGATAAATAAAGATTAAGACTTCAATATCCCCAATTATGAACTATAAATCAATTATCCAATTATCCCAATTATTATGCCTACTGAATTGTTAACAGAAATTCTCAAATGTCAAAAGTCCTTTTCCAAGTGATCAATTGCCTTCTATTCAATCCAGATTAATCTTGCTATATTCCTTTGTAAAACAATTGAATTAAACTCTTTTCAATCCCAATTCCTTATGTGTTACATGCGGTGAACAAATATTTCCATTCAATTCACAAACCTAATTATTCACTTTGCAAATAACTAAGTCACATGATATCATGCCCAGTTCTAACCCTAGAATTCCTCTTTCAATTCCTTCTAGAGTAACAAGATAATTACTGATCAGATAATTAATCAATAAGCATAAGGCAAGATAAACAACTCACTTTGACACAAATAATTGGAATAAATCAAATAACTAATTTATAGCCATAAAAGGTTCAATTGAAATCTTAATAAAAGAGTTAGTTCATAATTAATGAATTAAAACCAAGAATCCACAATTGAATAGACATTAAAAGATAAAAGTATGATAAGAGAAGAAAATAAAATCATTGTCAACCAAATCGATGCTCCCCTCTCTTCTTCGCTCTTGATCTTCAGTGTTCTTCAATTTGCTTCAATCTCCAATGGCTAATTAAGAACTAGAGTTTATATTCTAATCTAATGGAGTGTTTTTATCTAGTCTAATCTATATAATCTCCTCTTTATTTTATGCCTTACGTCATGTATTTATGGTTACAAGTCCAATTTTTAGCTTAGGAACAAACTCAATCCAATTTGGAGTCAAAAAGGTGTCAAAATTCGCCTAAAATACGTCCGAGCCTCACTGGACCTTCCCCAAAGTGCTCAGTGCTGTTGGGCACATACGCAAGAGCGCTCCCCAGTGCCTCGACGCTGCAAATAGGCATGATTTGGGCGCCCCGACGCTAGCCCCATTTTCTGACATTTTCTACTCCAACGTCCTTTGGGAAAATGACCATAACTTCTTCGTCCGAACTCTTATTTCGATGATTCAAGATGTTTCGGAAAGAGGAGAAGTAAATCTACAACTTTCATTCTTTGACATTTTCGAAATAAGGTTCGGAGAATTACTCAAATTGGCTCTGAAGTGACTGCTATATAAATGACAAGCCGAAAACGCGAATCTAGCCACCCCAAACGTCGATCCAAGTAACTTTTGTCCCAATTCCTACAACACAACATAAAACATGCATGAATAGACACAAACACTTAAAATCAATCAAAAGATTAAGCTCAAACGCACTCAATTATGAGTATAAAACTCACTCATCAAATACCCCCAAACTTAAACCTTTGCTTGTCCTCAAGCAAAAATACAAAAGAACTAAAAATAAACAACTTAACTCAATTACATGAATGCATATGCATGATCTACTTTCTAACATACCTACGAACCCATTAATAAATTAGTATGATATATAGCAACAGGCCTCAAAGATACCATTGGTACTCAAACAATATATCCAATCAAGTCAAAGTCCATAACTCTAACCAATTAGTCAATCCAAACCAGTCATCACCCATGTTGTGTGTGTGTGCTTGTTAACCATTCTAACCAACCACAGTTCAAGATAATCACATAACAAACTTCTTAGAAGGAAAATTTCAGTTCCAATTCAATTACTTTTGTGAACATGACAACTCCGGTTAAAACTAAGCAATTACCAAGTCTAAGGGTAAATACAAGATTTATTTATACTTTTATTCAACCACGATGGCATTTTTGCTCTTTCTCGTGTTTTATTCATTTTTTTTTTATTTTCATGGTTGTGCAATGTCTTATTCCCTTAGGCTTTCCAATGCTACCTTAACGAGCTTTCGACCAACGACTCCCAAGCCATTAAGACCTTAGGGCGCTATTTAGGTGTAAAGACAATCCCCTCGGGCTTACTTACTCAAGTAACAAAGGCCACAAAACTAGACAAGCATGCCACGGTGTTTATTCTCTTTTTTTTTCTTGTTCTGGATTTTTTATTCTTTTTTTTTCTTCATTTATTTTTTTTTCTTTTTTTTCTTTTTATAATATATATATCCCATAGATTCCCCCCAAACTCAAGCTTTTACGTCATTCCAACCTTTACTGCCAGTTCGCTAATTTCTTTAAATTTTAACAAAGATTTTCCCTCAGAAACAAATTATGAAACCCTTGAACCAAGTGGATTAAAATAGTTAAACTTTAAGTGCTAACCGGTTACATAAGTTTAAGACAGGCTCAGATTATCATCATGATTAAAATTAGAACTCATCATCAATTATCAACATTGTTCAAGTTAACAATTAATACCAATCTTATCATAGGCCGAGCTAAGACCACACCAACCGATCACACAGATTCATGTAAAAATAAAAAAATGCAATTATACTACATGAACACATACTAATACAACACATATATGAATATGAAAATAACTACCATGTATTATATGCAACCTAAAAAAAACACAATGCTAACACATAAAAAAAATGAACTACCATACAGATAACTAACTATATGCAGTAAGACACTAAAATGCCCCCCCAAACTTAAACTAGACATTGTCCTCAATGACAAAGATAGAAAAATTAAAGCAGAGGACTTCCCTGAAAATATAGCAATCTTCCTCCTTGTCCGCTAAGTTTGGAGAATATGCTAGGCACATGGAACAAATTGGGCACCACACTTGAATTTGACTTGAATAACCTGTAAAACCATGATAGAAGCAATTTTATTAAATTCTAAATAAATGCAAATTCAAAACTATTAATATAAAACCTAATAAAAACTAAAAATAAAAATTAAACTTGGGTTTCCTCCCGATAAGTGCTTGTTTTATAGTCTCAGCCTGACTTCTTCAATTCTCTATCCAATTCCCCTTCGAAAATTGAGGAACCCTCCATCCATCAGAAGCAATGTCTCTTTTGGGAGGTTCCCATTAGTAATGACCCTTGAATGAAAGTCACCTAGCATCTTTCTTTTATATATGTTCCCCATTAAGAACGTCCAAAAACTAGGTGTTTCCTCCATTATGTCGATGATCAGATTAGGGCATTGAAGCTTAATAAACATAATGGGATCTTCCTCTATCTTCTCGTTTTCATCCCACCATGACTCCACAACTGCACTAACTCTTATGTCACAAAGAGCTTTGCCGACGACATGACTGCCAATTGGGCATGGTTTTGCGAAACTCCCCAGATTATTGAACTTTGGTGGAGGAGGCATATGGGATACTAATGAAATCGGCTCATCTTCGTTGAATCTCAAAGTTAGATCTTCGCCGATCTCCTTTTCTTGGTCCCCAAGTCTTTCCTCTCTTTCAACATCTATATCATTTGGCACATCCGATTGTAGATTTGGTTCGGGCTCATCATCAGTCTTGTCGTCCATGTCATAGAGCCAAGTGTATTGAGGACGGTTGTTCAACGCATGTGTTATCTGTCCCACTTGATTTTCCAGATTCTTTATCGACGCACCTTGGCTTTGCAAATTCAGCTCTATTTGATTAAATTTTTTTTCATTTTCCTTGTTCTTTTTTTCAGAAGCATTAATAAATCTATCCAAGGCTTCTTCCCAACTTGCTTTCCGCTCTAGTTGTTGTGTCTAATTTTGAAATTCAGATGTGTTTTATTATCTCGGCGCTTGAGCCTGAGCTTGATTGTTACTCCATGAAAACCTCGGATGATTTCTCCAACCTGGATTATATGCATTTTGATTTGGGTAAGGTTGGGTAGATCGATTATAGTTCCCTATGAATTGAGCAGATTCAGAATTTATGGCACATTGATCCGTAGCATGACCCCTAGCACATAATTCACAAACCATTGCTATCTGTTATGTGGATTGTGGACGCCATGTTTCCATTTGCTTAGCCATTGCGGACACATGTGCTGCCAATGCAGAAAATATCGCGAGTCCGTCAATCTCTATTTCCATTGGTTGAGTCATGTGATACACAAAGGCATCCATAGTACCTGAAAAGAGAGAAATATAGGAAGAGAATTAAAGAAAATAATAAATAAAAATGTTTATATTAAAACTAATTTGATAAAAATTAATATTGGCAAAATTATTAAACTAATTCCCCGGCAACGGCGCCAAAAACTTGTTGGTCGATTTCGCAATCAATGAATACGTGCAAGTATACACGGTCAACAAGTAATAAAGTGAAAGTAGAGTATCGTTCCCACGAGGAATTATTTAATAAAAATTACCAAGTACTAACTCTTAACCAAATCAATTTTATTTAAACAATCGCAAATTGTGATTAAGACAATTAATTCAAATAAATAAAGATTAAGACTCAACGAATGAATTCAGATAAATAAAGATTAAGACTTCAATATCCCCAATTATGAACTATAAATCAATTATCCAATTATCCCAATTATTATGCCTACTGAATTGTTAACAGGAATTCTCAAATGTCAAAAGTCCTTTTCCAAGTGATCAATTGCCTTCTATTCAATCCAGATTAATCTTGCTATATTCCTATGCAAAACAATTGAAATAAACTCTTTTCAATCCCAATTCCTTATGTGTTACATGCGGTGAACAGATATTTCCATTCAATTCACAAACCTAATTATTCACTTTGCAAATAACTAAGTCCATGATATCATGCCCAGTTCTAACCCTAAAATTCCTCTTTCAATTCCTTCTAGAGTAACAAGGTAATTACTGATCAGATAATTAATCAATAAGCATAAGGCAAGATAAACAACTCACTTTGACACAAATAATTGGAATAAATCAAATAACTAATTTATAGCCATAAAAGGTTCAATTGAAATCTTAATAAAAGAGTTAGTTCATAATTAATGAATTAAAACCAAGAATCCACAATTGAATAGACATTAAAAGATAAAAGTATGATAAGAATAGAATCATTGTCAAAGAAATGATGTCTCCCCCTCGCTTCGCTTCGATCTTGATCTTGGTGTTCTTCAATTTGCTTCAATCTCCAATGGCTAATTAAGAACTAGGGTTTATATTCTAATCTAATGGAGTGTTTTTATCTAGTCTAATCTATGTAATCTCCTCTTTATTTTATGCCTTATGTCATGTATTTATGGTTACAAGTCCAATTTTTAGCTTAGGAACAAACCCAATCCAATTTGGAGTCAAAAAGGTGTCAAAATTAGCCCCAAAATGCGTCCAAGCCTCACCAGACCCTTCCCCAGTGCCCCAGTGCTGGGCACGGTGCTGCATGACTACTCCCCAGCGCCCCGGCGCTGCAAATAGGCATGATTTGGGCGCCCCGACGCTGGCCCCATTTTCTGACATTTTCTACTCCGACGTCCTTTGGGAAAATGACCATAACTTATTCGTCCAAACTCTTATTTTGATGATTCAAGATGTTTCGTAAAGAGGAGAAGTAGATCTACAACTTTCATTCTTTTACTTTTTCGAAATAAGGTCCGGAGAATTACTCAACTTGGCTCTGAAGTAACTGCTATGTAAATGGCAAGCCGAAAACGTGAATCTAGCCACCCCAAACGTCGATCCAAGTAACTTTTGACCCAATTCCGACAAAATAACATAAAACAAGCATGAATAGACACAAACACTTAAAATCAACCAAAAGATTAAGCTCAAACGCACTCAATTATGAGTATAAAACTCACTCATCAATCACCTCGTTTGGGTTCCTTGCATTTTGACCAGTCATGACAAACGCTCTTCCAGGAACCGTTGACTTTGACTTTTCTGGGATAACCTTTTGAGTCACCATCATTCTTTGGACTTGGTTTTCGCTCTTGCATAATCTCGAGCGATATGTCCTTCCTTTCCATAATTATAATATACCTTGAAGCTGTTGTGGGAAGTTTGGGGTGATATGTCCCTCTTCTCAGATTTATAAGATCTATTTGGTGGTCGTTCTCCTCCCTTAGAACCCGGTTGTTCTTTGGTCTTTGACGTCTTAGCGTTATCATTGTTGAATCTTCTCTTTAAAATCCCCCACGACTCGCTTCTTCTATTTTCATGGCCTATGATTACCACAGAGTGGTTACCGCTTTGTCCGTATTTTTCTTCTCTCATTGGTTATGGTTGTTACGATGGCCGCCATCCATAGGGTATGATCTTCGTCGTGGTCCCTCGGTTGAGCGTACTCGTTATCTCGCTCTAATAATTGAGCCACATTGACAACATCTGAATAGAGAAAATTTATGAGAAATGAGATATTGGACGTATCTAGGGTTTCAAACCTCTTAGAAACATCCGCGTTATACGTTCCTCATTCTCCACCAAATGAGGTGCAAACCTGGATAACTCTGCAAACTTTGCCTCGTACTCGGACACCGTCATGTTGTTTTGTTCCAATCTAATAAACTTCACTTCCTTCATATGACGAATACTTTCAGGAAAGTACCTGTCATTGAACAGTTTCTGAAACGTCTCCCAAGACATGCCGAAATGCAATTTGGATGGGTACGCTTCACAAATTCCCACCGAATCGCCTCATTACGGAATATAAAGGTGGCGAATGGAACCTTCTGTTCCTCCGTGCATCCCAGGACATCGAATATCTTGCTAATTTGCTTGACCCACGTTTTCGCCGTAATCGGATCCGGCTTTCCCCAAAATTTTGGTGGTCCCAACTCTTTGAACTATTTGGCTGTGACAAACCGTGCGTTGTTATCATTTCCACCTGTATTTTGAACACGAGTCTCCCTCGTCTGATTTTGCATGAACTGCAAAAAGCTTCTAAACATCCCATCGTTCATCGTCTGATCTGTGGTGTTGTTTACACGAGAAACATTGTCAGCCTGTTGCACGTTCTCCTCGTTGGTAAGTAAATGTGTCTCCACGGTCTCATTTGATCACTGTTAACATTATCAGTTGCCATTCTCAAATACTGCCATAAAACAAGGGTTAATTAAAGAAATTAACATATCACATAATATCCCTATATTCTGACCAACCAACAAATAAGCTTAGGTAGGACACACTAGCGAAGGATTTACTCGTCTCTCCCTCCTAGTTCTATTCCCGATCTCGCTTGTAAATCATATCCCTAAGCTTTGATATTAATGTGGCGCCCCCAAAATAGGTATACATCACCCATTTTGAGTCACAATAACATGGTATAAAACAACTACAACTTTATTAATACAACATATAAACTGTGAGTTTAAATACAAATATTGCCATCTAGACAATATTCACACCCAAATAAGTCCTCATTACAATTATTGGTAAATTATTTTACAAAAATGGTGAGGACTACTAAAAAAAACTTTCTAGAACCATCATTCCACACCCCGACTAGAACTCGCTACATTCTCGCCTCCTGAGAAAAAAATGGAACAAAAAGGAAAAGGGTGAGCTCAAATAGCCCAGTAAAGAATATTATGACTAAGATAATATAGAACAAACTATCGTTAGTCTTCAACAGGGAAAAATCTGATAAAATACAATAGACAAAAAATTTCAGACCAATATTCGCAGCGAAAATAATAATTCATAGATGAGTTACGTAAAGAATGAAATCTAATATAATCTATGAATTTAAAAAGTCCATCATCAATATTTTATCCCTGTAACATCAATCAATATTCATTTTGAATCAAATATTCATCTTTGCACTACAGGCCAAAGATATTCATCAGTTGGTCATGTTTATCTCAACACCTGTTCATATTTGCACTACGGGCCAAAGATATTCATAAGAAAATCATTAATCTTTGGACTACAGGCCAAAGATATTCGGTAATATCATCATTTAGGACTGAGAATGATGAAAAATATTTTTTAAAAAACGAATCTAGTGAAACAAAAGAACAAATATTAAGGATTCGTACTTTAAACAATCCGAGTTTAAAAATACTTCATAAATAATCATAGTGAAGTAAAATTCAAGAATGATCAAAACATGGATACAATCAAAGCTAGTATCCATAATAGATATTTTGGACAAAAAAATGAAAATTTAATTTTTCTGTGAATAGTGCCGTATTCGTGAATAGTGCTGTATACGTGAATAGTAACCCCGACACTAAAAGACAAGAATTTCAAAAGAAAAATCATACAAATATTCTGGCATAATGATATTAGAAGAAATAATATCAATTTTAAAAAAAATAACATCCCTTACCTCGAAAAAACAGTACTTCTAGCTGGAATACCGGATATAGTGCTGAAGGGCATTTACACCGTATAACAACACTCAAGGAATCAAAATACTCACAAGAATACGCTCGATAATATAGAGAGAGAAAACTTTAGTTTCTGGTGTGATTTTCAATTTTAATCTAAGCACCCTATTTATAGAAAAATGCTTAGAACACCAAAGCAGAAAATTTAATAAAATAATATTATTTATAAACTAAATTCCTACGCACACCACCAGATGATTTCAACCACTTAACACATGTCCCACAAATGAAAAAAAATGTTTTTCTTAATTAAAATATTTTAAACTTCAAAAATTAATTATTTCAGAACTTCGGAACTTCAATAATTAATAAAAAATAGCCTTTTATCAGAAAAATTCAAACCTTATGTTCTTTTCATAGAAAATTCCATTCTCTACAACTTTACAGAAGAAAATTTTTTCAAATTCCAAACAAAAATTGACCGAAATCCATAAACGGACGATTTTACAGGCTATAATCAAATTTCAGTCAAGAAATGGGCCCACAAACATGTTTAACATGTTTTAAACAATTTTTAGTGACAAAAATACTCTTCCTCCTTATTTATTCATATATCCCACATTCATTGTAAAAATATCACCATTATTATATTATTAAAATACAATAATATATTTAAATGAATTATTTTATCGAAAAAGATAAAATATCAATTTTCAACAATTGTCACATTAAAAATTTTCTCCATCTATATCCACATAAAATGAATATTTTCCTTATCATAATAATCAATAATTAATTATTCACAAATAATATTACGTAATCACGCAATCGACAAAATGACCCGGTAGTTTCAGGAAAGGGGCTTTCCAATAAGGATTTTCCTTACTGAGGCGCAATTAGGTGACCAACCCTCTCCTTAGACAGAACTTTCTAGTCATTGCCAATAATATTATCTAGTAATATTATTCAAATAATATGAATTATTGATCTGATAATGAAAATATTGTGTAGTGACAATTATTGAAACAACAAAAATATAAAATATCAACGTAGCAATTATTGAATCAATAAAATAAAATATTGAACAGTAACTACTGTAATAATTATTGAGAAGTGTCTTCTTACGTAAGAATCAATAATTGGTGCAATACCGTGTGCTACTGTGTTTTAACCACCGGGTATTTTAACAACATTAACGGTAACAACTACGTCGTTATTTATAAACAACTTATACTTTTCGTTTTCTTCATCCAATCGTTTTCTATTATGGAGCCCACACAAGGCTGCGCCGTCGTACGAATATTCCCCGATGGTAAGAATATTCCACGACCAAATGAATATTCTCCGATAAAAATGAATATTTTATAACCACTTGCTTATTTGAAATATTTGCGCATTTTACCCATAACTAACCACATTAATCAAATCAACCCTTACTATTTCAAAATAATAAATAGAGAAAATTTAATTTTATTTAATAATAAGTTGGGGTCTTACAGTTAGCCTTCAATAAATCAGATAAAATATAATGGACAACAAGTTTTAGATCAATATTCGCAGCGAAAATTATAATTCATTAAAAGAGTTAAGTAGAGAATGAAATCTACTATCTTCTATGATTTAAAAGTCCATCATCAATATTTTATCCCTGTAACATCAATCAATATACATCTTAAATCAAATATTCATATTTGCACTACAGGCCAAAGATATTTATAAGTTGGTCATGTTCATCTCAACACCTGTCCATCTTTGCAATATGCGCCAAAGATATTCATCAGGTAATCATTCATCTTTGTACTACAGGCCAAAGATATTCAGTTAAATCACCATTTAGGACTGAGGATGATAAAAAATATCTTAAAGAAAACGAATCCAGTGAGATAAAAGGACAAAGATTAAGGTCGTACTTCGGTTTATCCATGTTCAAAAATACTCCATAATAATCAATTGTGTAGCAGAATTCAAGAATGAAGATCAAAACATGGATACAATCAAAGATAGTAACCATAATAGACAACTTGGACAAAGAAAAGAAAATTTAATTTTTCTGTTAATAGTGTCGTATTCGTGAATAGTGTCATATACGTGAATAATGTTGTATACGTGAATAGTAACCCCGACATGAAAATATAGAAATTTTACAAGAAAAATCATACTTCGTGAATCATACTCGTGAATAGTACCGTATTCGTGAATAGTGTCGTATACGTGAATAGTAATCTCGACATAAAAAGGTAAAATATTCATAATAAAATTCATACCAATATTTCGATATAATGATATTGAAAGAAATAACATCATTTACGAAAAAAATAGCATCTCTTACCTCAAAAGAATAATACTTCTAACTAAAATATCGGATATAATGCTGAAGAAAACTTGCACTAAATAGTAACACTCAAGATATCTAAATACTCACAAAAATACGCTCACTATTATAGAGAGAGAAAATTTCTGATTCTGGTGTGATTTCATTGTTTAACTAAGCAGCCTATTTATATGAAAGTGTTAGCACACCTTTTCTGACAAAACTCACATACACACTTTTGAAAATAATATGGCACACACCTTTTGAAAATAACACCAACATGTTTATCACATGTTTTTTTTGAAAATAAAAGAATTCAAATTCAATTTGAAAACTAATTCAAATTCAATTTGATCATCTTCACTCTATTTAATTCACAATAAATAGTCCTTTTATCAGAAAAATACGAATTTTATGTCCATTTCACAGAAAATTTAATTCTCTACAAATTTTTAGAAGAAAGTTTTTTCAAATTCCAAACAAAAAATGACCAAAAAATCCACATACGGATGATTGTTAATACCTCCATTTTGATAAAATACTGATAAAATACCTCAGCATTAATTCCTTCATTTATAACCACATAAAATAAATATTTCCTTATCATATAAATTAATAATTAATTATTCACAAATAATATTATAGAATCACAATAATGACAACCAGGTTGTTCCTAGGAAAGAAGAGGCTTTTCGATAAGGATATCTCCTTATTAGCGCGCAATTAGGTGACCAAACTCCTTTCTTTAACAAAACTTCCTTAAACATTATCAATAATGCTATCTAATAATATTATTCAAATAATATGAATTATTGATTTGATAATGGAAAATACTGTGCAGTGACAATTATTGAAACAACAATAATATAAAATATCAACGTAACAATTATTGAATCGATAAAATAAAATATTGAGCGATAATTCCATGTAGCAATTATTGAGTAGGCCTTCTTACGTATGAATCAACAATCCAAAAATCTTTATGCAATACTGGTGTACTTCTTAACTGTGCGCAGCGTACATTGTCACTTTAACCACTAGGTATTCCAACAGTGTTAACGATAACAACTACGCCATTATTTATAAAAAAACACATACTTGTCGTTTTTTTCATCCGACAGTTTTCCGTTATGGGACCCACAAATGGTTGCGCCGTTGTACTAATATTCTCCGACAACAAGAATATTTCACGACCAAACGAATATTCCCCGACAACAATGAATATTTTATAACCACTTGCTTATTTTGCAAAATTTGCACATTTTACCCATAACTAATCACATTAATCAAATCCACTCCTCATTATTTCAAATTAATTAATAGAGAATATTCAATTTTATTTATAAAAAGTTGGGGTCTTACACAGACGATAATCTATATATATCAGCATTTTATTGATCAATTAACCAACTTTCTAAAAAAGAAATTCCATATTAACTGAATCCCAGTACCACAAGCTAAGAGCCTTACACTCTACCAAACAAGCTAGACTGGCATATAAAAAATTTCAAAATAATTTTTACTAGAATAAATATTTATTTAACAATATTTTTGAATTTATTTTAATTATACTTTAAATTTTAACATATTTATTATTCTGAGAAACCCGGCCACAATCAGATCTAATGTGAGACATATCTATCTTACCTTAGGTGGACATATTTAATGATTTTTTTGTCTACAACGATAACGACCAAACACCCATTTGACGCATTGGGCCCATTTATTTTCATATAATATAGGACTAGTATTTTTATCTATTGCGCCCATTTATTTTCATATAGTATACAACTAGTATTTTTAGGGAATATACATTTTTAATATTTTCAATTGATCATCTTTTATATGAAAATTAAATAAATTTTACCTATGTATGAAAGAATAATATGTAAAAATATCAAAATATATATGTGGAATTCGTTAATTCTATAAATTATAACCAGAACATTACAAGTATTAAGTTCATGTATGGTACAATACTACTAGCAATTAAATTATTGTGATATTGAGCCAACAAATAAAAATTAGATGAAGTAGGTATTATCATAAGTGTCATTAGTAGCAGATGCGGAATCAGGGGGCGGGGGTCATATTGTGACGTTCCCAAAATATATATACATCATCCATCTTAGGTCGTCAAATACATGGTATATAATACAATTACAAACTTCTTTTATACAACTATTATGTAAAATATGACAAACCATAGCTGAGAGTTTTAACACGAATATTGTCTTCTAGACAATATCCACACTTAATGGAGTCATCATTATAATTATTATCACACTATTTCATAGAATAGTGAGAACTACTATAGCCATTTATCTTGGACCATCACTCCATTCCCATTTAAATAAAATTTATATTCTCATTTCGCAAGAGAACAGGTGAAAGAAAAGGGTGAGCTAAACTAAATTTAATAAGAAATATTTATTTGAGAATGGGTTCTTGCGGGTGAACCACGTTGCCTTCTTAGGGAGTCATTTGGTAGTGATTTTGTGACATTATTTATGGGACGGATGTGATGTTGATTGTTGTGGTTGCAGTGCAAAAAGTTGTTTATTTCGTGAAGAAAATAAAATGGTATAAAATTATAGAGTTTGATATACTGGGAGTTTGATATGTATTAACATGGTATAAAATTATGGATTATTTGTTGAGATGTTATTGAATTGGAAGATTGTGGAATTTTTATACTCTAAAAAGATTAGAATTTGTGTAAGCCCTTTTGAGTGTTTTAAATGAGATTTCTTCAATTAATTTATTCTATTTTTGTTGTAGCTTTGAAGCAATAGACTACTCAAACAAATGTAATCTTTTGTTGAGTTGCACAAAATTAAATGGTTTCTTGTTTAGAATTAATTGGATATTATGGGATCAAATACAAGGCAACAACCATTTGTTTAAAGTTTATGTAGTTAACAACACAGATATTTTGTTGGTGTAGTGAAAACTGCATGTTTCTTGTTTGACATTTGTATTTGGTTACACATCCATAGTATCTAACATTTTTATTTGAAAAACTTTCTTGTACTTGAGGCAATTGCTCCATGCTCACCACAGTTTGTTACCAATTTATACATCAGGAGTTTTTTTTTCTTCTTTTATGATTTTTATTATCAGGGAACTGTTGTTTATTCAGTATTTCTGCTTGCTACATTATTTCTATTGAGTGTGGACCTAATCATTCTTTTAATTTTTTTTTAAATTTATTATGTGCAGAATTTTTAAAAATGGATCACATTAGCTATGAAATAGGTAGTTGTGGGGATAATGCAGAAATGAATTTAGACTGCATTTATAATTTTGAAATGGAAATGGAGAGGGATGACTTGAGTGAAGAGGGGTTGGATGTGAACAATGTTAAAATTGTTGTCTACTATCCTCAAGTAGCTGATGAGTTTACGCCTAAGCTAGGTCAAGAATTTCAAACATTAGACGACGTTCACACTTTTTACAATACATATGCAATGCATACTGGTTTTAGTGTGCCAAAGCATACTGAGAAAAAAAGGGTGGGAAGCGGTGAGATTTGTAGGAAGAAGTATTTGTGTTATAGGCAAGGAAATGGCAAACTATTAGCCAATGTGGATGTAAAAAGAAAACGTGGATCTACCAAAGAAAGTTATAGTGCAAGAATTGTTGTAGTAAAAAGAAATGACTTATACGTAGTTACTATAATTGAGGAGGGCCATTGTCACCCATTGTCAACCCCACATAAGAGGCATCTTTTACAATCGCACCGTAATGGGTTAACTGCCCAAAAATTTTTGAGTCAACAACTTTGCATGGTCAATATACCACAATGCAAACAATACAAATTTCTTGTAGTTCAAACGGGAGGGATTGAAAATATTGGTTGCACGCAACGAGATTTGTATAACTTTGAAAAAGACAAGTGTAATGAGTTGTATAGACAATATGGCGATATGTTGAATAAGTACTTGAAGTTAGAACAACAAAAGAATCATTCATTCACTTTTACAATTGACACAAACGATGAAAAAATTATTACTCGTTGTTTTTGGGCCGATGCAACTTCTAGATGGGTTTATAGATTTTACGACGATGTTGTCATTCTTGATAGCACGTACAACACTAATCGTTACGGAATGATACTTGCACCACTAATGGAGGTTAATAACCATGGTCAAACTATTGTATTTGGTTGTGCTTTCTTAAGTGAAGAGACCATATATACTTTTGTTTGGCTTTTCAAGTATTTTTTTGAAGCAATGCCAAGTGATGTACCTAAGATGATTATCACCAATCAGGATCCGGCTATGACAAATGCCATTCACAGATCCTTCCTAAGACATTTCATAGGTATTGTAGTTGGCATATTTTGACTAAATTTTCAAAAAAGATTGACTCAGTAAAATTCAGTGCTTATTATAAAGAGTTTTCAGATTGCATTTGAAATTCATAGACTGTGAAAAAGTTTGGCTCCACTTAGGTGGAGCTGGTGGAGAAAAGTGGGTTGATTGCTAATAAATGGCTAAAATCAATGTATGACATCCGTTGTGAATGGGTACCCACACATGTGAATCATGTTTTCTCAGCTGGCATATCAGGTAGCCAACGAGCGGAGAGTTCTCATGCATTTTTAAAAAAAATTATTTTTAAAGGAAATTCATTAGTGGATTTTATGATTCAATTTGGTCAGGGCCTTCATCATCAACGACATGTAAAGTTGGGCTAGGATAACAAAGATTTAATTGAGAGGCCAAAAATGAAAATTTTCAATCACTTCTTAATTCAAATGGTTGACATTTATACATACTCTATGTATTATAAATTTGAAGATAAGTTGTGTAAGAGCTTGAATTATAAGTTTGAACTTATGAAGGAGGATGTCAACTATTATGTATATAAGATTTGCCAAACCAATGTGAACAAGTGTAATGTAAAAGAAATTCATTATGACAAATCTTGGGATTATATAACATGCACTTGCAAAAAGTTTGAGAGTTTGGGAATTCTATGTCGGCATGTGCTAGCTTACTTGAATAATTATCATGATCTTGACAAGTTGCCTACAAAATACATTTTAAAGAGGTGGACAAAGACAACAAAATCAAGTGGTGTAATTAATGATAATGTTGTGGTGATAAAAGATGACAAGTCATACTTACTCTTGCGGAGTCAATTGATTCAACGTTCTTTATATTTGATTGATAGTGGTCTCACAAATGAAGAAGCCACAAATGTATTAAAAGAATGTTTAGATAATGGATATAAGAAGATCAAACAAATTATTGGGAAGAATGATTCCGAATGAAACAAGGAAATGGAGTGTGGTGGAATTTTTAAAAACCCAAATTTTACGAATAAAGATTTAATTTTCTTGAAATATTTTTTTAATATTATGGAATGAATTTGATATAATGTTATAGTTGTGGGTAATAGTTATAAATTTTGCAAAATACGCAAGTTGTTATATAATATTCGAATGGTCGGGGAATATTCGTTTTAACGGGAAATATTTGTACGACGACACAATCATTGGTGGACCCCACAATAAAATTATTGTCGGATTGAGAAAACGACAAAAATATTTTATAAAAATAACGGCGGAAGTTTTATCGTTAACTGTTGAAACACCCGGTGTTAAAAGTCTGAGAATATCGTGCATGTCAGTTGCGTAGTAATACGGTATTGATTATTGATGCTTACGTGAGAAGTCACTCAGTTTTGTTCAATTATTCCTTCAGTAATTGTTACATAGTATCTCACGTTAATTGATTCAATTATTGTCGATATTTTATATATTATTAAATTAATAATTGAGACGACGAAGTTATTAATATTATTATTTGCAATATTAACGATGTCTGTAAGTTACGCCAAGGAGAGGTTTGGTCACCTAATTGCGCTACTAATAGGAAGAAATCCTTATTGGAAAGCCCCCTCTTTCCTGGGAATGACCTGGTCGATTAATAGTGTGAATTATAATAATGATGATGAAGTTTTGTTTTATTAGTATTATTAATGTAATAAAGCAGAAAAATTTTTTTGTATAAAACAAAATACTTTTATAAAGTTATTCATTTTATTAGACTATAAATAGAATATATTATATTTTATTATACATAGTATTTGCATAGTAAAATTTTTTTATATAAAACATAATATTTTTATAAATTTATTCGTTTTATTAGATTATAAATAAAATATATTATATTTTATTTAAAAATTTTGTTTTATTAGAATATTTTATAGTAAACCAACTGACCGTCCAGTTTAAAAATAAATCGATACGGATAGTCAGAATTAATTCTTATTCGGTTCATTCCCTATAAATAGAAGCTTATTCCTTCATTATTTCTTATTTAATTCACCTGAAACTCTAGAGAGAAACTACTAGAGAAAGAAGAAAAGTATTTCGCTACTTCACTACTCCTATATCCATTTGTTCTAAGGTAAGGGGTATTATTTCTTTCGTATTCATGAAGAGAACTTCGTTATTCTATTTTTTATTACATTGGAATAACTCGTATATCTGTGATCTACCCTATACTTGGTGAAATTCTTACATTATTCCATTCTTTATCATTATGTTGGAATAACTTTATCTCAAGTAATGCATACATGGTGAAATTCTTACATTATTCCATTCTTTATTATTCTATTGGAACATCTTATGCGTGGGTTTCTGCATTGACTTTGGTTCCGTTATTTATTATTCTGTTGGAACATCCCGATCGGCGTAATTTTGCACGACTGTTTACATTATTTATTATTCTATTGGAATATCATGTTTGTGCGTTCTGGCGTGACTGATTCAGATTATTTATTATTCATTGAAATAACTTATCTGTGTGGTTATCGCGACGTATGCCTGGTGATTTCTTTTGTTATTCCATTCTTTATTATACTCAGTTGGTTAAAGTTTTGACTTCTATACTCCATGAAATTAGTGGAATATCCTTAATATTTGCGCTTCATTTAATATCTTTTCATGGAAATATTCTTCTAAGCATTCTTGAATTTTACTCTACAAAGAAGTATCATGTTGACAATTTGGACGTTATTAATTTCTGGATAAATTAATTCTTGAACTTGTTTTTATTGAATTCTTATATTATTGTCATCATCCTCATGTTTATATTATGTTGAAAGTCATCTATGGCCTGTAGTGCATAGATGGACTTGGTATGATTATGACCAGGGATTAATCGGTATAATCATGACCGTAATGTTACAAATGATGTGGTAAAAGTCCTCATTGGCCGTAGTGCATTGATGGGACGAGTTGTTGGCATGATCATGACCATTGATGAATACACGAATATCCTTGGCCCGTAGTGCATGGATAATTTGTGGTTGTGATCTTAATGAATATCCTTGGTCGTAGTCTTGGGGATAATGTGAATTATTTATTAAATTTGAGTCCAATGATAAAAGTGATGAAAAACCTTTTAAATCATAAAAGATAGTAGATTTTATTCTCTCTTGACTCTTTTAATGGATTAACTTGTGTTCATTGCAGTTAAACTTGATGTTTGTTATATTTTATCGGTTTAACATTGTTGAAGACTAATGATAATTTATTCTACATTATCTTAGTCATAATATTTCTTCTTTGGGCTAGATTGAGCTCACCCTTTCTTTCCTTCGTTCTCTTGAAATGAGAATATTCTTTGGGATGAGTCGGGGAATGGAGTATGATCCAGGATGATAGTATTAGTCGTCCTCACTATTACGTTAAATAGTGTGACAATAAATGTAATGATGACTCCTTTGAGTGTGGATATTGTCTAGATGACAATATTCTTATTAAAACTCTCAATTTATGTTTTGTCGTATTTTACACGACAGTTGTGACGCCCCCAAAATTAGGTATACGTCACCCATCTTGGGTCGCCACTTACATGATACATAAATTCAAATACAACTTACTAACCTAAGCTGTCGTATACAATACGACATAAAAGCGTGAGATTGAATACAAATATTGTCTACTAGATATTATACAAACTCAAAAGGAGTCCTCATTACAACTATTATCACACTATTTCACGAATAGTGAGGACTACTAATGCTATCCTACGGACCATTACTTCGTTCCCCGACTGTCGTCCCAAATGTTATGTTCTCATTTTCAAGAGAGCGGTGAAAGAAAGGGTGAGCTCAACTAGCCCAAGAAGAAATATTATGACTAAGATATTGCGAATAAATTATCATTAGCCTTCAATGATGTTAAACCGATAAAATACAATAGACAAACCGGTTTAAGCTGCAATGAATAAGCAATCCATTAAAAGAGTCAAGTAGAGAATAAAGTCTACTATCTTTTAGGTTTTAAAGGTTTTCATCAATTTTTATCGCCGAGACTCGACTTAATAAATAAACCACCACATCTAATCATCCACGCACCACGGTCGAGGATTTTCATCAAATTATCAATGGTCATGACTATACCGAATCACCCCGGTCATAATCATACCAAAAACTATCCATCATTGCATTACGTGCCACCGAGGACTTTTGTCACATCATTTATATCAAGTCGTGATTATACCGAATGATCCTCGGTCATAATCATACTAAGTTCATCTACTTGCGTAAGCCAAAGATAACATAATATAACATGAGGATGATGACAATGACATAGTAATTCAATAAAACAAGTTCAAGAATTATTTAATCCATGAATTATTAACGTCAAATTGTCAATACGATACAAGCTTCGTAGAGTAAAATTCAAGAATGATCGTAAGAATATTTCCATGAAAAGATATTGGATGAAACGCAAATATCAAGGATATTCTACTAATTTCATGGAGTATGAAGTCAAAGTTTTAACCAACCGGGTATAATAAAGAATGGAATAACAAAAGAAATCACCATGCATGCAGATTTCAGATGTAGATGTGTTATTCCAATGAGAATAATAATAACGGAACCAGTCGTGAAATTCACACCGGATGGGATGTTCCAATGTAATAATAAAGATGGAACGGATCCGGTGTAAAACACGATGATAGGATATTCCAACAGAATGATAAAAGACGGAACCAGTCCGGTGTAAAACACATGCACAGGATGTTCCAAATGTAATAATAAAAAGCGGAATCCCGGTCGGTGTAAAACACATGCATGGGATGTTCCAATGAAGAATGTCACCAAGTATAGGGTAAACTCAAGTATATCTGAGTTATTCCAAATGTAATAATAAGCAATGGAATAACATAAGGATTTCACCAAATATAGGGTACGCAGCGTATACAAAGTTATGTATAGGGTATGCCACTTTTACAAAAGTTATTCCAATGTAATAATAATGAATGGAATAATGAAGTTCTCTTCAAGAAGAAAGAATAACACCCCTTACAGTACAACAAATAATATCCCTTACTAGTAAAAGACCTTTGGATATCAAAGTAGTGAAGTGCGAATACTCTTCTTCTTTCTCTCTATAGATTTTTCTCTATAGCTTCTCTCTATAATTTTCTCTCAGAGTTCAAAGTGAATTAAGTAAGAAAATAATGAAGGAATGAGCTTCATTTATAAGAAAATAGAATGCATAGTAATTAATCCATGAGCGGTCCAGATTGATTTACTTTTATCTGACGGTCCATATTTAAAGCAAAATCTTTTAAATAAAATATAATATATTCTATTTATATAAAAACATTTTACAATGCAAACACTACGCAACACTATGCAAAAACACTATGCAACACTATGCATAATAAAATATAATATATTCTATTTATAGAATAACTTTACTAAAGTATTACATTTTATATAAAAGATGTTTACATTTTATTACGTTAATAATACGAATAAAACAAAACGTCATTATCGCTATAATAATTCATATTATTAATCGACAATAATGGAATCAAACCGAGTGACTTCTCACATAAGCATCGATAATCAATACGGTGTGCTCTCTTACGCAACCACGTATTCATCGTACTTTTACTACTGAAAGTAGTTCAACAAAGATCAACGGTAAAAAATTCGCCGTTATTTCAATAAAATATTTTTGTCGTTTTCTCAATCCGGCCAATAATTACATTTGCTGGGGTCCACCAATGATTGAGTAGTTATACGAATATTCCTGCTAAATAGAATATTCCCCACCAATCGAATATAATATAACCACTTGCATACTTTGCAAAATTTATAAATACTACCCACAACTATAATATTATCTCAAATTCACACCATAATATTAAAAATTATTTCGACAAAATTTAAATCTTTATTGATAAAAACGGGGTCTCACAACGGTTGTATAATTAAGTTTGTATTTGAATTTTGTACCATGTATCTGGCGATTTCGGAATAGGTGATGTATACCTATTTTGGGGGCGCCATGTTATAGTATCAAAGCTTAGGGATATGATCCTTGGGTTTGAGATGTGAGATCTGAACTAGGAGGGTAGAGGCAGGGAATTCCTTCGTTAGTATGACCTACCTAAGTTTATTTGGTATTTAATTGGTCGGTCAAAGTATAGGGATAATATGTGATATGTCAATTAACCCTTATTTTGTGATAGTGTTTGAAAATGGCATCTGAAAATGTTGAGGTTAGCAATATAGCAAAATAATATGACCGTATCGCAGTACGAGACTAAGTTTACGGAGTTATCCCGGTTTGCATCCCATTTGATCGATAATGAGGAGCGAATGACGCGAATGTTTCTAAGAGGTTTGAAACTCGATATACGTCAATACCTCATTTCTCATAAACTTTGTTTATATTCAGATGTTGTGAATATGACTCAGTTATTGGAGCACGATAATGAGTTAGCACAACCAAAAGGTAACAACCAACACACGATAATAATCGTACCGGTGGCAATGGCTATCAGAACAATGATGACCATCGTGGGGGAAATTATCATGCCAAGAATGGTAACCACTTTGGTGGTAATCATGGCCAAGATAATAGAAGTGGAAATTTCAAGAAGAGAAGATTTAACGATGATGGGAAGACGTCGGCAGCAGCACCAACACCAGCAACAAATTCTAGGGGAGGAGAACGACCGCCAGTTAGATGCTATATCATATATAACTCTTGGATAGTTTAGTAAACAACAATTGTTTCTAGTCCATCTAATGGTACCAACCAAACTCTATGCCTCTAAGTCCACAATCCTATTAAGATAACTTAGTTAAGTCAGGCCCAATGATTTTAACAGTTTGGATATCACAATTATCCTATCGCATCTTACCTAGATAAATAGGGTACTTTGCTTTGGCAAACGTACATCTATTGATCAAAGTCTTGATGAGTGTTATTCATTGGAAGGCATCTGATTTAGACTTAATAATTTAATGAGGGATTTTATAAAAAAAAAAAAATTAGATCTCACAAATTTTAATCTTATTAAACATGCACATTATTTATCATATCATATCACATACAAGCATAAATAAAGTGCAAAATAAAATGTGTCACAGTTATGGCCCAATCCACTGTCAATCTTTTCAAGCTAATGAAGGATTGAATGTCAATCTAAGGTGGTAAAAGATCTTAAAATAAATAGCTTCCTTGGATCTTCCTCAAGCATGTGCCTCCTCTCCATCATCATGTTCTCCATCTTGACATCTTCATCGATTACAGATTATTACATGACATAAAGAAACCTCGAGTTACATTCGAGGGGATTTAGATAAGAAGAGAATATTACATTAGAATTTATAGAAAGACACGACATGCAAGCCGTATTTCAAAACCAAAAACCACTAACCTATGGGTCAAAAGGCCATAACTATGCACCATGCATATCACAATAAGCACATAACAATTTATATATAATTAAAGAAAACCATATATAACATATATGGGACACGACCATCGTGCGCTACGATGGGGGTCGAGGGGTCTCCCCAAAAGCGATTCGAGAATCACGTATTTTAATCCACCAAAACACCCATAATAACAAATCATATATGTCCAAGGGCGATTTAATCATATTAAAACGAATAACAAAGACACCTGAATTTATCATATATGTCGGGGCCGATTAATCATATTAAAACGATTTTCATGCTTCTAATCCGATTAGAAACAGTTATATTGTTATTCCACCGATTAAAGATACGATTAACAAAGATCATCATATATATTACCAGAATACACATACAACAGAATATCATATATTCAATTTCATATCGGTAAACATGCATCATATCATATATCATATATATCGAATACAACTAAAACACGTAATCTGAATTAATCTTTTCGCAAGTAGCTCTGATACCACCGTAGGTTTCGACACGTAAACGCGGCGGAAATAAACCAATTGAAAGCAATTCTGAAACCCAAAAGCGGGATCCATGCGAAAACAATTAACTCAATTGGTTAGAAATTATACCGATTGTGATATCGAAATTGATGCTTTCGAATCTCCAACGCAATCCAAATGAATCGCGCCTCTACGATTATCACACGAACGCTCTAAGAATCGCCCCTACGATCTGCGGAAGAAGGAACCGTGGTACTAGCCACCAAGGATGAGGATTTTCGAACTTGTTTTCTCTCAGTCTCTCTCTAAGAAGCGGCTTTGGGTTTTAGTTTTTGAATAATATCTAAAAATGGCTGCTACGTATCATATATATAGCCATTAAAAATATTATTCAAAACCTAATTTAATAAAATCCTAATTTATATATATATATATATATATATATCTTAATTAAGTCTTACTTAATTAATATACCTATATATAAATTATCCTATTAATTTAAATTGTAATTTAAATACTATCAATCATATTGATATATTTAAATATTTACAATTTAAATTAATTCCCTTTAATTAAGTTCTATAATGCGTGACCACTATA
The DNA here is from genome assembly GCA_020205615.1 of Panax quinquefolius. Lineage (NCBI taxonomy): Eukaryota > Viridiplantae > Streptophyta > Magnoliopsida > Apiales > Araliaceae > Panax > Panax quinquefolius. The sequence goes on from CM035161.1 coordinate 129,883,567, forward strand.
GGTTATTATTACGTTGGCAATAATTTTAAATCATATTATAAAATTATAAGCAAAGTGAGTAACATCTAGTAATGCATCTTGCTACCCAAGTAATAATAAGATCGATGATTCGATGCAACCTTTTCGTGACCAATGTTTCAATGTAATTTAATCTTTTAACCTTAATATCCTAGATTAAACTCGAGTCATGGAATATATCATACTCTTCATAATTTAATCGAGTTTTTTGATCAATGAGTAGACTATATGAAACAAATCACTATTTGAGCATGGCCATGCATTTCGTAGTCCTACTCATTCAAGAGGCCTATGGATATCACCCCTAATATATAGGATGGTTAAATTTCATCTAGATCACTCATATTCCCCACACGATTCATGATGTACCCAATAATCACCTTTATAGTCCACCCTATTAAAGGTGACATTTGATGATATCAAAGTACATAAATTCCCGTGTAGTAATATAGTGATTTGTGCCTGGAGGACCATTACATCATTTCATCACTATGAGAATTGCTAATGACACTTCGCATAATGCTCCATATGTAATTCTCATGGTGGGTCCATCAAAGACATCATTCTCTAACATGTACCTATGCATTGACTTAATATCTCATATATTTATGACCAATGAGGTTTAGTCATCAGTCAATCCACATACTAGTCTCAATGCATCACTGTTGTCCCATCAACAATAATACTCGACTAGGGACATTTAAGAACAATGATATTAATTATAATTATATAATCTCATGTTCAAGTCACATACTTGAAACTATATAATTTGTATCACTATTCTAAGGAATTTTATTATGTTAACATTTATATAACGCAGTAAATAAAACCATAATAAAATCATTCATTTATTCAATCAAATATAATATCAAAATGTTAAGCAATTGTATAAAATAATTGGCCTCTAGGGCATAAACTCTAACACTTTTATCTCTCTTGCTTGCGCTCAACGTTTAAATTTGACTCTGGAGAAATTAGACTTTGACTTATCGGTTGAAACTCCATTAAGAGAAACCTTCGTTACCTCTACTGTTTATAAATCTTGTTTGATTCAAATCGACACTTTCACGTTACTTGTCGATCTTATCTCTTTGAAAATACTTGCCTTTGTTGTGATTTTAGGAATCGATTGGTTAACTACTCATCATGCTTTTCGTAAGGTTGTTAGCTTTTATATTCCTAACTTGACTGTTATCGCAATTCAAGCAACCAAACCACTAAAGTTAATCATTGTTATATCAAGCCATAAGTAAAGAGTCCCGATCCTTTCGTTGTTGACTTCCTTGTGTGGAATGCACGGAAGCCAGAATATCCGTAGGGGACGTCGTAAATAACACTAGCAAGTTGATAGGTATCAATGTGATGTGTTATCCAAGTCTTGGATGAGAGTCATAGTTTTGAAGGATATTTCTATTGTTAATGAATTTCCTGACATATTCCCGGAAGAACTTCTTAGCCTACCCCTAGAGCGTGAAATCGAATTTTGTATTGACCCCAGTACAAAACCCATTTCTAAAACCCTCAAGTATTTCTTCACCCAAAACGAACGTATAATGCGCCAAAGACATTGGCTCGAGCTGTTAAAGATTACGATCATACCATTCAATATCATTGTGGAAGAGCGAACGTGGTAGCTGACGCGTTGAGTAGAAGATCATATGCGTTTACAAGTGCGAATATACGAACCTACGTGAAGATAACGGATATATGATTAGAACCGACTTTAGTCGATAATGTTAAAGCTGCTAAAGCTACAGACCCGGAGCTGATGAATGTGAAGAAGAAGGTTCAAGAGGGCGTTATTCTAGAAGCAAGAATCGATGAAGAGAGGAAATCTCAACCCTCGAATTTAATTAGCCCATTGGAAATCCTAGATCGAGTAGGAACTGTGGCCTATAGACTCGTTTTACCGCCAAATATGTTGCGTGTTCATAGAGTTTATCACGTACCGATGTTACGTAAATATGTGGACGACCCGAACCACATTATTGATTTAGAACCGGACGAGATAGCGGATAATTTAACGTATGAAGATGTACCTGTTAAAATCCTGGAATATATTCTACGCTTAAAGGTTATACCTCAAGAGTTAGAATTGTGAAGTGTCCTCATCTACATTGGCGATACCGAGCACGTAGACGTAAATTTTGAGGAAAAATTTCATAAGGAGGGGAGATTTTAAAATCCCAAATTTTACGAATAAAGATTTAATTTTCTTGAAATATTTTTTTAATATTATGGAATGAATTTGATATAATGTTATAGTTGCGGGTAATAGTTATAAATTTTGCAAAAAAGTCACGAAGTTGTTATATAATATTCGATTGGTTTGGGGAATATTCGTTTTAACGGTGAATATTAAATACGATGGCACAATCATTCGTGGATATATACAACGAAATTATTATCGGATCGAGAAAACGATAAAAATATTTTATGAAAATAACGGCGGAAGTTTTATCGTTAAGCTGTTGAAACACCCGGTGTTAAAAGAAATGAGAATATCGTGGTTGCATAGTAGCACACTGCAGTATTGATTATTGATGCTATATGAGAAGTCACTCAGTTTTGTTCAATTATTGCTTTAGTAATTTTTGCATAGTATCTCACGTTAATTGATTCAATTATTGTCGCTATTTTATATATTATTAAATCAATAATTGAGACGACGAAGTTATTAATATTATTATTTGCAATATTAATGATGTCTAGAAGTTCTGCCAAGGAGAGGTTTGGTCACCTAATTGCGCGCCAATAGGGAGAAATCCTTATTGAAAAGCTCCCTCTTTTCTGGGAACAACCTGGTCGATTAATAGTGTGAATTATAATAATGATGATGAAGTTTTGTTTTATTAGTATTACTAATGTAATAAAACAGAAAAGCTTTTTATATAAAACAGAATACTTTTATGAAGTTATTCATTTTATTAGGCTATAAATAGAATATATTATATTTTATTATGCATAGCATTTGCATAGTGCCTGCATAGTATTTGCGATAGTAAAAATCTTTTTATATAAAAAATGAATACTTTTATAAAGTTATTCATTTTATTATATTATAAATAAAATATATTATATTTTATTTAAAAGATTTTGTTTTATTAGAATATTTTATAGTAAACTAATCTGGACCGTCCATTTAAAAGTAAATCAATCTGGACCGTTCAGAATTAGTTACTTATTCATCCATTATCTTATAAATAAGCTCGATCCTTCATTATTTTTTACTAATTCCTTTGAAACTAGAGAGAGAAACTATAGAGAGAAAGAAGAAAAGTATTCTCGCTACTTCACTACTCCTATATCCGGTTTGTTCTAAGGTAAGGGTATTATTTCTTTCGTATTCATGAAGAGAACTTACATTATTCTATTTTTTATTACATTGGAATAACATGTATACTGTGATCTACCCTATACTTGGTGAAATTCTTACATTATTCCATTCTTTATCATTATGTTGGAATAACTCCGTCATCACGCCAAGTACCGCATACGTGGTGAAATTCTTACATTATTCCATTCTTTATTATTACATTGGAACATCACATGCATGCGTTTAAGCATTACACAGTTCCGTTATTTATTATTCTATTGGAACATCTTGTTGTCATTAAATTTACTTTGACGACCGGTTTTCGTTATTTATTATTACATTGGAATATCGTATGCATGCGTTCTGGCGTGACCTAGTTCCGTTATTTATTATTCATTGAAATAACTTTATGCATGCGATTCTATCGCATGCCTGGTGATTTCTTTTGTTATTCCATTCTTTATTATACTCAGTTGGTTAAAGTTTTGACTTCTATACTCCATGAAATTAGTGGAATATCATTAATATTTGCGCTTCATCCAATATCTTTTCATGAAAATATTCTTCTAAGCATTCTTGAATTTTACTCAACAAAGAAGTATCATGTTGACAATTTGGACGTTATTAATTCCTGGATAAATTAATTCTTGGACTTGTTTTATTGAATTCTTATATTATTGTCATCATCCTCATGTTTATATTATGTTGAAAGTCATCTGTGGCTTGTAGTGCATAGATGGACTTGGTATGATTATACTGAGGATTAATCGGTATAATCGTTAATAGTAATGTTACAAATGATGTGATAAAAGTCCTCATTGGCCCATAGTGCATTGATGGAATGCTGGTTGTTGGCATGATCGTGACCATTGATGAATACACGAATATCTTTGGCCCGTAGTGCATTGGATAATTTGTGGTTGTGATACTAATGAATATCCTTGGTCGTAGTCTTGGGGATGATGTGGATTATTTATTAAAAGTCCCCAATGATAAAAGTGATGAAAAACCTTTAAATCATAAAAGATAGTAGATTTTATTCTCTACTTGACTCTTTTAATGGATTGCTTGTTCATTGTAGTTAAACTTGATGTTTGTTATATTTTATCGGTTTAACATTGTTGAAGACTAATGATAATTTATTCTACATTATCTTAGTCATAATATTTCTTCTTTGAAATTTAGTTGAGCTCACCCTTTCTTTCAATCGTTCTCTTGAAATGAGAATATAATTTGGAACGAGTCGGAGAATGGAGTGGCGGTCCAGATGATAGTATTAGTAGTCCTTACTATTCTGTTAAATAGTGTGACAATAAATGTAATGAGGACTCCTTTGAGTGTGGATATTGTCTAGATGACAATATTCTTATTAAAATTCTCAATTTATGTTTTGTCGTATTTTACACGACAGTTGTATAATTAAGGTTGTATTTGAATTTTGTACCATGTATCTGGCGACTCGGAATAGGTGATGCATACCAATTTTGGGGGCGTCACAGAATTAGTGTATCCTAGTCAATTAACATGACTTCTACTTATGAACATAGTTACATCGAGCCGAACCACGTGCGAACAAAAGGGTGTGGCAAAAGGCTGAAGGGTGACAAAGAAAGGGCTTTGGGGAAAACAAAAAGTGTCAAGAGTAGACGTTGTCATAGATGGTGAAAAGTTGGTGTGACACACGATAAAAGAAATTGTTCGATGCTTAATAATCTGTAAGCAAGTTTACTTATTTTGACTTTGCTATTTGTTTAAAATTGACTTTGATATTTGTTTAAATTTGACTGTGCTATTTGTTTAAATGTAGAACTTTGATATTTGTTTAAATTTGATATTTGTTTTAATTTATAAACAATTTCATGCATTATGTAAGATATCAGGGGGAGTGATATAAGCAACGACTAATATTTCTATATGATTTCAAGTTTTGGGAATGGAAAAGTTAAAATCTAAGCTTCAAGAACGTGCTTTGAAATGTGGCGGTACTTTGCAAGAGCGCGTTGTTAGGCTCTTCCTGCTCAAAACCATGCCTTTGGAGAAGCTTCCAAAGAAGTTGCTTGGCAAGAAATGACATCATTAGTATGCAAAACCTTATTCAAGTTGTTCTTTGGTCTGTAATCAATTGATTTTATGTTGTATAAGTTGATACTAAACACTGGAAACTACAACTCTTTGTTATCAGTCAAATAATATTTGTATTTACCAAGCTTCTTCTTTATATTCCTTCCAATGATGATTGCTCTCTTAGAAATGGTGCATCATCTTTATTTTTTGTTGTGACATGTGTAAAGTATGTGTATATATCAAAACACATCATTTTGAAAGTGAATTTTGGGAGTAATAACTTATGTAAATTGTTAGCGGTGGCCAGATTGATTTATGAATTTATAAATATTCCAGCACTACCATAGCTGCTACTTGCCAAAATAAAACCTTGTGGTAATTACTATTAACCAAAAATTAAGAAGGAAAAAAAAGAAGAAAGAGCCTATAAATTTACATAAGCAGGGATACATAATTTTAAACATCAAACAAATTGACCAACAAACGGCAACATAAATAATTCATTAAAAAAAACTTGGGCAAACATCAAAAGTTTTCATTACACCCAACAACTTTCATTACTCTAAGCAACCAACCAAAAATCATCCACTTCTAATTTACAACAATATGATTAAAAACAATAATCAAGAACAAACAAGTGCAACAATTAATTTCATTCTTCCTTTACGTTAATCTTTCGAAGTAATCCGGGGATTATTTGCCTTGATATGCCTAGAGTACGATCAAAGTTGAATTTTTCTACTTCTAAGTTGTTTTTGAAACCAAACAAGAATCTGAAGGAGGGTTTTAGACCAATACAAATAAGAGAAGACTTCAGAAAAGACGTATGAAGGAAATTATCAATACAATTGCAAAGAGAACCACAAAGGAAAACACGAAGGAGGATTGCAAAGGCTGAAGATCAAAGAGAGAGTCTAGTGGCAAATTTAGAGTTTCTTCTTTTCTTATTTAATTTTATTCTTTGTTATTATCTGGGATGTTTGGATTAATAATCTGAATGATGTATTTTTTTATTATTATTATGAACTAAATTTTAATTAAGATTGCAACGGAACTTGGTATGTAGTTTAAATTAAACCTTCCCATTGAATGACAGTTGGTTTTTTTTTTTTGAATGGTTTATTATATCTTTTTCTTATTGATCATTAATTGTTTGGTCAACAATTACTGTGATAATTTATATAAAATTGGAAGATGGAATATAGATCTGGATATAATAACATATGTTCATATAATCTGAATAGGGTTAATATGATTAGCATGTAGGATATGAATATACCTTTATGTCTTTTGTATCCATTGAAAGAATTTGTGTGTAAAACCCTGATTAACTTGATTCACATAGAATATAGTGAGTTGATTGACTAGGGTGTTCCTTGTAATTCTGATTCGTAGAGATCAGATTTAAGAGAATTTGTTCACGTGTCTTTCGGAAGAAGTGCGTGAGTAATATAAAGCATTCTTGGATAATGATTCGTGCTAATTAACTGAATTAAATTGGAAGTAAATTGATTTAAATGAAATACCAAGGCAAGTTATAATCTTAACCTTTTAAATTTGCAGTTACTCTTGTGAAATTCTAATTTTGGTAATTAGTTTTGTTAATTTTAATTTTTCAAATCATAAACATTATTCTGTAGTTTAAAATAGGATTAATTGCATTGAAATTGATAATTGATAAATATTAATCCATTTCGCATAAGTAGGAACGATTTTTTCTCATCAGTTGTATTCTTGTTGTGCGTATCTTACGTGTATTCATTGATTGTGAAATCAACCAACAGTAAGTAAAATCAAGGGTAAGCCCTTGATACTATGATCATTGTCATATATATATATATATATATATGGCAATGATCATAGTATGCATTTATTATGAATTAAAAATTGACAAATAGTATTTTTAGTGTTCGTTATAATTATCAATGACTCGGATTAAAAAGGAGACCTACCGTCCCCTAGACTTACTAGCGGACTGAATTAAAAAAAAATTCCCCAAGTCAACGAAGCAAAAAAGAGCTTATTATCAAGGTATTTAACCTTAGAATTGGAGCTGTAGAACAGGAGAAAGTCATCGGGGAACACGTAATTAGAGACGGCGACCACAAAAAGGAGAGTGATGCGGGTCCGCAGGGTTTGATATGGCGACAATGGTAGCGAGAGATGATGTTAGGAGGTTGTGGAAGAGGTGGACCATGCCTCTCAATTCAATATAGGGTTTCAGCTAAAGACGACGATGAGGGAATTTGTAGTCGTAGACATGATGATTGTGTATAATGGTTGTGGAGTGTCAACTATGTGAATTTTGATACTGAACATTATATGGACTACTAAATCAAAGATAAGATTAAATCGTAGCTTCTTTGAGATCTCTGTTACTAGTTTTTTTGTCTCAATTTCTTTTCATAGCGAGGTTAAACAGTCCCAACGGGCGAGGTGTTTTTTTAAGTATTCACGTGATGGTGTTATGGGGGCATAATCGTCTGAATTTAGTCAAATATCAGTAGCGAATGATTAGCGGACGTCGAGATTTCCTTTTTAATCCGAGCTGTTGATAATTGTAACGGACGATTAGGATGTTATTTGCCCATTTTTGATCTATAACAAATACATATTATGAATCATTGCCCATATATACATATATTAAAAATAAGAAAAAAAATTAAATAAATTTTATACTCTTATTATTTCCAAGAAAACTCGCATTCAAGATTAAGACCCGACTCATAAACAAACAATATAAATTTGAATTGACGTAAATTGTCTTTATAAAAAATCTTAACCCGAGATAAGAGATTTAACTTTATATTTTTGAAGATATCAGTACAAATATAAATGAATTACACAATTAGTATAAGTATTACACTCGCAACGAAAAATCAAACTCAGTTATATTCCTCATTAAGTATCCAAAATAACTAGGGACTCAATTCCAACATTTATTAATCATCCAAAATAATTAGGGAGTGTGATGTGCATATTCAATTTAACATAAAAGAAAAAAACGGAGTTAATTAAGTCAGCCCAATATTATTAATTCAGACCAATATAGTATGGGTTTTTTACACTACCATATTATAAGATTAGTTCATCCACAAAATAATTATAAAAAGAGTGCAACACAATAACTACATAACACTTACCAAAAAGTATGAATATCAAAGGAGAAAGCATTGGAAAAAGTAAGAGAAAATCCACACGACTACTCTTTGATCTCATCATGGTTGCACATGTTGAAGAAAACAAATCCATGTAGCACTTGGAAACTGTTCTTAAATTTTTTATAATTAATTGGTAACCCAATAAAACTGAATTGGTTATCTTTGTATGAAAGTTTGACTACCAACTACACTATGGAAAAAAATGTACCAACGTCAACCATTCCAGAACCCAATAAAACTGTTCATGGTTGCACAAGTTAAAGAAAACAAATTCAGGTAACACTTGAAAACTGTTCTTAAATTTTTATAATTATTTGGTAGCCCAATAAAGCTGAATTGGTTACCTTTGTATGAATGTTTGGCTACCAACTGCACAATGGAAAAAAAAATGTATCGACGACGACCATTACAGAATCCAATAAAACTGTTCATGTTTGCACATGTTGAAGAAAACAAATCCAGGTAACACTTGAAAATTGTTCTTAAATTTTGTTATAATTAATTAGTAACCCAATAAAATTGAATTGGTTACCTTTATATGAAAAGTTTAATTTATCAAGCCGCTTATTTATAATGAAGCAGACTGACAAGAATGGCAAAGCCAAGCGAGAACTTCTGATGAGCGAGTTGTTACGTTGAATGAATCATTCTCCGTAGTGAAGCGCGTCCTCATCATTCGACCATCATTTGCTAGCATGGTGGTGTGACGCCATGGTAGATGATGACCATCGTTGCTGTAATTGGTGTATCTCTTTCTTTCCATTCCCTTCTTAATTTTCATAACTTCACCATCTTCAATCTCTTTTTTTCCTGTAAATTGCTCATTTTCTGATGATAATCTATAGCTAGACATACCAAATGCACTAATTTTATAAATAAAATATTAAAAATGTATTAATTCTGTAAATATTTTCTGGATGCATTTTGTTTTAATTTTTTCTAAAATTGTGCTAAAAATGTAAATAACCCATATCGTAATATACATGGCCCATTTTTTGTCTAGTTGATTCCAAGCCCAACTATTGATAATAGAACTAATTAGTCATCATCTCTTCAGCTATTCACCCAGCCCATCTCTTTTTGTTTGCTATTTTTTTTCTTTTCCTTTTATGGGATTAATTGTGAGATATATATAATTCACATACTGATAAATATAAATAAAAAAATTGTTGGCGGGAGAAAAAAAATAGAAGAGAAAACCATCAAACAAAGATAGGAGATGCCATCTCTCATGATAAAATAGTCTTGCTATGGTTACTAAAAAGAATTGTTGGATAAAAAAATACTAAATAATGTGATAATATATAACTAATTAATAATTTATCATATCTGGGTGGATCTATAATTATACCGTCTAATTATAATTAATTATATCATTTTATAAATAACTTTTTGTAACCGTTATATTTGTGAATGAAAATGTTTCATTAATACACAAATTCAAATTACAACTCCAACAGAATGAAGATCAAAATAACATCTTATTAAGAAAAATAAAAAAAGGGTACATGATAGCCCCAAACACTCCAAATAAACACAACACGATACGAAGGATCCGGTTATCATGTAGTTAATTTTATGATAAGTTGGTTAATTGACCAATACAGTGCTGACACGTAGAGAGAGATCACCTCTCGACTTACGTATCGACAGTATATTAATCAATTAATCAACATTAATTTTATACCAACTACCCCTGATATGAAATATCTTATTAATTATTATAAAGAGAAAATATATAAAGGTTTAAAATATTTAAACAAAGTGACGAAGATATTCGTCCACCGTGGTGTATTTGACATCAGGATAAAGTTGGGAAGCCTCAACACCAAATGATGGTTCTATCTCAGAGTTGGTTTGATCTCCACAAACAAATACCGAGTGGCTGATTGATAGTATAAGGTTGAGTGGAATCGGTGACTCTGCAAAAATAGGTAAGCGCATTCAAAATTTAGTACAAATTTTGTTGTTTATTTCGTCACGGGTATTTATGTCATTTCATTTTAAGGTAATTCCTTCAATGCTATTTCACCCTAAAATTACATTATTTTACAATGAAATGACACAAAACACACGTGTGTATATATATATATATATATATATATGGCCAATTTCTACAATGAATTGGAGGAAGCGAATCATTATAATGACGGTTTTTTATCTTTATAATGACAGAGAAAAAACCGTCATTATAAATTAGATTTAGTTCTTAGATTCGATTCGCTTTCGGTCATTTGGAGAAGCGGATTGTATATCATTAATGAAATAAAAGAAAACAAGACGCAAATGAATGACTTTTTTTAAATGACTTATAAGTTCAAATAAAAGATGACTTATAAGTTCTTTTAAGTTGTGACTTGTAAGTAAAAGTGTTCGACATCAATTTGACTTATAAGTCATAAATTAAGTTAGAACAAGTTAAGAAGGTGTTCGACTCATAATAACTTATAAGTTAAATAAATATAAAAATTACTAAAAAGGGCATTAATAAAAAAATGGGTAAAATAGACATTATATTTTTGTCAAACGAACTTATTTTAAAATGACTTATAAGTCATTTTTAAATAAGTCACAAAGAGTAACTTAATTTTTTTAATTTAAAACTCAACTTATAAGTCAAAAAATAAATGTTTACCAAACACTTTAATAGTAAAAAACAACTTATAAGTTGGTTTGACCAACTTGTAAGTTGCTCTTGTAGAATTATCGCACTATATTTCTACTAACCTTCTATTTGCTTTAGAACTTGGTCCTCCGGTAAATAAATCTTTTCAATTGCCTTGCCAATCTTTTTCTCCCACAAGGAAAAAAGCTCATTGAATGAGTAAATGTTATTAGGGGGCTTAATGTAGAGGGTCTTGTTCAGTGTTCTTGGATCATCCACAGCTTTGACGGTGTAGATGCCAATGTCATGTTCTTCATTGAATACGGCTACAAATCAAAATAGGAAAGAAAAAAAGTATAAATAAAAAATAGGTATATACTCTAAATTCCGTAAGACTTCTGTTAGAATGGCCAAACAGTCTAAATGAGCGTACAGTCCATTTTAACAGTCTATAAAAATGAATTTATAGAACTGAATCAAATAGGATGCAGAATTTGAACTTCATGGAATCTAAAGCGAAGCGGTTAGTATGAAATTAACGATCAATTAGTAATCTGATGATCGACACACGGCGGAAGATGATCAATACCTGCGTGTCAAAGTATTGTATTGATCAATTAATTAACTTATCATGAAGTTAACTTCATGATAACCGGATCCGTTGGAATTGGCCATATTCTTACCTTTGGGAGTCCCGTCTCCCATTATGATGGCTTTATCTCTGGGCGGAGCAGTTGCTCCAGGCTGAGCCAATGATGAGAGAAAATAGCCAGCAAAACAACCGGTAACCACGTTAGGTATAGGGAATTCCTTCAGCCTCAATTGCTCGACGGAGTTGGGATTTAATTGCAAATGCAGATTTTGCAGGCTCGACAGCATGAGTACGATCCTCATCGTTTCCAAACTCTGAAGGGATGAATCTCTGCACATTTAAATTTACAACATTATATTGTCGGGTTGGGCCCTCTATCTAATAGGTTATTCTGAGCCGTTGGTAACTTACAACCAAGTATTACTATGTAAAAATTCATAAAGTGCCCTAGTTTGGTAATTGGATTCAGTTACTTTTTGTAATTGAGATTGCGAGAGACTTTGTGCACCGGATAAGACTTTCTTATATCGCAATGCAATTCGATGTAGGTGTATGGTTCTTGGCTCAGCAGTAACTTTATTGGGTATGCGAGTGTGGTGTGTGCGCGTGGAAATTAGCAAAATAAAATAAAATAAAAAATGACGAGTCCTTAGCAACTCATGATTAATTTAAAAATTATCTAAAGGTCTAGATAATAAGCATGTCATACTAATGAAGCAAAAGATGAATGAAAATATTGGGAAGTAAAATTAAGAATTAAGAAACAAATGTTCAAAAGGATGAAGGTCCACCTTAATATTTCCAGCTTGTTTAATGGCAGAAATGATCTTAGCTTGATCTGCTATCTGCATGAAACCTACAGTTGATATCACCACATCCACCAGCTTTAAAGCCTTCACCAAACCTTTATCATCATACATATCTCCCTGTTCCAAACATTACATTTATTTACACCCCATCATTCAAAATTTCTAATACCACTTATAAATGACCAAAATACAAAATTTGACACAATCAAGAGGGACAAAAATTTGCATTTTAATCCTCGTGAAATTTACAAAATTTTAAATAAATATAATAGAGGGATGAAAAGAAAATTGTGGTTACATAAATCAGAGTTACACCATAGCTCTTGAAGCTCTCAATGAGTTTTCCCTTGACAGGGTCTGAAACGGAGCTTTCTCTAACCAAAGCAAAAGTAGGGTGGCAGGCCTTTGCACTTGCTTCCACTATGAATTTTCCGATGTACCCGGTTGCTCCGATGATCAGAATCTTGCTTTTATCAGCCATTTTAATACTTCTTATCAATATTAGTGAATATAGGTATGAATATTGAGTAGTACTAGCAAGTTTCAAGTTCTTGTATTTTATTATAAACCAGTTGAGATACCACTTTTTATAGAAATAATAATAAAATAAAAAAAAATGAGTGTATTAAGTTACGTAAATGACCTCTTGATGGTCTAAAAGTCAACTCCTTAGGAGGGTAAAATTTGTCAAATTTGAGAAATGACTTGGTCATATATAAATTTATCAAATTTGAGGCATTAATTCCTTGATTCAACCAATAAGTTAAATTTCTATTCAACTTAAATTATTTTATTTTATTTTTTGTTAGAATCAACTTAAATAATTAACTATTTCTTCTCATTCCAATCAAGATTGACTGGGAAATTATAATTATTTTCAACCCATATCGTTGTTTTTCATATACTTTTTATTATACTGAAAATGAAAAGAATTTCATTTATTATTATTTTCACATTTTAAATGCCGAGTAATTTCTTTAATTTTATAAAAAGTGTCTTATTTATTTGAATTGAAGTATAAATCGAGATAATATTCTTTTAAATGGGAAAGAAAAAGAAAAAGAAAAAGAAAACAAGAGAGTGGATCAGAGCAGCCTGCATGCTTAGCCAACTGGTATGGACAAACAAAAGTAATAAAAAACAGGAGAAATTTATTTAGGCCAAACTACTTTATTTATTATTTATAGATTATAATACCATTCATATACATTAATTACCGTCCGTGCTGCACAACATAATATTTGCACCACTCGAATAAAAATTAACATATACTCCTCCCCCAAGTCAGATCCTCTATATATTTACAACTCTCCACCAAGTCAGATCATCCCCCAAAAAAAAAAAAAAAAAAAAAACAAACAAATGAAAAATAGAAAACCAAAGAACAGAGTATTACATTAGTGGATCTAATATATATATATAGATATATATATTCTCATGTGCTAACTAAGCATTGGTCTCGGAGGCGCCGGCGGCTACATGGAATTGCGACGCATACTTGTTGTACCTTTCTTCTGATGATGCAATTACCGGCGGCTCATTCAAAAATGCCGAGCTACTACTTGTCCACCTACAATAATCAATAACAACTGCATCAAATCAATTGTTTCACCTACAATAATTTATGTTAATATTCATTAGTGGGTACTGAGATTTGATTTAATTTAATTACCAGCCATTTTTCAGTATTAGCTTCACCAAGCTTGCTTTATCATCATCATTTTCCATGTCCAAGAAACTTCCCTTGGTATCAGCAGCTAGTGGCATAGACCTTGATCTTTCAGACTCCTTCAATATTATTGGTATTTCCTGAAAAAAAAAATGACATATATTAATTCTTTTAGTTTGTTTTAGTTAGACTAAAATACAAAACCCACTTTGAAAAAACAAACTTATATAAACTAACAAAATACAATTATATATATATATATATATATATATATATATAGTGATGGATCCGAATAGTAATAATTAGACGAACCTCAGAAACAACTTTGGCATCATGTTCCTCCTCTTTTTCCTTCTTTGATTTCCAATAAGTATCAATCTCTTCCCTGGTCAGTGACCAATTCCTTTGATATTTGACTGCAAAAAATATAAATCAAGAAAAATTCCCATTTATTATAATTAATTTACGTACCATTTGTAATAAAGAAAAAAAAAATTATGAAAATTAAGTAGCTAACCTGCTTTAGGATCTGGGACATGCGAGGCCCAACCTGCCATTAGAGAACCCATTGGTGGCTTGATTATGATCTGAAAATACCCTAGAAATATTTTTATTATTATGAAATGAAGAAATTGAAGAAAGTATTTATAGATAGAGATGATGGTGGTAGTGATGATGGGGCCTCAACTTTTCTTGATCTTATCTGCATATATACATTTTATATTTAGACAGTACGGATTTTTTCATAGATAAGCTTGGAATTCTTTCTGATAACCAACGTATTGGACTCGAGTCTGGAGTGGAGTAGTATATATTACTACTCTCTTTGTCGGTTTGTCCTATAAAATATAATTTAAGTAAATTAAAATATAAGAAATATATATATATATATATATATATGCACAATTATATAAGTATCTGAGTTATACTGTAGATATAATTTTTTTGAATTTCTACAATGAAGGATGACCCATTGTTATATTTATTCTTCTATAAATAGAAAAAATTATCGACACATAAAAGCTAATGTATATATATATATAGTGTTTAAAATATTATATAATAACTAATTTATTCTTAGACGTATTTGAATTATTATATATGTATTTTAATACATGCATGTCCCTTGAAATAATACAAAAATATAAAAAATTTGATAAATTATAAATATGACATAAGTTATATTAATAGAGGTGATGAGCTCAGAACTAGGTGATGACTAACTAAATTTACTCAGTTAATTAAGATTTTAATTACTTTGTTATACTACCTCCGTCTTATAATATATAATATTTTAAGGTAATTTTATTTGTTCCAAAATTATTTGACATTTTAAAAATTTAAGAAAATTAATTACAATCTTTTCAAAATTATCCCTAATGAAAAAATATTACGAGATAAAAGAGAGTATAAAATAAGTATAGTAATAAATGAGAATTTAAAGATATTATAGATAATTGATACTATATTTAATAATTTCCAATTATTTCTTTAATCTTTAATGCATAATTCTAAAATGTTATATATTATGGGACGGAAGGAGTATACTGTAATAAATTTGTTAAAAAAATTACCTAAAAAGATACACATAAGTCATTAGATATAGATATATAATCCGGCTTTTTCTAACGAACTGGGGAATCGGCTATAACGATAATTTTTTTTATCATTATAGTATAAAAAATTAATTTTTTATATTATAACAAAAGAAAAAAAATTCGTTATAGTCGATTCATTCTTAATTCGTAGTTTTCGATTCGATAGAGAAACGTACTATAGATATATAAATCAAAGTCATTATTATTCTATTCATTTATTGAGTCGGTGTTTGTTTCTTTACTATGTGCTAAGGGCATTACTGCATACGACATGACCAAATTCTGGTTACTGTAGTTTACCAGGACAGAAGTTTCCAACAGCCCACAGATTTACATGCATTTGACAAAAACAAAAGATTAATATAAATAAATATCTCTCTCATGAGAAAAAGGGTATATTCTCTTTCTAACAAAAAGGCTCTTATTTGTCAAGTTTATAAATATTAATAATATATTTATATTTTAAAAAAAATATTAAAATTGATTTTTTTTAACTAATTGTGATGCCAGTTAATCAAATTATTACATGAGGTCATTATTTCATTTTATATTATATCAATAAAAAGATAACTCTTTTCTTTGAATAAAAATGAGTCTTCTATGAGGCCAGGAAAATTAGGCATTTTCAATTTTTTTTATTTACTCTCGAAAAATGTATAGTATTTATTCTAATGATAATTTTTATATATACAATTATGTTCTTGTATATGTATCTAAATTACACCTAAACACTACATTTTATAAAAATTTCTGTTAAAATAAATATTATACATTTTTTAGGAGTCACAAGCAAAAAAAAATAATAATTTAAAAATGTCCAAATTTCCGGTCTACCTAGACTTCTTCTAAAAAAATTGGCAATTGATAACTCATTTTGCAGAACAGGTAGTTATTTTGAGCAAAAAAATGCCAAGAGTCTTTTGCTTAATGCATTATCAATATTCAGTCTATTTAAAATTTAATATTACGTTTGAATTAAAGAAATGTAATTGGTGAAAAAATAAAATAAAGAAAAGAATGTAATAAATAATGGAATAATTCATTCCATTCCATAATGAAATAAAATTCATAATTTTTTCAGGAAGTAATATGAATGAATATGAATGGTACACAAAAATTTCATTCTATAATAATATCATTCTGTTCGCTCATTAATTTTCCTGCAATCCAAACACAATATACAGATAAACCTTGACCTTTTTTAGCCAATTTTTTAAAAAAAATCAAGTTCAATAGGAATTTTAGTTTTTAATACAAAAGATTATAATTGTTATATATATACTAAGCAAAAAATACTAACATAATTTTCATTTACTTTTTTAATTATTTATACATTAAGATTTTGTAAATTAATTTTAAGAATTCAAAATATGTAATAAATTTTGAAAGGAGATAATATAAACAAAAGTTTTAAGGTACGATTATTAATGCTTAAAGTACAAATTTATGAGAACAGATCATATGTTTCTATTTTCTTTATTTCCTTGTATCTCTCACTTAAATTTTGATATTTGGCATTTTATTTAATTTTAAAATTAATTAATGTTAAATAAGAATTTAGGTGTCAAAATTTAAGTGAAAAGACACAAGAAAGACAAGAAAAATAGAGACAGATGATCTGCTCTCCAAATTTATTGATAAAAATGATACTAGTATACTATCATTCACGCCCAAGTGATTTTATAATGGGTCCTTTACGATAATATACAAATTTAGAAAGTAATTACACTATTAGTGCACTCATAAAATATTTACACAATTAATATACTTTCTATATTTATTTACAATATTAGTGCAATTAGGATTCCTTAATTTAGGGAATTAGTATAGGATTCAATTCAAAATAATAAGGAAACCTAAAATTAAGGAGAAATAACTACCATTATTAATAATTCAAATTCAAATATCTTAGATCTAACAACAAAAACAAATTCAAATTTAAAAATAATAATTAAAATTTAAATATTTAAAGTTTGGCAACGTCATCTTCCCCCTCCCCTTCGCCGGTCATCTTCCTCCTCCCCTTCGCCGCCGCTTCAACACCTTGAAAATGTAGATCTGTAGATCTTGAAGGTGTAGCCGCCATGGACGCCGATCTTCTCATCCATTACTATGCGGTTGCCATTATGATGAAGGTTGATTTAGTCAGAAATTAAAAGGAGAAAAGATAAATTTTAGTGCAGTTAGTATCCAAATATTTATATAAAGGTAACCATTTTAGTTTTTTAGAGAAGTAAGAGAGAAATTCGGTCTTGAGTTAGTAACCAAAACTTTCAAAAGTAACAATTTTAGTTTTTGTTAGTTACATTTGTATTAAGGTTTGGCTACCAATCAAGCATTATTTATGAAAAAAAAAATCTATAATAGATTTTTTATAATTAATTGGTAACCCAATAAAACTGAATTGGTTACCTTTGTATTAAAGTTTAGCTACCAACTGCATTATTAAAAAAAAAATCTACAAATAATTTTTTTTTAATTAATTGGTAACCCAATAAAACTGAATTGGTTACATTTGTATAAAGTGTTAGCTACTAACTGCACTATTAAATAAAAAAATCTATAATTGATTTTTTTAAAATAAATTAGAAACCTAATAACACTGAATTGGTTACCTTAGTATGAGAGAAAGGGAAGTTTATTGAATGAGAGAGAGAGAGAGAAATGAAGAAGTGCTCATCATTAATAGTATCATCTTCTTCATCAACAAGTAGGATAAAATAATAATAACATGAAGACGACGCCGTGTTGCAGCGAGGTGGGGATGAAAGGAGAATCGTAGACAGCGGAAGAGGACAAACTGTTGTCCACTTACATCAAGAGAGAAGGAGAAGCGCGGTGGCGGACACTGCCAAAGCTGGTGGGCCTCCACCGTTACGGGAAGAGCTGCCGCCTCCGGTGAATGAATTATCTCCGCCCTAATGTCAAGCGAGACCATATTTCTTCCGACGAAGAGGATCTCATCCTTCGCCTCCACCGTCTCCTTGGTAACAAGTAAATATTAATTGTTACCTATAGTCTAAATTTTATTAAAAAAATTAATTTGTTGCATGTTCTCTTCAATTATAAAGTGCAAGTCGTTGAAATAGTCATATATATATATATATATATATATATATATATATATATATATATATATATGTGTGTGTGTGTTACTAGATGAGGGAGAGAGAAAAAAATCATGGGTATAACTAATCCTTAAATTAAGGAATCTTACTTGTACTAATATTATAAATAAATATGACATTGTATTAATTGTGTAAATATTTTATGAGTGCACTATTATTATAATTATTTTTAAAAATGTAATAAAATATATAATTGTACCTTTTATTTATAATTAGGGAACTCACGTCGATACAAGTTAAGTTGACCTGCGGATCATAAAGTTGGAGGATCCATGGTTCTAGCTAAATCGGTCCAATGATTGGTATACAGCAATGCCCGTTTTTTGGTAGGCAATCGGCCCAATTTGTAACCCAATTCAACAAAAGTTATATATGATGGAAATTTTTGGGCTTGGTTCAAAAATAGTTACATTTGGGCCTGGTTCACCTTGAGAGTAAGGGTGTAAACACATCGAGTCAATTCGAGTATTGAGTTGCTCAGATTTGATTTACAAAATTTATCGAGTATAAAATAAAGTTTGATTGAGGCTCATTTAGCTACAGAGTCGAGCAAGATTCCGAATCGAGTCCGAGCAATTTGGACTTTTTCAACGAATATGATCCGAGTATCAATATAAATTTATAGTTTGAGGAGGTTTGAGTAATTTATCGAATTTTAAAATGTGCTCATATTTGACTCATTTATATTTCGAGTCGAGCTCGAATCAAACTTTTAATCAATCAATGATCTGAATCGAACAGGCACTATTTACTCATTTTCGTTTCTGACTTTACTTTGAGAGTATGATAGACCTCTACCCATTTTTAAAAGGCAATTCAAATATATCAAATTGCTAAGGAGTAAAATATATTCCGTAGTGGTTAGTGGGTTGAATTTCCTCGCTCAATATTTTCATGTTATGATGGTTGGTGGTAACTCTACGTTCTACATGTATTATGGGGGTTCCTTCAAATATATGTAGTTGTTGTAGGCATAATGTGTCCTGTCCAGAGTTTAGGATATCTTACCTCCCTCCTATTTTTTGTACCAAAAAAAATCATGAACTAATTAATTTAAAGATAAACAAATGCTTACCGATATTAAAATGGTATAAATAATCAATCTCATACATCACTATTATAATCAAATCTAACCTCAAACAAAGTAATACAGTTTCTGACTATTCGTAGATGTTGATTTTCTTTTTCTGATATTTGAAAACAATATTTCCTCAAGTTTTAACTTATATTATTATAACTTTTTCCCTTTTCCTAAAAGCAATTCAATGAAGTGTAGTTTTGAAAACTCAACGTGATTTTTATATTATTCTCATAATTTATTTGAAGTATTTAAAATTTTAATATAAAAAAGCATCTAAATTGGGAGAGTATTTTTTGTTTCATACATACGACATATGTTAATTGCCCATTTTGTGTTCTTGATATGACTTTTTTTAAAAGATATTATTTAGAAAGGATAACACACTTTTGGTCCTATTTGTATGGGTGAGTGCAAGACTGTAAACGAGCCGAACCGATAGGGAAAAAAAATTGAACTAGACCCGAGTTCTAATTGATTTTAAGCAGATTTTATGATTCGACATCTAAAATAAGTCGGATGTGAGAGACTTTATACTCTACTCATTTTTTTCATGAGTAACTCAATATATTTCGAATCATTCACCATGAATTCGATTTCATATGTTCGATTATGATTCACGAGTATGTTTAGGTGACGTTGTCTTACTAATAAGTTTAACGATTTCTTTTCTCTAGTTCCTCCTACTTCTTTCGGTGTTTGAGAAGCGTAAGAGATAATCTTAACCTTTAATTTTTATCTAGTTAATAACAATTTAGTATTTTTTCACCATTTATTTTGTAGATATTCTCAAGATCTGCAGATGCATGGCTATGATTTGCTACTGTCTGGTTTATTGTTTTTGTTGGACTGAAATATTGAACTTTATTACTTGTTTTTGCTTGGTTGCTTTGAAGTTTGAAATATGATCCAGTTTATCTTCTTAATTATTGTTTTATTTTCAAGTATACTCACAACACATTCTCTATAAATCTTAACTGATGATTCATTTTACTTTCACTAGTTTACTTTATTGTGATCATATTATATTAGTATATAATTGAAAACTTATTCTTTCATCCGTCTAAAATTAATTCTTTCGGTTTGATTTTTTAAGTCAAATTGACTATTTTTAGAATTAATAATTAAGCATATATAAATATATTTCTAAAATTATAAAAATTGGGGTTAGTAATAAATTGTATATACTTTCTTTTGGTTATAATTTTTTCACCTATATTTTAGAAAAAATAGTAAAAGATTAATTTTAAAATGGTCAATTTGACTTTAAAAAATCAAAACTGAATAATTAATTTAGGACGGAGGGAGTATTTTGTTTGTTAGGTGTATTTTCATGAATTAAAGGATGAAGTTTAGAGCTTGTCTACTATTTCATTTCATGTTCTCAACCCATGCTTAAAAGTAACTACACCTAGACTAACCTTAGGACTATGGAACCAAAGCCACTTGACATGGAAGAAATAAAGTCACTCTATGTCTCTATGATTGTAAGATGGCAGGGGCGGATTCAACCCTTTAATTTAGTAGGGTCAAATTTTTTAAAAAAAATTTAATAAAAAAAAATATAATACAATAAATTATAAATTTAAATAATGCTAATATATTGTTTACAATAATATTTTTCGAGATTTCATAACTTAAAATTGTTATATGATAGTCTCATTTTCAATAGCTACAAAAAATATCATGTTCAATAATGTAAGTTATTAAACAATCATTCATCCATTCATCTTTGAATTTTTTTTATGGGTTGATATTGTTGTAAAAATATCATGATAGCCTCATTTTAAACAATTGCAAAAATTCACTAACAATTATTAAATTTGTGAAATTATAAAAAAGAAAAATTACAATATGCTTTAAGGAATTTTTCTTTGATGGGATAACGTTGTGGCTAGACGACTAAAAAATATAAAGTAACTAAAGTGTGTACAAATTTGAGACATTCATTAATTTTTTAAACAAACACTTTATATCGAGGTAGGGGAGAGGAGAACAAATTAACTCCCTAAAAATTCAGTGGAGTCAATTGACCTCTCTGCTCTAAGGTGGATCGCCATTGTACGATGACTACTCCTAAGACCACTCTACGATCGTAGGATGAATTTTCTAAGGCCGCTCTAAGATCGTAAGATGACTATTTCAGTTTAAGACCACTCTACGATCGTAGGATGAATTTCCTAAGACCACTCTAAGATCGTAAGATGACTATTTCAGTCTAAGACCACTCTACAATCGTATGATAACTTTCCTAAAACCACTCTAAAATCATAGGATGACTATTTCAGTCTGAGACCACTCTACGATATCTATTAGAATTGTAATTTGTTATATGTATAATGTATACTGAAATTTGCAAAATCAATAATATGATACTAGTTTGAATATACTTGAGTTCGAATCTGTGGGCCTAAGTGCAAATTAGGATTCATGTGACCTAATTGAACTAAATACACAATTAGGGTTCCACAGTCTAATTAAATGTATAAATTAAGGTTCGCATGACCTAATTGAATGAAGACGGAAAAGCCATAAATAAACGTACTAGACTCGAGAGAATCATCCACGTGTTCCGAGACAGAAGGCTCATGGAGGCAACTCATGTTTGGGAATTGATTGAGGGATTGGATTGATGGCTAGAAGAACAGGACGATATGAGCATTATTCTAATGACTAAATAGTATTTCTAGAATTTCCTTGAAGACATTTGTCTGATATGTGACTACGTAAGTTTTAGAAAACTCTATAAATACCCCTTCCATTCTAGGAAGGAAAATACCTTTTTTGATGACTTGAGATTTTGACATTCTCTCTCAAAGTACTCAAGACTTGGACATTTTCTCAACTCTAAGCACTCAAGAAGGCTCTTGGAATCCCTGTTACCCCTACACGGTTTCCGGATTCTGAGAGTTCTGCCACGTGTCGTTGGAGTAATCGTCCACCTGTTTTTCTCCCCTCTTCAATCAATCAATCAATTCCGTCTTCTTCATGGATTTCTCTCCTCCCCGGCCAATACGAAACCCTAACTAGCAAGACACGATTTCCTTGTCCACAGAATCAAAACAAATAGTTCAAAATTTTGTTCGAGTCAAATCGAGCCGGATTTGAGTACCATTTTCTCTTTGCAAGTCGAATATGAGCATGTACTTTATTTTGTTTGTGAACTTGAAACGAATACGAGTAACCCAGTTAGGTAATCGAATTGAATATGAATAGCTTAAAATCCAGATCGATTTGACTCGTTTTCACAACCTTAAGTCAGTGAGAGAAAAATTGGATCCCCTTATCAAACGAATGACATTTTTTTTTTTGAAAATCCCACTTTTTTGGAAATAGAATATAGTTTCATAATTAAGTACATCATCACTTATTACAATATCAAGAATCAATTAACCTTATTAAATGAGAAAAAAATAAAATCACAACCATACAAACCTCACATAAAGAAGAAACAAGTTTCATATTAAAAAAATAAACTCATGTAAAATTTAAAGATCATAATGTTTTCAGTGTTAACCACTAGACAAACACTTTATTGGCAAGAATAACACTTTTAATAATAAACTATTCATACAACCTTTTAACATGATGGTTGATAATTAATGTTATTTCAACAAGTGACAAGTTGGGACCAATATTGATTGTCACATTTAATCGTTTCATTCTAAAGAGTAAGAGCAAAAAGAGGGAACAAGAAATCCTTTGGTTGATGGCAAATAGAAGAGCAAATAAGAATAAGTCAACAAATTAAACCACCTTAATATAGCTCCACATAAATTTTAGATTTTGTCTTCACTATTTTGTTTCTTGCATTTTGCCCACTTTACCACGCTTCTCTAATGAATCCAACTATCAACTCATTAGTTGGCACAAACTTTTGGCAAACCATTTATGCTATATGATTAATTTTTTTTGAACTCTCACTTCAGAATTAACTTGGGTTACAGGTGTGGTTTATAAGTTGTTTTAGAAAAATAATTTTATCCATTAATATAAGTCATTTAAGAATTTTAAATAAACATTAATTACTTAGTTTCTAATATTACCCCAAGTATTAAATATAATTTTGATTCTCTTACTATTTTATGTTTAATAAATACTCCCTCCGTTTCTAAATGATTATCGCGCGTATTCTAATATATTTGACATTTACAACTTTCTAGGAGAATAAATTATTTACTTTCCTATATCACCCCTACATTTTCTTATTGTTCCAATAAATTCTCTCCCTTGTATTAATAATTTTCAACTTCCCATAAAGGGGTAGTGATGAAATTTCAAACAAATTTTAATTGTCAAATGATAGTATTAAATGACTTTCTTAATCCATGTGCAAAAATCTTAAACGACAATCTTTTAGGAACGGAGGTAGTAACACTTTCTTTTTCCAATACAAGGACAATATAGACAATTGAATTATATTTAATGTTATACAATTATTTTATTAATACTTGTGCACAACTCTAAAATGACTTATATTAAAAGTGTGAGACCCCAGATTTTATCAATAAAGATTTAAATTTTGTCGAAATAATTTTTAATATTATGGTGTGAATTTGAGATAATATTATAGTTGTGGATAGTATTTATAAATTTTGCAAAAGTATGCAAGTGGTTATATTATATTCGATTGGTCGGGGAATATTCGGTTTAGCGAGGGAATATTCGCACAACTCAATCATTGGTGGACCCCACAAATGTAATTATTGTTGGATTGAGAAAAGCGACAAAAATATTTTATTGAAATAACTATGAGAAAGCTTTCATCATTGATCTTGTTGAACTACTCGGTAGTAAAAAAATGCGATGTCATTATGTGGTTGCATAGTAGCACACGGTATTGATTATTGATGCTTATGTGAGAAGTCACTCGGTTTGATTCCATTATTGTCGATTAATAATATGAATTATTATAAGCGATAACGACGTTTTGTTTTATTCGTATTATTAGCGTAATAAAAGCGTAAACATCTTTTATATAAAATGAATACTTTATTAAAGTTATTCTATAAATAGAATATATTATATTTTATTATGCATAGTGTTGCATAGTATTTTGCATAGTGTTTTGCATAGTGTTGCATAGTATTTGCATAGTAAAATGTTTTTATATAAATAGAATATATGATATTTTATTTAAAAGATTTTGCTTTAAATATGGATAGTCAGATTAAAGTAAATCAATCTGATAGTTCATGGATTAATTACTATGCATTCTATTTTCCTATAAATAGAAGCTCATTCCTTCATTATTTTCTTACGAATTCCTTTGAAACTCTAGAGAGAAATTATGAGAGAAGCTATACAGAGAGAAAATCTATAGAGAGAAAGAAGAAGAGTGATACGGTACTTCACTACTTTGATATCCCGGTGTCTTTTACGGTGAGGATATTATTTGTTGTACCCGTAAGGGGTGTTATTCTTTCTTATTCATGAAGAGAACTTACATTATTCCATTCTTTATTATTACATTGGAATAACTTTGTATCATGGCAGATACCCTATACTTGGTGAAATCCCTCTGTTATTCCATTCTTTATTATTACATTGGAATAACTCAGATATCTGCGCACATACCCTATACATAATCTGTATCGTGGTTTACCCTATACTTGGTGACATTCTTCTATTATTCATTGGAACATCATCATGCATGTGTTTTACATGGGACCTGGTTCCATCTTTATTATTCTGTTGGAACATCACATGTCGTGTGTTTTACACGGACTGGTTAAAATCTTTATCATTATGTTGGAATATCCTATCTCGTGTGTTTTACACCGGATCTGGTTCCATCTTTATTATTACATTGGAACATCCCGCTGGTGTGAATTTCACACGACTGGTTCCGTTATTATTATTACATTGGAATAACTTTGTATGCGCAAGCAATCGCATGCATGGTGATTTCCTTTGTTATTCCATTCTTTATTATACCCAGTTGGTTAAAACTTTGACTTTATACTCCATGAAATTAGTAGAATATCTTTGATATTTGCGTTTCATCCAAAGATCTTTTCATGGAAATATTCTTCTGACTATTCTTGAATTTTACTCTACAAAACAGTATCATGTTGACAATTTGGACGTTAATAATTCCCGGATTAAATAATTCTTGAACTTGTTTTATTGAATTATTATGTCATTGTCATCATCCTCACGTTATATTATGTTATCTTTGGCTTACGTGCATAGATGAACTTAGTATGATTATGACCAGGGATCGTTCGGTATAATCATGGCTTGATATAAATGATGTGACAAAAGTCCTCGGTGGCTGTAATGCGTTGATGGATAGTTTTTGTATGATTATGACCGGGGTGATTCGGTATAGTCATGACCATTGATAATTTGATGAAAATCCTTGGACCGTGATACGAGGGATGATTAGATATTGTGGTTTATTCATTAAAGCTGAGTCTTAGTGATAAAAATTGATGAAAACCTTTTAAAACCTAAAAGATAGTAGACTTTATTTTCTACTTAACTCTTTTAATGGATTGCATATTCATTGCAAAGATTAAATTGGTTGTCTATTGTATTTTATCGGTTTAACATTGTTGAAGACTATTGATAATTTATTACGCATTATCTTAGTCATAATATTTCTTCTTTGGGCTAGTTGAAGCTCACCCTTTCTTTTCAACATTTTCTTCGTGAAATGAGAATATAGTTGGGAAGAGTTGGGGGAAGCAGTGATGGTCACGAAGATAGCTGTGACGCCCCCAAAATAGGTATACACAACACCCATCCTGAGTCGCCAAATACATGGTACAAGAAGCAAACTACAACTTCAATAATACAAATGTCGTGTGAAATACGACAATATATAATTGTGAGTTTAAATATAATATTGTCTTCAGACAATATCCACACGCAAATAAATCCCCATCATAATTATTGATACATTATTTTACAAAATGGTGAGGACTACTAAACAACTCTCTCTAGAACCTTCATTCCATACCCCGACTAGTACTCGCTTACATTCTCGCCTCCCGAGAAGAAAAATGGAACAACAAGGAAAAGGGTGAGCTCAACTAGCCGAAGAAGAAGAATATTATGACTAAGATAATATACAACAAATTATCGTTAGTCTCCAACAGGAAAAATCGATAGAATACAATAGACAACAAGTTTCAGGATCAATATTAGCAATGGAAATAATAATTCATAGAAGAGTTACGTAGAGAATGAAATCTACTATAATCTATGAATTTAACGATCCATCATCAATATTTTATCCTGTAACATCAATCAATATTCATCTCAAATCAAATATTCATCTTTGCACTCTGAGACCAAAGATATTCATCAATCGGTCATGTTCATCTCAACACTGTTCATCTTTGCACTAAAGGCCAAAGATATTCATCGATCGGTCATGTTCATTTAAACACGATTCCGAATCGGTCACCTCTTAAAATTCATAATAAATTATCGCTCATCTTTAACGGTTCAAAATTTGTGGACATATACTCAACTTATATATGTATAACATATCCAAAAAATTACAACGATCCAACGGTCCGGATTAAATATTATAACTCACACAATAAAGTCGTAATAACACCGATTTGATCTTTTAATACCTCAATCCAAAAAAAAACATCTCAAAGATTAATAACCACATAAATAAATCCATCATTTATATTCATATAAAATAAATATTTCCTTATCATATGAATCAATAATTAATTATTCATAAATAATATTACAGAATCACATTTATGACAACCAGGCCGTTCCCAGGAAAGAGGGGGCTTTCCAATAAGGATCTCTCCTTACTGGCGCGCAATTAGGTGACCAAACCTCTCCTTAGACATAACTTTCTAGACATTGCCAATAATGTTATCTAATAATATTATTCAAATAATATGAATTATTGATCGATAATGGGAAATATTTGTGCGTTGACAATTATTGAAGCAAAGAATAATATAAAATACCAACGCAAAGAATTATTGAATCAATAAAATAAACTATTGAAGCGGTAACTCTTCGTAACAATTATTGAGTAGTGCCTTCACGCATGCGAATCAATAATTCAACAATCAACATGTGCAATACTGGTGTCTTCTTGTTGCAACCACGCCAGACATCGTATTTTAACCACCGGGTATTCCAACGGTCTTAATGGTGAATAACTACACCGTTATTTATAACCACCCAAACTTTGTCGTTTTCCTCATCCAATCGCTTTCAAGTTATGGGCCCACACATGGTCTGCTACTTGTCGCATTCGAATATTCCCAAACAGTCATTTAATATTCCACGACCAAACGAATATTCCCTAAACAACAATGAATATTTTATAACCACTTGCTTATTTTGAAATATTTGCGTATTTTACCCTAACTATCCACATTAATCAAATCAACCCTTACTATTTCAAAATAATAAATAAAGGAAATTCCTTTTATTTAAAAAAATTTGGGGTCTTACAACCTCCCTCCTTATGAAATTTCGTCCTCGAAATTGACGACGTACTGGTGTTTGAAAAGGTGAGGATACCTCGCTTTCATTTCCGCTTCCAATTCCCGTGTCATTTCTCTATAGCATGATTCCTCCACAAAACTTTAACTTGTGGTATGACCTTTCTTGCTGTAGGGACATGCTCCTTCCTATCCAAAATCTTGACAGTACCTCCTCCCACGTTAAGTCTTGGCTATCTCGTCCTGGTTCTAACTCTATAACGTGGTTCGGGTCTTTCACATATTTCTGAAGAACCGATATGTGAAACACATTATGAACACGAGACATACTTGGAGGTAACGCAAGTCTATAGGCTACATTTCTACTACTCGGTCCAAGAATTTGAAATGGACCGATAAATCGTGGATTGAGCTTTCCTCTCTTCCTAAATCTTGTAACTCCCTTCCATAGAAAGCAACTCGCATGATACATGATCCCCTACACTAAATTCCACGTCCTTTCGATAAAGATCCGCATAACTCTTTTGTCGATCTTGTGCCGCTTTGTACACGTTGTCGAATCATTTGGATCTTTTGGTAGTCATATCGCGTCTTAACTTTCGGGTCCCAACAATGTTGCTTCACCCACCTTGTTCCAAAGATATCTTCGAGAGCGACACTTTCATCCATACAACACCTCGAATGGAACCATGCCTATATTTGTTTAATAACTATTGTTGTATGAGAATTCCACCAATGGCAAGTACTTATCCCAACTTTCTTTGAAATCTAGGACACGAGTCTTAATATATCTTCAAGAGTTTGAATAGTCCTCTCGATTGTCGTCGTCCGTTTGGGGATGGTATGTCAACTAAATCGCAAATCCGTGCCCATAGCTTTTTTGCAAGCTAACCCAAAATCTTGAAGTGAATCTTGGGTCACGATCCAAAACTATGGATACAGCATGCCATGCAACCTCACAATCTCATTCACGTCATATACTAGCAAGACGTTCAAGTGAATAAGTCTCCGTGATCGGCAAGAAATGAAAGCAGACTTGGTTAATCTATCAACAATAACCCAAATAGCATTGATGCCTTGAGAAACCGTAGGAAGACCCGTGAACGAAATCCATGGTAATATGTTCCCACTTCCATTCGGAATCTCAAGTGGTTGCAACGGACCCTTAGGTACTAGATGCTCTCGCCTTTACACGCTGGCAAGTTAAACACATCGAGATAAACTTTGCAATCTCTCTCTTCATATTGTTCCACCAAAATGTATGTGAAGATCACGATACATTTCAAGACTTCCGAGGATGGATTGCAAATGGTGTATTGTGTGCCTCCATCATAATCTTGTACTTCAAATCGAAGTCGTTAGGAACACAAAGTCTAGAGTGGACTCAAGTATTCCTTCTTCATCAATTCTCGCTTAGGAATAGCTCCTTCTTGTACTTTCTTCTTCATATGCATCATTTCCAAGATGGTGGCTGAAAGCGACTTTAACTTTATCGATTAAAGTCGATTATACTCGTATATCATCACGTGGGTACCTAGAGTTTTCATCTCCATCTCTATTATTTGTAAATTATACTAAATTAGTCTTTGACAATATCGTACTCAGATTTCATATACGATCTTCTACTCAACACGCCGCCTACCACGTTCGCTTTTCAGGATGGCATGGTCGTAACATATCTTTGAAATGAGTCTCCTCTTGAGTTCTTGAAGCTCTTCCCACATTCCTTGCTCCATTCAATTTTGTATCTCTACGAAGTCATTTGCGATAATGGAATAGCGATTCGAGAATATCCTTCAACGAATCTCGATAATAACCAACTAAGCCTCAGAAAGCTACGTATTTCGACATCGACTTAGGTTGCTCTCAACCGTGACTCATATCCCAATCTTGGATAAGACGTCACAATGACACCTATCGCTTTACTTATCGCATCGAATATGACGTCCCCTATAGAGAGTCCGCCAGGTAAATTCCACAAAGGAAGTCACCGGATAAAGGCTCGGTACCAAATTTATAGTTGAATTTTTAACTCACGAAGTTCAATAGAGCCATTCGATATGAGATTTTAGAAATGAGTTTTGTCTGGGGTTCAAAGTCGATACAAAATTTAATATCGAGCTTTGGGAGTAAGCCAAGAAATTCTTCAGAAATACGTCGGGAAAAATCAATAACAACAGAATATTATTCAAATCGACGTGTCTTTATTCAAATCCATAACATGGACTAAGAAAATTTGACATCCGTAATAAGCGAATGACTTCATGGCTTGATATGAAAGAGTTTGACTTCAATGGTTTGGTTGCTTGAATTGAATAACAGGTTGCTTAGGAATATGAAAACTAACAACCTTACTTAAAGTAATCAATTTCGGCGTGATGAGTAGTTAACCTTAAAATCACATCAAAAGCAAATATCTCTATAGAAATAAGGTTACTTGGTAATGTGATAGTGCCAACCTGAATCAAGCAAGATTTTTAAACAACGGATGTAATGAAAGTTTCTCCTAATGGAGTCTCCATGAGATAGGTCAAAG
Organism: Panax quinquefolius; assembly: GCA_020205615.1. Lineage (NCBI taxonomy): Eukaryota > Viridiplantae > Streptophyta > Magnoliopsida > Apiales > Araliaceae > Panax > Panax quinquefolius. The sequence continues at coordinate 129,914,576 of CM035161.1, forward strand.
TTTAATTTCTCCGTAGTCAAGTTCAAACGTTGAGCAAAGTAAGAGAGATAAAAGAATGGGTAGAACCAATATCTAGTAAGGTATATACTTCGCAAGAATTTATAATTAACTAACCCGCCGCTGCTAACTTCGTTCGGGTTCCTCGCATTTGATTTGGTCACGACAAACGCTTCTTCCAAGAACCGTTGACTTTGACTTTTCGGGACATCCTTTTGAGTCACCATTCTCATTTGGATCTGGTTTCGATATCGTATAATCTCGAGCGATATGTCCTTCTTTTCCACAATTATAGCATACCTTGGAAGGCTTTGAGCAGTTTGACCTTATATGTCCTCCTCTCCACATCCGTAGCATCTAACTTGCGATCGTTCTCTTCCCTAGAATTTGTTGATGGTGTCGATCTTTGCGCGCCGACGCCTTCCGTCATCGTTAAATCTTTCTTTTTAGATTGGACATCTCTTTCCATAATATCAACGCGTCGTGCGGCTTTTACCCATGCATCACTCATTCTCACTCGTTCAGTTATTTCTTCTTTCAGCTCAGATTCCACCTTTATCATCTTATACTCTGCCAAAGAGTGCTTCTGTTCAAGCATCACATATCGGGTAACATAAGCTTGAATCGTTGCATCCTTTTGCTCCACGACTGCCTGCAATTCTTTAGCCTGCTCTTCTAACTCATGAATACGATTTTGAAATTCTACATTTTGATCATAAAATACCTCTAATAAACTCTCTTCAAGTACCTCTTCTTCCTCACTCTCAGCTGTTACCTCTGCGACTATCTCGGGTGCAACTATCAATTCTTCACTCACCACATGGATATCTCTAATTCCTTCTTCACCGACATCACATTATCCCGGTTGGCGATTAGAGGTGTCTCCACGATCTCATTCACTCCATTGTTAACGTTCTCGTGACCCATTCTTAAAAACTATCATAAAACAAGGGTTAATTAAATAAATTAACAAATCACATAATACCCCTATATTATGACCAACCAACAAATAAGCTTAGGTAGGACACACTAGCGAAGGTTTTACTATGCTCTCCTCCTAGTTCTATTCCCGATCTCCGCCAGAGATCATATCCCTAAGCTCGATATTCAACTGTGACTCCCCCAAAATAGGTATACACAACACCCATTTCGAGTCGCCAAATACATGGTACAAGAAGCAAACTACAACTTCAATAATACAAATGTCGTGTGAAATACGACAATATATATAATGAGTTTAAATATAATATTGTCTTCAGACAATATCCACACGCAAATAAATCCCCATCATAATTATTGATACATTATTTTACAAAATGGTGAGGACTACTAAACAACTCTCTAGAACCTTCATTCCATATTTCCACTAGTACTTCATTACATTCTCGCCTCCCGAGAAGAAAAATGGAACAACAAGGAAAAGGGTGAGCTCAACTAGCCCGAAGAAAGAATATTATGACTAAGATAATATACAACAAATTATCGTTAGTCTCCAACAGGGAAAAATCGATAGAATACAATAGATAAACAAGTTTGAGATCAATATTCATGAAATGAAATAATAATTCATAGAAGAGTTACGTAGAGAATGAAATCTACTATAATCTATGAATTTAACAATCCATCATCAATATTTTATCCTCAGTAACATCAATCAATATTCATCTCAAATCAAATATTCATCTTTGACACTACAGCCAAAGATATTCATCAATCGATCATGTTCATCTCAACACTGCTCATCTTTGCACTAAAGGCCAAAGATATTCATTCATCGGTCGTATGTTCATTTAAACACACGATTTCGAATCGGTCACCTCTTAAAAATCATAATAAATTATCGCTCATCTTTAACGGTTCAAAATTTGTGGACATATACTCAACTTATATATGTATAACATATCCAAAAATTACAACGATCCAACGGTCGGATTAAATATTATAACTCACACAATAAAGTCGTAATAACACCGATTTGATCTTTTAATACCTCAATCCGACAAAAAACATCTCAAAGATTAATAACCACATAAATAAATCCATCATTTATATTCATATAAAATAAATATTTCCTTATCATATGAATCAATAATTAATTATTCACAAATAATATTACGTAATCACATTTATGACAACCAGTTTGCATTCCTCAGAAAGAGGGCTTTCCAATAAGGATCTCTCTCATCTTTGGCGCCGCAATTAGGTGACCAAACCTCCTTAGAAGCAGAACTTTCTAGACATTGCCAATAATGTTATCTAATAATAGTATTCAAATAATATGAATTATTGATCCGATAATGGGAAATCTTGTCTTGATGACAATTATTGAAACAACAATAATATAAAATACCAACGCAAACAATTATTGAATCAATAAAATAAACTATTGATAAAGAATTCATCGTAACAATTATTGAGTAGTGCCTTCTTACGTGCGAATCAATAATTCAACAATCTTTGCGTAATCTGCAGGTGCCATCTTGTGCAACCACGCCAGACATCGTATTTTAACCACCGGGTATTCCAACGAGTCTTAATTCGGTAATAACTACGTAGTTATTTATAACCACCCAAACTTTGTCGTTTTCCTCATCCAATCGCTTTTCCGTTATGGGCCCACACATGGTCGCTACTGGCCGCATTTAATATTCCCGACAAGATCACGAATATTCCACGACCAAACGAATATCCCCACAACAATGAATATTTTATAACCACTTGCTTATTTTGAAATATTTGCGTATTTTACCCCTAACTATCCACATTAATCAAATCAACCCTTACTATTTCAAAATAATAAATAAAGAAAATTCCTTTTTATTTAAAAAAAATTTCGGGGTCTTACAATAGCATTAGTAGTCCTCACTATTCTGTGAAATAGTGTGATAATAATTGTAATGAGGACTCCTTGAGTATGGATATTGTCTAAATGACAATATTCTTATTAGAACTCTCAGTTTATGTATTGTCGTATGTTACACGACAGATGTATAATTAAGTTTGTATTTGAATTTATGTACCATGTAAGTGGCGACCCAAGATGGGTGACGTATACCTAATTTTGGGGCGCACGGTTGGTATCGAGCTTAGGATATGATCCTGGCTAAGATGCTGAGATAAGAACTAGGAGGAGAGACGGGGAATTCCTTCGCTAGTATGACCTACCTAAGTTTATTTGTTATTTAATTGGTCGGTCAGAGTATAGGGATAATATTTGATATATTAATTAACCCTTATGTTGTGGCAGTGTTTGGAAATGGCAGATGAAAATATTCACAATGGAGTGAATGTGACCGTTGTGACACCTTTAATCACTAATCAGGTTAATGCAGTGTCAGACGAGGAACAAATTAGAGATATCCACGTAGTGAATGAAGAACTAATTGTTGCACCGAGCTATTCTGCAGAGGTAGCAGCTGAGAGTGAGGAAGAAGAGGAAGAAGAGGAACCTGAGGAGAATTGGTTAGAAGAAGTTTATGATCAAAACTTAGAATTACAAAATCGTGTTCATGAGCTAGAAGAACAGGTTGAAGAACGGCAAACGGTCGTGGAACAAAAGGATACAACAATTCAAAATTGGGTTACCCGATATGTGATGCTCGAACAAAATCACGCTTTGGCAGGGTGTAAGATATTAAAGTTGGAATCGAGAATTTAAAAATCAAAGATCAAATTTGAAAAGAAGAAACAATCGAACGAAGGAGAATAGGCGATGCATGGGTAAAAGTCGCACAACGCGTTGATAGTGTAGAAAAAGACGTCCAGATCCAATAAAGCCAAAATAGATGAAATGGACTTTGCTTTTTGGACAAGAATTGGAGAACCCATCATCGAATTGAATTACCCCATGCATAGCGGTCAACCCGAATTCGATATGGATCGGAGAATAATGATTCAAATCATGGATCGGGAATGTGAAGAAGCACTTAAGGGTGGAATGTACCTATAGTAAAAGTCAAACTTCGGTAATTTAAGCGAGAGCGTTTGTCGAGAGAAACACGAACGAAGTTATTACGGGTAAATTAATTATTGCGAAGTCTATACTTTATTCAATACAAGTTCTACCCACTCTTTATTCTACCTAGTTGTGTTCAATGTTTAAATTTGACTCAAAAAAAATTAGACTTTGATTTATCTATTGAAACTTCGTTGGGAGAAACCTTCGTTACCTCCAATCGTTTATTAATCTTGTTGTTTCAAATAAACACTTTCACGATCTTATCTCTTTGAAAATACTTGCCTTTGAGGTAATTTTTGAAAGCGATTGATTAACTACTTATTATTCTTTTTGTAAGGTTGTTAGCTTTCATATTCCTAACCAACCTGTTATCACAATTCAAAGTAACCAAACCCTAAAGTTAATCACCGTTATATCAAGCCATAAGTAAAGAGCCCCGATCCTTTCGTTGTTGACTTCCTTGTGTGGAATGCACCAAGCGGACTTTTCAGAGGCGACGTCGTGAATGACGATGACAAGTTGATAGGTATCATTGTGAGGTCTTTATCTAGGTTAAAGGATAGAAGTCACAGTTGGTATCAATGTAACGTCTTATCCAAGTCTTGGATAAGAGTAGAGATTTTGAATGATATTTCTATCATTAATAAATTTCTTGACGTATTCTTGAAGATTTCCTAGCCTACCCTAGGCGTGAAATCGAATTTTGTATTGACCCCAAAGACAAAAACCCATTTCTTAAACCCTCAAATATTTCTTCAACTAAAAGAATACATTTTACGAAGATTATGATGAAAGTCATAATAAAAGCATTGGACTAATGAAAATCATGGGTATATGAAGTATTAGTAAGTGTTATGATGAGTTATGTGGTTATTATGTGAAAACATGAAAGTTTCTTAGAAATCACAAGGGTTGAAAAATCGATTTTGGTAAAAGCGTAACATGAAATTCAATTGACCATATCTCCTATTATATTTTGAATTTTTGAGTGTGAACAAGTCCTAGAGTTAGATCTATGAGTTTTGTAGCTTATCCAAGTGGAATCAATTGGAAAAGGTCTTTGTAAATTTTCGTGGTGGACCTGAATTTAGCAAAAGAGTCCAAAGCTGCAAATTATAAAAACGCTAACGCCTTGAAACTTTAAGGGACTGTTTGGCCACTAAATTTATGTGAAAAATTCTGGCCTTTTGGGACATGAAAATATATGTTATAAAGTACCTCCTGTCCAAAAATGAGCTCATTTCGACTTAAAATGAACAAGTTATGACCATTTCAATATTTTGGTTTTTTTTGACGAAAAATGCTATAATCGGAGTTCTATAACTCCGATGACCATGAAATTTAAACTGGAGGCTCACATTAACATGTGTAAGGTCTTGCCAAGATTTGGGAATTTTGGAGTTAAACTTGAGGTAGCTAATTTCTTAAGGAATTAATTAGAAATTGATTTTGAAAAATAGTAAATGAATTTTAAAAATTAGAGAAAAATATATTTTCATCATGGGACTATATTATGCTAAATCCTAGAAAAGAAATATTTTGGGACTGATTTGGTATTTTTCATGAAAATAGTTTAGTTACTTGAACATATGAGTTAAATATGTTATGTGAAGTAACAAAGTTGAAAATAGGATTTTATGGCTAGAGAATCCTATATAGAGTATATGCATATTTTTTTGATGAGGATTTGATAATTGGTGATGATATCTTATGAGTATGGCGTTTTGAATGATTAAATGCATTATATGGTAAAGCGTAAACAATTGAGATAAATTGTTTATAAATTTAAGAAGTATTGTTATAATATTAATGATATTAGATTATGAGATTATTAAGTGATTGATAACATGGGGATATTCTTGAATCTCGGATAAATTATATTATAAATGTTTAATATTTATCCTTTATCTCATTTGATTGATTCTTTATATCATTATCCTCATGCTTATATTATGTTGAAAGTCATACGTATTGTAGAAGGTGCATAGATGGACTTGGTATGATTATGACCGTGGATTGTTCGGTATAATCATAACCGTAATTGAAAACACGATTATCTTTGGCACGTAGTGCATGGATAATTTGTGGTCGTGATACTAATGAATACACGATTATCTTTGGCCGTAGTGCATGGATAATTTGTGGTCGTGATACTAATGAATACACGATTATCTTTGGCCGTAGTGCATGGATAATTTGTGGTCGTGATACTAATGAATAAACGATTATCTTTGGCAGTAGTGCATGGATAATTTGTGGTCGTGATACTAATGAATACACGATTATCTTTGCACGTAGTGCATGGATAATTCGTGGTCGTGATAATAAAGAATATCCTTGGCCTGTAGTGCAGGGATGATTCGATGATGTGGATTAATTATTGAGCTGAGTCTCAGCAATGAAATATTAATTCATGGATGTGGTAAAAGTCATCTTTGGCCGTAGTACATTGATGGACTTGGTATGATTATGACCGAGGATTATTCGGTATAATCATGGATCAGATTAAAAACACGAATATCCCGGCGCCAAGAAGGTAATGGATAATTCGTGGTCGTGATACTATTAAGTCGAGTCTCAAAGATTATTGGTTTCTGAGCTTGTATATCTTTGGCCTGTAGTGCAAAGATGAATTGTTAATGAATATCTTTGGCGGATTGCAAAGATGAATTTAATGTTTTCAACGATAAAGGTATTCAAGGTATCCTCACCTCTTTATCATACCAGTATCGCACCCTAATTTCGAGGGCTAAATTCCATAAGGAGGGAGATTGTGAGACCCCATTTTATCAATAAAGATTTAAATTTTGTCGAAATAATTTTTAATATTATGGTGTGAATCGAGATAATATTATAGTTGTGGGTAGTATTTATAAATTTTGCAAAGTATGCAGTGGTTATATTATATTCGATTGGTCTGGGAATATTAGGTTTAGCGGGGAATATTCGATATAACTACTCAATCATTGGTGTGGACCCCACAATGTAATTATTGTTGGATTGAGAAAACGACAAAAATATTTTATTGAAATAACGGCGGAAGTTTTACTGCGATTGATCTTGTTGAACTACTCAGTAGTAAAAGCACAAAGATGTCATGGTGGTGGTTGCGTAGTAGTACGGTATTGATTATTGATGCTTATGTGAGAAGTCACTCGGTTTGATTCCATTATTGTCGATTAATAATATGAATTATTATAGCGATAATGGACGTTTTGTTTTATTCGTATTATTAACGTAATAAAACGTAAACATCTTTTATATAAAATGTAATACTTTATTAAAGTTATTCTATAAATAGAATATATTATATTTTATTATGCATAGTGTTCATATAGTATTTTGCATAGTATTTTGCATAGTGTTGCATAGTGTTTGCATAGTAAAATGTTTTTATATAAATAGAATATATGATATTTTATTTAAAAGATTTTGCTTTAAATATGGACCGTCCGATTAAAGTAAATCAATCTGGACCGTTCATGGATTAATTACTATGCATTCTATTTTCCTATAAATAGAAGCTCATTCCTTCATTATTTTCTTACTTAATTCAATGAAACTCTAGAGAGGAAAATTATATAGAGAGAAGCTATAGAGAGAAAATCTATAGAGAAAGAAGAAGAGTATTCGGTACTTCACTACTTTGATATCCGGTGTCTTTTACGGTAAGGGATATTATTTGTTGTGCAAGTAAAGGGTGTTATTCTTTCTTATTCATGAAGAGAACTTTTGTTATTCCATTCTTTATTATTACGTTGGAATAACTCAGTATCATGCCAAGCATACCCTATACTTGGTGAAATCCTCTGTTATTCCATTCTTTATTATTACATTGGAATAACTTGTGATACGCTGGCATACCCCTATACATAATCTGATAATCGTGGTTTACCCTATACTTGGTGACATTCTTCTATTATTACATTGGAACATCCTGCTGTGTGTTTTACAGGACTCGGTTCCGCTTTTTTATTATTCTGTTGGAACATCATGCGTCGTGTGTTTTACTTTGGACTGGTTAAAATCTTTATCATTCTCATTGGAATATCCTATCTCGTGTGTTTTACACCGGATCCGGTTCCATCTTTATTATTACATTGGAACATCCCGTCGGTGTGAATTTCACCGACACGGTTCCGTTATTATTATTACATTGGAATAACTCATACATCTGGCACCGCATGCATGGTGATTTCCTTTGTTATTCCATTCTTTATTATACCCGGTTGGTTAAAACTTTGACTTCTATACTCCATGAAATTAGTAGAATATCTTTGATATTTGCGTTTCATCCAAAGATCTTTTCATGGAAATATTCTTCTGATTATTCTTGAATTTTACTCTACAAAACAGTATCATGTTGACAATTTGGACGTTAATAATTCCTGGATTAAATAATTCTTGAACTTGTTTTATTGAATTATTATGTCATTGTCATCATCCTCACGTTATATTATGTTATCTTTGGCTTACGTGCATAGATGAACTTAGTATGATTATGACCAGGGATCATTCGGTATAATCATGGCTTGATATAAATGATGTGACAAAAGTCCTCGGTGGCACCGTAATGCGATGATGGATAGTTTTTTGTATGATTATGACCGGGGGTGATTCTCGGTATAGTCATGACCATTGATAATTTGATGAAAATCCTTGACCGTGTAGTGCGAGGGATGATTAGATATTGTGGTTTATTCATTAAACCGAGTCTTAGTGATAAAATTGATGAAAACCTTTTAAAACCTAAAAGATAGTAGACTTTATTTTCTACTTAACTCTTTTAATGGATTGCATATTCACCGCAGATTAAAGCAGGTTGTCTATTGTATTTTATCGGTTTAACATTGTTGAAGACTATTGATAATTTATTCTCGCATTATCTTAGTCGTAATATTTCTTCATCGGGCTAGTTGAGCTCGCCCTTTCTTTTATTGTTCTCTCTGTGAAATGAAAATATAATTTGGGACGAGTTGGGGAAGCAGTGATGGTCCTGAAGATAGCATTAGTAGTCCTCACTATCTCGTGAAATAGTGTGATAATAATTGTAATGAGGACTCTTGAGTATGGATATTGTCTAAATGACAATATTCCTATTAGAACTCTCCGTTTATGTATTGTCGTATGTTACCTACGGATGTATATAATTAAGTTTGTATTTGAATTTATGTACCATGTAAGTGGCGACCCAAGATGGGTGACGTATACCTAATTTTGGGTGCGTCACAAAAAGACTAATGGAGTATATGATTAATTTGAAATCTACATATATATGACCTCCATCTATGAAATTACTCTTTCTGTCCCACAATATATGACATTTTAGAGTTGTGCACAAAAATTAAGAAAATGATTGTATAGCATTAAATATAGTAATAGTTGTTTATAATATTCTTTACCATACTTATCTCAGACTATCCCTCTCTCTCATTTGTAACTTTTCTCATAAGGGGTAGTTTTAGAAAGATTGTGGTTAATTCTCCTAAATTATATAAAACGTTAAATAATTTAGAAAAAAGAAAATCATTTAAAACGTCATATATTATGGGACGGATGAAATAATGACAAAAAAAACTAGGTTTAACCACTTTTTAGTCCGTCTTTAAAAATAAAATTCTCATTTTGGGATGAAAATAATACTCTCTTAGTTCCAAATTACAAGATTATTATTGACGTTTAAAAGTCAAATTAAAATATTTTCAAACTTAAAATTGAGATAATTTATTAAGAATTATGAGAAAATAAGTATTTCAATGAGTAGTACTCTTTTGATAGCTTATAATATTCATCATTATATTAACTAAAATTAAGAAAATATATGTAAATTTTGAATTTAAAAATGTTTTAGCTTAACTTCAAAAAATCAATAATAATCTTAACGATGGAAGTATATCAAACTTGTCTATGTGGTTTAATCCTATTTTTCATCAATAACATACCACTTTTTAATGTTACGTATAATTTAATTTGAGAATTGATATTTTTATATGTATTTTTGAAGTTTTTATATGTTCATTTCTCACATCAGCATACAGTAGATCCCACCTTCATGTGAGATATACTTTCTTCGTCCCATAATATATAACGTTTTAGGTGATTTTATTTGTCCCATATTATTTGACATTTTAGAAAATCTAGGAGAATTAATTACAATCTTTTCAAAATTATTCCTCATGGAAAAATGTTATGAGGGAGAGTATAAAATAAGTATGGTAATAAATGAGAATTTAAAGGTATTATTATAGACAATTGATACTATATTTAATACTTTTCAACTATTTTTTTAATTCTTGTGCACAATTTTAAAACGTCATATATCATGGGACGGATGAAATATCAAAAATGCACTTGAAAATAATGCTCCCTTTTAATTTTTGAAGAGTAGAAGTGTCCAATTTTTGAAGAATAGAAGTGTCCAAGAAAAAAAAGTTATGTAACAGGTAAACAATTAGCTGTCAATTACCTAAAATTGTGGTCTAGAAATAAATTGGCAAATCTGAAAGACTAATGCTAGAGATACAAATTATTTTATAAACATTTTATAAATTCCTGATGTGGCATACTCCACCTCAGCATATTGATCAACAAATTATTTCAATGTAGTCTTCGGCCCCACACAATATGCTAAGATGGAATATGTCACATCAATAATTTATAAAATATTTGTAGAATAGTTTATATCTCTAGCATTACTCAATCTGAAAAAGCTTTTGAGCAGCTGGGATAGGGTTGCTGATGAAGTTCTTATCAGTTTGCTATCTTGTTGTTGGGCACATTTAATGGCTGGCGACAACTTCCAATATAAATCCAAGTACAAAGGAATGAAACATATATAGGGCAACTATTTTACTACTTGTTTAGTTTTGAAAATGATTCTTTATAAAATTTTGGAGACTTAATTAATTACTTTTTGTTTACCTTGAGCTTATGCTAATTTCAGGTATGGACAGAATTTAAGTGAATGTAAAGGTGTATTTTTTAGTCTTTCATGTAGAGAATAAGAATGTACTTCATTTGATTTATAACTAAAATCATTTGATATAATTTAATCAAACCTAAAGTGAGCTCTTTGATCCTCACTAGCCAAAAACCCTAGCCTCCAATATTATATATATATATATATATATATATATATATAACAATATATATAGAATTTTTTTTATTTTTTTTAATATCTCCCAAATAATTTATAAGATTTATTGGAACTGAAATTTTTAAAGTGATTTGGATATCATTTGAATACATGTAAAAAATATGCCAGTGTAAAAATTCCAGTTCCAATAAATCTTATAAATTATTTGGGAGATATTTTAAAAAATAAATAAATAAATTCCGGTCGCTGGAATGTCGTCACATTGTCGGTCGCCCTAGACTTTTTCTATCATTATTCGATCTATTATATAGTTGCTTGTTTTCCCTTTTGGTAGGGTTTATTTTCTTCTAATTTAGAGTTAGATCTCTCGGTATATATCCATTCTTGTGGGAGTCAGTTTTCTCCTTTTGGGGGTTTGGATTATCTCTATGTAGAGAGTTGTTTCCATTTTTTAATATGACAATTGCAGATATGTTAATTGGATGAGGAATGCGACATGTTTCCAACAGTAGTTTTCTATTTATTTTATTTTTCTGCTTGTATCATAAAAGTTGATAATTCGAATTTAATTTTTGGATAAGATAAGTATCCACTCAATTTTATCATACATGTAATTCGTCCCACACGAGAGTAGGATCGCTAATATGTATAAGATCGTATAGAATCGTAGCATCGTATGATTGATATATGTAGAAGAATAATGCTAAAAACACAAATTATTCTATAAATATTTTATAAACGGGCTGATGTGGCATACTCTATCTCAGCTTTTATGTGGGGCCAAAAACTATATTAAATCAATTTGTTGATCAATATACTGAGGTGGAGTATGCCACATCAGCAATTTGTAAAATATTTATAAAATAATTTGTGTCCGTAGCATTACTCTATGTAGAATCGTACGATACTATTAAAGTGAACTGAAAATATGTGTTTTGACTTTTTTTTTACTTATATAAGCGGAACTAAATCAAAAAAAATTTAAATTTCTAATTTATAAAGCTTTAAAACCCAAATACAATTCTAAACTTTTAATTTAATATGTTTAAACTAAGGATACTTCTCTCGTTAGTTCAATAAATTTATAGTATATATATAATTGGTGTACAAGTTGATTGGTACTTATCACTTAATATATGTAAAATAAATAATTGATTTTTATAAATATTGAGTTGATTGACCATATATGTTTGTAAATGTAATAAAAACTCTATTTTATGTAAATGTTATTATTGAATTCAACTTAAAATGTAGCAAGTAATGTGAGAATTTATACTTTATTAATCTTCTCTAGCAATTTAAAAATGAGATGATACAGGTATAAAATATCGTTATGGTAAGTGTTGCCGCGTATTGAAACCATATTTTTATATTAAAATAATTTATATTTTTTTTTATAAATTCTTACGATTTTATGATTTGATCTTGTACACCAAAAACGATCATGCATGTGATCCCGATTTTAACGATGTGAAATACTCCCACTACAAAAATTCTATGTAGATATGAGTGTATTTGAATTTTATTTAATTGTATTTTAATCCTTAATGGTGAGTAAAAATATAAATAGATAAAATTTAAATACATTAATGTCTAATTTTCATGTCCACTTAAAAGAACTCCTCCCATTAATACAATATAATATATAGAGTTATGGAAAAGAGTATATTTGGATCCACCCTCAGATCTCTCAACCCCACGCAGGGAGTATTATAAATCTTTTTAAATAAAAGTTTCTCAATAATTAAAGATAAGAGAAAACGAGAATATCTTGTAATTTGTGAATAAAAAAGTACTTTAAATTTTAAAAAGAGTCAAAATTTGTAAATATTGAGAGTATATATAAAATTTTATATATGTTTATACTTAAAAATAATAAATTATTAATTTAATAATTTTGACGTGAGAATAAAATTATTGTGACAAATTTAAACATATTATTTTATTTATACTATTATAAAAAAAAGTCTAATTTACAAAGTTATAAATATCAATCCGTACAAGGTACAATAGCCTACTCAATAAAGATGAAATGCATGCGAAATCGGAAATGCTAACAATCTTGAACAAGGACAATAACCCCAGAGAACACAGAAAGCAAATGAGAGCGACTACTTTTACATATTAGAATAAAAAATTTGTAATTAAATTTAAAAATGCTAAATATAAAATATATTCGTATGTTATATATATATATATATATATATATATATATATATATATTTTATATATCATTTTCACCACTTTTAGCAACGGATCAAACGACGATTTGGTCGATCACTATATAATAGCTAAACTGTTTATATATTATGGTGACGGTTCGATGTGTCGTTAAAAGTTAAGACGATAGTTCTTTGATATATACAACGAACTGAACCGTTGTCCGATCCGTCGCTAAAGATGATGAGTAGTGTATGTTAAATAAAGAGGTATGCACGTGATCTTCTTCGTATAAACTATAAGGTGAATGTTGAATCTCACCGGAGAGGACTACAAATTAACAATATGCTTCTCAAAAGAATGGTTAGAGTACATAAGATAAAAGGGTAAGTATGTCATTTAGTGGAATCCATTAATATATATATATATATAAATATATATATATATATATATATATACACGGTCCGGATCGTCCAGATACTTTTATTTATCTTCTTAGCCATTCACACCCCCTTTAGCGACGGATTTCTAATGATGGTTTCTCATATGATAATCGTCGTTTATACTTTTAGCGACGTTATATGTTGTCCGTCGCTAAAAATATAGACGATGGTTGTATGACCGAAACCATCGTTGGGTCCGTCGCTAAAAGGGAGTAAGCACGGGTGAGTAAGATAAGGGATATGTTGTTGATCTTTGCTCTGTGTGTGTGTGTGTGTAAAAAGACTCGTCAGCTAATTTATTTTTTATACTCTTTTTTCTCTACTTGTTTTTCTTAATTTATGTGAAAAATAGACATCGACCATCTTTTGAGTACAGAAGGAGTAGTATTTAAAAAGGAAGAAAAGGAAAATAAATATTAGCATCTCTCTTGTTGTTTATAAGTTAAGAATAAAGGAAAAAATAGAGGAGAAAATTTAATTTTTTTTCCCAAAATAGGTCCACACAACCCATTCTGAGTCGCTAAATACATGGTACAAATTAAATACAAACTTCATCAATATAATTGTCGTACAAAATACGACAACTCATGTGCTGTAAGTTTTAGTACAAATATTGTCTTGTAGACAATATTCAAACTCAAATAAAGTCTTCATTATAATTATTGATACACTATTTTATAAAATAGTGAGGACTGCTAAAATAATTATCTTGAACCATTACTCCACACCCCGGCTAGTTCCCTCTATATTCTCGCCTCCTGAGACGAAAAATAGAACAAAAAGGAAAAGGATGAGCTCAACTAGCCCAGTAAAAAATATTATGACTAAGATAATGAAAAACAAATTATTGTTAGCCTTCAATAAATCAGATAAAATATAACGGACAACAAGTTTAGATCAATATTCACAACGAAAATAACAATTCATTAGAAGAGTTAAGTAGAGAATGAAGTCTACTATCTTCTATGATTTAAAAATCTATCATCAATATTTTATCCCTGTGACATCAATCAATATACATCTTGAATCAAATAATCATCTTTGCACTATGAGCCAAAGATATTCATTTGTATCACTAATTGGTCATGTTCATCTCAACACTTGTACATATTTGCACTACAGGCCAAAGATATTCATTAGGTAATCATTCATCTTTGCACTACATGCCACAGATATTCATCAAGTAATTATTTATTTTTGCACTACAGGCCAAAGATATTCAGTTATATCACCATTTAGGACCGAGGATGATAAAAAATATTTTAAAAAAAACGAATCCAGTGAGATAAAAGAACAAAGATTTGGGATTCATACTTTAGTTTATCCAAGTTCAAAAATACTCTAAAATAATTAATTATCGAGCAAAATTCAAGAATGAATATCAAAACATGGATACAATCAAAGATAGTAACCATAATAGACAACTTGGTCACAGAAAAGAAATTTTAATTTTTCTGTAAATAGTGTCGTATTCGTGAATAGTGTCGTATTTGTGAATAGTCTCATACGTGAAAATCAACCCCGACACGAAAAAAATAAAAAATTTCATATCAATATTTCGGTACAATGATATTAAAAGAAATAACATCATTTATAAAAAAATAATATCCCTTACCTCAAAAGACAAGTACTTCTGACTGAAAATATTGGATATAATGCTAAAAAAAACTTGCATTGCTTACCAACTCTCAAAGTATCTAAATACTCACAAAAATACGCTCGATATTATAGAGAGAAAAAACTTCTGATCTTGGTGTGATTTTCAATTCTAGCCTAAGCACCCTATTTATAGGAAATACTTAGAACACCAAAGCAGAAAATTTAATAAAATATTAATATTTTTTAAATAAATTCTACAATACCACATCACTCTCATCAGCACACACAAGTGGGTCCCACCCACATTAAAAATATTTTTTGTAAAAAAAATATTTATAACCCAAAAATTAATTATTTCGGAACTTCAATAATTCATAATAAATGGCTATTTTATCAGAAAATATGAATCTTATGTTCATTCCATAGGAAACTTAATTCTCTACAACTTTGTAGAAGAAATTTTTTCCAATTTCTAAACGAAAAATGAACGAAATTAACATACGGATAATTTTTAACACCTCCATTCCGACAAAACACCTCAGCATTAATTTTTTCATTTATATCCATATAAAATAAATATTTAATATTTCTTTATCATATAAATCAATAATTAATTATTCACAAATAATATTACAGAACTACAGTATTGACAATCAGGTCGTTCCCAGGAAAGAGGGGGCTTTTCAATAAGGATTTCTCCTTACTGGCTCGCAATTAAGTGACTAAACCCCTTTTCTAGACAGAATTTTCTTAGACATTGCCAATAATGCTATCTAATAATATTATTCAAATAATATGAATTATTGATAGGATAATTGTGATGCCCCCAAAATAGGTCCAATCCACCCAACCTATTATGAGTCGCAAAATACATGGTACAAAAACAACTATAACTTTATTAATACAATTGTCGTGCAAAATACGACAACACAAATACTGTGAGTTTAAATATAAATATTGTCTTCTACACAATATCCACACTAAAATAAGTTCTCATTACACTTATTGATACACTATTTTACAAAATAGTTAGGACTACTATAACAACTGTCTTGGACCATCACTCCATACCCCGGCTAGTTCCTGCTAAATTCTCACCTCCTGAGAAGAAAAATGGAATAAAAAGGAAAATGGTGAGCTCAACTAGCCCAGTAAAGAATATTATGACTAAGATAATATACAACAAATTATCCTTAGTCTTCAACAGGGAAAAATCTAATAGAATATAACAAACAACAAGTTTTAGATCAACAACTGCAGCGGAAACAACAATTCATTAGAAGAGTTAAGTAGAGAATGAAATCTACTATCATCTATGAAAAGTCCATCATCAATATTTTATCCCTGTAACATCAATCAATATACATCTTGCATCAAATATTCATCTTTGCACTACGGGCCAAATATATTCATTTGTATCACCAGTTGGTTATGTTCATCTCAACACTTGTTCATCTTTGCACTACAGGCCAAAGATATTCATCAGGTAATCATACATCTTTGCACTACAGACCAAAGATATTCATCAAGTATCACCATTAAGGACTGAGGATGATGAAAAATATTTTAGATAACGAATCTAGTGAGACAGAAGGATAAATATTAAGAATTCGTATTTCGGTTTATCCAAATTCAATAATACTCCATAATAACTAAGTGTGAAGTAGAATTCAAAAATAAAGATCAAAACATGGATACAATCAAAGATAGTAACCATAAAATACATCTGGGACGAAAAAGGAAAAAAATTATTTTTCGGTGAATAGTGTCGTATTCGTGAATAGTGTCGTATACGTGAATAGTGCCGTATACGTGAATAGTAGCTGTAAGACCCCAACTTATTATAAATAAAAATGAATTTCCTCTATTCATTATCTTGAAATAATAAGGAGTTAATTTGATATAATATTTTGGTTATGGGTGAAATGTGCAAATTTTGCAAAATAAGCAAGTGGTTATAAAATATTCATTGTTGTCAGAGAATATTCGTTTGGTCGTAGAATATTCTTTTTGTCGGGAATATCCGTACGACGACGTTGTCATTTTTGGGCCCCATAACAGAATAACTGTCGGATGAAGAAAACGACAAATTTGAGTTTTATAAATAACGGCGTAATTGTTACCAATTAACTTTGTTGGATTACTCGGTAGTTAAAATACAAGAATACTGGCGTGGTTGCATAAGTATACACCAGTATTGCATACGAGTATTTTGAATTATTGATTCTTACGTATGAAGGCTTTACTCAATAATTGTTACAAGAATTACTATTTAATATTTTATTTTATTGATTCAATAATTGTTACGTTGATATTTTATATTATTGTTGTTTCAATAATTATCACAAAGACAAGATTTTCCATTATCGG
This sequence comes from Panax quinquefolius, assembly GCA_020205615.1. Classification (NCBI taxonomy): domain Eukaryota; kingdom Viridiplantae; phylum Streptophyta; class Magnoliopsida; order Apiales; family Araliaceae; genus Panax; species Panax quinquefolius. The sequence goes on from CM035161.1 coordinate 129,932,199, forward strand.
ATCAATAATTCATATTATTTGAATAATATTATTAGATAGCATTATTGGCAATGTCTAGAAAGTTACATCAATGAGAGGTTTGGTCACCTAATTGCGCACTCAAAGAAGGAGAAATCCTTTTCGTAAAGCCCCTCTTTCCTCAGAACTACTGGTTGTCATTATTGTGATTCTATAATATTATTTGTGAATAATTATTTATTGATTTATATAATAAGGAAATATTTATTTGATGTAGATACAAATGATGGATTTATTTATTTTATGTGGTTATAAATGAAGGAAACTGGTCAGAAGGACTTATAATCCGAAAAATCAGTGTTCTTGAGATATATTGCGTGAGTTATAATTTTTAATCCGACCGTTGGATCGTTGTTATTTTTGGATATGTTATACATATATAAGTTGAGTATATGTCCACAAAATTTGAACCGTTAAAAATTAACGTATGATTTGTTATGAATTTTAAGAGGTGACTGGTTCAAAAATTGTTGAAGTTTCTGAATTAATAATTTTGGTGGAAAATTCTAGAATGAGTGAGCCCCACCTGTGGTTGGTGAGAAATGTGCTTAAATTTTATTTCAAATGTGGTGGGTGACAATAGTAGCAGGTAAATCCATCAGGTAGCATGTGACGCCCCCAAAATAGGTATACATCACCCATTCTGAGTTGTCAATACATGGTACAGAAACAACTACAACTTTATTATTACAACAAGAAATCGTGAGTTTGAATACAAATATTATCTTCTAGACAATATCTATACTCAAATAAATCCTCATCACATTTATTGATATATTATTTTACAAAAATGGTGAGGACTACTAAACAACTCTCTCTGAGAACTTTCATTCCATACCCCACTGCATTTTCGCTTATATTCTCGCTTTACTAAAAAGAAAAATGGAACAAAAGGAAAAGGGTGAGCTCAACTAGCCCAAAGAAGAATATTATGACTAAGATAATATACAACAAATTATCGTTAGTCTTCAACAGGAAAAATCTAATAGAATACAATAGACAACAAATTTTAAATCAATATTCGCAATGAAATAATAATTCATTAGAAGAGTTAAGTAGAGAATGCAAACTACTATCTTCTATGTATGAATTTAAAAGTTCATCATCTCATCTTTTATCCCCGTAACATCAATCAATATATATCTCGAATCAAATATTCATCTTTGCACTACAGCCAAAGATATTCATCATTGGTCATGTTCATCTAAACACTGCTCATCTTTGCACTACGGGCCAAATATATTCTTCAGAAATCATTCATCTTTGTACTCTGTGCCAAAGATATTCCATAATATCATCATTTAAGATCGAAGATGATGAAAATATTTTTAAAGAAACGAATCCAATGAAACAAAATGACAAGGATTAAGGATTAAGGATTCGTATTTTATTTTATCCACGTCCAAAAATACCTCAAAAATAATCACAGTGGTGTAAAATTCAAGAATGGTCAAAATATGGATACAATCAAAGCTAGTATCCGTAATAGATATTTTGACGACAAGAAAATTTTTCATTTTTCGATGAATAGTGCCGATTCGTGAATAAGTGTCAGATACGTGAATAAAGTCGTGATAACGTGAATAAGTAACTCACACCAAAAGTTCCAAATTTGATAAAAACTCCAGATCAATATTTCAACATAATGATATTGAAGAAATAATATCATTACGAAAAAAATAATATCCCTTACCTCGAAAGACAAGATTTAGTTAAACACCTGGATATAGGTTATGACTTGAACTTCAGATCGTATAGCAATACTCAAAGTATACTCAAAATACTCACAAGAATACGCCGATAATATAGAGAGAAAACTTCAGTTTCTGGTGTGATTTTTAATTCTAACCTAAGCACCCTATTTATAGGAAAATGCTTAGAACACCAAAGTAGAAAATTTAATATAATATTAATATATATAAAATTTTTCCTACGCACACTCTTATAAACTGAAATCAGCTCATTTAAACAACCAACCAAGCCCACCAAACATATCAAAAACGTTTTTCTAATTTCAAATATTTTAAACTTCCAAAAATCAATTATTTCGGAGCTTCGAAACTTCAATAATTCATAATAAATAGCCCTTTCATCAGAAAATTCGAATCTCGCGAGTTTTTATAGAAAATTCAATTTTCTACAACTTTGCAGAAGAAAGTTTTTCCAAATTCCAAATAGAAATTGACCGAAATCCACAAACGGGCGATTTTACAGGCTATAATCAAATTTCAGTCAATAAATGGGGTCCACCGACATGTTTAACATGTTTTAAACATTTATTGCAACAAAAATACTCTTCCTCCTCGTATACTCATATATCCCACATTCGTTGTAAAAATATCACCATTATTATATTATTAAAATATAATAATATATTTAAATAAATTATTTTATCAGAAAAAGATAAAATTTCAATTTTCAACAATTGTCACATTAAAAATTTTCTCCATCTATATCCACATAAAATCAATATTTTCCTCATCATATGAATCAATAATTAATTATTCACAAATAATATTATGTAATCACAATATCGACAACCGTGAGCTCTTCCTCAGAAAGAGGGGCTTTCAATAAGAATTTCTCTCATCTTGGCGCAATTAATTAGGTGACCAAACCTCTCCTTAGACATGTAACTTTCTAGACATTGCCAATAATGTTATCTAATAATATTATTCGGATAATATGAATTATTGCTTCGATAATGAAAAATATCGTGTAATGACAATTATCAAACAACAAAGAATATAAAATATCAACGAGCAATTATTAAATCAATAAAATCTCGAGCAAGAATTATCGTAACCATTATTGAGTAGTGTCTTCTTCACGTAAGAATCAATAATTGGTGTAATACCGCATATTTCTTCGTGTTTTAACCACCGAGTATTTTAACAGTATTAACGGTAACAACTACGCTGTTATTTTTAAACAACTTATATTTATCGTTTTCTTCATCCAATCGCTTTCCGTTATGGGGCCCACACATGGTCGCTACTTGCTGCCGCATTTAATATTATTCCAAAAAGATTTAATATTCCACGACCAAACGAATATTCCCCAAACAACAATGAATATTTTATAACCACTTGCTTATTTTGAAGTATTTGCGTATTTTACCCTTAACTATCCACATTAATCAAATCAACCCTTACTATTTCAAAATAATAAATAGAGAAAATTAAATTTCATTAATAATAAGTTGGGGTCTTACAACCTCCCTCCTTATGAAATTCGTCCCTCGAAATCGACGTACGCACTGTGTGTTTGAAAAGGTGAGGATACCTCGCTTTCATTTCCGTTTCCAATTCCCCGGTCATTTCCTCTATAGCATGATTCCTCCACAAAACTTTAACTTGTGGTATGACCTTTGCGCATAGGACATGCTCCTTCCTATCTAAAATCTTGACAGGTACCTCCTCATACGTTAAGTCTTCGGCTATCTCGTCCGGTTCTAACTCAATAACGTGGTTTGGGTCTTTCACATATTTACGAAGTACAGATATGTGAAACACATTATGAACACGAGACATACTCGGAGGTAACGCGAGTCTATAGGCTACATTTTCTACTCGGTCAAGAATTTGAAATGGACCAATAAATCGTGGATTGAGCTTTCCTCTCTTCCCAAATCTTGTAACTCCCTTCCATGGAGTAACTCGCAACAATACATGATCCCCTACACTAAATTCCACGTCCTTTCGATGAAGATCCGCATAACTCTTTTGTCGATCTTGTGCCGTTTGTATACGTTGTCGAATTGTTTGGATCTTTTCCGTAGTCATACGCATCTTAACTCGGGTCCTAACAATGTTGCTTCACCCACCTCGCCCCAACATACTTTGGAGAGCGACACACTTTCGTCCATATAATGCTTCAAATGGAGCCACACCTATACTTGCCTGATAACCTGTTGTTGTAGGAGAATTCTACCAATGGTAAATACTTATCCCAACCGCCCTTAAAGTCTAGGACACAGAGTCTTAATAAATCTTCAAGAGTTTGAATAGTCCTTTCTAATTGTCCGTCCGTTTGAGGATGGTATGCCGAATCGAATCAAAACTGCGCCCATAGCTTTTTTGCAAGCTAACCCAAAATCTTGAAGTGAATCTTGGGTCACGATCCAAAACTATGGATACAGCATGCCATATGCAACCTCACAATCTCATTCACGCATATACAAGAAGACGTTCAAGTGAATAAGTCTCCGTGATCGGCAAGAAATGAGCAGACTTGGTTAATCTATCAACAATAACCCAAATAGCATTGATGCCCGAGAAACCGTAGGAAGACCCGTAACGAAATCCATGGTAATGTGTTCCCACTTCCATTTGAATCTCAAGTGGTTGCAACGGACCCTTAGGTACTAGATGCTCTCGCCTTTACACGTTGACAAGTTAAACACATTGAGATAAACTTTGCAATCTCTCTCTTCATATTGTTCCACCAAAATGTATGTCGAAGATCACGATACATTTTAGTACTTCCAGGATGGATTGCAAATGGTGTATTGTGTGCCTCCATCATAATCTTGTACTTCAAATCGAGTCGTTAGAACACAAAGTCTAGAGTGGACTCAAGTATTCCTTCTTCATCAATTCTCGCCCAAAAATAGCTCCTTCTTGTACTTTCTTCTTCATACGATCGCCTCCGTGCCGGTGGCTTGAGCAACCTTAACTTTTTCTATTAAAGTTGGCTCTGTCAGATACTTGACATCATCGCACTCGTTCTCGCATATGATCTTCTACTCAACGCGTCACCTACCACGTTCGCTTTTCAGGATGGTATTGAATAGTGTGGTCGTAGTCTTTCAATAACTCGAGCCAACGTCATTGCCGCCAGATGTTGAGTTCTTTTTTTGAGTGAAGAAATATTTAAGGCTTTTTATGGTCCGAATATATCTCCACTTTCTCCCCATATAGATAGTGCCTCCATATCTTTAAGCGCGAAAATGACCGGCCGCTTAACTCTAGATCATGAGTAGGATAATTCCTCTCATACTCTTTTAAGTTGTCGCGGCATAGGCTATGACATTCCCACGTTGCATGAGAATACATCCTAACCTTTTGCTCGAAGCATCATTGAGATAACAAATCCATCGTAACCGGATGGTATTGTTAGAACAGTGCCGAAATAAGTCTCCTCTTAAGCTCTTGGAAACTTTTCTCGCATTCTTCGCTCCAAACGAATTTTGTATCCTTCCGAGTTAGTTGAGTTAATGGAGTAGCGATTCGAGAAAACCCTTCCACGAATCTCCGATAATAACCAATTAAGCCCAAAAGCTACGTACTTGACCAACCGACTTTCGGTTGTTCCTAACTTTGTATTGCTTCAATCTTCACGGATCAACAGATACTCCATGTTTCGACACCATCGTGCCCAAGGAATGCTACTTCCTCAAGCCGTAACTCGCATTTCTTTAATTTGGCATATAGTTTGTTTTCACGAAGCCTTTGGAGTACCAAACTTCAAATGGTGCTCATGATCTTCACGACTTTTGGAATATATAAGGATGTCATCAATAAAAGACAACAACAAACCGATCCAAATATTCCTTGAATACTCGGTTCATCATATCCATGAAAGTTTAGGATCATTAGTCGGTCCGAAAGACATGACTAAGAATTCATAATGCCCGCATCGAAGTTCTAAAGGTCGTCTTTGGAATATCCTCGATTCTAATCTTTCATTGATGATATCCGAATCGAAGATCGATTTTTGAAAAGAATTGTGCCCCTTGCAATCGGTCAAATAAGTCATCAATACGAGGTAGAGGATACCTATTCTTGATGGTGACATGGTTCAATTCCGATAGTCAATACAAAGTCGCATACTCCCGTCTTTCTTCTTTACAAATAAAACAGAGCACCCCAAGGAGATGTACTAGATCGAATGAAACCGATGTCCAACAATTCTCGTAGTTGGACCTTTAACTCCCGAAGTTCAATAGAGCCATTCGATATGGGGTTTTAGAAATGGGCTTTGTACCAGTTCAAGATCAATAAAGAATTCAACTTCACGCTCGGGGTAACCGGAAGTTCTTGAAATACGTCGGGAAAGTCAATAACAACAGAATATTATTCAAATTTGGACGTGTCTTTATTCAAATCCATAACATGGGCTAAGAAAGCTTGACATCCGTTTTTCAATAAACGAATAGCTTTATGATTAGATATGATGATTGATTGATTTTAATGGTTTAGTTGCTTGAATTCATACAACAGTTGGTTAGAATATGAAAACTAACAACCTTACGAAAACAATCAATTTTGGCATGATGAGTAGTTAACCAATCAATCCCTAAAATCACATCAAAAGCAAGTATCTTTAAAGAGATAAGGTCAATGTGTAAGGTGATGGTGCCAACTTGAATCAAACAAGATTTATAAACAAGTGGATGTGATGAAAGTTTCTCCTAACGGAGTTTCCACAGATAGGTCAAAGTCTAATTTCTCCGAGTCAAGTTTAAACGTTGAGCACATGCGCAGAGAGATAAATGAATGGGTAGCACCCCAGATCAAGTAAGGTATAAACTTCGCAAGAATTTATAAATAGCTTACCCGTGATCACCTCGTTTGGGTTCCTCGCATTATGACATCACCACAACAAACGCTCTTCCGGAATCGTTGACTTTGACTTTTTGGGACGATCTTTTGAGTCACCGGCCCTCATTGAACTAGGTTTCGCTCATTGTATAATCTCGAGCGATATGTCCTTCATTTCCACAATTATAGCATACCTTGAAGCTGTTGTGGCGGTTTGGACCGATATGTCCCTCTTTTCCGTGATTTGTAAGATATGACCGGTGGTCGTTCTCTCCTCCTTAGAACCGATTCTTTGCACGCCATTTTTTTGTCCGTCTGTTTCTTTCTCATTTGGTTATCATTATTCATTGATCGCTATCTCTGTAATACGATCCTCGGTTATGGTCCTCGAGTTGGCCGCATTTCGTTATCTCGCTCTAATAATTGAGCCTCAGATACAACATCCGGTCAGAGAGAAAATTTATGAGAAATGAGATATTGTCGTCAGACGCCGGGTTTCAATCCTCTCAAAAACATCCGCCATACGCTTCTCATTCGCCACCAAATGAGGTGCAAACTCGATAACTCGCAAACTTTGCCTCGTCATCGAGACACCGCCATGTTGTTTTGTTCTAACTGATGAACTCCACTTCCTTCATATGACGAACACTTTCGGAAAGTATTTGTCATTAAATAATTTTTGAAATGTCTCCCAAGACATCTTTGAGTCTTTATGGCCCCAAAATTTGGTATACGCCACCCATCTTGGGTCGCCACTTACATGGTACATAAATTCAAAATACAACTTACTAACCTAATCGTCGTGGTACAATACGACATAAACCGTGAGTTTGAATACATATATTGTCTACTAGATATTATACAAACTCAAAATGAGTCCTCATTACAACTATTATCACACTATTTCACGTAATAGTGAGGACTACTAATGCTATCCTCGGACCATTACTCGGTTCCCGACTCGTCCCGCCTATGTTCTCATTTCTCAAGAGAACAAAGTGAAAGAAAAGGGTGAGCTCAACTAGCCCAAGAAGAAATATTATGACTAAGATAATGCGTAATAAATTATCATTAGCCTTCAACAAAGTGTTCAACCGATAAAATACAATAGACAACCGGTTTAATCTGCAAATGAATATGCAATCCATTAAAAAAGTCAAGTAGAAAATAAAATCTACTATCTTTTATGATTTAAAAGGTTTTCATCAATTTTTATTTGAGACTCGGCTTTTAATGAATAAACCACAATATCTAATCATCCCCGCACTACCTGGCCAAGGATTTTCATCAAATTATCAATGGTCATGACTATACCGAATCACCCCGGTCATAATCATACCAAAAACTATCCACCACCGCATTACAAAAAAGCCATCGAGGACTTTTTATCACATCATTTATATCAAGCCATGATTATACCGAATGATCCTCGGTCATAATCATACTAAGTTCATCTATGCACGTAAGCCAAAGATAGCTTTTAACATAATATAAACATGAGGATGATGACAATGATATAAGAATTCAATAAAACAAGTTCAAGAATTAATTTATCTAGGAATTATTAACGCCCAAATTGTCAAAAGATACTGCTTTTTGTAGAGTAAAATTCAAGAATGATCGTAAGAATATTTCCATGAAAAGATATGGATGAAACGCAAATATCAAGGATATTCCACTAATTTCATGGAGTATAGAAGTCAAAGATTTAACCAACTGGGTATAATAAAGAATGGAATAACAAAAGAAATCATCATGCATGCAGATTGTGATAGACAAGTTATTCCACAGAATAATAATAACGGAACTGTGTCGTGAAATTCACAATCGTGGATGATCCAAATGTAATAATAAATGTGAATAATAAACAATGGAACCAGTCCGGTGTAAACACACATGCATGTGATATTCCAATGTAATAATAAATGCGAATAATAAACAATGGAACCAGTCCGTGTAAAACACATGCATGTGATATTCCAATGTAATAATAAAGAATGGAATAATGAAGAAGATCACCAAGTATAGGGGATTCACAGATACAAAGTTATTCCAATGTAATAAATAAAGGATGGAATAACATAAGGATTTCACCAAGTATAGGGTACGCATACATATACAAAGTTATGTATAGGGTATACCACTTTTACAAAAGTTATTCCAATGTAATAATAATGAATGGAATAATGTAAGTTCTCTTCATGAATAAGAAAGAATAACACCCCTTACGGGTACAACAAATAATACCCCTTACCGTAAAAAGACATCGGATATCAAAGTAGTGAAGTACTGTAATACTCTTCTTCTTTCTCTCTATAGATTTTCTCTATAGCTTCTCTCTATAATTTCTCTCTGTAGTTTCAATTGAATTCGTAAGAAAATAATGAAGGAATGAGCTTCTATTTATAGGAAAATAGATTGCATAGTAATTAATCCATGAACTATCCAGATTGATTTACTTTAATCGACGGTCCATATTTAAAGCAAAATCTTTTAAATAAAATATCATATATTCTATTTATATAAAAACATTTTACTATGCAAACACTATGCAATACTATGCAAAACACTATACAACACTACGCATAATAAAATATAATATATTCTATTTATGTAATAACTTTAATAAAGTATTCATTTTTATATAAAAGATGTTTCGCTTTTATTACGTTAATAATACTTAATAAAACAAAACGCCATTATCGCTATAATAATTCATATTATTAATCGACAATAATGGAATCAAACCGAAAGTGACTTCTCACATAAAGATCAATAATCAATACCGTGTGCTACTATGCAACCACACACGACATCGCATTTTTACTACCGAGTAGTTCAACAAGATTCACGGTAAAACTTCCGCCGTTATTTCAATAAAATATTTTTGTCGCTTTTTCAATCCGATAATAATAATTTCAAGTATGGGTCCACCAATGATTGAGCCGTTGACGATTATTCCCTCGTTAAACCGAATATTCCCCACCAATCGAATATAATATAACCACTTGATACTTTGCAAAATTTATAAATATTACCCACAACTATAATATTATCTCAAATTCACACCATAATATTAAAAATTATTTTCGACAAAAATTTAAATCTTTATCGATAAAACTGGGGTCTCACAATCTCCCTCCTTATGGAATTTCACCCCTCTAAATTAGGGGTACGACTGTATGATAAAGAGATGAGGATACCTTGAATACCTTTATCGTTGAAAACATTAAATTCATTTTTGCAATCGGCCAAAGATATTCATTAACAATTCATCTTTGCACTACAAAGCCAAAGATATACAATCAGAAACCAATAATCCGAGACTCAAATTTTAATAAGATCACAACCATGAATTATCCATGCACCATTGGCTAAGGATATTCGTGTTTTCAATTACTGGCCATGATTATACCGAATAACCGTGGTCATAATCATACCAAGTCTATCAATGCACTACAACCAAAGATGACTTTTACCACATCCATGAATTAATATTTCATCATTGAGACTCAAATTTCAATAATTAATCCATATCATCGAATCATCCCCGCACTACGTGCCAAGGATATTCATTAAGATCACGATCACCACGTATTCATTTAATTATCCATGCACTACTACCAAAGATAATCGTGTATTCATTAGTATCACGACCAACAAATTATCCATGCACTACTACCAAAGATAATCGTATTCATTAGTATCACGACCACAATTATCCATGCACTACTACCAAAGATAATCGTATTCATTAAGATCACGACCACAAATTATCCATGCACTACTACCAAAGATAATCGTGGTATTCATTAAGTATCACGACCACAAATTATCCATGCACTACTACCAAAGATAATCGTGTATTCATTAGTATCACAAATTATCCAAATTATCCATGACTACTACCAAAGATAATTGTGTATTCATTAAGATCACGACCACAAATTATCCATGCACTACTACCAAAGATAATCGTGTATTCATTAAGATCACGACCATAAATTATCCATGCACTACTACCAAAGATAATCGTGTATTCATTAGTATCACTTACCACAAATTATCCATGCACTACTACCACCAAAGATAATTGTGTATTCATTAGTATCACGCACCACAAATTATCCATGCACTACGCACCAAAGATAATTAATTGTGTATTCATTAGTATCACGCACCACAAATTATCCATGCACTACGACCAAAGATAATTGTGTTTTCAATTACTACGGTTATGATTATACCTAACAATCCTCGGTCATAATCATACCAAGTCCATCTATGCACTACAGTGCATACGATGACTTTCAACATAATATAAGCATGAGGATAATGATATAAAGAATCAATCAAATGAGATAAAGGATAAATATTAAACATTTATAATATAATTTATCCAGATTCAAGAATATCCCCATGTTATCAATCACTTAATAATCTCATAATCTAATATCATTAATATTATAACAATATTTTAATCACTTCTTAAATTTATAAACAATTTATCTTAATTGTTTACGCTTTTACCATATAATGCATTTAATCATTCAAAATGCCATACTCATAAGATATCATCACCAATTATCAAATCTCTCAAAAATATGCATATACTCTATATAGGATTCTCTAGCCATAAAATCCTATTTTCAACTTTGTTACTTCACATAACATATTTAACTCATATGTTCAGAATTAAACTATTTTCATGAAAAATACCAAATCAGTCCCAAAAATATTTCTTTTCTGGGATTTTGCATAATATAGTCCCATGATGAAAATATATTTTTCTCGGAATTTTTAAAATTCATTTACTATTTTTCAAAAATCAATTTCTAATTAATTTCTTAAGAAATTAGCTACCTCAAGTTTAACTCCAAAAATTTCCAAATCTTGGTAGGACCTTACACATGTTAACGTGAGCTTCTAGTTTAAATTTCATGGTCATCGGAGTTATAGAACTCCAGTTATAGCATTTTTCGTCGGAAAAACCTAAATAATTAAATAGTCATAACTTGCTCATTTTAAGTCGTAATGAGCTCATTTTTGGACAGGAGGTACTTTATACCATATACCTTCATGTCCCAAAAGGCCAGAATTTTTCTCATAATTTAAGTGGCCGAAACAGCCTCTCTAAAATCATGGTAAGCAGCTTTTTTTTCGCTTTTTGCAGCTTTGCACTCCTTTGCTAAAATCAGTCCACACAAAAATCTACAACACCTTTTCCAGTAATTCCACTTGGATTAGTTAGGTAACTCATAGATCTAACTCTAGGACTTGACCACACTCAAAAATTCAAAATATAATAAGAGATTTGGTCAATTGAATTTCATGTTACGTTTTTCACCAAAAAATCGATTTTCAACTCTTTGTGATTTCTAAGAAACTTTCATGTTTTCACATACTAACCAACATAACTCATCATAACACTTACTAATACCACGAATACCCATGATCTTCATTAGTCCAATGCTTTTATTATGACTTTCATCATAAACCACGTAAACCGTATTCATTTTAGTTGAAGAAATATTTGAGGGTTTAATAAATGGGTTTTCAGATCGGGGTCAATACAAAATTCGATTTCACGCCTAGGTTAGGCTAGAAGTCTTCAAGAATATGCCAAGAAATTTATTAATGATAAAATATCATTCAAAATCATTACATTCTCGTCCAAGACTTGGATAAGACGTCACATTAATACCAATCGTGACTTCTATCCCTTAACCCGGATAAGACCTCACAATGATACCTATCAACTTGCCATCTTCATTCACGACGTCGCCCATGTAAAGTCTGGCTTCGGTGCATTCCACACAAGGAAGTCAACAACGAAAGGATCGAGCTCTTTACTTATGGCTTGATATGACAATAATTGACTTTAGTAGTTTGGTTACTTGAATTCGCACAACAAGTTGGTTATGAATATAAAAGCTAACAACCTTACGAAAAGAATGATGAGTAGTTAACCAATTGATTCCTAAAATTCCATCAAAGGCAAATATTTTCAAAAAGATAAGATCGACAGGTAACGTGAAAATGTTTATTTGAACCAAACAAGATTTAACGAAGGCTCCTACTAACGAAGTTTCAACCAATAAGTCAAAGTTTAACTTCTTCGGAGTCAAATTTAAACGTTGAACACAACTAGGTGAAATAAAAGAGTGGGTAGAACTGGTATCTAACATGGTATAGACTTCGTAAAGCTTATGATTAACTTACCCGTGATAATTTTATTAAGGTTCCTCGTTACGAGAAAAACGCGCCTCTTAAAAACTCGACTTTGGTTTTGTCGGGATCCACCTTTGGTGCCTCTATCCCATTTGGACTTGACTTCACTATGCACAACAAAATCGAGCTAAATGACCTTCTCTTCTTGAAATTTCCACTTCTATTATCTTTACCATGATTACCAATCAAGTGGTTACCATTCTTAGCATGATAATTTCCCCCACAATGGTTATCATTATTTCGATAATTGCCACCAAAGATGATTATTATCGTGTTGTTGGTCGTTACCTTTTGTTCGAATTTGAATCAACACTCTCATGTGTTTTATTGCTTATCTCAGCATTTTCAGATGTCATTCTCAAACACTGTCACAAAACAAGGGTTAATTGACATGTAACAAATTATCCCTATATTTTGACCGACCAATAAAATAGCACATAAACTTAGGTAGGTCATTCTAGCGAAGGTATTCTCCGCTCTCCCTCCTAGTACTTATTCTCACCTCTTAGCCAGTGGATCATATCCCTAAGCTCGATACTAATGACTCTGGACACCAACTTGTGTCAAGACCTCACATTGGAACTCTATCACTTGCCATCGAAAAGACGGCCCCCCACGAGAAGTCCGCTTTTGCATTCCCCATCAACAGAAGTCACCAATGGAGAGGCTCGGGGCTCTTCACACTTATGGGCTCGATACCAACCGTGACGCCCCAAAATTTGGTAGTATACGCCACCCATCTTAGGTCGCCACTTACATGGTACATAAATTCAAATACAACTTATTAACCTAAATCGCGTCGTGGTGTACAATACGACATAAACCGTGAGTTTGAATACAAATATTGTCTACTAGATATTATACAAACTCAAAAGGAGTCCTCATTACTATTATTATCACACTATTTCACGTAATAGTGAGGACTACTAATGTTATCCTCTCGACCATTACTCCGCTCCCCGACTCGTCCCAAATTTATGTTCTCATTTCAAGAAGAAAACGTTGAAAGAAAGGGTGAGCTCAACTAGCCCAAGAAGAAATATTATGACTAAGATAATGCGTAATAAATTATCATTAGCCTTCAACAAAATGTTAAACCGATAAAATACAATAGAAAACCGGTTTAACTGCAATGAATATGCAATCCATTAAAAAAGTCAAGTAGAAAATAAAATCTACTATCTTTTATGATTTAAAAGGTTTTTCATCAATTTTTTATCATTGAGACTCGCTTTTAATGAATAAACCACAATATCTAATCATCCCCGCACTACACTGGCCAAGGATTTTCATCAAATTATCAATGGTCATGACTATACCGAATCACCCCCGGTCATAATCATACCAAAAACTATCCATCACCGCATTATTAAAAGCCATCGAGGACTTTTTATCACATCATTTATATCAAGCCATGATTATACCGAATGAACCCTCGGTCATAATCATACTAAGTTCATCTACGCACGTAAGCCAAAGATAACTTTTAACATAATATAAATATGAGGATGATGACAATGATATAATAATTCAATAAAACAAGTTCAAGAATTAATTTATCTAGAATTATTAACGTCCAAATTGTCAAAAAGATACTGCTTTTGTAGAGTAAAATTCAAGAATGATCGTAAGAATATTTCCATGAAAAGATATCTTGGATGAAACGCAAATATCAAGGATATTCCACTAATTTCATGGAGTATATAAGTCAAAGTTTTAACCAACTGGGTATAATAAAGAATGGAATAACAAAAGAAATCACCATGCATGCAGATTTTGATAGACAAAAGTTATTCCAATGTAATAATAATAACGGAACCAGTCGTGAAATTCACAACCGATGTGATGATCCAACGTAATAATAATAATAAATGCCTGAATAATAAAGAATGGAACCAGTCCTGTAAAACACATGCATGTGATATTCCAAATGTAATAATAAATGCGAATAATAAACAATGGAACTGTGTCCTGTAAAACACATGCATGTGATATTCCAATGTAATAATAAAGAATGGAATAATGTAAGAAGATCACCAAGTATAGGGGATTCCACAGATACAAAGTTATTCCAATGTAATAAATAAGGATGGAATAACATAAGGATTTCACCAAGTATAGGTATGCCGCAGATATACAAAGTTATGTATAGGTATACCACTTTTTACAAAAGTTATTCCAATGTAATAATAATGAATGGAATAATAGAAGTTCTCTTCATGAATAAGAAAGAATAACACCCCTTACGGTACAACAACAAATAATACCCCTTACCGTAAAAGACACCGGATATCAAAGTAAAGTGAAGTACCGTAATACTCTTCTTCTTTCTCTCTATAGATTTTCTCTATAGCTTCTCTCTATAATTTCTCTCTCTAGAGTTTCAGGTGAATTCGTAAGAAAATAATGAAGGAATGAGCTTCTATTTATAGGAAAATAGAATGCATAGTAATTAATCCATGAACGGTCCAGATTGATTTACTTTTAACTGACTCATCCATATTTAAAGCAAAATCTTTTAAATAAAATATCATATATTCTATTTATATAAAAATATTTTACTATGCAAACACTATGCAATACTATGCAAAACACTACGCAACACTATGCATAATAAAATATAATATATTTTATTTATGTAATAACTTTAATAAAGTATTCTCATTTTATATAAAAGATGTTTCGCTTTTATTACGTTAATAATACTTAATAAAACAAAACGTCATTATCGCTATAATAATTCATATTATTAATCGACAATAATGGAATCAAACTTAGTGACTTCTCACATAAGCATCAATAATCAATACCGTGTGCTACTATGCAACCACACGACATCGCATTTCTTTTACTATCGAGTAGTTCAACAAAGATCCACTCAGAAAAACTTCCGTAGTTTTTTCAATAAAATATTTTGTCGCTTTTCTCAATCCGACAATAATTTCGCTAGGGTCCACCAATGATCGAGCCGTTAATTTATTATTCCTCGCTAAACCGAATATTCCCCACCAATCGAATATAATATAACCACTTGATACTTTGCAAAATTTATAAATACTACCCACAACTATAATATTATCTCAAATTCACACCATAATATAAAAAAAATTATTTCGACAAAAATTTAAATCTTTATTGATAAAATCTGGGTCTCACAAATCATACATGGATGGGTACGCTTCACGCACTCCCACCTAATTAAGAGAGTCTCGCCACGGAACATAAAGGTATGAATGGAACCTTCGTTTTTCCAGGCATCCCAAGATATCGAATATCTTGGTAATTTGCTTTGACCCATGTTTCGCCATGATCGGATCGGCTTTTCCTTAAATTCGTGGTCCCAACTCTTTGAATCGCTCAATACCAAAATAGGTATACATCACCCATTCCGAAGTTGTCAATACATGGTACGTAAACAACTACAACTTTATTATTACAACAAGAAATCGTGAGTTTGAATACAAATATTATCTTCTAGATAATATCTATACTCAAATAAATCCTCATCACATTTATCGATACATTATTTTACAAAAATGGTGAGGACTACTAAACAATTCTTTCTAAAACCTTCATTCCATACCCCGACTGCACTCGCTATATTCTCGCCGCCCCGAGAAGAAAAATGGAACAAAAAGGAAAAGGGTGAGCTCAACTAGCCCAAGAAAGAATATTATGACTAAGATAATATACAACAAATTATCGTTAGTCTTTCAACAGAAAAATCTAATGTAATACAATAGACAACAAATTTTAAATCAATATTCGCAATGAAATAATAATTCATTAGAAGAGTTAAGTAGAGAATGCAAACTACTATCTTCTATGTATGAATTTAAAAGTTCATCGCTCATCTTTTATCCTCGTAACATCAATCAATATACATCCGAATCAAATATTCATCTTTGCACCAAAGCCAAAGATATTCATCACTTGGTCATGTTCATCTAAACACTGCTCATCTTTTGCACTACTACCAAAGATATTCTTCAGAAATCATTCATCTTTGCACTACATGTGCCAAAGATATTCAATAATATCATCATTTAAGACCGAGGATGATGAAAATATTTTTAAAGAAACGAATCCAAAGAAAACAAAATGACAAGGATTAAGGATTAAGGATTCAGATTTTGTTTTATCCATGTTCAAAAATACCTCAAAAATAATCATAGTGGTGTAAAATTCAAGAATGATGATCAAAACATGGATACAATCAAAGCTAGTATCCGTAATAGATATTTTGGACAAAAAGAAGAAATTTTATTTTTCTATGAATAAAGGTCAGATTCGTGAATAATAGTGCCAGATACGTGAATAGTAACTCCGACACCAAAAGATAGAAATTTCCACAAAAACATCTTCACGCTTCGCTTAATAGTACTCGTGAATAAGAATCGTGAATAAGAAACTCGTGAATAAGAACTCATGAATAAGAACTCGTGAATAAGAACTCATGAATAAGAACTCATAATAAAACCCTACATGAAAAAGTTCCAAATTTGATAAAAAGTTTCAACCAATATTTCAAAGATAATGATATCAAGAAATAATATCATTCGAGAAGAAAATAACATCCCTTACCTCGAAAAGATTAAGATTTCTAACCGAATACCTGGATATATAAGGTCAAGGAACTGCACCGCCTAACAATACTCAAAGTATACTCAAAATACTCACAAGAATACGCCGATAATATAGAGAGAGAAAACTTCAGCTTTCGTGTGATTTTCAATTCTAACCCAAGACCCTATTTATAGTGAAATCGCTAGAACACCAAAGTTAGTAAAATTTAATAAATTAATAATATATTATATAAATTTTCTACGCATGCCTTAGAATCTGATTTCAGCCATCAAACACATGCCACATTCTAGAAAAAAGTAAAAAACGTTTTTTTCTAATTTTAAATATTTTAAACTTCCAAAAAATCAATTATTTTGAGCTTCTAACTTCAATAATTCATAATAAATAGCCCTTTCATCAGAAAAAAATTGAATCTCATGAGTTTTTATAGGAAATTCAATTTCTACAACTTTGCAGTAAGAAAGTTTTTTCAAATTCCAAATAGAAATTGACCAAATCCACAAACCAAGCGATTTTACAAAGCTATAATCAAATTTCAACCAATAAATGGGGTCCACCGACATGTTTAATATGTTTTAAACATTTATTGCAACAAAAAATACTCTTCCTCCTCAGATACTCATATATCCCACATTCGTTGTAAAAATATCACCATTATTATATTATTAAAATATAATAATATATTTAAATGAATTATTTTATCGTAAAAAGATAAAATTTCAATTTTCAACAATTGTCACATTAAAAATTTTCTCCATCTATATCCACATAAAATCAATATTTTTCTCATCATATGAATCAATAATTAATTATTCACAAATAATATTACGTAATCACAATATCGACAACCGTGCAGCTCCAGAAAGCAGGGGCTTTCCAATAAGAATTTCTCCTCATCGGGCGCCGCAATTAGGTGACCAAACCTCTCCTTAGATGTAACTTTCTAGACATTGCCAATAATGTTATCTAATAATATTATTCAGATAATATGAATTATTGCTTCGATAATGAAAAAATAATCGTAATGACAATTATCAAACAACAAGAATATAAAATATCAACGCAAAGAATTATTAAATCAATAAAATAAAATCGAATAAAGAATTATCAGAACCATTATCGAAAGTAAAGGCTTCTTCACGTAAGAATCAATAATTGGTGCA
The DNA here is from genome assembly GCA_020205615.1 of Panax quinquefolius. NCBI lineage: Eukaryota > Viridiplantae > Streptophyta > Magnoliopsida > Apiales > Araliaceae > Panax > Panax quinquefolius. The sequence goes on from CM035161.1 coordinate 129,950,743, forward strand.
ATACCGCAAAGCATACCGTGTTTTAACCACCGAGTATTTTAACAAGATAATCTCAGAATAACTACGCCGTTATTTTTAAACAACTTATATTTGTCGCTTTCTTCATCCAATCGCTCAGCATGGGCCCCACACACGGTCGCTACCGTCGCATTTAATATTCCCCGACAAAGCATTTAATATTCCACACCAAACTAATATTCCCCTAACAACAATGAATATTTTATAACCACTGCTTATTTTCAAATATTTCATGATTTTACCCTAACTATCCACATTAATCAAATCAACCCTTACTATTTCAAAATAATAAATAGAGAAAATTAAATTTCATTAATAATAAGTTGGGGTCTTACAACCTCCCTCCTTATGAAATTTCGCCCTCTAAATCGACGACGCACTGTGTTTCAAAAGGTGAGGATACCTCGCTTTCATTTCCGCTTCCAATTCCCTGTGTCATTTCCTCTATAAAGATGATTCCTCCACAAAACTTTAACTTGTGGTATGACTTTTCATGCAGTAGGACATGCTCCTTCCTATCCAAGATCTCGACAGTACCTCCTCACACGCTAAGTCTTCTGGCTATCTCGTCCCGGGTTCTAACTCTATAACGTGGTTCGGGTCTTTCACATATTTATTTAAGTATGTATATGTGAAACACATTATGAACACGTAGACATACTTTGAGGTAACGCGAGTCTATAGCTACATTTCCTACTCTTGGCCAAGAATTTGAAATGGACCAATAAATCGTGGATCGAGCTTTCTTTCTCTCTTCCCAAATCTTGTAACTCCCTTCCACGGAGCAACTCGCAACAATACATGATCCCTACACTAAATTCCACGCCCTTTCGATGAAGATCCGTGATAACTCTTTTGTCGATCTTGTGCCGCTTTTGTATACGCTTGTGTTAATCATTTGGATCTTTTCCGTAGTCATACGCATTTCTAACTCGGGTCCCAACAATGTTGCTTCACCCACCTCATCCCAACATATCGAGAAATTACACTTTCGGCCCATATAATGCTTCAAATGGAGCCACACCTATACTGCTCGATAATCGTTGTTGTAGGAGAATTCCACCAATGGTAAATACTTATCCCAACCGCCCTTGAAGTCTAGGACACGTAGTCTTAATAAATCTTCAAGAGTTTGAATAGTCCTTTCGATTGTCTCGTCTGCTTGAGGATGGTATGTCGAATCAATCAGAACTGCGCCCATAGCTTTTTGCAAGCTAACCCAAAATCTTGAAGTGAATCTTGGGTCACGATCCAAACTATGGATACAGTGCATGCCATGCAACCTCACAATCTCATTCACACATATACTAGCAAGACGCTCAAGGAATAAGTCTCCAGACGGCAAGAAATGAAAGCAGATTTGGTTAATCTATCAACAATAACCCAAATAAGATTGATGCCCGAGAAACCGTAGAAGACCCAGAACTAAATCCATGGTAATGTGTTCCCACTTCCATTTCGAATCTCAAGTGGTTGCAACGACCCTTAGGTACTAGATGCTCCGCCTTTACACGCCGACAAGTTAAACACATCGAGATAAACTTTGCAATCTCTCTCTTCATATTGTTCCACCAAAATGTATGTCAAGATCACGATACATTTTAGTACTTCCGTGATGGATGGATTGCAAATGGTGTATGTGTGCCTCCATCATAATCTTGTACTTCAAATCGAGTCGTTAGAACACAAAGTCTAGAGTGGACTCAAGTATTCCTTCTTCATCAATTCTCGCCCTAATAGCTCCTTCAGACTTTTTCTTCTTCATACGACATCCCGGCCTGCTGGCTCGAGCAAACCTTAACTTTTTCTATTAAAGTCGGGCTCTACGCCAGATACTTGACATCATCGCACTGCTCCTCAAGATATGATCTTCTACTCAACGCCTACTACCACGCTCGCTTTTCCGTGATGGTATCAATAGTGTGGTCGTAGTCTTCAATAGCTCGAGCCAACGTCGCCGCAAGATGTCGAGTTCTTTTTTGAGTGAAGAAATATTTAAGGCTTTTTATGGTCCGAATATATCTCCACTTTCTCCCCATATAGATAGTGCTCCATATCTTTAATACGAAAACGATCGGGCCGCTAACTCTAGATCACGAGTAGGATAATTCTCTCTCATACTTTTAAGTTGTCGCGAGGCATAGGCTATGACTTTCCCACGCTGCATGAGAACACATCCTAACCCTTTGCCTCAAGAAGCATCGTCAGAGATAACAAATCCATCCGAACCAGATGGTATTGTTAGAACAAAAAGCCAAATAAGTCTCCTCTAAGCTCTTGGAAACTTTTCTCGCATTCTTCGCCCCAAACGAATTTTTTTGTATCCTTCCGAAGTTAGCCGAAGTTAATGGAGTAGCGATTCGAGAAAACCCTTCCACTAATCTCCGATAATAACCAAACTAAGCCCAAAAAGCTACGATTTTCAACCACCGACTTTTATTGTTCCCTAACTTCAGATTGCTTCAATCTTCACGGATCAACAGATACTCCATGTTTCGACACCACGCGCCCAAGGAATGCTACTTCCTCGCCGTAACTCGATTTCTTCAATTTGGCATATAGTTTGTTTTCAAAGCTTTTCGAGTACCAAATTTCAAATGGTGCTCATGATCTTCACGACTTTTGAATATATAAGGATGTCATCAATAAAGACAACAACAAACCGATCCAAATATTCCTGAATACTCTGGCTCATCATATCCATGAAAGTCATAGAGCATTAGTCAATCCAAAGACATGACTAAGAATTCATAATGCCCGCATCGAAGTTCTAAAGGCGCCTTTGAATATCCTCGCCTAATCTTCACCGATGATATCCGTAATCTAAGATCGATTTTTGAAAAGAATTGTGCCCTCAGAATCGGGTCAAACAAGTCATCAATACGAGGTAGAGGATACCTATTCTCGATGGTGACATGGTTCAATTCCGATAGTCAATATAAAGTCGATACTCCCCGCTTTTCTTCTTTACAAATAAAACAGAGCACCCCAAGGAGATGTACTAGACTAATGAAACCGATGTCCAACAATTCCTCGTAGTTGGACCTTTAACTCCTCAAGTTCAATAGAGCCATTCGACATGGGTTTTAGAAATGGGCTTTGTACTGTGTTCAAGATCAATAAAGAATTCAACTTCACGCTCGGGGTAGAATCGAAGTTCTTCAGAAATACGCCAGAAAGTCAATAACAACAGAATATTATTCAAATTTGACGTGTCTTTATTCAAATCCATAACATGGGCTAAGAAAGCTTCGACATCCGCTTTTTCAATAAACTAATAGCTTTTATGATTAGATATGATGTTGATTGATTTTAATGGTTTAGTTGCTTGAATTGCATAACAAAGTTGGTTAGAATATGAAAACTAACAACCTTATTTAAAACAATCAATTTTGGTATGATGAGTAGTTAACCAATCAATCCCTAAAATCACATCAAAAGCAAGTATCTTTAAAGAGATAAGGTCAATGTGTAAGGTGATGGTGCCAACTTGAATCAAACAAGATTTATAAATGTGGATGTGATGAAAGTTTCTCCTAACTGAGTTTCCACAGATAGTCAAAGTCTAATTTCTCCTGAGTCAAGTTTAAACGCTGAGCACACGCAGAGAGATAAATGAATGGGTAAAGACCCAGATCAAGTAAGGTATAAACTTCGCAAGAATTTATAAATAGCTTACCCGTGATCACCTCGCTTGGGTTCCTCGATTTTGACCAACCACAACAAACGCCTTCCCTAATCGCTGATTTTGATTTTTCTCGGGATGTTTTTCGAGTCACCGCCCTCACCGAACTAGGTTTTCGCCATCGCATAATCTTCGAGCGATATGTCCTTCCTTTCCACAATTATAGCATACCTTGAACTGCTCAGGGCGCTTTGACCGATATGTCCCTCTTTTCCCAGATTAGAAGATATACGACCGGTGGTCGTTTCTCCTCCCTTAGAACCGCTTGTCACGCCAAGACCGCTGCCTTCACATGGTCGTTGTTAAATCTCTCTTTTAAAATCTCCTCCCGACTCGCTTTTCTATTTTCACGGCTATGATTACCACCAGAGAGTGGTTACCATTTTTGTCCGCTCTGCTTTTTTTTCTCCGCGGGTTATCATTATTCGCTGATCGCTATCTCCGTACGATCCTCGTTATGGTCCTCAACCGACCATACTCAAGCTATCTCGCCTAATAATCGAGCCTCGCTTACAACATCCAATAGAGAGAAAATTTATGAGAAATGAGATATCGTCGACGCCGGTTTCAAACCTCTAAAAACATCCCGCCATACGCTCCTCATTCTCCACCAAATGAGGTGCAAAACTCGATAACTCGCAAACTTTGCCTCGCATCGAGACACCGCCATGTTGTTTTGTTCTAATCTGATGAACTCCACTTCCTTCATACGATTTAACACTTTCGTGAAAGTATTTGTCATTAAATAGTTTCAAACGTCTCCCAAGACATACGCCGAAAAGTACCGATGGGTACGCTTCACGCATCCCACCAAGAGTCCGCTTCGCCATTTTAACATAAAGGTGGCGAATGGAACCTTCGTTCTTCCGCATCCCAAGACATCGAATATCTTGTAATTTGTTTGACCCATGTTTCCGCCATGATCGGATCCGCTTTTTCCTTAAATTTCGTGGTCCCAACTTTCGAATCGCTGGTCGCGGACAACCCGTGAATTGCTATCATTTCTCCTCAGATTTTGAACACGAAGTCTCTCTCATTCGATTTTTGCATGAATCGCAAAAAGCTTCTAAACATCCCTCGCTCATCATCTCGCTTCGCTGGTGTTGTTCAGGAGGACATTGCCACACTGCTGCACGCTCTCCTCGCTGGTGAGTACAAAGGCTCCACTGGCCTCATTTCCATTGTTAATATTCTCAACGACATTCTCAAACACCGCCATAAAACAAGGGTTAATTAAGGAAATCAATATATCACATAATATCCTTATATATCGACCAACTAAAAAATAAGCTTAGTAGACACACTAACAAGGATTTACTGCCTCTCCTCCTAGTTCTATTCCCCGATCTCCGCCAGAGATCATATCCCTAAGCTCGATACCAACCGTGACGCCCCCAAAATAGTATACATCACCCATTTCGAAGTTGTCAATACATGGTATGTAAACAACTACAACTTTATTATTACAACAAAGAAACTGTGAGTTTGAATACAAATATTATCTTCTAGATAATATCTATACTCAAATAAATCCTCATCACATTTATCGATACATTATTTTACAAAATGGTGAGGACTACTAAACAATTCTTTCTAAAACCTTCATTCCATACCCGACTGCACTCGCTATATATTCTCGCCTCCCCGAGAAGAAAAAAAATGGAACAAAAAGGAAAAGGGTGAGCTCAACTAGCCCAAAGAAAGAATATTACGACTAAGATAATATACAACAAATTATCGTTAGTCTTCAACAGGAAAAATCTAATGTAATACAATAGACAACAAATTTTAAATCAATATTCGCAATGAAATAATAATTCATTAGAAGAGTTAAGTAGAGAATGCAAACTACTATCTTCTATGTATGAATTTAAAAGTTCATCGCTCATCTTTTATCCTCGTAACATCAATCAATATACATCTCGAATCAAATATTCATCTTTGCACTATGTGCCAAAAGATATTCATCACTGGTCATGTTCATCTAAACACTGCTCATCTTTGCACTACTACCAAAGATATTCTTCAGAAATCATTCATCTGCACTACAAAGCCAAAGATATTCAATAATATCATCATTTAAGATCGAGGATGATGAAAATATTTTTAAAGAAACGAATCCAAAGGAAACAAAATGACAAGGATTAGGAGGATTAAGGATTCAGATTTTGTTTTATCCATGTTCAAAAATACCTCAAAAATAATCATAGTGGTGTAAAATTCAAGAATGATCAAAACATGGATACAATCAAAGCTAGTATCCGTAATAGATATTTTGGACAAAAAGAAGAAATTTTATTTTTTTTTTCTATGAATATGTCAGATAATGAATAGTGTCAGATACGTGAATAAGAAACTCGACACCAAAAGATAGAAATTTCCCAAAAAACATCTTCACGCTTCATTAATAGTACTCGTGAATAAGAATCGTGAATAAGAACTCATGAATAAGAACTCGTGAAATAAGAACTCATGAATAAGAACTCATGAATAGTAACCCGACATGAAAAAGTTCCAAATTTGATAAAAAGTTTCAACCAATATTTCAAAGATAATGATATCAAGAAATAATATCATTCGAGAAGAAAATAACATCCCTTACCTCAAAAGATTAAGACTTTAAACCGAATACCTGATATATAAGGTCAAGGAAACTCAGCACCGCCTAACAATACTCAAAGTATACTCAAAATACTCACAAGAATACGCCGATAATATAGAGAGAAAACTTCAGCTTCGTGTGATTTTCAATTCTAACCCAAGACCCTATTTATAGAAATCGCTAGAATAACCAAAAAGTTAGTAAAATTTAATAATATTAATAATATAATTATATATTTTTTCTACCCATGCCTAGAATCTGATTTCAGCCATCAAACACATGCCACATTCTAGAAAAAGTAAAAAAAAAACGTTTTTCTAATTTTAAATATTTTAAACTTCCAAAATCAATTATTTTGAGCTTCTAACTTCAATAATTCATAATAAATAGCCCTTTCATCAAAAAATTTGAATCTCATGAGTTTTTATAGGAAATTCAATTTCTACAACTTTGCGTAAGAAAGTTTTTCCAAATTCCAAATAGAAATTGACCAAATCCACAAACCCAAGCGATTTTATTAAAGCTATAATCAAATTTCAACCAATAAATGGGGTCCACCGACATGTTTAACATGTTTTAAACATTTATTGCAACAAAAATACTCTTCCTCCTCAGATACTCATATATCCCACATTCGTTGTAAAATATCACCATTATTATATTATTAAAATATAATAATATATTTAAACGAATTATTTTATCGTAAAAAGATAAAATTTCAATTTTCAACAATTGTCACATTAAAAATTTTCTCCATCTATATCCACATAAAATCAATATTTTTCTCATCATATGAATCAATAATTAATTATTCACAAATAATATTATGTAATCACAATATCGACAACCTGTGCAGCTCCTGTGAAAGAGGGGCTTTCCAATAAGAAATTTCTCCTCATCGGGCGCCGCAATTTAGTGACCAAACCTCTCCTTAGATGTAACTTTCTAGACATTGCCAATAATGTTATCTAATAATATTATTCAGATAATATGAATTATTGCTTTCGATAATGAAAAAATATGTAGTAATGACAATTATCAAACAACAAAGAATATAAAATATCAACGCAAAGAATTATTAAATCAATAAAATATCGAATAAAGAATTATCGTAACCATTATCGAAAGTAAAGGCCTTCACGTAAGAATCAATAATCGTGCAATACTGTGTGCATCGTGTTTTAACCACCGAGTATTTTAACAAAGATAAATGTGAATAACCACGCCCGTTATTTTTAAACAACTTATATTTGTCGCTTTTTTTCATCCAATCGCTTCACATGGGCCCACACACGGTCGCTACTGTCGCCGCATTTAATATTCCCCGACAAAGCATTTAATATTCCACCACCAAACTAATATTCCCCACAACAATGAATATTTTATAACCACTTGCTTATTTTGAAATATTCATGAGATTTTACCCCTAACTATCCACATTAATCAAATCAACCCTTACTATTTCAAAATAATAAATAGAGAAAATTAAATTTCATTAATAATAAGTTAGACTTTAAATTTATCCAAATATTATCAATCACTTAATAAACTCATAATCTAATATTATTAATATTATAACAATATTTTAATCACTTCTTAAACTTATAAACAATTTATTTCAATTGTTTACACTTTACCAAATAATGCATTTAATCATTCAAAATGTCATACTCATAAGATTTCATCACCAATGATCAAATCCTCATCAAAAAATCAGATATATCCTATATAGGATTCCCAAGCCATAAAATCCTATTTTCCTATTTTGTTACTTCACATAACATATTTAATTCATTTACTCATAGCTAGTTCATTTTCATGAAAAATACCAAATCAGTTCTAAAAATATTTCTTTTCGGGATTTAGCGTAATATAGTCCCATATTGAATATATATTTTCTCTAAATTTTAAAATTCATTTACTATTTTTCATATGGCCAAAAACCGCCGAATATTTAGACATTTATCATAAATTGTACTTTTGTCCAAAAATTTGAAATTTACAGATATACTCTCGTTATATACATGTACTCCCAATAAAAATTTCACCAATTTTGGAGTTAACCACAAGGAGTTATAAGGGTTTACTTTTAAAATAGTCTTTTCCCATAAAATCCATAACTCTTAATGTATACATCCAAAAATCGCAATTTTTGGACACAATCTAGAAAACTCATCAAATTATCATTTCAAATTTTTTTTAGAATTTTTGAGAGTCAGAAAAATTATGAAACCGCCTCGCGTAAACCCTTTGAATGAAAATACTATTCATATGAATACAAAGGATCATTCACCATGCATGCGGTAATCCACATAGACAGGTTATTCCAACAGAATAATAAAGAATGGAATAATAGAAGAATTCATCATGCATGCGATAGACCGCACAGACAGGTTATTCTCAACATAATAATAAAGAATGAAACCAGGTCATGCGTAAACTGCACAGACAGGATATTCCAACAGAATAATAAAGAATGGAACCAGGTCATGTGTAAATCGCACAAACAAGATATTCTAACAGAATAATAAAGAATGAAATAACAACATAATTCACCAGGCATGCGATAGACCGCACAGACATGTTATTCTAACATAATAATAAAGAATGGAATAACAGAAGAATTTCACCATGTATGCGGTACTTTTCATAGACAGGTTATTCCAACATAATAATAAGGAATGTAATAACAATAGCTCTGTCATTTTCTTTCACCCAACCGTTTTCCGTTATGGGGCCCACAAATGGCTGCGCCGTCATACGGATATTCCCGACAAAAAGAATATTCCACGACCAAACGAATATTCCCCGACAACAATGAATATTTTATAACCACTTGCTTATTTTGCAAAATTTGCACATTTCACCCATAACCAAAATATTATATCAAATTAACACCTTATTATTTCAAAATAATAATTAGAGGAAAATTCAATTTTATTTATAAAAAGCTGGGGTCTTATAACCTCCCCTTCTTATGATATTTCGTACTCAAAATTGACGTACGTACCTGGTGTTTCGAAAAGGTGAGGATACCTCGTTTTCATTTTCGATTCCAACTCCCAGGTCATTTCTTCAATAGTATGGTTCCTCCACAAAACCTTAACTTGTGGTATAACCTTTGTGCGTAGGATATGCTCTTTCCTATCCAAGATCTTGATAGGTACCTCCTCGTACGTTAAGTCTTCAGCTATCTCATCTTGTTCTAACGCAATAATGTGGTTTAGGTCATCCACATATTTACGTAACATTGATACGTGAAAAACGTTATGAACACGCAACATACTTAGAGTTAAGGCGAGTCTATAGGCCATAGTTCCTACTCAATCGAGGATTTCAAATAAATCGAAGGTTTGAGCTTTCTTCTCTTCATCGACTCTTACTTCTAGAATAACACCTTCTTGCACCTTCTTCTTTATATTCATCAGCTCCAGTGTGTAGCTTAAGCGGTTTTAACTTTATCAATTAAAGTTGATTCTACTCGTATATTTAACATCATAACGTGGGTCCCTAGAGTCTTTAACTCTATCTTTATCGTTTGTAAATTATACAAAATAGGTCTTTGTGTTCAAGAATATCACACGTGCTATCGTGATACGATCTTCTACTCAACGCGGCGCCTACCACGTTCGCTTTTCCAAGATGGTATGGTTAGAACAGGTGCCGAAATGAGTCGCCTCTTGAGCTCTTGGAAAATCTTCTCGCATTCCTCGCTCCATACAAATTTTGTATCTTTCCGAGTTAGCTAAGTTAACGGAGTAGCAATTCGAGAAAATCCTTCCATGAATCTCCGATAATAACCAGCTAAACCCAGAAAGCTACGCACTTTGGTCACCGACTTCGATTGCTCTCATTTGTGATTCATATCCCAATCTTGGATAACACATCACAATGGCACCTATCGTTTTACCACCACACAAATCTAGAGTCCCCTACGGAGAGTCTGGCTTTGGTGCATTCCACAAAGGAAGTCACCAGATAGAGGCTTGAGTACCAACTCTTGTACTTCAGTTTTTAACTCCTGAAGTTCAATAGAAGCCATTCAATATGAGATTTTAGAAATGGGTTTTGTACCGGGTTCAAAGTCGATACAAAATTCAATATCACGCTCTGGGGGTAGGCCAGGAAATTCTTCAGGAAATACGTCAGGAGATTTACTAACAACAGAAATATTATTCAAATCTGACGTATTTTTGTTCAAGTTCATGACATGGGCTAAGAAAGCTTGACATCCGTTTTTCAATAAACGAATGGCTTTATGGCTTGATATGAAAGTGCTTGAATTCAATGGTATGGTTGCTTGAATTCGCATAACAGGTTGGTTAGGAATATGAAAACTAACAACCTAACGAAAATAATCAATTTTGGTATGATAAGTAGTTAAACAATCAATCCCTAAAATCACATCAAATGCAAGTATCTTTAAAGAGATAAGATCAACAGGTAATGTGATTGTGCCCACTTGGATCAAACAAGATTTATAAACAGTGGATATGATAAAATTTTCTCCTAACGGAGTCTCCACAGATAAGTCAAAGTCTAATTTCTCTGAAGTTAAGTTTAAACGTTGAGCATAAGCATGAGAGATAAAAGAATTGGTAGAACCGGTATCTAATAAGGTATAGATTTCGCAAGAATTTATAATTAACTAAACCGTGATACCTTCATTTGGGTTCCTCACGTTTTGGGCAGTCACGACAAACGCTCTTTCAGAAACCGACGACTTTATTTTGTCCGTATCTGCCTTTGGTGCCACCGTCCCTGCTGGACTTGATTTCGCTACAGAACAAAATCGAGCTATGTGACCGTCTTTTCCACAACTAAAACATACCTTGGAAGGCTGTGAACAGTTTGGACTTATATGTCCCTCCTCTCCGTGATCTCAGAAGCATCTAATCGGCGCCGATTCGCCTCCCCTAGAATTTGTTGCTAGTGCTGGTGTTGCTGGCGACGTCTTCCCGTCATCGTTAAATCTTCTTTTCTTGAAATTTCCACTTGAATTATTTCTTCTATTATCTTGGCCATGATTACCATCGAAGTGGTTACCATTTCTCGTATGATAATTTCCTCCACGATGGTTATCATTGTTCCGATGACCGTTGCCACTGGTACGATTATCATCGAGTTATTAGTCGTTATTCTTCGGTTGAGCTGACTCATTATCGCGCTCCAATAACTGAGCCCTATTCACAACATCTAAATATAAACAATGTTTATGAGAAATGAGGTATTGACGTATTTCGGGTTTCAAACCTCGCAATAACATTCGTGTCATTCTCTCCTCAGTGTCAACCAAATGGGATGAAAATCGGGACAACTCTAAGCAAACTTAGCTTCAGATCGCGACACGCTCATATTGTTTTCTCCAAACTTGATGAACTCTACCTCCTTCATGTGACGAATACTTTCAGGAAAGTACTTATCATTGAACAGTTTTTGAAACGTTTCCCAAGACATATTGAGTGCGACAGGCTAGGTACGCTTCACAGATTCCCACCAGTAATCTGCCTCACCACGAAACATAAAGGTGGCGAATGGAACCTTATGTTCCTCCGTGCATCCCAAGACATAGAATATCTTGGTAATTTGCTTGACCCACGTTTCCGCCTTAATCGGATCCGACTCTCCAAAGAATTCTGGTGGTCCCAACTCCTTGAACTGCTTGGCTGTGACAAACCGCGCGTTGCTATTATTTCCACCCATATTATTCTTTCATATTCATGAAGAGAGCTTCTGTTATTCCATTCTTTATTATTATGTTGGAATAACCTGTTTATGCGAAGTAGCGCATACATGGTGATCTTCTTCTGTTATTTCATTCTTTATTATTATGTTGGAATAACCTGTCTATGCGAAGTACCGCATACATGGTGAAATTCTTCTATTATTTTATTCTTTATTATTCTGTCGGAATATTCTGTCTGTGAGTTTTACGCCGGACCTAGTTCCATTATTTATTATTTCGCATTTATTATTCTGTCGGAATATCCTGTCTGTACGTTTTACGCCGGACCTGGTTCCATTATTTATTATTCTGTTGGGAATAACCTGTATGTGCGGTCTCTATCGCATGCATGGTGAATCCTTCTGTTATTCCATTCTTTATTATTCTGTTGGAATAACCTGTCTATGTGGATTTTCACATGCATGGTGAATGATCCTTTGTATTCATCCCTTATTAAATTATGGAAATGATCTATATACGTGGATTACCGCATGTCGGGTGAAAATCCATTTGCAGTTTCATATATTCTTTCTTATACTCAGTTGGTTAAAGTTTTGACTTCTATATTCCATAAAATTGGTGGAATATTCTTGATATTTGCGCTTCATCAAGTATTTTTCATGGAAATATTCTTCTGAGCATTCTTGAATTTTACTCTACAAAGAAGTATCGTGTTGGCAATTTGGACGATATTAGTTCTTGGATAAATTAATTCTTGAACTTGTTTTATTGAATTATTATGTCATTGTCATCATCCTCATGCTTATATTATAATGAAAGTCATCTTTGGCTTACGTGCATAGATGGACTTAGTATGATTATGACCAGGGATCATTCGGTATAATCATGACCTGTAATGTTATAAATGATATGGTAAAAGTCCTCAGTGGCCTGTAATACATTGATGGATAGTTTTTGGTATGATTATGACCAGGGATTGTTCGGTATAGTCATGACCATTGATGATTTAATGAATATCCTTGGCCCGTAGTACAGGGATGATTAGATGATGTGTTTTATTTATTAAGCTGAGTCTCAGCGATAAAAATTGATGAAAACATTTTTAAATCATAGAAGATAGTAGGTTTTATTCTCTACTTGACTCTTCTAATAGATTACTTATTCCGCTGCAGTTAAACTCGATGTCTATTGTATTTTATCAGTTTAACATTGTTGAAGACTATTGATAATTTATTCTGCATTATCATAGTCATAATATTTCTTACTGGGCTAGTTGAGCTCACCCTTTCTTTTCACCGTTTCTCTTGAGAAAATGAGAATATAATTTGGGACTAGTCGGGAAATAAGTGATTTCATCCGGATGATAGCATTAGTAGTCCTCACTATTACATTAAATAGTGTGACAATAAATGTAATGAGGACTCCTTTCGATTGTGGATATTGTCTAGATGACAATATTCTATTAAAACTCTCGATTTATGTATTGTGGTATATTACACGGGTTGTATAATTAAGTTTGTATTTGTATTCTATACCATATATTTGGCAACTCAAGATGGGTGATGTATACCTATTTTGGGGGCGTCACAGTTGGTATCAAAGCTTAGGGATATGATCCCTGGCTGAGATTTGAGACAAGAACTAGGAGGGGAGAGACGGGGGAATTCCTTCGCTAGTATGACCTACCTAAGTTTATTTGGTATTTAATTGGACGGTCAGAGTATATGGATAATATGTGATATGTTAATTAACCCTTGTTTTGTTGCAGTATTTAAAAATGGCATCCGAAAATGTTGAGATAAGCAATAAAGCACGTGAGACCGTTGAGTCACCAACGATCAATGTCCAGGGTAATGTGCAACAGGAAGACAATAATCCTTATGAAAACAATAACACTGATGAAATGGTGAACGATGGGATGGTCAGAGGCTTTATGCAATTCATGCAACATCAGGCGAAGGCGGCTCCTGTCCAAAATACAGGTGGAAACACTGACAACTCACGGTCGGTCACCGCTAAGCAGTTCAAGGAGCTGGGACCACTGGATTTTTTTGGAGAGCCAAAACCACTTAAAGCGGAGACGTGGATAAAGCAGATCAACAAGATATTTGATGTCTTGGGATGCTCCGAGGAGCAAAAGGTTCCCTTTGCCACCTTCATGTTGCGTGCAGAGGCAGATTACTGGTGGGAATCTGTAAAGCGTACTCAACCTGCCGCACTGAAGATGTTTTAGGAGAAGTTCCAAGAGCTGTTCAATGACAAGTACTTTCCTGAAAGTATTCGTCACATGAAGGAGGTAGAGTTCATCAAGCTTGAGTAAAACAATATGACCGTGGCGCAGTACAAAGCTAAGTTTGCCGAGTTGTCTCTGTTTGCGTCCCACTTGGTTGATAATGTGGTGAGAATGACGCGGATGTTTCTAAGAGGTTTGAAAACTGAGATACGTCAATACCTTATCTCTCATAAACTGTGTTTGTATTCAGATGTTGTGAGTATGGCTTAGTAATTGGAGCGCGATAATGAGTCAACCCAACCAAGAGAGAGTAGCCGACAAGTTGATAATACCAGTGGTAGCAGTCATCGAAGCGGTGATAACAAACGTGGAGGGAATTAACATGCCAGAAATGATAACCACTTCGGTGGTAATCATGGCCAAGACAATAGGAGTGGAAAAGTTCAAGAAGAGAAGGTTCAAAGAAAGATGGAAAGATGTCGGCAGACCAAAGACTTGTTGTTAAAGAAGGAGAATTAATCACGGTCGTATATTATAAATGTGGAGGGGAAGGACACATAAGTCCAAACTGCACGATGCATTCCAAAGCATGTTATAATTGCGGAAAAGAAGGCCACCTAGCCCAATTTTGTCGTGCACCAAAGTCAAGTCCAGCTGGGATGGAGACATCAAAGGGTGTCCCAGACAAGACAAAATTAGTTGTTCAAGGGAGAGCGTTTGTCGTAATCTCCCAAAAAGCGAGGAATCCGAACGAGATGATCACGGGTAAGCTAATCATAAACGCTAGCGAAGTTTATACTTTATTTGATACCGGTTCTACCCATTCCTTTATTTCTCCTACTTGCGCTCAACGTTTAAATTTGACTCTGGAGAAATTAGACTTTGACTTATCTGTGAAAACTCTGTTGGGAGAAACCTTCATTACATCCACTGTTTATAAGTCTTGTTTGGTTCAAATCAGTACCCTCACATTACCTGTCGATCTTATTTCATTAAAAATACTTGCATTTGACGTGAGAAACCTTCATTACATCCACGGTTTATAAATCTTGTTTAATTCATATCGCTAACCGCACGTTACCTGTCGATCTTATTTCTTTGAAAATACTTGCATTTGATGTGATTTTAGGGATTGATTGGTTAACTACTCATCATGCTAAAATCGATTGTTTTCGTAAGGTTGTTAGCTTTAATATTCCTAACCAACCTATTATGCGAATTCAAGCAACCAAACCATTAAAATCCATCACTGTCATCTCAAGCCATAAAGCTATTCGTTTATTAAAAAACGGATGTCAAGCTTTCATAGCTCATGTCACGGATCTAAACAAAAATACGTCAGTTTTGAATGATATTTCTATTGTTAATGAATTTCCTGACGTATTCCCTGAAGAACTTCCTAGCCTACCCCCAGAGCGTGAAATTGAATTTTGTATCGATCTTGAAACCGGTACAAAACCCATTTCTAAAGCCCCATATCGAATGGCTCCTATTGAACTTCAAGAGTTAAAAACCCAACTACAGGAATTGTTAGACATATGTTTCATTCATCCTAGCACGTCTCCTTGGGGTGCTCTTGTTCTATTCGTGAAGAAGAAAGATGGAAGTATGTGACTTTGTATTGATTATCGGGAGTTGAATCATGTCACCATCAAAAATAGGTACCCGTTACCTCGTATTGATGATCTGTTTGACCAGTTGCAAGGCGCCAAATTCTTTTCAAAGATCGATCTTCGTTTTGGATATCATCAATTGAAGATAAAAACTGATGACATTCCAAAGACGGCTTTCAGAACTCGTTACGGGCATTATGAATTCCTAGTCATGTCTTTTGGATTGACTAATGCTCCTGCTGCCTTCATGGACATGATGAACCAAGTATTGAGGAATATTTGGATCACTTTGTGGTCGTCTTTATTGATGACATCCTCATATACTCCAAAACCAGTGAAGACCATGAGCAACACTTGAGGCTGACACTCCAAAAGCTTCGTGAATATAAGATTTATGCCAAGTTGAAGAAATGCGAGTTCTAGCTTGAAGAAGTAGCATTCCTTGGGCACGTGGTATCAAGTCATGGAATATCTGTTGACTCGGCAAAGATTGAAGCTATTCAAAGCTGGGAACAACCTAAATCAGTGACCGAAGTATGTAGCTTTCTCGGTTTATTTGGTTATTATCGGAGATTCGTGGAAGGATTTTCTCGAATCGCTATTCCATCGACTTCGGTGACTCGGAAAGATACAAAGTTCGGTTGGAGCAAAGAATGTGAGAAGAGTTTTCAAGAACTCAAGAGGAGACTTATTTAAAGACCTGTTACGACAATACCATCCGGCTCGGAGGATTTGTCATCTACATTGATGCTTGGGCAAAGGGTTGGGATGTGTTCTCATGCAACATGGAAAAGTTATAGCTTTATGCCTCGCGACAACTCAAAGAATATGAGAGGAATTATCCTACTCATGATCCGGAGTTAGCATTATTATCTTGCACTTAAAATTTGGAGGCATTACTTGTATGGGAGAAAGTGGAAATCTTTTACGGATCATAAAAGCCTCAAATATTTCTTCACTCAAAAGGAACTCAATACGCGACAACCACGTTGGCTTGAACTATTGAAAGATTATGATCATACCATCCAATACCATCCGAAAAGAAAAAGCGTGGTAGTACGGCGATTGAGTAGAAGATCATATGCAAATCACGAGTGCGTTATTGTCAACGCAAAGAGCCCATTTTGTGTGACTTGCAAAGGATGGAGATAGAGTTAAAGACTCGAGGGACGTATGTGATGATAGCGAATATACTGAGTAGAACCGACTTTAATCGATAAAGTTAAAGTCGCTTTCGAGCTCTGGACACGGGCGATCACGTATGAGGAAGAAAGTGCAAGAAGGTGCTATCTTGGGAAGCAAGAATCGATGAAGAAGGAATACTTTGAGTCAACTCCGGACTTTGTGTTCCTAACGACCACGATTTAAAGTATAATATCATGATGGAGGCGCACAACACACCATTTGCAATCCATCCTGGGAGTACCAAAATGTATCATGATATTCGGCATACATTTTGGTGGAGCAATATGAAGAGAGAGATAGTGGGGTTTATCTCAAGGTGTCTAACTTGTCAACGAGTCGGCGGAGCATCAAGTGCAAAAGGTCCATTCTGCAACCACTTGAAATTCCAGAATGGAAGTGGGAGCACATTACCATGGATTTCGTTACTGGTCTTCCCAAGGTTTCTCAAGGCATAGATGCGATTTGGGTCATTATTGATAGATTAACCAAGTCTGCTCATTTCTTACCGATACGAGAAACTTATATACTTGAACGTCTTGCTAGTATGTACATAAACGAGATTGTAAGATTGCATGGTATGCTAGTATCCATAGTTTCTGATCGAGACCCAAGATTCACTTCAAGATTTTGGGTTAGTTTACAAAAAGCTATGGGCACGGATTTACGATTTAGTTCGGCATATCATCCTCAAACGGATGGACAATCAGAAAGGACTATTCAAACTCTTGAAGATTTATTAAGACTCTGTGTCCTTGACTTCAAGGGAAGTTGGGACAAGTTCTTACCATTGGTGGAGTTTTCCTACAACAACAGTTATCAAGCAAGTATTGGCATGGCTCTATTCGAGGCGTTCTATGGAAGAAAGTGTCGTTCTCCGGTATGCTGGGATGAGGTGGGTGAAGCAACGTTGTTGGGACCGGAGTTGGTACGTATGACTACAGAAAAGATTCAAACGATCCGACAACGTATAAAAACCTCACAAGATCGACAAAAGAGTTATGCTAATCTTCATCGAAAGGACGTGGAATTCGATATTGGAGATCATGTATTGTTACGTGTTGCTCCATGGAAAGGAGTTACAAGATTTGGAAATAGAGGAAAGCTCAATCCTCGATTCATTGGCCCATTTATAATCCTCGAACGAGTAGGAATTGTGGCCTATAGACTTGCCTTACCACCAAGTATGTCTCGTGTTCATAATTGTGACGCCCCCAAAATTAGGTATACATCACCCATCTTGGGTAGTCAGATACATGGTACAGAATTTAAATACAACTTACTAATATAAGCGTGGTATGCAATAATACGACATAAAGCGTGAGTTTGAATACAAATATTATCTACTAGATATTATACAAATTCAAAAGGAGTCCTCATTACAATTATTATCACACTATTTCACAGAATAGTGAGGACTACTAATGCTATCCTCCGGACCATTACTCTGTTCCAGACTCGTCGTCTAGCTATGTTCTCATTTTCAAGAGAGAAACGGTGAAAGAAAGGGTGAGCTCAACTAACCCAAAGAAGAAAATATTATGACTAAGATAATTGAGAATAAATTATCATTAGCCTTGTGATTGTTAAAGCGATAAAATATAATAAACATCAAGTTTAGCTGCGGTGAACAAGCAATCCATTAAAAGAGTCGAGTAGAAAATAAAATCTACTATCTCTTATGATTTAAAAGGTTTTTCATCATGTTATATTTAAACTCGACTTTAATAAATAATCCACATCATCGAATCACCCTTACACTACTGCCGAGGATATTCTTTAAGTATCACGACCACAATTATTCATGCACTACGGGCCAAGAATAGTTGTATATTCATTAATGGTCATGATCATGCCAACAATCGTCCATCAATACTACGACCCTGACGAGGATTTTTACCACATCATTTGTAACATTACGGTCATGATTACAATCGAATAGTCTCTCGGTCATAATCATACCAAGTCCATCTACATGCACTACACGAAGCCACGAGATGACTTTTAAAAAAATATAAACATGAGGATGATGACAATGATATAAGAATTCAATAAAACAAGTTCAAGAATTATTTTATCCAGGAATTATTAACGTCAAATTGTCAACATGATCTTTGTTTTGTGAGAGTAAAATTCAAGAATGATCGGAAGAATATTTCCATGAAAAGATCTTTGGATGAAAACGCAAATATCGAGGATATTCTACTAATTTCATGGAGTATAGAAGTCAAAGTTTTAACCAACTTGGGTATAATAAAGAATGGAATAACAAAAGAAATCACCACGCATGCGATTGCTTGCATAGCGTAGTTATTCAGCGAGAATAATAATAACGGAACGAAGTCGGTGAAATTCACAAGCGAGGATGTTCAACGAGAATAATAAAGATGGAACCGGATCCGGTGTAAAACACACGAGATAGGATATTCCAATGAGAATGATAAAAGACGGAACCGGTCGGTGTAAAATACATGCATGAGGATGTTCCAGCGAGAATAATAAAAAGCGGAACCGAGGTCGGTGTAAAAACACAGAGCAGGATGTTCCAACGAGAATAATAATAAAAAAGCGGAACCGGTCGGTGTAAAAACACATGAGCAGGATGTTCCAGCAGAATAATAGAAGAATGTCACCAAGTATAGGGTAAACCACGATATCACGAGTTATTCCAATGAGAATAATAAGCAATGGAATAACAACAGTTCTCTTCATGAATAAGAAAGAATAACACCCCTTATGAGTACAACAAATAATATTCCCTACCTTAGAAGAAGCTGAATATTGGCAAAGTGAAGTAGCGAGAATACTTTTCTTCTTTTCTCTATAGTTTTCTCTCAGAGTTTGGTGAATTCGTAAGAAAATAATGAAGGAATGAGCTTCTATTTATAGAAAAATAGAATGCATAGTAATTAATCCATGAGCGGTCGAGATTGATTTACTTTAATCTGACGGTCCATATTTAAAGCAAAATCTTTTAAATAAAATATAATATATTCTATTTATATAAAAACATTTTACTATGCAAACACTATGCAACACTATGCAAAACACTATGCAACACTATGCATAATAAAATATAATATATTTTATTTATAGAATAACTTTAATAAAGTATTACATTTTATATAAAAAAGATGTTTTACATTTTATTACGTTAATAATCTGAATAAAACAAAAACGACATTATCGCTATAATAATTCATATTATTAATCGACAATAATGGAATCAAATGGGTGACTTCTCACATAAGCATCGATAATCAATACTGGTGTGCTTTCTATGCAACCACACGTATTCATTCGTACTTTTACTAACGAAAGTAGTTCAACAAGATCAAGCGGTAAAACTTTTCGTCGTTATTTCAATAAAATATATTTTTTGTCGTTTTCTCAATCCGATAATAATTACATTAATGGGGTCCACCAATGATTGGTAGTTATACGAATATTCCCTTAAACCGAATATTCCCAGACCAATCGAATAATATAACCACTTGCATACTTTTTGCAAAATTTATAAATATTACCCACAACTATAACATTATATTAAATTTATTCCATAATATTCAAAAATAATATTTATAGAAAATTCATCTTTATTTATAAAAGTCTGGGTCTTACAACCTCCCCTTCTTATGAAATTTCACCCCTCGAAATTAGAGTGCGTACACGGTATGTCGAAGAGGTAAGGATACCTTGATTTCATTTGATTCTAACTCCCAAGTCATTTCCTCAACATCGTGGTTCCTCCACAAAACTTTGACTTGAGGTATAACCTTGGAGCGTAGAATATGTTCCTTCTTATCCAAAATTTGAACAGGAACCTCTTCATACGTCAAATCTTACGCTATTTAAATGGGTTCTAACTTTCAATAATAAGGTTCAGTCTTTCACATATTTACGTAACATGGATATGTGAAAAGCGTTATGAACACGAGACATATTTGGCGGAAAAGCGAGTCTATAGCCACGGTTCCTACTCGATCGAGGATTAAAATGGATGGATGAATCGAGGATTAAGTTTTCTCTCTTTCCAAATCTTGTAACTCCTTTCCATGGAGCGACTCTTAACAAACACATGATCTCCTATATCGAATTCCACGTCCTTTCGATGAAGATCAAGATAACTCTTTTGTCGATTTTGTGAGGTTTTTATACGTTGTCGGATCGTTTGAATCTTTTCCATAGTCATGCGTACCAACTCCGGTCCCAACAACGTTGCTTCACCCACCTCATCCCAAAGCATCTTGGAAAGCGACACTTTCTTCCATACTGGCGCTCGAATGGAGCCATGTCGATACTTGCTTGATAAGCTGTTGTTATAAGAAAACTCCACCAATGGTAAAAACTTGTCCCAACTCCTTTGAAATCAAGGACACGAGTCTTAATAGATCTTCAAGAGTTTGAATAGTCCTCCGATTGTCCGTCGGTTCGAGGATGATATGCCGAGCTAAATCGTGAAAGTCTGTGCCCATAGCTTTTTGCAAACTAACCCAAAATCGTGAAGTGAATCTTGGGTCTCGATCATAAACTATGGATCTTAAGATACCATGCGATCTTACAATCTCGTTTATGTACATCTGAGCAAGGCGTTCAAGTGTATAAGTTTTTCAGATATCGGTAAGAAATGAGCGAGACTTGGTCAATCTATCAACAATGACCCAAATCGCATCAATGCCTTGAGAAACCTTAGGAAGGCCGTGCTTGAAATCCATGGTAATGTGCTCCCACTTCCATTACGGAATTTCAAGTGGTTGAATGGACCTTTTGGTACTTGATGCTCCGCTTTAACTTCGTTGACAAGTTAGACACCTTGAGATAAGCAGCTATCTCTCTCTTCATATTGCTCCACCAAAATGTATGCCGAATATCATGATACATTTTGGTACTCCCGAGATGGATTGCAAATGGTGTGTTGTGCGCCTCCATCATGATATTATACTTTAAATCGTGGTCGTTAGGAACACAAAGTCCGGAGTTGACTCAAAGTATTCCTTCTTCATCGATTCTTGCTCCGCAGCGTAGCACCTTCTTGCACTTTCTTCCTCATACGCATCGGCTCCAGTCAGTAGCAGAAGCGACTTTAACTTTATCGATTAAAGTCGGTTCTACTCTCGTATATTCGCTATCATCACATACGTCCTGGAGTCTTTAACTCTATCTCCATCCTTTGCAAGTCACACAAAATGGGCTGCGTTGACAATAACGCACTCGTGCTTGCGTATGATCTTCTACTCAATCGTCATACTACCACGTTTGCTTTTCGGGATGGTATTGGATGGTATGATCATAATCTTTCAGCAGTTCAAGCCAACGTAGTTGTCGCGATATTGAGTTCCTTTTGAGTGAAGAAATATTTGAGGCTTTTATGATCCGTAAAGATTTCCACTTTCTCCCCATACAAGTAATGCCTCCAAATTTTAAGTCAAGAAGACAACGTTTGCTTGACTCCGGATCATGAGTAGGATAATTCCTCTCATATTCTTTGAGTTGTCGCGAGGCATAGGCTATAACTTTTCCATGTTGCATGAGAACACATCCCGACCCTTTGCGAAGCATCACTTTGTAGATGACAAATCCCTCCGAGCGGATGGTATTGTCGTAAGCAGGTCTTTGAAATAAGTCTCCTCTTGAGTTCTTGAAAACTCTTCTCATATTCTTTGCTCCAACCGAACTTTGTATCTTTCCGAGTCAATTTGAGTCGATGGAATAGCGATTCGAGAAAATCCTTCCACGAATCTCCGATAATAACCAATTAAAGAGAAAGCTACATACTTGATCCATCGATTTAGGTTGTTCCCGACTTTGAATAGCTTTGATCTTTCTTTGGGTCAACAGATATTCCATGACTTGATACCACGTGCCCAAGGAATGCTACTTCTTCAAGCTAGAACTTCGCATTTCTTCAACTTGGCATAAATCTTATATTCACGAAGCTTTTGGAGTGTCGACCTCAAGTGTTGCTTTCATGATCTTCACGGCTTTTGGAATTAATAAGGATGTCATCAATAAAGGCGACCACAAAGTGATCTAAATATTCCTTGAATACTCGGTTCATCATATCCATGAAGGCGTTAGAGCATTAGTCAATCCAAAGGACATGACTAGAATTCATAATGCCGTCTGGGAGTTTAAAGCCGTCTTTGGAATGTCGGTGGTTCTAATCTTCAATTGGTGATATCCGGAACGAAGATCGATCTTTGAAAAGAATTTGGCTCCTTGCAATGTTGGTCAAACAGGTCATCAATACGTGGCAATGGATACCTATTTTGATGGTGACATGATTCAATTCCAGATAATCAATACAAAGTCGCATACTCCCATCTTTCTTCTTCACGAATAGAAGCAGGAGCACCCAAGGAGAAGTACTAGGACGAATAAAGCCAATGTCTAATAATTCCTGTAGTTGGGTCTTTAACTCACGAAGTTCAATAGAGCCATTCGATATGGGGCTTTGGAAATAGGGTTTTGTCTGGGTTCAAGGTCGATACAAAATTCAATTTCACGCTGGGGGGGGGATGGGAAGTTCTTGGGGAATACGTCGGAAATTTATTAACAATAGAAATATCGTTCAAAACTAACGTATTTTTGTTTAAATCGTGACATGAGCTAAGAAAGCTTGACATCCATTTTCAATAAGCGAATAGCTTTATGGCTTGAGATGACCGTGATTGATTTTAATGGTTTGGTCGTTTGAATTAGCATAATAGGTTGATTAGGAATATGAAAGCTAACAACCTTACGAAAATAATCAATTTTGCATGATAAGTAGTTAACCAATCAATCCCTAGAATCACGTCAAATGCAAGTATTTTTAATGAAATAAGATCGACGAAGTAATGTGAGGTACCGATTTGAACCAAACAAGACTTATAAGCGAGTGGATGTAATGAAGGTTTCTCCCAACAAAGTTTTCACAGATAAGTCAAAGTCTAATTTCTCCGAGTCAAATTTAATCGATGAGCGCAAGTAGGAGAAATAAAAGAATGGGTAGGCGGTATCAAATAAAGTATAGACTTCATTAGAGTTTATGATAAGCTTACCGTGATGACCTCATTCGGGTTCCTTTGCTCTATGGGAGGTCACAACAAACGCTCTCCCTTACTTTCTGGGTTTAAACTTTTACGGGAATGACCTTTGGTGCCTCCATCCTATTGAATTTGTCTTGATGGCGAAAAAATCGAGCTAAGTGACCTTCTCTTCCACAATTATAACATGCTTTGGATGGCGTGGCGCAGTTTTGATCGATGTGTCCCTCTCGCATTTGAAGCATATGATAGGTGGTCTTTCTCCTTCCTTAACAACGGGTCTTTGGTCTTGACGTCTTTCCATCATTATTGAATCTCCTTTTCTTGAAATGTCCATTCTTATTGTTTTGTACGATTACCACAGAAGTGGTTACCATCTCGGCTTTGTTGATTCCCTCCACGCTTGTTGTCACCGCTTCGATGACTACTCTCATTTGGTATTATAATTTTCTTTGAAATTTGCGCTCTCTTTTAGTTGCGTTGACTCGTTATCGCGTTCCACTAATCGAGCCCTATTTACAACATCTCAACACGGTTTATGAGAAATAAGATGTTGGCGTATCTCGACTTCAAACCTCTTAAAAACATTCGCGCCATTCTTTCTTCATTATCCACAAGTGGGATGCAAATCGTGATAACTCCGCAAATTTTGCCTCGTATTGCGATACTGGTCATATTGTTTTGTTCCAACTTGATAAACTTCACCTCCTTCGTATGGCGAATACTTTCGGGAAAGTATTTGTCGTTGAACGACTCTGGAATTTCTCCCAAGATATCTTGATCAATGAGGTTGAGTACGTTTACCGATTCCCACCGATAATATGCCTCTCCGCGCAACATAAAGCGCGTGAAGGAACCTTTTTCTCCTCGGAGCATCCCAAGACATCAAATATCTTGGTAATCTGCTTTATCCATGCTTCCGCCGGAAGTGGTTTTGCTCTCCCTTAAACTCCGGTGGTCCCGGCTCCTTGAATTGTTTAGCGGTGTGCTTGAGAGTTTTTCGTGTTTCCACCTACGTTTTGGACGAGGAGTCGCTCTGCTTTCTTTGTTGCATAAATTGCATAAAGCCTCGAACATTTGATCATTCATCATTTTAGTCGGTGTTGTTGTTTTGCATGAGGATTGTCGCCTACGATGCACATTATCACGATTATTGATATGTGGCGAATCAGCGATCGCCTTTGTGCTCCATTGCTATTCTCAACATTCTCGGATGTCATTTTCGAGATCATCGCCACAAAACAAAAGGTTAATTGACGTGTAACAAATTATCCCTATATTACGAATGACCAATAAAATAGCACATAAACTTAGGTAGGCCATACTAGCGAAGGTATTCCCGTCTCTCCCCTTCTAGTACTATTCTCACATCTTAGCCAGGATCATATCCCTAAGCTACGATACCAATTGTGGCGCCCCCAAAATTAGGTATACATCACCCATCTTGGGTAGATCGGATACATGGTATGTAATTTAAATACAACTTACTAATATAAGCGGGTGTACAATCTGACATAAACTATGAGTTTGAATACAAATATTATCTACTAGATATTATACAAACTCAAAAGGAGTCCTCATTACAATTATTATCACATTATTTCATTGCGAATAGTGAGGACTACTAATCTATATCTCTGCGGACCATTACTCTGGTTCCCGGCTCGTCTCGCTATGTTCTCATTTTCAAGAAGAACGGTGAAAGAAAAGGGTGAGCTCAACTAGCCCGAAGAAATATTATGACTAAGATAATGCGAGAATAAATTATCATTAGCCTTCAAACATTGTTAAAGCGATAAAATATAATAAACATCAAGTTTAAGCTGCGGTGAACAAGCAATCCATTAAAAAAGTCAGTAGAAAATAAAATCTACTATCTTTTATGATTTAAAGGTTTTTCATCATCCTTTGTTATAAATTTGAGACTCGACTTTAATAAATAATCCACATCATCGAATCACACGCTACTACGGCCGAGGATATTCTTTAGTATCACGACCACAATTATTCATGCACTACTACGGCCAAGAATAGTTGTATATTCATTAATGGTCATGATCATGCCAACAATCGTCCATCAATGCACTACTGACCATCGAGGATTTTACCACATCATTTGTAACATTACGGTCGTGATTACACCGAATAGTCTTTCAGTCATAATCATACCAAGTCCATCTACGCACTACAGTCACGAGATGACTTTTTAAAAAATATAAACATGAGGATGATGACAATGATATAAGAATTCAATAAAACAAGTTCAAGAATTATTTTATCCAGAATTATTAACGTCAAATTGTCAACATGATCTTTGTTTTGTAGAGTAAAATTCAAGAATGATCGGAAGAATATTTCCATGAAAAGATCTTTGGATGAAACGCAAATATCAAGGATATTCTACTAATTTCATGGAGTATAGAAGTCAAAGTTTTAACCATTTGGGTATAATAAAGAATAGAATAACAAAAGAAATCACCGTGCATGCGGTACTTAGCATGACGAGTTATTCAGCAGAATAATAATAACGGAACGGTCGGGTGAAATTCACAAGAAGCTGAGGATGTTCCAACAGAATAATAAAGATGGAACCGGATCCGGTGTAAAACACACGAGATAGGAAATTCAACAGAATGATAAAAGCGGAACCGGTCCGGTGTAAAACACATGCAGCAGGATGTTCCAACGAGAATAATAAAGAGCGGAACCGGTCCGGGTGTAAAACACCTGAGCAGGATGTTCCAACGTAGAATAATAATAAAAAGCGGAACGTGTTAGGTGTAAAACACCATGCATGTGATGTTCCAGCGAGAATAATAGAAGAATGTCACCAAGTATAGGGTAAACCACGATACAAAAGTTATTCCAATGAGAATAATAAGCAATGGAATAACAACAGTTCTCTTCATGAATAAGAAAGAATAACACCTCTTTACGAGTACAACAAATAATATTCCCTACCTTAGAAGAACCTGAATATTGGCAAAGTGAAGTAGCGAGAATAGTTTTCTTCTTTCTCTCTATAGTTTCTCTCTCAGAGTTTCGGTGAATTAAGTAAGAAAATAATGAAGGAATGAGCTTATTTATAGGAAAATAGAATGCATAGTAATTAATCCATGAAGCGGTCAGATTGATTTACTTTAATCTGATTTGATCCATATTTAAAGCAAAATCTTTTAAATAAAATATAATATATTCTATTTATATAAAAACATTTTACTATGCAAACACTATGCAACACTACAAAAAACACTACGCAACACTATGCATAATAAAATATAATATATTTTATTTATAGAATAACTTTAATAAAGTATTCTATTTTATATAAAAAGATATTTTGTTTTATTACGTTAATAATCTGAATAAAACAAAACGTCATTATCATTATAATAATTCATATTATTAATCGACAATAATGGAATCAAACCGAGTGACTTCTCACATAAGCATCGATAATCAATACCGGTAATCTTCTTATGCAACCACACGTATTCATCGTATTTTTACTACCGAGAGTAGTTCAACAAGATTATCAGCGGTAAAACTTCGTCGTTATTTCAATAAAATATTTTTGTCATTTTCTCAATCCGATAATAATTACATTGTGGGGTCCACCAATGATTGGTAGTTATACGAATATTCCCGCTAAACCGAATATTCCCAGAACCAATCGAATAATATAACCACTTGCATACTTTTGCAAAATTTATAAATATTACCCACAACTATAACATTATATCAAATTTATTCCATAATATTCAAAAATAATATTTATAGAAAATTCATCTTTATTTATAAAAGCTGGGGTCTTACAATAATGTTTTTCACATATCTATGTGAAAGACCCGAACCACATTATTGAATTAAAACCGGACGAGATAGAGGAAGATTTAACGTATGAAGAGTTAACTGTTAAAATCTTGGATAAGAAGGAACATATTCTACGCTCCAAGGTTATACCTCAAGTCAAAGTTTTGTGGAGAAACCATGATGTGGAAGAAATGACACGGGAGTTTGAATCGAGATGAAGTCAAGATATCCTCACCTCTTCGATATATCGTCAGTCGCACCCTAATTTCGAGGACGAAATTTCATAAGAAGGGAGGTTGTAAGACCCCAACTTTTATGAATAAAGATTAATTTCTCTCGAATTATATTTTTGAATATTATGGTGTGGATATAATATAATGTTATAGTTGTGGGTAATATTTACAAATTTTGCAAAAGTAAGCAAATGGTTATATAATATTCGATTGTTAGGGAATATTCGCTTTTTAACAGGAATATTAAAGACGTTAGCACAATCATTGGTGGACCCCTAACGGAAGTATCATCGTAGTAAGAAAAGCATGTAATTATCTTTTATAAAAATAACGGTGAAAGTGTTATCGTTAAACTGTTGAACTACTCGGTAGTAAAAGTACAATAATAATGCTGGCATTGGTTGCATAAGTAGTTTTGCGGTATTGGTTATTGATCTTTACGTGAGATGTCACTCGATTATACTCAATTATTGCTACGATGAATTGTTGCATCATATCTCTCATATTATTGATTCAGTTATTGTCACAGTATCATCTGCATTATTGATATATTATTAAATCAATAATTGAGACGACAAAGTTATTCATATTATTAAATTATAATATTTACAATGTCTAGAAGTTCTGTCAAGGAGAGGTTTGGTCACCTAATTGCGCGCCAATAGGAAGAAATCTTTATTGGAAAGCCCCCTCTTTCCTGGGAATGACCTGGTTGTTAAATATTGTGAGTTATAATATTGATGATGAATAAGCTCGTGTTGATTAAAGATGAAATTGATAGTTCCATTGTGTGGAAATTATTAGTGTTAGTAGAAATCGATATTTATGTCGATAATAATTGATGTCTGGAGGTTATATTATTCACTCGGGTATTTGGGACACTTTTCGTGTCGGAATACTATTCACGAGTTACTATTCATGAGTTACTATTCACGAGTTACTATTCATGAGTTACTATTTATGAGTTACTATTCATGAGTACTATTCACGGGGTACTATTCACCCGAACAATATATTTATTTTCGGTCCAAATCATTTTTGGGTATAATATTATTCCATGAGGAGATGTGCTAATTTTTCAGACCGTTGGTTGAAATTATATTAGTAAATCAGTATGGACCGTTGGTTTAAAGTTTAATAGTGAATCAGTATGGACCGTTGGTTTAAAGTTTAATAGTGAATCAGTATGGACCGTTGGTTTAAAGTTTAATAGTAAATCAATCTGGACCGTTCATGAATTAGTTACTATTCAGTCCATTCTTCTATAAATAGAAGCTCATTCCTTCATTATTTCTTACGAATTCACTGAAACTCTTAAGAGAGAAATTATATAGAGAAAGAAGAAGAGAAGTTAGCTACCTTTCTATTCTAATATCCAGTTTTTTCTAAAGTAAGGGATATTATTTGTTGTACCTGTAAGGGGTATTATTCTTTCATATTCATGAAGAGAGCTTCTGTTATTCCATTCTTTATTATTATGTTGGAATACTTTTGTTTATCGCCAAGTACCGCATACATGGTGATCTTCTTACATTATTCCATTCTTTATTATTATGTTGGAATAACTTCGCTCTATCAAGCAATCTGCATACGTGGTGAAATTCTTCTATTATTTCATTCTTTATTATTACGTAGGAATATATCGTCTGCCAATGCTTTTACGCCGGACTCGGGTTCCATTATTTATTATTCGCATTTATTATTCTCGAGAAATATCACATGCATGCGTTTTCTTACGGACATGGTTCCATTATTTAATATTTCGCATTTATTATTTTGTCGAATATCCCGCCGATGCATGCGTTTACATGGGACTGGTTCCATTATTTATTATTCATTGGAAATAACTCAGTATATGCGGTCTCTATCGCATGCATGGTGAATCCTTCTGTTATTCCATTCTTTATTATTCTGTTGGAATAACCTGTCTATGTGGATTTTCACATGCATGGTGAATGATCTTTGTATTCATCCCTTATTAAATTGTGGAAATGATCTATATACGTGGATTACCGCATGGCGGGTGAAAATCCATTTGCAGTTTTATATATTCTTTCTTATACTCAGTTGGTTAAAGTTTTGACTTCTATACTCCATGAAATTGGTGGAATATTCTTGATATTTGCGCTTCATCCAGTATTTTTCATGGAAATATTCTTCTGAGCATTCTTGAATTTTACTCTACAAAGAAGTATCGTGTTGACAATTTGGACGTTATTAGTTCTTGGATAAATTAATTCTTGAACTTGTTTTATTGAATTATTATGTCATTGTCATCATCCTCATGCTTATATTATAATGAAAGTCATCTTTGGCTTATGTGCATACATGTACTTAGTATGATTATGACCAGGGATCATTCGGTATAATCATGACCTGTAATGTTATAAATGATATGGTAAAAGTCCTCAGTGGCCTGTAATGCATTGATGGACAG
The DNA here is from genome assembly GCA_020205615.1 of Panax quinquefolius. Taxonomy (NCBI): domain Eukaryota; kingdom Viridiplantae; phylum Streptophyta; class Magnoliopsida; order Apiales; family Araliaceae; genus Panax; species Panax quinquefolius. The sequence goes on from CM035161.1 coordinate 129,981,273, forward strand.
TTTTTGGTATGATTATGACCAGGGATTGTTTGGTATAGTCATGACCATTGATGATTTAATGAATATCCTTGGCCCGTAGTACATGGATGATTAGATGATGTGTTTTATTTATTAAGCTGAGTCTCAGCGATAAAAATTGATGAAAACATTTTTAAATCATAGAAGATAGTAGGTTTTATTCTCTACTTGACTCTTCTAATGGATTCTTATTCCGCTTCAGGTTAAACTCGATGTCTATTGTATTTTATCAGTTTAACATTTTGAAGACTATTGATAATTTATTCTCGCATTATCATAGTCATCATATTTCTTCGGGCTAGTTGAGTTCACCCTTTCTTTCAATCGTTCTCTTCAAAAATGAGAATATAACCGGTGCGAAGCCTCGGGAAAAGAGTGACGGTCGGATGATAGCATTAGTAGTCCTCACTATTCATTAAATAGTGTGACAATAAATGTAATGAGGACTCCTTTGAGTGTGGATATTGTTTAGATGACAATATTCCTATTAAAACTCTCGATTTATGTATTGTCGTATATTACGCGACGGTTGTATAATTAAGTTTGTATTTGTATTCTGTACCATGTATTTGGCGACTCAAGATGGGTGATGTATATCTATTTTGGGGGCGTCACAACTACTGTAACAATTATTGAGTAGTGCCTTCTTACGTAAGAATCAATAATTCAACAATCTTCATGTAATACCATGTCTTCATCGCGGCAACCACGCCAGATTACTTTATTTTAACCACCAGGTAATTCAACAGTGTTAACAGTAACAATTGTGCCGTTATTTATAAAAACTCATACTTTGTCGTTTTCCTTCATTCAACCGTTTTTCGTTATGTGGCCCACAAATGGCTGCACCGTCGTACGAATATTCTCGACAAAAAGAATATTCCACGACCAAACGAATATTCCCCGACAACAATGAATATTTTATAACCAATTGCTTATTTTGTTAAATTTGTACATTTCACCCATAACCAAAATATTATATCAAATTAACACCTTATTATTTCAAAATAATAATTAGAGGAAAATTCAATTTTATTTATAAAAAGTTGGGGTCTTACAATAATGGGAAATACAATGACAATGATTGAATCAATAATATATATAAAATATCAACGTAGCAATTATTAAATCAATAAAAAAAAATATTAAACAGTAATTACTGTAACAATTATTGAGTAGTGACTTCTTACGTAAGAATCAATAATTAGAATTATCGTGCAATATCGTGTGCTACTGTGCAAGTATTACTTTACTTTAACCACCGGGTATTTCAACAGTTTTAACGGTAACCATTACGCCGTTATTATTAAAAAAAACTCATTCGTGTCATTTTTTTTATCCGATAATTTTCCGTTATGAGGCCCACAAATGGTTGCGCCGTCGTACGAATATTCCCCGACAACGAGAATATTCCACGACCAAACGAATATTTTCCGATAAAAATGAATATTTTATAACCACTTGCTTATTTAAAATATTTGCGCATTTTACCCATAACTAACCATATTAATCGAATCAACCCCTTACTATTTCAAAATAATAAATAGAGAAAATTTTATTTTATTCATAAAAGTTGGGGTCTTATAGAGTTTCACCTCAATGTGAAAGAGACTTATATGAAAATATCATTTTAACATGTAGAAATATCAATTTTTATAAAATATAATAAATGACAAATGAAGTAGGACGTTAAGTAAGACTTAACAATAAATTTGCATAAAAAATACTCTTCTATTGTAAGACCCCAACTTTTATGAATAAAGATGAATTTTTAATAATTATCATTTTTGAATGAATTTGATATAATGTTATAGTTGTGGGTAATATTTATAAATTTTGCAAAGTACGCAAGTTGTTATATAATATTCGATTGGTCGGGGAATATTCGTTTTAACAGTAATAATATTCAGACGACCAAGACAATCATCAGTGGACCTTATTGGCGGAATTATTATTGCTCTGATCGAGAAAACGACAAAAATATTTTATTGAAAATAACTTTGAAGTTTTACCGTTAATCGTTGAAACACCCGGTGTTAAAAGTACAGAATACGCTGTGGGTTCATAAGAAGACACATATTGATTATCGATGCTTACGTGAGAAGTCATTCATTTTATTCAATTAATGTCGATATTTTATATATTATTAAATCAATAATTGAGATGACAGAGTTATTAATATTATTATTTGCATTATTAACGATGTCAAGAAGTTTTTCCAAGGAGAGGTTTAGTCACCTAATTGCGCGCCAATAGGGAGAAATCCTTATTGGAAAGCCCCCTTTTTCCTGGGAACGACCTGGTCGATTAATAGTGTGAATAATAATAATAATGATGAAATTGTGTTTTATTAGTATTATTAATGTAATAAAACAGAAAAACTTTTTATATAAAACAGAATACTTTGATAAAGTTATTCGTTTTATTAGGCAAATAGTAAAAATTTTTTTATATAAAATGTAATACTTTTATAAAGTTATATCTGCATTTTATTAGACAATAATTAGAATATATTATATTTTATTATGCATAGTATTTGCATAGTGCCAGTATAGTGTTTGCATAGTAAAATCTTTTTAAAAGTTATTCGTTTTATTAGATTATAAATAGAATATATTATATTTTATTGTAAACCAATCTGGATCGTCCGTTTAAAGTAAATTGATCTGGACTGTTCATGGATTGGTTACTATTCAGTCCATTCTTCTATAAATGAAGCTCATTCCTTCATTATTTTTACGAATTCTTTGAAACTCTAGAGAGAGAAGCTGTTGAGAGAATTATTCTTCTATCTTGAAGCGTATTTCTTTAGCGTTTAAGAAAGCTTTTGAGCGTAGTGCAAGTTTCTTCAAGTATATCCCCGCCTCACCGTCGTGAGTACTCTTCTTTATAAGGTAAGGGGTATTTTTTTTTCATATTCATGAAGAGAACTTCATTATTCCAGTCTTTATTATTACATTGGAATAACTCAGATACGTGCTACCCTATACTTGGTGAAATTCTTACGTTATTCCATTATTTATTATTCTCTTTGGAATAACTCATCATGCCAAGTACCGCATACATGGTGGTGAAATTCGTTGTTATTCCATTCTTTATTATTCTGTTGGAACATCACGTATGCATGCGTTTTTATGCCGGACTGGTTAAAATCTTTATTATTCTCATTTGAATATCCCATGCAATGCTTTTACCTTGGGACGGTTTTATTATTTATTATTCGTTGGAATAACTCGTACATCAAGTACCGCATGCATGGTGATTTGTTGTTATTCCATTCTTTATTATTCATTTGGAATATTATGCTTCCGGTGCGTGTAGACATACTGACTTGGTTCCGATTATTTATTGTTTTGTTGGAATAACCTGCCTACATAAATCACCGCATGCGTGGTGATTTTTTTTGTTATTCCATTCTTTATTATACTCGGTAAGTTAAAGTTTTGACTTCTATACTCCATGAAATTAGTGGAATATCCTCGATATTTGCGCTTCATCCAAAGATCTTTCATGGAAATATTCTTCCGAGCATTCTTAAATTTTACTTTACAAAGAAGTATCGTGTTGACAATTTGGACGTTATTAGTTCCTAAATAAATTAATTCTTGAACTTGTTTTATTGAATTCTTATATCATTGTCATCATCCTCATATTTATATTTTGTTGAAAGTCGTCGTGGCTCTAGAAGACATGGATGGACTTGGTATGATTATGATGAGGATTATTATTGTAATAATGACCGTAATGTTACAAATGATGTGGTAAAAATTCATCGTTGGTGCGTAGTGCATTGATGGACAATTGTTGGCATGATGATCATGATTATTGATGAATACACAAATATCATCGGCCGTGAGTGCATGGATAATTTGTGGTTGTGATACTTAATGAATATCCTCGCCATAGTGCAGGATGATATGGATTATTTATTGTGAGTCTCAAATGATAAAAGTGATGAAAAACCTTTTAAATCATAAAGATAGTAGATTTTATTCTCTACTGACTCTTTTAATGGATCAGATGTTCACCGCAGATTAAACTTGATGTCTATTGTATTTTATCGGTTTAATATTGTTGAAGACTAATGATAATTTATTCGCATTATCTTAGTCATAATATTTCTTCTCGAGCTAGTTGACCTCACTCTTTCTTTCACTTTCTTTCTTGTGAAATGAGAACGAAAGCGGACTAGTCGGGGAGCGAGTGACGGTCAGGATGATAGTATTAGTAGTCCTCACTATTCCGTTAAATAGTGTGACAATAAATATAATGAAGACTTATTTCGAGAGTGGATATTATGCTGAAGATAATATTTGTATTAAAACTCATAACTTTTTCTTGTTGTATATTAAAGATTGTATTTAGATTTTGTCTTTATGTATTTGATGACTCAAAATAGATGATGTATACATATTTTTGAGGCATCACATCTATTTAATTTTTTTTCCCCAATTTTAAAGAATAAAAATCAAGATAAATGACTTCCTTTTCACTTTTATTTTTTGAAATTTTATACTCTTTTTTCATTATGTGAAAGGACACTCGACTTAGTCTTAAAAAGGACACTGACCTTTTTTGTCAAAAAATAAATAAATAGTAAATAAACTAACAAAAATTGGATAAAAGTTTCGAATAAAAGAATTACATGGAAGTAGAAAAGAATATCAAACACATTCAGGTACGGAAATTAGTGATAGAAACTTCAAAAGGGGTCCACATATTGTCTAAATTTCGAATAGTTAACATGAAATTAATTTGGATCAACTGATCAATAGTGTTGACATATAAATCGGAATATGATCTTTTTTTCTGCGTATCAACACTGTATTGATTAATTCAGTAACTTACTAAAGTTAATTTTATAGTAATCGAATTTAAATTTCGAGCATGGGCTTAATTTTCTGCCCTTTTCTTTTTATTTATTATTTCTACCTTTTGATGTTATTTTAATAGTAGACATATTCATGAGGCATGATAGGGTTGCATTATATATATATATATATATATATATATATATATATATATATATATATATAAAGAATTAATAACATACTTCCTAGTTCATACCTTCCAAAAATGAGATTAAAATTTCTAGTTTCTCGCTATTATAAATGTTTAGTATGTGATACATTTAAATATAATTTTGTAATAATTTTTAAAATAAATTATATAAGTATGATTTGTAAAACTATTGTTTTATAACCATCCAATAGTAACATATCATGTAGGTAAATTTAAAAATAAAATAAAATAATTAGAGATATAATCTGTAATAACTACTTATATAATTTTTATTTATTGTTTAATTAATTATACTGGATTTGAAAATTCTTATTTATTTTCCCCTAAATTGCTTATGTGACATGTTGTTATGAATGGTGTAAAGTACTAATTTTAAATGTCATGTTTATATAATTTATTATCTAATTTTTAATATAAATTTATTATTCCTAATGACAATATTTAGTCATATCAATTCAATCTTATTATTATTGTTGTCGGGCGTGGCCTGAAAGATTAAATATTTGTTGCAGGTTAAGAACATCTTTTAATGATTGTGGTCTATTAATCTGTCATCATATTTTATTTTATGTTAACAAGAAGTTAATTTTGATTAATTAGTTAATACAGTGTCGACATGCAGGTTGAGAGATGTCTCGTGTCAGTACTGTATTGATCAATTGATTAATTTCATAGTAACCAGATCCCAAACCAAACATAATGATATGAAAAAGTTTTGTAACTTAAAAAAAATAATTAAGAGAAATAAAACACCATAAAAAAGTAAAGTAACATAAAAAAACAAAAACAAAAAACAAGAACAACGAATCGAAAGAATGGAGATTGGTCGATGGAACCCTAGTTAATATTACTCTCGTGAAAATTATACTCTATCTGTTCTAAATTATAAGATTATTATTAACTTTTAAAAGTTAATTTAAGATATTTTAAAAGTTAAAATTGACATAATTTATTTAAGTTTTTAAAATAACAAATTATATAACTAATAATACTTTTTAGGTGGTTTATAATATTCATAATTGTATTGACATAAATTAATTGAATTTATGTCAATTTTGAGTTTTAAAATTTTGAAATTGATTTTTCAAAACTCAATATTAATATTATAATTTAAAACGGAGAAGTATAAAGAAGAACAACTTGCATAATTCAATTTTGTGATCGTAAAATATATTCTACTTATAATTTCTAGTTTTATTCAAAGAAAAATTAAAATGAAGAAGTGCTAAATTGTCATGTTATATATATATATATGAATCATATTATACGTTATGAAAATTTTCAGCTAAATTATGATTGTCATTACATACTTGTATCACGTGAGATAGGTAGGAATTAAAAATAATCTTATTTTAATTTATTCTATGTTATCGCAAGCAATTTAATTTCGTCAAATATTTATATGTATATCATTTTCTAATGTATATTTTAAAAAAAAATATAAGAAAAATTTGTATTTACCATGGGCCTATGTGTTACTTTAAGAAAGCATGCGGTGGAGCCTAAAGCCTAAAGCCTAAAGCCTAAAGCCTAAAGCCTAAAGCCTAAAGGTAAAGTCCATTTCGCTTACCCAAAACTGAAAATGATATAGATCCTTATCACCCACAAATATTTGGACACGTGTCATGCAGGTCACGCAAAAGGTTTGAGCACTCACACACAACACAAACACCCTACCGTTAACTTAAACAGGAAAAAAAGAGTTAAAAAGGACGGTTAAATTAATTAAACATTACTAGTATAAATTTTTCACAAAGACGAGAGCTTTAATCGGCGTTAGAGAAAAAAAATTCGATAGCGGTGGCGGTGGTGGTGGCAGCTGACGGTGGTGCTAATTGTGGTTTTGTTTCTCTACTCGGTAGCCCTTCCAATTTTTGCCTAGTGTTGCGTAATACACAAAACAAAACAAAGAGTACAGAGTGGGGAGAGGAGAGAGACTCCTTTTTGTTTTCTCCGATACATTGGAACAACAAAGATATATATATATATATATATATATATATATATATAACTATAATATTGTTTTTTCGAGCCATTGAATTCCTCGATGAACTTGGGCATTTTCTGATCTGAGATTGTGGTTTTGTATATGGGAGACATCAACATTCCGCTTTGGATCTGAAATTTCTGAAGTTTCCGTCTATCTGAATTCTAACGAAGTTTTCTCATAATAGGTAAATTTCTGCATTATCGAATTCTTCTAGAATGTTCATGATTATTGATTGTTGAGATAACTGAGAGAAATGAAACGGAATTGGATACAATTGTTTTAATTTTTTGTTTTTGTTTTGGTTTGTCTGGGATTTTGTTTCTAAATGTGGAAGCCCTAATGTCAGAAAATCTAAATTTGTTACCTTTTTTCAACTTTCTCTTAACAATTAAGCAGGCTGGTGAAGTACAGTTACAATTTTTAGTTCTGAGTTTCTTATTTCGAGTGAACTAATGAAAATGAAACTTTTGAATCCTTTTTCATTGTTGATTTTATCTTTTAATGTACCATTGGTGATCTATTCTTCATTTAATTGTCTGAATTAGTGTTTTATTTTACATTCTCTACTTGTATTGATTTTTGTGGCCTCAAGCATCTTCCAAACTATTCCATATTTTGCTTTGTGTAAGCCTTGATCTTCAGGTATTATACTGATTAACTGACTGTTATGTTATGCAAACTCGATCATATGAGTGTGAATGTTTATATGATTAAATTATCTAATCTTATGGGACATGTGCTAATTCATTTTTTTAAAATTTCAAATTATATAGATAAACTTTCGGGTTGAGCGAGGGATATTCAGTGTATAATGCTGCTTAGATATTTAGTGCGTGAATTTCGGGGAATCCGAGAAGGTTTAGAGAATAAGTCAAGAAGGCAAGCTGAGAGGAAGTGCGGAACTGGTCGTGGAAGGTCATATGTAGCCCCTGAAAGGTCTACATCTCCACCTGCAACAGTTCAACAGAGCAGGTGGGCAAATTTGCCCTCGGAGTTGCTTCTTGACATAATCCGAAGCTTAGAAGTGAGTGAGACGGTGTGGCCTGCCCGGAGGGACGTGGTTTGTTGTGCCGCAGTTTGCAGGTCATGGAGGGCTACAACAAAAGAGGTTATTAGGACTCCAGAACAATGTGGGTTGTTCACTTTCCCCATGTCACTGAAGCAGGTAACTTAATCCTTCTGCGTTTTTCACTTTAGTGCAGACTCCATAAATTAAGTTTTTGATTTATGTTGTTTCCTTTTCTTAAACTCTCATGGTTGAATTGCTTTCAGCCGGGACCAAGAGATTCTCCAATACAGTGCTATATAAAGAGGGGAAGGGCAACCTCAACATATCAGTTATATCTTGGCCTCAGTCCTGGTAAATAGCACTCTTGCTTAATTGACGATTTGAGATATTCATTATCCAAGGGAAGATCAGTTGAGCACTGGAGATATGATTGTTAACGTGAAATTTTTCTAGTTTATTTGCAACTGACCTACTACTCAATCTTCAGACTTACTTTTTTTTATGTTGAGATGAAAATTATGATTTTTTACATTAGTTATTGTAATCATTTTATTGTCATTAAATTTAGCTTTACTACTTTTAAAAGGGACTCGATTACATTATGTATTTTCTTTTTGGGTATTTCTAAATATGATACTTCCTGAAATCATATATAAATATCAGTTGTATGGGAAATTTTAGGAGTAGGATGGTAAATCTTAGGATAATCTATTATATGCAATCAGATCTGTTATTTATCTTGAAAACAGATTAATGATCAAATTTTTTATTTCTACAAACTATCACCAATAAATTTAAATTATTAAATGATTGAAAATAATAAGACTTCTTTCTCTTATCTTATACTGCACTGATGATTTTGATCTGATCACAGCACTGGCAGGGGATGCTAGTAAATTGTTGTTGACAGCAAAGAAGATTAGAAGGGCCACAAAAACAGAATTTGTTATATCCTTGGTTGCAGATGATTTTTCTCGAGCCAGTGATGCTTATGTTGGAAAGTTGAGGTGAGCTTTAATGGCATGTTTTCCTTTATTTCCTTATTTCTTTTGATTTAAAATATATGTTTACCTAATTTTGAACAATTCCATTTTTTTGTCATAAAATTAATGGAAAACTACAAACAGGTCCAACTTCCTTGGCACCAAGTTTGTTATTTACGACAGTCAGCCTCCATGTGAGCCTTCAACTGTGTCTAATGTCCGTTCATATCAAAAAGTAAATTTGAAGAAGGTTTCGCCAAGTGTACCAGTTGGTAATCATAAAGTGGCCACTGTATCTTATGAGCTTAATGTTCTACGCACAAGAGGACCAAGAAGAATGCAATGCACCATGCACTTGATACCCTCTGCTTCAATTCAGGAAGGGGGGACTGCTCCTACTCCATCAACATTTAGGAATTGCATTGATAAGAAGTTATCTCCCCCTTCAGTTTGGCAAGGGAAAGATCAAGACATTAGCTCCACAAGTCTTGCTGAACCACTGGAATCGATCCACAACACAGGACATCCATTAGTTTTGAAAAATAAAGCTCCTAGATGGCATGAGCAGTTGCAATGTTGGTGTCTGAATTTTAAAGGACGTGTTACCGTGGCTTCTGTTAAGAACTTCCAGCTGGTTGCAGCTGTTGATTCATCCCAAGATATTCCATCTGTAGAGCAAGAGAAAGTGATACTACAATTTGGAAAGATTGGGAAGGACATTTTTACCATGGATTATCGCTACCCTCTCTCTGCCTTCCAAGCCTTTGCTATATGTTTAAGCAGCTTTGATACTAAACCCGCCTGCGAATAACTGTCATTTTCTGTTTCTGGAAGTTGTTTGTAGGTATTTTCTTGAAGAAAGCTCTTTACGCCTTACCATTGTCATCTATGAAGAGTTTTGGAGAGCATCTGTTGATTTATGTGATGTCAGTTCCAAAGATTGTATCCAAATCCGAGAAGAACCGAAATTGTGTTTAACTTCATCTTCACGATGTTATTATTTCAGGAAGTTAGTCTTTTAGTTACAGAAGAATTTCTTATTAGTTGTAGATATGTAATATTGTGTAATCAGATTTTAATAATTGAAAGAAAATTACGTTATAAGGCAATTTTCCTTGGAAAATGTCTAATGATTTGCAAATCCAGAATTCAATCAAAATGCATGTTTCTGTGGACAATGAAACATCCTTATAATTACTGTTTACGTATTATGTACAGAACTTTGATATATCTTCCAGCATCCAGTACTGAATATTGCAAGCATGTTTCTGTGGCTGTAGCATCCTTATTATGTAAAGAACTCTGATATCTTTCAATATGGCAAGCATGTTTCTGTGGATGTAGCATCCTTATTATGTAAAGAACTCTGATATCTTTCGGCATCTGTTATTGAGTAATAATTGCAATTTACTTCGTCAGATAACATCTACCTCATTATCTTTGTTCTCATCGCTGCAGCCATAGCGAGATCCAAGAGACCAAGGCTTTTCAGGATTATCTGGGTCAGACTCACTTGGCGCCATATAGAGGCCTCTGAGGATGGTGGGTTCATAGGTGAGCTTTTCTGAAGGGGTAATGTTGACTTCAGCCTTGCGTGTATCGTGGGATTTTGTTCTCTCATTAGACTTGATGGGCTTTGTTGGCTGATGAGAGAGAGCTAGGTGGACACCGGGGTTCCTTTCCGCGATGGAACTGTTCAACAGAATTGAGTTATTGATATTTTGGATATTGCTGTTTATGTATGCTTTTGTCGCCTGATCTTCTTTGGTTTTTGCATCTTTTGACCTTCTGTCCTTGGAGCTTTCCTCTCCATCAGTGGTGGCTTCAGCACTGTCATCGGGATTGATCTTATAGCCTCCGTGAATGTGGACTGCTTTTCTTTTCGCTGCCTCAAAATCTAGTTGCATGGATGCTCCTCTATTTTCACCAACCAGGCTTATCACACTCAATGGTTTCTCCTCCATAGGATGCTCTGGGTGTGCAGTAGACATCTTACGAACAAGCTTAGATATGTCATTCCTTATCTCTTTTTGCAGGGAAACTCGTTCTCCGTTTGATACCATGGGTTTTGAACGAGATTCACTTGCAGTGCTTTTGTCTTTCTGGTGCGAAATCATGGGTTTAGGCTTTTTTCCATTCAAGATGGAGGTATCTAAATTTCGTACCTCCTTTTCGCGAACCATCTCTTGCTTTTCTTCTGCTTGATATGCTACCTTTGGCTGCTCCTTCGTTTGTGCTATTGAGCCTGATTCCTCAGTCAAATACTCCGCAACTGTTTTCTGCTTTGGTTCTTCATGTGCCACTGCAGTGGTATTTTGCACCATTTCCTTCTCTTTTTTAGTTTCCACGGGATATCCATCCGAGTTTTTGAGAGACTTGGGGTAATCATCTAATTTCGTTGTTGGGAAAGGTATCTCTTTAGCCACCACAGGAGTTGGTGCAGTAGCTTCTGTAGGACCTGGTTGCTTTGAAGGCTGTGCTACAGTCACAGTGGGTTGAATGGTTGCTTTAATCGGGGAGGTGGGGGTTGGACCCTTTGTAATATCTGTCTTGGACTGAGCCGCTAGTGATTGTGGTTGAGGCACAGCTAGGTTTCGGTCCTCTTCAGAGACAGGTGATAGGGCCTTATGGGAACTGGGAGGAGGCTGAGAGCTCTCTATGGGTTTTAATGTTTTCGATGGAGAAGGGGGCTGAGTAGCTGTTCCTCCTGTTGGTTGTACTTTTTTGGTTGTAAGAGATGGAGAGGAGGGAACTGAAGATGTTTGGCCCGAAGACTGAAAGGGCAAAAGGGAATATTGAGGCTGACGGACTGTTTGAGATGATTTTTGGGGCTGTGGGAGAGCTGGGGATGACAGCTGAGATGCAGCTTGTGCTTGAGTGGATGCACGAGCTGGTGATGGGTGCTGAAAGGCAGCTCGGGATTGAGGGGATGCACGAGATGGTGAAGAGGGCTGAGACTCGGTTTTTGATAATGGCTCAGCTTGGGGAAGCGGTTCTTGTACAGCAACTTGCCTTGGAAACCTCAATGGCGGCATCTGAGGTGGAATTGTGGGGGTAGGAGTGGTGGTGGTCTCAGTGGGGATTTGTTTTTCAACTATAGGTGGAATTGGCAGCGTAGAAGTAGAAGCAGCCAACTGGGCAGGGCTTGGAGTTTGGAGTGTGGTTTGAGTTGTGGGAGCCTGTGTTTGAGTGGTATTGAATTGGGAATCAGTTGTTGGTGATGTTTGAGCTTGGGGAGGAGGTGGTTGTGATGGGGCTATACTTGCAAACCTAAATGGTTGCCTTTGAGCAGGAGCAGGAGCAGGAGTTTGGGTTTCAGCTGAAGTTGTAGGGGTTTGGGTTGTGGTTACACGGGGAGGGCTTTGGGTTACAGCTTCAGTAGGAGGAGCTGGTGCAGATGGAAGCATCCAAGGTAGGCGAAACCGGAACATTGGCCTTTGTTCCCCCATTTTTGATGAATTTTGAACAACAATTTGGTAAAAATAAATGGTTTTTGGTGTTTCCTAGAATAAACAAGGCTAGATAGGCCAATATATATGTTTTTGCTTTTGATACTTTGGCTGTGTTGTATACCCCCATTTTGTTTAACTTCATGGTTCTTTGCCCAACTTGGTGGCAATTGCTTTGTGTTTTGAGATTCATAGATTCTCTGATCAAACTTTCCTTATATGGCAGGTCATCCTTTTGTAATTAGTTTACGTTTTAATTTATTCGTTTTTAATTGACGTGATGTTCGTTTTGTAATTAGATCCCTAACAGTTTTGCATGGGAATTAGGAAGCTACACAAGCACTCAACCCAATCAAACTTCAAGTGTGATAAGAACACCTTAAATGTTGTTAAATAATCTTTTAATATTTACTTGTAGTGCAGCTGATGATAGGTAAATTACTGCTCTTTTCATTCCGCTAAAAGAGTCTTGCATGCAAATTTTACATATTTTAAAGGATTTATTTTGGGGAGTACTATTTTTAGATGTGTTTTTAGTGGATCCGATTAGTTAACTTCATAGTAAGTTAGTCAATTGACCAATACTGTTCAGTGTAGTCAATTGACCAATACTGTTCAGTGCTACACGCAGAGATAGATCACCTCCTGCCTACGTGTTGGCATTGTATAGATCAATTGACCAAAATTAAATTCATTTAATCATAGGCTGCTGGTTTTAAAAATAACTACACTGGTGAAAATACAAGTATTTTTAACATAAAGTTGTCATTTGAATCCAAGAAGCAAGCTGCTATATATTAAAATAACTGCACTTGGAAAATGTAAAAGTATTTTTAACAAAAAAAAAACTGCACTTTCTCATGGGATCAAGCAAAATGAAACCCAAAGCAATCCATACGGCGACCATTATCAATTAGTAGTAAGCATAGCAAATGAATAAATGAGAATGTGAAGCATTAATTTGAATTGATGCTGCAATAGTGAACAAATTTCATAGTGAAAAGACCACTTACTAGTTCCTACTCTCAGTTCACCAGGATATTACACTACTACAAGTAATCATGTCAAACTAAAAAAATATAGTTCACATACTGTCATGCTGAAGAGCTCAATTTACTCCATTCAACTGCATCAAGCAAAAAATGCTCAAGCGGTCTTAAAGGGAGGCATTCTCGTTGGTCTCTTAGTGCCGCTAAAGGTGGACTGAGATGCCTTCATCGCCACCTTAATTTGATCTGATGGTTTAAGCCCTTGGCTTTCCATCAATCCCTGTACTCTTTCAGCATCTTGCGCAAATCCGCCAGCAATAAGGGATCTGATGACCCTCTCAAATTCCCGTGCCCCCAACTGGTCCTTCTTCGCTTTGAGAACTCCCAAAGCTTGAAGAGTCTTCTTCTCATCCCCAGCCATCGAGTACATTTCACAAAGGCTTATGTGAACCTTTAAAGGAGGAGCCTCGCCCAGCTCAGCGATCTTGCCCACTAGTTCTTCAGCTTCATCAATCAGCTGCATTTGACCAAACCAATCCACCAGGACACTATAAGTAGCAACGCCAGGCTCAAACCCATCCTTCTCAAGCTGCAGCAGAAGATTCAAGGCCTTGTCCAATAAATTCTTCTTCTCGTAAGCCGCAATCATGCTAGCAGTACACCTGTCATCAGGCTTGAGGCCAATATTAATCATGCAGTCAAAATGGTACCTCGCCTGATCTGGGTCACTAGCTTGGCCATATGCCTCCACAACCAATCTACAAGACTCCACACTCGGCTGGAACCCTGCAAACTGCATAGCGCTAGAAGTTCTTTGGACTCCCGTAACATCATCACACCGGGCATATGACTGAAGCAAGGCCATATAAATCTCCTCTGAGGGTTTGATGCCCTTGGTATCCATTTCTCCAATCAGTATTTCAGCCGACCGCGGTTGGTTGGCATTTACGTAAGCCATGATCATGGAGCTAAAGACCTTCATATCAGGATGGAAACCATGGCTCCTCAAGCTTTCAAATGCCGCTTTTGCCCGATCAAGGTTGCCTGCTTTGCTGTGAATGTGAACCATAATGCTTAATGTCAGGATATTAGGTATGATGCCATCTTCATTCATCTTCTTAAGTATTCTTTCAGAATCTTCTAAGCGGTTCTCTTTTGCATAGGCTTCAATAAGCTTCAAGTAGTCTCTTTCGTTGGTTTGGAAAGATTCTACACCAAGTAAAAGTTCCGCAACCTAGAAATTGTTAATAGTCAAATATTAGGAATAACAGCATATACAAACTAGAATTAGTGATTGTTACCAACTACCAGTTGTGTTAGCATGCCTCAAAGATCAGTAATAAATAAATAAAATAAATCCATGTTTACATCACTGCTCTGATATTTTCTTAGGTTGTGCATGTTCCAAACATCCTAATTAAATGATACCTCCAAAGTCTCCTATGAAGTAATATCAAAGTAAGACAATGGCAGCATAAAAACAGAGGATAAGGGGAAAACAAACTGGCATACAAAAACGCAAACCAACATACAAACAGAGTTTCTCTCTGGGGAAAGAGAATTCTCGGGTTCACAGATACAGTACAATTGAGTCCATGAAAAGCATATACTTCAAATTATTATCAGCATCAAGCTCAAATAAACTAGAAGTATGAATATAGCAGATACTACTGACATATTAAATATTCTTCATGTCTTAATCACTTACGCATATGATGCAAATAAGCCTTGTAGTATGGACAAAAGTCTAGTAGACACGAATAGTATAACATAACATGAAACCATAAACTCAACACTAACTGACTCAACAAGACTTGAAAAGTGCTGATAACTTGACCACATTAAGAAAACAAAACATGAAGAGGATACTGATAGGACACTCATAATACTCCATCTATAAGGTTATATAAATAACAATAAACACTAGAACTTGAAATGGGGGAGTACAGCGGTGTTGGATCCACGTTTAAAAGGAACTTCAAATAGTGTGACTGCATAAAGTTCTTTGAAGGAAGATGGCTTCCTTGATGATAAGAACTGCTTTTCTTGGAAGCATTAACTAATAACTATAGAGCAAAAACACAAATGATGAAATAATTAGGACACTGATATTTCCACATATGCTTTCGATGTTTTCACATGATACACTCTCACGTGAGAATAAAATGGGTCCCACTTTCATGTGAAAGGGGAGTAAATATCAAAATCACATGAGAAAATAGTATTTCCCAATAATTATTATACACACATTGCAAAGGGAATTGGTCTAAGTTAACATGTACCAACAGTTTCACGTCCGCCTGTCAGCGTTGGACATTGATGCAATCTGGTCAATGCCCAAAGCTTCTGTTAGGCATCTATATTTCAAAGGGTATATCTAAGGCTAAATGTATAAAAATATGGGCAGAAAACTGAAGAAGCTGAGGTTGAGATAAAGGATCAGGGGGAGTATTCATATTTATACTACTAGATAAAACATACTAGAATGAACAATCTAGACTTCTCCATATCTAAAGAAGGGTAACAACTACAAATGAGTTTCTTTCAATGGTGGCATGCCTTCCAATTATAGTTGCAGTAGCTAAGTAGAAAGTGACATTGGGCAATGTAATTACGATGATACTGAATCATTCACAATTTTATTTCCTTAATTTAACTTCTAGATAAGAGAAAGTAAAACAAAGCAGATATCGATGTCATTAAAAGAATAACTTAATACAGAGATACATGCAACTCTAATAGATAGCTGAAGATAAAGATTGTATAGTACCTTATAATATAAACCCGTGTTCTGTTCTTTCAATCTATCAAGCAAACTAATCCAGTCGATCCTGTTAGGCTTGAGAAGTTCCATCCATTCAGCTAACAGTGGAGACACGTTATCATCCTCTTGCAGTGAAAGGATCTTCTCAGTAACAAGTTTGCATTTCCCTGATATTGGCTTTGCTTCCTGAGGCCAAATGATTTCTCCAGTCTTGTGGATTTTATCTGCGACTTCAACCCATTTTGGGTCAGACAGATCAAGACCATAAATCTTGTATTTTATCTTCCCATGTCTTTTGGGGAGAGAAATAACCTTAGGCTTCATTTCTTCTGCCATAACTAAATCACTTTCAACAGTCTCTTCATTCACAGTTTCAGATTTCTCTGCTTCTTGTAACTGAGCATCCTCCTCTCGAAGACGCTCCAAACCCTGATAAAACTCAGCCTCCTCAAGTTTCTGTCGAGCCCATTTGAACCTCAGCTCTCTCAGCATATCCCCACGAATACCTGCCTCACCAGCAAATTTATACATCTCCTTAACTTCATCATCTTGAAGAAAAGTCTTCATTTTTTCCTTCTTCTTTGCCTTCTCCATATCTTCCAAGACCATGTTGCTGACTTCCCAAACTGTCTTCCATAAGTCCTCACTGAAATCATCTGATGGGGTGACTGCTGCTGCACCACGCCTCTGCTCAAGGCCGCCCATCTCCATTTCTGATACAACCTTTCCAACAATGATCAGAAGCATGCCATCAACTGTTTCCTTATCACAGTCAGTATAGACTTCAGAGAGCTTTCCACGCATTATCCAGACAAATCTGGACAAGAATTCATTCATGGGTCCATCCTCTAAATCATCAGAATCATGTTCTACATCACTGCTTGAATCCTTCAGATCAATTACTTGAGAAGAGTGAAAAAAATTACAGAAGAACCAAATGGGTTTTGGACATTTACGATTTTGGAAAGGAGAAGACGCATGAGTATTTGTTGAACGAATGGGCGAAGAGATGGGGGTGGTTATGGAGGCATTTTTGTAAGAATGTGGGTATGGAGATAGAACTCTACTATTGAGCCTTGTAATATTTTTAACTGTTTGCCTGGAAAAGATGCGATTCAAATTCATGGTTTTATGTGTATATGGATCGGCGAGAGAGAAAGAAATAGCAGAATTTGGTTTTGTAATGCCAAAAACCTAATGGAAAGTTCCAATGCTGCAGATGATACCGTGGGGTGTAAAATAATAACTAACCATCTGATTTTTAGCTGTTCAACTCAACCAGCACTTACTATATGATTCAGGTGCTTGGTTATCATATTCCTAGGACAAAAAAATAGAGATTAACACTTCAACAATAATAGAATCAGCCAAACAGATTAGGAAGTGTAAGTAAGGAAAATGCAGAAGGAAAATACAACATATGCAGGGGCATATCAACCAGACAATGACTAAATATTTTAAATTTATACTACTTAAGGATAGATATACCCGTGATTCTGTTACAGAGTTATCAGAACTACATTTCATTCTTATTCATCCAAAAAAACCAAAACCATCATTCATTATCTTAAATAAGAATCCACAAAACCTCAATAAAATAAGAAACACCTGATAAACTATGATGCACCATCAACCTTTTTTAAAAAAAGTAAAAATATGATAAATATATTCGAAAATAATGGGAGAAGAAAATGAGGCGCGTTACAAGAATATCCAATTATACAGATAAAAATGAGGATAAAGGAATGAAAAATATAACCCATTGATTTAAAATTTGGTATTTTAAATCCTATTGCATCACTACAACTAAAAGAAAAACAATAATCTCCATTCAATTGACTTTACAAGCTGAGATACCATTCAAAATCTCACCTCCAATTACTTTTGCCCATTCTATCCTCTTTTCTTCTTCATAAACATACTTGGGAGCGAAAGATTACTTCTTTTTTTAACTTTAAAGATACATCTATCGCAAATATAAAGGTGTAAAAATGATTGGTGAGATTACCAAATAGAAATTATGTAAAACACTGCATTTGTATATAAAATGCATACATACAAATCTTGCAGAGAAAAGCATTTGCGAAAACAAAGTTTAAATCTCACCTGAAGACGAGGAAGCTCGAGGCATCAATTTAGGGTTTGCTTTACAGCGTCAAAGACTGGTAAGTGGAGAGAGAAGTGAAGAGGAGGAGAAGAAAGAGAGTTTGGTAGGGCTTCAAGTCCATCGTTTTTTCCTTTTACGTTTTCTTAATTTCTCAGTATTTATGTAATTTATTAGTACTCCCTCCATTCCAAAAAAATTAAAATAGTACCTGGTTTAATTTTTAATGAATATAAATTTTTATTTTATTTTATTTTATTATTTGATGCTGGATAGAGCTTAAAATATATTATTAAATTTTAAAATTTTGTTTCAAAAACAAAATTATTTATTTTTGAGTGTGGAACGAAGGATTATTATTATTTTAATCTTAGTTAATTTGTAAAAATTTAAAATTCAAAATGTGATGTAATGTTAACTTTGCAATAATTAAAATTAAATAAATACATATTAATTTTGAAATTAATAATAAAAATCTAGTTTTAAAATTTAGTATTAATTTTTTAAAAGAAAATTACTATGTGCAAGTGTTTTCTAAGTAAATTTTAATATACAAAAATAAGGGTCCTAGTTTAATTTTTCAAAATCCAATTTCAGACATTTTAATAATAAATTTTTTTTTATATAAATTTTGTTAATTTATAGATGTTGTAATTTATTATAAAGTTTTATAGTTTTGAATTGTTATTTTCAAACTTAATTTAATTTATATTATTTAGATTTTGTATGATTTCATAAATATACCAAACTCTTATTTAAATGCCAGAGAATAAAAAGTTAAATAAGACTAATTTTTAGAGGAAGTGAGTATGAGTGCTGCATCAAAGTTGAATGCTTCTTTTCTTTTCTCTTTGTAGCCAATATTAAGTTGCCATGAACAAGATAATTCAAAGCACTACTAAATCACGAATCCGGCTAGCATGAAATTTATTTTTTTAGTAAGTTGATCGATAAAATATTGATACATATAACCTCACCTGCGTGTTAGTATTCTATTAATCAATTGACTAATTTATTCAAAAATAAACTTCATGCTAACCACATGAGATACTCGTAGATTTTTCAATAGCAAACTTATTTTCTTGGGCTTTAGCGATAGAATTGGTTGGACAGGATAAGTTTATATCCTATATGCATCCACTCCTGTTTGAAATGGTAGTATCATTTTTTCAAAACAGAAAAATTTATAAATTGTCATAAATATATCCACTTATATTTTAAAATATTTTTTTTCAAATAAAATATCACAATTTCAAATTTATCCGTTTCAAAAAATATCAAAAAGATTTGGTCCAACTGTGTGTATAAAAATTAAATAAGACTCTCATACCCATAAGATTAAATATTATATATAGGAAATTGTTAAATTCACAATATTTTTTGTTATTTTTACGACAAAAGCGTCGCTATAAATGTATAGCACAGTGAAAACCGTCGTTATAACCGTCGCTATATGATTTATAGCGACATTTTTATTGTGAAAACAATAATTTATGTTGTAGATTTAATAGTTTCCTATATATATGGTAAAGTTTGTTTCTATTACCTTATCTTTTGAGTATAATATTACCTGCTAGTTTGTCAAGTCGTGGTTCATTAAGTTTAGTAAATGACTATCAAAACAACATCACAATAACTATAGTAATTAATCTATGTCGGATATAAGATTGTAAAATGAGTTAACAGTTTGGATTCGATTCGTACATGTTTGATTAGAGTTCGATTTGAAATATAAATGATTCAAATATGAGCAAATTTTAAAGTTAGATAAATTACTCGAACCTTGTCAAATTATAATTTTCTATTGATACCCGGATCATATTCGTTCGAAAAATTTAAACCGCTCGAACTCGATTCAAGATCATGCTCGATTTGGTAGCTAAACGAGCCTCAATCAAATCTTATTTTATACTCGATAAATTCTGTTAACTAAATCTGAACAACTTAATACTTGTCTCGACTCAGTTCATTACATCCTTAGTCGGACATTTTAAAAAAAATCACAATAGACCCAAAATAGTTTTTATGTGTACGGTATATAATATTCAAGTGAACAAAATGCGCCACCAGCCATACAACCAAGTAATTTCATAGTGCGTCACCTATCAGTCCCATTCAGCCAAAACTTAGTGACCTATAGAGTATCGTTATAGATGTATAACGACGTTAAAAATCGTCGTTATAGGATTTATACTGACAATTTTATTTTGAAAATATTATTTTTTGTTGTGAAACTATTATTTTCTGTTGTGAAAATATCAGTTTTCAAAATTTATTAAGCAAAAGTTTTACTATATTGCTATTTGCTCAATGCCCATAGCCATACCAATCATGGTGTTTTTTAGTCCAATAATATTTTTACTCAATTAACAATGTTCTCTTAACATATTCTTGCCATATACCAAATGAAAAATATACCCTATACATTATTCTAGTTCTAGGTAGTATCCAATTTAAGCCCCTATCAGTAAAAATTATGGAATCAAACTCTAGAGAAGGAATACCTATGTTTTACATAACAAGCCGAGCTTATTTGGCTTAAAAAGATGAAACAAATCTATCTAATCTATTCGAATATAACATCAAATAATGGGTCATTAATTGGGAACTATTAGGCCAATATCCTATCTCCTAAACAGCATATCATGATGTTTCACTAACTGAAATCCTGCAATTCTTATTGGTTGGTTCATGTAACTTATGCTCTTATCTCTCCTTATTCTTTGGAACACTCCATCACCAAAAGAACCTCTTTTACTACTACTTTCCCATCTCCATTCAAAAAAGTTTTCTTTCATCTTCACTTTATTCAAAGGTGGAATAGATGGACCATGTAATTACTCCTTTCCTCTCAAAATTAAAAATATATTTTTAAAATAAGATTTTGAAGTATAATTTTAGACAAATAATTCATATAACAACTAATTTTATTCGTATATAAATTACAAATAATATCTAAATGCAAAAGATAAAATAAAATAATAGTATGTAAATTCGTTCGGTTGACCCTCCTATTTCATATATGCGCATCTAACATTATTTTCTTATCTTTCTATTTAGTTCTTTAAATTTTATAAAATCTTTATTTTACCTCACATTTTTTTGGGTGTTAGTTTGTGACATAATTTAAATACTTATGCTCAACATTTGCCACTATCAAAGTTTGAAACCACACCATTTTGATGATACACAAGGGACGAAGATAACTATTGTGCGAAGACCCTATGAATTATTCCACATATTTTACACACTTAGTACGTGTGTCGCAGGGTGCTAGTTAACTAAAAGTTGAATCTGGAGGTAGTTAAGTATCAAGAAAGGATTATGGGCTTACCCCTTGATCCTACATACCTTATATATCCCTTTAACGACGGATCGGACGACGGTTCGGTTCGTCGCTATATGTTGTCCATCACTAAAAATTAAGAAGACGGTTCTCTGATATAGCGACGGATCGAAATGTCGCCCGGTCCGTCGCTAAAAAGGATGGGTATTGTATGTAAAATAAGGGGGTGAACCCTTGAAATGGACCGGTTAAATATTAAACTTGGATCTTATTCCATCGTGTATGCTGGATTGGAGGTCCTTAAATATTTGGATAAATTACATATACTAGTACATTTTTAAAAATAATTATAATAATGGTGCATAGATAAAATAATTATAAAAATAATACATTTTTCTATATTTATTTACAATATTAGTGCAATTAGGATTCCTTAATTTAGGGGATCATTATCTGCTGATTTTTTATTTGAAACGCGTGAATATCTGTTGTTAACCCTTCTTTTTCTCTCAACTCCCATAATTTTTGTACTGATATTTCTCTCTCTAAAATCTTCTTCTTCTTCTCCATAACTTTTGTACTCGTATTTCTCTCTCTTCATCTTCTTCTTCTTCATCACAGTTGTTAGACTAATTAACTAATTGGTGGCGTAAATTAATTATTTTTTAATTTACTTTTGCCGCACTTGTTAATCAACAAATCACACAGTCGAATACGCGACTTTCTCTCTCCAACTCTCTCACAACTGAAAGGATTCTGGTTTCTCTCTATAAGGTCTGCTTCTAATTTCTGTTAATTCTCATTCTACTAATTAATTGTCAATATGATCATATATATACGCTATGTTTCTAACAGAATGGAGTATTGATTGTTTGGGTTTGTGTTGTTTTTATGTTTTGTATAGAATGATTGATACAAGGAAGAAGGATGGAAAGAGGAAAAGAATCACAGAGGGTGATTTTAATAAGGACTTGAAGAAATTTATTTGAGTTTGTGCAGTTGGATTCTGATTTTGATGTTCCTGTAGTTAAGACAGAAGCTCAAGTTCATAGCCAGAAGATATTTCCAACCCAAAAATTTTTAAAGGTGTGTTAATTTAAATTTTGTTATTATTCTTTATCATATATATTTGTTTGGTTACTTACGCATTATGTTTTGTTCTTGTTATTTGTGATTAGGATACCATTTTGTTACCTTGATTTGGTATTTTGGTTACTTTTTTATGTTGTTATGGTTACCATGTATTTGTTTAGTATACATGGTTGACTAAATTGATTTTGGTGTACATGTTGTTTATGTATTGGTTACCATTAAAACATGTTTTGGTTACTATCATATAAATATTTGGTTACTTCTTTAGTATGTTTTTGGTTATTGTTAGTTTCTGATTTGAATTCTATTTTTGTTTCCTTGAGTTGGGATTTTGGTTACTATTTTTTGTTGTTCTGGTTACCATGTATTTGCTTAGTATATATGGGTTGACTAAACTGTGTTTGGTCTATATGTTGTTTATGTATTGGTTACCATTAATATATGTTTTGGTTACTAACATATAACTGTTTGGTTACTTCATTAGTATATTTTTTGTTGTTGTTGGCTTATGATTTGGATACCATTTTTTTTCCCTCAATTGAGATTTTGGTTACTTTTATATGTTGTTTTGGTTATATTGTTTGTTTACTACATAAAATTGTCTGTACTACATGTTGTTTATATTTTGGTCACCATTAGATTATATAATATAACTTTTTGGTTATTACTTTATTATGGTATGATTAATGTTATATTATGATATGATAATTATTATTGTCTTGATCAATGTGGGATGTTGGTTATTTGTTATAGTCTGTTTTGACTCTTTGTGTAATTGGTATATTATATTTTTGGTTAGTATCTTTTGTTATTTATTGGTCACTACGTGAATCATTTATGTTATAAATATTGTTTATATCTGGTTACTAATGACCGTGTAAATCTAATTTTGTTTATTTGCAGTTATGGGATCTTTACTATGAGAAATGCAACAGAAAATTCACTGGAAAAGTTATATATTGGTGTGACATGAAAGTCCCCAACATTATTACCAAGAAATTGAACCCAAGTCAGTTGGAGAAGTTTAAGGCATCATTAGTTTGTTGATGTATTATTTTTGTAAATAATAAACCCAAGTCATAATAAACCATGTATTTGCTTAGTATACATTGATGTATTATTTTTGTAAATTCCTTCAAATATATTCTACAAGGGTTATGCTCTTCTAAAAAATTCATTGAAAAAGTTATGATTAAATGTACATGTGAGAGTATACATGGGTTACCTAAACTTGATTGGATATACAGATTGTTTCTGTTTTGGTTACCATTAAAACATGTTCTGGTTACTTTCATATAACTATTTGGTTACTTCTTTATTATGTTTTGGTTACTGTTACCTTATGGTTTGGCTACTATTATTGTGTCCTCAATGTGGGATTTTAAATACTTTTATTTTTTATTCTGGTTAATATGTAATTATTTAGTATACATGGATTGTCTAAACTGAGTTTCATTACATGATGTTTCTATTTTGGTTACCATTAAAACATGTTTTGGTTACTATCATATAATTATGTGGTTACTGTTTTATTATGTTACATTATGGTTACTGTTATTAGTAACCAGATAGTTACAAGCTTAAATCAGGACAAACATCAATTGTTAAATGTACATGTGTGAGTGTCCTATTTATCTACAAGCTTGTTAGTAACCAGATAATTATCATAGATAATTATCATAGATAGTTACAAGCTTGTTAGTAACCAGATAATTATAAACTTGTATCAAGACTGTTATAAAGTGTTAAAGGTATATGTTTTATTTATACCCTGTCATCATGATAGAATAAGAAACTCCAATTAAGAGTTCTCATTTATATATATGATGGTCACTTATAGATCTCATATTAAAATAAAAATAGCTTAAAAGGTGCGATTGGTAACCAAAAACGCATATATAAGGGTAACCATTTTAGTTTTTGTTAGTAACCAAATAATTAAAAACTTATATCAGAACAATTATCAAGTGCTTAATGTACATGTGAGTGTTTCCATTTATCTAGCTGATCATGGATACTTTTAAATTACGTAGTTATAAAAGTTATTTGGAAATGGTCCATGCCAGTTGGTAACTAAATATGAATATAGAGGTAACCATTTTATTTTAGATGGGTAACTAAATTTACATAAAAATATTTCAGAACAGTTACCAATTGTTTAATGTATATGTTTACTTTATATTGATAACTCACGATGGAATCAAAAATTAAAATATTAATCAACATCAATTTTGGTTACTGTACACCATCAAAAATGTTACCAATCATGTGGTTAATGGTTACTAACAGTAAACAATTATATATTCTTGTAACAATTAAATTTGTTGTATTGGTTACTGTCAGTCTCCATTGTCTAACAACTGAATAAATATTGTAAAGTAACCAAATCAATATTAGACAGTAACCAAATTACATAATCTTAGTAACCAGAATATAAACCACATTTTTACAAGCAATTTTGAAGGCCTAAATGATGGAATTTGACCAAAAAACCCTGCAGTTCACCAGCAAAGCTGGTGACTTTTGATCGTTGACCCGATTTCAATGAAATTAGGCTCCGAAAATGCCAAAATTCGACACTCCAAACTTGACAGAAATTGCCAAATTGTCACTGGATCAAATCTTTTCGTAATCTATCAAATCTTTCCATAAACTGGATCAAATGTAGTTAATCAATGTCACTGGATCAAATGTCACTTGATTAAAGACTAACAGGTGTATGAAGGTAATCAATGTAGTTAATCAGTAACCATCAATATAAAAAAAATCAGTATAAAACACAGTAATAGTAACCATGGTAATATTACACAGTAAACAAGTCAGCATTATATACTAACCAAATCCAGATTAGACAGTAACCAACATATATTTACTTAGTATCCATAACATAAAACATATTTGACATGCATTTTACAGCAAAAACAAATAATATAAAAAATATCAATATAAAAAACATCAATATGTACTTAAAGATTCAACAATTTCAGGAAGGTAACCAATGTATTTAATAAGTAACCATCAATATAAAAAATATCAGTAGAATATACATTTAAAGTATACAGCAACCAAATAAACATTATACAATAACCAAATCAATAATAAACAGTAACCAATTTCTATGTACTTAGTAACCAGAATATAAAACATATTTTTACATGCATTTTGCAATCAAAACAGTCAGTATACTGACTTTGTGACCAATTAAAGAGCGAAAAACTTAAGAAAGGTAATCAATATACGAGTATATAGTAACTACAGGGTAACCAAATAAACATTATCTGATAACCAAATCAATAATAAATAAAGAACCAATTTATATGTACTTAGTAACTGAATATAAAACATATTTTTACATGCATTTTGAAATCAAAACAGTCAGTATACTGACTTTGTTACCAATTAAAGAGCAAAAAACTTAAGAAAGGTAACCAATATACGAGTATATAGTAACCACGGGGTAACCAAATAAACATTATACAGTAACCAAATCAATAATAAATAGTAACCAATTTATATGTACTTAGTAACCAGAATATAAAATATATTTTTACATGCATTTTGAAATCAAAGCGATCAAGATAATCGACTTTGTTACCAATTAAAGAGCGAAAAACTTAAGAAAGGTAACCAATATACGAGTATATAGTACCCACGGGGTAACTATATGCATATAAACTATAAACTCAAAGTTGTTACACAGGTTGTTGTTGATCTTGTTGAAGTTGTTGTTGATCTTGAAGTTGCTGTTGATTTTCTCCTCTATTATCCGATCTCAGAGTTGCATCTCGTCTTCTCCGATCGATCTGTCGTTGCTCTGTTTTTTCTAATCTCCAAGTTACCTTTTTTCTTTATTAGCGTGAATTTAGGATTGGTCAGTTGAAAATATGAAAGTCGGTAACTGACGTGTAGGGAGTTAATGACGCGTAATTTTTGCAAGGTAATATTGTGTTGCGTTATTTTTGTAATTATTTTATGGATATTTTATTTTTATAATTACTTTCTAATTGTTGTATATTAGTGTTAAGGACCCTAAATATTTCCCCTCAGCAAACTTATTTTCTTGGGCCTTGGTGCAGGAATTGGTTGGGTTGGATTAGTTTGTGTTATACATCCACTCCTGTTTGAAATGGAAAAATCATTTTATTTTTGATTTTTTCAAAAATAAAATAAAATTGTAGTGTAATAAATATATCCACTTTTATTTGAAAAAATATTTTTTTTTTCAAATAAAATATCACAATTTCAAATTTATCTTTTTTAAAAAATATTTAGTGAGCGATTTATTAAATTAATTATGCACTGTAACTATAGTCAAAAGATATTTTTTAATTATTAATTATTTAGTGAGAGATTTGTTAATTATAGTCAAAGGATATTTTTTCATATCCAAAACTCACAAACATAGTGCAAATTTCCTCTGTATTCTTATTAATTAAATCACATATAAATCAATCGAGTCAAGTCGAGTATTAAAATACTCAAATTTAGTTCATAAAATTTATCGGCCATATTTGTTTGCAAACATTATATTCCCGGATACATGAGATTATAATCCCAAAACTATTAATCCTAGAATTAAATAGTCCTAATCACATGTTTGTTTTTTATAATGAGATTATTTATGGGATAACTTAAAATAATCTCATGTTATGTTTGTTTTTTTCAGAATTAATTAAAGTATTCGATAAAAAATTACCATTTCGACTATTATACCCTTACCAATAATAACATATTTTAAACTATAATTTAAACTTGTTTAGACATCAAAAATGATGAACAATTAATTTTAAACTTTTAAATACCGTTAAAATAAGTTAGCTATGCTCGTAAATAAAGATACAAATTAACTAACAGTAAATTAACTAAGATAATTAATAATATTAAATTAACTAACAGTAAATAACAATATTTGGATGATATTATGGTAATTTTTTTAGTTGTGATTTTTATGGAACGTTATAATAATTATCTTGGAACAATTATGTGTATCTAGAGATTTATTGATTTATATGTATGGTCTTGTGTACGAAAAAATATTTGGTTCCTTCGTTTAAAAATTAAAAATTATTTTATTCAATTCATTAATTTTAAAACAAAAAAAATGTATTTTTAATTTTACTAATTTTTTGACAAATATCAAGAACATGTTCTTTAAAATATTTTTCAAAAAAAAAAAATTATTTCAAAATATATCTATAATTTTAAAACAAAATATGCAACAGACATATATTCTGACATTTTTACATTACTTAATAGTTTCAATTGGTTAGTTTCTTAAAGACCATTGAATCTTTTTTGGTCGTGCTATTCTATCTTCATATCCTGAATTCTCATGTTCTTTTTTAGTAAAGCTCTCTTCATCGTTTGGAATTTTGAAATGGCTCATAAATGAATAGAATATGATAAATTTGAGGTTAATTTTGTGAAATTTTTAATTCTAAATGATGGGATTATACTTCTTCCCCGTTCCTTAATATAGGTCGTTTTAGAGTTATGCACAAGTATTAAAAAAATGATTATAAAACATTAAATATATTATCAATTGTCTATATTGCCCTTATATTGGAAAAAAGAGAGTATTATTTATTGGTCAAAAAATAGTGAGAGAACTAAAGTTATATTTATTACTTGGGGTAATATTGAAAATTAATCAATTAATGCTTACTTGAAATTCTCAAACGACTTATATTTAGGAACAAAAACATTTCTCTAAAACGACCTATATTAAGGAACGAAGGTAGTAATATTTAGTTGAACATGGTATTAAATAATCCCTCATACTATCATTTTATAAACTTGGACTAATAGTCCAAAGTCCAAATTTAAAAACAAACAAACACTTGACATTAATAGTCATATCCCAAATTTAATAATCGCAAACAAACATAGTCATTAAATATAAAATATAATTTGATTGAGATTCGTTTAGCTACCGAGTCGAACATGATCTCGAATTGAGTCCGAACAGTTTGAACTTTTCGAACCCAAATGTAATCCTCGTAAACAAACATAGTCATCGAGTATAAAATAAAATTTGATTGAGACTCGTTTAGCTACCGAGTCGAACATGATCTCGAATTGAGCCCGAACAGTTTGAACTTTTCGAACCCAAATGTAATCCTCGCAAACAAACATAGTCATCCAGTATAAAATAAAATTTGATTGAGACTCGTTTAGCTACCGAGTTGAACATGATCTCGAATTGAGCCCGAGCAATTTGAACTTTTCGAACGAATATGATTCAAATATCAATAGAAAATTATAATTTGAGAAAATTCGACTAATTTATCAAATTTTAAAATCTGTTCATATTTGAATTATTTATATTTCGAGTTGAGTTTGAATCGAGTCTGAACTGTTTGGGCATTCAAGCTCGATTTAGTGACCTCTAGATTTTTTTGTTGGTATGTACCAATTGAACTAACCCTGAAATTTTTTATACAGAAGTTTTACTATATTGCTATTTGCTCAATGCACATCACAAGCAATACCATTTTTTTGTCCAATGATATTTAACTCGATTAACAATGTTGTTAATATATTATTGGCACACCAACAGAAAAATATGCCCTATACATCACTCTACATAGTATCCAATTTAAGGAAAATTTATGGAACCAAACTCTAACCAAGGAATACACCTCTGTTTTACATAACAAGATGTACTTAATTGACTTGAAAAGATGAAACATATCTATCTAATCTATTCGAATATACTACTAACAGCAAATGGGTCATTAATTGTCTCTTTTAGACATAACCAATGTCCAATCTCCTAAAGAGCATGTCTTACTAACTGAAATTCTGCATTTCTTATTGGTTGGTTCATGTAACTTGTGCCCTTATCTCTCCTTATCTTTTGGAACATTCCATCACCAAAACAACCTCTTTTACTACTTTCCCATGTCCATTCAGAAAGCTTTCTTTCATAAAACTTTATTCAAAGATTCCATCATGGTGGGGTTTTCAAGCTTTTCTACTAGTTGAGTGGAATGGATGGACCATGTAATTAGGCATCCCCTAATCATGGTCAGGGTTTTAAGATTCCCTTGTCAACCCATAAAAGAGAGGGCCTAATCCAACTAAATTCATAAAGGCATGGAGTCCACAAAGGCTCAATGACAATATCCAGTCATCTACCATATAAGAAAACCAACTAGAAAATTAATGTTTCCAAATTTCCAATCACGGGGAAGGACCACATAGGCCTGAAGAACATATTTTTTCCAAGGTTAAAAGTGAGGAATCCATTTGAAATGAACTTTTTTTGAAATGAACTTGAGATGATAAGGATTCTAAATAAAATGATATGGCTATTGTTGTACAGACTCCTAGTGTGCAATTACCTGCATATTGCCTGTTTGCAGGGCCCTCCACCTGCATGTGGATAGATAGTATCTTAAAGCCAAGGGACCTTAGCAAGTTGTCTAGATGGGACACCCTCAAAACCTAACTTTTGTGAATTTTAATAAATAAAAATGATAACCTATCACAGTGACTACATTTTACCTCTTGTTTTATTGTACACCATCAAACTTGTCCAAACTGGTCCTCATAGCACCCTAGAATTTGGAAATGTGAATGATATTATTAATGAATCCGATTCGACTTTGATTTAAAGGTAATTATGAAGTTATTCAATAAGTGATCTTGTACTGAATTATGTAGATAGTGAGACTGATTTACTTACAGCCGAGTGTTCAAATGAATCACGTAAAATTTGTGTCTTTTGTTTGATTTTTTCTTTTCGCTTGCATTATTATTCTCTAACAAATGAATAAAAGGTACTAAAATCATTCCAAATAAGGTGGAGAAGAGTACAGCTTCCTTGGCTGGGTAGCAAAAGGAAAAGGTAGAAGCAATCATGTGCAGAAAAGTGAGGAATATATATTGGACTGATTTACTGCTCTTACACATACACAGATTGTTAGCCTTTCTTGAGGTGTAAACATCAAATCTTATTAGGAAATAAAAATGAAAGTAAATATAGCTAGTAACCAAATGATGCCCTAATTTAATTTAATTTAACTAAGTAGCTAGTGTTTATATCGTCAGCCTTCCAAATTTAGAAATGAGAGGATCCACCTTTGACATCAACTCAAATTCTTGTGATTTCTTTAACACAAGGCATCATATTCCATTATTAGAGGAAAAGAACAGTAAAAGCATAGATTTTTTGTCCAATAAATTATTTAAAATATTAGTCATCAAACAAGTGGAAATGGTTAGGCAGAATATTTAATATGTTCATTCTCTGGTGAAATGGTTAGGCAGAACATAGTAGTTACACATTCAAGTTCCTGCAAAGCAGGAACTCCTCCGTGCCTCTAATTTTGTTCATATGTTTCAACCGGTGGAGGTTAAAATATTTTGATGCTATAAATAATTTAGTTGGGGTTTGGGAAAGTGCTCCTGAACCAATTCTTTTAGATAATTTTGTGCTTTTTGGTCGATTGCATATATAAATCATATATTTGGTTACAATATTGTTAACATAACAACTAATCGGTATGAATCTTAAATCACTTTATCTTCATTTCGCTTTTTCACCCTTCTTTTATGACGGATAGGGTGACGATTAGGTCCGTCGTCGCTATATGTTCAAATCCGTCATTATATGTTATTCGTCGCTAAAAGTTTAAGAGCAGCGGTTCTATATATTACATGACGGACCGAATCGCCGCTTCATTATCGTCGTTAAAGGGGGTGAAGTGAAAGCCAGAAATAAGTGAAACAAGATCCGGACCGAAACAACTAATAACATATATATATAGAAAGCGAGGATCAGATATCTTATCTTCTTTAACGTCTCACCCCTTTTAGCGATGGACCTCAAATGACGGTTTGATCAATACAATCGTTGCGTTTATGCTTTTAATGACGGACAACATATAAGCGTCATTAAAAGTATAGATAATGATTGTATGACCAAACCGTCACGATCCATCACTAAAAAGGTGAAGAAGTAAGTAAGATAAGTAGATATCTGATCCTGATCGTATATATATATATACACACACACCTTATTGACCTCTAATACGTCTTTCAAATTACAAATTTGTTAATAAATATTTAAATTTCTTATGTTATAAAAATAATATAAATTAGATTATTATTTATTTTAAAAATATTAGAGAAAGATGCATACATGATATATCAAAAAGTAGAAGTAATCTAACTTCGACGTTTATCGCAATCATATAGACTTCCACGTTTATTACAATCTAATTTCGTCAAATATTTATCAACATGTATATTATTTTCGTAATATTTTAAGGAATTCAGATCTATTATCCATTTTCGTATCTGATCCAGCATCTCATCACATGTATTGTTGTCAAGTAATATTTATCCACTATAAAAGTTAATTATAAAAAATAATTATGTTAAGCTTAATAACATGGGACAGTAGATGAGACAGAAGATACGAGAGATAATTTGGACTCTATTTGAAAAGGTTAAAAATTTAAGGAAATTGTTAAATTCACAACAGAAAATGTTATTTTCATAACAAAAGTGTCGCTATACATCTACTGCGACACTTTTGTTGTGGAAATAACAAAAAGTGATGTGAATTTAACAATTCCTAAATTTAAAAAGTGTCTAGGGAATAGGGAATGAACTCAACGGGTAGCAATCCCAGTTGCTTTAACCGCCAAATTGCTAACACAAATAATACTGTATCCTACTAAAAAAGGATACAATTAAGTTGCCTGCACTTATTCATAGAGAAACAAGATCCAACCTAGAGAAATTCCAGCTGCTTTAACTGCCAATGAACCTTACTAGATGATCAGACGTAAGAGCATTATAAAGCACCGTTCCAAGCCTATGAAGTGCGAGAGCAAATATTCTGTACCCATTTTTTCTGTCCCTCCACTTAAATTTTGACACCTAATTTCTTACTTAACATCAATTAATTCTAAAATTAAATAAAAGGCTAGGTGTCAAAATTTAAGTGGAGGGACACAGGGGACAGGAAAAATAAAGACAGAGAATCTGCTCTCATGAAGTGCACAGTTCAAGCATAAACTTCAAAAAAACGGAGGCATAGGGTAGAGGAATATTTAGGAGCGTAATTTTTGAGCCAAACACGTTTTAATACCATTTTAAAGTATTCATTTAAAACTAAATAACACCGAATGAGTTTATTTTGGCTTAGGGTGGTGGAGAGGCGGAGATTCCTCATTTAAATTTAAAACTTTGGCTATGTAATTAGTTTATCGGCGTTTGCAGTAGTAGCAATGCATTGGTTAGCTCCAAATATTGCATATAGAATTAACGGATTCGGTTAGCATGAAGTTCACTTCATGCCAAATGTATAGTAGATCTTTTTGCTTGCGTGTCAGCACTATATTGGGCATGAAGTGAACTTACCATGACCTTCACTTCATGGTAACCACTTGCAGACTCTTTACAGATAAACAAGATTCTTATTTACTTTTCGAACTCCTAATGCACTAACCGCTCCAAAAGTTGGTATACTAATAAGCACTTTATTTTATTGGTGTAACCTAGACTATGCAAAAAAAAGAAGTACTGCACACTATCACAAGTTTAATACATATATAATCCATGACAAAATAGGTAAAGCGAGTTTCCTAAATCCTCACTTGATAGGTGGTGCAAATAAATGATTACTTTCTAAAACTAATAGCAATTAAGAAGAATAATCTTGATGATTTACAGACCATGTGGATTAAAAGTTGAAACAACTTGCTGTAATATCAAAGCAACAATATTCAGGCCACCGAATATCTCAGTGTGGGCATAAGAATTAAATCTTGTTGGCCCATCTATCTTGATGGGTAAGGCTTTGAATCAGGGATCTAATCCCACCAGCTGGGTAAATTCTCTAGTAAATATAACCACTTGATGATGATATTAATAAAAGACAAGAAAAAGACTTTACAAGAATTCAATAAAAGTGCTTGTCCTTTGACACTCTTAACTGATTCTCCTCCACTTCTTCTTATGTCCTCACACTTGCTTTCCTAGATAAACAAATCACATCTTATTTGTACCTCCTATTGCGATAAAATTATTCGCCAACTTGCTCCACCTTGTTATTAGGTAAACCCTGATCTGGTGAATGATCAAGTCTTTTCTTGGATACAGAGCGAGCAAAATTAGGCTTCTTATATTGCCTTGTATCTTTTATGAGGAGGAGGAGGAGGAGGAGAGGATCATGCACTGTATTCAAGGGCGGATTTATTCATAATCATAGGGTAGTATATGCCTCTTTTTTTTCTTTCTTTATTTATAATACATATAGGATAGAAGCAGAAATAAAATTTAGTAAACTTAAGGGCAAATTTATGAAAAAGAGGGGCTAAAAGAAAAAACTTAAACTACTACTATTTAAAAAAAAAAAACTAAAATGTATAAT
This sequence comes from Panax quinquefolius, assembly GCA_020205615.1. NCBI lineage: Eukaryota > Viridiplantae > Streptophyta > Magnoliopsida > Apiales > Araliaceae > Panax > Panax quinquefolius. Next base: position 130,015,368 of record CM035161.1, read on the forward strand.
GTATTTAAACTCTTTCGCTTTCTAACTCGCTAAATTTTAACCTTTCACTCAGTCTTCAACCCCAAAAAATATACTCCTACTGGGAACAGATTCTGGATCCATCCCTGGCTGATCTGCCTCCAATAATCTACTGATATTGTGCTTACAACAACCACATACATTTGAAGGAACCCCACCACGTCTATGTTTGGGCCGAAGCTCAAGACTGTCCCGCGAGTAGTGTGTAGAACATAAAGTTGCCATCAATCAATTTCCATGAATGAGAATCGAACCCAAATTTCACTCATCACTAGACTAACGAATGGTTGGTGCATTGTTATTCCCTTACACACACTCGCACACCCCCACCACTTACTAGTTACTCCTCCAGTTTATAAAGAGCTAGCATCCCAACCTGTTACCCATACCATCCCCTTCACTCGAGTCTTTTTTTCCCTCGACTGACCGAGGCATCTCCTCCCTTTCCTTTTAACCTCTATTTCTTATCGACTCTAAAACTTATAGCAATGGCATCATCGCGTAACTCTGGCTCTAACTGGACGCAGAGGCAGAACAAGCAATTCGAAGAGGCTCTGGCAACATTTGATAGGGACACCCCTGACCGGTGGCATAATATAGCCAGGGCAGTAGGTGGGAAATCAGCAGAGGAAGTGAAAAGGCACTATGACGTCCTGGTGAAGGATATAATGCAAATAGAATCTGATCAAGTACCATTACCCCCTTACAGATCCAATGGAACCAACGCCAGAGGATTTGGTAATGAACAGAGGTTTGCATTTCTTACTAACGTTACGTATACAATTACAATTACCAAATACATAATGATCTAGATCTCTTGACACTAATATTTATATCATTTCCCTTTCTTTTGAGTAAATAATCTCAATGCATTGCATCCTCCATAGATCTAACCATTTTATTATTTTTTTTTATAAAAAAAATGAATAATATTTTTACATAATACTAATAGGCTTGTTTCATCCAAAGGTAAACCTCTAGGAATTCTTGTGCTTTGTTACATAAGGTAAATTAACCCAATCTGGTGGGGCTTATGGCAAGAAAGAGAGATATAAGAACATGATCTTAAAAACAAGTGCAGTAAATTATTTCTAATGCCTGTTAAAAGTGAGTGCATTGTTGGAACTTTTACTTTCCCACTTATAGAATCTACCAAGAAAGTGTAAGGGCTTAAGCATTTGCCACTTAATTTCTGACCAGTCCCTAAATAGAAATAAAGTATATTAGTAGAAAGTATGTGTCTTTTGTTGATATTTTAATAAGGTCTATCACATTCCATTCAAGTTCCTAAAAAGAACCACATGAAATCTAATCCTACAAGTTTTAGATAACATGCACATGATGATCATATGATATGCAAATCTCCGACCACCTTAGTATAATATAATAAATTAGGAGCTGCACCTTGTCTTGACAAGTATCAACACATGAGGCTACACAACTTTTATTTTTATGTATTGAATTCCCACATTTCTTTCATTAATCGCAAGCATATGCTCATAACAACACTTCTTGGATCAACTAAAGGTTTTAACATCATTTATTTTTCAATTAAAATCAATATTTTCGGTATAACGAGGCTTAGGTCGGCTGACATGAAAGAGTTGTTTGATTAGTACCGAATCAGGGTTTCGGAAAAAAATCAGTTGAATCGGTCAGCCATTTAGACGATTTGAGTTGAATGGCTAAGTCCCATTTTTTTGGCTGAATAATTTTTTTTTACAATACTAACTATTATATGTTATTAAATAATATTGTATATAATTTTGTTAATGCAAATTGGAGCTAGGTTAATACTAGTAATTTTATTGCAAACTTTTCAGTATAGTGCTATTCTAATATTCTCATTCCTTGTTTTAATAAAACAGGCTTTTCAAGAACCTAAGGTTGTAGTAGTGAAGCAAGCAATGGTTGCTGGCTTTCTGTGTCAACTATCAAAAACCCTGTAAAAAAATGGCGCAGAAGTGTAAAAAGTGGATAGCGCCAAAATTATCTATATTCTTGTCATGTTTTTAATTTAATATTTCAGTGGTGAACTGATGGTGTGCCTGCCATTATTAATTATATAGCCTGATGTAAAACGCATAAAAATTGGACTGCGCTTGTAACTTACTTGCTCCTCCTATTCCTATCTTGATGTTATTTCATTTTCTAGTTTGAAAATTCTCAAACATCATGTGCTTTAAAAGTTCCAAAAAGGAAATTGATACTTCCTCCCACTCACTATTCATACGAGACAAATCATGTGAAAATATCAATTTTTTATGTGAAAATATCTGTAGTTCCCATTATATAATAAAATGAAAAGTTGATCCGTGCTCAATGAACAAATTAAAAAAATAAAATTGAATCTTACAAAAAACCAAATTTTGAGGAAAATCTTTATTTATTTTCTTACTCTTTCTAGGTACCTAACAAGGAAATAAAGTACAAATTGAAATTGTATAAATCAAATGAAATGTGCATCGAGGAAAATTAACCTAAGGGCATGCACCATCATAAATTGCTAAAATTGGAGATGCGGGGTATCGATCCCCGTACCTCTCGCATGCTAAGCGAGCGCTCTACCATCTGAGCTACATCCCCTTCATATGCTTAGTTACCGCTCTATCAGTACTTATAAATACAAGTATCTCAATAAATTAGTTTCAAATTTCTTTTTAGTGGTCCCACAAGATTTATAAAGCGATGAGTAATTTTATTTTGTTTACAGAAATAGGGACAATAACTATACACAAAAAGTTGTGCATACACAATATAAAAGAAAAAATACTGTAATAATATACAATAGACACAAATCATATTATAAGTGATTAAATAAATTAATATATTCCTACAAATGTTGTTACATAATAGAGGAAAATTCATATAGAGAATAATTATGAAGAAGAAATTAAGGAGAATAAATTATTGGCAAAATTAATGATTTGACCATCGAAATTGGATTGAACATTTAATTTTTCAAATTAACTAACTGAATTAATTAAAATTGTTAGATCGGACCATTCTATCAAATCTGGCTCAAGGGCATTAAAAATTTTCACCTATTATCTGACGTGGAAAGAAAAGAAAAAAAAAGGAAATGACATGGTAGTCGGGTCAGATCTATTCGCGAGAGATGAAGACTTCTATGTTTGTCTCATTCTCTCTCTACTTTCAGTTTCACTCATCCGAAACTCCAAATTTGATAAGATAGAGCTCCGGCGATGGCGACTAGGGTTTCGATTAGTGTCTTGTTAGTTTTTTCTCTCATTGTGTAAGGTTTAGCTGGTGTAGTTTAAGCTTGAGTAGTAATAAATGCCTTAAGAGAGTTATTTTCCAACTGATTCCAGTTGATGGTAGTGGAGGGATTTAATTGTCTTTTGGTTTGTTTAGGCAAGGATAGATTGGGCTTAGTATTGTTAAGGGTAACCTAGTCTTTTCTTCTTATTTCTGTTTTGGTCTCTTGAATGTTGTTGCTGAGCTGGTGAGGGTAGTGAGGTAGAGCTTTATAGTGTGACTTCATTGTGTAAATGGGGGATGTTTTTTGATGAATGATAATTCTGTTTTCCTTTTCCTTTCTTATGTTATCTTATCTCCTTTCTCCTGATATCCTCATTCTTTATTAATTCTCTGCTTTCTCTAAATATTCCTTACATGCACATTACTCTGCTCCAGTAGCTAATTACCGATCACTTCCAGTTCCACTGAATCCCTTACAACTTGGTATCAGAGCCAGCCGATTCCTCCATGGCAACCAACAATCAACGCCTCAGTAATTTGGAAGAACAGATAGGGGAGCACACTGGATCTCTACTGCAATTAAGAACTCAGCTGTAGGATTCAGTGGTTTGTCTTAAGCAGGACTTTGGAGCACAAATGGATAGTCTCAAGCAGAACTTCGATGTGAAAATGGATCAAAAGATGCAGCAGATGATGAAGGGGTTTGAGGCTTTCCTAGCATTAAGGTTACCAGTGGATCAAAACAATTCAGGTAATCCTAATCATCAATCTGGTTCAATATTAGGTCCCTTGGATGGTGGAGGTAGTAATGATAAGGCTGGAAACAGTATTTTCAAAACCATTAAATTTGAGTTCCCTAAATTTGATGGAACCAACCCTAGGTTATGGGTTAGAAAGTGTAATAAGTTGTTTGCACATCATGTGGTAGCCGAGGATCAAAAGTTGTACCTAGCAACACTAAATTTGGAGGGTGATGCTGAGGAATGATATGCTGGATTTGTACATGAAGGAGTAGATATGACATGGAGTGGCTTCATAGACGAGATCATGGCCAGGTTTGGGCCTGAGTCTCAAACTAACCCTATTGGTGAGCTTAAAAATCTGCAGCAGAATGGTACAGTGGATGAATACAGAAGGATATTTGAAGAGTTGAAAGGATGGACATTATTGAGGAATCCCACACTAAATGAATCCTTCTTTATGGATTGTTTCCTTGGGGGATTAAAAGAAGAAATAAGGTTGGGAATTCAGGAATTTAAGGTGACCAATCTCAAGGAGTTGATTCGAGTATCTAGAGTTGAGGAGGCAAAATTGGAGGCATGGTTGAAAAGGAGTAGGCAAAGAAATAAATTCAGTATGGGTGGGGGTTATCAAAAACCTGTGACTGTTCCTTCTCCAAAACTTGCCCATCCAAGTGGTACAAATCATGCTACAATACCTGCAAATCAACTAGAACTTAGCAAGTCCTTGCCTATCAGAGGTTTGACTAGAGAGCAAATGGCTGAGAAAAGGAAAAAAGGATTGTGTTTTGCATGTGATGAGCCTTATACTTTTGGACATCAATGTAAGAAGCCCCAATTATTCATGTTGTTACCTTCTGAGGAGTGTGAGGAAGTGAAGGAAGTGGACTGTTGTGAAGTGGAAGTTTCAGAGGTTACTAATGATGATGAAAAACAAGAGGCACATATAACACTTCATGCCTTGTCAGGGCATAGTGTTAATAATACTATAAGGATTGTGGGGATGGCTAATGGTGGAATCATGAGAATTCTGATTGATAGTGGTAGTACTAATAACTTTTCGGATCCCCAAGCTGCTAGAAGGGTTAAAGCCAAACTGCAGAATACTAAACTAGTCACTGTGTGTGTGGCTGATGGCTTCAAGGTGAGTAGTTACCAGGAATGTGAGGGTTTCTAGTGGACAGTTCAAGGTGAAGAATTCACTACTGATTTTAAAATCCTGCCATTGGGAGGTATAGATGCTGTTTTGGGAGTTCAGTGGCTTAAGAGCTTCAATCCAGTGACATTTGACTTTAGCCAACTGCAATTCACAATCTCCAGAAATGGGAGGGAAGTGGTGTTACAAGGGGAATCTGATGCAGTGACACCTTCACTTCAGATTATGAATTCTGGGGAATTTAGAAGGATTATACAAGCCACAATTCATGGATATTTCGGTTATCTGTTTGGTATGGTGCAGAATTTGGATTGTAACAAGCCTACAGCAGAGGGATTGAAGGAAGAAATTGAGGATAAGAAGGGTAGGGAGCAGAATGAACAAATGGAGGTATTACTGAACCAATTCTCTGAAGTTTTTCAGGAACCTAAAAACCTTCCACCTAACAGGTCACACAACCATCATATAAACCTTAAGGAGGGTAGTCAACCAGTAAGTTTAAGGCCTTACAGATACCCCCATGTGCAAAAGGAAGAAATAGAAAAATTGGTGAACGAAATGCTGAATACTGGGGTCATTCAACCAAGTAACAGTCCTTATACATTCCTTGTTTTACTGGTTAAAAAGCAAGATGGTTCTTGGAGGATGTGTGTAAATTACAGGTCTCTCAATGAACAAACTGTTAAGGACAAGTTTCTAATCCCAGCAATTGATGAACTGTTGGATGAATTGCATGGGGCAAGGTGGTTTTCTAAGCTAGACCTAAGATCTGGTTATCATCAGATCAGGGTGCATCAACCTGACATCCCTAAAACAGCTTTCAGAACACACACATGTCATTTTGAATTCTTGGTTATGCCATTTGGCCTCACTAATGCTCCTGCAACTTTCCAATCTCTCATGAATGAGGTATTCAAGCCCTATCTCAGAAAATTTATTCTTGTCTTTTTTGACGACATATTGGTGTATAGTAAGACTTATGAAGATCACTTGAAGCACCTCAAGATAACTTTGCAACTGTTACTAGATAATAAACTTTTTGCTAAAAGGAGTAAATGCAAGTTTGGGACTGAACATGTTCAGTATTTGGGGCATATTATTTCACAAGATGGGGTGACAACTGATCCTGAAAAGATTGAGTGTATGGTTAAATGACCCTTGCCAACAAATATCAAAAGCTTGAGGGGATTTCTGGGTCTCACAGGCTATTACAGGAGGTTTATTAGAAACTATGGCACTATTAGCAGACCACTAACAGAATTGCTAAGAAAAGATGGGTTTCATTGGAATGAAAAAGCTACAGAAGCTTTCTTGGTTCTTAAAGAGACTATGACTAAGGCTCCAGTTTTAGCTATGCCTAACTTTAGTATACCTTTTGTGTTGGAAGTTGATGCCTCATACTATGGGTTGGGTGAAGTACTTATGCAACAGGGCAGGCCTATAGCTTATCTCAGTAAGGTAATAGCCCCCAAACACCTTGGTTGGTCTACTTATGAGAAGGAATTAATGTCAGCGGTGTATGCTGTTGGAAAATGGAGACACTATTTGTTGGGGAATAAAGTCTTAATTAAAACTGACCACCAAAGTTTGAGATACCTGCTTGATCAAAGGGTGACCACAACTAATCAACAAAAATGGATCACCAAATTATTGGGGTTAGATTATGAAATCATCTACAGGAAGGGTAAAGAGAATGTAGCTGCAGACTGTCTGTCTAGGCCATTGGGAGCAGAAGAGACTAATTATAATTGTTCAGCTATCTCTGCTGTGGTACCACATTGGATTTCTGAACTAGCATTGACTTGGGAGGCTGATGAAGGATTAAAAAACATGATTGCTCAACTGATAATTGATCCCCAGTCCCTACCTGGGTACTCTTTCAGTAATGAAAGACTCAAATTTCAAGACAGGTTGGTAGTTGGACTAGATTTGGTTTTTAGAAACAGGTTGCTTAAGGAGTTCCATGACTCACCCTTAGGGGGACATTCTGGAATTAGAGGTTCTTATGAGAGAATCAACAAATTCTTTTTCTGGCCTACCATGAGGAATGACATTATTAAAATGGTAAGAGAATGTTATGTCTGCCAAGAACAAAAACATGAGACTATACCCACACCTGGTTTATTACAGCCCCTTGCTATTCCTGAAGCTCCTTGGAAAGATATATCAATGGATTTTATTGAAGGTCTACTTAACTCACATGGATTCACTACTATCTGGGTAATAGTAGATAGGCTAACTAAATATGGCCATTTCATACCTCTAAAACACCCTTTCACAGCCACTGATATAGCCCAAGTGTACATTGCCCAGGTCTATAAGTTACATGGATTTCCATCTACCATTGTTTCAGATAGAGATAAACTTTTTGTAAGCCTGTTTTGGCAGTCCCTTTTCAAGCTGATAGGCACTAAGTTACACCTAAGTTCAGCTTACCACCCTCAAAGTGATGGCCAAACTGAGAGATTGAACCAGACCTTGGAATGTTATTTGAGGTGTATGGTTGCACAAAAGCCAGCTGGATGGACTAGGTGGATTCCTTTGGCAGAATGGTGGTACAACACACACTACCATTGTGGACTAAAGACAACCCCATTTGAAGCCCTGTATGGCTACAAACCTCCCTACTTGAATTTTCATCAATTTGGTAGGGTACATGATCCTACTACCAGAAGTTTCTGTCAGGAGAGAGCCAATCAACTGTAATTACTTAAGAAGAATCTTATAGCTGCTCAGTCTCGCATTAAACAGTATGCTGATAAATCTAGAAGTGAGAGGTCTTTCATGGAAGGTGATTTGGCGTATTTGAAAATCAAACCCTATCAGCAAACTACTTTATCTCAGACTAGATATGGAAAATTGTCTCCTAAATACTATGGACCTTATCCTGTGATAGAGAAAATTGGGCAGGTAGCTTATAAGCTTCAGCTGCCTACTAATGCAAGAATCCATCCTGTATTCCATGTATCCTTGTTAAAAAAGAAGATTGGACTTCATTGCTCTAGTTCTCCCACTCTTCCTGAAGTCAGTATTCAGGGACAGCTATTAGGAGTACCTGTGGCTGTGTTAGACAGAAAAATGGTGAAGAAAAATAATGCTGTAGCAGCAGAGGTCCTAGTGCAGTGGTCCAACACCCTACCTACTGAGGCAACATGGGAAGACTGGGAGCAGCTTCATCAAAGGTTTCCACATTTCCAACCTTGAGGACAAGGTGGCTTTTATGGGGGAGAGAATTGTAAGGTTTAGCTGGTATAGTTTAAGCTTGAGTAGTAATAAATGCCTTAAGAGAGTTATTTTTTAACTGATTCCAGCTGATGGTAGTGGAGGGATTTAATTGTCTTTTGGTTTGTTTAGACAAGGATAGATTGGGCTTAGTATTATTAAGGGTAACTTAGTCTTTTCTTCTTATTTTTGTTTTGGTCTCTTGAATGTTGTTGCTGAGCTGGTGAGAGTAGTGAGGTAGGTCTTTATAGTGTGACTTTATTGTGTAAATGGGGGATGTTTTTTGATGAATGATCTGTTTTCCTTCTCTTTTCTTCTGTTATCTTCTGTCCTTTCTCCTGATATCATCCTTCTCTATTAATTCTCTGCTTTCTCTGAATATTCCTTACATGCACATTACTCTGCTCCAGTAGCTAATTACCGATCACTTCCAGTTCCACTGAATTCTACGTTCATGGTAAATATTGTTTGATTTCAGTTTGGGGATAAATTTTTTTTGGGTAATCTATTGTTATTGTGTGAATTTGTTGAAATGAGTTTTACTCGTTAAGTTTCAAGTCTTCCGTGTGCCGGATTTAAAGATCCATTATGTTGTACTTTTGATTTAACTTGAAATTAAGCTCTGTTCAGAACTAGGAAGGATTAAAGGAAGCTTTGTGTGGGTAATGAAGCTTAGAATTCGGGAGTATAAAATAGATCTGACCCGACTGTAATTCGTCTACGGAGTCCAGCGCCGGGATGTGTTCGTCGTAGTACTTTCTGTGATTTCTCATCAAATTACACCGGCAACGCAATGCCGTTACTGAATTCCGGTGAAGATAAGCTCGCCCACCGCTCTCTCCGGCGACAGATCTTGCGCGAGGCCTCCCGATTCCTCCGCAGAGCCAGCGGTCGTCGGATGTTGAGGGAGCCGTCGAAGATGATGGTCAGGGAAACCGCCGCCCAGTAGCTGGAAGAGCGGCAGAGCGATTGGGCGTATTCCAAACCTGTAGTGATTCTCGACTGCAATTAGACTTTCTGTGATTTCTGATGGGAGAGATGAAGACTGAGGAAGAATAAAGGAGAGAAGAGAAAGGCCATGTCATTTTTTTTTTCCTTTTTATTACGTCCACGTCAGCTAATAGGTGAAAATTTTTAGCAGTCGTGAGTCAAATTTGACAGAATGGTCCAATTTAATAATTTTAATTAACTCAGTTAGTTAATTTAAAAAATCAAATATTCAATCGTGTATTCAATAAAACGTGTCAACTTCGGTGCCCAAATCATTAATTTTGCCATAAATAATTTGCTCGTGCATGGCTACGTAAAGGAATTAACTAGTTCTCGCCCAGCATGCTACAACCATATATTTAGCTACAACAAACGATTAATACCTAAAATTCATTTGATTAACACATTGAAATTGTTATGTGTAATTAAGTAGTAAGGATATATTAACAATAACAATCAATCAAAGCATTTTTAAAACACACACATATGAACACACTTAAAAATATTCATTAAATCATGTGCATATATTAAGTGTTAACGCTAAAATCTGTCTGTTCGCCAAATCACTAAACAACAAATTAAAAATCTGACATCTCGTTAAATCATCAAACAACAAACTAAACCCTGCACATGAACAAATAAACATCAAAAACTTGACAATCAGGGTCGCCGGGGGATAACTTCAGTGTGAAAATAAGTACAAGTTATAAACATTAACAATATAGGTATGAAATTACTCTATTATATAAGAGTAAATAATGTTTGTGTACCTTGAACTTGAATTATGGTTATATTTATAACTTAATCATACTGCTTCAATTTACCACGCCCGTACCCGAGTTGAAATAAGAGTCCTACTTAGAGTTTTCTTATAACTGCAATTCCCATGATTGAAGAGGATATTTGTTCCTTAATAATAAGAAGTCAAATATCACAAGTCAATTTGGAGTTTGACCTTTTTAATATCAAACTTCCAATCCGCCAATACAATTTAAAATGAAACTTCCTCTAAATACTATTATAAGTGATTCACAAATGTTCTTTTCTTGTTATGCCAATAAAATTTACTTAATTCTTTTATTTTTTTGCTGGTAAATACTTGATTTTAATTAACTAATCTTTGCTAAATAAGCTAGCTCATTATTAGTTTTTATGTAAAATTAGGGAGCTGCATAATTTATAGAGTGATAATTACTTATCTATATGAAGAAACATTACTTAATGAGTTTCAGTTTAATTAGTATACATTATCTAATATTCGGTTTAGTATGCTTAGCATCATCTTATTTATAGAATTTAAAACTCTCTTTTAACAGAAAACTAGATAATGACACAAACACTTTTCATATGTATTTGTTATAGTTTTCCCTCTCGAACCGAACTTAATTCCAACACTATAAATTCCACCCCTAGTCTCTTGTATTTCCATCCTTCATTAGTATCTACATATATACTAGCCAGTCATGATGAAGGCAAAAGTCTCCTACTTTTCCCTCATTTTCATTTTGCTTTGCTTGAGTTTGTTTTTCGGTCATGGCCTAGCCACTCGCCCTCTATCAACAGAAGAAACAGAAACATCATCATCAACAGCTGCTATTACCCTGAGAATTGGTGGTGGCGGCTACCACACAACCCCATTGTGGCACCACCACTTCCCTTGACATGGCCAAAGCCCGTGAAACCTTGGGTACCACCACCAATTCCGTTGATCTCAAAGCCTCAACCAGGAAAATCTTGGTCCCTACCACCACTTCCGTCATCGATCATGGCCTAAACCAGCAAAACCTTGGGTATCACCACCAATTCCGTCTATCTCAAAGCCTCAACCAGGAAATTCTTGGCCTCTTCCACCACTTCTGTCGTCATGGCCTAAGCCTGGAAAACCTTGGGTACCACCACCAGTTCTGTCTATCTCAAAGCCTCAACCAGGAAAATTTTGGTCTCTTCCACCACTTCCGTCGTCATGGCCTAAGTCAGGAAAATCTTGGGTACGTACCACCACCAATTCCGTCCATCTCAAAACCTCAACCAGGAAAATCTTGGTCTAGCTATTTCACCACTTCCGTCGTCATGGCCTAAATCAGGAAACCTTGGGTCCCACCACCACTTCCGTCGTTCTCATGGCCTAAACCAGAGCAGCCTTGGAAGCCACCACAACTTCCTTGGGCACCTCCTAGAGCTTAAAATTAATGACAGTTGCTTATTGTCGTCGTTAATTGGTTAGTAGTTTTTTAATACATTGTTAGGTAGTTTAGATGCAGCATCTTTCTTTTGTATTTTTCTTCCCTTTTTTTTTACTGGATTTGCATAAGAATATTAGCTAAGATAGATTAGTTAGTCCTGCTAGCTTGTTCTCGTGCATCTCAAGATATCTGATAAAGAATATTTGCTATGGTTGTTTTATATTTTAGTGGGCTGGTGTTCAGATTTCTCTTGAATTTTTTAAAATCTTTAATCTTGTGCAAATGTCTCTTTCTTAATTCAACTTAATTAAAAAAAAATTCTAAATAAAGATTCTATATAACTACCTCATTAATTTTTATTCAATAAATACCGATCATATTCATATTATTCATATTCTTGCAGCTCTAAGTAATCAATCAGTTCAGTATTTATGCAGTTATATCATTTCTTGCATGGCTAAGTAATTAAAAATAGCATTTTATGCACTTGGAGTTGATCCATTTGATACAGAAAGGGATTCTTAAATATGTTCAACAGACTATCTCGTACCCTCAATATACATAAAATTAACTAACCATTTATTATTTATCCATTTTACCTTAATGTTATTATTCATCATAATAGAAGGTGTATACATTTAGTTAGCAAAAACTTAATTTTCAACCATATATTGAATTGAACTATTTTGTTAAACATGTTATCATTGTACAGTTGTACTTAATAACATTCTTTTTTATTTGAGATATTTTGTAATATAATTTATTAATATTTTGAATTAAAGATTAGAACACATTAAAAATTAGGAAAAAAATATATTTATAAGGGTAAACCTTCTTCTTCAGACATGATATATAATTAGCTTGTTACTAGATATATATAAACCCGTGCGTTGCGGCGGAATTATTCATTTTATTACACTACAACAAAAATGCTTATCAGCGACCGCCTATGATCGTAGATGAGTATTAGCGTCCGTATGCGATCGCTGATATTAGTCGCAGGTAATCTGGTCGCTGGATGGACATCAACGACCAATAATAGCGACCGACTTGTTAGCGACCACAATCAGAGACCGAATCCGTCGCTAATATGACTCATGCTGAGTCATTTGTCAGGTGTGACGTGGCACACGTGTCAGGGATCGATAATAGCGACCGCATCGGTCGCTAGTTTCCAAGTAGTTAACGCGGTCGTTGTTACAGTATTAGCGAATGCATGCGGTTGCTGATTGTGACGCCCCCAAAACAGGTATACATCACCCATCTTGAGTCGTCAGATACATGGTACATCAATTCAAATATAACTTAATTATACAACAGTCGTGTAAAATACGACAAAACATAGCTGAGAGTTTAAACAAGAATATTGCCTTCTAGACAATATCCACACTCAATGGTTGTGACGCCCCCAAAATGGGTATATATCACCCATCTTGAGTCGCCAAATACATGGTACAGAATACATTATACAAACGTCATGTAATATACGACAAAACATAGCTGAGAGTTTAAACAGGAATATTGTCTTCTAGACAATGTCCACTCTCAAATAAAGTCCTCATTACATTTATTGTCACACTATTTTATAGAATAGTGAGTACTACTATAACACCATCTCGGACCATCACTCCGTTCCCCGACTAGTCCCGGCTACGTTCTCATTTCTGAAGAGAACAATGAAAGAAAGGGGTGAGCTCAACTAGCCCAGTAAGAAATATTATGACTAAGATAATGTAGGATAAATTATCATTAACCTTCAACAATGTTAAACTAGCAAAATACAATAGACATCAAGTTTAATTGCAGCGGAATAAGCAATCCATTAGAAGAGTCAAGTAGAGCATGATATCTCTACTATATCTTCATGATTTAAAATGTTTTCATCAATTTTTATCATTTGAGACTCGACTTAATAAATAAACCACATCATCGAATCATCCTCGCACTACGGGCCAAGGATATTCATTAAATCATCAATGATCATGATTATACCGAATAATTCCTGGTCATAATCATACCAAAAACTGTCCATCAATGCACTACAGGCCACTGAGGACTTTTACCACATCATTTATAACATTACAGGTCATGATTATACCGAATGATCCCTAGTCATAATCATACTAAGTCTATCTATGCACGTAAGCCAAAGATGACTTTCATCACAATATAAGCATGAGGATGATGACAATGACATAATAATTCAATAAAACAAGTTCAAGAATAAATTTTAAAGATTTATAAGTTAATTTATCCCGAAATCAATTACGCCCAAATTGTCAACATGATAACGCTTTGTGGAGTAAAATTCAAGAATGCTCGGAAGAATATTTCCATGAAAAGATACTGGATGAAGCGCCAATATCCAGGATATTTTACTAATTTCATGGAGTATAGAAGCTAAAACTTTAACCAACTGAGTATAATAGAATATATGAAACTGCAAATGGATTTTCGCCGCCATGCGGTAATCCTCGTGAGATGAGATCATTTCCACAATTTAATAAAGAATGAATACTGAAGGATCATTCACTATGCATGCATAATCCACATAGACATGTTATTCCAATGAATAATAAAGAATGGAATAATGGAAGAATTCACGAGCAGGCATGCGTTAGGCCATGTGAGCAAGTTATTCTCAGCAGAATAATAAAGAATGGAACGTGGTAAATGCGTAATCCTTGATGCATGAGGATATTCCAACTGAATAATAAAGAATGAAACCAGGTCATGCGTAATCCGCACAGACAGGATGTTCCAACAGAATAATAAAAAATGGAACTAGGTCATGCGTAATCCGCACAGATAGAATGTTCCAACAAAATAATAAAGAATAGAATAACAACAGAATTCACCGTACGCGATGCGATAGTAGATGCATGAAAGTTATTCCAATGTAATAATAAAGAATGGAATAATAGAAGAATTTCACCATGTATGCGGTGATTGCATGTATAAAAGTTATTCCAACATAATAATAAAGAATGGAATAACAACTCTTACGAGTATTGAAAGAAAATAACTCTCTTCATGAATACGAAAGAATAATACCCCTTACCTTAGAAGAAACTGAATAACTCTCTTCTTCTTTCTCTCTATAATTTCTCTCTATAATAATTGCTCTAAATCTTTAGTGAATTGGTGAGAAATGAAGGAAGAATGAGCTTCTATTTATAGGAAAATATAGTTTCGATAATTGCACGTTTTGGGGCTCGAAATATTACAGTATAATACCTTCCTCTTTTTATTCATTTTTAATTTAGTCCTGCAATTATCAAACTTGCACCACCTCCCCTAATAGTAAATAATGTGAATCAATAGTTCAATCATGTGAATCAATAGTTATAATCATGTGAAAATACGAATTATAGTATAGTACCTCCATCTATACCTCCATTTTGAACTTAGTCATGCAAGTATTATCAATCTTGCACCAACTCCCCTAATAGTACAAGAATGTGAATCAATAGTACACACATGTGAACAAATAGTTATAATCATGTGAATTAATAACAATTAATTGCTCATTTATTCGATTAATTATCCGACTGGTCAGTATAACTTCCAGACATCAATTAATATCAAAATAAATGTCTATTTCCACTAACACTAATAATTCCAACATAATGGAACTATCAATTTCATCTTTAATCAACACGAACTTATTCGTCATTAATATTATAACTCACAATATTTAACAACCAGGTCGATCACAGGAAAGAAGGGCTTTCTGATAAGGATTTCTCCTTATTGGCGCGCAATTAGATGTCCAAACCTCTCCTTGACTGAACTTCTAGATATTGTAAATATTGCAATTTAATAATATGAATAACTTTATCATCTCAATTATTGATTTAATAATATATCATATTATGCAGATGATACTGTGACAATAATCGAATCAATAATATGAGAGATATGATGCAGCAATTACTATAGCAATAATTGAGTATAATTGAGTGACTTCTCACGTAAGCATCAATAATCAATACCGTGTGCTACTATCCAACCAACGCCAGACATCGTATTTTACTACTAGGGTAGTTCAACGGTTTTAATCGTAAAACTTTCGCTGTTATTTTTATAAAAAGATAATTCTGTCATTTTCTAACTACGACAATACTTCCGTTGTGGGGTCCACCAATGATTGTTCCGTCGTACGAATATTCCCTGTTAAAACGAATATTTCTCGACCAATCGAATATTATATAACCACTTGTTTACTTTGCAAAATTTATAAATATTACCCACAACTATAACATTATATTATATCCACACCATAATATTCAAAAATATATTTTGAGAGAAATTAATCTTTATTCATAAAAGTTGGGGTCTTACAACCTCCCATTCTTATGAAATTTCATCCTCAAAATTAGGGTACGTACCTGGTATATCGAAGAGGTGAGGATATTTTGACTTCATCTCAGATTCTAACTCCCAGGTCATTTTTTCCACATCGTGGTTTCTCCACAAAACTTTGACTTGAGGTATAACCTTGGAGCATAGAATATGATCCTTCTTATCCAAGATTTTAACAGGAAATTCTTCATACGTTAAATCTTTCTCTATCTCGTCTGGTTCTAATTCAGTAATGTGGTTCGGGTCTTTCACATATTTACGTAACATAGATATGTGGAAAACGTTATGAACACGAGACATACTTGGCGGTAAGGTGAGTCTATAGACCACAAATCCTACTCGTTCGAGGATTATAAATGGGCTAATGAATCGAGGATTGAGCTTTCCTCTCTTTCCAAATCTCGTAACTCCTTTCCATGGAGTAACACGTTGTGACGCCCCCAAAATAGGTATACATCACCTATTCTGAGTTGTCAATACAGGGTACAGAAACAACTACAAATTTATTATTACAACAGTAAAACTGTGAGTTTGAATACAAATATTATCTTTTAGACAATATCTATACTCAAATAAATCCTCATCACATTTATTGATACATTATTTTACAAAAATGGTGAGGACTACTAAACAATCCTTTCTAAAACCTTCATTCCATACCCAGAGCTTCGTACTTTCGCTATATTCTCGCCTCGAGAGAAAAATGGAACAAAAAGGAAAAGGGTGAGCTCAACTAGCTCAATAAAGAATATTATGACTAAGATAATATACAACAAATTATCGTTAGTCTTCAACAGGAAAAATATAATAGGATACAATAGACAACAAATTTTAAATCAATATTCGCAGTGAAATAATAATTCATTAGAAGAGTTAAGTAGAGAATGCAAACTACTATCTTCTATGTATGAATTTAAAAGTTCATCGTCTCATCTTTTATCCCCGTAACATCAATCAATATACATCCGAATCAAATATTCATCTTTGCACTACTGGGCCAAAGATATTCATCGATTGGTCATGTTCATTTAAACACTGTTCATCTTTTGCACTACTGGCCAAAGATATTCTTCAGAAATCATTCATCTTTGCACTACTGGCCAAAGATATTCTTAAGAAATCATTCATCTTTGCACTACACAGCCAAAGATATTCCATAATATCATCATTTAAGGCGAGGATGATGAAAAATATTTTTTTTTTAAAGAAAGCGAATCCAATTGAAACAAAATGACAAGGATTAAGGATTAAGGATTCGTACTTGGTTTTATCCACGTCCAAAAATACCTCGTAAATAATCATAGTGGTGTAAAATTCAAGAATGATCAAAACATGGATACAATCGAGTTAGTATCCGAATAGATGTTTTAGACGAAAAGAAGAAATTTTATTTTCTGATTGAATAATGCATCAGTATCGTGAATAGTCTTAGTATCGTGAATAGTAACTCGCTAACACCAAAAGATAGAAATTCCACAAAAACATCTTCACGCTTCATGAATAGTACTCGTGAATAAGTAACTCGTGAATAGTAACTCATGAATAGTAACTCATGAATAGTAACTCATGAATAGTAACCCCGAGCATGAAAAAGTTCCAAATTTGATAAAACTTGAGATCAACATTTCAAAGATAATGATATTGAAGAAATAATATCATTTGAGAAGAAAATAACATCCCTTACCTCGAAAGATCAAGACTTTTAAATTTGAAAACAGGATATAAAGGCTATGACTTGGACTTGCATCAGTATAGCAATACTCAAAGTATACTCAAAATACACACAAGAATACGCTTCGATAATATAGAGAGAAAACTTGATTTACGGTGTGATTTTCAATTCTAACCTAAACACCCTATTTATAGGAAAATGCTTAGAACACCAAAGCGAGAAAATTTAATAAAATATATTATTATTAATAAATTTCCTCGCCTCTTTGGAAATCAGATCCCAACATTTCCCACATGCCAACCTTCTAGAAAGAAATGATAAAAAAACGTTTTCATAAAATAAATAATTAAAACTTACAAAAATCAATTATTTCGGAGCTTCAGAACTTCAATAATTCATAATAAATAGCCCTTTCATCAGAAAATTCGAATCTCGCAAATTTTTATAGGAAATTCAATTCTCTACAACTTTGCAGAAGAAAGTTTTTCCAAATTCCAAATAGAAATTGACCGAAATCCACAAACGATTCGATTTTCTGTGCTATAATCAAATTTCAGTCAATAAATGGGGTCCACCGACATGTTTAACATGTTTTAAACATTTATTGCAACAAAAATACTCTTCCTCCTCGTATACTCATATATCCCACATTCGTTGTAAAAATATCACCGTTAATATATTATTAAAATAATATATTTAAATGAATTATTTTATCGAAAAAGATAAAATATTAATTTTCAACAATTGTCATTTTAAAATTTTCTCCATCTATATCCACATAAAATCAATATTTTCCTCATCATATAAATCAATAATTAATTATTCACAAATAATATTACAGTAATCACAATATCGACATTGTGTGAGGCGGGTTCAAGGAAGAGGGGGCTTTCAATAAGAATTTCTTCTTCTTGGGCGCAATTAGGTGACCAAACCTCTTAGAGGCAGAACTTTCTAGACATTGCCAATAATGTTATCTAATAATATTATTCAGGATAATATGAATTATTGCTTCGATAATGAAAAATTGTGTAATGACAATTATTCAAACAACAAAGAATATAAAATATCAACGCAGAATTATTAACTCGATAAAAATCTTTGAGCGATAATTACCGTAACCATTATTGAGTAGTGTCTTACGTAAGAATCAATAATTGGTGCAATACTGGTAAGCTTCTTGTGTTTTAACCACACGGGTATTTTAACAAAGATAATCTCAGTAATAACTACTGCCGATTATTTTTAAACAACTTATATTTGTCGTTTTCTTCATCCAATCGCTTTCCATTATGGGGCCTACACATGGTCTGCTTGCCGCATTTAATATTCCCAAGCGATTGAATATTCCACGACCAAACGAATATTCCCCGACAACAATGAATATTTTATAACCACTGCTTATTTTGAAATATTTGCGTATTTAACCCTTAACTATCCACATTAATCAAATCAACCCTTACTATTTCAAAATAATAAATAAAGGAAATTCCTTTTTATTTAAAAATTTGAGGGTCTTACAACCTCCCTCCTTATGAAATTTCGTCCTCCTCGAAATTGACGACGATACTGGTGTTTCAAAAGGTGAGGATACCTCGCTTTCATTTCCGCTTCCAATTCCCTGGTCATTTTTCTATATAGCATGATTCCTCCACAAAACTTTAACTTGTGGTATGACCTTTGCGCGTAGGACATGCTCCTTCCTATCCAAGATCTTGACAGGTACCTCCTCATACGTTAAGTCTTTAGCTATCTCGTCCGGTTCTAACTCAATAACGTGGTTCGGGTCTTTCACATATTTACGAAGTACAGATATGTGAAACACATTATGAACACGAGACATACTCGGAGGTAACGCAAGTCTATAGGCTACATTTCCTACTCGGTCAAGAATTTGAAATGGACCAATAAATCGTGGATTGAGCTTTCCTCTCTTCCCAAATCTTGTAACTCCCTTCCATGGAGCAACTCCCAACAAATACATGATCCCTACATTAAATTCCACGTCCTTTCGATGAAGATCCGCATAACTCTTTTTGTCGATCTTGTGCCGCTTTTGTATCGTTGTCGAATCATTTGGATCTTTTTCGGTGAGTCATACGTACTTAACTTTCGGGTCCCAACAATGTTGCTTCACCCACCTCATCCCAACATATTGGAGAAGCGACATTTTCGTCCATATAATGCTTGAATGGAGCCACACCTATACTTGCACGATAAGCTGTTTGTTGTAGGAGAATTCCACCAATGGTAAATACTTATCCCAACTACCCTTGAAGTCACAGGACACGAGTCTTAATAGATCTTCAAGAGTTTGAATAGTCTCTCTCGATTGTCCGTCTGGTTTGGGGATGGTATGCTTAGAACTAAATCGCAAATCCGTGCCCATAGCTTTTTTGCAAGCTAACCCAAAATCTTGAAGTGAATCTTGGGTCACGATCCGAAACTATGGATACGGGCATGCCATGCAACCTCACAATCTCATTCACGTACATACTAGCAAGGCGTTCAAGGAATAAGTCTCCGTGTCGGCAAGAAATGAGCGGAACTTGGTTAATCTATCAACAATAACCCAAATAGCATTGATGCCTTGAGAAACCGTAGGAAGACCCGTAATGAAATCCATAGTAATGTGTTCCCACTTCCATTCCAGGAATCTCAAGTGGTTGCAACGGACCCTTAGGTACAAGATGCTCGCCTTTACACACGACAAGTTAAACACATCGAGATAAACTTTGCAATCTCTCTCTTCATATTGTTCCACCAAAATGTATGTCGAAGATCACGATACATTTTAGTACTTCCAGGATGGATTGCAAATGGCGTATTGTGTGCCTCCATCATAATCTTGTACTTCAAATCGTAGTCGTTAGGAACACAAAGTCTAGAGTGGACTCAAGTATTCCTTCTTCATCAATTCTCGCTTAGGAATAGCTCATTCTTGTACTTTTCTTCTTCATACGCATCGACTCAAGATTCGGTGGCTTGAGCAACCTTAACTTTTTCTATTAAAGTTGGTTCTACGTCGTATACTTGACATCATCGCTTTTCGTTCCGATATGATCTTCTACTCAATGCGTCACTACCACGTTTGCTTTACCAGGATGGTATTGAATAGTGTGGTCGTAGTCTTTCAATAGCTCGAGCCAACGTCACGCCTTGCATGTTGAGTTCTTTTGAGTGAAGAAATATTTAAGGCTTTTATGGTGCGAATATATCTCCACTTTCTCCCCATATAGATAGTGCCTCCATATTTTTAAGCGAAAAGCATTGCGCCGCCAACTCTAGATCATGAGTAGGATAATTCCTCTCATACTCTTTAAGTTGTCGCGAGGCATAGGCTATGACTTTCCCCACGTTGCATGAG
This sequence comes from Panax quinquefolius, assembly GCA_020205615.1. Lineage (NCBI taxonomy): Eukaryota > Viridiplantae > Streptophyta > Magnoliopsida > Apiales > Araliaceae > Panax > Panax quinquefolius. The sequence continues at coordinate 130,036,303 of CM035161.1, forward strand.
AACACATCCTAACCCTTTGCTCAAGCATCATCAGCGTAGATAACAAATCCATCCAAACCGGATGGTATTGTTAGAACAGTGCCGAAATAAGTCTCCTCTTAAGCTCTTGGAAACTTTTCTCGCATTCTTCGCTCCAAACGAATTTTGTATCCTTCGGTTAAGTTTGAGTTAATGGAGTAGCGATTCTAGAAAACCCTTCCACGAATCTCCGATAATAACCAACTAAGCCCAAAAGCTACGTCTTGATCACCACCGACTTGGTTGCTCCCAACTTTTGTATCGCTTCAATCTTGGCCGGATCAACAGATACTCCATGTTTCGACACCACGTGCCCAAGGAATGCTACTTCCTCAAGCCGAACTCGCATTTCTTCAATTTGGCATATAGTTGGTTTTCACGAAGCCTTTGGAGTACCAACTTCAAATGGTGCTCATGATCTTCACGACTTTTGGAATATATTAGGATGTCATCAATAAAACAACAACGAATTGATCCAAATATTCCTTGAATACTCGGTTCATCATATCCATGAAAGCCGTAGGAGCATTAGTTAGTCCAGAAAGACATGACTAAGAATTCATAATGCCCATACCGAAGTTCGAAGGCGGTCTTTGGAATATCCTCGATTCTAATCTTCATTTGATGATATCCGTAAGCGAAGATCAATTTTGAAAAGAATTGTGCTTGCAATTGGTCAAACAAGTCATCAATACGAGGTAGAGGATACCTATTCTTGATGGTGACATGGTTCAATTCCGATAGTCAATACAAAAGTCGCATACTCCCGTCTTTCTTCTTTACAAATAAAGCAGAGCACCCCAAGGAGATGTACTTAGGACGAATGAAACCAATGTCCAACAATTCTCGTAGTTGGACCTTTAACTCTGAAGTTCAATAGAGCCATTCGATATGGGGTTTTAGAAATGGGCTTTGTGCAAGGTTCAAGATAAATAAAAATTCAACTTCACGTTACGGGGTAGACCAAGGAAGTTCTTCAGAAATACGTCGGAAAGTCAATAACAACGGGAATATTATTTAAATTTGGCGTGTCTTTATTCAAATCCATAACATGGGCTAAGAAAGCTTGACATCCGTTTTTCAATAAACGAATAGCTTTATGATTAGATATGGCGTTGATTGATTTTAATGGTTTAGTTGCTTGAATTGCATAACAAAGTTGGTTAGGAATATGAAAACTAACAACCTTACGAAAACAATCAATTTTGGCATGATGAGTAGTTAACCAATCAATCCCTAAAATCACATCAAAAGCAAGTATCTTTAAAGAGATAAGGTCAACGGTGTAAGGTGATGGTGCCAACTTGAATCAAACAAGATTTATAAGCGATGGATGTGATGAAGGTTTCTCTAACGGAGTTTCCACAGATAGGTCAAAGTCTAATTTCTCCCGAGTCAAGTTTAAGCGTTGAGCACATGCGGGAGAGATAAATGAATGGGTAACCGGTATCAAGTAAGGTATAAACTTCGCAAGAATTTATAAATAGCTTTTACCGTGATCACCTCGTTTGGGTTCCTCGCATTATGACCGAATACAACAAACGCTTCTTCCGGAATCGTTGACTTTGACTTTTTCCGATAGTCTTTTGAGTCACCGTCCCCATTGAACTAGGTTTCGCCATTGTATAATCTCGAGCGATATGTCCTTCCTTTCCACAATTATAGCATACCTTGATTTGTTGTGGGCGGTTTGGTGATATGTCCCTCTTTTCCGTGATTTGTAGCATATATGGACCGGTGGTCGTTCTCCTCCCTTAGAACCCGATTCTTCACCAAGATCGTCATCTTCACATGGTCGTTGTTAAATCTCCTCTTTTTAAAATCTCCTCCTCGACTCGCTTCTTCTATTTTCATGGCCATTATTACCACCAGAGTGGTTACCATTTCTGTCGTCTGTTTCTTTCTCCATGAGTTATCATTATTACATTATTTCGCTATCTACGTCACGATCACGGTTGTGGTCCTCACTTGACCGTACTCGTTATCTCATTTCTAATAATTGAGCCACATTTACAACATCTGAATAAAGAGAAAATTTATGAGAAATGAGATATTGACGTATCTGGGGTTTCAAACCTCTAAGAAACATCCGCGTCATCGTTCCTCATTCTCCACCAAATGAGGTTCAAACACGGATAACTCGCAAACTTTGCCTCGTCTTTGAGACACCGTCATGTTGTTTTGTTCAATCGATGAACTCCACTTCCTTCCGTATAGCGAACACTTTCGGGAAAGTATTTGTCATTAAATAGCTTTCAAACGTCTCCCGAGACATCTTTGAGTGCATTTGGATGGTACGCTTCATGAGACTCCCACCAGTGAGTCCGCCTCGCCACGGAACATAAAGGTGGCGAATGGAACCTTCTGTTCTCCGTGCACCCCAAGACATCGAATATCTTGGTAATTTGCTTGACCCATGTTTCCGCTTATGATCGGATCCGGCTTTCCCTTAAATTTCGGTGGTCCCAACTCTTTGAATCGCTTGCATTTTGTGACAACCCGTGAATTGTTATCATTTCTCCTCAGTATTTTGAACACGAGTCTCCTCGCCTAATTTTGCATGAAGCGCAAAAACTTCTAAACATCCCCTCGTTCATCATCGCTTTCAATGGTGTTGTTCACGGGAGGAACATTGCCGACTGTTGTTACGCGTTCTCCTCGTTGGTGAGTCTGAGGCATCTCCACGGTCTCATTTCCATTGTTAATATTCTCGGTCGACATTCTCAAATCTTGTCATAAAACAAGGGTTAATTAAGGAAATCAATATATCACATAATATCCCTATATATCTTGACCAACTAACAAATAAGCTTAGGTAGGACACACTTAGCGAAGGATTTACTCGTCTCTCCCTTGCGCCCCCAAAATTAGGTATACATCACCCATCTTGGGTGACACTTACATAGTAGTGCGAATTTAAAAACAACTTATTAACATAAGCGCCGGTGTACAATACGACATAAGCGTGAGTTTAAATACAAATATCGTCTACTAGATATTATACAAACTCAAATAAAAAGTCCTCATTACAGATTATTATCACACTATTTTTTTACGAGAATAGTGAGGACTACTAATGCTTATCTTGAGGACCATCACTTTCGTTTCCCAGGCTTCGTCCGGCTATATTATCATTTCACGAGAAACGGTGAAAGAAAGGGTGAGCTCAACTAGCCCGAAGAAATATTATGACTAAGATAATGCGAGAATAAATTATCAATAGTCTTGATAATGTTAAAGCGATAAAATACAATAGACAACCGGTTTAAGCTGCGGTGAATATCATGATCCATTAAAAAGTCAAGTAGAAAATAAAGTCTACTATCTTTTAGGTTTTAAAAGGTTTTCATCTTTGTTTTATATTTGAGACTCGACTTTAATAAATATTTCACATCATCGAATCACCCCCACACTTTTCTGCCGAGGATATTCTTTAGTATCACGACCACAATTATTCATGCACTACGGGCCGAGAATATTTGTGTATTCATTAATGGTCATGATCATGCCAACAAGCGTCCATCGATGCACTACTGACCTTTGAGGATTTTTATCACATCATTTGTAACATTACGGTCATGATTACAACCGAATAGTCTCTGGTCATAATCATACCAAGTCCATCTATGCACTACTGCCACGAGATGACTTTAAAAAAAAAATATAAACATGAGGATGATGACAATGATATAAGAATTCAATAAAACAAGTTCAAGAATTATTTTATCCGAGGAATTATTAACGTCAAATTGTCAACATGATCTTTGTTTTTGTAGAGTAAAATTCAAGAATGATCGGAAGAATATTTCCATGAAAAGATCTTTGGATGAAACGCAAATATCGAGGATATTCTACTAATTTCATGGAGTATAGAAGTCAAAGTTTTAACCATTTGGGTATAATAAAGAATGGAATAACAAAAGAAATCACCGTGCATGCGATAAGCCTTGCAGACATGAGTTATTCAAGCGAGAATAATAAATAACGGAACGAAGTCGGTGAAATTCACGCAAGCGGGATGTTCAACGAGAATAATAAAGATGGAACCGGATCCGGTGTAAAAACACAGATAGGATATTCAGCGAGAATAATAAAAGCGGAACCGGTTAGGTGTAAAATAATAAAGACAGGATGTTTCAGCGAGAATAATAAAAGAAGAATGTCACCAAGTAAAAAAACACTTAGACGAGGATGTTCCAAGCAGAATAATAAAAAGCGGAACCCGGTCGGTGTAAAAAACACGCAGACGAGGATGTTCCAGCAGAATAATAATAAAAAGCGGAACCGGTCAGGTGTAAAACACATGAACAGGATGTTCCAGCAGAATAATAGAAGAATGTCACCAAGTATAGGGTAAACCACTTATCTGAGTTATTCCAAGAATAATAAGCGATGGAATAACAACAGTTCTCTTCATGAATAAGAAGAATAACACCCTTACATTTGGTAGGAGATTGAATATTATGAGCGGTGTAGTAACAAAATACTCTCTTCTTCTTTCTCTCTTATTCTCTCTATACTTTCTCTCTCTATAGCTTGAATGAATTAAGTGAAAAATAATGAAGCCCTAGGCCTCTATTTATAGAAGATTTCTAGCTTAGCTTTTCTTAGATGTGAAAAGGCGAGTGGGCTTATTTGGTTTGGCCTTTGTAATGTGAAGCGACAAGTGGTTCGGCCTTTTGTAATGTGAAGCGACAAGTGGTTCGGACGTCGGTAAAGGTAATTACTATTAACGAAGGTAAATACTATTGTGAAGGTAAATACTATTCACAAGGGTAATTACTATTATTGTGAAGGTAATTACTATTAGCGAAGGTAAATACTATTCACAAGGGTAATTACTATTGGCGAAGGTAATTACTATTGGCGAAGGTAAATACTATTCACAAGGGTAATTACTATATGGCGAAGGTAATTACTATTGTGAAGGTAAATACTATTGTGAAGAGACTCTTAGATGATGACATATGAGGCCCCCATAAAATAATCAAACTTACCACAAATCATTTTTTTCATCAACACATATTTAATCTTTCAACAATTATTAATCATTTTATAACTTGTCGTCTCAATTATTGATTTAATACTATAACATATTATACGAGATGATCTTGTGACAATAATTGAATCAATAATATAAGAGATATATGATCGACAATTCTTTGTAGCAATAATTGAGCATAGGTGAGTGACTTCTCACGTAAGCATCGATAATCAATCTGAGTGTGCTACTATGCGACCACAGCGTATTCTTGTACTTTTACCATAGGGTAGTTCAGCGGTTTTAACGGTAACACCTCGTAGTTATTTTATAAAATATTTTTGTCGTTTTCTCAATCAAACAATAATTATGTTGTGGGGTCCACTGATGATTGAGCCATTATGCGAATATTCCCTAACAAAAGAATATTCCCAGACCAAACGAATATTTTATAACAACTTGCATACTTTGCAAAATTTATAAATATTACCCACAACTATAACATTATATCAAATTTATTCCATAATATTCAAAAATAATATTTATAGAAAAATTCATCTTTATTTATAAAATTTGGGGTCTTACAACCTCCCTTCTTATGAAATTTAGCCCTCGAAATTAGAAGTGCGTACACTGGTATGTCGAAGAGGTAAGGATACCTTGATTTCATTTGATTCTAACTCCCAAGTCATTTCCTCAACATCGTGGTTCCTCCACAAAACTTTGACTTGAGGTATAACCTTGGGGCGTAGAATATGTTCCTTCTTATCAAAATTTGAGCAGGAACCTCTTCATACGTCAAATCTTCCGCTATTTAAATAGGTTCTAACTTTCGATAATATGGTTCGGGTCTTTCACATATTTACGTAACATAGATATGTGAAAAGCGTTATGAACACGAGACATATTTGGCGGTAAAAGCGAGTCTATAGGCCACGGTTCCTACTCGATCGAGGATTAAAATGGATAGATGAATCGAGGGTTAAGTTTTCCTCTCTTTCCAAATCTTGTAACTCCTTTCCATGGAGCGACTCTTAACAACACATGATCTCTATATCGAATTCCCGTCCTTTCGATGAAGATCGGCATAACTCTTTTATCGATTTTGTGAGGTTTTTATCGTTGTCGGATCGTTTGAATCTTTTTCCGTAGTCATACGTACCAACTCGGTCCCAACAACGTTGCTTCACCCACCTCATCCCGACATCTTTGGAGAGCGACACTTTCTTCCATCCTAACGCCTCGAATGGAGCCATGCGATACTTGCTTGATAAGCTGTTGTTGTAGGAAAACTCCACCAATGGTAAGAACTTGTCCCAACTCCCTTGAAATCAAGGACACGAGTCTTAATAGATCTTTAAGAGTTTGAATAGTCCTCTCCGATTGTCCGTCAAATGCGAGGATGATATGCCGAAGCTAAATAAATCGAAAGTCTGTGCCCATAGCTTTTTGCAAACTAACCCAAAATCGTGAAGTGAATCTTGGGTCTCGATCGAAACTATGGATCTGGCATACCATGCGGTCTTACAATCTCGTTTATGTACATCTGAGCAAGGCGTTCAAGTGTATAAGTTTCTCGTATCGGTAAGAAATGAAGCGGACTTGGTCGACCTATCAACAATGACCCAAATCGCATCGATGCCTTGAGAAACCTTAGGAAGGCCGTGCTTGAAATCCATGGTAATGTGCTCCCACTTCCATTACGGAATTTCAAGTGGTTCTGATGGACCTTTTGGTACTTGATGCTCGCTTTAACTTCGTTGACAAGTTAGACACCTTGAGATAAGCAGTACGCTATCTCTCTCTTCATATTGCTCCACCAAAATGTATAGCGAATATCATGATACATTTGGTACTCCCGAGATGGATTGCAAATGGTGTGTTGTGTGCCTCCATCATGATATTATACTTTAAATCGGGGTCGTTAGGAAACAAAGTGCGGAGTTGACTCAAAGTATTCCTTCTTCATCGATTCTTGCTTCGGCGATAGCACCTTCTTGCACTTTCTTCCTCATACGCATCGGCTCAGTGCGTAGCAAGCGACTTTAACTTTATCAATTAAAGTCGGTTCTACTCGTATACTCGCTATCATCACATGCGTCGTCCACAGGTCTTTTAATTATCTCCATCCTTTGCAAGTCACACAAAATGGGCCTTTGCGTTGACAATATCTCCTTTTCGTACTTGCATATGATTTTCTACTCAATAAATCGTCGGCTACCACGTTCGCTTTTCGAGGATGGTATTGGATGGTATGATCATAATCTTTCAGCAGTTCAAGCCAACGTCGTCGTTTATCGCATGTTGAGTTCCTTTTGAGTGAAGAAATATTTGAGGCTTTTATGATCCGTAAAGATCTCCACTTTCTCCCCATACAAGTAATGCCTCCAAATTTTAAGTGCAAAGACAACAGCTGCCAACTCTAGATCATGAGTAGGATAATTCCTCTCATATTCTTTGAGTTGTCATGAGGCATAGGCTATTACTTTTCCATGTTGCATGAGAACACATCCCAACCCTTTGCGAAGCATCTTTGTAGATGACAAATCCCTCGAGGCAGGATGGTATTGTCGAGCAGTCTTTGAAATAAGTCTCCTCTTGAGTTCTTGAAAACTCTTCTCACATTCTTCGCTCAATAGAACTTTGTATCTTTCAAAGTTAAATTTGAGTCGATGGAATAGCGATTCGAGAAAATCCTTCCACGAATCTCGATAATAACCATGACTAAGCCAAGAAAGCTACGTACTTGGTCAGCGATTTAGGTTGTTCCCGACTTTGAATAGCTTGATCTTTCTTTGGGTCAACGGATATTCCATGACTTGATACCGCGTGCCCAAGGAATGCTACTTCTTGAGCCGAACTCGCATTTCTTCAACTTGGCATAAAGCTTATATTCACGAAGCTTTTGGAGTGTCGACCTCAAGTGTTGCTCATGATCTTCACGGCTTTTGGAATAAATAAGGATGTCATCAATAAAGGCGACCACAAAGTGATCTAAATATTCCTTGAATACTCGGTTCATCATATCCATGAAGGCGGCGGGAGCATTAGTCGATCCAAAGGACATGACTAGGAATTCATAATGCCCGTCTTAGGAGTTACGAAAGCCGTCTTTGGAATGTCGGTGGTTCTAATCTTCAATTGGTGATATCCGGAGCGAAGATCAATCTTTGAAAAGAATTTGGCTCCTTGCAAGTTGGTCAAACAGGTCATCAATACGTGGCAATGGATACCTATTTTTGATGGTGGCGTGATTGACTCCCGATAATCAATACAAAGTCGCATACTCCCATCTTTCTTCTTCACGAATGAGAGCAGGAGCACCCCGAGGAGAAGTACTAGGGACGAATAAAGCCGATGTCTAACAATTTCTGCGGTTGGGTCTTTAACTCACGAAGTTCAATAGAGCCATTCGATATGGGGCTTTGGAAATAGGTTTTGTCTGCGGGTTCAAAGGTCGATACAAAATTCAATTTCACGCTACGGGGTAGGCAGGGGAAGTTCTTGAGGGAATCGTCGAGAAATTTATTAACAATAGGAATATCGTTTAAAAGCGGCGTATTTTATTTAAATCGTGACATGAGCTAAGAAAGCTTGACATCCGTTTTTAATAAGCGAATAGCTTTATGGCTTGAGAGATGACCGTGATTGATTTTAATGGTTTGGTCGTTTGAATTCGCATAATAGGTTGATTAGGAATATGAAAGCTAACAACCTTACGAAAACAATCAATTTTTGCATGATAAGTAGTTAACCAATCAATCCCTAGAATCACGTCAAATGCAAGTATTTTTAATGAAATAAGATCGACGGGTAATGTGAGGGTACCGATTTGAACCAAACAAGACTTATAAGCGATTGGATGTAATGAAGGTTTCTCCCAGCGGAGTTTCCACGAGATAAGTCAAAGTCTAATTTCTCGAGTCAAATTTAATCGATGGCGCCAAGTAGGAGAAATAAAAGAATGGGTAGAACCGGTATCAAATAAAGTATAGACTTCATTAGAGTTTATGATAAGCTTACGTGATGACCTCATTCGGATTCCTTGCTCTTTGGGAGGTCACAACAAATGCTCTCTCCTTACTTCTAGGTTTTGAATTTTACGGGATGGCCTTTGGTGCCTCCATCCTAATTGAATTTGTCTTGATGATGACAAAAATCGAGCTAAGTGACCTTCTCTTCCACAATTATAACATGCTTTTGAATGGCATGGCCGTGATTTGGGTGATGTGTCCCTCTCCTCGCATTTGAAGCATATGATAGGTGGTCTTTCTCCTTCCTTAACAATGGGTCTTTGGTCTTGGCGTCTTTCCATCATTGTTGAATCTCCTTTTCTTGAAATGTCCATTCTTATTGTTTTGTACGATTACCACCAAAGTGGTTACCATATCGGCTTTATTGATTCCCTCACGCTTGTTGTCACCGCCTCGATGACTATTCTCATTTGGTATTATAATTTTTAAATTGCTCTCTTTTAGTTGCGTTGACTCATTATCGCGCTCCACTAAGCGAGCCTATTTACAACATCTGAATACAAACCACGGTTTATGAGAAATAAGATGTTGGCGTATCTCGACTTCAAACCTCTTAAAAACATTGGCGCCATTCTCTCTTCATTATCCACCAGTGGGGCCATAAACCGTGATAACTCACAAATTTTGCCTCGTATTGCGACACGGTCGTATTGTTTTGTTCAACTTGATAAACTCCACCTCCTTCGTATGGCGAATACTTTCGGGAAAGTATTTGTCGTTGAGCGACTCTGGAACTTCTCCCAAGATATCTTGATGATGCAATTTGGTTGAGTACGTTTTACCGATTCCCCGATAATCCGCCTCTCGCATAACATAAAAGCGTGAAAGGAACCTTTTGCTCCTCGGAGCATCCCAAGACATCAAATATCTTGGTAATCTGCTTTATCCATGCTTTCCAGCTAGAAGTGGTTTTGGCTCTCCCTTAAACTCGGTGGTCCCAGCTCCTTAAATTGTTTAGCGGTGACCGCTAGAGAGTTTTTCGTGTTTCCACCTACGTTTTGGGCGAGGAGTCGCTCTGCTTTCTTTGTTGCATAAATTGCATAAAGCCTACGAACATTTGATCATTCGTCATTTGGTCGGTGTTGTTGTTTGCATGAGGATTATCGCCTTCACGATGCACATTATCACGATTATTGATATGTGGTGAATCAACAATCGCTGCGCTCCATTGCTATTCTCAACATTCTCGGATGTCATTTTGAATCTTGCCACAAAACAAAAGGTTAATTGACATGTAACAAATTATCCCTATCTTACGACCAACCAATAAAATATCACATAAACTTAGGTAGGTCATACTAGCGAAGGTATTCCCGTCTCTCTCCCCTCTAGTACTATTCTCACATCTTAGCGAGGATCATATCCTAAGCTCACGATACCAAGCTGTAACTCTGGACACCCCAAAATTAGGTATACATCACCCATCTTGGGTGACACTTACGAAGTGCAAATTTAAAAACAACTTATTAACATAGCAAAATTAGGTATATATCACCCATCGTCGACACTTACATAAGCATGTAATTTAAAACAACTTTTAAATACAAATATCGTTTAAATACTAGATATTACTACAAACTCAAATAAAAAGTCCTCATTACAGATTATTATCACACTATTTTACGAATAGTGAGGACTACTAATGCTATCTTGAGGACCATCACTCGTTTCCCAGGCTCGTCCCAACTATATTATCATTTCACGAAGAAAGCGGTGAAAGAAAGGGTGAGCTCAACTAGCCCGGAAGAAATATTATGACTAAGATAATGCGAGAATAAATTATCAATAGTCTTGATAATGTTAAAGCGATAAAATACAATAGACAACCGGTTTAGCTGCGGTGTGAATATCTGATCCATTAAAAAGTCAAGTAGAAAATAAAAGTCTACTATCTTTTAGGTTTTAAAGGTTTTTCATCCTTTGTTTATAATTTGAGACTCGACTTTAATAAATATTTCACATCATCGAATCACTTACACTTTTCTGACGAGGATATTCTTTAGTATCACGACCACAATTATTCATGCACTACGGGCGAGAATATTTGTGTATTCATTAATGGTCATGATCATGCCAACATTTGTCCATCAATGCACTACTGACCCTGAGGATTTTTACCACATCATTTGTAACATTACGGTCGTGATTACGCCACGAATAGTCTCTGGTCATAATCATACCAAGTCCATCTATGCACTACTGAGGCCACGAGATGACTTTAAAAAAAATATAAACATGAGGATGATGACAATGATATAAGAATTCAATAAAACAAGTTCAAGAATTATTTTATCCGAGGAATTATTAACGTCAAATTATCAACATGATCTTTGTTTTGTAGAGTAAAATTCAAGAATGATCGGAAGAATATTTCCATGAAAGATCTTTGGATGAAACGCAAATATCAAGGATATTCTACTAATTTCATGGAGTATAGAAGTCAAAGTTTTAACTTATTTGGGTATAATAAAGAATGGAATAACAAAAGAAATCACCACCATGCGATGCGATAGCCGCATGCATGACGAGTTATTCAGCGAGAATAATAAATAACGGAACGGTCGAAAGGTGAAATTCACACGCAAGCGAGGATGTTCCAACGAGAATAATAAAGATGGAACCGGATCCGGTGTAAAACACACGATAGGATATTCAGCGAGAATAATAAAAGCGGAACCGGTCCGGTGTGTAAAACACATGAGCGAGGATGTTCAACAGAATAATAGAAGAATCAAAGAGGGTAAACCACTTGTAGGTGTTAAAATAATAAAAAGCGGAACCGGAATGGATGTTCCAGCGGATGTTCCAGCAGAATAATAATAAAAAAGCGAAACCGGTCGGGTGTAAAAAACACATGACAGGATGTTCCAGCGAGAATAATAGAAGAATGTCACCAAGTATAGGGTAAACCACTTATCTGAGTTATTCCAGCAGAATAATAAGCAATGGAATAACAAGCAGTTCTCTTCATGAATAAGAAAAGAATAACACCCCTTACATTTGGTAGGAGATTGAATCTTTGCTTTGACGGTGTAGTAACAAAATACTCTTCTTCTTTCTCTCTTATTCTCTCTATACTTTCTCTCTCTATAGCTTGAATGAATTAAGTGAAAAATAATGAAGCCCTAGGCCTCTATTTATAGAAGATTTCTAGCTTAGCACTTTACTTAGAGTGTGAAAAAGCGAGTGGCAAGTAAAGCTATTTGGTTTGGCCTTTGTAATGTGAAGCGACAAGTGGTTCGGCCTTTGTAATGTGAAGCGACAAGTGGTTCGACGTCTGGTAAAGGTAATTACTATTAACGAAGGTAAATACTATTGTGAAGGTAAATACTATTCATAAGGGTAATTACTATTGACGAAGGTAATTACTATTGTGAAGGTAAATACTATTCACAAGGGTAATTACTATTGTGAAGGAAGGTAAATACTATTCACAAGGGTAATTACTATTGTGAAGGTAATTACTATTGTGAAGGTAAATACTATTGTGAAGAGACTCTTAGATGATGACATATGAGCCCCCATAAAATAATCAAACTTACCACAAATCATTTTTTTCATCAACACATATTTAATCTTTCAACAATTATTAATCATTTATAACTTGTCGTCTCAATTATTGATTTAATACTATAACATATTATACGGATGATCTTGTGACAATAATTGAATCAATAATATAAGAGATATGATGCGACAATTCTTTGTAGCAATAATTGAGCATAGGTGAGTGACTTCTCACGTAAGCATCGATAATCAATCGTAGTATTACTCTTATCTACGACCAGCGTATTCTTGTACTTTTACCACCGGGTAGTTCAGCAGTTTTAACGGTAACACCTCGTAGTTATTTTTTATAAAAATATTTTTGTCGTTTTCTCAATCAAGCAATAATTACATTTGTAGGGTCCACTAATGATTGAGCCATTATGCGAATATTCCCTAACAAAAGAATATTCCCAGAGCCAAACGAATATTTTATAACAACTTGCATACTTTGCAAAATTTATAAATATTACCCACAACTATAACATTATATCAAATTTATTCCATAATATTCAAAAATAATATTTATAGAAAAATTCATCTTTATTTATAAAAAGTGAGGGTCTTCTGATGTAAACAACTACAACTTTTTATTATTACAATGAAGAAAGCGTGAGTTTGAATACAAATATTATCTTCTAGACTCAAATAAATCCTCATCACATTTATTGATACATTATTTTACAAAAATGGTGAGGACTACTAAACAATCCTTTCTAAAACCTTCATTCTATACCCCAGGCTCGTACTTCATTATATTCTAGCCTCACGAGAAAAATGGAACAAAAAGGAAAAGGGTGAGCTCAACTAGCTCGATAAAGAATATTATGACTAAGATAATATACAACAAATTATCGTTAGTCTTCAACGAGGAAAAATATAATAGAATCTGATAGACAACAAATTTTAAATCAATATTCATGATGAAATAATAATTCATTAGAAGAGTTAAGTAGAGAATGCAAACTACTATCTTACATGTATGAATTTAAAAGTTCATCGTCTATCTTTTTTATCCTGTAACATCAATCGATATACATACGGAATCAAATATTCATCTTTGCACTACTGAGCGAAAAGATATTCATCGATTAGTCATGTTCATTTAAACACTGTTCATCTTTTGCACTACGGCCAAAGATATTCTTGAAATCATTCATCTTTGCACTACTGGGCCAAAGATATTCTTAAGAAATCATTCATCTTTGCACTACGGGCCAAAGATATTCCATAATATCATCATTTAAGGCGAGGATGATGAAAATATTTTTTTTTTTAAAAAGCGAATCCGGTGAAACAAAATGACAAGGATTAAGGATTAAGGATTAGTACTTGGTTTTATCCACGTCCAAAATACCTCAAAAATAATCATAGTGGTGTAAAATTCAAGAATGATCAAAACATGGATCAATCAGAAGTTAGTATCCGAGAATAGATGTTTTAGACGAAAAGAAGAAATTTTATTTTTAAATTGAATAGTATCAGTATCGTGAATAGTGCCGTATCGTGAATAGTAACTCAGACACCAAAAGATAGAAATTCCATAAAAACATCTTCACGCTTCATGACTTAATGAATAGTACTCGTGAATAGTAATCGTGAATAGTAACTCATGAATAGTAACTCATGAATAGTAACTCATGAATAGTAACCCCGACATGAAAAAGTTCCAAATTTGATAAAAACTTGGATCAATATTTCAAACATAATGATATTGAAGAAATAATATCATTTTGAGAAGAAAATAACATCCCTTACCTCGAAAGATCAAGATCTTTAAATTTGAAACAGGATATGATATATATGACTTGGACTTGCCGTATAGCAATTCTCAAAGTATACTCAAAATACTCACAAGAATAAACTCGATAATATAGAGAGAAAACTTCGGTTTACGGTGTGATTTTCAATTCTAACCTAAGCACCTATTTATAGGAAAATGCTTTAGAACACCAAAGCAGAAAATTTAATAAAATATATTATTATAAATAAATTTCCTACGCCTCTTTGGAAATCAGATCCCAACATTTCCCACATGCCAACCTTCTAGAAAGAAATGATAAAAAACGTTTTTCATAAAATAAATAATTAAAACTTACAAAAATCAATTATTTTGGAGCTTCAGAACTTCAATAATTCATAATAAATAGCCCTTTCATCAGAAAATTCGAATCTCGCGAGTTTTTATAGGAAATTCAATTCTCTACAACTTTGCAGAAGAAAGTTTTCCAAATTCCAAATAGAAATTGGACCGAAATCCACAAGCGGGCGATTTTTGATTTATAATCAAATTTTAGTCAATAAATGGGGTCCACCGACATGTTTAACATGTTTTAAACATTTATTGCAACAAAAATACTCTTCCTCCTCGTATACTCATATATCCCACATTCGTTGTAAAAATATCACCGTTAATATATTATTAAAATAATATATTTAAATGAATTATTTTATCAGAAAAAGATAAAATATTAATTTTCAACAATTGTCATTTAAAAATTTTCTCCATCTATATCCACATAAAATCAATATTTTCCTCATCATATAAATCAATAATTAATTATTCACAAATAATATTCTGAGAATCACAATATGATGACCAGCAGGCGGTTCAGGAAAGGGGCTTTCGATAAGAATTTCTTCACTTTTTGGCGCTTGATTAGGTGACCAAACCTCTCCTTAGGCAGAACTTTCTAGACATTGCCAATAATGTTATCTAATAATATTATTAGGATAATATGAATTATTGCTTCGATAATGAAAAATCTTGTGTAATGACAATTATTGAAACAACGATAATATAAAATATCAACGTGACAATTATTAACTCAATAAAATATTGAGCGATAATTACGTAACCATTATTGAGTAGTGCCTTCTTACGTAAGAATCAATAATTGGTGCAAATCACAGCAAGTGCTCTTCTTGTGTTTTAACCCACCGGTATTTTAACGATTAATACTTGGTAACAACTTCTGTAGTTATTTTTAAACAACTTATATTTGTCGTTTTCTTCATCCAATCGCTTTTCAGTTATGGGGCCCACACAAATTTTGCTTGTCGTAAATACGAATATTCCAAGACGATACGAATATTCCACGACCAAACGAATATTCCAAACAACAATGAATATTTTATAACCACTTGCTTATTTTGAAATATTTGCGTATTTAACCCTTAACTATCCACATTAATCAAATCAACCTTACTATTTCAAAATAATAAATAAAGAAAATTTTTTTATTTAAAAATTTGGGGTCTTCTTCTTACACGTAACAACACATGATCTCTCAATATTGAATTCCATGTCTTTTCAATGAAGATCAAGATAACTATTTTATCGATCTTGTGATGTTTTTATACGTTGTGATCGGATCGTTTGAATCTTTAAAATCATACGTCAAATCCTCCGGTCCCCAACAACGTTGCTTTACCCACCTCATCGCAAAGATTTGGAGAATGACACTTTCTTCCATACAACGCCTCAAATGGATACGTATTATCTTGTTAGGTTTGTAATATTCATTGTAATATGCAATCAAATTGCAAAATAATGTGAGCGTGTAAAAATCGAGTTTAAAAATTTACAAACCATATATACGGATCACCCTTTATGCACAATTATTAATTAAGCGAAAAGATAAAGAATAAATCATACCCTTGAAGATCGAGCTTCCTCGGTACAAGTTCACCTCAAATCCTTTCGCGTTCGATCTTGAATCCACCGGGTTTGGTTCCTTCCTTTGATCGGCGTTAGCCACCCAAATGTTTGGCCTCAGGGTGATCCACGAGGAAGAAGAAAAATTCAAGAAGAAGGGTGGTTGGCTCAAACCCTAGTTTTCTATCTCTATAGAAAAGGTGTACTCTCTCCAACAAATTGGAATTATGTCGTATGTTGTAAAAAAGTCAACAAACCCTACACCCATAATAAGACTCCTCTTATTTATAGATGTGGGCAACCCACCTTAACAATTAAGGAATTGGGATTTATTTAATTAATTAAATTCTTTTAATTAATTAAGCTCCCTAATCTTATTAGGGATAATTAATTAAACTCCTTTAACTAATTTTCCTTCTAATCAATTAGGAATAAATGAAGTACTTATATTAAATTAATTCCTAAACTCTTTTAGAAATTAAAATAATAATAATTGTAATAATATTAATAAGACTCCTCTTATTAATTTATATTTAATATTTCTAAAATATTAAATAATAAATATTAAGCTATTTAATTTATTCTATCACTATAGATTAAATTAAATATACTTAACTTTATATTATTACGATTATGCCATTAACTTCTTAAATAATTATTCTTCCTTTTATGGTGTGACCCTTTAGGTTCTCCATATTAATAGGTTGTGAATAAATCAATTAGAACAATTCTAATCTTATTTAAATAAATAAATTAAATAATTAATTTATTTAAATAAATAATATTTATTCTGATAGGGATAAGCCTCCTAGCGATCAGCGACTTTCCGGATAATATAGATTTCAACATTAATCATAAAAGAACCTTTGAGTAAATAGTTAAAATACAATTCAATCCTTCCACCATCTGATGTCCCGATTAAATATAAGACATGGAATTCTTTGTCGAGTCTTATTTTATTTAATTATATGTATTTCGATCCTTAAATGCACTGACTCAAATAATGCAAATTAGAAACTCCTTTCTAATTTCATTACGCCTTAACCAAGGACTCTCTTTGGGTTGTCATTTATCGAATCACATAGGACATTTCTCTTCTTTTATTAGAAGTGGTAGATTCTTTATTGATCATACATTATCTCCATATACAACTTATTATACCCAAGCATACCCTTTGATATACCCTAAGGGTCTTAAGGAATAAGTCAAAGTATAACTCATCATACACAAGATCTATGATGATCTCAAGTCAAGGATTACTTGTCTACTATCACTCTGAGAATTCCTATTGACGGGCAAATAAAACTCCATTAGGTATTCCTTAGCGAGCCACGTTCGGTGAACTTATTCTCTAATAAGCACCTACATACTTGCTTTAGTGTCTCCACACAAATGATCGTGAGATCAATCATCCTCATCCGATGAGCAAACAGAACGTATGTACCAATCTATCAGGATTCACTAATCCCCGATTTAGTAATCGATGATTGGGAACTATTTTAGTTTTAAGCTTTCTAAGAATTTAGATCTCATTAGAATGATCATCATCATTATTCTAAAAGCATTGCTTAAAACTATGGGTTTATCACATATTATAAAAGCGACATCATGTAGATAATTAAAAGCCTTTAATAAATTAATACTTTTTATTAATAAATGAATAAGATTATTCTGAAAGTATATGCTTTATCATCAAACATGATTGGCTTGTGTGCATACTACTTTCAATCTCCCACTTGCACTAAAAGCGATAAATCATGGTGGTATCTTATACTCTTCTTCTCAAGTGGCGATTATCCTGCTTTGTTGGATAAGCTTTAGTTAATGGATATGTAATGTTGTTCTTGAGAGTCCACTATCTCTATAGTGATTTCCCATCTTTCGATGATTCTAATAATCAAATGAAAGTGCCACTGACACATGTTTAGATCGAAGATGAGACTTAGGAACTATTCTAGTTACGTAATGAACTTTTAATCCAAACAATCAACTTGCGACTTCATTTATAGCTATATACTTTGTCTTTATCACTAAACCAAACAACTCTTTCTTTGTTTGGAACCTTTCAATTCAACTGCACCCTTGATTCGAGGTAACACTTTACCTTAAAGTGGATTTTTACGTCGTCTTAGTGCATGCGAAAAACTTGAGTCTGTTAAGCCCTCTAGTTTTAATTTAGACCCACCATAAATATAATCACATCCTTAGTGCCGGTTAAGCACTTTAAGATGTTTTTCAGCGACTCATAGTGAACTTCTCCATAATATGGTGATCGACATCGGGTCTCGTACATTTCATTGCATACATGATTGTCACTCATGCGATCTCTCTTTCGAGAGTCATGGGGACTATTAAGAGATACACTCCATAGCTCATCGACATGAGACATCTCTTGGAGTTTGCCATGCTAAGCGACTTTAGCATCAAATGAATATCGTTCCTTGGGTTAAGTCGAGCATCCTTTTAAATCTATCTATATAGATTTTATCCCCAATTAAGATACTCTTCCCAAACCATTCATGGAGGAATGTTTGAACAACTTTATCTTTCTTGATTGTAGCATTGGTATGTTACTTTCCTCATCAAGTAGTATATCAACATATAATATTAGAAATTTCACGGCGCGCTCCCTTTTGACTTTTTACACTTCACTAGAAGTCTTACCTCATCGAATATAACTTCTGGATCATCATCTTACATGATCGTACCTCATCATCATCATCCATGATGAATCCATACCTCTAGGTATCTTGATACTTATTCGATTTACGATTCGGATTTGTGGTACAATAGAAGTCTATCTCTGAGTTCCTCTTATTTGACTTATAGTGTTTTGTGGTTCTTGAACTCTTCAAGATCTATTATCTCCACTAGCCCCCTTGATGATAAACACCTTTATCTTAGAAGGCGTGCGTGTTCATAATAAACACCTTTTTGCTAAGTAGGATTATAGAACATATACCCTAAACTTACTTTAGGATGTCCCACAAATCGATACTTGTCAAATCTTGTCCCAAGCTTATCCTTTGAAACCTTTTCACATAAGTTGGACAACCCCTTATCTTAACATACTTAAGATTAGGAATCCTCCACATCCATAACTTTTATGGAGTCTTGGGGTTGGATTTTGAGGTTACCTTTTTGTAGAATGTCGACCATTTCTAGGACATGACCCTAGAAGGATCTTTGGAATGTCGGTAAAATCATTATGGATACGCACCATGTGTCAACAAGTGCGATTTTTCATTGAGATACATCAATCAATTATTTGTATCGGGATGTGTCCATTATGAGAGAAAACCATTTGAGATGATCTAGAAACTTATTGCACAAGTATTTATTCCTTGATCTAATCAAAGAATCTTAATACTTTGCCAATTTGTTTCACTTACGAATTCTTTGAACCTTTCAAATAATTCACACTTGTATTCAACAAATACACACATTCAACTCTTTGAATGATCATCTCCTTTTCTTATACTAATTTGTTCGATATGCAAAATTATTTTCATGTAAGTCAGTATACAAAATTTATTAAGTAATATTCCGGTTCTATACAAAACATTATTATTATAAATAGAACAACAATTGTTCTTAATTATAATACCAAAGATTTCATTGTCAACAATGATAAAATGGAAATAATATTTTTTTAACAAAGCTGGAATCTGATAACAACTTATTGACTTAATAGATTTGCCGTAGGCATTGCTAAACTATAAGTTTCTATGGCTAATATGGCAACCTTTGCTTCATTTTCCACACATAGGATTACTTATATTTGTTTAGCTTTCTACTTACTGCTTGGTCCCTTCATAAATCTATATTTATGATAACGAAGTCGGTATCAATACCCAAGTAGAACCTTGACTTAAAGAAAAATTTATTTTAAATCATGAACAAATTTGTATTATGCAGAAACTTCACTAAGCTTCTTTGGTTAGCCTCTGCAAGATGCTTCTCATGATTTCTTTCCGGTGTCGGGCTTATTGCGGTGGAAGCAAACTCCTTTCTTTATCCGTGTCAGTTTTGTTCTTATTATCCTTGTTTTTGCCTTTTCTATTTACCTTCTTTGAATCGTTCTTCTTTTCGGAAGATCCTTTGGCCCCTACCGGTAAGACTTGATCTTTCTTGGTTGGAAAGTGACTCTCGACATTTTTCAATATGTTAAGCAAATCAATGAGGCGATATCTAGCTTATTCATATGAAAAATTCACAACAATTGTGAAAGAGTTAGGGGTGAGTGCAAGATCAAATCTTGGCTCAACTCTCCATCCATGACAAAACCGGTTGTCCTAATTGATCAATCAAATTGATTATGTTAAGAACTTTTTATCATCTTATAGTGCCATTGGCCATTCTAGATCGGAAGAGCTCCTTGAATGTCGATATCTATCGGTCCTACTTTCCTCACCATCAACTACTTGATGTGCGGGAATATAGTAGAAGCATCCATAGTTTCATCTTGTATTTGAAGCTCGTTACTCGTGGATCGAGCATGATGCATTGAGCCAATTTGTGCATCATCTTGCCACTTTCTAAAAGTAGCAATCTCTTCCTCGAGGCATTATGCGCAACCATTGCGAGGATAGGCGTATTAAGGACATAAGATAGCTTTTCGACTATGAGAACTATTCTCAAATTCCTTAACCAATCTATTTAATTGATTACGGTTAATTTAGCATCTAATATGCCCATGATGATAGTAATTTTAGACATTGTAAAATTACGTAAATGAATTTGTAATTAACAACATTTTAACATACATTCTTTTATTAATTACCAAAATAAATTAGGTCTTGTTTTAAATTGGTATCTCCCACTATTTTCTTCAAACTATATTACCCTCACTTATATAGTTGGCAAAATCTAATTAAAGATTTCTTTAGTGAGAATAAGGATCCCATTTCAAATGTATATAGCCTTGTGGTGACACAACAAACTATATATAAATAAATAGGTAGAACAACTTTTGTCAATTACATCAACTATGCAACTCCTTTTCTTTTGCCTCTTAGATTATTTTGATCAGTGGTGGCACATCAGAATCAAAATTATCCAAAGTTAAGTCAGACCTAGCACTCGATATATTCAAAAAGAAAAATATCATCCTTGTGGTGACACAACAAAACAATATTGTTCAATTTTCTTTATAAGCATCAAATGTGATAAATTAACATCTTAAATACTTAATACTTGCCTTGTGGTGACACAACAAACTCATATTAAATATTTAATACTCTATTAATTTTATCATGCTAGAAAGCGACGTTCGATATTCCAAATATCTTTGAGCGCTTAGGACTTAATATAAAAATTGAGGGGTTTGTTATTAATTTGTCTCATCTTGTTTAAGCGGCATGCAGCGTATACATATATATATATAAAATACGCGTCGTATTAATGAACATCTGAAGCATGTTTGCATATATATATATATATATATATATAAGCATGCACATATAGAATACTATATTCTCTACGGATTGATTATGGACTTTTATTCTAGTTTGGTTCACTAGAGCCACCAAGTGAACCAAAAGGTCAAACCCCAGGGGTGCAAAAAAATAATATTTAAATATAAATATTACATTTAAACACGGGCTCCATTACAAAGCGGGTCTTCAAGCGCTCCTTGCTCCTTGATCTCAATTTTTCAAAATTAATTCTAACTATTCCTATTACAAAACTATTTAAAATAAATAGAAACCTTGATCGTGATCGAGGGAAATACATAGGAGGAGATAGAATTTACATTAAGAAAAATTTAGAAGGCGAAGTCTGTGAGACCCCATTTAATAAAACCCATACATTCGTTACATCAACTAAAATAAAATCAATCGCATTAATCGATAGTCCATAATCAATCCCATTTATTATCATACACATCACCATATGCATCGATAAATAACATTCATCTTATGAATAATAAACATTTAATATATATATTGATATCATTTAATGGGCAAATTTAGTTAGTATAAAATCTAATTTTGAATCAAAATAAACTCCTTTATTTTAATCCAAATTTAAATCAAAATAAAACTATTTTATTTTAATTTATCCAATTTTGAATAAAATAAACTATTTTATTTTAATCAAAATTTTAATCAAAATAAACTCCTTTATTTTAATTAATTATGGAATCAATTCCATATAAAAAAATCTTTAATTAAAATAAACTCTTTTATTTTAATTAATTATGGAATCAATTCCATATAAAAAAAAAATATTATTAAAGGAAACACGGATTATCTTTTCTATTCACAAATAAACTCCTTTATTTTGAATAATATGAAATCTTATTTCATATTTAAATAAACTCCTTTATTTAAGGAAACATGGATTCTCTTTCTATTCACAAATAAACTCTTTTATTTTGAATAATATGAAATCTTATTTCATATCTAAATAAACTCCTTTATTTAAGGAAAGATGGATTTACTTTCCTATTCACAAAATAAACTCCTTTATTTTAGGAAAAATAAAATCCAATTTCAACCAATTAGTTATTATGGAATCCAATTCCAACTCTAATTAGTTAGCATGAAATTCTAATTTTAAAATTAAAATAAATCTTTTTATTTTAATATTAAAATAAACCTTTTATTTTAAGATTAAAATAAACCTTTTATTTTAATTATAAAATTATTAAAATTAAAATAAAACTTTATATTTTAATATTAAAATAAACCTTTTATTTTAAAATTAAAATAAACTTTTATTTTAATTATATAATAATTAAATATATATATATATATATATATATATATATATATATATATATATATATATATATATATATATATATATATATATATATATATATATATATATATATATATATATATTAAATTCCTTTTTTTTATTTTCTTGAAATCCATAACATAATTTTTGCCATTGTTAGAGTTTTTTTTTTATTTAAGAAATCACGTGGATTTTCATGAGTATCTAAGTTATATATATATATATATATATATATATATATATATATAATAGAAAATAGATTTCGCTAATTTATTATATGCTTCCGATTTTTTTTTTTTTTTTTTTTTTGGCTTATTGCTTTTGAAAGTATGCAATCAAAAAAAAAAAAATAAAACAAATTTTTTTTTTTTTTTTTTAAATTTTATCTGATAAAATTATGCCCAATTAAATTATTCTAAACACATATCAATATACATATCAAATTAAAATAATTAATAATTTGCATAAAGGTTTGGGCTCGATGCCTTTATTAGGTTTGTAATATTATTCATGCATGATCAAATTGCAAAATAATGAGAGCGTGTAAAATCGAGTTTAAAATTTTACAAACCATATACGGATCACCCTTTATGCACAATTATTAATTAAGCGAAAAGATAAAGAATAAATCATACCCTTGAAGATCGAGCTTCCTCGGTACAAGTTCACCTCAAATCCTTTCGCGTTCAATCTTGAATCCACGGGTTTGGTTCCTTCCTTTGATCGGCGTTAGCCACCCAAATGTTTGGCCTCAGAGGTGATCCACGAGGAAGAAGAAAATTCAAGAAGAAGGGTGGTTGGCTAACCTAGTTTTCTATCTCTATAGAAAAGGCGTACTCTCCAACAAATTGGAATTATTACGTTATGTTGAAAAGTCAACAAACCCCTACACCCATAATAAGACTCCTCTTATTTATAGATGTGGGCAACCCACCTTAATAATTAAGGAATTGGGATTTATTTTAATTAATTAAATTCTTTTAATTAATTAAGCTCCCTAATCTTATTAGGGATAATTAATTAAACTCCTTTAACTAATTTTTTCCTTCCTAATCAATTAGGAATAAATGAGAAATACTTATATTAAATTAATTCCTAAACTCTTTTAGAAATTAAAATAATAATAATTGTAATAATATTAATAAGACTCCTCTTATTAATTTATATTTAATATTTCTAAAATATTAAATAATAAATATTAAGCTATTTAATTTATTCTATCACCATAGATTAAATTAAATATACTTAACTATATTATTACGATTATGCCATTAACTTCTTAAATAATTATTCTTCCTTTTATGGTGTGTGACCCTTTAGGTTCTCCATATTAAGCGGGTTGTGAATAAATCAATTAGAACAATTCTAATCTTATTTAAATAAATAAATTAAATAATTAATTTATTTAAATAAATAATATTTATTCTCTGATAGGGATAAAGCCTCCTAGCGATCAGCGACTTTCCGGATAATATAGATTTCAACATTAATCATAAAAGAACCTTTGAGTAAATAGTTCAAGTCAATTCAATCCTTCCACCATCTGATGTCCCGATTAAATATAAGGCATGGAATTCTTCATCAAGTCTTATTTTATTTAATTATATGTATTTCGATCCTTAAATGCCTGACTCAAATAATGCAAATTAGAAACTCCTTTCTAATTTCATTTACGCCTTAACCCGAGGACTCTTTGGGTTGTCATTTATCGAATCACATAGGACATTTCTCTTCTTTTTTATTAAGTGGTAGATTCTTTATTGATCATACATTATCTCCATATACTGACTTATTATACCCAAGCATACCCTTTGATATACCTAAGGGTCTTAAGGAATAAGTCAAAGTATAACTCATCATACACGAGATCTTATGATGATCTCAAGTCCAAGGATTACTTGTCTTACTATCACTCTGAGAATTCTATTGTGAGCAAATAAAACTCCATTAGGTATTCTTAGCGAGCCCACGTTCGGTGAACTTATTCTCTAATAAGCACCTACATACTTGCTTTAGTGTCTCCACACAAATGATCATGAGATCAATCATCCTCATCGATGAAGCAACGACGTATGTACCCAATCTATCCGGATTCACTAATCCCCGATTTAGTAAATCGATGATTGGGAACTATTTTAGTTTTAAGCTTTCTAAGAATTTAGATCTCATTAGAATGATCATCATCATTATTCTAAAAGCATTGCTTAAAACTATGGGTTTATCACATATTATAAAAGCGACATCATGTAGATAATTAAAAGCCTTTAATAAATTAATACTTTTTATTAATAAATGAATAAGATTGTTACAAAGTATATGCTTTATCATCAAACATGATTGGCTTGTGTGCATACTACTTTCAAATACTTGGTTGATAACTATTGTTGTAGGAAAACTCCACCAATGGTAAGAACTTGTCCCAACTTCCCTTGAAGTCAAGGACACTGAGTCTTAATAAATCTTCAAGAGTTTGAATAGTCCTTTCCGACTGCTCATCTGTTTGAGGATGATATGCCGAACTAAATCGTAAATCCGTGCCCATAGCTTTTTGCAAACTAACCCAAAATCTTGAAGTGAATCTTGGGTCTCGATCAAAAACTATGGATATTGGCATACCATGCAATCTTACGATCTTGTTTATGTACATACTAGCAAGACGTTCAAGTGTAAAAGTTTCTCGTATCGGTAAGAAATAAGCAGACTTGGTCAATCTATCAATAATGACCCAAATCACATTAATGCCTTGAGAAACCTTGGGAAGACCAGTAACGAAATCCATAGTAATGTGCTCCCACTTCCATTCTGGAATTTCAAGTGGTTGCAATGGACCTTTTGGCACTTGATGCTCCGCCTTGACTCGTTGACAAGTTAGACACCTTGAGATAAACTCCGCTATCTCTCTCTTTATATTGCTCCACCAAAATGTATGTCGAAAATCACGATACATTTTGGTACTCCCAGGATGGATTGCAAAGCGGCCTCCATCATGATTTTATACTTCAAGTCGAATCTTTAGGAACACAAAGTCCGGAGTTGACTCAAGTATTCCTTCTTCATCGATTCTTTCTTCCGAAATAGCACATTCTTGCACTTTCTTCCTCATACGCATCATTTCCAAGTGCAGTAAGCTTGGCGACTTTAACTTTATCGATTAAAGTCGGTTTCCACATATATTCGCCATCATCACATGGGTCCCTGAGTCTTTAACTCTATTTCCATCCTTTCCAAGTTATACAAAATGGGCTCTTTGCGTTGACAATATTGCACTTTCGTGCGCATATGATTTTCTACTTTCGATCGCGTCCACTACTACGTTCGCTTTTCGAGGATGGTATTGGATGGTATGATCATAATCTTTCAACAACTCAAGCCATCGTCGTTTGCCGCATGTTGAGTTCCTTTTGAGTGAAGAAATATTTGAGACTTTTATGATCCGTATAGATCTCCACCTTCTCTCCATCCATACTGTAATGCCTCCAAATCTTAAGCTAAAAACGATGCACGCTAACTCTAGATCATGAGTAGGATAATTCCTCTCATATTCTTTGAGTTGTCGAGAGGCGTAGGCTATGACTTTCCCATATTGCATGAGAACACATCCTAACCCTTAGCCTGAAGCATCACTGTAGATGATAAATTCTCTACGAGCGGATGGTATTGTCGAGCAGTCTTGAAATGAGTCTTCTCTTGAGTTATTGAAAACTCTTCTCACATTCCTCGCTCCAACCGAATTTTGTATCTTTTCGAGTCAATTTGAGTTAATGGAGTAGCGATTCAAGAAAATCCTTCCACGAATCTCGATAATAACCAAATTTAAGCGTAGAAAGCTACGTCTTTAGGTCATCGACTTAGGTTGCTCCAGATTTGAATTGCTTCAATCTTTCCGGTCAATGATATTCCATGATTTGATATCACGTGCCCAAGGAATGCAACTTCCTCAAGCCAGAACTCACATTTCTTCAACTTGGCATAAAGCTTGTTTTCACGAAACTTTTGAAGTATCAGCCTCAAGTGTTGCTCATGGTCTTCACGGGTTTTGGAGTATATGAGGATGTCATCAATAAAGATAACCACAAAGTGATCCAAATATTTCTTGAATACTCGGTTCATCATGTCTATGAAGGCAGCAGGAGCATTAGTCAATCCAAAAGACATGACTAGGAATTCATAATGCTCGTACCGAGGTCTGAAAGCAGTCTTTGGAATGTCATCAGTTTTAATCTTCAACTGATGATATCCGGAAAGAAGATCAATCTTTGAAAAGAATTTGGCTCCTTGCAACTGGTCAAACAGGTCATCAATGCGAGGCAACGGGTACCTATTTTTGATGGTGACATGATTTAACTCCCGATAATCAATACAAAGTCGCATACTTCCATCTTTCTTCTTCACGAATAGAACAGGAGCACCCCAAGGAGACGTACTAGGACAAATGAAACCGATGTCTAACAATTCCTGTAGTTGAGTTTTTAACTCCTGAAGTTCAATAGAAGCCATTCGATATGGGGCTTTGGAAATGGGTTTTGTACCGGATTCAAGGTCGATACAAAATTCGATTTCACGCTCTAGGGTTAGGCTAAGAAGTCTTTAAGAATACATCAGGAAATTTATTAATAATAGAAATATCATTCAAATCTGACGTATTTTTATTTAAATCCGTGACATGGGCTAAGAAAGCTTAACATCCGTTTTCAATAAACGAATAGCTTTATGACTTGATATGACAATGATTGATTTTAGTGGTTTGGTTGCTTGAATTCGCATAATAGGTTGGTTAGGAAAATGAAAGCTAACAACCTTACGAAAATAATCGATTTTAGCATGATGAGTAGTTAACCAATCAATCCCTAAAATCACATCAAATGTGAAACCCCCAAATCCGTGTAACATCGATTACAGGACTTGAAGCTCACGATACAACATACAACATCATCTATCTAAGTAAACTTTAACAATAATAATAATATTATATTACCCATTACATAAATAGTCGAAATAACATCCCAAGTCTTTACAACCTTAAAACATACTGGAACTTAGTCTTAGCGTTTATCGCTACATTACACATATGCGGAAATAATTAACTTATTACATAACCATTAGCATCACTTCATCTTGGACTTTCCCTTGTCCTTCGCTCAACCCTCACCTTCTCACCCTTAATCGAAAAGGTTTAAGCAAGAATGAGCACGAATTGCCCAAAGCAAGTATATACGTGAAATTTGAAAACATACATCGAGTGAAAGCGGTTGAATAGCTAAACCTCAACAAAGTTGAAATGATTGTCAAGTGTTAAATAGGAACATCAAGAATGGAAATTTAAGAATTTTCAATATCATACTAAGGGGTGTAAAATACCCTGAACATATTTTCATTCATCAAAAATTATAAGACGGTTTAACAATCCAATAAACTGTAAACTGTCTCTGCAAGTACACCAGGTGATCAGCCTATTGTACCCTACGTTGTGCACAAGTATTAAGTTTTAAGCTTCATAAGCGAAATGGGACTATTTGCCCGACATCTATTTGCCTGATTATTCGGGTTATTCATCTTAGTAATCATGTGAGACCGCACCAAAGCAATTTGGATTGGTAAACATTTAATAGCTTCGAAAGATTTGTTTCAAATCACTTTTTCCATCAATAATAACTAGCTGGAAACAAAGGCCAGGAACATACTTAGAACAGTTCGATAATGAAATGAAATTTAAACATGTGGCAGTTAAAATAATAACTGAATAATCATCGATAAGCTTGCAAGATAATTGAAGTTTGTATGACCTTTCAACGAAGAAACTTGCACGAATAAATAACTAACACAAGTCCAATACTTACCCTTACTGCGATAATTTTAGTAAGGATTTAATAAATACCCAAATGAAATTAGGGTTAGGAAACTTGCCTGATAAGCTTGCTACAATTAACACTAGCAATTAACCTTCACATAACCTAATCACATGTGTCTCGCTAATCACTATTCATACACAATCTAGTTTGAAGTATAAGGGTCTCCTATTGGATATGCTATAAACATCATAAGAGAATATATTTAGAAAATATATGCCACCCATTTTAGACATCATAGGCAGCCCAAAATAGAACTTAAAAATGCCCAACATAACAGTTTTTATTTTATTTTTTTTTCTCAGCTTTACCATATCTGGCTAAAACAGTCATAACTAATTCGTTTTAAAACATTTTTGAGCGATTCTTGCGCCAAAGCGAAGCTAACTTCTGGGGCTACAACTTTCGTTCTTGGACCATCTTCAAATTCCAAGCACAAAATTTCAGAAAATCCGTGCAAGGGGACTGCTCCGAATTTGTTGGACAGATTTGACGCAACTACTTTGAAAAGTCATAACTCCTTGCTCCGAAGTCGGAATTAATCCGTTCCGGAGTCTATGGAAAGCTTATTCAGTGTACTATAATAACCCAAAAGCCCAAAATTTTCTGGAAACTGTAGCTAGCCCCGAATTTGTCCTTAAGGTCAGCAGTTCACAATTTTTTTCGGTTTCTAACATGTTTATTTCGCGACCTTACAATTTTCATATCTCACTCAATATAGCTTCGATCAGAATGAAATTTGGACATGTTATACCTCATGCTACATACTATTTTACAAAATTATTACATGCAACAAATGGATTATCTAAGACATGATTTCGAGTGACCAAAAATCCTGAAAAATCATGCAAACTAGTTTAACCCAACTTTTGAGAAAATCATGATTTTGATTCTAGCATTCATGGATTTGATTCCTACTGTCCAGACCACATTTACTAACATATATACACATGTTACAACAATCAAACCCTCTAACTTGTCATGTTTTGATCAAATTAGCAACTAAGAGGCATAATATCAAACACTTAGCATGCATAGCATAACTCTTTGGATTTTTAAAGCATACATGTCATGATTTGTCCAGAACTTATGTTCTTATTACACCATAACAATCAGACCACAATTACACAACATCACATACTCCAAAACAAACCATTTATAAAGGTCTCCTATGCATATTCTCTCATAGTTTTGGAAGAGCATAGAGAATGGGTTCATAGCTTACCTCTTTGGCGAATTCCTCTTGATTGGAGCTTGATAACCACCCTCCTTGCTTGCAAGATTCTCCAGAATTCGTAGCCCACCTTGAACCACTCTCAAACTCTCAATATTTTCTTCTCTTTTCTCTATTATTGCTCTCTTAGTTGTATTTTATCAAAGTAAAGAAATATTTGAGTTGGGTGTATATGTATATATGTTAATAGGGCTGATGTCTCCGATCTTTTCATCTCTCAAAACATCGCCATAAGCATATTCATCATACTTTAATTTAGTTATGGGGTGAGGAGTTAGGAACATGAAAAGGTTTGCTTATTATGTTTAAGGAGTTATCACCTTTCTTCCTCCTTATTGTTATATACGTATACACTCTCCCTTCTTGTCCCATATTATGTGTCACAAGACCCCCCCAGCTGTTGTCCAATTAAACAAATGTATTATAATGTTATTATAATCATTTAAATACCGATTTTGACCGTTTTGCCCTCCGTAGCCACATGTGTTCGATACTTATATCGATTCCTACTAAAGTTGACGTCCCGGACGTTATGGAACTATCTGTTTCATCAAACTCAACTTCAAAATTCTTGGTTGACTTTTTTCCCAAAAAAGTCAACTGGTTGACTTTGACCAAAAAGTCAACCGTGACGCATTTTCGTGGTTACAGTCTATCCTGACTAATTTCGACGTTCCGGACTCAAATACGCTACCCGCGTCATTCAATTCCGCTCCGAACTCAAAGTCATGTTTTAAAGTCATCCCATGAAATTAATTAGAATTAATTTCATACTTATCCAAATTGAATAGTTGACTCAACTGTACCAACCATTCCAATACATCTTATCACATAACATATAATGAAATTAAATAATTCATTTATGAATAATTGTCACATAAGAATTTCACATAAGTTCGTTTATTGAAATTGTTAGATTACATAGAAATCTCGGATATTACATTCACCCTCCCTTATAAGGATTCCGTCCCCGGAATCATTACACATCAAGCAAACAGATTAGGGTAGTTTTTCATCATTTTCTCCTCGAGTTACCACATAGCCTCCTCGGCGTTGTGGTTCCTCCATACTACCTTAACAGAAGGTATTAGTTTATTTCTTAACACTTGTTCTTTTCTATCAATTATCTGCACTGGAACATCTTCGTAAGTTAAGTCTTTTTCGAACTGAAAGGGTTCATACTCTATGACATGCTTGTAGTCCTGCTTATATGGTCTTAAGACTGAAATATGGAATACGTTGTGTATATGTTCCAGCTCCGGAGGTAAAGCTATTTCATAAGCTACCTCACCAACTCATCTCAGAACTTCAAAGGGTCCTATGAATCTGGGACTAAGTTTTCCCTTCTTCCCAAATCTCATTTTCCCTTTCCAAGGTGACACTTTCAAAAACACACAAGTGCCGACGTCGAAGTCTCGTTGTTGTCGGTGTTGATCAGCATATTTCTTCTGTCGATCCTGAGCCGCCACTAGCCTCACTCGAATAGTTTTGATCACATCCGTAGTCTGCTGTACCACTTCTGGCCCTAGTAGTTGACGTTCTCCTACTTCATCCCAGTACAATGGAATTCTGCATTTCCTTCCATATAAAGCTTCATAAGGTGGCATCCCGATGCTCGCATGGTAGCTGTTGTTGTATGCAAATTCCACCAATCCGGTGAGTGATCATCCCAACTCCTTTGAAATCCATCACACATGCTCTCAAAGATGTCCTCTAACGTTTGAATAGTTCTCTCGCTTTGCCCATCTGTTTGAGGATGATACGCGGTGCTCAACCTCAGTTGCGTTCCCATGCGTTCTTGAAAACTTCTCCAGAAATTCGCTATGAACCGCGGATCGCGATCTGACACAATTGATACTGGTACACCATGCCTGGAAATGATCTCTTTGATATAAATCTTTGCCAACTGATCCAAGGTATATCTGATCTTGATTGGCAAGAAATGCGTTGACTTGGTCAATCGGTCGACGATTACCCACACTGCATCGTAACCCTTCTGCGTAGTTGGAAGTCCTACCACAAAATCCATCGTGATATGCTCCCACTTCCATTCCGGAATTTCTAACGGTTGAAGTAACCCACTCGGTTTCTGATGTTCCGCCTTGACCCGCTGGCACGTTAAACACTTGCTGATGCACTCTGCGACTTCTCTTTTTATATTGGGCCACCAATAATGTTGACGAAGATCCTGATACATTTTTGTGCTCCCCGGGTGGATTGAGTAACTTGAACTATGAGTTTCCTGCAAGATTTCTTCCTTTAACTCAGATACCGCTGACACCCAAATTCTCTCCTCAAATTTTAACAGACCATCCCACCCATGCTGAATTTAAGCTCCTATCCGTCAGAAATTCTTTTCTTCATTTTCTCACATTCTTCATTACCGCCTTGTGCTTCCTTGATCTTGTCCAATAGAGTCGGACGAACCTTCACTGCGAACAATTTCCCATCTGGCTCTCTCGGCCTCTTTATCTCTAGCTCCAAACTGGCCATCTCCTTGATTAACTCCTCTTGAGCTGTTAGCATTGCCAATCTACCACTACCCTTTTCTTCTTAACGCATCCGCTACCACGTTCGCTTTTCCTAGATGATACAAAATATCGCAATCATAATACTTTATTAGCTCCAACCATCTCCTCTGCCTCATATTTAACTCCTTTTGCGTGAAAATATACTTCAGACTTTTATGGTCCGTGTATATTTCACACTTCACACCATATAAATAGTGCCTCAAAATCTTGAGGGCAAATATTACCGCTTCCAATTCCAGGTCATGGGTAGGATATCCCTTCTCATAATCTTTCAACTGGCGCGATGTGTACGCAATGGCTTTATCATGTTGCATAAGCACACAGCCAAGCCCCTTGTGTGACGCATCACTGAAAATCACGAAGTCACCTGTATCGTCTGGTAACGACAACACCGGTGCCTCACTCAATCTCTTCTTGAGTTCTCGAAAACTCACTTCACACTTCTCAGTCCAGACAAACTTCACTGACTTCTTCGTTAAATTCATCAATGTTCCTGCTATCTTCAAAAAATCTTGAATGAACCGTCTGTAGTAGCCCTCCAATCCTAAGAAACTTCTTACTTCCGCCGGTGTTCTTGGTTGCTCCCAATTCTGTACCACTTCCACCTTTGCTGGATCCACGGAGATTCCATCCTTGTCGATTACGTGACCTAGAAACTGAACCTTCTCCAACCAGAACTCGCACTTCGTAAATTTTGCGTATAATTTATCCCTTCTTAACGCCTCCAATACCAACCTTAAATGTTCAGCATGATCTTCCTGAGTCTTGGAATAGATTAGGATATCATCTATGAACACAACTACGAATTTATCTAAATACTGTTTGAATACCCGATTCATCATGTTCATAAACGCTGCTGGCGCGTTTATTAACCCGAACGACATTACCAGAAACTCGTAGTGACCGTAACAAGTTCTGAACGCTGTCTTAGGTACATCCTCCTTTCTCACCTTCAACTGGTGATACCCCGTCCTCAAATCGATTTTGGAAAAAATTTTCGCTCCCTTCAACTGATAAAATATGTCATCTATCCTAGGTAACGGGTACTTGTTCTTGATCGTCACCTTGTTCAGCTCTCGATAATCGATGCACAGTCTCATCGACCCGTCCTTTTTTTTTTCAAACAACACTTGTGCTCCCCAAGGAGACACACTCGGTTGAATATACTTCCTATCCAATAATTCCTGCAACTGTACCATCAGCTCCTTCATCTCTACTGGTGCCATTCTATACGGGGCTTTCGAAATCGGTGTCGTTCCCGGTACTAAATCTATAACAAATTCGACCTCTCTATCCGGCGGAAAACCTGGCAATTTTTCCGGGAATACATTTGGAAATTCATTCACTACTGGTATTTGTCCCATTTCTAACCCTACTTTTTGAGTATCGATGATATGGGCCAAATAACCTACACATCCCTTTTTTAGTAACTTCTCGCCAGCATCATCGCTAGACTGACATTTCGAGTGTCTCGGCGACCTACTCCCATAGAACACTACTTTAGACTGCTCGGGAGTTTTAAGGTTTATACACTTTTTCTGGCAATCTATCATCGCTCCATGGTTAAATAACTAATCCATCCCTAGAATTACATCAAATTCTCCTAATTGAATTGGGAAATTGGGATTAAGTCCACGGTAACTTATATCCCCTGATATCTACAACGCAATTCCTATGGACATGGTTAATGGGAATGACTTCCTTATTAGCAACTTCTATGTTCATAGGATATTCTAATTCTTCCTGAGGTAAGTTTAATCGTTGGGAGAATTCATGCGAAACGAAGGAACAAGTAGCACCCGAATCAAATAATATATAAGCAGATATATCATTGATCGGAATGATACCTGAAACCACGTCCCTGGATGCAACCGCATCCTGAACCGTCATATTGAAAGTCCTTGTTGTTTGTCGATTCTGAGTTGGTGGTCCACCAATTGTGAGAGTTCCACCGCTTGGTCCCCTCCCTCTATTTCCTCCTTACTGAGTTCTTCTTTGGGCAGCTCCTCGCCTGATGATCTAATGCTCCACAGTTGAAACATCCATTTCTCTTTGGTGCAGAGCAGTTGGGAGAGATGTGCCCCTCCTGCCCACAATTGAAACAGACATTCTTCCCCTTTAGACATGCCCCCAAGTGATTCCTTCCACACTCCTTGCACGCCTCAGTCCTCTTCTTTGCTTCCCCTGATTTGCCCCCAGGGTTTCCCAAGTTGACATTATTGTTGTTGTTATTATTGTTATTGCTGTTCCACTTCCTCTTATTTGCACCGTTGCTGCTGCTGCCTTCTCCACGGTTTCCTCCTTGATTTTGTTTTTAGAAAAAATAGATTTGTCACTACACTTAGAACTCTATGTGAGTTCATCTCCCTATAATCTCCACTAACTCTCTCTAAGGTTATAGCCCAAGGTTCCCCACCTAAGGTTAATAGCCTAAACCTTTGATACCAACCTGTGACGCCCCCAAATCCGTGTAACATCGATTACAGGACTTGATGCTCACGATACAACATACAACATCATCTATCTAAGTAAACTTTAACAATAATAATAATATTATATTACCCATTACATAAATAGTCGAAATAACATCCCAAGTCTTTACAACCTTAAAACATAATTGGAACTTAGTCTTAGCGTTTATCGCTACATTTACATATCTTGAAATAATTAACTTATTACATAACCATTAGCATCACTTCATCTTGGACTTTCTCTTGTCCTCGCCTCGAACCCTCACCTTCTCACCCTTAATCGAAAGGTTTAAGCAAGAATGAGCACGAATTGCCCAAAGCAAGTATATACGTAAATTTGAAAACATACATCGGGAGTGAAAGCGGTTGAATAGCTAAACCTCAAGTTGAAATGATTGTCAAGTGTTAAATAGGAACATCAAGAATGGAAATTTAAGAATTTTCAATATCATACTAAGGGGTGTAAAATACCCTGAACATATTTTCATTTATAAAAAATCATCAGACGGTTTAACAATCCAATAGACTATAAACGGTCTCTGCAAGTACGCCAGGTGATCAACCTATTGTACCCTACGTTGTGCACAAGTATTAAGTTTTAAGCTGCATAAGAGAAATGGGACTATATGCCCGACATCTATTTGCCCGATTATTCGGGTTTTTCATATTAGTAATCATGTGAGACCGCACCAAAGCAATTTGGATTGGTAAACATTTAATAGCTTCGAAAGATTTGTTTCAAATCACTTTTTCCATCAATAATAACTAGCCGGAAACAAAGGCCAGGAACATACTTAGAACAGTTCGATAACGAAATGAAATTTAAACTTATGGCAGTTAAAATAATAACTGAATAATCATCTATAAGCTTGCAAGATAATTGAAGTTTGTATGACCTTTCAACGAAGAAACTTGCACGAATAAATAACTAACACAAGTCCAATACTTACCCTTACTGCGATAATTTTAGTAAGGATTTATTAAATACCCAAAAGAAATTAGGGTTAGAAAACTTGCCTGATAAGCCTGCTATAATTAACGCTAGCAATTAACCTTCACATAACCTAATAACATATGTCTCGTTAATCACCATTCATATACAATCTAGTTTGAAGTATAAGGGTCTCTATTGGATATGCTATAAACATCATAAGAGAATATATTTAGAAAATATATGCCACCCATTTTAGACATCATAGGCAGCCCAAAACAGAACTTAAAAATGCCCAACATAACAGTTTTTATTTTATTTTTTTTTCTCAGCTTTACCATATCTCGCTTAAACAGTCATAACTAATTCGTTTTAAAACATTTTTGAGCGATTCTTGCGCCCACGCGAAGCTAACTTCTGGGGCTACAACTTTCGTTCATGGACCATCTTCAAATTCCAAGCAAAAAATTCCAGAAAATCCGTGCAAGGGGACTGCTCCGAATTTGTTGGACAGATTTGACGCAACTACTTTGAAAAGTCATAACTCCTTGCTCCGAAGTCGGAATTAATCCGTTCCGGAGTTTATGAAAAGCTTATTCAGTGTACTATAATAACCCAAAAGCCCAAAACTTTCTGAAAGCTGTAGCTAGCCCCGAATTTGTCCTTAGGGTCAGCAGTTCACAATTTTTTTCGGTTTCTAACATGTTTATTTCGCGACCTTACGATTTTCATATCTCACTCAATATAGCTTCGATCCGAATGAAATTTTGACATGTTATACCTCATGCTACATACTATTTTACAAAATTATTACATGCAACAAATGGATTATCTAAGACATGATTTCGAGTGACCAAAAATCCTGAAAAATCATGCAAACTAGTTTAACCCAACTTTTGAAAAAATCATGATTTTGATTCTAGCATTTATGGATTTGATTCCTCTTGTCTGCACCACATTTACTAACATATATACACATGTTACAACAATCAAACCCTCTAACTTTTCATGTTTTGATCAAATTAGCATCTAAGAGGCATAATATCAAACACTTAGCATGCATGGCATAACTCTTTGGATTTTTAAAGCATACATGTCATGATTTGTCCAGAACTTATGTTCTTATTACACCATAACAATCAAACCACAATTACACAACATCACATACTCCAAAACAAACCATTTATAAAGGTCTCCTATGCATATTCTCTCATAGTTTTGGAAGAACATAGAGAATGGGTTCATAGCTTACCTCTTTGGCGAATTCCTCTTGATTGGAGCTTGATAACCACTCTCCTTGCTTGCAAGATTCTCCAGAATTCGTAGCCCACCTTGAACCACTCTCAAACTCTCAATATTTTCTTCTCTTTTATCTATTATTGCTCTCTTAGTTGTATTTTATCAAAGTAAAGAAATGTTTGAGTTGGGTGTATATGTGTATATGTTAATAGGGCTGATGTCTCCAGTCTTTTCATCTCTCAAAACATCAGTTACAAAGCATATTCATCATACTTTAATTTAGTTATGGGGTGAGGAGTTAGGAACATAAAAAGGTTTGCTTATTATGTTTAAGGAGTTATCACATTTCTTCCTCCTTATTGTTATATACGTATATACTCTCCCTTCTTGTCCCATATTATGTGTCACAAGACCCCCCCAAATTTCTTTGTCCAATTAAACAAATGCATTATAATGTTATTTTAATCATTTAAATACCGATTTTGACCGTTTTGCCCTCTGTAGCCACACGTGTTCGATACTTATATCGATTCCTACTAAAGTCGACGTCCTGGAAATCATGGAACTATCCGTTTCGTCAAACTCAACATCAAAATTTGTGGTTGACTTTTTTCTTGAAAAAGTAAACCGGTTGACTTTGACCAAAAAGTCAACCATGACGCATTTTAAATGATTCTGATCTATCTCGACTAATTTCGACGTTAGGACTCAAATCTATTTGTCCGCATTATTAAATTCCGCTCCGAACTCAAAGTCATGTTTTAAAGTCATCCCACAAAATTAATTAGAATTAATTTCATACTTATCTAAATTGAATAGTTGACTCAACTGTACCAACCATTCCAATACATCTTATCACATAAAATATAATGAAATTAAATAATTCATTTATGAATAATTGTCACATAAGAATTTCACATAAGTTTGTTTATTGAAATTGTTAGATTACATAGAAATCTCGGATATTACATCAAATGCAAGTATTTTCAAGGAAATAAGATCGAAAGGTAGCGCGCGGTTACCGATTTGAATCAAACAAGACTTATAAACCGTGGATGTAATGAAGGTTTCTCCCAACGGAGTTTCAACAGATAAGTCAAAGTCTAATTTCTAGAGTCAAATTTAAGCGTTGAAGTAAGTAGGAGAAATAAAGGAATGGGTAGAACCGGTATCAAATAAAGTATAAACTTCTAGAGTTTATGATTAGCTTACCGTGATCACCTCATTCGGATTCCTCGCTTTTGGGAGGTTACGATGACACTCTCCCTTGAACTGGGGTTTTGTCTTATGCAGGACACCTTTGATGCCTCCATCCCAGCTGGACTTGACTTTGGTGCACGACAAAATCAGGCTAGGTGACCTTTTTTTCCACAATTGTAACATGATTTGGACTGCATCGTGCATTTTGGACTTATGTGTCCTTCCCCTCCACATTTTCCATCATTATTGAATCTCCTCTTCTTGAAATGTCCACTCTTATTTTCATGGCCATGATTACCACCGAAGTGATTACCATTTCTGGCATGTTGATTCCCTCCACATTTGTTGTCACTGCTTCGATGATCTACTACTTAATCGGTATTATCGACTTGCCTTGCCGCTTCTCTTGGTTGGGTTGACTCATTATCGCGCTCCAATAACTGAGCCATATTCACAACATCTGAATACAAACATAGTTTATGAGAGATAAGGTATTGACGTATCTCGGGTTTCAAACCTTTTAGAAATATTCGCGTCATTCTCTCCTCATTATCAACCAAATGGGATGCAAATCGAGACAACTCGGCAAACTTAGCTTCGTACTGTGTCATGGTCATATTGTTTTGCTCAAGCTTGATAAACTCTACCTCTTTCATGTGATGAATACATTCAGGAAAGTACTTGTCGTTGAAAAGTTCTTGGAACTTCTCCCAAGACATCTTCAGTGCGGCAGGTTGAGTACGCTTTACAGATTCCCACCAGTAATCTGCCTCTGCTCGCAAATGAAGGTGGAAAAGGGAATCTTTTGCTCCTCAGAGCATCCCAAGACATCAAATATCTTGTTGATCTGCTTTATCCACGTCTCTGCCTTAAGTGGTTTTGGCTCTCCAAAAAACTCCGATGGTCCCAGCTCCTTGAACTGCTTAGCGGTGACCATCCGAGAGTTATCAGTGTTTCCACCTGCATTTTGGACAGGAGCCGCCTTCGCCTGATGTTGTATGAATTGCATAAAACCTCTGAACATCCAATTGTTCATCATTTGATCGTTGTTGTTTAATTACCTGAGGATTATTGTCTTCCTGTTGTACATTATCCTGGGTATTAATCTGTGGTGACTCAACAGTCTCATGTGCTTCATTGCTTACCTCAACATTTTCGGATGCCATTTTTAAATACTGCCATAAAAAAAGGGTTAATTATCATATCATATATTATCCCTATACTCTAACCGACCAATTAAATACCAAATAAACTTAGGTAGGTCATACTAGCGAAGGAATTCCCCGTCTCTCCCCTCCTAGTTCTTGTCTCACATCTCAACCAGGGATCATATCTCTAAGCTTTGATACCAACTGTGACGCCCCCAAAACGGGTATACATCACCCATCTTGAGTCACCAAATATATGGTACAACATACAAATAGAAACTTAATTATACAAACGTCATGTAATATACGACAAAACATAGCTGAGAGTTTAAACAGGAATATTGCCTTCTAGACAATGTCCACTCTCAAATAGAGTCCTCATTACATTTATTGTCACACTATTTTATAGAATAGTGAGTACTACTATAACACCATCTCGGACCATCACTCCGTTCCCCGACTAGTCCCGGCTACGTTCTCATTTTCTGAAGAGAACAATGAAAGAAAGGGGTGAGCTCAACTAGCCCAGTAAGAAATATTATGACTAAGATAATGCAGGATAAATTATCATTAGCCTTCAACAATGTTAAACTAGCAAAATACAATAGACATCAAGTTTAACTGCAGCGAAATAAGCAATCCATTAGAAGAGTCAAGTAGAGCATGATATCTACTATCTTCTATGATTTAAAATGTTTTCATCAATTTTTATCGCTGAGACTCAGCTTAATAAATAAACCACATCATCGAATCATCCCTACACTACGGGCCAAGGATATTCATTAAATCATCAATGATTATGACTATACCGAATAATCCCTGGTCATAATCATACCAAAAACTGTCCATCAATGCACTACAGGCCACTGAGGACTTTTACCACATCATTTATAACATTACAGGTCATGATTATACCGAATGATCCCTAGTCATAATCATACTAAGTCTATCTATGAACGTAAGCCAAAGATGACTTTCATCACAATATAAGCATGAGGATGATGACAATGACATAATAATTCAATAAAACAAGTTCAAGAATAAATTTTAAAGATTTATAAGTTAATTTATCCTGAAATCAATTACGTCCAAATTGTCAACATGATACTGCTTTGTGGAGTAAAATTCAAGAATGCTCAGAAGAATATTTCCATGAAAAGATACTGGATGAAGCGCCAATATCCAGGATATTTTACTAATTTCATGGAGTATAGAAGCTAAAATTTTAACCAACTGAGTATAATAGAATATATGAAACTGCAAATGGATTTTCGCCCGCCATGTGGTAATCCTCGTAGACAGATCATTTCCACAATTTAATAAAGAATGAATACGAAGGATCATTCACTATGCATGCGATAATCCACATAGACATGTTATTCCAACAGAATAATAAAGAATGGAATAACAGAAGAATTCACCAGGCATGCGATGATAGACCGCATGCATATGTTATTCCCAATGTAATAATAAAGAATAGAACCGAGGTCATGCGTAATCCGCATGCAGAGTGATATATTCAACGTAATAATAAAGAATGAAACCGAAGTCACGCGTAATCCGCTTGCAGACGGGATGATGTTCAGAATAATAAAGAATGGAACCGGGTCATGCGTAATCGCATGAGATAGGATGTTCCAATGAGAATAATAAAGAATGGAATAACAACAGAAATTCACCGTACGCGATGGCCGCCGCGCAGACGAGTTATTCCAATGAATAATAAAGAATGGAATAATTGAAGAATTTCACCATGTATGCGGTGCTTGGCGATAGGCAAAGTTATTCAACATAATAATAAAGAATGGAATAACAACTCTTACGAGTATTGAAAGAAAATAACTCTCTTCATGAATACGAAAGAATAATACCCCTTACCTTAGAAGAAATTGGATATTGGAATAGTGAGGTAGCAGACTTCTCTTCTTCTTTCTCTTTATAATTTCTCTCTATAATAATTGCTCTAAATCTTTAGTGAATTGGTGAGAAATGAAGGAAGAATGAGCTTCTATTTATAGGAAAATATAATTTTGATAATTGCATGTTTTGGGACTCAAAATATTACAGTTTAATACCTTCCTCTTTTTCTTCATTTTTAATTTAGTCCTGCAAGTATTATCAAACTTGCACCACCTACCCTAATAGTAAATAATGTGAATCAATAGTTCAATCATGTGAATCAATAGTTATAATCATGTGAAAATACGAATTATAATATAGTACCTCCATCTATACCTCCATTTTTAACTTAGTCATCCAAGTATTATCAATCTTGCACTAACTCCCCTAATAGTACAAGAATGTGAATCAATAGTACACACATGTGAACAAATAGTTATAATCATGTGAATTAATAGCAATTAATTGCTCATTTATCCGATTAATTGCCCGACTGGTCAGTATAACTTCCAGACATCAATTAATATCGAAATAAATGTCTATTTCCACTAACACTAATAATTTCAACATAATGGAACTATCAATTTCATCTTTAATCAACACGAACTTATTAAATCATTAATATTATAACTCTGATATTTAACAACCGTGTCGTCCCGTGAAGAAAGGCTTTTCGATAAGGATTTCTCCTTATTGGCGCGCAATTAGATGTCCAAACCTCTCCTTGACTTAATAATATGAATAACTTTATCGTCTCAATTATTGATTTAATAATATATCATATTATGCAGATGATATTGTGACAATAATCGAATCAATAATATGAGAGATATGATCGTGAATTATCTTGTAGCAATAATTGAGTATAATTGAGTGACTTCTCACGTAAGCATCAATAATCAATATTGTGTGCTACTTACGCAACCATGCCAGACATCGTATTACTTTTACTACCGGGTAGTTCAACAGTTTAACGGTAAAACTTCCGCCGTTATTTTTATAAAAAGATAATTATGTCATTTTCTAACTACGACAATACTTCCGTTGTGGGGTCCACCAATGATTGTGCCGTTGTACGAATATTCCCTGTTAAAACGAATATTCTCCGACCAATCGAATATTATATAACCACTTGCTTACTTTTCAAAATTTGTAAATATTACCCACAACTATAACATTATATTATATCCACACCATAATATTCAAAAATATATTTAGGGAGAAATTAATTTTTATTCATAAAAGTTGGGGTCTTACAATGGTGTCCTCATTACAATTATTATCACACTATTCCGTAGAATAGTGAGGACTACTAAAGCCACTTATCCTGGACCATCACTTCATTCCCCGACTCGTTCTAGCTATATTCTCATTTCCTGAAGAGAACAATGAAAGAAAAGGGTGAGCTCAATTAGCCCAGTAAGAAATATTATGACTAAGATAATGCAAAATAAATTATCCTTAGCCATCAACAGTATAACAACTGATAAAATATAATAGACAACAAGTTTTAGATCAACAACTGCAGCGAAAATAAGCAATCCATTAGAAGAGTCAAGTAGAGCATAAAATCTACTATCTTCTATGATTTAAAAAGTTTTTCATCAACTTTATCACTGAGACTCAGCTTAATAAATAAAATCGAATCATCCCGCGCACTACCTAATCGAGGATATTCATGTAATCATCAATGGTCATGAATATACCGAATAATCCCTGGTCATAATCATACCAACAACTGTCCATCAATGAACTACAGGCCAATGAGGACTTTTACCACATCATTCGTCACATTACAATCATGATTAAACCGAATAATCCCTGGTCATAATCATACCAAGTCCATCTATGCACGTAAGCCAAAGATGACTTTCATCACAATATAAGCATGAGGATGATGACAATGATATAAGCAATAATCAATCGAAATCAAATCAAATAAAATCAAGGATAAATATTAAAGACTTTTAAATTTATCCAGAGTTTAAAGATATCCAAATTGTCAACATGATAATGCTTTGTAGAGTAAAATTCAAGAATAATATTCATGTGCCAAAAATAATTTGGACAGAAAAGAATATATTTTTCGGGTAAATAGTACCCTGTGAATAGTACTTTGGGAATAGTACCTCGTGAATAGTACCCCGACATGAAAAGTACTCCAAATACCCGAGTGAATAATATGAATTGAATAGTAATTGGGTGAATAGTAACTTAGTGAATAGTATTCCGGCATGAAAAGTGCTACCCGAATACCGAAAGTGAATAATACTAGAGTGAATAGTAATTGGGTGAATAGTAACCCGTGAATAGTAACTCGTAAAAGAAAAATACCAAAGAAGATAATATTTCATGATGAGTACAAAAGAAATGATATCTCAGACGAGTATAATAGAATATAAGAAGCTGCAAATGGATTTTCACCCGCCATGCGATAATCCACGTAGACAGATCATTTCCACAATTTAATAAAGAATGAATACACAGGATCTTTCACCATACATGCGGAAGTCCACACAGACAGGTTATTCTAACAGAATAATAAAGAATGGAATAACAAAATAATTCACCAGGTGTGATGCCCCCAAAATTAGATATTCATCACCCATCTTGAGTCGCCAAATACATGGTACAAAAATACAAAATACAACTTACTAATACAACTGTCGTGTAACATACGACAAAACATAAGCTGAGAGTTTAAACAAGAATATTGCCTTCTAGACAATATCCACTCTCAATGGAGTCTTCATTACATTTATTGTCACACAATTTAACAGAATAGTGAGAACTACTAATGCTATCATCTGGACCGTCACTCCGTTTCCCGACTCGTCCCAGCTTTATTCTCATTTCCTGAAGAGAACAATGAAAGAAAGGGTGAGCTCAACTAGCCAGTAAGAAATATTATGACTACGATAATGCAGAATAAATTATCGTTAGTCTTCAACAATGTTAAACTGATAAAATACAATAGACATCAAGTTTAACTGCAGCGGAACAAGCAAACCATTAGAAAAGTCAA
This sequence comes from Panax quinquefolius, assembly GCA_020205615.1. NCBI lineage: Eukaryota > Viridiplantae > Streptophyta > Magnoliopsida > Apiales > Araliaceae > Panax > Panax quinquefolius. Next base: position 130,080,811 of record CM035161.1, read on the forward strand.
GTAGAGAATAAAATCTACTATCTTCTATGATTTAAAAAGTTTTTTATCAATTTTTATCGCTGAGACTCAGCTTAATAAATAAACCACATCATCGAATCATCCTCGCACTTTTCTGGCCGAGGATATTCTTTAAATCATCAATGGTCATGACTATACCGAATAATCCCTGCTCATAATCATACCAAGTCCATCTCTGCTGTAAGACCCCGAAATTTTTTAAATAAAAAGGAATTTCCTTTATTTATTATTTTGAAATAGTAAGGGTTGATTTGATTAATGTGGATAGTTAAGGGTTAAATACGCAAATATTTCAAAATAAGCAAGTGGTTATAAAATATTCATTTTGTTAGGGAATATTCGTTTGGTCGTGGAATATTAAATCGTCTTGGGAATATTAAATCGACAATGCCAGTGACCATTTATTGGGCCCCATAACTGAAAGCGATTGGATGAAGAAAGCGACAAATATAAGTTGGTTAAAAATAACTTGGCGTAGTTATTCTGCAATTAAGATCTGTTGGAATACCCGGTGGTTAAAATACGATGTCTGGCGTGGTTGCATGAAGAGATGCGGTATTGCCAAGTATTGTTGAATTATTGATCCTTACGTAAGAAGGCACTACTCAATAATTTTCACGAGAATTCTATCGCTCAATATTTTATTTTATTAATTCAATAATTGCTGCGTTGATATTTTATATTATTCTTTGTTCAATAATTGTCCTTTGCACATTATCTCCATTATCGGATCAATAATTCATATTATTTGAATAATATTATTAGATAGCATTATTGGCAATGTCTAGAAAGTTACATCGAGGAGAGGTTTGGTCACCTAATTGCGCCATGATGAGGAGAAATCCTTATCGGAAAGCCCCTCTTTCTGAGGAGCGGCTTTGGTTGTCATAATTGTGATTACGTAATATTATTTGTGAATAATTAATTATTGATTCATATGATAAAGAAATATTTATTTTATGTGGATATAAATGATGGATTTATTTATGTAGTTATAAATGAAGAAATTATTGTTGAGGTGTTTTATCAGTATTTTATCAGATTGGAGGTATTAAAAATTAAATCAGGGGTTTTGAGATATATTGCGGGGGTTATAATTTTTAATCCGACCATTGGATTGTGGTAATTTTGGGTATGTTATACATACATAAGTTGAGTATATGTCCACAAATTTTGAACAATTAAAATGCACGAATGATTTGTTATGAATTTTAAGAGGTGTCTCGATTCGGAAATTAGGGTTATAATTGATTTTGGTGGAAAATTCTAGAATTGAGTGGGCCCCACTTGTGGTTGGAGAAGAAATGTGCTGAATTTTATTTCAAATGTGGTGGGTGGAAATAGTAGCGAGAGTAAAGCCATCGAAGTAGCAGTCAAGTCTTCGCTTGGTACGGGCTAACATTTTCCTATAAATAGAGGGCTAAGTTAGAATTGAAAATCACACGAAACAAAGTTTTCTCTTTCTCTCTATATTATCGAGCGTATTTTGTGAGTATTTAGATACTTTGAGAGTTGCTTGATCAAGACAAGTTTCATTCAAAGATCACTTGAGACCTTTCCTTCCGGAAATCTCGATTCTTTGAGGTAAGGGATATTATTTTTTCAGTAATGATATTATTTCTTCAATATCATTATCTTTGAAATGTTGATCTGAAGTTTTATCAAATTTGGAACTTTTCATGCTCAAGTTACTATTCATGAGTTACTATTCACGAAGTTCTTATTCATGAGTTACTATTCACGAGTTACTATTCACGAGTACTATTCATGAAGCGTGAAGATGTTTTTTTTGTGGAATTTCTATCTTTTGGTGTTTGAGTTCTTATTCACGTATCTGAGACTATTCACGATATCTGACACTATTCAATTAGAAAAATAAAATTTCTTCTTTTAAGTCAAAATATCTATTCGGATACTAGCTCGATTGTATCCATGTTTTGATCATTCTTGAATTTTACACCACTATAATTATTTTTGAGGTATTGTTGGACATGGATAAAACAAAGTACTAATCATTAATCCTTAATCCTTGTCATTTTGTTTCTTTTGGATTCGTTCTTTAAAAATATTTTTCATCATCCTCGGTCTTAAATGATGATATTATTGAATATCTTTGGCACATGTAGTGAAAAAGATGAATGATTTCTGAAGAATATCTTTGGCTTTGTAGTGCAAAAGAGATGAGTGTGTTTAAATGAACACGACCGAGTGATGAATATCTTTGGCCTTTAGTGCAAAGATGAGCAGTGTTGAGATGAACATAATTGGATTGATGAATATCTTTGGCTGTAGTGTAAAAAAAATGAATATTTGATTTGAGATGAATATTGATTGATGTTACAGGATAAAATATTGATGATGGATTGTTAATTTCATAGATTATAGTAGATTTCATTCTCTACGTAACTCTTCTATGAATTATTATTTCCGCTGCGAATATTGATCTCGAAACTTGTTGTCTATTGTATTCTATTAAATTTTTTCTGTTGAAGACTAACGATAATTTGTTGTATATTATCTTAGTCATAATATTCTTTACTGAGCTAGTTGAGCTCACCCTTTTCCTTTTTGTTCCATTCTTCTCGGGAGGCGAGAATATAGCAAAATGCAGTCGGGGTATGGAATGTAGGTTTTAGAAAGGATTGTTTAGTAGTCCTCACCATTTTTGTAAAATAATGTATCAATAAATGTGATGAGGATTTATTTGAGTATAAATATTGTCTAGAAGATAATATTTGTATTTAAACTCACAGCTTTTTTCTTGTTGTAATAATAAAGTTGTAGTTGTTTCTGTACCATGTATTGACAACTCAGAATGGGTGATGTATACCTATTTTGGGGGCGTCACATCTGCACGTAAGCCAAAGATATATAACAATAAAACCAATAATCAACAATCCATCTTTGCACGTAAGCCAAAGATATATAATTCAATAAACAACAGTCCATCTTCGCACGTAAGCCAAAGATAACTTTCATCACCATATAAGCATGAGGATGATGACAATGATATAATCAAACTAAAACAAGGATAAATATTAAAGACTTTAAATTTATCCAAATATTATCAACCACTCATAATCTAATATTATTAATATTATAACAATATTTTAATCTCCTCTTAAACTTATAAACAATTTATTTTAATTATTTACACTTTATTAAATAATGTATTTAATCATTCAAAAATGCCATACTCATAAGATTTCATCACCAATGATCAAATTCCTTATCACCAAGCCATAAAATTCTATTTTCCAACTTTGTTACTTCACATAACATATTTAACTCATATGTTTGTAACGAAACCATTTTCATGAAAAATACCAAATCAGTCCCAAAAATATTTCTTTTTTGGGATTTTGCAAAATATAGTCCCATAATGAATATATATTTTTCTCAGAATTTTTAAAATTAATTTACTATTTTTCAAAAATGAATTTCTAATTAATTCCTTAAGAAATTGGCTACCTCAAGTTTAACTCCAAAAATTCCCAAATCTTGGCTGGATCTTACATGTGATAACGTGATCTTCCAGTTTAAATTTCATGGTCATCGGAGTTATAGAACTCCGGTTATAGCATTTTTCGTCGAAAAAACCTAAATATTGAAATGGTCATAACTTGCTCATTTTAAGTCGGAATGAGCTCATTTTTGGACAGGAGGTTCTTTATACCATATACTTTCATGTCCCAAAAGGCCGAAATTTTTCTCACAAATTAAGTGGCCGAAAAAGCGCCTCTAAAAATCTGAACAGTAGCATTTATGTAATTTCCAGCTTTTTCATCCTTTACTAAAATCAGTCCACACGAAAATCTACAACACCTTTTCTAGTGATTCCACTTGGAGATGCTACAAAACCCATAGATCTAACTCTAGAACTTGACCACACTCAAAAATTCAAAATATAATAGGAGATATGGTCAATTGAATTTCGTGATCCATTTTCACCAAAATTTAATTTTTCAACCCTTTGTGGTTTCTAAGAAACTTTCATGTTTTCACATAATAACCAACATAACTCATCATAACACTTACTAATACTTCATATACCCATGATTTTCATCAGTCCAATGCTTTTATTATGACTTTCATCATAATCAGAACATTTCCACAATTTAATAAGGAATGAATACAAAGGATCATTCACCATGCATGTGGTAATCCACATAGACAGGTTATTCCCAACAGAATAATAAATAATGGAACCAGAATTAAAGGCGAAGCGCACGCAGACAGGATATTTCGACGTAATAATAAATAATGGAATCAGTCCCACAGAACGCACGCATGTGATATTAGAAAGAATAATAAATGCGAAATAATAAATAATGGAACCAGTAAAGGCGTAAATGCACGCATACGAGGATATTAAACGCAGAATAATAAAGAACGGAATAATAGAAGAATTTCACCATGTATGCGGTACTTCGCATAAACAGGTTATTCCAACAGAATAACAAATAATGGAATAATAGAAGAATTTCACCATGTATGCGGTACTTCGCATAAACAGGTTATTCCAACATAATAATAAAGAATGGAATAACAACTCTTACGAGTATTGAAAGAAATAATTCTCTTCATTAATACGAAAGAATAATACCCCTTACAGGTACAACAAATAATATCCCTTACCTTAGAATGAAGCTGGATACTAGAATAGAAATGTAGCAGACTTCTCTTCTTCTTTCTCTCTATAATTTCTCTATATAATAATGGCTCTAAAGCTTTAGTGAATTGGTGAGAAATGAAGGAAGAATGAGCTTCTATTTATAGGAAAATATAGTTTCAATAATTATACGTTTTGGGGCTCGAAATATTACAGTACAATACCTCCAACTTTTCTTTCATTTTTAATTTAGTCCTGCAAGTATTATCAATCTTGCACCAACTCCCCTAATAGTAAATCATTTGAATCAATAGTGAAATCATGTGACTCAATAGTTCTAAACATGTGAAAAAATTAATTACAATATAGTACCTCCATCTATACCTCCATCTTTAACTTAGTCATGCAAGTATCATCAATCTTGCACCAACTCCCCTTATAGTAAGTGAATGTGACTCAATAGTAACTCGTGAATAGTAACTCATGAATAGTAACACAGGAATAATAACTCATGAATAGTAACTCGTGAATAGTACTCCGACACAAAAAGTGCCCTGAATAACCGATTGAACAATATAATCTCCAGACATTAATTATTATCGAAATAAATGTCGATTTCTACTAACACAAATAATCCCAACACAATGGAACTATCAAATTCATCTTTAATCAACACGAACTTATTCATCATTAATATTATAATTCACAATATTTAACAACCAGATCGTTCCTAGGAAAGAGGGGGCTTTCCAATAAGGATTTCTCCCTATGGTAGCAATTAATTAGGTGACCAAACCTCTCCTTGTGTAACTTCTAGACATTGTAAATATTATAATTTAATAATATGAATAACTTTGTCGTCTCAATTATTGATTTAATAATATATAAAATATTATGCGAGATAATCTTTGTGACAATAATCGAATCAATAATATGAGAGATATGATCAAAGAATCACTATAGCAATAATTGAGTATAAGCGGAGTGACTTCTCACGTAAACATCAATAATCAATACTGATGTGCTTTCTTATGCAACCACAGCGACATTTTGTACTTTTACTAGGATAGTTCAACGGTTTTAACGGTAACACTACAGCCGTTATTTTATAACAATATGCTTACTTTGTAAAATTTTCACATATCACCCTTAACTTTAACCTTTATCAATTTAACCATTTACTAAATAGAATAATTATAAGAAAATTGAATACTTTCATTTCATAAAATTCGGGGTCTTACACTAGGCATGCGATAGACCGCATGCACGCATAATGTTATTCAATGTAATAATAAAGAATGGAACTGTGTCACGCGTAATCCGCATACGCAGACTAATAAAAAATGGAACCGTGTCATGCGTAATCCGCATGATGCATGGATATTCCAACGTAATAATAAAGAATGAACCGGTCATGCGTAATCCGCATGCATACATGATATTCAAATGTAATAATAAGGAATGGAATAACAACAAATTCACGGGCATGCGATAGAAGCATGCATAAGTTATTCCAACAGAATAATAAAGAATGGAATAATGAGAAGAATTTCACCATGTATGCGGTACTTTGCAGATAAGCAAAAGTTATTCTAACATAATAATAAAGAATGGAATAACAACCCTTATGAGTATTAAAAGAAAATAACTCTCTTCATGAATATAAAAGAATAATACCCCTTACCTTAAAAGAAGACTGAATACTGGAATAGTGAGGTAGTAGACTTCTCTTCTTCTCTCTCTCTCTATAATTTCTCTATAATAATTGCCCTTGTGAGACTTAGTGAATTGGTGAAAAATGAAGGAAGAATGAGCTTCTATTTATAGGAAAATATAGTTTTAATAATTGCACATTTTGGGGCTCGAAATATTATAGTATAATACCTTCCTCTTTTTCTTCATTTTTAATTTAGTCCTGCAAGTATTATCAAACTTGAACCACCTCCGCTAATAGTAAATCTTGTGAATCAATAGTAAATCATGTGACTCAATAGTTCTAAACATGTGAAAAAATTAATTATAATATAGTACCTTCATCTATACCTCCATTTTTAATTTAGTCATGCAAGTATTATCAATCTTGCACCAACTCCCCTAATAGTAAATCATGTGAATCAATAGTACATACATGTGAACAAATAGTTATAAGCATGTGAATTAATTGCAATTAATTGCTCATTTATTCGGTGAATTAACCGATTGGTCAATATAGCTTCCAGACATCAATTATTATCGAAATAAATGACGATTTTCACTAACACTAATAATCCCAACACAATGGAACTATCAATTTCATCTTTAATCAATACGAACTTATTCATCATTAATATTATAACTCACAATATTTAACAACCAGATTCTTTTCAGGAAAGAGGGGGCTTTTCGATAAGGATTTTTCCTTATTGGCGCGTAATTAGGTGACCAAACCTCTCCTTGACAGAACTTCTAGACATTGTCAATATTGAAAATAATAATATGAATAATTTTGTCGTCTCAATTATTAATTTAATAATATAACATATTATACAGATGATACTGTGACAATAATTGAATCAATAATATGAGAGATATGATGTAGCAATTACTGTAGCAATAATTGAGTATAACTGAGTGACTTCTTACGTAAGCATCAATAATCAATACCATGTGCTACTATGCAATCACGCGTACATCTTTTACTTTTACTCTAAGAGTAGTTCAACAGTTTTAACGGTAACACTTTCGCCGTTATTTTTAATAAAAGATAATTCTGTCGTTTTCTAACTATGACAATACTTCCATTGTGGGGTCCACCAATGATTGTGCCGTCGTACGAATATTCCCCGACCAAACGAATATTTTATAACAACTTGCTTACTTTGCAAAAAAAATTCACATATCACCTTTAACTTTAACATTTTATCAATTTAACCATTTACGAAATAAAATAATAATTGTAATAAAATTGAATACTTTTATTTCATAAAATTCGGGGTCTTACACTGATGTTGTTTTTTTTTTATAAATATTTTTTCTGTTTTATTGATTTCCCAAAAATAACCTGCTTTGTACCTGCTTTCTATCCCAACACACAACAATATATATAAGCATCATATAATAAACATTCATCCATATAATAGAATCGTAAACCAATACAATTGTCCAAAGAATGAATACAAAAAGTACAAGGCTTTAAAAATATAAAAAACAAGTCTAGCTCTTCATGGATCATCCAAATTAGGACCCTATAATTAACAAAAGAATAAAACATGTTACATGCATGTGTTGATACTGCAATGACTTAGGGAAAGCTAAACAATAGACAATGTAGTAAAACATATAAGTAAAACAGTGATAGTAATAATATCGATATATACCTGGTCGTCATCCTGATTTTTAATGATGTAGACATATCAGCGACCGCTAGCGGTCGCTGATATAGATTGGTCGTCGTGCCAAAGTTTCGCACCAAATTTTTTTTTTTTTTTTTTGGGGGAGAATTCTTCTCAGCGACCGATCAACGACTACATGCGGTCGCTGATATCAACTAGCGACTAGAATCTTTCATGATCATGAGATAGCGATCATTATTACTATTATCAATGACCGGATAGATGTCAACGATATCATTGGTCGCAGATGGCCCTTTTTCTTGTAGTGTTAATAATAAATTTATACGTGTAATTAATAAATTAAAATATAATAAGAAGATGGTAGATTGTTGTGCGATGATCAAATTTTGGTAGCATATGTTACATAGAGTTGGGTAAAAGTTCTATGCGCAAATACATATCCAAGTATAGAAGTAATCTGATCACTAAATCCGTGTGTGTGTGTGTCTATATAAGCACTAACAAATATTTAGAAAGTGTAATGCACAATGTCATCGAGTTGTTATTAATTTATATGATTGTTAGGGGCATATTTGAAGTCTATTACTGTAGGGATTTCGGCAAAAAAACGCAGCAGAAATATAAAATAATCAAAGCAATTTTCGAAACCTAAAAACAGGATCCATGCGAAACAGAAATTAATTCAGTGGTTTAGATATTATACCGATTATGAAAGAGTTCTGAAATGGCTTCGAATCCCTTCTGTAAATTAATCAGAACCGCGCCTCTATGGTATCCACACGAATGCCCCGTGAATCGTCGGACGATCTGCAGTGAAGAGAACTGCGGTACTAGCCACCAAAGATTAGGATTTTCGAAATTTTTCTCTAGTCTCTCTCTAAGAGCAGCTAGGATTTTAGGTTATGATTAACTTCCCTAAAACGCTGATATATCATATATATAGCGATAAATCGGAATTAATCAAAACCCTAATCTAATTAAAATAAAATCTGAATTTATATATATATATATATATAAATCATCCTTTTAATTTAAATTTGTGATGTAAATACTATCAATCATATTGATATATTTAAATCCTTACAATTTAAATTAATTCCCTTTTAATGACGTTCTATGTGTGTGACCCTATAGGTTATTATTACGTTATCAATAATTTTAAAATCATATTATAAAATTATAAACAGTGAGCGGCATCTAGTAATGCATCACTGCTACCCAAATAATAATAAGATCGATGATTCGATGCAACCTTTTCGTGACCAATGTTTCAATGTAATTTAATCCTTTTAACCTTAATATCCTAGATTAAACTCGAGTCATGGAATGTGTCATACTCTTGATAATTTAATCTGAGTTTTTCTTGATCAATGAGTAGACTATATGAAACAAATCACTATTTGAGCATGACCATACATTTCATAGTCGTACTCAATCAAGAGGCCTATGGATATCACCCTAATATATAGGAGGGTTATATTCCATCTAGATCACTCATATTCCTCACACGATTCATGATGTACCCAATAATCACCTTTATAGTCCACCCTATTAAAGGTGACATTTGATGATATCAAAGTACATAAATTCCCGTGTAGTAATATAGTGATTTCAGATCGGAGGACCATTACATCATTGTCACTATGAGAATCGCTAATGACACTTTGCATAATGTTCCACGTAGAATTCTCATGGTGGGTCCGTCCAGTACATCATTCTCTAACATATACCTATGCATTGACTTAATATCTCATATATTTATGACCAATGAGATTTGGTCATCAGTCAATCCACATACTGGTCTCAATGCATCAATATTGTTGTCCCATCAATAATGATACTCGACTAGGGACATTTAAGAACAATGATACTAATTGTAATTATATAATCTCGTGTTCAAGTCACATACTTGAAACTATATAATTTGTATCTCTGATTTATTACTGACGAAGGCTATTGATAATTTAATTATCTTTAGTCACGATATTCTTTACTGGGCTATTTGTGTTCACCCTTTTGCTTCACAATTTCTTTCAGGTAATAAGAGTGTAGCTGGGTCGAGCAGGGATAACAGGGAATAGAACGGTGATCTATAGCTGTCGAGGTTCTCCCTAAATAGTATGGAAATAATTTTATTGATAACTTTAAATAAGTGTGTCATATTGTATACGTCATTTGATATTTAATTTTGGTGAACCGAATAGGGTGAGGTGAACCCAACTTTGAAAGGGTGTTTTGCCACTATCATACAAGATGTCTAATGATATACACCCTCGTGTTATCATAAGACAGGGTTGTGCACATACACTTACTGAGTATATCTACGAGCACTACCTATATGATCTTGGAGTTTATTTGAAATATAATTTTCACTTGGAGACAGTGGAGATAGTTATATGTCAAGAGAAGACTCACCATTGGAAAGAAGATGATAGTAATCTTCTCGTTTTTCTTTGGTGTCTATTGGGTCAACCAAGGATAATTATGTGGACATATGATATCTATCATACCCTAGACGCATGGCCTCCCATATACGAAGGTTTCCTTGAGCACTTCCCAAAGATTTTAATTTCTAAAACAGTTTTTGACTATACTTTTATGTAAAGTATCATTGTAAGGATGTGGTCAAGGCACCATGAAAGTTACATACATTTGTATTGAAACTCACAGTTAATTGTGGTCGTATTCTATACGAAAGTTCAACAGTTGTATAAATGAAGTTTGTATTTGATTTTTATAGTGTGATATCTGGCGACTCAGAATGGGTCGTGTGGACCTATTTTGGGGGCGTCACATCAATTTTTAAATGTACAACTCCAACTAATGCAAATTAGAAACTCCTTTCTAATTTCATTCTGCTTTAGCCAAGGACTACTGTGTTGTCATTTATCGAATTACATAGGACATTTCTCTTCTTTTACTAAAAGTAGTGGATTCTTTATTGATCATACATTATCTCTATGTACAACTTATTAATTATACACAATCATACCCTTTGATATACCCTAAGGGTCTCAAGGAATAAGTCAAAGTATAATCCATCATACACAAGATATTATGATAATCTCAAGTCCAAGGATCACTTGTACTACTATAACTACAGGAATTCCTATTGACAGACAAGTAAAACTCCATTAGGTATTCCTTAGCGAGCCACGTTCAGTGAACTTATTCTCCAATAAGCACCTACATACTTGTTTTAGTGTCTCCACAAAAATGATCATTAGATCAATCATTCTCATCCAATGAGCAAGCAACGTATGTACTAATCTATCTGGATTCACTAATCCCTTCTTCTTCAGACATGATATATAATTAACTTGTTATTTTATTAAAGTAACTTGGGATCAGCTGTAGAATTGGAGGTCTTGAGTTCAACTCCCACTCAAAGCAGCATAAGGGCAATCGACCACGGGCGAAAGCCTGTTTTGAAAGTCTTATTCGTGAAGGGAAGACATAGTCTGACCCAAGCTGAGAAACTCTACTTTATCAAACAAATAAACAATATAGTTTATTTCTCCTTCTAATTCAAAAGATTTTATTTTGACTTAAAATTCAAAGAAAATAAAAAATTATTCAGTCAATAAACTTTTAGATATTGTAAACTGTTTTTTTAAAAAAAAACTCAAATAAAATAACCAAGGGATAAATGTGTTAATTGGCTTTTGATTAATTAATAATAATATAATTTATTTAATATATATAAGGTATGCACCAATGGTGTGCATATATCACTATATACCCTTATCTCTATGACCAAAAGTTCTCAATAATTTTCAGTTTATTATGCAACAGTATCTAAGATTCAATTTAGTATGCTTTACATTATCTTATTAGATAAATTAGTAATTGCTCGTGTCTGAAGGCACGACGATATTAGACTAAATTATAAATTGTACCATTTTATTTATCATATTTTTGCTATAAATATTTTTTTTAGCATAGGTACTGTTCCTTATAGATGCGTTAGTCATGCAAAGGTGTTCCTCCAATGTTCCCCAATTTTTTTTAGCACAACTGTTTCTCATAGATGCCTTATTCATGCAAATATATTCCTCTAATTTTTTTCACCTATTAAAAATTATTTTTCTCTCTCCTCAATTTTTTATTTTTTTATTTTTAAAATTTATGTAAAAAGAATACTTTTCTTCTTTTTATTTATTTATTTTTATATTGACCTTTTGAATTCAATATGAAATATCTCTAAATTCAAATTTAGTATAAATTAATTAATATTAGAAATATAATTATCAAAATTATAAATTTATTATTTTTATTTTATCTAAATAGTACTAATAACTATATGATTTATATAATTAAAATTAAATATATCTCAAATTGATTTAAACAAATTAAAATCGATCCTATATTTTGAATCAAAAAATTCAAAATATTTTCAAAATTTTCATCATACAGTATTATTAAAAGTTGAACTCAAAGTGTTCTTAAAGACAAACAAAGATATTTTTAAAATTTTGAAAATATTTTTAAATTTATATTTTTTGTTCAAAATATTAGATCAAGTTTAATTTGTTTAAATCAATTTGAGATATATTCAATTTTAATTAGATAAATCATAAGTTATTAGTACCATTTAGATAAAATAAAAAATAGTAAGGTTTATAATTTTTTTAATTATATTTTCTAAAATTAATTAATTTATATTAATTTTGAATTTAGAGATATTTCATATTGAAATGAAAATGTCAATATAAAACAAATAAATAAAAAAGAAGAAGAAGAGTATATTTTTTACACAAATTTTGAAAATAAAAAAATATGAGGAGCGAGGAGAGAGAAAATCAATTTTTAATAGGTGAAAAAAATTGGAGGAACACATTTGCATGACTAACGCATCTATGAAGAACAGTTGTACTAAAAAAAAGTTTAGGGAACATGCATTGGAGGAATACATTTGCATGATTACCGCATTTATGAGGAACAGTTGTGCTAAAAAAAAGTTTAGGGAACAGTTTTGAAAAAACAATATTACAAATAGGAGGGTCAGTTTGCAATTTAGTCTACTACATTACCTAAAGACTTTTTACAATCTAAAATAATTTATAAATCAATTAGAATGAATCTGAATCGTCTTTGTATTTTCCCGCCCAAATTAATTTGCATGTGAAAATATAACGACCGCAATACCCGAAAAAAAGGAAAAGGGCGTTAATGCTAATTAAAAGGGTAACCCATGTTGCTTATTATTATTATTATAATATAAAGACCACAATACCCGAAAAACAGGAAAAGAGTGTCAATGCCAAAAGGGTGACCCATGCTTAAGACTGTAAACGAGCCAACACAGTTCGAGTTCGATTCGGGCTCGACTCAAAAAAATACGAGCGAGACTCGGATTCGTTAATAATATGATCCAAATCTGAGCATTAAAAATAGTTCGAATAAAATATGAGTAGAATCGAAAGAAGGTTATACTCGACTCGTTTAAGATTCAAACTACTCGAATTTTTGATTGTGATTTGATACATACCTCGGTTAATACATATTCAATTAGATGTTCGATACATTCTCTTATAATATATACAAATTTAAATCAAATTAGGATAATTAGTTATTATTTTGTTTTATTTTTAATTTTAATTATGATTTTATATTTGTAAAGTGTAATAATAAATATATTTTCTCATTTTTAAGTAAAATAACAAATTCAATTTATAATTATATTTATTATAATACTAGTTATTATGTGGAGACTGAATTAGAGAGCTTGAATTTGAAGCTTCATGAGTAGTTTGAATAAATATTCAAATCGAAATTCGAATCGAATTCGAGTACTAAATATTCGAGTCGAGTTGAATCTGAGTAGAAATTTTAAATATAATTGAATTGAGTATTTAATTTATCATTTCGAAGTCGAATTCGAGTAGGCTTCTGTCATTTTCAGGTTAGACTCGTTTACACCCTTACCCATGTTGATAGTGTTGGGTGAAATGTGAGCCATTAGATTAAGATAGAAGAATTTAAACTGTCTTTGTATTTTGTAAAATAAAAATTTCAAAATAAATTCTGTTTTATTATATAGGTAGCCACTTTTAACAGAAAAATAGATAATGGTAAAACTTCCTTTTAACATACTTTGTATGTTAAATTCGCAGTTGTTTTGATTTTATATCACTTTAAATCGTTATATACAACTAATCTCATTACTTAATTATAAATATGGACAAATTTAATTTTAAAAATTTAAATAATTAAATATTCCATCTGTTTCAATAAAGAAATACCATTTGCAATTTTTTATTTATTTTTTGTAGAACAATTGGAGTAACATGTAAGCCTACAAATTAGTAATAATCACAATATATGATCTCTTTAAGACATTTGGTATAATTCTTATTTAAACATTCTTATTTATTTATTCTAGAATAATGAAATTTGTTGGGTATCACTAAAATATTAATTTTTATCCATATTAAATATATAAAATGAATAAAAGTCCAATTGGGTGAATTGACAGAATTGTATACGTTATGAACATGAGTATAATTTTAGTCATTTGGTCCCCATTGACTAACTAAAAACGGTCCAATCGAAAATAAGTCTATAGCTAAAATATATAATATGGTTTTAAAACTCCCTTTTAACAGAAAACTAGATAATGATAATGATTTTATGTATGTTTTAAAATAAAGATAATATATATTATTAATTGTTCGGGAGCATTTTATCGATCTTTATGTGGGCCGAAGACCTGACATTAGAAGGGCTTTAGGAGTCCATTCTGCTGAAGCCCATGGAGGGGTTGGAGCTGTTCGGGTCGGCGTCCGAGTCCTTCTGGGCCGGAGCCTCATCTCAGTTAGATGTATTCGGGTTCGGCATCCGAGCCCCTTGGGCCGGAGCCTTACTTTGTTGTGGGGTGTTCGGGGTCGGGCCTTCGAGTCCTCTAGGCCAAAACCCAAACCTGATGGCGAGATTGTTTGGGGGCTGCCTGGTTGGCTTTCTCTGCAGTGCAGAGTTCAAGATCCTAACCATAATTGAATAAGATAACTCCAAAGGTAGTGGTTGGATTGGATTCCACTTGCACCTTTTAAGGAGATTGTGTTGGACCCAAGTTATGGTAACTTCCATGACTAGGAGTCCTAATCCGACTCGGAAGAGGATTCAAGGGTGGAGGGAGTACTATAAATATAAGGCCAAGGTTACAATTAACAGGTAATACCTACTTTTGAGCACTAAACACATAGCCTCCATTGTTAAACCTTGTAAACGGCCTGTACTTATTCTCACACCGGAGCTATCCCCCGACGGCACAAGTCGTCAAGCTTCCGTGTAATCTGTTATTGTTGTGCGAGTTCTAGCAGTGGATTACGTGATTGATCGGCGTCGGTGAAACTCAAGCGTTAACATCAAGGCGCTAGAAGGAGGGCGTTTTTAGTGTTCTTACAATCACAACCCAACTTTTCCGATAACAGCCATGGCAAAGTAAGGAGAAGAAGGCCTCTAACCAGAAAAGGCAAAGACCCACCAAACCACACCGGTGAGGGATCGATGAAAGATAGGATCGAGCTCTCGAGTCCAGGTGATCGGGAGGAACCTACCGCTTCTCTCCCGTGAAGACTCTTCCATGATGACCATCATACCCCAACCAAAGCTAATCGTATGCGGATGAGAACCGTTCTCGAGCTTTGGAGGTTCACAGGGAAGGACCGAGGGAGAACGGTAGAGATCGATCGAGGGAGTTCATTCTCTTGAAAAGATGCAATGTGAACAAGGACGCTTTATCTTCGGCCCTACGCCTTTAGCAAGAGGAACTCGAGCGGTTAGAGATGGTGAAGGTGGTAGGAGAGTAGGAAGCCACCTCAAAAGGCGTGAGCATCGGAGCCGATCCCGAGCCACCTCGACGGGAGAGGTTGGAAACGAAAGGAACAGGCATCGCAGTCGGTCACGAGAAGGCCGAAGTAGAATGAGGAGTCGTTCGCCAGATTAAAGATCGGACCATCCGGGCAGATCGGGACATAGGAGGAGGGACGTGACCCTTGAATACGGGAGGGGCAGACCCCGATCGTCCCCTCGTAAGGAGGAGTCCGACCCCCTCGCCCGAAGGGTGGCTGAATTGGAGAAGTTGCTGTCTGCTAAAAATGCGTTGGGGACACCTTCGGCTTACTTAGGGTCACCTTTCTCACCGGAGATTAATCAGGAGACAGCCGACCCCAAAAAAAAGATGCCCCCAATGGAGACCTACGATGGGCTGGGGGATCCGTATGACCAATCGGATGGGTACGATAGGCTGATGACGTATTACGGCCATTCCAATGCGGCCAAGTGTCACATGTTCGCGACCACTCTGAAGAATAGCGCTCGAGAGTGGATGGGGACCTTGGCGACGGGATCAATTACCTCATGGAATGATCTTCGGGAAAAATTTTATGCCCGGCTCAAAGAAAGAACAAGAGGAGGGAAAGATCATCGCTTCATGCATGCAGTTCGACAGTAAATCGACGAGAGTGCGGGACAAGATGTGAAGAGGTTCCGAGAGGCTGTGGGGTCATTAGCAGAGTTAAATTCCCCGCAAGCCCTGGACTTCTTCATGACCGGGTTAGATATTGGGAAGTCAAAGAAGTTAATGGAGGATCTGGTGATCAACCCCCCGACCGAGTTGACAGAGGCCTTCCACCGAGCCGAAGGCCACATAGCGATTGAAGAGGTAATGGGGAATTTCAAACTGCAATCCCAGTCTTATAAGAAGTCCAGGGTTCGAGATAAACAAAGTTATCAGAAGTCGGATAATCAGGGGAGGTCGGACAGTTATATTAAGAAAAGCTACAATGGGGGAGGGTCGGGCAGTGGAAGACCACCTTTCCCGAGCAAAAATGTCAACAAAGTCTACACCGCTCTCAACACGGATCGGGCTAAAATACTAGAGGAGATGCGGAACAAGCCCTTTTTCGAACCATGCCAAACGATCCCAAAGCCTAGGAAGAGGGGTCGAAACAAATATTGTGCATATCATCAGAGTCGGGGGCATACGACAGAGGATTGCAACAACTTGAAAGATCTGATAGAAAAAAATGTCCAGAATGGGCAGCTGGTGCAATATGTGGTTGGTCGAGAAGGCTCAGAAGCCCCCCGGAAGGAGAATAGGAACAAGCCGGAAACACAAGATCGACCGCACCCACAAGCCCGAGAGTCATTGATGTGATTTTGGTGAATTCAGTAGGGCGGTAACCCAAGGAAGGAAGAGGAGTGGGCATCTCAAGGCCGTGTTGGCGGTAGCTGGTTCATCGCCTAGAAAGGATAGGGCATACCCAGGGGTATATATCTCCTTCTCAGACGAAGACTATCTTACAGATCATATCGAACCACATGATGGGGCGTTGGTGATAACTGCACAGGTCAGGCCAGTCGATATGAAAAGGATGATGATCGATAACGGGTCCTCGGTTGATATACTCTACACGCATGCCTATCAGAGAATGGATCTGGGAGGAAAGAAACTGGAATTGGGAGGAGAAGGTCCGTTATACGGTTTCAGCGGAGACCCAGTGCATGTGACAGGAACGATAGAGCTACCGGTCAGGTTCGGGACGGGCCCTCAGCAGGCAGAGATAATGGTAAAAAAATTTGTTGTACAAGTGGATTCGACTTACAACTCCATATTGGGGAGACCGACATTAGCAGTATTGCAGGCAGTGACTTCTATACCTCACTTCAAAATCAAGTTTCCAACACCGAACGGGATCGGGGAGGTAAAAGGAGATTTGGATATCGCCCGAAGGTATTATCGGAATACTTTGATTTCCTCAGGGGTCGGGGTCAACAAATAGAAACAAACAATGGTCATCCAGATAGAGCCATTCACTGAGAGCAGCACTGAACCCATGGCACTGCCGGCAGAAGAGACAGAAGATGTGGAATTGATACCAGGGAATTCAGAAAAACCAATAAAAATTAGGACAGGATTGACAGAACCACTTCGAACTGGATTGGTGGACTTGCTCCAGGCATACGCCGATATTTTTGCTTGGGAGCCTAGTGATATGCCAGGGGTGAGTGAATCGGTGGCGCTACACGTGCTACATGTCTGAGATTCAAGAGAAACCGATGATCTGAGAAAAGAAGGACCTTCGCCCCGGAAAGACAGAAAATCATAGATGAAGAGGTTGCTAAATTGCTAGAGGCAAGGTTCATCTTCGAGATCGATTATCCCGAATGGCTGGCAAATGTGGTATTGGTTCAGAAGCAAAATGGGAAGTGAAGGATGTGCATCGACTAGACGGATCTGAATAAGGCATACCCAAAAGATTTCTACCTTTTACCCGACATAGACCAGCTGATTGATGCCACTTCGGGGTATGGAATGTTAAGTTTCATGGACGCTTACTCGGGATATCATCAAATTTCGATGTGCAAGGATGACATCCCAAAGACAAGCTTCATCACTCATCGGGCTATATATGCGTATCGGAAGATGACATTTGGATTGCTGAACGCAGGGGCGACTTATCAACGGATGATGAATTTCGTATTCAGAAAGCAGCTGGGTCGGAGTATAGAAGTGTATGTGGACGACATGATCGTGAAAAGCATGTCAGTCCGGGATCATTTGGAAGACCTGGAAGACTGTTTCGAAACGGTAAGGAAGCATAAACTACACCTGAACCCGGCTAAATGTACCTTCGGTTTGGGTTCAGGAAAATTCCTCGGATACTTAGTCAGTAAAAGGGGAATCGAGGCGAATCTGGAAAAAATTACGGTGATCTTAGACATGAAATCTCCAAAGACATACAAAGATGTGCAGAGGTTGACGGGCCGGGTAGCTGCTCTTCGGAGATTCGTGTCAAGGTCAGCCGAAAGATGTCTACCCTTTTTTGACACTCTCAAGGGTCCAAAGAATAACAAGAGCTTCCAGTGGACTTCAGAATGCGAAGACGCGTTCCAAGGGAAGAAAATATCGAGTTAAGACCGCTTATTAATAATAAACCGATCCCTTGTAACCTTTATATTTATATTTGGTCATGAGCCCAGATGGCGATGGGGCGTGACCTTGGTAAGGGATAAGGGAGGAAAACAGTTCCCGGTATACTATGTCAGCCATGTTCTTCGGGACGCAGAGACGAGATACCCGAACCTGGAAAAATTCACATATGCCTTAATAATTGCTAGCAGGAAGCTCCGGCACTATTTCTAGGGTCGGTTAGTAGTGGTGTATACGGATCAGCCGTTAAAGAAGATCTTGCATAAGCCGGAGGTATCAGGTCGGTTGGCCGCAAGGGCAATGGAATTGACACAATTTTCCATAGAATATCATCCCCGAATGGCAATCAAAGGGTAGGCCTTAGCAGACTTCGTGGTAGAATGTTCCTTTACCGAGTCGGACGTGAGCACAGTGGCCGAAACTCAACAAAGACCGACCGCGTGGATGCTGTATGTGGATGGATCATCGACTGCGGACATCAGTGGAGCAGGAGTTATTCTGACAAGACCCGAAGGGTTTAAGGTACAACAAGCTATTTGATTTGGGTTCAAAGCCACGAACAACGAAGTAGAGTATGAGGCCATCCTAGCAGGAATACGGTTGGCCCGAAGCTTGGAGGTACAGAAGTTGGTCATCTACAGTGATTCACAGTTGGTAGTCAAACAGTTGTCGGGTGAGTATGAGGCTCGGGGGGCAAGAATGTCAAAGTATCTGGCCGAGGTAAAGGATAAACTTACATATTTCACATCACACAGCTGTCAGGGGGTGGACCGGATAGATAATACAATAGCAGATGCCCTAGCGAGATTGGCAACCATCGAAGCAAGCTCCTTCAATGGGTCGGTATATTTGGAAGTTCTGGAAAGGCCCAGTGTTACGAAGACAGAAGTGCTAGCTGTGGACCGACTTGACTGCTGGCTCACCCCTTACATCTCCTATCTATCAGATGGGACTCTCTCTTCGAACAGAATCCTAGCAAGACAGGTCAAACACCGAAGCTCAAACTTCATCCTCATAGACCTATACCGAAGGGCCTTTAGCTCTCCACTGCTCAAATGCTTAACTCCGTCAGAGGCAGACTATACACTTCGGGAGGTACATGAAGGGATCTGTGGGGATCACATGGGAGCAAAATCACTGGCACACAAGATTTTGAGGCAAGGGTATTACTGGCAGACCATCTACACGGAAGCCAAAGAATTCGTCAAAAAATGTCCAAAGTGTCAGCTGAACAACAATATTCCACATCAACCCCTCGAAGAGCTTTATTCGGTCCTATCCCCGATTCCCTTTGCTGTATGGGGAATCGACATCCTGAGGCCTCTACCGAAAGCCAAGAGACAAGTCAGCTTTGTGATTGTGGCTATCGACTATATGACGAAGTGGGTCGAAGCCAAACCACTACAGAAGATCACCAAACAAGAATGTCTGAAATTCTTCAAAGAAGGAGTGGTTTATCGCTTTGGTATCCCGATGGTAGTGGTCTCGGATAATGGCAGTCAGTTCGTGGGATCAAAGTTCGAGGGTTTTCTGGAAGAGTTGGGGATCCAGCATCACAAGACTTCGGTCGCTCATCCTTAATCGAATGGTCAAGTAGAAGTGACCAACCGAACCTTGCTCAACGGGATCAAAAGAAGGTTGGATGAATTAAAGGGTCGATGGCCTGAAGAGCTATCGTCTGTTTTGTGGCATATCGGACTACTCCGAGGACGACAACCAGAGACTCTCCGTTCAGACTGGCATACGGGACCGATGCCTTCATACCAGTTGAGATCGGATCCCCCACCCTTCGAGTCAGTCAGTACAAGGAGCTGTACAATGATGAAGGTTTGAGAACAAACTTGGATTTGTTGGAGGAAGTTCGGGATTCAGCTGTGATGAGGTTGGCTATCTATCAGCAGTGAACAGCCCGACACTATAATCAGAATGTGAAGCCGAGGAGATTTGCAGTAGGCGATTTGGTCCTCCGGGAGTCGGAGGCATCAACCCCCCAGAACACTAGCAAGTTAATGCCTAATTGGGAGGGACCTTATGAGGTGGTAGAGGTATCGGGCCGTGTACATACTGGCCGCCGAGCAATGGATAGTTCGGAAGTAAAGAATACATGGCATGCTGGAAGACTTAGAAAATTTTACCAGTAATAGTTATGTCATTCTTTTCTTTATCCATGTAACCCTTCAGTCTTAAATGAAATAAGTGAAAGTTTTCTTTGGAGATGCTTAACTTCATTTATATTCATATGATTCTTAATACTCGAACGGACAAACTTCGGACACAATCTGATTAGAAGGTTCGGAAAGACACCACTGATCGAGATTCGTCACGAGTATAACTGATCGAGAAAACTGTAAATTTTTTATTTAGGCAAGCTTCGGGCATTATCCAATCAAGAGGTTCGGGAAGATACCACTGATCGAGATAAGTGGCAAGTATAACTGATAACAAAAATTTATAAACAAAGATATTCTATTTCATTCATACTTTGAAATTTTTACAAAACCCAATCGCTTACGATTCGGGCGAAGTACAAATAAAAAGTAACAAAAATGTACAAGTCTTAAAAAGGCTATTCGGGAGGAGGATCATCGCCGGCTTCAGATTCTTCATCCAACGAGTCCAAAAGGGTGGCATCGAGCCCAGCAGCTATTAACTTTGCCTTGGCCTTTTCACGATAAGTCTCGTACCCTTCTCCAAACTGGGCCATGACTTTCTCGTTCAAGGCTTCGGACTCTTCATATTCAGTAACCGCTTGCTGCTGAGCCGCGACAATCTTTTCGGGAAAGCCGTTGACAGTGGCGGTTAGAGAATTGTTCTCCTTGATCACTTGCATCATCTTGTCGTGCATCTCGGAGAACTTCTGGGTGATAATGTCAACGGCATTTTCCTGATCCTTGACCTCCCCAAGTAGATTGTCCCTCTCCACCAGGAGCGAGGAATACTTCTTCTCAAGCTCCTCAGAGTACCTTTCGGCTCGGGACGCCTTATTTCGGGTCTCGGCGTGGAGATCCCGTTCTTTCTTTAAGTCCGAGTTCAGGCCCCGAACTTCAGCTTCGAGCAACTGCATGTCCGTCCTCAGCTGAACCTCCTTTTTTGTGGTTCGGGCAAGGGGAGGAATGGCTCATGCAAGAATGGCGTTAGCCTACAACAAAAATATATGTCAACAGACGAAGTAAAAGTACGAGTTATAGTAATAAGATAGAATTGAAACCCAGAGTTACCTGACACTGGGCTCGGACATAGGCAACAAGATACTCTTCAGAAGAGAAACCCTTGAACCTCTCGTCATCACCCGACAGTTTAAAGTGATCAAAGAGGGTAAAGGGGAAAACTTCTGAAGGACTCTTCGGCCAACAAGTGTTTGGCGTTCCGTGCGAAGAGCTCGGTTGCGAAGTAGGAGTTGGAGTGGGGAGGGGTTCGGCTTCCACGACTGACCGCTTTCGGCGTTTAGCGCTTTCGAAAATTGTAGCCGTCGTTGCCTCTTTGGTCGGGGTTCGAGAGGATCCACTTCGGTTCCTTCCGAATCCTCGATCACCTCCATTTGTGTAGGGGGAGGGGGAGTCGGCTTTGACACAACTGCCAAAGTGGCCTTGGCAGATGGTTTGACAGGCTTCTTCGCCTTTTTTAACAATGCCGCTTTCTCGGCCTGACTCACCTTCAAAGCAGGTTTGGTGGTGGTTGGAGGATCGGGTCCCGTAACGGAGCCTACCAAAAGTTCGGCGATCGGGATGGTCTCTTCGTCCGGGAAATCGTCGGTTGCTGGTGGACGGATCGGTCCGGTGGTGGTCGGTAATTGTACTAGAGAGGCGTCTGTTCCCTCGGGTTTGAAAATTATCACTGCAAAAAGAAAAAGGATGGGTCAAGGCATAACATATCAGAAAGTAACAAAGTAACTCAAGAGGGGAGTTGCTTACAGCCGTGTTTGTACAACCAGGCTTCATTGATCAGAACCCCCAGACTCCATTCGGCCTTATTCCATTTCTGGTAAAATGCTTTGAAGGCGTCTGCCCGATCCTTGGGGAACTTGGACACCTTCGCCATGAGATCTTGGTGATGGGCCCAACTGGGCAGGAGTTGGAGATCAGTTCCTTTTGCAAAAAACCATTGTTCATGCCACCCCTTATTGCTTGAAGGGGTCTTAATTGGGACGGATCGAGTAGGACGTTTGTTTAATTGCCGAAGACCGGGCTCTTTTGACCCGCCAACGGTGAATAGGGCGAAGAAAAAATCAAGCCCAGGAGTGATTCTTAATTCCTGGCATATGGCTATAAAGGAGACCAGGTGGATATACGAGTTCGGCACGAGCTGCGCGAACCCGACTCCCACGAAGCACAAGAAAGAAGAAATGAATTCATGTAAGGGGAACCGAACCCCGTACTTCAGAACGTACAGAGGGACGGCCACCCATTCGCCCTCGGGACGCCAGAACATCTTCTCGTCGGGCTTCGGGATCCGGAGTTTGTATTCTTTGGGAATATTAAAGAGGGTTCGGATATCGGTAATCTGAGATGATGTGATGGTGGATTGGGTGTGGAGATGAGAAAACTCCTCTTTGGAGTGGTAAGCGTTTCGGATCCTGGCCTCGGCGTCTACTGGAGAAGGCAGGATCGAAGGAGTGGTGTCGGTTGCAATACTCTATGTAATTCGACCTCCTGGGAGGTCATGCAGGTGGTGACGGTGGCGATGAAGAGCTCAAGCCAGGAGGAATGATGGTATCAGCCATTTAGTGTTGAAATTGAATGGAATGAGACACAAACAGAGGTTTTGGGAATAAAACGCACGAAATGATGCTCAAAGACAAATAGAGTTGACGGAACTGGTGAGATTTGGGGGAAGCAATGAACTCGCCGAAAATCGTTCTCGCCGAAAAATCTTAGCAGAGATTTTGAAATGAAGAGTTCTGGAAAAGGTGACAGTGATTGACGGGAGGGGGTTTTTATAAGGCGTGTGGCACAGAACCCAAGGGCGGCTATTAAATGCCCAAGGTTTCAAAAAGGCGTGCAACGTTTCAAAAAACGAGGTCAGACCATTCGACTTCCCCAGACAACTCATCATTAGCTGTCATGACCTCTCAAATATCTGATCTTTCAAGTCTCTAATCATAAGTAAATTATAATCAGAGACTGGGGGGCAATGTTCGGGAGCATTTTACCGACCTTCATGTGGGCCGAAGGCCTGACATTAGAAGGGCTTTAGGAGTCCATTGGGCTGAAGCCCATGGAGGGGTTGGAGCTGTTCGGGTCGGCGTCCGAGTCCTTCTGGGCCGAAGCCTCATCTCAGTGGATGTATTCGGGTTCGGCATCCGAGCCCCTTGGGCCGGAGCCTTACTTTGTTGTGGGGTGTTCGGGGTCGAGCCTTTGAGTCCTCTGGGCCGAAGCCCAGACCTGATGGCGAGATTGTTTGGGCCTGCACAGTGGGATTTTCTGCGTGCAGAGTTCAGGATCCTAACCATAATTGAATAAGGTAACTCCAAATGTAGTGATTGGATTGGATTCCACTTGCACCTTTTAAGGAGATTGTGTTGGACCCAAGTTATGGTAACTTCCATGACTAGGAGTCCTAATCCGACTCGGAAGAGGATTCAAGGGTGGAGGGAGTACTATAAATATAAGGTCAAGGTTACAATTAACAGGTAATACCTACTTTTGAGCACTAAACACATAGCCTCCATTGTTAAACCTTGTGAACGGTCTGTACTTATTCTCACACCGGAGCTATCCCCCGACGGCACAAGCCGTCAAGCTTCCGTATAATCTGTTATTGTGCAGGTTCTAGCGCGTGGATTCTGTGATTGGACGCGTCGGCGAAACTTGGCGTTAACATTAATTAATATATCCTTATTTTAACATCCTCTCATATCTAAGAATTTAAAACTCCCTTTTAACAGAAAACTAGATAATGATAAACCAAAAAACTTATAGCACTTTTCAAATATTTGTTATAGTTTTCTCTCCCCAACCCAACTCAATTATTAATTCCAAACACTATAAATCCCAACCCTACTCTCTTATATTTCCATCATTCATTATTAGCTACATACAATATATACTAGCTAGCCAGCGAGCCAGCCATGATGAAGGCAAAAGTCTCCTACTTTTCCCTCATTTCCATTTTATTTTGCTTGAGCTTGTTTTTCAGTCTTGGCCTAGCCACTCGTCCTCTATCAACAGAAGAAATAGAAACATCAGCAGCAGCTGGTGCTATTACCCCTGAGAATTGGTGGTGGTGGCTACCACATAACCCTATTGTGGCACCACCACTTCCATCGTGGTGGCCAAAGCCCGTGAAACCTTGGGTACCACCACCAATCCCGTCGATCTCAAAGCCTCAACCCGGAAAATCTTGGTCCCTACCACCACTTCCGTCATCATGGCCTAAGCCAAGAAAACCTTGGGTGCCACCACCAATTCCGTCTATTTCAAAGCCTCAACCAGGAAAATCTTGGTCCCTACCACCACTTCCGTCGTCATGGCCTAAGCCAGGAAAACCTTGGGTACCACCACCAATTCCGTCTATCTCAAAGCCTCAACCAGGAAAATCTTGGTCTCTTCCACCACTTCCGTCGTCATGGCCTAAGCCAAGAAAACCTTGGGTACCACCGCCAATTCCGTCTATCTCAAAGCCTCAACCAGGAAAATCTTGGGTCCCACCACCACTTCCGCCGTTATCATGGCCTAAGCCAGGGCCGCAGCCTTGGAAGCCACCACAACTTCCTTGGGCACCTCCTAGAGCCTAAATAAATTTAAAGACAATTGCTTATTGTCGGTTATTTAGGAGTTCATTAGTTAGAAGTTTTTTAATAAAGTGTTAGGTAGTTTAGATGCAGTATCTTTTTTTTTTTCCTTCCTTTATTACTGGAAATGCAGAAGAAAGTTAGCCGGGCTTCTTCCCGTGTATCTCAAGATCTGATAAATTAAAGACTATTTGCGATGCTTGTTTTTAAATTTTATTGTGCTGCTTTTTTTTTTAAATTACTAATCTTGTGCATTATTTTCTACTTCTTCAACTTAATTAATTTATCCTAATAACTTGTGTAACCCTGTCAATAAAAAAATAAAAAATAATAAAGATACTTTACATATTAACAAATCTAATTATTGATCAGATTCTTGCCTGGCTAAGTAATTAATTAATTCAGTATTTATGCATTTATTCATATTCTTGCATGCATGGCTATTGGCTAATTAATTTAGTAATTCATCAATTCAGTATTTATGCACTTGCCATCCATTTGTATTGGAAGCTTTTATACGTTTTATAGCATTTCTGTTATTCTGTTTATTAAATCCGATAAATAAGAGAAGTTTTGCATTTGTTAAAAAAAGGTAAGAGTATTGTATTGTTGAAATATCACTTATCAATTTCATATAATTATTATAACTATATTATTATCAGTAAATGACTATTTCAATATATTTACACCATTAATTTTTCAAAAATAAAAATTTAAGTTTTTCAGTCTTTTATTTTCCGTTTAAAACTCTTAGAAACATAGGTTATGCTTGTTTGCAATGTTTTCAAATTTAAACTTGGGACTATTAGTCTCGTGATTATAAAATGGTTTAATAGTTTTGACATTATAATTATAATCTTGTTATAAAGATTACTAAAAATTAAGAACAAAATGATTAGAGAAAAGAGGCATGTCTCATAATATTTTCATATATCCATCCTCATCTATTACAATGCTCATGCTCTTATTTATAGATACATGGACTTGAAAGTTTCAAAACTCAAAAGTCATGAGTTTAAAACTTAATGAACATGGGAGTTACTTAATGAACTTGGGAGTTCTAAAATACCAAAGAGCATTACAATTAAATATAAATCTAGACATCCATAAATATATATGTTATAATTTTATAACACTCCCTGGATGGATATCATTGTATAACCATCTGATAGAAAAGCGCCTCATTAAAAACCTTACCAGTAAAAACCCAATGGGAAAAAAAACATTGGTTAAGGGAAAAAGAGTGCAGTGCGTATAAGCTCCCCCTCATGAATGTATCATTAAGTCCTCCAGCTTTTGCATTCCAATATTGCGACGCAATCCTTCAAACATTGTAGTTGATAATGCCTTACTGAACAAATCTGCTAGATTGTTCAATGTCACCACACTTATCAAGGTCATGTGTGAAAAAGAATTTTGGTGAGATATGTTTTCTTCTATCTCCTTTGATGTATCCTCCCTTTAATTGAGCTATACATGCAGCATTGTCTTCATACAGAATAGATTGAGTCCTTTTATAGTAATTTTCTAAGAATATGCCTCGTTAAAAACCTTACCAAATAAAAATCCAGTGGGAAAAAAAAATTTGGCTAAGGAAAAGAGTACAATATTCTTGTATAACTTCTAGTGCCTTGAGATTGCCTCATTAAAACCTTGCAAAGGAAAACCCAGTGGGAAAAAAAAAAAACCTTAGCGAAGGAAAAAGAGTACAATCAGCACATATCCTTTTTACTCCCCTTCATAAGTACATAGAATTTCCATTATTCATGGTAAAAATATCATTAAGTCAAAATATGCCAATATTGTGCACAATCTTCTTCAAAATCATAGTTGGTAATGACTTAATGAATCTATCAACCAAATTATCACATGATCATATATGCTTGATATCAATATCGCCATTCTTCTGGGGCTCAAAATAATTTTTGGTGCAATATGCTTGGTTCTATCACCCATGATATAGCATCCTCTAATTTGAGTGATACAAGCAACATTATCTTCATATAATATCGTTGGACTATTTATGATTGATGATCATCCACAGTTCACACAAATATGTTGAATTCTCGATCTCGACTAAATACATTCACAACTTACTTCATAAATTGTGATAATCTCGCATCAATGAGATCCAACTAATCGTGGTTTTGATCCATAATTATAATTTAAGCGCAAATGCTATATCAGGTCATGAGAAATTTTACAATATATATCAAAACACCAATTGTACAAAGATATGGTACTTCAGGACCAAGAGTTTCTTCATTATTTTCTTGTGATCAAAACGGATCTTTCTTGATATCAAGTAACCAATCTATCATTGAAGTACTTAAAGGATTAACATTATCCATGTAAAGTTACTTCAGGACTTTTTCTGTGTATGTTGATTGATGAACAAGAATTCCATAGCTCAATTTGTAGGCCAAGACAAAAATTTGTCTTACCAATGTCTTTCATCTCAAATTTGTTATTTTTTGTCAACTCTTCTGGAGCAAGATCTTTCATCAATAAATACAGTAATAATAGCAAATCCATATTATGATCTTTTGATAAAAATGCATGCACAAATTGGATTATTCTCAAATCCTTCTTTCAAAAGATATCTATTTAGGCGATTATTCCACAATATGCATCTGGATTGCTTTAACTTATATAAAGATCTTTGTAACTTAATAGAATACATACTTCGAGATTTAGAATTATATGCTTCAGACATTTTATATCCTTCAGGGATTTTCATGTATATATGATCATTATCTAATGATTCATACAGATATGTTGTAACAACATTCATTAATCGCATATCCAAATTTTCTTTTGCTACCAAGCTAATTAAAAATTTGAATATAATTGCGTCCATTACAGGAACATATGTTTCTCCATAATTAATACCAGGTCTCTGCGAGAAACCTTGTGCTACAAGTCGCGCTTTGTACCATATAATTTCATTTTTCTTATTTCGTACAAATACCCATTTGTATCTAACAAGTATTACACCTTCAAGTGTTCGGTCTACAGGTCCAAAAATTTCACGTTTACGTTGTGAATTTAGTTCTATTTGAATCGCCTTTTTCACATTTTGCCAAATATTTCTACATTCATCAACAATTTGTGGTTCATATTCATGATCATTACTTCGGTAATATCAAGAACAACTTTATACAAAAATATGTTGTCGACAACAATTTTATTTCTATCCAATATATTCGTCTCCTGTATATACATAATGTATCGAGATCTCGTTATTTTCAGGTACCTGATCCTCTTCAGGGGATAACTCATCCTCTTTAAGAGATAACTCTTCAAGAGTTTTATTTACAAGAGATTTTTGTTCATAAGTTTTGGATAGATCAATAACTTTTGTAGCCTGTTTCATGGGTATAGTCTCTTTATAGGCTGCAACTTGTTTTTCTTGTACTTTCTTCTTCTGAAAAATTTTTATCTTTAACACCGATCATTCTTCCATGTTTCAAGTGTGATTTTGATTCAATTTCTTTCTTTGTATTAGCAGATTGTCTACTGAGGACTTCAATCTCTTCTAGAGTATTAGCGACTAAAATGTAAGATATCATAATTTTCTTATTATCGGTGAATAATTACGGTAATTGATTTGCAATTCATTGCAAATGAATAATCCTTTGAACTTCTAGTTCATATTGATTTGTATGAGAATCAGGATTAAATAACGTTGAAACATTCCAATTTGAAACATTCCAATTAATCTCCTGTCGTGCTTCAGGCAACGATCTCACGTCGTACTTTAGGCAACAAAACATTCCAATTAATTTCCCGTCGTGCTTCAGGCAATGATCTAATGTCCTGCTTCAGGCAACGACTTTTCTCCCCCTAATGGTGGGAAGACTGTTTCATTAAAATAACAATCCTCAAATTATACCTTAAAAATATCACTTATTGAGGTTATGAATAAGATGACCCCATGCATGTATTGGTAATTAACTTACTTTGATATAATCAACAAGTAAATGAATCTTCTGGTTCCTTACGGGATGTTCATGGGAGTTTTCAATAATTAAACGCAACATTATTGATCCTGGAATGTCAAATCATAAAAACCTTTTTGGATACGAACACTTCTGGTGTATTATACACTTCTGGTGTATTACAACATTTGTTTCAACTATTCTCATTTTAGTATAATATATCCCAGAAGAGAAAATATACAGTTTTTCTAATATGAGCTTCTGGCCCGATAGTATTGAAGTAATATAAAGAAATTACTTTACTATCTTCAATGTTGGTTTCAATATGATAACCATTATAACAATATCCTTAAAACTGAGCAAATTTCTGCTTGCCTCAGAAGAATATAAAGAATCATCAATACAAAGTTTTGTGCCCTTTTGACAACATTATAATCGCTCTTCCAGAGACTTTAATTAAGTTTGATGAATAATCACTCTTCTAGAGCTTTTAATTATGTTTGATGAATAATCGCTCTTCTAGAGCCTTTAATTAAGTTTGATGAGCTTCTGGCCCATACAACTTCGTATATGCAAAACATAAATTTAACTTTATTACTTGAAACATAAATAAAACATATAATAAAAATACTTATTATAATGTCATAATATAATGAAATAAAAATAATTAATTGGTATGAACATTTCTATCAACATATCATCAAGAAAATCATAGATATCAAAATTAGTTATATCCACTCCATTTGAAAAGTCAAAATAATTCATGGGATCTTGAGGATCATTCCATTTTTTTTCTTTTATGGAGTCTTGGTACAAATCTACCAAATGTTTAGAGTACGACAGGTACATTCCCTTTTATATATTGATTGTTCTTTTCAAGTCCACTACCACAACTACAACCATAATTTCCTCTATGATTATCAAATGAGGTTCAATTCACTTGTGGAATGTAATAAAATCGATCGAGCTAGATTGTTGGTTTTTCAAGTAAAACTCATTATTTTGTACAACCATTAGAAGACATAATATCACTTACGGGAACATAGTTTCCTTTATCGCTTCGAGAAAATATTTTGAAAACTTACTCTCTCAATATTGCTACTACTACAGAGCATATTTGAGGCATGAAATATAATAAATATTTTCTCTAACATGTCTTCATCAGTGTTTTTCACTCAACACTTTTAAAATCTTGCAACTTCAGGTGCAACCAATTATAATGAGCTTTTAGAATCTTTCCTTTAAATCATTTCATAAGACAAGTAAGTCTTTTACTCTAATGTACTCAACTTTTAATTTTTCATGGAGATGATAGCGAATAAAAATCATTAATTTTGCATGATCATGCAGTGATGCATGATTGTCAACTACAATTGTATCTCTAAGGTTCTTTGCCTTTATATGAATCTCATCATTAAGAGTACATGACAAATAATTCTTGCTCGATATAAATCAAGAGCAACAAATTCAAATTTATAATATTTAAATATTAAATAACTAAACATATTTCCCATCAAATTAAATAATTATATATGTTCAGATTTAATTGTAATGAAACAATTTATAGAAATGCAGTAAAACACGAAACTAAATTTGTCCACTAAAAATAACAAACCAATATTACTAAGCATATTTGTCATTGTAACTTCATACAAAAATTTATCAAAAGGTTATTAGAAATATATCAAATATGCTATCATGCATGCCAAAAGGAAATATATCAAAATCATTAGAAATATATCAAATATGCTACCATACATACCAAAAGGAAATATATCAAAATCATTAGAAATATATCAAAAGATTGTTTTAGTACATGAACTAAAAAGAACTAAAACATCATGTATTTTATCGAATCCCTTTTGATTTATTTAGATTGGAAGAAATGCAAAATTACAATACACTTCTATAAAAATAAAACTTCGCATAATAATTGAGGTTAGATATTTCACCGTATAATAATAACAAGACAACTTGAGGGTGGTGTGATGATGATGACTTACATATGAGTATGGCGGTCATTAGCATGCTAGAATCAAGAACAACAAACTCTAATAATAGATTATGAATGGAATAACATACGCAAGATGTTATACTAAAAAAATTTGTGTATCCATATATATATAATTGATAAACATACCTTCTCCTTCAAATCAAATATGATTATCTTCAAGATGAATGTGAGAAGCAATTCGTGCTGATAACGTGTTATAAAAGATTACTAAAAATTAAGAACAAAATGATTAGAGAAAAGAGGCATATCTCATAATATTTTCATATATCCATCATCATCTATTACAATGCTCATGCTCTTATTTATAGATACATGGACTTGAAAGTTTCAAAACTCAAAAGTCATGAGTTTAAAACTTAATGAACATGGGATTTATTTAATGAACTTGGGAGTTCTAAAATACCAAAGAGCATTACAATTAAATATAAATCTAGACATCCATAAATATATATGTTATAATTTTATAACAAATCTCTGGGTTATAATCTTAGTATTAATAGTCTTGGAATTATAATCCCGAGATTATAATCCTCGTAAACAAACATAGTCATAGTATACTAATAGTTCTCAACATTGAAATAGAAAGAGAAGACATAACAGTCAACTAGACCTGACAATATAGTTAGTTAATTAATTGTTGGGTCAAACTATATTAACGGAAACCAAATAGGTTGGTTAACTATTTTTATTTATTCAGATTGGTTAAAGTTTAGACCCATATTTTTTAAAATAAATATAATTCTGAACCGATTAATCATTTTTTAACTCATATTCCATTCCGATCTTTATCGAAATGTTCTTTTCTCATTCACACATTTTATGCCCCTTCTTGAAGCTAGAAATTCGTTCATGTCCCCTGCATGGATACATGTGCTGGCCCACCTGACTGCTTAGCTGGGTAAATTTCGCGAATTTAATCACCAGGAAAATGGATATATCTTGATTTTACTGTTCCTTATTTAATTCACTTTTTTTGGGTGCAGTATTTAATGGGAATTAATACTCACAATATTTTTTAATATTTTTGCATATGAGATTTACCTTTTAATTAAATTAATATTAATATTTAATTAAAAAATAAGTCTCATATGCGAAAATATCAAAAAAAATATTGTGAAAATATTAATTATTAAAATTGATATTTCTGTTAACACTTTTGATATTTTCGTTATATAAAACATATTTTTTTAGTTAAAATGTGGATCCCACATGCGAAAATATCAAAAAATAATAATGAAAAGATCGATTCTCTATTTAATTTACTTTAGAAAAAGGGAAAAAATAACTCTCCATCAATTTTGAGTTATAAAACAATATTCTTTTATTATTTACTCCTCTGTTCTAAATTATATTATCAATATTTATTATTTACAAGTCAATTTGAAATATTTTAAAATTTAAAATTTATATGATTCAATTAAATTTTTAAAAATAATAGATCTTATAATTAGTAATACTTTTTAGATAGTTTATGATATTCATAATTGTATTGACTTAAACTAAATAAATTCATGCTAATTTTTATATAATATTATTACTTAATTAATTTAATTATGACTCGGTCACACAATTTCATTTTTTAAAAGTTATGTTTAAAAGTCAAAACATTTTAAAATGGTTAATATGGTTAATATAATTTTAAACCATAATCATATAGTTTCAACCCACACAATCCATATTAAAAATAGTTAATATGATTTTAGTTCTTAAATAGAACCATAACCATATTTTAAAAATCAAAACCAACTCATAACTATATTTTATCAGGTCTACAGTCAACACAAATTACTACGAGTCTTCCTATGTATTACGACAAATTTATGCTAAAATAAAATTACATCAATATACGAGACTAAATAAAATTATAAGAGCGTCCCAATTATTAAAGAGAAGACTTAACAGTCAACACAAATAAGTATAACCATTTAGAATTACATAAAATATTTCTAAACCGAATATATTTCGTAAAGATAAGGATAAGTTGAAAAAATTAGGCGTATAGGAATCGTCCGACCTTAGCTCAGTTGGTAGAGCGGAGGACTGTAGTGGGATAATTCCTTATTAGCCATCCTTAGGTCGCTGGTTCGAATCCGGCAGGTCGGATCTTGTTTTTAAATCTGGATTTTATAACCCGACTTTCTTAAATTTTGTTTTTCAAAAACAAATAAATAAAGATGAAAATTATTTTGATATTATTATTAAAATATATAATTGGAAAAAAAGTAATTCTCTCGATTACCTTAAAAAGAAACTTAGGGTTAAAACAAGTTGAAATGTACAATTTGAAAAATTAAAATGATTTGGTAAAAATATTTATTTATTTTGCTCATTTCAATTTGAAAAATTAAAATGATTTGGTAAAAACTAATAGACTTTGTGTTTGATTGTACAATTTGGACAATCTTTTTCTTTTAATCATGTATATTTAACAACACTATAAATTAAATAGACCATGCAAACATATATTATAATAGGGTTAAGGGTAACAAGTGAAGCTGATCCATCTTAATGGATCACCTCTTAATATATTTTAACAGATTATATTTTTTATATTAAGAGGTCCTCTAAATAGTTAAAATACAAATATGAGTCTAAACTATTCAGAGAAACTCTTAATACAAGGATGTGGGTTATTAAGATACATTAAGAGGTGGGATATTAAAATGCATTAAAATGCAATCAAACACAAAGTCTCTAAAAACAACTATGTCATTAAGGGTATTCATGATCATACAAACATATACATTATTATAGGACTCTTTTTATGTCTTAAAAGCAATTATCATTAGACTCCACTATTTTTTTATTTTTTATTTTTGATCGCAGTCTGACTAATCTCAACTGTAAAATCCCAAATTTTACGAATAAAGATTTATTTTTTTCGAAATATTTTTTTGAATATTATGGTGTGAATTTGAGATAATGTTATAGTTGTGGGTAGTATTTATAAATTTTGCAAAGTATGCAAGTTGTTATATAATATTCGATTGGTCGGGGAATATTCGTTTTAACATAGAATATTCGTACGACGGCACAATCATTGGTGGACCCCACAACGGAATTATTGTCGGAACACAACTAGAAAAATAAGATACGTGACGGAACTTTGTGACAGTTTTTAGAAACAATCACAAAAGATAGTAATTTGTGACGGATTTTTTAAGCAATCACAAAATAATAGTATATATGATGGCTCTTAGTGATGATTAATTTTTTCATCAATGTATTATAATTGTGATGGTCGTGTTAATCACCAAACTTTTTTTTGTGACGGACTAAGTCATCACTTATAGATATATCCTTTTCGTGATTGCATTTAAGCTATCACTAATATTTTAATATAAGAAATAATCAAAACAATATTTTATGACGGTCATGACAATCATTAAAAAAGATAGATTTTTGTGATGACTTTTATTTGCAATTACAAAAAGAAGGTATTTTGTGATGAAATTTTTAAGTCATCACAAAACAATAAAATATATGATGGCTCTCAGTGATGACTAATTATACCATCATTAGAGAGTATTTGTGATTGCCATTGCAATCACAAAATCTTATGTGGAAGTAATTTTGTTTAGTGAGTCAATTCACATAAATTTCTTTTTATATTTTCTTTTAAAATTATAATCATGATCTGAGCTTTGGTGTAGTGGTAATACTCGTTATTTAGTTCGCAAATGGGGGGAGGGTTCAAATCCTACAAGTATCATTTGATACAATTAATATACTGAAATAAATTATTCGTATATAAAGATTCACGTTCTTATCTTTTGATCCCTAATTAAAGTCTTTTTTGTGATGACTTTGACAATCACAATAGATTACATGTTAATGTGATTGTATTAATCATCACAAAAGCACTAAGAGTTTGCGTGATTGCCAAAACCATCAAGTAAAACCTTTCATGATGGGCGTATATGTGACGCCCCCAAAATAGGTATACATCACCTATCCTGAGTCGCCAAATACATGGTACAGAATACAAATACAATATTTAATATACAACAAAAGAGCTGTGAGTTTTAATACAAATATTGTCTTCTAGATAATATCCACTCTCAGAATAAGTCCTCATTACATTTATTGTCACACTATTTAACAGAATAGTGAGGACTACTAATGCTATCCTCCGGACCGTCATCGCTCCAGGTTCCCGACTAGTCCCCGCTACGTTCTCATTTCCTAATGAGAACAATGAAAGCAAAAGGGTGAGTTCAACTAGCCCAGTAAGAAATATTATGACTAAGATAATGCAGAATAAATTATCATTAGTCTTCAATAATGTTAAACCGATAAAATACTGATAGACATCAAGTTTAAGCTGCGGTAATGAACAAGCAATCCATTAAAAGAGTCAAGTAGAGAATAAAATCTACTATCTTTTATGATTTGAAAGGTTTTTCATCACTTTTATTTGGGACTCGGCTTAATAAATAATCCACATCATCGAATCACCCCGCACTACGGCCAAGGATATTCTTTAGTATCACGACCACAATTATCCATGCACTACGGGCCAAGGACATTCGTGTATTCATCAATGGTCATGATCATGCCAACAACTGTCCATCAATGCACTACGAGCCAATGAGGACTTTTATCACATCATTTATAACATTACGGTCATGATTATACCGAATAATCCCTGGTCATAATCATACCAAGTCCATCTATGCACTGAAATTAGTATGCACACAAGCCAATTGTAACGATCCCAAAATAGGTCCATTCCATCCAACCCATTCTGAGTCGCCAAATATATGGCACGGAAAATAACTACAACTTTATTACAACAATTGTCGTGCAAAATACAACAACACATGTGCTGTGAGTTTGGATGCAAATATATACCAACTGTATCACGTCACAATGACACCTTACATAAAGGTATAGTCAAAAACTGTTTTAGAAATTAGAATCTTTGGGAAGTGCTCAAGGAAACCTTCGTACATGGGAGGCCATACTTTTAGGTTATGGTAGATATCATATGGCCACAGAATTATCCTTGGTTGACCCAATAGACCCCAAAGAAAAACGAGAAGATTACTATCATATTCTTCCCAATGGCGAGTCTTCTCTCGACATATCA
Source organism: Panax quinquefolius (assembly GCA_020205615.1). NCBI lineage: Eukaryota > Viridiplantae > Streptophyta > Magnoliopsida > Apiales > Araliaceae > Panax > Panax quinquefolius. The sequence goes on from CM035161.1 coordinate 130,117,486, forward strand.
TTATCTCATTGTCTCTAATTTGGTATTATACTCCAAACAAACACCAAGATTATATAGGTAGTGCTTGTAAATATACTCGAGAAGTGGATGAGCACAACCATGTCTTATGATAACACGAGGTTGTATGTCATTAGACATCTTGTATGATAGTGACAAAACACCCTTCCAAGTTAAATTCACCTCACCTCAACATCTATAGACCTCCACTCTATTCCTCGCTATCCCCCTTTCGACCCAACTACACTTTTATTACCCGAAAGGAATTGTGAAACAAAAGGGTGAGCACAACTAGCTCATAAAGAATATTATGACTAAAGATAAATAAATTATCAATAGTCTTCATCAAGAATAAATCGTAGATTTAGAACATATGGTAGATGATAAAACTTTTCAACCATAGTTGCGTGGAATGAAGCAATCCATTAGAAGAGTCAAATAGACTATAAAGTCTATTGTCTTCTCCATGTTAAAAATCCACCAACAATGTTTTATCCCCGTAACACCAATCAACAATTCGCATCCACAATCACGTGTATAACTCATAATCGTAATTGTAGTTCTAAATTCTTTCCTCATCCAAGACAAAGATAATTTTCATCACTTGTCTTTTACCAAACATCAAAGATCATGGTTATACCAAATCACAGTTCCTCGCTCATAATCATACTAATAAATTCATTTGCACCACGGGCCAAAGATATTCATCAACAGATTCATCTTTACACTACAAAGCTAAAGATATTCAACAACGGGACATCTTTGCATTACAAGCCAAAGATATTCATCAATAATTCATCTTTGCACTACAAAGCTAAAGATATTCAACAACAGTCATCTTTGCATTACGAGCAAAAAGATATTCATCAATAATTCATCTTTGCACTACAAAGCTAAAGATATTCAACAACAAAGTCATCTTTGCACAACGAGCCAAAGATATTCATATATCAAAGAAATACATAATCATTTCGAAGTTATATAACAATAATTATAACCATGTTGATCAATTCACCTTTGCACTTAAGTTAAAAATATTCAATTGTAAATTCAATGGTCATGATCATACCAACCAACAATTCAACTTTTGCACCATCGCCAAAGAGAACCTATGGTCGCGATCATACCAATAATCTACCCATCTTTACACTCAAGTCAAAGAGAAATATCATCATTAGGGTTATAAGAATGTTATATAAAAACAATATAATCAAAACATGGTTTTAATTTCAAGAGTAAGATTCATAAATCAACGATAATTTAGTTAGAAAAAGAAACCAATTTTGTCATGAATAGTAACTCGTGAATAGTAACCCATGAATAGTAACTTCATTTAATAGTAACTCCGCTGAATAGTAACCCATGAATAAGTAACTTCAGAAATAGTAACTCATGAATAGTAACTCATGAATAGTAACTCATGAATAGTAACTCGTGAATAGTAAACTCATGAATAGTAACTCGTGAATAGTATTCGTGTATTAAATGCATATAAAATCGTATAACGTAAATAATGTCATATACGTAAATAGTATTATATACATGAATAAAGTGTCGTATACATGAATAGTGCCAGATACGTGAATAGTAACCCCGACTCAAAAAGATAGAAATTCCACAAAAAAACATCTTCACGCTTCATGAATAGTACTCGTGAATAGTAACTCGTGAATAGTAACTCATGAATAGTAACTCGTGAATAGTAACTCATGAATAGTAACCCCGACATGAAAAAGTTCCAAATTTGATAAAAACTTTAGATCAACATTTCAGCATAATGATATTGAAGAAATAATATCATTACGAAAAAAATAATATCCCTTACTATCCCTTACCATCCCTTACTATCCCTTACTATCCCTTAACTCAAAAGAGTCAGTACTTCGGAAGGAAAGGTCGGAAGTGATCTTTGAATGAAACTTATCTTGAACAAAGAACTCTCAAAGTATCTAAATACTCACAAAATACGCCAATAATATAGAGAGAAAGAGAGAAAACTTTGTTTTCGGTGTGATTTTCAATTCTAACTTAGCCTCTATTTATAGGAAAATATTAGCACAATCAAGCGAGACTTAACTCAGAACTTGATGATGGCTTTTACTCGCTACTATTCCCACCCACCACATTTGAAAATTCAATTGAGCACATTTCTCACCAACCAAAAGTGGGGCCCACTCAATTCTAGAATTTTCCACCAAAATCAATTATAACCCTACTTTCCGAATCAAACACCTCTTAAAATTTATAACAAATCATTCGTTCATTTTTAACGGTTCAAAATTTGTAGACATATACTCAACTTATATATGTATAACATATCCAAAAATTACAACGATCCAACGGTCAGATTAAAAATTATAACCCACGCAATATATCGTAAAAATACTGATTTTATTTTTAATATCTCCATTCAGACAAAAATCTTCGATAAAACACCTCAACATTAAATCCTTCAATTATAACCACATATAATAAATAAATTCATCATTTATATCCATATCAAATAAATATTTTCTTATCATATAAATCAATAATTAATTATTCCCAAATAATATTACGTAATCACAATTATGATAACCAGGCGGTTCGAGGAAAGGGGCTTTCAATAAGAATTTCTCCTTCTTTGGCCGCAATTAGGTGACCAAACCTCTCTTAGACGTAACTTTCTAGACATTGCTAATAGTGCTATCTAATAATATTATTCAAATAATATGAATTATTGATCGATAATGAGAAATATCATGCGGTGATAATTATTGAAACAACAATAATATAAAATATCAACGCAAGCAATTATTGAATCAATAAAATAAAATATTGAGCAAAGTAATTACTTTAACAATTATTGAGTAGTGCCTTCTTATGTAAGGATCAATAATTCAAAAATACGTGTAAAACAGGTAGTTCATCGTGCAAACACGCATTCATCGTATTTTAACCATCGGGTATTCCAACAAAGTGTTAATTCAGTGAACGATTACGCCATTATTTATAAAACTCAAATTTGTCGTTTTCTCCATCAAGCGCTTATTCTCATTATGGGGCCCATAAATGATCGCTGGCCGTCGCATTTAATATTCTCCGGCTGAAAGAATATTCCACGACAAGCGAATATCCCAAACAACAATGAATATTTTATAACCACTTGCGTATTTTTGAAAAAAATCATATATCACCCTTAACTTTAACCTTTTATCAATTTAACCATTTCTTGAATAGTAATTATAAGAAAAATTGAATACCTTTATTTCATAAAATTCGGGGTCTTACACCAATCATGTTTGATGATAAAGCATATACTTTGTAACAATCTTATTCATTTATTAATAAAAGTATTAATTTATTAAAGGCTTTTAATTATCTACATGATGTTGTTTTTATAATATGTGATAAACCCATAGTTTTAAGCAATGCTTTTAGAATAATGATGATGATCATTCTAATGAGATCTAAATTTAGAAAGCTTAAAACTAAAATAGTTCCCAATCATTGGATTACTAAATTGGGGATTAGTGAATCCGGATAGATTTGCATACGTTGCTTGCTTTCATTGGATGAGGATGATTGATCTCATGATCATTTATGTGGAGACACTAAAGCAAGTATGTAGGTGCTTATTAGAGAATAAGTTCATCGAAGCATTGCTCGCCATTAAGGAATACCTAATGGAGTTTTACTTTTTGTAAATAGGAATTTCTGTAGTGATAGTAGTCAAGTGATCCTTGGACTTGAGATCATCATAGTATCTTGTGTATGATGAGTTATACTTTGACTTATTCCTTAAGACCCTTAGGGTATATCAAAGGGAATGATTGGGTATAATAAGTTGTACATGGAGATAATGTATGATAAATAAAGAATCTACCACTTCTATTAAAAGAAGAAAAATGTTCTATGTGATTCGATAAATGACAACCCGGTAGTCCTTGGCCAAGGCAGAATGAAATTAGAAAGGAGTTTCTAATTTGCATTATTTGGAGTTGTGCATTTAAGAGTCAAAATACATATAATTAAATAAAATAAGACTTGACAAAGAATTCCATGTCTTATATTTAATTGGGACATTGTATGGTGGAAGGATTGAATTATCACAGTAACTATTTACTCAAAGGTTCTTTTATGATTAATGTTGAAATCTATATTATCCGGAAAGTCGTTGATCGCTGGGAGGCTTATCCCTATTGTAGAATAAATATTATTTATTTAAATAAATTAATTATTTAATTTATTTATTTAAATAAGATTAGAATTGTTCTAATTGATTTATTCATTTAATAGGTTTAATATGGAGAACCTAAAGGGTCACACCATAAAAAGGAAGAATAATTATTTAAGAAGTTAATGGCATAATCGTAATAATATGTTATGTATATTTAATTTAATCTATGGTGATAGAATAAATTAAATAGCTTAATATTTATTATTTAATATTTTAGAAATATTAAATATAAATTAATAAGAAGAGTCTTATTAATATTATTACAATTATTATTATTATTTTAATTTCTAAAAGAGTTTAGAAATTAATATAAGTATTCTCATTTATTCCTAATTGGATTAGGAAGGAAAATTAGTTAAAGGAGTTTAATTAATTATCCCTAATAAGATTAGGGAGCCTTTTAATTAAAAAAAGGTTTAATTAAATAATACCTTATTTTAATAGGTTACTTGATATCTTTATAAGAGGAGTCTTATAATGTATATCATGACGACGTTATAATTCCAATGGTCGAGAAGACGCTCCTTTTCTATAGAGATAGAAAAACTAGGGTTTAGCCAACCACCCATCTTCTTGAATCCTTCTTCTTCCTTGGTGGATCACCTCAGAGGCCAAACACTTGGGTGGCTAACGTTGATAAAAGGAAGGAACCTAACCCATTGAATTCAAGTTGAACGCGAAAGGATTTGGAGGTGAACTTGTACACGAGAAGCTTCGATCTTCAAGGGTATGATTTTATTCTTTATCTTTTCGTTTAATTAATAATTGTGCATAAAGGGTGATCCGGGTATATGATTTGTAAAATTTTTAAACTCTGATTTTCCACGTTTCCGCTTATTTTTGCAATTTGATTGCGTTCATGAATATTACAAATATAACAGTGGCATCATAGCCAAACCTTTATGCGAATTATTAATTATTTTAATTTGATATGTATATTGATATGAGTTTAGAACAATTTAATTGGGCATAATTTTATTGTATAAAATTTATAAAAAAAAAAAAAAAAGAATATCGCGAACTAATTTTATCCACGTGGTTCATTTTTGTTTTGAAATCTTGATTATGTTCAGGATTTGCGTTGGCATGATTTATATATATATGATATATATAAAGTGAATCAACTAAAGCTAGCATGATTACTTGATTAATAGTTTCAGGTGCTTCCTTGCTATTGGCCACGTGATAATCAAGAAACCAGGAGATAAGAAATTTATTCCCACGTGAATGATAATTGATATCATGCATAATGCTTCACGTTTCTCAAAAGTTATACATTATATATATATATATATATATATATATATATATATATATATTATCGTAATATATATATATATATATATATTATGTATATGTAATATATATTTTACTAATTTTATAATTAAAATAAAATATTTATTTTAATTTTAAAATAAAAGTTTATTTTAATCTTAAAATAAAAGGTTTATTTTAATTTTAAAATTAAATTTCATGCTAACTAATTAGAGTTCGAATTTGATTCCATGATAACTAATTGGAGTTGAAATTGGATTCCATGTTTCCTTAAATAAAGGAGTTTATTTAGATATGAAATAAGATTTCATATTATTCAAAATAAAAAAGTTTATTTGTGAATAGGAAAGAGAATCCGTATTTCCTTAAATAAATGAGTTTATTTAGATATGGAATAAGATTTCATATTATTCAAAATAAATGAGTTTATTTGTGAATAGGAAAGAGAATCCGTGTTTCCTTTTATAAAGGAGTTATTTTTTTTATTTTTTTACTTGGAATTGGATTCCATAATTAATTAAAATAAAGGAGTTTATTTTGATTAAAGATTTTGATTAAAATAAAATAGTTTATTTTATTCAAAATTGGATAAATTAAAATAAAATAATTTTATTTTGATTTAAATTTGGATTAAAATAAAGGAGTTTATTTTGATTCAAAAATAGATTTTATACTAACTAAATTTGCCCATTAAATGATATCAATATATATTAAATATTTATTATTTATGAGATGAATGTTATTTATTGATGCATATGGTAATGTGTATGATAATAAATGGGATTGATTATGGACTATTGACCAATGTGATTGGATTTTATTTTAGTTGGATGCATTGAATGTATGAGTTTTATTAAATGGATTCACGTACCTCGTCTTCTCTAATTTTTCCGAATGTAAATTCTATTCCTCTCCTATGTACTTCCCTCGATCACGATCAAGGTTTCTATTTATTTTAAATAGTTTTGTAATAGGAATAGTTAGAATTAATTTTGAAAATTGGAGATCAAGGAGCAAGAGAGCTTGAAGACCCGTTTGTAATGGAGCAGGGTTTAAATGTAATAGTTATATTTAAATATTATTTCTTGCACCCTAGGGTTTGACCTTTTGGTTCACTTGGTGGCTCTAATGAACCAAACTAGAATAAAAGTCCATAATCAATTCGGGTAGAATATAGTATTCTATATGCATGCTTATACTATATATATTATATATTATGCAAACATGCTTCGATATTCATTAATATGACGCGTATTTTATATATATATATAAATGCGCCGCTAAACAAGATGAGACAAATTAATAACAAACCCCTCAATTTTTATATTAAGTCCTAAAGCGTTCAAAGATATTTGGAATATCGAACGTCGCTTTCTAGCATGATAAAATTAATAGAGTATTAAATATTTAATATGAGTTTGTTGTGTCACCACAAGGCAAGTATTAAGTATTTAAGATGTTAATTTATCACATTTGATGCTTATAAAGAAAATTGAACAATATTGTTTTGTTGTGTCACCACAAGGATGATATTTTTCTTTTTGAATATATGGAGTGCTAGTCGGACTTAACTTGGATAATTTTGATTCTGGATGTGCCACCACTTGATCAAAATAATCTAAGAGGCAAAAAGAAAAGGAGTTGCATAGTTGATGTAATTGACAAAAGTTGTCTACCTATTTATTTATATATAGTTTGTTGTGTCACCACAAGGCTATATACATTTGAAATAGGATCCTTATTCTCACTAAAGAAATCTTTAATTAGATTTTTGCCGAACTATATAAGTGAGGTAATATAGTTTGAAGAAAATAGTGGGAGATACCAATTTAAAACAAGACCTAAATTATTTTGGTAATTAATAAAAGAATGTATGTTAAAATGTTGTTAATTACAAATTCATTTACAGAATTTTACAATGTCTAAATTACTATCACTGCGAAACATATTAGATGTTATTTAATCGGACCGTATTAAACGGATTGGTTAAGGAAATTGAGAAAAGTTCTCACGGCTGAAAAGCTATCTTATGTCCTTAATATGCCTATCCATGCAATGGTTGCAGACATAGCCTCTGAGGAAGAGATTGCTACTTTTAGAAAGTGGAAAGATGATGCACAGTTGGCTCAATGCATCATGCTCGCATCCATGAGTAGCGAGCTTCAGTGTCAGCATGAAATTATGGATGTTTCTTACTTATATTCCCCGCACATCAAGTAGTTGATGGTGAGGAAAGTCGGGTGATAGATATCGAGATATCTAAGGAGCTCTTCCGATCTAGAATGACCGAGTGACACTACAAAGATGGATAAAAGTCCTTAACATTATCAATTTGATTGATCAATTAGACAACGAGTTTTGTCATGGATGGAGAGTTGAGCCAAGATTTGATCTTGCACTCACTCCCGGACTCCTTTCACAATTGTTGTGAATTTTTCATATGAACAAGCTAGATATCAGCCTCGCTGATTTGCTTAACATATTGAAAAATATTGAGAGTCACTTTCCAACCAAGAAAGATAAAGTCTTACTGGTAGGGGCCAAAGGATCTTCTGAAAAAAAGAACGATTCAAAGAAGGTAATTAAAAGGGTTTAATTAAATAATACCTTATTTTAATAGGATTACTTGATATCTTTATAAGAGGAGTCTTATAACAGATATCATGACGACGTTATAATTCCAATGGTTGGAGAGTACGTTCCTTTTCTATAGAGATAGAAAAACTAGGGTTTAGCCAACCACCCATCTTCTTGAATCCTTCTTCTTCCTTGGTGGATCACCTCTAGAGGCCAAACACTTGAGTGGCTAACGTTGATCAAAGGAAGGAACCTAACCCGTTGAATTCAAGTTGAACGCGAAAAGATTTGGAGGTGAACTTGTACCTGAGGAAGCTCGATCTTCAAGGGTATGATTTTATTCTTTATCTTTTCGTTTAATTAATAATTGTGCATAAAGGGTGATCCGGGTATATGGTTTGTAAAATTTTTAAACTCTGATTTTCCACGTTTCCGCTTATTTTTGCAATTTGATTGCATTCATGAATATTACAAACTTAACATGCACTACAGGCCACAGATGACTTTCAAAAAAATATAAACATGAGGATGATGACAATGATATAAGAATTCAATAAAACAAGTTCACGAATTAATTTATCTAGGAACTAATAACGTCCAAATTGTTAACATGATACTTCTTTGTAAAGTAAAATTCAAGAATGCTCAGAAGAATATTTTCATGAAAATATACTGGATGAAGTGCAAATATCAAGGATATTCTACTAATTTCATGGAGTATAGAAGTTAAAACTTTAACCAACTGAGTATAATAAGGAATGGAATAACAAAAGAAATCACCAAGCATGAGGTAGACCGCACAGGCAGGTTATTCCAACAGAATAATAAAGAGGCGGAACCGAGTCCAATAAAACGCATACGCAGACATGATATTCCAATAGAATAATAAAGAGCGGAACCGGTCCCAAAGAAACGCATTGTGACAGGATTTTCCAACGTAATAATAAAAGACAGAACCCGGTTCCGGCGTAAAAGCATGCAGACGAGGATGTTCTAACAGAATAATAAAGGCGGAACCAGTCCGGCGTAAAGCCTGATGTATGGGAAGTTCCAATGAATAATAAAGAGTGGAATAATGGAAGAATTTTACCATGTATGCAGATTAAGCAACCAAAGTTATTCCAACATAATAATAAAGAATGGAATAATGGAAGAATTTCACCATGTATGCAGTGCTTCAGATAACCAAAGTTATTCCAACATAATAATAAAGAATGGAATAACAGAAGTTCTCTTCATAAAGACGAAAGAAAGAAATAATACCCCTTACCTTTGAAAGAAATTGGATATAAGAGTAGTGAGGTAGCAAGCTTCTCTTCTTCTACAGATTTTCTCTCTATAATTTCTCTCTATAATAATTGCTCTATAGCTTTAGTGAATTGGTGAGAAATGAAGGAAAAATGAGCTTCTATTTATAGAAAAATATAGTTTCAATAATTGCACGTTTTGGGGCTCGAAAAATTACAGTACAATACCTCTAATTTTTTCTTTATTTTTAATTTAGTTATGCAAGTATTATCAAATTTGCACCACCTCCTTTAATAGTAAATAATATGATTCAGTAGTAAATCATGTGAATCAATAGTTCTTGACATGTGAAAATACGAATTACAGTATAGTACATCCATCTATACCTCCATTTTTAACTTAGTCATGCAAGTATTATCAATCTTGCACCAACTCCCCTAATAGTAACAAGAATGTGAAACAATAGTATACACATGTGAATAAATAATTATAATCATGTGAAATAATAGCAATCAATTGCTCATTTATCCAGGTTAAATACCGATCGTTCAATATAACCTCCAGACATCAATTTTTATCGAAATAAATGTCGATTTTCATTAACACAAATAATTCTAACACAATGAAACTATTTTATCAAAATATAAATTTTGAAATTTTGAAGTTTGACTTTTCCCAAAAAAGTCGATTTGTTTTTTTTGACCAAATAGTAAAATCCGAAAATTTTGTGTTTATAGTATATTTTACTAATTTCATCGTTAGGACTCAAATATCACGTCCAGCGTCTCCAAATTCAACTCCGAGCACAATTTCAATTCTAATAAAATTCATCATTAATATTATAACTCACAATATTTATCAACCAGGTCGTTCCCAGGAAAGAGGGGGCTTTCCAATAAGGATTTCTCCTATATGGTAGCCTGATTAAGTGACCAAACCTCTCCTCGATGTAACTTCAGACATTGTAAATATTGCAATTTAATATTATGAATAACTTTGCCGTCTCAATTATTGATTTAATAAAATAACATATTATGCAGATGATACTGACAATAATCGAATCAATAATATGAGAGATATGATGCAGTAATTACTGTAGCAATAATTGAGTATAATCGAATGACTTTTCACATAAGCATCGATAATCAATACTGGTATTGTCTTCTTATGCGACCACGCGCAGATATCGTATTTTTACTACCGAGTAGTTCAACAGTATTAACGGTAAAACTTTCGCCGTTATTTTCATAAATATATTTTTGTCGTTTCTCAATCCGACAATAATTCTGTTGTGGGGTCCACCAATGATTGCGTCGTTGTACGAATATTTCCTGCTAAAATGAATATTCTCCGACCAATCGAATATAATATAACAACTTGCATACTTTGCAGAATTTATAAATACTACCCACAACTATAACATTATAACAAATTCATTCTATAATATTCAAAAATGATAATTATAGAAAAATCATCTTTATTCATAAAAGTTGGGGTCTTACAGTATACAAGATGGCCATTGTGATGCTTAAAGCCATCACGTAAACTTTTCGTGATGATTTTTCTGGTTTTTGTGATGGATTTTGGCCATCACAAATGACCATTTTTTAAGTAGTGGATTGAGAAAATGACAAAAATATTTTTTATAAAAATAACGGCGGAAGTTTTACCGTTAACTGTTGAAACACCCGGTGTTAAAAGTAATGAGAATACGCGTGGTTGTATAAGTAATACCAGATAGATTATTAATGCTTATGTGAGAAGTCTTCGATTTGATTCAATTATCATCGATATTTTATATATTATTAAATCAATAGTTGAGATAACAAGTTGTTAATATTATTATTTGCATTATTAACGATGTCTAGAAGTTCTGCCAATGAGAGGTTTGGTCACCTAATTGCGCGCCAATAGGGAGAAATCCTTATTGGAAAGCCCCCTCTTTCCTGGGAACAATCTGGTCGATTAATAATGTGAATTGTAATAATGATGATGAGTTCTGTTTTATTAGTATTATTAATGTAATAAAACAGAAAAACTTTTTATATAAAACAGAATACTTTTATAAAGTTATTCGTTTTATTAAAGCTAATAGTAAAATCTTTTTATATAAATAGAATACTTTTATAAAGTTATTCGTTTTATTAGATAATAATTAGAATATATTATATTTTATTATGCATAGTATTTGCATAGTGCTCGCGATAAAGTATTGCAGATAGTAAAAATCTTTTTATATAAAATGAATACTTTTATAAAGTTATTCGTTTTATTAGGCAATAAATAGAATATATTATATTTTATTGTAAACCAACTGATAGGCCCATTTAAAAGTAAATCAAACTGGACCGTTCATGGATTGGTTACTATTCGATCCATTTTTCTATAAATAGAAGCTCATTCCTTCATTATTTTTACTTAATTCAATCGAAACTCTGAGAGAGAAACTATAGAGAAAGAAGAAAAAGTATTCGCTACTTCACTACTTCTTTATCCAGTTCTTCTTTATAAGGTAAGGGGTATTATTTCTTTCGTATTCATGAATAGAACTTCTGTTATTCCATTCCTTATTATTATATTGGAATAACCTGTATATGCGAAGTACCACATACATGGTGATATTCTTTTGTTATTCCATTCCTTATTATTATGTTAGAATAACCTGTATATGCGAAGTACCGTATACATGGTGATATTCTTTTGTTATTCCATTCCTTATTATTATGTTGGAATAACCTGTATATGCGAAGTACCGCATACATGGTGAAATTCTTCTATTATTCCATTCTTTATTTTTCTGTCGCAATATCACTGCATGCGTTTACTTGGGACTCGGTTTCATCATTTATTATTACGTTGGAATAACACATCTATGCTGCAAGTACCGCATGCATGGTGATTTCTGTTGTTATTCCATTCTTTATTATTCTGTCGGAATATCCTGTCTGTGAGTTTACACCGGACCTGGTTCCATCATTTATTATTCTGTTGGAATAAGTTGTCTATGCGAAGTACCGCATGCATGGTGATTTCTGTTGTTATTCCATTCTTTATTATTCTTTTAGAATATCTTGTCGGTGCGTATTACGCTTGACCTAGTTCCGTTAATTATTATTCATTGGAATAACTCGTCTACATCAACACCGCACCGCATGCATGGTGATTTCTTTTATTATTCCATTCCTTATTATACTCAATTGGTTAAAGTTTTGACTTCTATACTCCATGAAATTAGTGGAATATCCTTGATATTTGCGCTTCATCCAATATCTTTTCATGGAAATATTCTTCTGAACATTCTTGAATTTTACTCTACAAAGAAGTATCATGTTGACAATTTGGACGTTATTAGTTCCTGGATAATTTAATTCTTGAACTTGTTTTATTGAATTATTATGTCATTGTCATGATGAGTTATGTTGGTTATTATGTGAAAACATGAAAGTTTCTTAGAAATTACAAAGGGTTGAAAATCAGATTTTGGTGAAAATGGAACATGAAATTCAATTGTCCATATCTCCTATTATATTTTTAATTTTTGAGTGTGGTCAAGTCCTAGAGTTAGATCTATGAGTTTCCTAACTTATCCAAGTGGAATCACTGGAAAAGGTGTTGTAGATTTTCGTGTGGACTGATTTTAGCTAAGTACAAAAAACTGTAAAATATGAAAAAGGTTGTTGCCATGATTTTAAAAGGGCTGTTTCGGCCACTTAATTTGTGAGAAAAATTCCGGCCTTTTGGGACATGAAAGTATATGATATAAAGTACCTCCTGTCCAAAAATGAGCTCATTCTGACTTAAAATGAGCAAGTTATGACCATTTCAATATTTAGGTTTTTCCGATGAAAAACGCTATAACCGGAGTTCTATAACTCCGATGACCATGAAATTTAAACTGGAAGATCACATTAACATGTGTAAGATTCTGCCAAGATCTGAGAATTTCCGGAGTTAAACATGAGGTAGCTAATTTCTTAAGGAATTAATTAGAAATTAATTTTTGAAAAATAGTAAATAAATTTTTAAAATTTCGAGAAAAATATATGTTCATTATGGGACTGTATTCTGCTAAATTCCAGAAAAGAAATATTTTTGGGACTAATTTGGTATTTTTCATGAAAATGCACTAGTTATGAGTATATGAGTTAAATATGTTATGTAATGTAACAAAATTGAAAAATAGGATTTTATGACTTGAGAATCCTATATAAGGTATATACAAATTTTTTATAAGAGATTTGATCATTGGTGATGAAATCTTATGAGTATGGCATTCTTTGGATGATTAAATGCATTATCTGGTAAAGTGTAAATAATTGAAATAAATTGTTTATAAGTTTAGAGGTGATTAAAATATTGTTATAATATTAATAATATTAGATTATGAGTTTATTAAGTGATTGATAATATTTAGATAAATTTAAAGTCTTTAATATTTATCCTTGTTTTAGTTTGATTAATGTTGATATCATTGTCATCATCCTCATGCTTATATGGTGATGAAAGTTATCTTTGGCTTACGTGCGAAGATGGACTGTTGTTTATTGAATTATATATCTTTAGCTTACGTGCAAAGATGGATTGTTGATTATTGGTTTATTTGTTGTATATCTTTGGCTTACGTGCAGAGATGGACTTGGTACGATTATGACCAGGGATTATTCGGTATAGTCATGACCATTGATGATTTAAAGAATATACTTAGCCCGTAGTGCAGGGGTGATTCGATGATGTGGTTTATTTATTAAGCTGAGTCTCAGCGATAAAAAAATTGATGAAAACATTTTAAATCATAGAAGATAGTAGATTTTATTCTCTACTTGACTCTTCTAATGGATTGCTTGTTCCACTGCAGTTAAACTTGTTGTCTATTGTATTTTATCAGTTTAACATTGTTAAAGACTAATGATAATTTATTCTGCATTATCTTAGTCATAATATTTCTTACTGGGCTAGTTGAGCTCACCCTTTTCTTCACCACTCTCTTCAGGAAATGAGAATATAGCTGGGACGAGTCGGGGAACGGAGTGACGATCCAGATGATAGCATTAGTAGTCCTCACTATTCTGTTAAATATTGTGACAATTAATTGTAATGAGGACTTATTCTAAGAGTGGATATTGTCGAAAAGACAATATTTGTATTAAAACTCACAACTCTCTTGTTGTATATTAAAGATTGTATTTGTATTCTGTACCATATATTTGACGACTCAGAATAGGTGATGTATACCTATTCTGGAGGCGTCACATCAACGAACCCGGGTCGGCCTTTAAATACGGGCTTACGTTCGCGTTCTCGTAGTCTCATGAACTATTTTTTGGCCTTGACAAATTATTGCTGGTGGAAGTTGAACCTAAGATGTTCGGGTTTACGACTTAAGGCGACTTTAAACCATTGCGCCAACTGCTGAAGTTAATTCGCTAATTTTTCGATACTTAATTTGCGTTACACTTCGATGAATATAATATTATTTATTTTTAATCTATTAATAACTAAGAAGAATTCTTTTTAACCAACTTCAGTTACATTAATGTCAAACAAAGTCTCAATTTGTTTTTGTAATTTAATTGAAAAAGTATTAGATTTATAATGGTAAAAATTAAAAGTTGAAAGCCAACAAAAGTGGAATGAAACAAGTACAAAAGTCTTTTGCCGACAAGAACCGGACATATCTATAAAGTCGTGAGTCCGTCTACACACTACGGTCTACAAACATAGTAGTCCATATTTTAATCAGCACGATGTACACATGACCCGACCCGAATAACTATCAGCCGTCACTGCATCTACATCCTCATCCGATTCAAACAGTCATTTTCCAGTCTTCTGTTTTCTCTCTCTCATCGGCATTTCAACAAACATATTATTGTCTGAATCAATAAGAAGAAAACACTAAAGAACCAATCTTTTTTTCAGCACCGGTTTTTCTCTCTCTCCAAATTATTGATTCAATTCAACAGTGAAAATGAGTTTCAGAGACGATAATGAAGATGGGAGAGATCTGCGGAAGCCATTTTTGCACACGGGTAGTTGGTATCGAATGGGTTCAAGGCAGTCGAGTATGATGGGTTCTTCGCAGGCAATTCGTGACAGCTCCATTTCTGTTCTTGCCTGTGTTATGATAGTTGCTTTGGGTCCTATCCAGTTCGGTTTTACTGTAAATTTCTCTTACCTGTTTGTCTTCTTTTGATTCTTATGAAATCTGAAGAATCCCCAAGTTTACTAAACTAAAGAGTTAATCTTTCCGCTGTATAAATTAATGGGTTTTGATAAGTGATTGATTTTATAAAACATATTATTGGTAATTTGTTTTCAATTGTTTTCCTAGCTTCCAAAAAGATAATGTAGTTAGTTTAATGAATTCTGCAATTTTCTTTGTTTCCATTGGTTCCCTAGCAACTAGAAGAAAGCAAATTTAACTGAACTAAGAGGTTTAATTTTAAGTAACTATACTTGTTGTACTCTGGAGTCTGGAAACCACAAAAAAGAGCCCATTGCAAAGTTTGCTAATATTAAAGTTTTTTTTTTGTACCATAGTTATCCCTAAAAACATTTTTTTTAGTTTAGTAGTAGTGACATGATAATGAAATTATAATAAAGTTGTTGACATTGTGTCATCTCATAATACTATAATTAATTTAAAAAGAGGACTTCTTTTGTGGTTTAAAACAGATTGACAAATGAGACTATTTTTGTAGAACATAGGGAGTATAATTTATGGATTTGGATAAGTTGCTCAATTTGCTGAACCCCATAATGGAAAATATTATCTGAACTCAACAACGGTAGTTTGGGGTAGGCGTAAATTGAAAATGATCGTTTTTACTATGGTTTTCTTAGCAGCCAAATGAATAGGAATAGCCCTAGTTGCTATTTATGTTTATATTTTTCGTAAATGTTATTTGTTCTTTTGCAGGGTGGTTATTCTTCACCCACGCAAGCTGCTATTACCAAAGATCTTAAACTTACAGTGTCAGAGGTTCGAATGATTCTTGGCTGCCTTGAAAAATTCCTTTTATTTTGTTTAAGAGTGGTACTAACTAGAACTATTGGGTCAGTTCTCTTTGTTTGGTTCCTTGTCGAACGTGGGTGCGATGGTTGGGGCAATAGCTAGCGGTCAGATTGCTGAGTATATTGGTCGTAAAGGGGTAAAATTTGTTTGATTAATTCACACTTTCAAGTTTTCTTACTTTTTTACTGGGTTCAGCTTGTCTGGGGTTTGTAAATATTAGTTTTGCTTTTTCTGTAAAATCAGTCTTTGATGATCGCAGCAATCCCTAATATCATTGGTTGGCTTGCCATATCATTTGCCAAAGTGAGAGTTTCAAATAGTCTATGCACCGCTATCTTTCTTTAATTTGTTTGTAAAGTGGCTTTAAGAACCTCTGCTTATTGCCATAATTGTCGTTTTCTTAGGATTCTTCATTTCTATATATGGGAAGGTTGGTGGAGGGATTTGGTGTTGGAATTATCTCTTACACGGTAACTCTTAAGCTTTTATCTGTTCTATTGACTTTGTATTGTGGATGATGTAGCTTTATAGAATTTGTACTTTTTGTTTCTTTAATTTTAGGTTCCTGTATATATAGCTGAGATAGCACCTCAAACCATGAGAGGAGGACTGGGTTCAGTGAATCAGGTATGCTAATCTTAATTACGTATTTAATCTACTGTTTGTTACTACCTTATTCATTGAGATAATAAATTAATTTTGATATGTTTGTTGTGTAGCTTGCAGTCACAATTGGAATAATGCTGTCCTATTTATTGGGACTATTTGTTAATTGGAGAGTTCTTGCTGTATTAGGTATCCTCTAAGAGATCATTTGTGTTATGCTAGTCAAAGATGTATTCCATTATATTCACTATCTTTTTCTAGTAATTTCCCTCCAATACCCCATTATCGTTGAGGCAAAAAGAATGCTATGGGGACGTAGTGGTGGACCTATCTTAAAGATATTATAATTTATATTTACCGAGGCTGCATTGATGTAATTTTTCACGTATTTGTCATGAGTGAATTTTCACCTGGTTGTAGAGAAAGTTGAAGTTACTTGCACAATTAAATAGAAATTACAGCCCTTCCCCAAATTTTAGGTCTGAAACTTGTGCCAGCTCAAACCTAGTCTATATGTTCTATTTGATGTTAAGGAAGCAAGGTCAGAATCGAGGGGTGGGTGGAATGGTAAACGCATGATACATTCAAAATAAAACAAATGAATTAAGATTTCCATCAATGGTGAGGTCCATGCCCTTCTTTTTAGGCAAAAAATGCTGCATAAACTAAACAGGGAAAACCTCTGCACATCAAACCCACTGAAATACTAGATTTGATGGTTCAACGGGCTGTTCACTAACTATACAATATTGCTGGGCACTTCGAATGTAATTTCCACTTATATGAAGGTTTGGGTCAAACAGATAATTTACCTTTTATGTCTGGCAGGAACGTTGCCTTGTCTAGTCTTGATTCCTGGTCTCTTTTTTATCCCAGAATCTCCTCGATGGTTGGTAAGTTTCCTTTAAGCAATTTTCTCTGTTTTTCATTCTAATTTTTACGTATGATCGAAGTCGCAGAATCACTTCTTTGTTGAACCCAGGCAAAAATGGGTTTTACAGAAGATTTTGAAGTTTCGTTGCAAGTTCTTCGTGGTTTTGATTCTGATATTTCCCTTGAAGTGAATGAGATCAAGGTGAATCTCCTCAAAAAAAGATTTTGTTGGGCCACCATTCTAGACTGCTGTATCTAATTTTATTAAAAAATTATGTATTTGTACTTACTATAGAGATCTGTGGCATCAACAAGTAGAAGAACCGCAATCCGTTTTGGGGACCTTAAACAACGACGATATTGGTTTCCTCTTATGGTAATTATATCACTTGAGAAGTTTTAGTTTTATTCCATTTGTGTTCTCTGCTCATGATTTATGCTGATAATGATAAAAGGAATATGTACTTCAACTTCTAATCTTATATCCCGCAGATAGGAATTGGATTGCTTGTCCTTCAACAGCTAACTGGAATTAATGGTGTTCTCTTCTATTCAACTACCATTTTTGAATCTGCCGGTGAGTTTATGGATTATCACATTTATGTCAATGCATTGATTTTAGTAGAGGATCCAGATTGTGAGTGTTCTTATGAATTATTTAGGTCCTTTAAACTACTAGGAAGTGTGATGTTGATAAATAATCCTGTAAATGGCGGAGGCAATTAAAGCCTCGGTCTTACCAGAGTTGAATCAAAGCTATTAAAAAAAAAAACTTCCACTTGCTTAAAGCTATACGGTTTGTTAATTTTATGGTTCTAAATATTCCGTGTTACTGTTTACTGACTTGTCCCAAAAAAAAAAATGTTGCTGTTTTCCTGCTTATGTGCATACAGTTTCTTTTTTCATCTTGTATAAAATCGATTATCCAAAAGGGAAACTGTTTATTTAATTTGAGTCTCGTGGCTTATACATTATTTGTCTGAATTGAGTAGGGATTTCATCAAGCAATGTTGCTACTTTTGGACTTGGTACTATCCAGGTACAGTAAGAAGGATTACTTGCAAACAGTTTGCTTATATAATTTATTTCTGATGTTGCATGAGCTTCTTTACTCTGTATAGTCATCAAAAATGATTTTTGTACTATTTAGGTGATAGCCACTGCAGTTTCTACATGGTTGGTGGACAAAACAGGCCGTAGGATTCTACTTATTGTGAGTTTGAGCATAAATTTGCATCTATGTAATCCACAAGTCATTATCACAGTTGGCTCAGTGAAACAAATTGTTTTTTGTAGATCTCCTCCTCTGGGATGACTATCAGTCTCTTACTTGTTGCAGTTTCATTCTTTATAAAGGTAGTGCTACCATGAATTTCTTTGTTTCATATTATAAATTTCTTGACTAAGAAATTTTGATAAAATCATGATTATGTGTCAAGTGCTCACGTATGTTTCTTCATGTATAACACCCTTCAATTTTCTCTTGCAATTTTAATTAATCTCAGGGTTATGCATCAGATAGTTCTACCCTCTATAGCATCTTGGGTATCCTATCAGTAGTTGGTGTTGTGGTATGCTTTCCTACTATCACACAGTAATGATGATCCTTCTACTTTTGATGTTTCATTTTCTTACTTTGTTTATCCAACATTTCAGGGAATGGTCATTGCCTTTTCTCTTGGAATGGGACCCATTCCATGGCTTATAATGTCTGAGGTACCTATATAATTTTACCGTGTTATGTTACAAATGCAATGTGTTTTCTTGGTAATTTGATTTTTTTCAGGGTGAATGATAATAAGCACAACTTCTAGTTGATTCGTTTTCATGCTCTGTCTATGCATCATATTTATGTATATATCAATTATTTCTGTTGGAACTTGGAAATTTCACCTGCTGTTAACTAAAGAAAATGTAAATGGCAATATCTGAACTCGATTAAAGATTAGAGGAAGAGGAAGAGATTTTCCCTTCACAGGGCACACATCACTGTCCTTCTCTTCTCACGTCTATTGGGTCCTGCAACCTTTCAACTTTTTTTAGTCCTGCAGACCTTCTGCTAGCTATTATATTTGGCTTCATGATAAATGTTTGGATCCGTATTGTAATCATTGTGGCTAGAGACCTGCGGGCACATTTTCAAGCTCTGTGATATTCATGGTGGCTGTATCACCATTCTTTGCCAACTCATCCCAAATTTCCCACCGCATTGTGTAACAGCAATTCATCACCTAACTGCTCATCTTGCTACGATTAAACATATTCTCTATTTTTATTTATTTATTTACCTATTTGCAGATTCTGCCTGTTAACATCAAAGGCCTTGCTGGAAGTGTTGCAACACTAGCAAATTGGTTTATTGCCTGGGTGATTACTATGACGGCACCTTTGCTATTAACTTGGAGTAGTGGAGGTTACCCCCTCCCCTTCTCTCTCTTTCTCTCTCTATTATATAACATGTAGGGATGCATATAAACCATGCAATATACATCGAGTTGAATCCAAGTTGCTTCTGTTATCGTGATAATTATTGTTACTATGACTAATTAGGGTTGCTTGCATTTTTTACAGGAACCTTTACACTTTACATGCTTATGTGTGCTTTAACGGTGGCATTTGCAGCCATTTTGGTCCCCGAGACCAAGGGGAAAACTCTGGAGGAAATTCAGTTGTCCTTTCGGTGATATTCTTTTGTTGTTTCTTTTTGGTCCTGTGTTGTTGTTTCTGTTGTTTTCCAGTTTGCAATAGTAAATTGATCTTGTGCATAAACAATACACGTATTCTTACTATTCTTTTGAGAATTTTTGTTAGCAACCGAGCAGGCAAATTACAGATGGTTTAGAATTAAGAATGACTTTATTCTATCATTGTTTTTAGAGATGTACGTTAGTTGAAATTTAACTTCGTCATAAATTTGTTGGCGTACATATCATTTCCCAAGTAAAATATGGTAAATAGCCCTTGTTTGATCCCTTTCTCGAGCCATAATTATAAACTACTTATGAAGTAAACAAAAGCCACAAAATTTATTCTGTACAAGAGAACAATATCAATCATTGGGACCAAACATGGGGGAAATGTGTCGTTTAATTTGTTGGTTCCCAGATGAAGAGTTTGTGTAAGTTGGTACAATTTCCCAAACTAGCTATAGGCACCATTCCTTGGATTTGATTGCCCTGCAAATTAGGAATCTCCGAGTTAAGTTGTTCAAGCTTGCAAATGTTAATGGAATGGTGCCATAAAAGTGAATTGGCTGTCTAATTATAGGAAGATTACCTTCATAATATCCAAATTGTTCCCCTATTTGGTCAGTTTGAAACTCTGTTCTCTCCCGCCCTTTTCTGTTCCTCATGGCACCTATTTCAGGCTTATGAGTGCCAATGTTGAGTATCTGCATTCTTCACACTGACCCCATGATAATTATTCAGGGGACAAAATTATTTTGCTTTTGGCTGAAACTGTGCTGTGGGTGAATTATTGATTATCTTGGTGTACAATTTTTTGAATTCATTGTTTCAGGGAAAATAAAGCACTGCTATCAATAGCAAATTAGCAATTATACATAAGAAACTGTCACTAGGACGTTTCAATAATTCTGAAACTGACTTTCAAAATAACAATATGTAGAAAATACTAGAGATTTTCGTCAAACAATTGTCCCTTGTGCTTCTGAGATAATATTGTACATGATTATGGATTAAAAAGGTAATGTTCTTTAGCGTATATGTGGTCTATCAGGATGCTGAGCACAAATTCAAAGCAGGCTACTTAGTGCAGTATTTTCAACTTAGCAATCGGAAGGTCATTCATGGTCCAATTTGACTGATTTTTGGTGGGTGACGCCGTAACTTGTTGGTCTTCAATCTGAACGGTGGGATTGAGCATCGGAGTTTCCTAGCATAAGGTTTTGTTATAGATTGTTAATACATATTTTTGCGAGTCTGTGGAGTTTTAAGTTTTTCCTTGTTATTCTTCTTCTTGTTGAAAATGTATGCCAAGTAGGGGCGGACCTATGTTTGGACAGCATAGGCACCTACCTATGTTGAGTTTGTTTGTTTTTTTTTTATATAGGTATAGGGAGGGGCATATATGTAATTTAATAAACTTAAAGGGGACAGATTAATGGAAGAGTTAAACTTAAAAAAGGGCAAAAAAAAAAAAATTACTCTTAATTTTAAAATGTAAAGTATCGTTCCCACGGAGAATTAACTAATAAAGTTCACCAAGCACTACCCCGTAACTGTTTTAGTCGTATTTAAACGAATGATTTGCTATCTATAAATGTGAACTACTAAATTAAATAAACATAACTATCCCTAGAATAAGACTAGATAATGAAGACCTGAGATCACAATTTCATCTATTGATTCATTTAAATCAACACACTCCCTGTTAAACCAAACTAATTGTACCAGATTGTTAGTCAAGAGCACGAAGGTAAAGTATAGCCATCTCTCAATGTACCATACCCATATCATATACAATCCATATTTGATAGAATACACATGAACACCCACATTACCTAAACCACTATATGTCAGTGTGATTTACAAGTAATTAGGGTTTAAACCCAAGTTCTCAATTGACTACGAATGGTGCTTCGGTATATGTCTATCCTAAGCACAAATCATACAACCCATCACAATATAGAATATATAATCACAAGTTATTAAGATGAGATCCAAACCCATACTTCTTCTCTCAAGTCCATATGGATTATCACAGTAATTGATGGCCAATCAACTAAGCAAATAAGCATGAATCTTAATAGACAATTCCATAGCAATCAATAAGGCTAACAATGAAATAGTTCAGAATAAACTAATCCATAGAATCCATTGCAATCTCAAAATAGAATTTAAATCATATCTGAATCAAATCTATCATCCACATACTGAATAAACATCATAAGATACAATTAGGAATCAAAGTGAGAATAAGAGTAGAGAATTGAAGTGCAAATCTATTCTCCTGATCCAAGATTGAATCTTTAATGCTTTCCAATTGCTTCAAGTCTTCAGATCTAATCAAACCCTTATAACTCCTTATGGTTAACTCCAAAATTGGTAAAATTTTTATTGGGAGTACAGGTATATACCAGGAGTATACCCTGTAAATTTCGGAATTTTTGGACAAAAGTACAATTTATGATAAATGTCTAAATATTTGGCAGTTTTGGCCATATGAAAAATAGTAAATGAATTTTAAAAATTCTGAGAAAAATATATGTTCAATATGAGACTATATTCTGCAAAATCCTAAAGAAGAAATATTTTTGGAACTGATTTGGTATTTTTCATGAAAATAAACTAGTTATGAGTAAATGAATTAAATATGTTATGTGAAGTAACAAAATTAGAAAATAAGATTTTATGGCTTGGGAATCCTATATAGGGTATATACAGATTTTTGATGAGGGGTTTGATCATTTTTATCCTTTGCTTTCTTTTAATTGAATTCTTATATCATTGTCATCATCCTCATGCTTATATTGTGATGAAAGTCATCTTTGGCTTACGTGCATAGATGAACTGTTGATTGGTATGATTATGACCAAGGATCATTCGATATAATCATGACCCGTAATGTTACAAATGATGTGGTAAAATTCCTCATTGGTCTGTAGTACATTGATGGACAGTTGCTGGTATGATCATAACCATTGGTGAAAACATGAATATCCTTGGCCCGTAGTGCATGGATAATTCGTGGTCGTGATACTAATGAATATCCTTGGCCTGTAGTGCAGGGATGATTCGATGATGTGGTTATAAAATTGATGATAAACTTTTTAAATCATAGAAGATGGTAGATATCATTCTCTACTTGACTCTTCTAATGGATTGCTTGTTCTGCTGCAGTTAAACTTGTTGTTTATTAGTTTATCACTATTGAAGGCTAACGATAATTTATTCTGCATTATCTTAGTCATAATATTTCTTACTGGGCTAGTTGAGCTCTCCCTTTTGCTTTCGTTGTTCTCTTCAGGAAATGAGAACGTAGCCGGGACTAGTCGGGGAATAGAGTGACCGTGACGCCCCCAAAATAGGTATACATCACCCATTCTGAATCGCCAAATACATGGTATAAAATTCAAATATAACTTAATTATACAATACGATCAAAAGCGTAGCTGAGAGTTTTTACACGAATATTATCTTCTAGACAATATCCAAACTCAATGGAGTCCTCATTACATTTATTATTACATTATTTCATAGAATAATGAGGACTACTATAGCCACCATCTCGAACCGTCACTCCGTTCCCCGACTAGTCCCGGCTACGTTCTTATTTCCTGAAGAGAACAATGAAAATAAAAGGGTGAGCTCAACTAGCCCAGTAAGAAATATTATGACTAAGATACTCCCTCCGTCCCATAGTTATAGGCTGATTTTCCAATTTGAGATGTCCCAATATATAGGCTACTTACTATTTATAAAATTTAGTTGGTTCATTATTTTACCTTTATGCCCTTATAATAAATATTCAACCATTACTCTTTTATTAAAGAAACAATCTTCAATGTCATTATTTTTATCACTACATTTAATATTGTTGTATTCTTAATAAAAGAATTCAACTTTTTAGGCTTTAATCAATAAAGTTAAGAGTTCCAATGTGATAAGTAAGGAGTAATTAATTTATTCATTAATTCCATATTAAGGGGTATATGTGGAAAATTTCTGTTAAAAATTATCACTTAAACTGATTTCTTAAACTATGTGCCAAAAGAAATTAGTCTATAACTATGGGACGGAGGGAGTAATTCAGAATAAATTATCGTTAGCCTTCAACAGTGTTAAATTGATAAAATACAATAGACATCAAGTTTAACTGCAGTGGAACAAGCATTCCATTAGAAGAGTCAAGTAGAGCATGATATCTACTATCTTCTATGATTTAAAAAGTTTATCATCAATTTTATTGCTGAGACTCAGCTAAATAAATAATCCACATCATCGAATCACCCCCAGACTACTACCGAGGATATTCATTAAGTATCACGACCACGAATTATCCATGCATTACTGTGCCAAGGATATTTGTATTTTTATCAATGGTCATGATCATGCCAACAACTCGTCCATCATCAATGCACTACAGCCAATGAGGACTTTTACCACATCATTTGTAACATTACTGGCCATGATTATACCGAATAATCCCTGGTCATAATCATACCAAGTCCATCTATGCACTACGGGCCACAGATGACTTTCATCATAATATAAACATGAGGATGATGACAATAATATAGGAATTCAATTAAAAGAAAGCAAAGGATAAATATTTAAAGATTTATAATTTAATTTATCTAGAATTCAATAATGCCCAAATTGTGAATATGATACTGCTTTGTGGAGTAAAATTCAAGAATAATATTGTATCAAAAATGATTTGGACTGAAAAGAAATTAATTTTTTTCATGAATAGTACCCCGGGTGAATAGTAACCGAGTGTATCCCATAAATAGTAACTTCGGGAATAGTACCCCATGAATAGTACTCCAGTATGAAAAAGTTAAAACTTATCAAGAATGCTCAGAATAATATTTTCATGAAAATATATTGGATGAAGCGTAAATATCAAGGATATTCTACTAATTTATTGGAGTATAGAAGCCAAAACTTTAACAAAACAAGTGTAGAATTCGAAATCTGAAACGAAATAATATTACTTACATACTACAAAGTATGGAAGAAAATATTATTTCATACGAATATTGAACAAAAATAATATCCCTTACCTTAAAAAGAAGAGTATTCCGACTGGTAGGGCGGGGATATTCTTGAAGAAAACTTTCACTGTTTTCTACGCTCAAAGCTTCTTAAAACTCTAAAGAAATACGCTAAATATTATAAAAGAAGAATTCTCTAATTCTGGTGTAATTTTCAATTCTAACTAAGCATCCTATTTATAGGAGAATAGAAATGATACTATTTGAAAAATTTATCACGGACGCACAGTGACGAATGTCACGGACGCGAATTCGACGACAAAAATTTATTTCCTGATTTACTATGTAAACACTATGCAGGCACTATGCAAATACTATGCATAATAAAATATAATATATTATATTTTTCTTAAAAAACAAAACTTATTATATATATATATATATATATATATATAATAAAATCAACTCCTGTGACATTGCAGGAATCCTCCCCTAACATTCATTTTTTAACATGTGGGCCCCACCACATATTTCATCCAACATGTGGGCCCCACCTTATATTATATATATTAAATAACTTTCTATCGATTATTTTGAAAAATGGGTAAATGAGGGTCCAAATAATAATAAAAATTTACAACAAATACTTCTTAAAAAAACTCTTAATATTTTTAATAACATTTATTCATCATTATTATAACTCGCAATATTAACAACTAGATCGCTCCCATGAAAGAGGGGGGTTTTCGATAAGGATTTCTCCCTATTGGCGCATAATTAGGTGACCAAACCCCTTTCCTCGACATAATTTTTTAGACATTGTTAATTATGCAAATAATAATGAGAATAACTTGTCATCTCAATTATTGATTTAATAATATAAAATATTGACAATAATTGAATCAAATAATGTGAGATACTATGCAGTAATTAATATAGTAATAATTAAATATAATTGAGTGACTTCTTACGTAAGCATCAATAATCAATACCGTGTGCTATTATGCAATCACGCGTATTACTGTACTTTTATCACCGGGTATTTTAACAGTTAACGGTAAAACTTCTGTCGTTATTTTCATGAAAAGATATTTCTGTCATTTTCTCATTCCGACAATAATTCTGTTGTGGGGTCCACTAATGATTGTGCCGTCATACGAATATTTAATGTTAAAATGAATATTCCCCGACCAATCGAATATTTTTTAACAACTTGCATACTTTGCAAAATTTATAAATATTATCCACAACTATAACATTATATCAAATCCACACCATAATATTCAAAAATATATTTCGAGAAAAAAAAAATCATCTTTATTCATAAAAGTTGGGGTCTTACAGTGACGGTCCGAGATGGTGGCTATAGTAGTCCTCACTATTTTATGAAATAGTGTGATAATAAATGTAATGAGGACTTCATTTGAGTTTGAATACTGTATATGAGACAATATTCGTGTAAAACTCTCACCACGTTATTATTGTCGTATTGTATAAAAGAAGTTTGTATTTGATTTATGTACCATGTATTTGGCGACTCAGAATGGGTGATGTATACCTATTTTGGGGGTGTCATAATGCCTATATTCTAATTTTCTTATAGGTGTAGTGTGAGATCCCGAATTTTATGAAATGAAAGTATTCAATTTTCTTATAATTATTATTTTATTTAGTAAATGGTTAAATTGAGAAAGGGTTAAAGTTAAGGGTGATATGTAAAAATTTTGCACAGTAAGCAAGTTGATATAAAATATTCTTTGTGTCGGGGAATATTCAATTGGTCAGGGAATATTCATTTTAACTGAAAATATTCGTACGATGACATAATCATTAGTGGACCCCACAACAGAAGTATTGTCGTAGTTAGAAAACGACAGAAATATCTTTTTATAAAAATAACGGCAAAAGTTTTACCGTTAAACTGTTGAACTACCTGGTAGTAAAAGTACATTAATACTTGTGGTTGCATAGTAGCACACGGTATTGATTATTGATGCTTACGTGAGAAGCCACTCAGTTATACTCAATTATTGCTACACTAATTGCTGCATAATATCTCTTATATTATTGATTCAATTATTGTCACAGTATCATCTGTATAATATTTATTATTATTAAATCAATAATTGAGACGAAAAAGTTATTCATATTATTATTTGTAATATTGACGATGTCTAGAAAGTTCTGTCGAGGAAAGGGATTTGGTCACCTAATTGCGCGCCAATAAGGAGAAATCCTTATCGGAAAGCCCCCTCTTTTCTGGGAATGATTTGGTTGTTAAATATTGTGAGTTATAATATTAATGATGAATAAGTTCGTGTTGATTAAAGATGAAATTGATATTTTCATTGTGTTGAGATTATTAGTGTTAGTGGAAATCGACATCTATTCCGATAATAATTGATGTCTGGAGGTTATATTGACCAATCGGATAATTAATCGGATAAATAAGCAATTAATTGCTATTAATTCACATGCTTATAACTATTTATTCACATGTGTGTACTATTGATTCACATGCATGTACTATTAGGGGAGGTGGTGCAAGATTGATAATACTTGTATGACTATATTAAAAATGGAGGTATAGATGAATGTACTATACTGTAATTATTTTTTTCACATGCATAGAACTATTGAGTCACATGGTTGTACTATTGATTCACATGATGTACTATTAGGGGAGGTGGTGCAAGTTTGATAACACCTGCAAGACTAAATTTAAAATGAAGGAAAAGATGAAGGTATTATACTGTAATATTTTGAGCCCTAAAACGTGCAATTATCAAAACTGTATTTTCCTATAAATAGAAGTTCATTCTTCCTTCATTCTCACCAATTCACTAAGACTCACAAGAGCAATTATAGAGAGATAAGCTATAGAGAAGTCTGTTACTTCACTATTTCAGTATCTAGTCTTTTTCTGAGGTAAGGGGTATTATTTATTTCATATTCTGAAGAGATATTATTTTTCGTATTCGTATGAATATTATTTTCGTTCAATATTCGTAAGGAATATCATCTTCGTTCAATATTCGTAGGAATATTATTTTCATTCAACAATCGTAAGGGGTATTATTTCTTTCGTATTCATGAAGAAAGTTATTTTCTTTCAATACTCGAAAGGGTTGTTATTCCAATCTTTATTATTCTGTTGGAATAATCTGTTTACGCGGACTACCGCATGCATGGTGAAATTCTTCTATTCTTCTATTCTTTATTATTCTGTTGGAATAACCTTTCTACGCGGACTACTGCATGCATGGTGAAATTCTTCTATTATTCCATTCTGTTGGAAGAATGCATATTTTGATTTGATGTTTAAAGTTAATGCTCATGATTATATGTAAAGTCCTTCAAGGAATATATATACAAGGACTTAGTGATAGATCAAATTTATTAAGTTGATCTTAGCTTTTAATGTTCAACATTCTATAAACGAATGTATAGATAAAGAGATCAAAGATGTTAGGTTGATCTATGACTTGAAAGGAATAGATAGGCCTTGAAAGGAATCGCAGTCTATCGAGTTGATCAACAAATTGCAGAAGCTAAGGCAGGATCGTAGAGCTTAGAAGATCGTAGTGTATCTGCCTTGAAGGGCCTCTCCAGAAATTGTAGAGTGGTCTAGACGTTTGCTGAACCTAACTCAGAGATCGTAGTGTGCTTTCAGAAACATAGAGTCTGCAAGACAAGCAAGTGAATATCGTAGTGTGCAAAGATCGTAGTGTGCAAATCCTTGAGAGAGATTGTAGTGTTCTTTTCAGACCAAGCACCAATGTGACAAGACACCATGATATGGATCGAAGAGTATCATCTGCCTTGTGTCAGAAGCATCGAGCCCTACTTTTGTTTGAAGACAAATTCTAACAAAAGTGGAATGGGTTTGAAATGTTGAAGTCTTCACCAGTCCCAATGGTACAAAAGATATCCTTAGTATTCAACAAAAGGAACGTATTCAAGAAGCTAAAGAAAGGACCATAGGACAGAGAAAAAAGACCTTTTCAGGTGTTAGGTGAGAAAGCAGTCTGCTGTGTTAGTGGGCCATAATGCAATTCAGAAGGTGTGCAGAAAAGTCTCCATCAAAGTTCAGAAATGTCAAAACGCATTTAATGCTTCAACAAATGGCTTCAACGGATAGATTTCAAGGATCACATATATGCAGAACATATGCAAATGAGAGATCTAAGTAAGCATTGAACAAAAACGCACAAGAACACTCAACGCTCAACTCTACGATCTGAGAAAAAGAGGAAGCTTGCTCAGCTACTTAGTTCTTTCGAACAAGTGCTTAACTGCAACTGAGTAGTAATCACGAACTCAACAACTACCAATCAACTGAAGTAAGAGTTCCAAGTTAGAAGGACTTGAAGAGTTCTAAGTGAACTATGAAGAACCAAGTCTGCTGGACTTGAAGAGTTCAAGAGTGAACTAAGAAGTACCTAGATGGCTAGTGCAGAAGGAATCATGAGATTCGAGAAAGTGTAAAAGACATCCTTAGTTGATTTCCTACTCGAGGAGTAGAAGAGTGGATTAGGAGCTTTAAGTGCTCTGAACCACTTAAAAATAAATGTGTCTATTTCATTCTTGCTATAACTGCTATAACTGTTATAACTGCCTCACTCTCATTAACTCTATCTAAAAGGGAGTTCAAAGAAACCTAAATTCCGCTGTGTTTTAATCACTATCAAAACTAACTAAATAAAACGAAAAGATTTTTAAATTTCTATTTAACCCCCCTTCTAGATAACTATTGTGCCTCCGGGAACTAACAATTGGTATCAAAGCAGGTTCTATAATATAGCCTACAAAGCTTGAGTAGTTCCAATGGCACACTTACCAAGCGAATCAAAGACTGGAGGAGGCAGCAAGCCACCTATGTGCAACAAAGATAAATTCGCTAACTAGAAGGTTAAGATGCAAGCTTACATGGATTCAATAGATGAAGATCTATTTGAAATTGTTTAGAATGGAACCTATGTTCCTACAAAGCTTGCACCAACTACAGACGACCCAAATAGAATACAGATGAAGGTCAAAGGAGAACAGACAGAAAACGAGAAGATAGCTGTCCAGCTCGACAAAAAGGCCAAGAACATCTTATTCCAATCCTTAGAAGATGATCTGTTTCAAAATGTGGTCAATAGCAAAACAACAAAGGAGGTTTGGTAAGCATTACTCATCATGCATGAAAGAACAGAAGAAGTCAGAGAAAACAAACAATCTCTCTTGACTCAGCAATATGAGATGTTTGTTCACGTTCAAGGAGAGAACGTCACTACCACCTACGAGAGATTCAATGTTCTGCTCAACTCTCTACAAGCCTATGGAAAGATCTATCCAAACAAAGATCTAATCATAAAGTTCATGAGAGCCTTACCAAGCAAGTGGGATGCCAAAACCATTGCCATTAGAGAGTCAAAGAATCTACATGAAATGGTATTCAATGATTATATGGCAACCTTCTCACATACGAACTGGAGCTGACTCAACGAGCAGAAACCTTGTCTGAAGGAAGAAAGAAGGATACAAGTGTTGCTCTCAAAGCAACTGAAAACACCTCCAAAGTCAACACTGAAGTTGATTCTGACTACGATGAAGATGATGATGAGGACTTTGCAATGTTAGTAAAGAGACTCAGAAGGTTCATGCGACAAGGCAAAACCAGCAAGCTAAAGAAAGTCAACAACTACAGCAGCCAGGAACAAATGAATGACCTATGCTATAATTTCAAGAAACCTGGCCACTTCATTGCTTACTGCAACAAACCTCTCAGAGAAGAACTCAAGAAGAAATCACATTCAAAGAAGGAATACAAAGGCAACAAAAGGCCTCAGAAGAAAGACAAAGGCCTTGTAGCTGGAGGATCGTGGAGTGACTCAGACAATGTCTCAACTCCGGAATCTGGAGATGATGAAGATCCTCAAATGGAAAATCTTTGCCTGATGGCCAAAAATACAAGGGACAAACAGAACTCCAACATACATGAAGTAAGTATCGATGAGGAAAAGAGCTCCACGATCACAACCTGGTATCTAGACAGTGGATGCTCAAGGCACGTGATGGGGAACAAAGCCCTTCTGTCTAACTACATAGAGAAGGAGGGTCCCTCGGTCATCTTTGGAGACAACGGCTCTGGCAAGACAAGAGGATATGGCTCAGCTGGAAATGGTGCAGTATCCTTCAGCAAAGCGGCCTATGTAGAAGGACTACAACACAATCTTCTAAGCATTAGCCAACTCTGTGACAAGGGTCATCAAGTAACATTCCTCAATAATCAATGTCAAGTCCGAGATTTGAAGACATCTGCTATAAAGTTAACCGGAACAAGAGAAGGAAATGTCTACACAGTAAACCTTGAACAACTAAGCTCAGATGAGACTATATGCTTTCTAGCTAAAGCATCTGAAGAAATGAGCTGGCTATGACATCAAAGATTATCTCATATCAACTTCAAAAGCATGTCCAAATTAGCTTCAAAAGATCTAGTTGCAGGCTTACCCAAGTTCAACTTCGTTAAAGAAAGGTCGTGCAATGCCTGTCAACTTGGAAAGCAGACCAGAAGCTCATTCAAGAGCAAAACTGCTAACTCAATTGGCAAGCCTCTGCGGTTGTTGCTACATGGATCTTTTGGGCCAATTCAACGACGAGCCTGGAGGAAAGAGATACTCTCTCCGTCGAAGTGGCAAGCGACTACACTAGATTTACATGGGTGTTCTTTCTAACTTCAAAGGATGAAACAAGCTCCCAACTGATCAAGATGTTCAAGTTGGTGATGAACGAGAAAGGAGAGAAAATCAAGGCTATAAGGAGTGATCATGGCAGAGAATTCGACTTCTTAGAAATGGACCAGTTCTGCACAGACAATGGCATTAGTCACAACTTCTCAAATTTCACGAACTCCCCCAACAAAATGGAGTAAAAGGCGAGAGAAAGAACAAGACATTGATAAAAGGTGGAAGAACTCTACTACTAGCAAGAGCCCACCTGCATACTACACTCGTACTTCGCATGCTCGATCAGATCACTCATACACTCTACGATAAGAAGACTCCTTATGAAGCGTGGAAAGGAAGAAAGCGAGTGTCACTACTTTCATGTTTTTACCATGTCATGCTACATTCTCAACAATGGAAAGCAGTACTTGACAAAGTTTCAGCCAAAGTCAGAAGAAGGAATCCTTCTTGGATATGCCACAGACAGTAAGGCCTATAGAGTGTTTAACAAGAAGACACTGAGTGTTGAAGTCTCGATTCACATCATCTTTAATGAGACAGACTTAGACAAAATAGTGCCTCAAGACACTACGACCAACAGTTCAAACACTACGAACGAGGTCGTCGAGCTCAACACTACGATCGTAGTGCCAGATAGTGAAATCGTTGAGCAAGGAAATGAGATCGTAGAGAGGCCTATGCTAGACAACGAACATCCACACCAAGAAGAAGAAATAGATCTTAAAGATCTAAAATAAGAAGGCATAAGAACAGATGTCCCAACAGGAAGCAGATGGGCAAGAGATCACACTCAAGATCTAATCATTGGAGATCTGAGTGCAAGAGTCAAAACAAGAGCTGCCACCCAAAATGAATGCTTTTATCTAAGCTTCCTTTCACAAATAGAACCAAAGAAGATAGAGGATGATATGGAAGACTCCAGCTGGATAGAGGCCATGCAGGAAGAACTTAATCAGTTTGAAAGAAGCAAAGTATGGAGATTGGTACAAAGACCAAAGAATCATCCTGTTATTGGAACCAAGTGGGTCTTCAGAAACAAGATGGATGAAGATGGAGTAATAATCAGGAATAAGGCAAGACTAGTGGCCAAGGGCTACTCTCAGGAAGAAGGCATTGACTACGATGAGACATTTTTACCTGTTGCCAGACTAGAAGCCATCAGAATATTCCTTGCCTTTGCTGCTCACATGAAATTCAAGGTCTTTCAGATGGATGTCAAAAGTGCATTCTTGAATGGTGAACTTCAAGAAGAAGTCTATGTAGAGCAACCTCCAAGTTTCATCAATCCATCTCTTTCTAATTATGTCTTTAGATTAGACAAAGCCTTATATGGTCTTAAACAAGCACCTAGAGCATGGTATGAAACACTAACTAACTTTCTTATTGAAAATGGGTTCACTAGAGGTAGACTAGATACCACACTATTTCTTAGAAAGCATAAAAATAAAGTCTTACTAGTTCAAATATACGTTGATGACATTATTTTTGGATCTACTGATAAAGAGTTCTGTAAGAGATTCTCCAAGCTTATGTAGAGCAAGTTTGAAATGAGCATGATGGGTGAGCTGAATTTCTTCCTTGGACTGCAAGTAAAGCAGACTGATGAAGGAATCTTCATAAACCAAGCCAAGTACAGTAAAGACTTACTTAAGAAGTATAACATGAAATCAGCCTCTCCCATAAAAACCCCAATTGCTCATGCAACCAAACTTGACAAAGATGAAAAAGGTAAAAGTATTGATATAACTCAATACAGAGGTATAATAGGCTCTCTTTTATACCTAACTGCCAGTAGACCAGACATAATGTTTGCAACATACATTTGTGCTAGATTTCAGGCTAATCCTAAAGAATCTCATTTAATGCTGTAAAGAGGATTTTCAGGTATCTCAAGGGTACACCTCACTTGGGGCTTTGGTATCCCAAGGAGTCCTCATTTGAACTAACAGGATACACAGATGCTGATTTTACAGGCTGTAAAATAGATAGAAAGAGTACCAGTGGCACCTGTCAATTGCTAGGAAACAAACTTGTATCTTGGTTTAGCAAGAAGCAAAATTCAGTATCTACTTCAACTGCAGAAACTGAATACATTGCTGCTAGTAGCTGCTGTGCTCAGATTCTATGGATGAAAAATCAGCTAGCAGATTATGGGTTTGAATTCAAATCCATACCTATACACTGTGATAGCACAAGTGCAATTGCAATAACTCATAATCCTGTCATGCATTCTAGGACTAAGCATATAGAAATAAGGTATCACTTCATTAGGGATCATGTGCAAAATAGAACTATATCTTTACAATATATCTCTACTGAAAATCAACTTGTTGATGTCTTTACAAAACCTCTAGATGAATCCAAATTTAACAAGTTAATAAGTGAACTAGGCATGCTTAACTTACTACCATGAAAAATATGCTCTAGTTTGTGCTAACTATACAGATTTAAAGGCTATGTTCAAAATCATAGACATGATCAAAGAAAGTCCACGATCGTAGAGCTGAAGTGTCATGAAAGACAACGATCGCAGTGCAGACTCAACGATCGCGGTGCAAACTCAACGATATCTAAGTTCCATCAACAAAATAAAGGAGCATCATGTGATGATGAAGTACAAAACAAAGCAATCTCTCTGATAAGCGCCTCAGGGACAAACCTAACCCTTGATTCACTGTATGAGGTTGGCCCTTCCTGAGTTACCTTGAACCGAGAAGAATGCTAAGTCAAAAGTTCATCACAAGGACTCAGAGGACTCGGTCAGACTCGACGATCGCAGTCCAGACTCGACGATCTCAGCTTAGACACGACGATTGCTGAACAGACTCAACGATTGCTGAGTAGACTCGACGAACGCAGAACAGAATCGACGATTACAAGGACTATCTCAACGATCGTAGTCCTCCCTAAGGACACATTAACTCAGAATGAGCTAAGGGCAAATCAGTACAATCCTCCTCAGTCAAGATTCATAGAGCCAAGCAGAATTTGACACCTGTCCCACTAAGCGAAATGGAGAGAGGGAAGTTACAAGTACAAATTGAAATCGCCTTTTGAAATCAGAAGTTTAAAAAGCTCATCTCTCCCATTCTCTCTCAAGCAAAAACCCTAAACCTTAAGAAAGCTCAGACAGACATACTCCTTGTAAAGAAATCAATGGCGGCTTCCAACGTCATCTTTGGCTACAGACTCTGTTTTGATGAGTTCAAAACAGCTGAACCCAAATTTCACAAAACTTTGTCACTATTAAAGAAGGCTGGCCTCGAAGAAGCTCTGGGTACAGACACATTGATCTACCCTAAGCTAGTGAAAGAATTCTACAAAAATGGTGTGTTTGAAAATGACGCCATCACTACGAAAGTCAAGGACGTGGAAATCAGGTTGAAGGCTGAGGACATCAACCTAGCCCTAGGTTTCAAATCTGAAGGGTATTCGTTCATAAATGGCATAGACTTCTATAAGGGACTTAAAAGGATGCATCACAAGAAATCCCCCTCTGTCAAAGGATACAAGAAGAAGGAGTTTCCTCAGAGGTATGAATTTCTGGCTGATATTCTTGGAAAATGTATATGATGCAAGAGTTCTGGTCACGATTCAATAAATGAGGTGCAACTCAAGCTCATGACTGCCATAAGTTATGGAATACAACTTAACTATGGAACTCTATTGCTTGAATGGATTGGAAAGTGGTTCACCAGCTCAAAGAAGACAAAGAGCTCTCAAAAGATGCTCTACGGGTAATTTATAAGCATCATTCTACAGTCTGCTCTAGGTGACAAAATTGGGGACGATGAGGGAGAATCCATCAATCCAAACAGAAGAATGACCCAATAACTATTTGAGAACTGGAAAAGGAATCCAGCAGAAAATGTGCGTATGATATCTGAGTCCAGTGGTAGGACTGCTGATGCAAAGGAGTCCGGGATTCCATGGAATATATCAGTTGTCAGGGAGACTGAAGAAGAAGAAGAAGAAACTAACAAGGAAGAACCCACTGCCCTGATCAGAAAAAGCAAGGGCAAGAGAAAACTAAAGGCTAGAATGGTAGAGGAACCCCAGGGATCAACTACGGATAAACCGGTAGAGTCCTCTGACATTAAGACTCTAAGGATCCTAAGAAGAAAACAACAGCAGGCTGAGGCAGAAGAAGACAGAGCTACCATATCATAGCTGATGAAGAAAAACAAAATCAGTCAAAAATCCAAGAGACCATCTGTCTCTTCGATCGTAGAGTCTCTACCGATCATAGAGACCAAACTGAACACCTCTAGCAAGGAAGTTGTTGCATCAGATGTTCTGACTAATCAACAGGACAAAGCTAAAGCTCAAGAAAGTCCTGAGGTTGTGGCTCAACCTAGAAAATCAAGACGAAAATTAGTTAAGAAGTACATCCTTGTCAATGAAGGAATACTTAAAAAGGAAGACAAAGAGTTGGATGCTGAAAAGGAACTGTTCAAAGAAAGCCAAAAGGACAAAGCTCCAGCTAAGGGGGAGATGCCTGAAGCTCTCATCCTAGAAGATGCTTCAGCTGAGGGGGAGCTACTAATCCTGCAGGAGGATGATCATGTTGAGGGGGAGACTCATGATATCCCATGATAGAAGAAGAGGTTCCTACAGAAAATGAGGGCAAACTAGAGCAGGAACAAAATGAAGCAATTGATATAGTGGACTCCTTGAACGAAGACAAGGAAGAGGACGAAGATGACGAGGCCGAGATCATAACTGTGGGCATTAATGTGTATAGAAAAGCTAACTATGAGCAACTATTTTCCTATCTACCCATGATGCCTTTCCATCAAGCTCAAATTCTAAACTCCTAGAATCACATGTTTTGGAGCTTCAAAGAATATCTAGCCATCTCTGTGCTAGCTCATGGATTCCCAGACAGTTTTAACTTTGCCAAGAAGTTACTCACAAATGGTCCCTCCTCAAGAATGGTGCATGAGGTATTAACTATCCCAATCTTATTCAGAGTTAATCACTATCCACTGTCCTTCTTCAACCAATTTTATGAATTTCCAAGCTGGCTGGAAGTGGTCCTCAATCAACCAAGTCAATTCTCAGTCATAGAATCCCAAAATTCTATAACTAACGAACAAAATATGCCCAACTTTATACTTCTCTCAACTCCCATCATCTCTACGATCACTAACTCTAGCCCCATTGTAGAGTCCCAAGCTCAAATCGTAGAGCCACCTACTCTAAACACCCAAACACAGGCCCCTCCATCCGATATTCCCTCCTCATCAACCAACGAATACTTCAACCTTGATCTTTCCCTCTACTCATTACAAGATCAATTCAAGAGAACACCCCCTCCTTCACAAATTCCCCAAATCAATGAACTTCTGTCAGAGCTGCCCACCAAAGCCGATTTGTCAGCAATGTCCAAGAAAGTGATCAAGGAACTCGATGAGAGTCTTGAAGAACACACTGAACTCATTTAGACGAGATTAACAACAATGATCAATGCTGCAAATAGTCTCCCAAGCTCCCTAAGCTCTACGCTCACTAAGAAACTTAAAGAGCTCATCAAGGAAATGATTCAGAGCATAAAGGACAGGGATGACATTCACTTTTTAGCAGCCAAAAGACACAGAGATGTTGTTCTTATCTTACAATCCACTTAGGAAGCTAAGAATAAACTTATGATGGAGAACTTCCTCAATCTGCAAACTGCCGTAAAAGAATTCCAATAATTTTACGTCAGCCAAGGACAGCAGACTGACAATATACTAGCCTTTCTTCAACAATGGGAAGCTCAATCTGATGCTCTAATCAAAAAAAATCGAGAGGACATTGCTCAAACTCAGAGTCAACTCAACGAGCTTGTCCAAGGAGTGACTCGCCTCTCAGAGGACATTCGAACCCTTGATGTTGACATAAAGGGGGAGAATAAAGGAAAAGGAGATCAAGGCAGAGGCAGAGGCACCTTTTCTGCTCAATCTTCTAGGAATCCTCCTACAAGGCAATTCCACCAACAGACTCCACGATCCAGCCATTAGACTCAACCATCTGATCAGCAGGAAGTTTTAATGGCTCAACCGTTAAGAAGTCAAAGGCCTTCTCCCAGCTCTCATGAGGTGACAATCACAGGCCTAAGAATGCCAATTGGAGATCCTACATTCATGAACAGGCATGATCACAATCCTAGGATAAGCCCAAGTGAGCTGGAAGATCTAGCTAGAAGAGAATAAGCAAGTAGGAAAAGAAGAGCTGAGGAGTATGCCAATCCTCCACGCAAAAGATCAAAGAAATA
Source organism: Panax quinquefolius (assembly GCA_020205615.1). Classification (NCBI taxonomy): domain Eukaryota; kingdom Viridiplantae; phylum Streptophyta; class Magnoliopsida; order Apiales; family Araliaceae; genus Panax; species Panax quinquefolius. The sequence continues at coordinate 130,155,973 of CM035161.1, forward strand.
GAGATAAGATAAAAACTTAAATTCTTATTAATGTAAAGCTTAACTGTAATATCTATTCTTCAAGCATCAATAAATTCATGCTTATTCTCTAGAAATTTCAGCTGCTCACTGAAATATTAAGTCATGTTTACTTTCCTGAAAATGCATCTAGAACTTGATAATCATGACAACAAATCTCCTTGGTTATGTCAACATCAAATAGGGAGAGATTGTTGGAAGAATGCATATTTTGATTTGATGTTTAAAGTTAATGCTCATGATTATATGTAAAGTCCTTCAAAGAATATATGTACAAGGACTTAGTGATAAATCAAATTTGTTAGGTTGATCTTAGCTTTTAATGTTCATCATTCTATAAACGAATGTATAGATAAAGAGATCAAAGATGTTAGGTTGATCTATGACTTGAAAGGAATAGATAGGCCTTGAAAGGAATCGCAGTCTATCGAGCTAATCAACAGATTGCAGAAGCTAAGGCATGATCGTAGAGCTTAGAAGATCGTAGTGTATCTGCCTTGAAGGGCCTCTCTAGAAATTGTATAGTGGTCCAGACATTTGCTGAAGCTAACTTAGAGATCGTAGTGTGCTTTCGGAAATGTAAAGTCTGCAAGACAAGCAAGTGAAGATCTTAATGTGCAAATCCTTGAGAGAGATCGTAGTGTTCTCTTCAGACCAAGCACCAATGTGACAAGACACCATGATATAGATCGAAGAGTATCATTTTCCTTGTGTCAGAAGCATCGAGCCCTACTTTGTTTGAAAACAAATTCTAACAAAAGTGGAATGGGTTTGAAACGTTGAAGTCCTCACCAGTCCCAATTGTACAAAAGATATCCTTAGTATTCAACAAAAGGAACGTATTCAAGAAGCTAAAGAAAGGACCATAGGACAGAGAAAAAACACCTTTTCAGGTGTTAAGAGAGAAAGCAGTCTACTGTGTCAGTGGGCCAAAATGCAATTCAGAAGGTGTGCAAAAAAGTCTCCATCAAAGTTCAGAAATGTCAAACGCATTTAATGCTTCAACAAATGGCTTCAACGGATAGATTTCAAGGATCACATATATGCAGAACATATGCAGATGAGAGATCTAAGCAAGCATTGAACAAAAATGCACAAGAACACTCAACGCTCAACTCTACGATCTGAGAAAAAGAGGAAGCTTGCTCAGCTACTCAGTTCTTTCGAACAAGTGCTTAACTGCAACTGAGTAGCAATCACGAACTCAACAACTACCAATCAACTGAGTTCCAAGTTAGAAGGACTTGAAGAGTTCTAAGTGAACTGTAAAGAACCAAGTCTGCTGGACTTGAAGAGTTCAAGAGTGAACTAAGAAGTGCCTAGACTGCTGGTCTAGAAGGAATCTACGAGATTCAGAAAGTGTAAAAGACATTCTTAGTGGATTTCCTACTCAAGGAGTAGAAGAGTGGACTAGGAGCTTTAAGTGCTCTGAACCACTTAAAAACAAATGTGTCTATTTTATTCTTGCTATAACTGTTATAACTGCCTCACTCTCATTAACTCTATCTAAAAGGGAGTTCAAAGAAACCTAAATTCCGCTGTGTTTTAATCACTATCAAAACTAACTAAATAAAACAAAAAAGATTTTTAAATATCTATTCAAACCCCCCCCCCCCCCCCTTCTAGATAACTATTGTGCCTCCGGGAACTAATATATTCTTTATTATTTCATTGGAATAACTCGCCTCATCGCGGACCAGCATGCATGCATGGTGAAATTCTTCTATTATTCCATTCTTTATTATTACATTGGAATAACTCCGCTCACGCGACTACTGCATGCATGGTGAATGACCCTTCGTATTCATTCTTTATTAAATTGCGAAAATGATCTGTCTACGTAGTTTACCGCATGGCGGGTGAAAATCCATTTGCAGTTTCGTATATTCTATTATACTCGTATGAGATATCATTTCTTTTGTACTCGTCATGGAATATCGTTTTCTTTTGTATTTTCCTTTTATGAGTACTATTCACGGAGTACTATTTGTGGGTACTATTCACGTATACGATACTATTCACGTATATGGTATTATTTATGAATACGAGTTACTATTTATAAAGTACTATTCATGAAGTACTATTCAAAGAGTACTATTCCCGGAGTACTATTCACATGGGGTACTATTCACCCGTAGTACTATTCATGACAAAAATTGATTTCTTTTCGGTCTAAATCATTTTTGATACAATATTATTCTTGAATTTTACTCCACAAAGCAGTATCATGTTGACAATTTGGATATTATTAAATTCTGGATAAATTAAATTGTTACAGTCTTTAAAATTTATCCTTTTCTTTCTTTAATTTAATTGAATTCTTATATCATTGTCATCATCCTCATGCTTATATTGTGATGAAAGTCATCTTTGGCTTATGTGCGTAGATGGACTGTTGATTGGTATGATTATGACCAGGGATCATTCGGTATAATCATGACCCATTATGTTACAAATGATGTGGTAAAAGTCCTCGGTAGCCTGTAGTGCATTGATGGACAGTTATTAGTATTATTATGATCAGGAATTATTCGGTATAATCATGACAATTGATGATTACCTAAATATCATTGGACCGTATGACATGGATAATTTGTGGTTGTGATACTAATTATTAAGCTGAATCTCAGTGACAATTGTTGGTATGATCATAACCATACGTTCTCTTCGGCCAAGGGTGCAAAGATGAATTGTTGTTTGGCGTCATCATGACCATTGGTGAAAACACGAATATCCTTGGCCCGTAGTGTAAGACACCAACTTTTATGAATAAAGATTAATTTCTCTCGAAATATATTTTTGAATATTATGGTGTGGATATAATATAATGTTATAGTTGTGGGTAATATTTACAAATTTTGCAAAGTAAGCAAGTGGTTATATAATATTCGATTGGTCGGAGAATATTCGTTTTAACAGGGAATATTCGTACGACGGCATAATCATTGGTGGACCCCACAACGGAAGTATTGTCATAGTTAGAAAACGACAGAAATATCTTTTTATAAAAATAACGGTGAAAGTGTTACCGTTAAAAAACTGTTGAACTACCCATTAGTAAAAAAAGTACGATGAATACGGCGTGGTCGATAAGAGTAGACACCAGATTGATTATTGATGCTTACGTGAGAAGTCACTCAGTTATATTCAACTATTACTATAGTAATTGTTGCATCATATCTCTCATATTATTGATTCAATTATTATCACAGTATCATCTGCATAATATGATATCTTATTAAATCAATAATTGAGACGACAAAGTTATTCATATTATTAAATTACAATATTTATAATGTCTAGAAGTTCTGTCAATGAGAGGTTTGGTCATCTAATTGCGCGCCAATAAGGAGAAATCCTTATCGGAAAGCCCCCTCTTTCCGGGGAATGACCTGGTTATTAAATATTATGAATTATAATATTAATGATGAATAAGTTCGTGTTGATTAAAGATAAATTGGATAGTTCCATTGTGTTGGAATTATTAGTGTTAGTGAAAATCGACATTTATTTAGATAATAATTGATGTCTGGAGGTTATATTGACCAATCGGATAATTAACCGGATAAATGAGCAATTAATTGCTATTAATTCACACGATTATAACTATTTGTTCACATGAGTGTACTATTAATTCACATTCTTGTACTATTAGGGGAGTTGGTGCAAGATTGAGAATACTTGCATAACTAAGTTAAAAATGGAGGTATAGATGGAGGTACTATACTGTAATTCGTATTTTCATATGATTATAACTATTGATTTACATGATTGAACTATTGATTCATATTATTTACTATTAGGGGAGATGGTGCAAGTTTGATAATACTTGCAGGACTAAATTAAAAATGAAGAAAAAGAGGAAGGTATTATATTGTAATATTTCGAGCCCAAAAACGTGCAATTATCGAAATTATATTTTCCTATAAATAGAAGCTCATTCTTTCTTCATTTCTCACTAATTCACTAAAGCTTTAGAGCAATTATTATAGAGAGAAAGAAGAAGAGAAGTCTGCTACCTCACTATTCTAATATCCAGCTTTTTCTAAGGTAAGGGTATTATTCTTTCGTATTCATGAAGAGAGTTATTTTTTCAATACTCGTAAGAGTTGTTATTCCATTCTTTATTATTATGTTGGAATAACTTTCGTCATGAGAAGTACCGCATACATGGTGAAATTCTTTCGTTATTCCATTCTTTATTATTCATTTGAATAACCTCGTATGCATGCGATTACATCGCATGCCTAGTGAATTCTCGTTGTTATTCCATTCTTTATTATTCATTGGAATATCACATGCATGCGGATTACGCATGACCCGATTCCATTCTTTATTATTACATTTGGAATATCCCATGCGTGTGGATTACGCATGACCTGGTTCCATTCTTTATTATTACATTGGAATATCCCATGCATGCGGTTTCGCGCGACACAGTTCCATTCTTTATTATTCTATTGGATTAACACATGTCATGCGGATTACGCACGCTGGTGAATTCTTCATTATTCCATTCTTTATTATTCTGTTGGAATAACATGTCTATGTGGATTACCGCATGCATGGCGAATGATCCTTCGTATTCATTCCTTATTAAATTGTGGAAATGATCTGTCTACGTGGATTACCACATGGCGGGTGAAAATCCATTTGCAGTTTTATATATTCTATTATACTCAGTTGGTTAAAGTTTTGGCTTCTATACTCCATGAAATTAGTAGAATATCCTAGATATTTGCGCTTCATCCAGTATCTTTTCATGAAAATATTCTTCTGAGCATTCTTAATTTTACTTTACAAAGAAGTATCATGTTTACAATTTGGACGTTATTGATTTTCTGGATAAATTAAAATTTTAAATCTTTAAAATTTATCCTTGAACTTGTTTTATTGAATTATTATGTCATTTTCATCATCCTCATGCTTATATTGTGATGAAAGTCATCTTTGGCTTACGTGCATAGATGGACTTGGTATGATTATGACCAGGGATTATTCGGTATAATCATGACCTGTAATGTTATAAATGATGTGTTAAAAGTCCTCAGTGGCCTGTAGTGCATTGATGGACAGTGTTTGGTATGATTATGACCAGGGATGTGACGCCCCCAAATTCGGGTATCTTCCAACCCGACATATGGTGCTCCACTGTACTAATATCCATACAATCATTCCATTGAAATACAACAAAATGAATGTAATTACTATCTTCTTATTACTATCAAAGTATAATCCTTCCCAAGTTCATAAATCGGTTACATCGTTCGTTGTTCATAATGTATAATACATAAAAACTTACTAATCTATTACATAATGGCTAAACATCCATCTTAGCTTTGCCCTTATCTCTCTTAGCATTCTCAGGACGTTCATCCTTAACTGCAGTTATATAATTCACGCAAGAAGTGAGCATTACAGCTTAGCAAGTTTAATAAAGGATAACTGTAATACCACATTCGTGAATTATATAACAATTCCTACATAACTGAACAATAGTTATGAAGTATCATGAAACAATAATACTTTAACAGTTCATAACATCAATTCCCAAAGTATAGAATAGATTAGGAATTCGAATGGAATTCGATAGACCATGAACAAAGAACTTTCGGTTTTTCATACTTGAAAAGGATTTCACAAAGACTAAGGTCGTTACATCCGCATTACTTATGAGCACTTCTAGGTGATCAGCCTATTGTACTCTATGTTGATCAACACTCATTCATTAAATGTATTTACGTTTAATATTTTTGGCAAACTCGCGTGCCCATCGAATAATCGATGAAAAATACTTTTGTTTGTTCATAGACAAACCTTACCTTCACGTCCGTACCAATTACTTGGCATAGGATAGCGTTAACATTTCTATATAGAAAGATATGAATATCAATCAATCTATATACTACGAGTAGTCTAGCCGAATTATATCTGGCATCGACCCTTTCTTTGAAATCAATCGTGCAATTCAGTTCAACGAATCACATAAAACTTGACTAACATGAAAGTCAGACAAGCGTTAAGAAAACTTGCCTTTCAGCGTCTTCAAATAATTTAATCGACCGACCCTGCCTTTTACAGTAATCTATATGCTATATTCACATAAAGACATCGTAATTAGCTATCAAACAAATGTTCACATTGTTCTTACCAACTTCTTTCTCTTCTATGTCTTAGTTAACTTAATATTAATAATAAAGTCAAATCGACTTATTACCCTTCATCCCGGCTTATTAACCAACTGACGTTATTAACCGGACTCGAACATTGTTGATAAAGTACCAACTTCGTTCATCATTCATAACTTATTAACATGCATTCAATTCCTAAGTTCAATACCATATACTCTAGTATAGGTAGTATAGGAATAGTTTTAATACACTTATGAAGTGTACAAACATTACTCCCTTAGGTCTTCGAAAAATTGAAGTTCAAAACCTAAGTCACTATCCAAAGCCTTGCACTGCAAAGGCGTTTGCTGCGGCTTCTATAAGACTTAGATCAAGCATCATCAATGGCGCTTAGTTAGCGAGTGGCTAACTTCCGATCTCAAAGATCATGTACAAGAAGACTCAGACAAACAAAGTGGCATCATGGTGCCATTTAGCAAATGCTCAATGTTATTTGTCTTGCCGCTATATGGCGCAACATTTTACACTACGTCTAGCTGGCGCTACGCTAAAACCTCGATACTTAATTTCAACAGTTTTAAAAAATTTTGTGAAATTTCCGGGGTCATAACTTCTTCGTTATAAGCCCGATTTGGTCCGTTCAAAAACCTACATGTCATAAATGACATACTCTATGTGTTCATATAAGAATTCAACACTTTTGAATCCGATAACTCAAAATTCACTATTGAGTTCAATTTCTAATCGTTTGTAAACGTTAATGAGCGTTCAATGCTCGTTTTCTTCGTTTTAAGTCGGAATCTGACGATTCTCGAACCCACAACTCTTAATTACCCTATCTCACGTGTTGACATTGAAAAACAACATTTTTAAGTCTCACGTCAACTTTCGACCTCCAATCCGGAATTTCAACGTTTTCGACGTTTAACGTCTAATTCCGTAAAATTCGCCATAACTTCGTTACTAATGTTCTCTAAGCCAAATCTCATGGAATACTCCATGGATTTCATATCTACATCCTAACCAAGCAAGATGCATATATTAACGTATTGATGGAGTTCAATCGTTTATAAACAATCGATCTCAACAAACAATATTTTCATGGTTTGAAACTATAACGAACCTTATGATTCTTACGATCTCATGACTTATAGAGATTGAATCTATGGTAAGTCATCTTTAATCCACTATACAAGACATATACCACCCATTTGATGATCCTCCAAGATAAAAGAAAATCAAAAGAGATGGAAATGAAAGATAAGGATTATTACCTCAAGAACTCTTATGAAATCTCTTGAAAACTCTAAGTCAAAGCTTCCAAAGTGTATGATTTGTGTAGTCTAGCTCTCTTTCTCTCTCAAATAATCTCAGTTGGGCAATTAAAAAACTCACAAATGAACCAACCTAGCTTCTTATTTATAGGAAAATAAAATGGAGGGCAATTTGGACAAATTACAATCACCTCCTTACTATTCACTCTTGGTCACCAAGTAAAATGCTTGGTGACCAACCCTTATTCTTGGCTTGCACACCAAGGTGGCCGGCCCACCCTTGCCATGGGTCATCCCATAGGTTTCCCCATGGGTTTTACCCATTCGGTGACCCACCGGTTCGATCCACGGTTCAGTTTTCATGAATTGGGCTTAACTAAATTAGCATTGGGCCTTGACTTGGCTTAACCCATTAATCCCTTGGGCTTGCTCATTCAAATAATTGGGCTAATTATAAACCAACTCAAATGAATTAACATTAAGACTTAACTTATTTCTATAATACGAATCGTATCCTATACGTACAATTCACATATTATCTCCGTATACTACTAGTACAATAATCGTATTATACTTCGTATTTACTCGTCGTATTATACATAGATACTAAATAGCATCATACTTGTACAACACAAGCTCTAACCATAACGAAATTCTTCTACACCTTTCATTTCCTTCTCAGAAATCAATATACTCAACCCTTAGGTTTTAAGTCCGCAGGCGAAAACTCCGTTTGTCATAAATGAAATATTATCAGATATTTCATCTTATCTCGATATTCTATCATTACGCGCTTTCGTAATTTCAAAATAATTTCCCGAATAGAAGCGGATGAATAGTGTTTTCTACGTAAATTTCTCCGAAAACAAATATTTTCGCCTTGGAAATTCCAAACAATTAACTCTAGCACGTAGCGATGATTACTAACCATATTAGCACATTCTAGGTCATGTAATCCACCTTCACATAGCTTACTCACATAATAAATCAATTAAATTCATTTAATTCACATAATCAAATAAAAATTTAATTGTCATAAAATTCGATTTTCTCTGCGTTACATAAGGATTATTCGGTATAGATAGTCACGATCATTGATGATTTAATGAATATCCTTGGCCCGTAAAAGTGTGGATGACTCGATGATGTGGTTTATTTATTAAGATGAGTCTCAACGATAAAAATTGATGAAAATATTTTAAATCATAGAAGATAGTAGATATCATGCTCTACTTGACTCTCTTCTAATGGATTGCTTATTCGCCACTGCTTAAACTTGATGTCTATTGTATTTTATCAGTTTAACATTGTTGAAGACTAATGATAATTTATTCTGCATTATCTTAGTCATAATATTTCTTACTGGGCTAGTTGAGCTCACCCTTTTGATTTCATTGTTCTCTTCAGGAAATGAGAACGTAGCCGGGACTAGTAGGGGAATGGAGTGATGGTCCGAGATGGTGTATTAGTAGTCCTCACTATTCTATAAAATAGTGTGACAATAAATGTAATGAGGACTCTATTTGAGAGTGGATATTATCTAGAAGGCAACATTCTTGTTTAAACTCTCAGCTATGTTTTGTCGTATATTACACGACGGTTGTATAATTAAGTTTGTATTTGTATTTTGTACCATGTATTTGGCGACTCAAGATGGGTGATGTATACCTATTTTGGGGGTATCACAAGTAGTGCATGGATAATTCGTGGTCGTGATGCTAATGAATATCTTTGGCCGTAGTGCATTGATAATTCGGAGATGTGGATTATTTATTGAGTTGAGTCTCAGCGATAAAATATTGATAATAAACTTTTAATTCGTAGAAGACAGTAGATATCATGCTCCATTTGACTCTTCTAAAATACAGTTGCATATCTTTGGCATGTAGTGCAAAGATGAACTATTAATGAATATCTTTGTCTCGTAGTGCAAAAATGAATTTATTAGTATGATTGTGACCAGGAACTATGATTTAGTATAACCATGATCTTTGATGTTTCAGGTAAAGACAGGTGATGAAAATTATCTTCGTCCTGGGTGCGAAGAGAAATTTAGAATCACAATTATGATTATGAGTTATTCACATGATTGTGGAAAGAAACTGTTGATTGATGTTACAGGGATAAAATATTATTGGTGGACTTTTAACGTGGAGAAGATAATAGACTTTATGGTCTATTTGACTTTTCTAATGGATTGTTTGTTCCGCTGCCACTATGGTTGAAAAGTTTTATATATCATCTACCATATGTTCTAAATCTCTGATTTATTACTGACGAAGGCTATTGATAATTTAATTATCTTTAGTCATGATATTCTTTACTGGGCTAGTTGTACTCACCTTTTTGCTTCATAATTCCTTTCAGGTAATAAGAGTGTAGCTGGGTCGAGCGGGGGTAACAGGAAAATAGAACGATGGTCTATAGCTGTTGAGGTTTCCCCTAAAACAGTATGGTAATAATTTTATTGAGAATTTTAGATAAGTGTGTCATATTTTATACGTCATTTTAACCGTTGATTTTGGTGAACCGAATAGGGTGAGGTGAACCCAACTTTGGAAGGGTGTTTTGCCACTATCATACAAGATGTCTAATGACAGATGACTTCGTGTTATCATAAGACAGGGTTGTGCACATGCACTTTCTGATTATATCTATGAGCACTACCTATATAATATTGGAGTTTGGTTGAAATATAGTTCTCAATTGGAGACAACGGAGATAATTATATGTCAAGAGAAGACTCACCATTGGAAAGAACATGACAGTAATCTTCTCATTTTTCTTTGGGGTCTATTGGGTCAACTAAGGATAATTCTTGAGTCATATGATGTCTATCATAACTTAGATGCATGGCCTCCCATGTACGAAGGTTTCCTTGAGCATTTTCTAAAGATTTTAATTTCTAAAACAGTTATTGACTGTACTTTTATATAAAGTACCATTGTAAGGTGTTGTGGACAAGGAACCATTAGAGTTACATATATTTGTATTAAACTCACAGCTTATATGTTGTCGTAAATCACGCATTTACAGTTCAACAACATATAAATGAAGTTTGTATTTGATTTCTGTAGTGTGATATCTGGTGACTCAGAATGGGTCGTGTGAACCTATTTTGGGGGCGTCACATATAGCGATAAGGAAAAAAATAAAATTTGATAAACTTAAACTTATAAAGGAAAAAAAATTAAACTACTACTACGATAAAAAAATCTAAACACACGGGTGTATAATGTATTCAAACTCTCGTTCTTTAACTCGTTAAGTTTTAGCCTTTCACTTTAGTTTTTAACTTTAAAAAATCCGCCCCTGCTGAGAACGGATCCTAGATCCGCCCCCGATGCCAAGAATATGTTATTCTTGATGGTTGTTGCTGGTTTATGCCTCTAGTTGTTGTTAGAGAGAACGTTGAACTGCCCATTATAGTGGAAGATTTGGTGGATTTACGGTCCCGTGATTTTTACTCCTCACATCGAGAGGGTTTTTTTCGTAAACTTTTTCTTGTGTATACTTGTTCTGTGATGCCCCCAAAATAGGTCCAATCCACCCAACCTATTCTGAGTCGTCAAATACATGGTACAGAAACAACTACAACTTCATTATTACAATTGTCGTGCAAAATACAACAACACATAAACTGTGAATTTAAATACAAATATTATCTTCTAGACAATATCCACACTCAAATAAAGTCCTCATTATAATTATTGATACACTATTTTACAAAAGAGTGAGAACTACTAAAACAACTATCTTGAACCATCACTCCACACCCCGACTAGTTATTGCTATATTCTCGCCTCCTGAGAAGAAAAATGGAACAAAAAGGAAAAGGGTGAGCTCAACTAGCCCAGTAAAGAATATTATGACTAAGATAATATAGAACAAATTATCGTTAGTCCTCAACAGGGAAAAAATCAATAGAAGAGTTAAGTAGAGAATAAAATCTACTATCATATATGAATTTAAAAGTCCATCATCAATATTTTATCCCTGTAACATCAATCAATATACATCTTGAATCAAATATTCATCTTTGCACTACAGGTCAAAGATATTCATCAGTTGGTCATGTTCATCTCAACACATGTTCATCTTTGCACTACGTGCCAAAGATATTCATCAGGAAATCATTCATCTTTGCACTACAGAACAAATATATTCAGTTATATCATCATTTAGGACTGAGGATGATGAAAAATATTTTTAAAGAAACGAATCCAGTGAGACAAATGAACAAATATTAAGGATTCGTACTTTAGACAATCCAAGTTTAAAAATACTACATAATAAACCATAGTGAAGTAAAATTCAAGAATGAAGATCAAAACATGGATACAATCAAAGATAGTAACCATAATAGACATCTGGGACAAAGAACGAAAAATTAATTTTTTCGTGAATAGTGCCGTATTCGTGAATAGTGTCGTATATGTGAATAGTGCCGTATACGTGAATAGTAACCCCGACACAAAAAGACAAGAATTTCACAAGAAAAATATTACCAATATTCCGGCATAATGATATTGAAAGAAATAATATCATTTATAAAAAAATAACATTCTTTACCTCAAAAGAATATTACTTCTGACTGGAATGTCGGATATAATGTTGAAGGAAACTTGCACCGTATAACAACACTCAAAGTATCAAAATACTCACAAGAATACGCTCGATAATATAGAGAGAGAAAACATCAGTTTCTGGTGTGATTTTAAATTCTAACATAAACACCCTATTTATAAGAAAATGCTTAGAACACTAAAGCAAAAAATTTAATAAAATAATATTATTTGTAATAAAATTTGTACACCCACTTTGAATTCAGATTCCAGCATTTTCCACATACAAAAGTACAATTGTGGGGCCCACCTTCTAGAAATCTCCACCAAAAATATTTTAAATCATTTATAAATTCAGAAACTTCAATAATTCATAATAAATAGCCATTTTATCAGAAAAATTCAAATCTTATGTACATTCCATAGGAAATTCAATTCTCTACAACTTTGTAAGTTTTTCCAAATTCCATGCAGAAATTGACCGAAATCCACATACGGACTATTTTACAGGCTATAATCTAATTTCAGTCAAAAAATGGGGCCCACCAATATGTTTAACATATTTTTAGCATTTATTGTAACAAAAATACTACTCCTCCTCATTTATTCATATATCACACATTCATTATAATAATATCACCATTATTATATTATTATAATATAATAATATATTTAAATGAATTATTTTATCAAAAAAGATAAAATATTAATTTTCAACAATTGTCACTTTTTTTAAAATTCCTACATTTATATCCACATAAATAACTATTTTCCTTATCATATAAATCAATAATTAATTATTCACAAATAATATTACAGAATCACAATAATGACAACCAGGTCGTTCCCAGAAAAGAGGGGGCTTTCCAATAATGATTTCTTCTTACTGGCGCGCAATTAGGTGACCAAACCTCTCCTTAGACACAACTTCCTTAGACATTGCCAATAATGCTATCTAATAATATTATTCAAATAATATGAATTATTGATCTGATAATGAGAAATACTGTGCAGTGACAATTATTGAAACAACAATAATATAAAATATCAACATAGCAATTATTGAATCAATAAAATAAAATATTGAACAGTAATTACTGTAATAATTATTGAGTAGTGCCTTCCACGTAAGAATCAATAATCGGTAATAATCTGGTGTCATCGTCAAGAACTGGCGCCAGACATCAGATATTAACCACCGGTATTTCTACAGTGTTAATCTGATAATAACTACGCCGTTATTTATAAAAACTCATACTTGTCATTTTCTTCATCCGCCATTTTTTCGTTATGGGCCCATAAATAGGCTGCTGCCTGGTAAAGCATTTAATATTCCGACAAAGCAAAGAATATTCCACGACCAAACGAATATTCCCCGACAACAATGAATATTTTATAACCACTTGCTTATTTAAAATATTTACGCATTTTACCCATAACTAGCCACATTAATCGAATCAACCCCTTACTATTTCAAAATAATAAATAGAGAAAATTCCATTTTATTAAATAAAAAAAATTGGGTCTTACATGTTCTCAATTATTTCGGATTATTTCTTACTATTGGGTTTACACAAAAGAGGAGAATTATATTGTTCTGTTGTGTTAGTGTTGTGGGGTTGAATGATACATTTGACTCTCCAAGTTATCACCCACCTTCAAAGTCATACCTAGAGTACATTTTTGGTCAATTGGGTCCTTTAAGTGACATTTTGTGACGATTCTGTTTCTTTTACCCGATTTGACCCCAACCCGACCTATTTTGAGCAAATTTTGACCCAACCCAACCTAGTTTAACCCAACCCTAAATTTTAATATTTTAAAATAAAATAAATATTTTAAAATAAAATAATATTTTAGAAATAATAATTATATTTAATATTTTAAAATAAAATAATATTTTTTAAAATTTAAAAATAAAATATTTTTAAATATTTAATATTTTTAAAATTTTAAGAGAAAATAATATTTTTAAAATAATAATTATATTTATTTAAAATTATGTTTAATTATATTTATATTTAAAATAATAATTATAATTAATATTTTAAAATAAAATATTTTATATAATTTTAGAATAAATATTATTTTTAATATTTTAAAAGAAAATATTATTTTTAAAATAATAATGATTTTTATATTTAAAATAAAATATTATTTTAAAAAGTTTTAAAAACAAAATTACTTTAAGGAAAAATATTCTAAACTTTTTTTTTTTTTCAAAATGAGTATAATTTCACAAAATATAGATTCAAAAAACTAAAGTTAAATTTTTTAAATCTTAATTATTTTTATGAAAAGTAACACATCTTTTAAAAATAAAAATAAAAACTTATTTTTTTATGAGAATAAGGTTTTATTTTTAATAATATATATTTTATAAAACTTTACTCAATTTTTTTAAAATGAAAAGTTTTCTAATTTTTTTCCTAAAATAATAATTATTTTAAAAAATTTAATTTATTTTTAAAAAAACAGTTGAATCATTTTTTTATTTATCTTTTACTTTTTTGTATTTTAATTTCTATTTTTAGTTTTTGTTTTTAAAAATCTAATATTAAGAATACATATAATAATGGTAAAGATATTAACTCCCTTTTTTCTGAAAAATAAAGTTTTGCATAAAAAATGAAAAAATCTAATTTTTTTAAAATAATTTTATTTTTTATTTAATTTTTTGAATATATTATATGAAAGTTTACTCATTTCTAAAAAATAAAAGTTTCTAATATTTTTACCTTAAAATAATAATTATTTTTATAACTTTTTAAAATAATATTTTATTTTAGATGTTAAAATTATTATTATTATTATAAATTAATTTAAAATAATATTTTATTTTAAAATAATAAAATAATTATTAATTTCAAAAATTTTAAAATAGATATTTTATTTTAAAATATTAAATATAATTATTATTTAAAAATAGTATTTTCTTTTAAAATATTAAAAATAATATTTATTTTAAAATTATTAAAAAATATTTTATTTGAAAATAGTAAATATAATTATTATTTTAAAATTAGTATGTTCTTTTAAAATATTAAATATACTAAATATTTTTTAAATAATTATTTTATTATTTTAAAATAATAAATATTAAATATAATTATTATTTTGAAAATAATATTTTATTTTAAAATATTAAATTTTGGGGTTGGGTCACACTGGGTCGTGTTGATGCAAAATTTGGACAAAATGGATCGGGTTGGGTGAAATTGAGTAAAAGGAACAGAATCGACACAAAATACTACTTTAAGGACTTAATTGAGGAAAAATATACTTTAAGGACGATTTTGAAAGTGGATGATAAATTGAAGGGTCAAAAGTGTCATTCGGCCGTTTGTTTTTTCTCCCAACATTTTTTGCTCTCTTTCTTTTTTCATCAACAGTAGACTGACAAGCAGTACGGTAAAGTCGGTAGAGAGCGATCTCAGGCTAAAATGAACCGGGTTTTAATGGGCTGATATTGTGAGTCCCGTGGCCCTGGTTGGGACAGGCCTGCCCGCGGGCTTCTTCTTTTAATTTTTTTTTTTTTTTGCAAAATCGTGAAATAAAATAGTAGGAGTAGAATGTGTAGCTAGTTTAATGGTTAGGGTTGATGTTCACAACTAACTGACGTACTCATGATTCAGTTCAGTTAATTAATTTTTACTCTCTTCGTCCTTAATTATTTGACGTTTTAGAATTGGACACAAGAATTAAGATAATGATTGAAAAATATTAAATATAATACTCAATTGTCTATAATACCCTTAAATCTTTTGTTGGGATAAGGAAAGTTTTGTTGGGATAAAAAGAGTTTTGTTGAAATAAGGAGAAAGAAAGAGTTTAAAGTATCAAAAAATAATCAAAGTAATGAGGGGTAATTTTGGAAAAGTTATCATTAATTCTTCTAGATTTGAACAAACGTCAAATAATTAGAGACAAATAAAAAATTCTTAAACGTCAAATAATTTGGGACGGGAATATATATTAAGCTTAAATATGAGTTAGTATCCTAAACTATAGGTCATATTCCACTTTGATGATTTATCTTTTAATTTTGTCAATTAGATGATTGAATTATTAATTTTTTTCAATTTCAACAAATTGAGCCTGCCACGTCAGTAATTGCTGACGTGGCTATCTGGGGTGGGGAAAAACTAGCTGACGTGTGTAAAAAAAGTTTTTTATCTTGTTATTATATATTTTTGATAAATTGAAGGGTAAAATGGTAACACTACTTTTTTTAATATATTCGGACTAATTAAAAAATATCAAAAAAAAATACAAAACTATCGAAATCAATCCCAAAATCAATTGATCAAAAAAGACCCTTTCATTCCAGCGAAGGATTGCGATCTGTGAAAAAAGCCCCAAAAATTGCTCAACCCCAATACATTCATTATGTTTGGGTCGTTGATTTGTAGCGATCTGATTTTCCGGTGGGTTTAGGGTTTAGGGCTCAACCCCAAAAACCGTCGATTTGTTCATTTTGTGGATCTGTTCCCGTTTTTTTATCAGATTTGACTGCACGATCTGGTTAGATAATGGGTGTTTGTGCTATCACCGGAATCTGGTTCAAACTACCATCATCTCTTACCTCCAACATCCTCCCATCGCCGTTAGGCCCACCCATCCTCTGTTCGAGCTTAAATCTGATAGGTGGTGACTTTGGTTGCTCTGGTTTGGTGGTTGGTTGTTGTAGTCGATTGATTTGGTGTAACATTAAATACATGTAGATCGCATAGGTATCAGCAGCAACAACTCCATATGTTTGGTAATTTCTGATTTTGAGACGCATCAAAACAAATTTTTGAAAAGGGGTTTTTTGCATTAGCAAGTCTCATTTACTACCTGGTTGTTGTAGTCGATTGACTTGCTAGGGGTTTTTACTAGCAAGTCTCGTTTGTAAATTTAGGTATTATCAATAATGGGTGTTGTTGTTGGGAATGAACTGGGGTTGGATTGAACCGTCTGAGCAAAAGCGACCGGCGGCGGGATGTTATTACTGAAACAATACGGCAAGGGGTGGGCCCACATAACCCTTCATTACCGGAAAAGCTTTGGTCACTAAATTTTTTGAGAAGATTTTCAGGTAAGTGACCGTACAATACATTGTTTGAGAGATTAAGTTGTTTGAGCCGGGGAAGGGTGTCAAGGGATCTGGGAATTGGGCCGGAAAGTTTGTTATTATCGAGGCGGAGAGTGAGGAGGCGAGTCAGTGATGACAATTCTGTGGGGATTGGGCCTTTGAGGTTGTTGTCGGAGAGGTCTATGCGGAGGAGGCGGCTGAGAGAGGATATTTGAGGTGGGATTTCACCGGAGAGGTCGTTGCCGGAGAGATAGATGAGTTTGAGGTTGGTACAGTTGGTGAGGCGATTGAACCGAGTTTAATGTTTGTTTTATTTAAATTTGAAATGTTAAATTGTGTTTTGACTATTTTGCCCTTTATTTAAACAAATTTGTTTATGTAATGAATAAAAATAGTTTTTTTTGGCACATAAGTTGCTTAAGACCCCGCATAATTAGTCACGTCAGCAATTTCTGATGTGGCGTGTTCAATTTGTTGTAATTGAAAAAAATTGATAGTTTAATCATCTAATTGACAAAATTAAAAGGTGGATCACTGAAGTGAAATATGACCTATAGGGTACTATAGGTCATATTTAAGCCTATTTAATACGTACTAGCTACTACTATGTTATAAATTTGTAATTAATGTAACTGAATGTGATCTTCTCTTCTAGGATTTTTATATATATATTCACTAAATTAATTAATTACTTGGTTTTACTTATCATCGATCACTTATTATTAAGAACAATTCTTGCCCATAATCCAAATGTATGTATGTAGTTTAATTAATTCTGTTCTGTATGACTAAAGTACATATTGTGTAGAATAGAAACAATGCTAGCTGAATCTAAAAGAGTAGTACTAAGTACCTCACTAAATATTTCTCTCCTAATTTCTAAGACAAGTCCACAGGCCCATTAGACCTACATATAACACATACCTATATCATAATATTTCTAACACAAATCCGAAGGCCCATTGGCCATACCTACCTACCTACGTCATTGTCATTTTTACCATAAACATCTTATATATCTTATTCTGTGTAACAAGTCTGGAATCTCTGTTAAATTCTCAAAATAGTACCTCCTGATTTGAATTATATATTAAAGATTGCATTAAAAACAAACAGTTATTGTAATTTAATTGGTTTGAACTCTTATTTATTTGTCAGGTCTAATCAGTTGAGACTTACAAGGGTTTTAAGTAACTAGTGTGATGCCTTTAACGGATAATTAAATTACATGATTACAAGCTATCTGGATTATGAGCTGCATGGATCTATAGCTCTTATTCTAGCTGTTGAACGGATAAAATTGGTAGGTAATCTATCTATCTGGAGCATATATTCTATTGAATGTACATACGATTGAGCTTACCAACTAATTAAAATCTGTATGTTGAAGTGCGAAGAAAATAAGTATGTTTCCTTCAAGTTCATGTTTTAAATTTAAAATGTAATCCATTGATACAGTTTCTATTAAGAAAATTACTCATTATATTCTAGATTTATCTGTTTATGTAAATACAGGCTAGCTATATGAATTTAATTCAGTTTCTTGTTGAACATAATTCAGTTTTTGACCAGTCATGCCAGAGGTATAGACCATCATCGATAATTAGGAGGTGAAACTGGAAGGTGGTTTTCGCCAGCAAAAACATATAGTACAGTGGAGGCAGTTAACTTGAAATGGCTGGTGAAGCACAACATAATGGAGGTGGGTACGTAGGAAACCCAATTAACCATGATACGTACCACCTTAATTATGAGCAACGTTACATGTTTTAATTATGATTTCCTCGTTTTATTCTTTTCGTATGTACATAACACACGATTTTGCGAGGATATAACTAGGGAATTGATATTCTCACGTGAAAATTTGATATTTTGACATGATTTTTCTCCGGCAAATAGTGGGTGAGTCCCACATTTATATTTATGTGAGAGAGACCTATAACTTTCTATATATATATATATATATATATATATATATATATATATATATATATATAATTAATAAGAATCTTTGAGTTGTTAGGAAAATAATTTTAAAATGTACAAGGGTGTTCAACTAGTAGTTAGATTTCTGTGAAAAACTAATAGTCATGGAGACATTATGGCAATGTCATGTTGGCAAAGCTCATGGGAGTGATGGGTTATATACTAAATATATTATTCATTAATTTTCTGATCAAATATTATGGGCAGGTGCTTAAGGTATATAGTTCCAAGGAGTTGTGAGCACGACTAGTACAATAGGAATAGGAGTACTTGGCATGAAATGAATTCTATTCATTAGTATAGTATAGTTTTATTAGTTCTTAGCTAGCTATCATGTTCATGTGATGCTACAAAGGTATTTTAAATTCTGATCCAAATAAATATACTTTTATTCGTCATAAATAAAATGAGTTACTTTTGACTTTTTGTTTTACGTGTATTAAAGGCTTTTTAACTACACAAAATTTCTCGTGTTAAATTAAATTTCCCGGCTAACAAATTAAATTAATGTTCGGAACGTATATATGACAAACCAAACCAGTAAAAACATATCAAAATCAAATGAGACCATTTTTTGAAACATAAAATCCATGGTTTTGATCAAACATATATATATATATATATATATATATATATATATATATATATATATATACACACACACACTAGATTAGGACACCTCAATATGTTATCTAGTACTAAAGATCAATTAAAGCATAATGTTCTTATTTTTTGGGTTGGAATGAAAGATTTTTAATATATAAGGAGAGATTTCTCTAGTCATAATAATATATCAAATAGCTAGGAAAGCTTAATTAACATGTATATATATATATATGTATGTATGTGTATATTTTAGGTTTCAATCAAAACTTAAAATAGGACATGCATGCATGTTAATTAACTGGTTGCATTGAACTTAAATCTCAAAGGGTCATGAATAATATTGTATTGAATCCATGTTCTAAGTGAAGTTTGAATGGATTATGATTTATGAAGAAGATGGAAAAGCCTCAATTATTTAGCAAAAAACAAAAAAGGCTCAATTTTCCACATGGAAAATGATTTCTATGAATTCTCAAGTGATGACTTTTCAAGCCACTATGAACACAAAAGGGTTGATTTTTCATAATAATGGGGCTCTCAATATTGGGCCAATCCAAGAATAGAGGAATTTAATAATCTATATTTATCTCAATAATTAATTTAGATATATTACTATTTTGTCCTTTATAATTTAAATTTTTTTATTTTTCTATTTAGTATTTCAAATTTTATAAAATTCCAATTCTATTCCTATATATATAATTCAATAATGAAACAAATAATTAATTGCATGATTGTGTTAGTATGGATAATAGTTCAATAAAGAAACAAATAATTATTTGCATGATTGTGCTTTGATCGTGTGAGACTTGTCAAAGTTGTCTTGGGCCTCTTGGCCACTTAAAGCTACAGGTTTGGAGCAAAAACCAATTATGATGTAAGAACGAGTCAAAATTGTCTTGGCTGCTTAGACCATTCACAACAATATATATGTCGATTAATTTAAAATAATTTATATGTCGATTAATTTACGATTATCATAAAATTTTATATTACAAGATAAAATAATAATGCGCGAGTATTTTTTTATGTTATTTATATTGGTTATGTTATTCTTTTCGTTTTAAAATATAAAATTATTATTGACTTTTTAAAATTAACTAAAAATATTTTTAAATTTAAAATTGATATATATTCTTTTAATTTTAGTCAATATGATGATAAATATTGTAAATTATCTTAAAAATATTATCCAGTATAAAATTTATTTTTTCATAATTTTAATAAACCAACTCAATTTAAATGTAAAAATATATTAAATTAAATTTTAAAATCAATAATAATTTTATAATTGGGAGGGTCCATTTCCTTGTCAAATATATAGACCTCGATCCCTCATTTTTTATTTTATTTTATTTTTTTTTGTATTACCAAACCTAGCCTAGCCTTCGTCAATCAAAAAGAGAGAGTATATAGCAACATTTTATTGTTATATTTTAAAAGAAAAACATTAAAAATAAAATAAAAGGTGCATGATTTGCCATATTGCAGTCCTTAAACAACAATATAGTTAAATTAATGATATTATTTGTACATATTAGATTATATCTAGTATAAAATTAAATATATTCTATATTAAAATATTAAGAAATTCATATACTCTATCCTATTTAAAATTAGAGATATATTGGTAAAACCACAACTTTTAAGAATAATTTTATATTCTCAAATATATATTTTAATATTGACTACGAATTAGGTTGTAATGGTGTGAAATTGAAAATATATCACTATATAGTTGTTAAATTAAATATATCTCTAATTTTGAAGCAGATGAAATAATATTTAATTACTTCCCGTCTAAATATATTGAGAATACATTTTAAGAGAATAAATTTTACAAAGACTATTTATAAACTGGTGTTTTTACGACATATAATAAGAATCTGACAACTCTACAATTTGAGATAAAATTAAAGAATTTTAATTGTGTTAATATTAGTGGAGTACAATCTGGAAATGTGTAAAAGTATATTTATAAATTTCTTTTCAATATTTTAATTGCCATGTGGATCAAGCTATTAGTATTATTTTTATTTTATTAATTATTACTGTCACACCTTTCACATTTAATCTATCAAAATTCTTTCATATATGCATGGAAACAAGTGATCCACATTCCTTTGAATAAACATGACAACCCCAAATGTGAAGAAGACCAACCATGCTTAAACACCATGTATAATGCATCTACCTGCTTATTGAAACTTTATTATTCTCCTAAAAAGTAACCTAGAGATCATTTGGAATACCTGGAATTCCAGGCTGATATTTTTACATTTGAAAAAATTTAAATTGAAATTGTAACTTAATTTAGATAATATATATTTTTTTGAAACATTCCAAAAGGGGGCTAGATATATTAAATATATAAATATATTAAAAATGACATGATGTATAAAAAAAAGAAGATTAAATTGATGTGAAATTATAAGATTAACAAATTTAGGAGCATGGATCAAATAGTAATGTGTGCGATGTTGTGTTTGATAAATTTGGGAATTAAGATTTGAATGATTATGATGTCTTAATAAATTAGATCATCTGGATGGTTATGAGGTCTGAATCTAAAAAATTGTTTGATAACTAAAAAGTAAGTTTGTTCTTCTTAATGAATTATTTTACCATTTTAAAGGGTAAAATTTTATTTAATAATTTTAAATATTCAATTTAATAAAATGAGTGCATAATATTGTTGAATATATTTATATAAAAAAAAGTATCAAAAAAATTTCATTAAGAGGTGTCTCTTAATTATTAAGATTTTATTTTTTGTCTAACCGATAAAGAGGCATTCAGAGGTAACAAAAAAATAAACAAACAATATCATGCCTCTTAGCAAATAAGAGGTAGTCCATTAAGAGACAATCAGATGTAAACAAACAGCACCAAGCCTCTTAAATCTTAACTAAGAGTCGATGAAATTTTAGTCTGATGGTTAAGACTAAAATAATGTGATTTTTAAGTTTTAAGTTCAATTATTGATATTATAATAGAGATAATATATTTATTAAATCAGTGAGAGGGTGAATCACATCAACAATTAGTGGACATTAAAAGTATCTGAAATATGCATATATGAGCAGTTATTCAACACCAGTAACAGAATATCAAATCGTTATGATAACATCACACTCAAATCTGAAAAGATCTTTCATCGATAATCAGCACAATAAAAAATATTACTCCTTCTGTTCCTAAAAGATTGTCGTTTAAGGTTTTTGCACATAGATTAAGAAAGTCATTTAATACTACTATTTAACAATTAAAATTTGTTTGAAATTTCATCATTACTCCTTTATGGAAAATTAAAAATTATTAATACAAGGGGAGAGAATTTTTTGGGACAATGAGAGAAGATAGGAATAATATAGGAAAATAAATAATTTATTCTCCTAGAAAGATGTAAATGACAAATATTTTGAAACAATTTTTTTCTTCTAAAACGACAATCTTTTAAGAACGGAGGGAGTATCTCAATAACAAAAAAAAAACTCTAAAATAAAGAATCCAAGAAATTGAAAAACTCTCCCAAAAAAAAAATAGATTTTTTTTAAGTTTCTAGAAGAGAGAAATTATGATATATTAAAGTCTAAGTCTATCTCAATTCATTTTGGATATATAGAACGTATTGGTGAGTTGAGTTGTTTTATGGTCATTAATTATGAAAAGGTCAAAAAAAATAAAGAAATTATTGTATCAATGAATGCAAAGAACCATATATACGCTTATTTCACAAAATTTTGTCCCTGGAAATATTATATGCTGCAAATTTAGTTAATTCGTAAAATTTTAAAATATAAAATTAAGAAGAAAATTTGTGAAAAAATTAGTAAAAATAATTTTAATTGCTACTCCTAACTAAAAAAAAACTTAAAACAATTACAACATAACTCTTGAAGATATTATTTGGGTGGCTGAAATTTATATTTATTATAAGGATTATATGGATATACACAGTTGTGTATTACACAATAGTATTATGGGGATTAGTTTTTTTGGGTTATCGTGACGGTTTCATTCGTCGTTATATCTCGAGAATAGCTACATGACGAATTAAACTGTCATATATATTTCAAAAAACCATCATTATAACCCTATCATCGCAGAATACACAATATATATATATATTTTTTCAGATTATAATATCAATATTTATTTTTGACAAATTTGGTACTATTATTATATACTTGACTAAATAATTTTATTTAGATATGTAAATAAAGAATTATTATTATTATTCTTTTATCCTCACCGGAATCTTTAACGGTCAACTAAACACTTCTCTCTTAGATCAAGTTATTATGAAATTAATTTTATAATAAATTGATCAATTAAATAATATAATACTGACATACAAAAAGATATCACTTCGTGTCTGTATATCGACACAATATTAATTAATTGACCAAATTAAAGTTAATGCTAGCCACTACCTTTGTCTCTGCATTTCAGTTTCCAAGGATAGGCGGAAAACTCAGCCACGGTCCGGTACTGACTGAGTCAACTCAGTCTGTGATTTATTAATCACTCCTCTTCCGGCCACCCTGAAAGTGAAAGTGAGACACTGTTTTGTTACGTGTGGGTGTGGCAGTTGAAGTTCCCCTTTTCTCATTAATTCATACCCCTCCAACCAAATAAGGGAAGAAGAAGAAAGTCTGGCAAGTGGCAACCAAAAAAAAAAGCTTACATTATTAGTTTATTACTCACAAAAGAGGAGAGAGAAAGTTTGATTTCTGTAACTTGCATTTATATACACAAGCAATGGGATTCCATAATCAAAGCTCGTGAAAAAGGTAAAGAGCTCACAAATTAAAAGGGTCTATACATATACAGATGTATGTATATGTATTTGTTTATTTATGTGTGTATCAAATTTAGTAGCAAATTTATTGTTCGTAGTCACAATTTACTTACTTAATACTCATTGTAGGAGGAGAGAGAATTTGGAGTAATGGGATGCACGGAAATCATCATCAGTTATTATCAGTATCACCAGAAATTATGAAATCCCATTATTTCGAGATGAAGAAGAAAACCAGAGAGAGTTATAGGACCTCATCGTCTTCCGCTCTGTGTTACTATTTAGTTATGGAAGTTCAGCTCAAGCTAGCTATTCTACTCTTCTTTCTCAACACGGCGGCGACTCAGCAGCTGCCACCGCTGAGTTCCCACTCGGAACTGTCAGCATTGCTCGACCTCCGTTCATCCCTGGGTATTAGGGCCAAATACTGGCCTAAAAAACCCGACCCTTGTTCTGTCTGGACTGGCATTGAATGCCAAAACGGACGGGTCACCGGAATAAGCTTATCCGGCTTGAGGCGAACCCAAGTGAGTAAACTTAATCCCCAATTTTCTGTAGATTCGTTGTCAAGTTTTAGTTTGCTGGAATCATTTAATTCCACTGGATTTGCACTTCCCGGGTCAATTCCGGACTGGTTGGGGTGGAACCTTAGTGCACTTCAAGTGCTTGATCTTAGGTTTAGTTCAATTGTTGGAACTATCCCTGAATCACTTGGTAGTATGCGTAGGCTTAATTTCATGTGCTTGTCAGGGAACTCCTTAACCGGCAATATACCAGCCTCTTTGGGGCAGTTATCGTGGTTGTCAGTTATTGATCTTTCGCAAAACTTGTTGACAGGATCAATTCCGTCTTCTTTATCATCTCTTACTAATCTTACCAAGCTGGATTTATCTTCCAATTACTTATCTGGGCCAGTTCTTACTGATTTTGGTTCCCTCTCAAGTCTTGAGTTCTTGAATTTATCCAACAACAGTCTCACTGGTCCGATTCCTGCCCAGCTTGGTAATTTGTTTAGATTGGTTGAAGTTGACCTTGGATTTAATTCTTTGTCTGGGTCACTACCGGGGAATTTTGGAAGGTTAGGAAGTTTGCGAAAATTGATAGTTGGAAATAATGATCTGGAGGGTCAGTTGACAGGTAATTTGTTCTTCAATTTAACTCAGCTGCAGTATGTGGTCCTGAGTTGGAACCATTTTGTTGGCCATCTTCCCAGCTTTTCGTGGTCAAGTCACCAATTGCGCCATTTTGATGTATCCGGCAATAACTTTACTGGTGTTTTTCAGAACCTCACAGCATTTTTTAATGTCACTGATGTTTTGTTCAACTTCTCGAACAATCTATTCTATGGTAGTCTAAATTCTCCAGTTGGAAAGTTTCGATTAGTTGATCTTTCAAATAACTATTTTCAAGGCTCAGCTCCCAATGACACAGGAAGAAGCGTTACAATTTCTGGGAATTGCTTTCTTAGCGTGCCAGAACAGAGGAGTTCGGAAGATTGTAGGATGTTCTATGGTCAAAGGGGTCTAACTTTTGATAATGTGGAACCGCCATTGTTGGAAACCCCAAAGAACAAAAACCGATTGGCATATGTAATGGTGGGAGTTTTTGGTGGACTTGGCTTCATTTTAATTTTGGTGTTGGTGTTGGTACTGCTTTTAAAAACACGTGACAATAGAAATACTGAACAAAGAGGGACTGCTAATGTGAGGCCTCATCCGGAAGGAGGCAGCATTGAACCTCCTAAAGTTTCTATTAGTTTTTCTGGTCCGGGAGAATCATTTACGTACAAGCAGATGCTCCAAGCCACGAGTGATTTTAGTGATACAAATCTTATTCAGCATGGTCACTCAGGAGACCTCTTCCGAGGAACATTGGAAGGTGGATTCCCTGTAGTTATCAAGAGAGTTGATTTGCGTTCCTTTACAAAAGAATCTTATATGTTAGAGTTGGATTTATTTAACAAATTCTCCCACACAAGATTGATCCCTCTCTTGGGACACTGCTTGGACCATGAGTACGAAAATCTCTTAGTTTACAAATATATGCCAAACGGAGATTTGTCTAATTCCTTGCATAGGTCTATTATTTTGGAAGATGACTATCTACAGTCTTTGGATTGGATCACAAGACTGAAAATTGCAATAGGAGCTGCAGAAGGTTTATGTTACCTACACCACGAGTGCAACCCTCCTCTTGTCCACAGGTACTTTATAACTTTCCTTTTCAGCTATTTTTAAATTTTTTTTTGATTCAGAAGGGTGACATCCTGCTAATTTGATCTGATTATTCAACCATTATGCATGAGTAGAGCTATGAAATTCCCTTCTGCTTCAGCATTTTCCATGTGTTAAACAGAAAAAAGGAAAAAAAAGAAGACAAATGCCTGAGTTGGCATCAGTATTAACAGACTAACATTACAAATATTTTCAGCCTCGATTGGAAAGCATACAAGTATGGGTTAGCTTCATTTATGAAAATGTAGGTTACTAAGTTAATTTTTACGCTGGTGATGTACCCAGTTATATAGTTGCCTTAAAAACTGAGTTAATTAACATCACTGGAAACTAAGTTTCTCTTTGGTGACACTTTTTAGATTTTATTTTTTTCTTTTCAACATTATTCTCTTTGCTCAAAATATCTAGAAAAGCAAAAAGTAATAAAGTCACATAGACAGTGCAGACAAGATTATGAATTTTTGTAACATGGAAATACTTATAAACTAACCAGCTGTTACAGTGCTGATGACATATAATGGCAACTTTAATTAAGTTTCACGAAAAAGTCTGGCATGAAACTTGCACAATCGTTTTTGAAGCAACAGGAAGTATGAAAATAAGGAAATATCAATGGTGAATAAAATGATCAAGGAAAGAGTACTAGGCCTTAAATTGATGTCCAAAATATGTATTAGATATAAGGGCAAGTGATGATGACGAAAATTTGGCGTAGATAACTTGGTGTATAACTCCTAGGAATCATCTAGGTATAGATGTCTAGATGAGTTTAAATAGAATGTATTAAAAGGTGTTTCAAGAAGCCCAAGTTTCGGACTTACAGTAGATTTTGAAATGCTACACCTGCTGTGCCATGTTCATAACATAACCGTGAACCTGAAGTCGTACACTCCGAAAGAGGCAAAGTTTTTAATTTATGAGGGCTGAGCTGGCTAACTAATTAAGCGACTGCTGATCTATGGTTTACTATATATAAAAGTCATTACTTACGAAATTTATCAAATTTTTTTTAAAAAAAAAGATAAAAAGAAAATAATTGTCATTACTTATAAATGTATCCACCCTCAGCCTCACATCAGCTTTATACTCTAGATATGCTATGCAAGTGAGCTGTGGCAATCTGGTAGCAGGAGAGGGGGCCTATCACAAACATGGCCAACACCAACTGGTGGAGAGGGTAATCTACCCCGCTACAAAAAGTCTTGTATCTATAGTTCAATTCTGTATACCATAGGGTTTCAAGTCAGTTCTACAAAACTTTAGTCCACCTTGCAATCCATTTTACAGATTTGATTCATTATATTTTTTGGGATTGAAGTTTGAAGCTTTGAACCTTAGCTGGTCCTAACTATTTTAAACATTTTGTTAACAGACCATTAGGAGAAACATGCATTTTGTACTTGAACAGAAACTTAATCAAAGAAACTAAATTATTGTTCTCTATTTTAGCCATCTACACACCTAAGAATAAGTTTAGAATATACTAGGCTTTGGCTAAGCTATTCTGGGTCAGCGCTTAGCCAGAACTAAAAGTGGGTCTGAACTCTAAACTTAACATTCTATTCACGAGTTCAAAGAATATTCAGTCTTACACAGTTGATCGGACAGGTCTTTACGGCCACTCATATGCAATCCCACCTGTAAACTTATTTTTTTTCTTCTTATTAATAACTTAGAAGGATCATCTTTTCATTTTCACACACATGTAGTCTCTAGTAATTTTGGATTTCTCAAGTGCTCATAATGGAATGGTAGCTATAGCCTATAAGGGAACATGGATGACACTTCCCTTCTAGTATTTTGATGTGTTCCTAAGTTTAATGATTGTAGTATAAGGTATGTTTATCTCTAAAAGAGAGAAAAGGATGCCTCAGTGTCCATTACTGATTAGCAGAACTATTAGTATACTTATTAACAATATGTATCTGGAGGGAAAGTGCCTATGCCATTTTAATTCAATGCCTTGGTAGAAGTTTATGCAAGGTAATAGAAAAATAATATTATCTTAACTTTTTTTATAGTCCAATAATTGTGATATCATTTTTTTGGTGGTGAAGAGATATTAAGGCTAGTAGCATCCTTCTTGATGATAAATATGAAGTGCGACTCGGAAGCTTGAGTGAAGTTCGTGCTCAAGAAGGGGACAATCACCAGAATGTGATCACACGGTTACTACGGATACCACAGTGAGTATTTTTCATTATTTAATTGATTATACATTTTGAATTGTGCATTTTATTCTCCATCATAGTGGTTTATATAGTATTATAATTAATTAATTTAGGTAATCTAGAAGCTAAACATACATATAATATTTGGACATTTAGACCCTAGAAACAATACTTTGAATATGTATTTAACTCATGCTTTCTGCCAAATTTCAGATTTAGGTTTAATTTTCCAAATTGTTTAATTAAGATAATTCTGTAATTTTTTTGTCGGAGTTAGTGAAATCTTTTTCCTTTTGATGCTATGCAGGACCAATGAGCAGGCTTCCGGTATGTCCAATGCTGTTACATTTAAAGCTACTCTATAGACAACTTGAATGTTTAATGATTTGTTTTTTGTACTTCTAGTGGTTTCATATAATAGTTAAAAGTTTAATAGTTAGGCTATTGTTCAATATCATAGAAAATACAAGCCTTGATCCGGGGTATGACTTCGACTTGAACCCATTCATCTCATTTATGACATATTAAACACTGCTTGAAGCAGTGCTCATTTTAGCGCGAGTGGGAAGGGTCAGTTTATATATTTCCGTTTCTAATATTTACTTCTTCTGATTAAGTGATCAGTACTTATGTCCTAGTAGAAGATTTATAGTTGTTTCTTTACAATTTAAAGAGTATCCAAATGCTCCGAATTCATCATATTGCTTGAAGATGATTGTTACTGTATAAAGTGTTATATACACTGTCATTGCATTAGATTCTTAGTCTGACCCGTAGCTTCCTACAGACTAAGGTAGAGTCTAAGTAGATATATAAGCACTGAGAATGGATAGGGTACATATGCTTTTATCAACTCATTATATTCAAATTATTTTCTATTGTTGCTTATATTTATAATTCATTTTTTTGGGATACATAGGGTCATCAAGTGCTACTTGTGCTGGCGACGTGTATTGTTTTGGGAAGGTCTTACTTGAGCTTGTAACGGGTAAGCTTGGCATCAGTGAGACAGATGATGCCTCTACGAAGGAGTGGTTAGAGCAGAAGCTACCCTTCATCGGTATATATGAGAAGGAACAGGTGGCTAAGATTGTTGACCAATCTCTGATCATAGATGAGGACCTCCTGGAAGAGGTGTGGGCCGTGGCAATTGTAGCCAAGTCATGCCTCAATCCCAAGGCTTCCAGACGTCCACTAATGCGGCATATCCTCAGAGCACTGGAAAACCCTTATAAAGTGGTAAGGGAAGAAACCTTTAGCTCTGCAAGAACAACATCATCTAGGAGGTCCTGGAGTGCAACTCTCTTTGGAAGTTGGCGTCACAGCTCATCAGGGAGTGCCAACGCCCCAGGCCAAACGAGTAGAGATATTATAATTGGCCTAAAACAGTTTGGTAGAGTAGGCTCTGAAAGCAGTGGTATACATGAATTTTCGTCATCTCGGAAAAGGTTGTCGAGTGAAATATTTCCTGAACCAATGGAAATGCAAGATGTTGAAAGGCAAGATGAAAATCATCGATAAATTTTGATAAAACTGCTAATTGCTATACAATTCCCTGCTTTTTGAACCACGGGTTAATGGCAATGCTAGATCTCCTCTTAGAGGTTCTAACGGCTTGATATTACAAGTTCTTATTGGGGTCCCAACCATATATTCCAATTTTTCTAATCGTGTATCGGAAGAAATTGGAGTACAGGTGTAATGGGTGTAATGGAGGGGATCCAAATCCAATTTTTTTTTTTATTTGTAATAGTGAACTTTCTTCATCCATTATTGTAAATTGTAAAATATTCTACTTAAATCCTGCTTTCTTTAGATGAAAAGCTTCTTTGATATAGTTGAATACCATTTTGCCAGGCAATTATACCACTGTATATAAAACTTGTTTCCTAGAAAGTCTTTTGTTTGCTATGTAGTTTTTATGTCTGTAAATTAAGAAGCGGATTGCCCATGTTTATGTACATCTATCTATGTGCAGCTACTTTACTCCAAAATTGGAGTGGTTTTTCTTTTTTCTTGTACATGTATGAGAACACCCAAAAACTAATTCATGTATAGGCATATTTTATCCAAATATTAGCACGTCAGGTTCTCGCATGCTCTCTACAGGTTATAAAGCTCCTAGAAATAGAGTGCATATAAATCCAGGAACACCCAAAGGATAGAAAATGTAAGGAAATGCAGTAGTAAAGTATTGTTATCAATAACATGGGAGTGGTTAGCATGAAGTTAACCCTGCGTGTTGACACTGTATTGGTCAATTGACCAACTTACCAATAAAGTTTACTTCATGATCCCAATAATATATTGCCTCAACCATTTGGATGTTGATTATAAATGATGATGAAATGTAATTTCAGTGTCTTGCATTACCTACACGAGGATAGTTGCTGCAGCATCACCGTTCATGTATGGAACCCATAACACAAAATATGCCTTGCTTTGCACAAGGAATCAACGAAGGAACATAACACAAAAACATATGTATTATATTGTCAACTACAGTTTGAGTTGTGGTTATTCATTCACAGATCCAATCCCTTGAAGTTACAGCAACTTCCAAACTACAAAGAAACGCCCATAGAGAAAAGAGGGGCAGGTTCAAAAGTAAAAGGGACATAAGTTCATTCCCATGATTTTTAGGGGATAACAGAGATAGAGCTCCCTCAAATAGCTGTATTTGACAGTTTTGAGCGAAAATAGCTTTTCATCCAAGCATATCATTTTCATGAGGCAAAAGATCTCCAGTCGGCCTATAGTATTTGTCGGGGGAGTACAGGCACAGGTTTGTCACCTGGCTGGTATAGAGGCAAGCAAATCTTTGTACCTGCATAATGGAATACAAGCTCAACCAGATGTACAATGAACAATACAAACTACTACATACATTATCGTTGAGCATGATATGGACGAGTTTTAAATTAAAAGAGTACACTCCGACCTGGTGTGCAAAGCGGGAACTCTGATATCCGGTCTTCATTAGTTGTCCCCACACTCTATGGAACTGAAATAGTTGATAATAAACAAGTCATGCACCGATTTGGTTTGATATAATCCTCAGTAAACACTTGACAACATGCAATAGACTTAGAGATGTAATGGAAATTCTCCATATTTGTTGTTCACTAAATCATTAATAAAGCAATATGAGATAGATCAAGGCACACTTTGATCCATGTACAGGGAAAACCTCCATATTTTTTTGACTTCTTGGATATTCTCAATATCCAGGCTTTGATCCATGTAAATTCAAACTTCTTAAGATTGTTAATATAGAGAGCTAAGAAATCATAGATTAATAATGGGCAAAACTAATGAATTACCCACTGTAGTTGGCACGTTTTACTGATTGCACCATTGAACTTTTAATTTTTCAAATTATCTTACTAATTTAGTTATTATTTTAAAATTGGGCTACTCCGTTAAAAATTAAACATACGTTAATTTTTTATCTACGTGGCTCTAAAAAAGAAATACAAAAACCAAAACATTTTTTTGCAAAACAGATCTAACTATCTTCTTTATCTGGTTCCTTTTATTCTTCATCAAAACAGATCTTCATCAAAACAAAAGAAATATATATGCATCTCATCATCATCATCATCATCAAAACAAAAGAAATAGATCTGCATCTCTCCTCAGATCATCATCATCATAATCTCATCCATGACCTAAACTCAAACCCCCTCCGTCTCATCTTCTTCATCAAAACAAAAGAAATAGATCTGCATCTCCTCAGATCATCATCATCATAATCTCATCCATGGCCTAAACTCAAACCCCCTCCGTCTCATCTTCTTCCCAAAGCTCCTCAACTACGACGTTTACGATGTCGATTTGCGAAAGTCGCCAATGATTCGGATCTGAAAATGCTCATGTTAGAAACGACGAACAAGTCAATGATCGTGATCAAAGATCTGAACCGTTGCTTGATTGAGAAATCAACGGACGTGAGCTTGTCTGAGATTTTATACTTTATGGACGGGATTTTCTCCAGCTGCGGCGAAGAACACATGATGGTCTTCACAATTAACTGTAAGGATCAAGTTCATCCAATGGTTCTAAGGCCTGGAAGAATCGACATTCATATACAGCTCCTTCTCCTCTTCAAGTATATTGTTTGAAAGGGGAATTAGGTCTGGGATCTTTGGTGAAGAAAAAGGGGATTTGAAAAATAAACTCATCTTTGATGATTGCATCATCGTATTGTTTTGTTTTGTGGTATTCAATCTGCTAGCTATTGGAGATTTGCAAGAAAGACTTTCCACAAAGAGGAATTGGCATGTTTATGCTTTAGTTGTTTGCTGCAATTTTTTCGTAGATTCATATCAGTTCGATTTAGGGGTGTTTATTTTTAAATTTCAGCTGATTTGGGTTTGATCTGACGTAGATTCATATCATATCAGTTGACTTGGGTGGTTGATGGTGGAGGGTTGATGGCAGCGATAGTGGTGGTGAAAATCAAGATGGCGATAAGAATAATTAGGAACTCAAAATTGGTAATTAATTGATAATGAGGATCATCAACCACGTAGGTGTAGTGGCCCCAGGTCATTTTCTTGTCTTTTTTTTACTAGCCACGTAGGAAAAAGTTCAAAACAATTTCACAAAAGTTTAGTCAATTTAACAGAATGGTCCAATTTTAATTTTTTTAATTAATTCAATGGGATAATTTGAAAAATTAAAAGTTGAGTAGTGTAATCCTTAGTTTTGTCATTAAAAATGCAAAGATAATCATCTTCATTGTTTGTTATTTTTGGTGTAAAATATGTATACAAGGTTCAGTTTTCTATCAGTGTAATTATGCTGAGATTTTTATTGGTGCATTTTGGTTCAGTTGTTGGTTCTTGAAAAAGTGCAGCGGACAACAAATCAACTTGATCTGTTTACTAATAGTTCAATAACTACAAAAAACAACACCAAACCAACCCATGAAGTTTGATTTGGTTTTGTTCTTCAGAAATGACAAAAACTCCTATTTTGGATGCACCATGGAAATTTATACCTTTTGGTGACAAAGTCTTAGAGCTTGTTGATGACTGACCCGAACTTTCTCCCTTTCAGACTGTAAAGCGAGACATTAAGAAAATCAAAATGACAATAATCTTCATAAATTTCATCCAAGAAAATTCAACAAGTATATTAAGTTAAACAGAGTAACTTGCATGTTATCAGTTTAAATTGTTTCAATAATTATTCTCATTTGGGAAGAGAATAGAATAATATGACTGTGATTTCAATGCAAGGGACAGTCATCTACCAAATACTTCAACAAGGAAGTTGATTTTAAAATTGCTAAAGAAAAAAGATTACATTTACGAACCTCCAATTTTTCAAGTTCAGAATATAGCTTTTGCTTCTCGTCAATATTTAGGCCTTCAGAACTGAACCAAGATACGACAGTCCACAGTATTACAATAGACAAAGTTGAAACATTAAGGTTATTATAACAGATTAAAAAAAATTAGTACCTAAGACGAGTAGACATAAATCAGCATTCGTGAGTAACAATTTGATTCAAGCATTCCACAAACTGACGGACTGATTAAATTCAATAAAAGATTTGTTTTGCAGAATCTATTCAAATAATTTCCTTTTCTTTTTGCTGATTTTATTACTTCTTT
Organism: Panax quinquefolius; assembly: GCA_020205615.1. Lineage (NCBI taxonomy): Eukaryota > Viridiplantae > Streptophyta > Magnoliopsida > Apiales > Araliaceae > Panax > Panax quinquefolius. Next base: position 130,190,463 of record CM035161.1, read on the forward strand.
TAGAGTGTTAGTGATGATAAGACTTACTTGAGAAACCACTTCAGATGGTGTATTTTGTTTTCAATGCAATCACGTTCATTTTTCAAAGATTTAAGTTGCTGCACAGCACAGAAAACAAATAAGTAAGAAAGTTGATTAAAGCTGGTTTCTTTAAAAGTGAATTGAAAGAATAAATTCAGGGAAGCCTACAAAGAACAGAATGTTAAACTGATCATCAGCATTTTAAATGAATTAAGCGGGTATAGTAACTCCCAAAGTAAAACCAAGAAGTCGATGCTTTGCTTTCTCACAGCATTATAGTACCACGAAGAGACAGATTCTTTCACTTAATATATTTCATTTTAGATGAAAATAAGAAGAGTTACTAATGAAGAGAAGAAAATACAATGCATGTGAAGGACAACAAGTCCACCCAAATGAAACCTAAGAAAGTATGTAGAAAAAAGATTGAGGCATTAGTGAAGCACTGCCTTCCAATCCCTATGAACTAACGAAGAAATGTCTTAAAAAACTCTCAATGCATTAGCCCAAAGACGGATAAAAAAAAATTATCCGAAATCCATGAATATGCTTAGGAAAAGATTTTCCAGCAAAGAGGACAAATCCAACATTCACCAAACACGTCAAACTAAAAACACCACAACCCTTACGATATTGGATTGCTACGCATTTTCTAATATCATTCGCAATACAAACAAGCTCTCATTTCCTCAAAAGCACCCTGAAAAAACTTTCATGAGTTTTACGAAAAATCATCATTTGACTTGGATACAAAACCTCAATGATGACCCATTTCGAAGTACAGCATACGACAAAGAATAACAAAACATACCATGACCTCAGTAAAGTGGACTTCGTGGCATGTGTGTGTATTTATATATTAGGAAAGGGGAATGATCCATAACAATTATTCTCAGCCAACCCATCTTACACCGTTTAACTGGATATTGAGCAGCAGCGACTAAAGAGTTCATTAAACCGCACGCCAAACAGTTACAGTGCAGACTGTCTGGCGGGAGTGTCAAACAAATTACAATGACAAAAATGCCCCCTAAAAATCAAAATAAGCTTAGTAGTTCATTATTATCTTAAATGCTTCGATGACAAAAACACAAAAGTAATAGTAATAGTAATAGTAATAATAATAGGTCAGCATGTCACCACAAGAGAGACTCATAACTCTGATGGCTATACACCCCCACCCCCTTCATCAACTTCCTATTAAGGTTCAAATTATATTACACGTCTAAGTTTTCAGTTAGTTTTATGGTCAACCTTTCATGTTATCGCCGCTACCTTTTTTCCTGTTTAACCCATGTATTTTGTAAATTCACTCTTGAAATTCGAAAAGCTTAATCTCGATGTACGAGATAAGCCCAAAAGTACCTAGTAAAAGCCTAGCGCTTGAAACCATACTTCTATTTACTCAATTGTCCAAAAGTGTCAACCACCCTTCATGTATGAGGACTTTGATAGTCAATCGAAGTAAAAAATGCATAGTTGCTGTTATTCAGAGTAGAAGATTTAATTATACCCAAAGCATTTAGACCTAACATTTGCAGATGCTGATTCTTCAGGAAGAATTAGATGCTACTTTGTCCTCCCTCAAAACAAGAATAATACAACTTGGTTAACAAGAGGTCCAGTGCCCTACACCAAATTTCAGTCCATAAGCAACATTGTTTCTTCCTTTTTGCCACTATGGCCGCTGCTTCTTTACCACCAAGACCATCAATATTATAACCACTACCACAAGCGCCATCACCATCTCACACCACCGCACCTCCATCGCCAAAATCAAACTCAGATCTCATCAACACCACAATCAACATCACCAATAAAATAAGAGAGAAAGTGCAATCATCGGTAAAGGGAGATAAAGTGAGTGAAATTTTCCACAGATATTCCCACAATTTAAAACTGAGACCAAAACTATATGGAGATCATTATGTTTTGATCAGTAATTCTAGAGATGGGTTGTTGAAGCGGTGGATCTGAGACGATGGTAGTGGCGGGTTGTTGTTGATAGGTGGATCTGATGGAGTCAATGGGGCCGGCAAGTGGACTGAAATCGGACAATGAATTTCTTCTCCTCTTTCTCTTTTTCTGATTTTCTAACCTGTTCTTATGAGTCTGATACTTTCATGGGCCTCACGGCAGCCAATCAAGGAAAGAAAGAAAGAGAGGGCGGAGGGGTGAGAGAGAGAGAGAGGTAGAAGAGGATATAAAAGCGAAGGGAATGCACATGGGAATTTAGTTTGGGGCACCTTACCTCCCGTTTCCTCATAGTTAAACTCAGGGCCAAGATTTTGACTGGAAGAGGAAGATTTTATAGTGAAAGATAATACCCACTGTATACAATTCAACAGTTTCTTTTTATGAGTATATATATTCGACAATTAACTTCGAATAAGCCATATCAGCATTGATGGCTAATAGCTTAGGTAGCGAGTTATGCTACTTTGACCTCAGCTGCTAGTAAGACAACATTACTTTGATGTCCATCACTTCCTTAAGAACATGTTTTCTAAGCGACATGGACCAAGTCCCAAGCACGTGCCTCCAGTCTCACACAAAAAATTGAGATCTGATAAGTTTATTGCTTTGGCTACACACAACTGAGCTACATCTATATACAATTCCTCCCACTCTATTGGAATAAAAATATCTATCATATTCTGCACGTTGATGCTGAGTCTCCTCCCTCAGCTCAAGTAAAAGCTACCCTTCAGGCCAACCAAACCAATCTCCTAGATAAAATCATTGAACTCGTGTATGGCCTAGAGAGAGCTCTGACACACTCCCGCCTCTCCAAAGGAAATCGTATCATATTAAAAAAAATCCTAAAAATGCATTGGGGGACCTCCCAAATATTTGTCACTCTGCCAACTCCTCTTGCAACTTCAACCGGTCTGCATCCTCCACCGGACCATAAACTCCCAGAAACACATATAGTAGAAGCTTTTTAAGGATTATTAAACCTCGAACTACTATAAAATAAAAGAAAACCAAAGGTCAGGTCAATTATTAAAGAACCTCAAGTTACAAATATATTGAAGATGTGTGCGTGTTCTTTTTCTTTTGACAAGTATTAATGCACTAAGATGTTGAAATACTCAAAATCTTTGACAAGTATCATTAACATTTAGTAGAAAAAGCTAGAAACCAAATATCAAAACTAAATCAATACCTTGCGGGTACCACCTAATTCCCAAAAAAGTTCAACTTCCCTCTCAAGCTCTGGAACAACAAGCATTGTTCTCCATCCTGTTCAGACAAGATATAAGCCCCACAACAGTTGGGGTATACAAGACTACAAACACCAAAAAAAATGGATAACCACATAATAAAACATAATTAAAATCTTGACTAGCACAACATCATTCAGTTTTCATTCAACCACTATTCTACTTCATTTGTCCATTTTAGAGGTTACCAATAAACATTATCAAGCCTGTCTGACAATCTATAACCTTGTATGATGATCATCCATAACCAGTATCAAATTCAATCACCATTTCAGCAAGAAAAGGGGAAGGAAAGGGAAAAAAGATTTAGTGATAGATAAAAGAAATGAAGAAGTTTATACCTAGAACTTTTTTACTGCGTAATATATCTCCATAGATGTGATCTCCAACGTACAGAACCTAGATAATGGAACAGCACGTTAAACTTTCAACGTAAGAAAATCAACCATCTTATCGGTGCGAGCATATTAGTTAACTAATAAATTGGATTCATTTATCCTCCGACCAGATTTCATTCAGAACATGTCTAAGTGCACACAAAACAAAGAAGTTCTTCCTCTTTGGATAATATATGAAAGAAGATAGTATATTGCTAGTACCCATAAACCAAGAAACCAATAGAAACATAAGAGAAAAATATATACCCAACTTGGGACATACCTGTGAACTTGACTCAATAGAAAGGAGTTTATGCAAATGACTAACATTGCCTCCCTGAAAATAATAATAAAAATATAAATCAGGTGCATAGAAGCCGTATACTAATCATTTCAGTTACCATATTAAGAGGCGTAGAAATGACTGAAAAATCAAATGTACATAACAATTTTTTTCACCTTGTGAATTGAAAAACAGTTAAAAGATATTGATCTAATTTTACCTGGAAAACTTTGTAAGTCGTTTCCGAAGGAAGATTTATAGAAGTGCTTCCCACCTAGTTAATTAAATAAAGTAAAAGTCACGATAACAAGAAAAAGTCAGAGAAGGTAACACACATTGTACAACATCCCGGAATCTTTATACTAACCTTAACCATAGGAGTACCATTATCAGTGTTGAGAAGCATCCCGGATTCAGGTTCAACCACAAAGAGATTAGCACAATTATCTTGAAAAAATGCTGGCTTTGCACTGTAACATAAAATAATTTCTTTTTTATAATTTCAAAAATAAAATAAAATAAAAGAACCAAAACTTGGCGAACTCTGGCTAGCATAGGCGTTGAATAACATCTACTTCTGCAACATCTCAAACCCTAAAATGTGTAAGATCTCACATTTTTTGAAAGATCTTATTGAAAATCAGACTGTTCACAATAACAACGTAACTCAAAAACATGAACTGGTTCAAAACATTTTAGTCAGTCACCTTGTCACCAACAACAAAGATATTAAGCCAAGGATATGGTTGTCAAAATATGTTCGATGTATTATTGATAAGGGTAATTTTGAATAAATAAATGTCTTATAAGTTTATTTTCTTTTCTTACAAATTCGACCATTTAGGTGAAGAAAATTTTGTTAGAAAGTTGGAGAATTTTTCCTTGAACTTAAAAAAGCTAGCAGACATAGGATTTTTGTAGAAAGTTGTTACTTTTCATAGCAATCCTAACATTTCCTCAGTTTTCAAAACTCATAAGGCTCAAGTAAACACATTACGATAATAAGAGCAACATGGTGATAGAGATAACAGATCTAAAAAACAAAAACCAGAGAGACCATTGAAGCCGGCTCACCATCTAAGTATATTATAACAGAATTTTCTAATCCCTACACCACCGAAACCCCTCTACCCAATCCACCTTCTCCATGAAAATAATTTAGAAATGAGTGGCATTTTTCCTATACCATAAGTACACATAAAATAAGTGTCAAACACGGTCCACTTTGTGGTGATTAGCAATGTAATATCATGTCCCCAGAGCGAGCTCTACAGGCTTTTTCCAACTTTGTTTCTATTCCTTTCTGCTACATTGTTCTCAAAAAGAAAAATATCTCCATTCCAGTAAATTCATGTGTCGGGAACTTTAACATTTTGTTTAGAAAACAATATCTAGTACACAAATCAAACAGGAAGAATGTAAGCCCAACTCAGATCATGAAAATATTGCTTTTCTTTTTTTACTGGGATCAAGGGAAGCCGGTAGGCAACATAGATTACAAATAAATTAACCTAAGGCCTCATATTCTTAGTGTATTTCACGATCGAGCAGAGTCATATAGATTGATCATATACTCAAACAAGTGCTTGTGCCTTTGAAGATAACTCTCCTCATTCCTGGTATGGGAGTGATACAAGGATGACTATTCTTCCGAGGAATGTGTATAAGACAGAACAGAATGCTCTATCAATCGGGGAAGTTTTTAGTCACAAGACCATGGTTAGACATGAGGCCAAGCATGTCCTGCTTTATCCGATGGCACTTAAATAAACGTCAGTGCAGAAAAACAACCAGCCCACACCAAGTCTTCATTGACATAATATGCAAGCTTTAATTGGGTCGTTCAATTTTCTCTCAGACAAAGGTAAAAGAATGAGAGACCAAAAGAAAATTGGCGGCTTAAACCTATAATTATGTCTGTCCTAGAAGTTTCTGTTATAATTTCTAAGTTGGACTTGCTTTTATAAAACAGTATTTTGACTTGAACATAAGCTTCTGGAAGGATGCGAACGGGAGAGCACCTCTTTTTAGAGTATGCAAACCCGCATTTTGGCGAACTAAAAGACATTATCTCTCTAAAAGCTTGGCTTGCCAGATATTGGCCGGGACTTCATTCATGATGAGGCTTAGCAAGGGAGGCCTTCTGTTCACAAAGGGAAGTTACATTTTCCAAAACACTCCACAAATAGATTCCTGCTCCTAATGATCTTTCTCTTACCATTCTATTTTTGACTGAATAAGATGGCCAGCTTACTTCCCTGTTTTTCCCGATTATTTTTTCCCATTAAAGAGAAATGCAATTGAATCTTAAGTGAAAAGCGGATTTGCCCCTCCAGATCACATGGGTTCAACTGGTTAGGAAATAAATTTGGTTCTGATGGGATGTGTGGAGTGCAGCAACACCTCTTCACTGGGACCTCCAACACTACTTTTATGAGTAACTGTTGAATCAAGTTAAGGTCAGCATGATTGACTGAAGAAAGATAGTCAAATGTTTTACACAAAGTGAAAACGTTAAGAATCACCATGAGTATTATATGCAGCCTAGTGCCCAACGTCAGATTAGATTTCATAGAGTAACCCAGAAAAGAGGATAGGGAGGAAGCAAATGTATGTACAAAGCATAGAGGGTTATAATAACACAGGAAATAACAGGACCTGCCGGTGATGACAACATCAAAATACTGGAGCCAAACAAAACTTGAAGTGACGCTACCATCCAGTGGCCGGCGTTCACAGAGAAAACTCATCACAACATTTGTATAATCCCACAGGCTGCAACAAATATAATTAAATTCCTTCATTATTTTAGCATAAGTATAACCCAGACTTGGAAAAAGATACCTTCAACATCAAACTCTGGCATTTTCACAACTAGAAAAGAAATGGAGGATGAAGCAACTCATGAGGGATTCGCTCATCAAAACATTGTTCAACTGGATTAAACAGGTTATTTAATAAGTATGTAAAAGAGACCTTCATGATTTATGAACAACATATAAGATGAGGAGAAAAATATTTGCAGAAGATAGAAGTGGAGCAGATAATTTATAAAATGGAAATATCTGGTACTTTTGCTGACTAGATTAAAATGATAAAATGATTGTAGACGATGTTATCGCTGAAAATGCTACCTTTCTCAGTTCATTTACTTTGAAAAGAATTCCTCATGGATATCATATGGATCTTTTCACATATATTGGAAAAACATAAGACCCTGAAATTTTGCACTTGAGTAATAGAAACTTCATAGTATGTCAACATGTGCGTTTTATCAGGACAAATTTTATTATATATTGATATGTTTAAGTAAATCTGTTCTTCATCATGTTAACATATTTTATTATTCCTGTCCCAAAGTGAGAATCCACTTTTAAATGTCAAAGACCTAAAGTTTTTGAGGAAAAATGAACTTAACATAATTAATGGCCAAGACCAAAACTAATACAAATACAAACGATATGGTACATTAACATTGAAAGTGGACTTAAGAAAACATAGATACATACATATAAATACATATCTTAAAGTGGAATTCATTTTTGGGACAAACCAAAATGAGAAAGACGACCCTCTACTTCGGGAAGGAGGGAGTATCAAATGCATAAAAGGACAAATTAATATACTCCCTCAAAGGCTGATATAGTCAAGATGCCAAAATTCAATTTTTATGAAAAAGTAAACATAAAAGCAAAAAGTATTCGCTCCTTTTTCCAGGCAATCTAGTGAACTAACAAGATTCACATCACAAGAACACACGAACATCAACAGACATATATATATATATATATATATATATATATATATATATATATTCTCCTATTTAACATCTTTTGGCACAAAAGAAGTGGCTCAATAGGGCTCCTCAATCTTCAAAACTGAAGCAATTTAAAATAAAAACAAGCAAACCCATTACCTGTTTGTCACCAAAAAAATAGCACGGCCTGAATCCCTAAGCATTTTGAGCATAGGGACAATAGAAAAATCCTCCTTAATGTATCTGGCATACAAACAGTACAATTGCCAAGTGAGACTAAGAAAAGCAATCAACCCTGTTGTTTTATAGTTTATGATAACTTTGTAGTCCAGAAATGAAAAAACAAGGTTGACACAGAAAATCAGTAAGGACTAGATAAACCAAAGGCTTAAAATATGTTGTATGATTAAATTAAATAATATTAGGCTAAACTATGTGATTCCTGCTGAAACATGATGCATATGTTCTTCAAATAAATTCTATGCACTTCAAGATTCATGTCTTTTGATCCTGTAGCACCTTCAAACCAGTACAGCATACACCAGAACAAGGTAAAGAAGATTTGTTTATAAAAGCTACAGCTAGTGAAGAAACTGCACACTAAACATGTTCTCACTATTCATTCCACTTTTTTGAAAAGTTTACATACATATCTCAATCATTTATGGTGAATATATTACCTACAAGGTAATAAGTAATGCCATAAATGTAAGAGGAGATCTCAATCTCTATGCCTTGTCCTACATGAGTTGAAGTTTAATAAAATCCAAAATATGAGACTTAAAAGACACAGGAATTTTGATTTTACATGACCTATATGCCCTACCATGCCTCTGTAGAAATATATATATATATATATAGAGAGAGAGAGAGAGAGAGAGAGAGAGAGAGAGAACTAATTTTTTTTCTTACAGCCCCAGAAAGGTATGGAGAGGACTGCATCAATTCCAATCATGCCCAAAACTATTTCTCCGTTTAGAAAAATAGAAACTAAGAGCTGTTTGTTAAGTCATCTGGCAAGCTAAAGCCTGAAAATTAATTTAAATTAAATGTGAAACATAACACAATTAGCTGCTCTTAAAACTCCAATCAAACGATTTGAAGTTTGCATGACTTGACTTACTTATAAGCAAAGTGAACATTAAGGATGACTTGACTTGTCAGTAAGAACTTATCATTGAAAGGGAAAAAGCTTGCATTAAGTTTTACATGAAATTGTTTTCTATAGAGTTCCATCATTAATTTCGAATCTTCAAGCTACTAATTTAGCACCACAATTTTTCAATTGTATTTCCAATACAAACTCAGATGACATCAAATATATCAAGACAAGAATTTTCATATAATTTTGATCAAACGTGTGTCATGAAGCAGGTAGACCCCCATTTTAATAGTCACTAATAATCCAGTGCTTAAAAATGCTCATCAATAACATCCGTGGTGAATTAGTAGCAGCACAGAATGGTTCGACATTTTCTTAATTTTCCCACCATACGCAGCATGAGCATATATTCTTATTCAACCTTTTTCATCGTCTTTTTTGTCTTGTTTTCTTAATATTTTCATTTGAATTTTGAATTTTCATAAATTTATACGGGAGGTTATTTTGAGGTTTGGGAGGCGTTAGTTATGAAAAGATTTATTCAACCAAAGAGGATTTTGAACATAAAATTGTAACATGGCTTCAAACGGAAGCACAAATTAGTAGAATAGAATAAACATTATACAAGGGCATCCAGACTTCTTAGAATGTCAAAGCGTCTAACTAATCTCCAGGACCTGATCCATCACATAAGAGCTGTAAAGTTAGATGCAACTATATGGTGGCCACCATTACAGAAAGCTTAGCTCAATAACTCAAGATCCCGAGGGTACAAAGCATGGACTTACAGACTTCCTTTCTTAACTTTTGTTTTCCACTGGTTACCCACCATAAGGCTCTAGAACTCATTACTTCAATGTTTCTCTGTTCTAAAACCCCAAAACTCATTTATAACCAAGATCTATGTAGATTGCCATCATAGCTGCAATATAAACTAAACTCTGAATCAAGATTATTTGATATCAAACCCAAAGAAGAAGCATCTAAGGTAGATATGAAAACTATTCCTAGTGTTCCCACCTAAAATCTAGCAATTTTATCTGATTAATCCCTTGTACTGTTATATAACCATTTTGTTTTTTTGGTTGGTTTAATTTTTTCAGCATTTTTCATGTTAGTTCTTCCAAAAAAAATTCTTCACATGTTCCAATGAGGCAAAAAAGGTTGTCTTTTCATCCTTACGTTTCTTCAATAACCTTCAATTTATTTGAAGTTTACCACTCAAATTTTCTCATAAATTTCTCCTTTTTAACAGATCTTTCAGAGAAGTTTGCATGAACATAAAAGTTTACCATGTTTATGAGCCAGAACAATAAAAGTTTACCATGTTACATAAATAGCCAGGAATATATATGGATACATAATTAATGGCATTATCTATCTGACAGATATATTATGAATGTTACAATTTCCTTCCTGTGCTTTATATTTTTACGAGCTTTCTCTAGCCTTACTTTTGGTATATGCTACAACATTTGTTTTGTTTCTTCTAACAATTATGCAACCTCGATCGATCGTCTTTTATATGGATAGTGAGTAGTTTTTATAATAATAAGTTAAGTCAAGAATAATAAGCTTTCAGCCGCATATCCACTTGGGGAGAACAGAATTTTTTATTTCACAAATGAGCATGTCGGATCATACTTCTAGATAGATCGACCAGTAGATTCACACCGAGATCTATTAAGACAAAATATTATTTCTCAAGGTTTTTTGGACATATTTACAAAAAGAAACTTTTTACATTAAGATATACAGACACAACAAAACATATCAATTAGGTGTCTGGGAATGTCTTTTATGTGTCGGTATCCTACATGGACACGTCGACCATGTAGAATTGCTCGAGCTTCCAAGGATTTTGTCTACAAGCTGATGTAAAAACTTCTTAATTACTACTAGAACGAGAATAATAGAAATGTGGAATAAAAGATCGCATCTAGATCAAGCCTGTCATAAAAGATTGAACAACAGTATCAACTCAATAATTAACTCACTATATACGTCCATTACCTCTCATTATATATCAACCCCCAATTTAAACCTAGCATGAAATGATAGCCTGTGTCATGATGACATGACACGGCGGTTTAAGGATGTTGTAGAACAGTATATATAACCTGCCTGCGGTAGGCGCTATGGAGAGGATAGATTCCCACAGAACTAAAAGAATTTCCATTCAATGACAAATGAGCTCTACCTAATGCTAAGTAGTGGGGGAAATGGGGGAAAAACAAATGCCCATATACATGCCCGGTTGTGGACATTTACAGCCTGGAAAGAATATTATGAGATTTCGGACTGCCTGAGCAATCATTAACTTGGTAAGGTACTTTCCAATTCCAATTTATCAAAAGGCAAATGTTATGGTGGGGGACCTATGAGTAGCATAGCTTACATAATCTTATCAACAAGCTACAAAGTCATGCAAACTTAACAATTAGCCCAAAACTCATTTGTCCCATGTTACTTCCGTAAAACACGTACCTTTCAGGATCTTTTGCAACCATCTCCTTCAAAGTTCCATCACGATGGCACAAGTCCACTGCAGCTCGAACATCGTTGTACATACAAGAATAGCTGTGAGCATGTTTAAAGTAGAATTAGTAAATAAAAATAACGAGGATGGTGTTAATTAATATCCAAGGTACATGTACTCGGATGGAGTATCCGGTCCGACATGGATACTTGAGGAGTCTGACATGGGACCCTGTCCGAGTGTCAAGTATCGGACACTGGTACTTTGCGAAAAAGTGAACAGTTCATGTAACATAAATTAATATTTCAACAAAAATGATACTTCGCTGTCCTAAAGAAAATAAAAAGGTAATTATATATTCAACATATAGCTGAGTTCATAAACGCAATGGAAAATATATTAACTTGTAGAAGCAAGAATTTTAATTTGTGCATGTATAGCAGCACTCTTAACTGCTATACCAGCGCTACAAAGGTTGGCATAAGGATGTACGGGGATATTGATATAGAGCACTTTAACGGCTATGATGTAGTTTTGGGGAACTTCAAGGATTGTCTAAGATGCAGAGCAATTTACTGATATGACATGAAACGAATACATTGATCTATTGACGCAGCATTTCTATGTTTAATTGTGACACAGATTTAAATATGATGTATGTTATATAATAATATGTACATATTTATGATGGTCACTCAACTTTCGCATGCATTTTCTTGTAGTAAAAAAAGTTATACTTATTCCGTACATATGGTTTGTCGGTCATGCTTCAATCGAGTGTATCAGAAGTGTTGGACATATACCAGAGAGTTCTTATGAGTATTTTATCAGAGATGTGTCGCTATAGATACCTCACGGTCTTGGTATATGTAATTCCTAAATGGTCATACTTCTCATTGAAATTGACAACTCTATAGGGTTCTTTATTTGATTCTTCTAATACTCGTATAAGTAGAGAAGTAGGACTATTTATTTGATCCTTCTAATTATATAGCTGATATTGAGCTCAATACGAACTGTAGTATAAATAAATAAGACAGACTAAATAAATCAATAAATTAGGCACTTATAAATTAGGACATCTTTAAGTTGGTACATCTATAAAATATTTACATTTTACAGATATCACATATGTATGTAATAACTAATAATTATATTTACATACCTATAAATATGTGGTTAACTTCAAAGATTAAGTTCAATTAAAATACTAGCACCTGTCATAACATTTAAGAAATTCCTACAATATGCGAAAGTTTCTGAATTTAATAAGATTAAATATAATGTTGAAGTGTCTGATATGTATCCACAAGCGTCGGTATAAGAAGTATCTTTACATGCCCATAAACAAGTTTAAATTCAATTGATATCATAACATAAAAGAAGTGTCCCTAGGGTATCTAAAATATCTGAATTCCAAAGGATTAAAAATAAGAAAGTTATAGTGTCTAATGCATATCCATAAGTGTTTGTGGAGAGTCGGGGTCTAACATGCATTCGATATGGATATGTCGACCTATGAGAAGTGTTCAAGCTTCATGGATCAAAAAAAAACAAGTCGGTTCGATACTATTCTAGAAGTCTGACAAAAAATGAATTTAAAAAGTTCATGAGGCATATAACTAGTACGACTTATGGGTTTCATTGAATATGTAACTATCGCGGGTCGTTGGCATCAAACTTTAATCGGTATAAGATTAAACTAACACTAGCAAATAAATTATCTTATCATGGACGTCATTTGTACAAGTTGTAATAATGCGTTTTCAGAAATTTTTAAGAGATAAAAGGAGATATAAAACCTAACTAGTCTTTCCATCCTTGTCCATTAATCCCTCTATTCCAAAATTAGGTATAGATTTCCAAAAGGATAACTTTTACAACTAATTTTATATTCTCAAAGTACCCCAACTATTAGATAAGAATATATTAGCGGAGGTGTGATGTTAAGAAATGATATTAACAGTAATAATTATTATAAAAATAATAATAAAAATAAAAATAACAATAATAATAATAAAGTATGGCAAATTAGGAATATCATGTCATTTTATAGTTCTAAAATAAAAATGTATCTCCAATTATGAGACATACTATAAAGGAAAATTTACCACTAATTTTGGAACGTCAAGAATTCATGAGTTCATTTGAGAGGCCCATAGACTGTGTGTAACCAAGCCTATACTACAAATTGCATGATCTTCTTTGAAATCCTTGATGCAAGAGGAAAGTCATCAAAATCATAGACTCGTGATACGTATCCGTATATTATAAATTACGATACGAGTTGGCCCTCTAACAATATGAATCGGAGGTGAATTTATTTTATACAAAAACTCGCATAAATCCGATACAAAACTGACAATATGATACAATACTACTCACTCACCATTCAAAATTGAAGGGTAAACCAAATCTTTTTGCTATAACTTTCTGTTCTTTAAACGTTTTCTTCTTTTTTCATTCCTATTTTGCATTCATCTATTATTTACCATGTTTATCAGCCAATTGAATTAAAATGGTATTACAAATAAATAAGCATACTGATCCACTTGTGCTCGCAAAACTAAAGTGCATATAAGCTATACTTTGAGAGGGAAGAAACAAGAATGTAACTATTGAGGATGTATGCTTAGATTAAATAGAATTTATAGGCAAATCAAAACAAAAGATTTTTAAATACAACAAATGAAGACTAATTTTCGGGGTGGGCCATTAATTGTCGAGCTAGGGCTGAGGGAGGTTGAATTGAGGTTCAAACCCCAACCTAGGTAGGATCTTTATAAAAAATAGTAATAATAATATCACTTAATAAAAAAAATATTAGACCAAAAGTAATAAAATACTGCCCACTTCTACGGTAGGGGTGGAGCTTTAGACATTGAGCACTTATAGGATATTTAACTTTAATCTCTGGAATGCAACATTTACAAATAGATGGTCAAACATAAACATATTGTGTCGCTCCAAAGATGCTCTCCCATTAAACACCAACATTCTGAAACGCACAATGCGATGTTAACTGGTGTCTGATGCAAGAGAAATTCTCTTCAAAGGGAGAGCCAATATTGGAATGTATTAAGTCTGAATTAGGATGAATGTGTGTGCTTAGAGTGGAATCCATTTGTAGCTACCCAATAATCTAGGGGGACACTCGAGAAATAGTAATCTAGGAGCTGTTCAACAATCCTAAAAGTCAACAGGGGAAAACTAATATGAGCTGTCAATGACTAATAGAAGTTGGCATGTGCACATTTGGTTACGCACTGGTCTGAGGTTCCATAATCATCGAGTACACATCCCTCATAAAAAATTCTTCAAGTCTTGTGTATTCGCCTCTTACTGTTTTTCACCATTTATTGAATGAAATGCACAACCCCTTTTTATCTTTGATAAGGGTTTTTGCTCAAGTAAATAGTAAAACCCTAACATGGTAACTTTGAACATTTTATTTTTTTAGTTTCACTTCTTCCTTTTATAGATCCTATAAGTTGCAGATTTCTACTATAAATCTTTGTCGAAAGTTTTGCTTGCTTCATCCTCTCCCTAAAATGCTCACCGTGATACTCTAAATAACAATAGCATCATGCATAATCAGTTTCCTCAACTACCACATTTGACCTTAAGATTTTTTTTCATGGATTCTTGTTCAAATAACTTTTAATATTTCAATTGTTAATTAAAAAATTTTGAATTCAATCATATGTAAAAGGAAAAAAGACATGTTAAAAGTTTCATGTGTGAAGTAAATGTAGAAAAGATACAAAAATTAGCAGACTTAACAAACTTGGACTAGGTTGTGAATTGTGAACCACAAATCAGCTTGTGGTATGAAATAGGTAGACTACTAGGTTCATATATGGTGGGTTAATTCACCTATTTTAGAATTTGAAAGAGTAGAACACATTAAGTTAACATCTATCTTTCAATTATTAAAAATATTTTACCGTTCTTGATCATAAATGACATAAGACAAATAAGTTCTCACCAAAAGAGAACTTCGACAATAGTGATAGATATAAACAATTCGCCTAGATAAAATCGAGTAGAATAGTTACATATTGAATAGCAAAACATCAATAACATGTGTCAGGGAGGATCTTATTAAATTAACTTTTTCCCAATAACTATCATGAATTGTGATTATACACGCTCAACATAGATCAATATTCACATAAATTTACAAGTCTCTCTGCATTGATAACCCAACAGTCCAGATCTTCAGGCTGTTCGCACATGTTAATCAAAGTATGTATTATTAAAAGTACGAATGGTAAAAAACAACTAAACAAGAGACAAGTGAATAGAGGACCAGATGATAGAGATAGAACATAAATACATGCCACAAGAAAATACAATAGTAAATAATCAGGAGTTTTTTTCATATATGTCAAAGAAGCTCTAAAAAAAACTCTCTAAGGAAGACGCCTTATATTAATTGTCGAGACCCGAATGAAAATTTGATTCCTCCAGAACATTTCTTTGTTCAGATCTGTTCTTTCTTTTGAGCTTGAATTGCTATAATCGTCTTTTATTTGTTTTGTGTGCTTATGTGCTTTGTTTCAAATAAGAACCCTTCTTTTTTGAACCTTGAACTGTTCAATGAGTGTCACTCAGCCAAACGAAAAGTAAAACTGAAAATATGGCAATCAATTGTATGCTTTATACCTTGAATCCCCTAAAAGAGCTAAATAATCACTTTTATAAACTTAATGAAATATATTTCAAAGTTTCTATCAATTGCAAGATAACTATAATTATACTCCCTTACTCTGACCCTTCAGGAAATAATCCAGGATTGCTGTCCATAAAATCAACAAGTTGAGCAAACAAAAATGCTTCAGCAAGAGAGAAAAGAGTGTCAACGAGTGCATAGTTGGGCCCATCAAACGCATCTTGTATCAAAGAGATTCCATATGTAGCAACTTTATCTTCCTTTGACATTTCCTTCAATCCATGATATGCAATTTTGACATATTTATGCCGATCCATCTGTGGGATAAATAAGTGAAAACAAAAAGGGAATAGATGTTAAAATCGTCAAAAACCGTAAATCTTACAACAGAGAAAAATCAAATAGGACTACCAAATGTATGCTATTGAATTATAAGACACAAACCTTCAATATATTGCCTCTCTTTTTATCAAGAACTAGGCCTCTGACCATGTAAGTCCAATCAAATGACCACTCTAACAACTACACAAAGAACCAATCTTGTCAAGTATCCTGTTGGCAAATGTTCCAGAAACTAAGAAAAAATAATCATTAGTAGCATACAACTTTTTGAAAAAGAAAACAAGTAACAAAAGAAATTTACAGTACTATCAAAAAGTAAAATCTATTTATTTTGACTTAAAAACAGGATACAATTACTTTTTAGAAGGAAAGACACTAAAATTCAAGATATTTAGTTGAACAAGTGAATAGCGTTCTGTTTGTGTCTGTTTATTTATTTATTTATTTAAATATTGTTAGATTTATAAAATGGCCTAAAGTCTAGTATACAAACAAAGATAACAAGTTCTGTAATTCAAAACCAACTGGCAATGAAAAGAGCTGGTCCAAGTCATTATATACTAGACGTATTTTCTCAAGGTATTCAATGTGGGACAATATATATACTATAACACTCCCCCTCATGTGTAACCCGGTGTATTGATGGTTGCACGTGTACCTGATGAATATAAAGACCGACAAAAGGTAAGCAAACTAGTTAAAAGACAAGCCCAAAAGAAATCTAAGAAAACACGGGCAACTACTGGCCCAGAAATGGGTAACTTTGATCCTTGAGAAATGGACTGCAAGTGGGAAAGAACGAAGGCTAAGAAGAGTGTTTAATTAGCCCAAGTACATCCCGCTTTGATACCATGTTAAGTAACCAACTCATCTTAAAGTTTAAGCTTGTAGATGGAGAGCCCAACAATGTATATTATGCTAATACTCCCCCTCAAATGCAACTTAATGGAGAAAGGAGAAATTAAAGTGCATTTGCACTATTTAATTAATTATGAAGGCAACGTGCGATCACGAAGATTTTATTTTATTTTATTTTTTGTTAATTTCCACACACACACCCAAAGAATATTCACACACCCAAAGAATCGAACCCTTGACCTCATGGAACCATAAAGCAAGAGTTACCGCTAGGCCAGAACCATACGGCTGATCATACGGCTGATCAGGAAGATTTGAAAAGACCTTACACGCTCAGAGCTCTGATACCATGTTAGATTTATAAAATGGGCCCAAAGTCTGTTATACAAAGATATCAAGCTTTCTAACTCAAAACCAATTGGCAATGAGAAGAGTTGGCCCAAGTTATTATATACATTTTCTCAACATATTCAATGTGGGACAAGATATATACTAACACATAACGCAATGGTCATTATATACTAGACATTTTTTCAAGATATTCAATGTGGAATAAGATATATACTAACACATATAATGCAATGGTCAAACATTATTGACATTGTTTCTTTCAAAAATGTAAACAAACCTGTTGAGGGTACCCCAACTCAAACACTAGTTTTTTTACTGTGCCTTCATAAGTAAGAATTTCAAATGTATCAGGCTTATATTGTGCCAGAGTATAATCCATGTCAAACCCAACAGCAACAATATTTTTCATATTCAAAGATCTATTGCAGAAAATCTGTTTGCCGAATTCAACTCTATGCCCTCCAACCGGAGATGACCATATACATGGATTCTGAGTTTCATCACTGCAAGTACATCTCAATAATTGCGGTATTTCACCACCATTGCAAGACTTGTCCATTGTAAAACTTGTGTTTAACTGATTGGCTCCTGTTAGTTTCACCAGGGAAAAAAAAGATCGTTTATTCCCTCACAACCACCAATAATGGCTTTACAATAATATCATACTGATGCATTATGCATGGAAGATCAATCACTCAACATTAGCCCATAATGAAAACTTAAAGCGCATAAAAGTGAACCAATTGTTAGTTACAATAAAGCTGAAACATTGGTGAGCTACACCAAAATGATTAAAATCCAAGCACAGAGCATAGAGAATTTCTTACCCTATCACAAGAACTATCAAATTGCACAACCGTCTTTTTATACGGTACAATACAAGATTCAGTACCATGTTTATTAAAGTGGTATCCAGTAAAATGGTATCCACGATATATGCACAGCACTTCTAAAAGGGTGTTATTGTGTGTGTGTGTGTGCGCCTACGAAATGAGTAGACCCCAGTTCATACAAAGTAGACAACTACTGAAAACAGAATTCAAGATAGAAGAAACAAACTCAAATGGAATAATCTCACTTGATATCGCTAGAAACATTTGGACAGTCAGGACAAGAATAACAAGGATACATTCTTGCCGGAATAGGAAGGCCATGCGAACATGCAACCATAGCAGGAAATCTAAGAATCTAGAAAACTCTTTCTTAAAAAGCAACTTACCTTCAATAACCAAGGAATGAACACACAGCGATCGTGTAATGTTCCAATTCTCAAGTATATACTCCAAGATGTGCTCCAAGAAACACCTAACAATCCAATTTCTGATGTGACTAACAAGAATGTGCTTCCAAAACAACCAAACAACTAACCCACATACCCTCGTACTCAAAATGAGTTAGCCCAGTTGACCATATAGTTTCACCAAAGGCAAAATACCGACCAAAACATGCAAAATTTAATTTGAAACTCGGGTAACAATACAAGTTTATATAACACATTTAATAAACACCAAACAAAACAATCCAGTTCACCAAAAATCTAGAATCAGAGAATCGCATAATTCATCTCAACCACCGACTCAAAAGAGCAAAAAATTATACTAAAAATTGTACTCATTTAAGAAAAAACAACTTGTTGGAATCCGTTTTATTTTCCTCCAAAACAATAAACTAACAAGAAATACATGAATTCAAAGTAAATTTACCCTACGGTTACACCAGCACTAAAATCCAATCAATGCATATGGTACACCAATTCTTTTCTTCTTCAAAAAAGCTAATCACCAAAAAGGGAAAAACTAAAGAATCTGCCTTAACAAATAAGACAGAAGAATAAATAGAGAGTAAAATTCTAGTGAAATTTCAATATTTCATCAAGGGGGGGGGGGGGAATCACAACAAATTTCCCAGTTTTATTTCCCACAAAATGAGTAATCAACTTCACTAATAAAATCTTACACCAGAATAAACTAACATCAAAGGTTTCAGCAGAAGCAAAACCCAAACCTTGCATGCAAATTGCAAAGGAATGCAACAAAAATCAATTAAACAAGAAAAACCCAAGAATTCACCTAAATAACCAACAAAAAACAAAAACGACAACAAAAATAAAATTAAGAAAAATTCAATTCAAGCCAAATTCATGAAAGAGAAATAAACCTTCGGCACAAATTTATTTCTTGCTGCTTGGATATTGAGTAAAAGCTTGTAGGCGATAGAGAACTGAAGAACATAAGAATGGAGAGTTGAGAGAGAAACAGAATACAATGGGACGCTTGGCTACTCGCGTGGTACACTTCTTAAATAAGCATTTATGAAGTTTTACGGATAATGATCGTTGGCAGATGGAAACAAATGAATTTGGAGGGGAATTGAGCTGGGGAGGAGAGAGGAGAGAGGAGAGAGGAGAGAGAAATTGAATGCAATCCGACGCTTGGAAACTCGCATTGTATACTTCCTAACTAGGAATTTGGGGATTTTTAGGGATAATTGCTGCTGACAGATGGAATCAAATGCAGTATTAAATATGAAATTCGTCCGCTTGCAACTGGATGATGTAATTGCCGCTTCAGCAGTACAATTCATTGGAGTTAATTCAAAAAAAAAAACAAAGTATTATTTGTTCGGATGCAAAGAAAAGTAACTTTTTTACAGTTTTCGCGCAAGAAGGAGATGGCGCGACACGTAGGTGAGGATTGTCTGCTGACCGTGGTGATGAGCTGCGCCGGTGGCGGATGGTGGTGGTGGTTTTTGGTTTTCCGATCTTGATAGGCAGTTTGGGGGAGGGGAATTGAAGTGAATATTTTTTAGGTTTGGGTTTTTTTTTTAATTCTCTCCCCTTTTAACAGCAAAACTGACAGTTGTGCGAAAGATGTATACGCGCTAAGCACTAGTGTTAAAACTTAAAACCTTAAAATGGAGAAGAAAAAATATTATAGATAATGTCAAATAACATAACAATACTATGTTATCAATGTAAATATGTATTTAGTCATATTTTTTATATTTATTTTAGACAATTAATATGTTAAAACAAAATAAAATTATCAAAATAATAAATATCACTTAAAATTATTAATATATTTTATAACATGTAATATACTTTTAAATATTAATTATTATGTAACTATAATATTTACATGACTACTATTATATATTAAAAACTATTTAACTACTAACTTAAAATATAAACTTAAGTTTTACATACTTTTGAATTATTTATTATTGAACCCGCAATAAAAATATTAATTATAATTATTCTTTAATATGATATTAAAATATGTTTATGATAATTTAGAATATATATATACATATAGGACTATATATATATATACACAGCTGTGTATTATACAGTAGGGCTATGGCGACAGATTTTTTGAACTATATCGACGGTAAACTGTCGTTATAGCTCAGAATAGTTATGACGACTAGACCTGATAATATAGTTGCTTAACTGTCGGGTCAACCCATATTAAGTGGAACCAAATGGGTTGATTAACTATTTTTATTTATTTGGGTTGGGTAAAGTTTGGAACTATATTTTTAAAAAGAAATATAGTTCCAACTCAGTTAACCATTTTTTGACCCATATTTTATTCTAAATCTAAATCAAAAGTTCTTTCCACCCATATTTACATATTCAAGAAGTTCAACCACCCAGGCACCCACCCACCCCAACTCAACCCCAACCCCAATCCCAAACCCACCACACCCCACTCCACCTCTACCCCACCCTACCCACTCCTACCCCACCTTACCTGTAAGACCCTAGCTTTTATAAATAAAGATGAATTTTTTTCTATAAATATTATTTTTGAATATTATGGAATAAATTTGATATAATGTTATAGTTGTGGGTAATATTTATAAATTTTCAAAAGTATGCAAGTTGTTATAAAATATTCGTTTGGTGGGGAATATTCTTTTGTCGGGGAATATTAAATGACGAATGACTCAATCATTAGTGGACCCCACAACATTATTGTCGGATTGAGAAAAGCGACAAAAATATTTTTATAAAATAACTACGGAGGTGTTACCGAATTAAAACCGTTGAACTACCCGGTGGTAAAGAAATGCGATGTCTGCGCGGTGGCATTAGTAGTAGTACACACGGTATTGATTATTGATGCTTACGTGAGAAAGTCACTCAATTTATGCTTTCAATTATTACTACGATAATTCTTTGCATCATATCTCTTATATTATTGATTCAATTATTGTCAAAGTATCATCGTATAATATGTTATAGTATTAAATCAATAATTGAGGCGACAAGTTATAAATGATTAATAATTATTGAAAGATTAAATATGTGTTATGATTTATGGTAAGTTTGATTATTTTATGGGGGGCTCGTATATGTCATCATCTAAGAGTCTCTTCATGATAGTAATTACCCTTGTGAATAGTATTTACCTTCGTCGATAGTATTTACCTTCGTCGATAGTAATTACCCTTGTGAATAGTATTTACCTTAAATCGATAGTAATTACCCTTGTGAATAGTATTTACCTTCGTCGATAGTAATTACCCTTGTGAATAGTATTTACCTTCATCGATAGTATTTACCTTCGTTAATAGTAATTACCTTTACAGACGTCGAACCACTTGTCGTTTCACATTACTGAGCGCCGAACCACTTGTCGTTTTCACATTACACTGAGCGTCGAAAACCATTCGTCAAGCCACTGCCTTTTCACACTATGGTCTTAAGCTAGAAATCTTCTATAAATAGAGGCCTAGGGCTTCATTATTTTCACTTAATTCATTCAAGCTATAGAGAGAGAAAGTATAGAGAGAATAAGAGAGAAAGAAGAAGAGTATTTTGTTCTTACACCTTCTTTGCGATATTCAATCTCCTACCAAATGTAAGGGGTGT
The DNA here is from genome assembly GCA_020205615.1 of Panax quinquefolius. Taxonomy (NCBI): domain Eukaryota; kingdom Viridiplantae; phylum Streptophyta; class Magnoliopsida; order Apiales; family Araliaceae; genus Panax; species Panax quinquefolius. Next base: position 130,212,814 of record CM035161.1, read on the forward strand.
TATTCTTTCTTATTAATGAAGAGAAGCTGTTGTTATTCCATTGCTTATTATTACATTGGAATAACTTTTGTATAAGTGGTTTACCCTATACTTGGTGACATTCTTCTATTATTACATTGGAACATCCTATACATGTGTGTTTTACACCAGGACTGGTTAATCTTTTTATTATTATACGTTGGAACATCCACATGTGTGTGTTTTACACGGGACTGGTTAAAATCTTTATTATTACATTGGAACATCACATGCTCGTGTGTTTTACAGGACTGGTTAAAATCTTTATTATTCATTTGAATATCTTATCATGTGTTTTACACCGGATGCGGTTCCATCTTTTATTATTCATTGGAACATCCATCTTGTGTGAATTTCACACGACTCGGTTAGTTATTTATTATTACATTGGAATAACTTTTATGCTGTCATGATCTATCGCGTGCATGGTGATTTCTTTTGTTATTCCATTCTTTATTATACCCGGTTGGTTAAAACTTTGACTTTATACTCCATGAAATTAGTGGAACATCCTTGATATTTGCGTTTCATCCAAAGATCTTTTCATAAAAATATTCTTACGATCATTCTTGAATTTTACACTACAAAAGCGATGATCATATTGATAATTTGGGCGTTAATAATTCTGGATAAAATAATTCTTGAACTTGTTTTATTGAATTCTTATATCATTGTCATCATCCTCATGTTTATATTTTTTTAAAGTCATCTCATGGCTGTAGTGCATAGATGGACTTGGTATGATTATGACCGAGAGACTATTAGATTGTAATCATGGTAGTAATGTTACAAATGATGTGGTAAAAATCCTCGGTGGTAGTAGTGTATTGATGGACGTTGTTGGCATGATCATGACCATTAATGAATACACAAATATTCTTGCCCGTAGTGCATGAATAATTGTGGTCGTGATCTTAAAGAATATCCTTGGCAGTAGTAGCGCGGGGTGATTCGATGATGTGGAATATTTATTAAAGTTGAGTCTCAAATTTATACTTGATGATGAAAAACCTTTTAAAACCTAAAAGATAGTAGACTTTATTTTCTACTTGACTCTTTTAATGGATTAGATATTCAGCTGCAGATTAAACCTGGTTGTTCATTGTATTTTATCGGTTTAACATTATTGAAGACTATTGATAATTTATTACGCATTATCTTAGTCATGATATTTCTTCTTGGGCTAGTTGAGCTCACCCTTTCTTTTCTTTATTCTTCTTGAAATGATAATATATTTGGGACGAGTCGGGGAAACGCAGTGATGGTCACGAAGATAGCATTAGTAGTCCTCACTTTATTACAGTAAAATAGTGTGATAATAAGCTGTAATGAGGACATTTTGTTTGAGTTTGTATAATATCTAGTAGAGGCGATATTTATATTTAAACTCACGATTTTTATGTCGTATATTATACCACAGCAGTTATGTTAATAAGTTGTATTTAAATTACATTACCATGTAAGTGGCGACTCAAGATGGGTGATGTATACCTAATTTTGGGGCGTCACGGTTGGTATCGAGCTTAGGGATGTGATCCTGGCTAAGATGTGAGAATAGTACTAGGGGGGAGGCGGGGAATACCTTCGCTATTAGTATGACCTACCTAAGTTTATGTTTATTTTATTGGTTGGTGGGAAGATAAGGATAATTTGTTACATGTCAATTAACCTTTTGTTTTGTGGCGATGTCTGAAAATGACATCCGAGAATGTTGAGAATAGCAATGATGAGCCTTGAGCGATCGTTGATTCACCACATACCAATAATCAAGATAATGTGCATCGGGGAAGGCGACAATCCTCAATGCAAACAACAACCTTGACCAAATGACAAATGATCAAATGTTCGGAGGCTTTATGCGATTTATGCAACTGAAAGCAATGAGAAGCGACTCATGGCCCAAAACGTGGGTGGAAACACGGAAACTCTCTCGGCGGTCACCGCTAAACAATTTAAGGAGCTGGGGGACCAGGAGTTTAAGGGAAGCAAAACCACTTGGCGGAAGCATGGATAAAGCAGATTACCAAGATATTTGATGTCTTGGGATGCTCAGGAGCAAAAGGTTCCCTTTGCCGCCTTTATGTTGCGGAGGCGGATTCTTGGTGGGAATCCAGAAAGCGTACTCAACCAAATTGTCTTGAAGATATCTTGGGAGAAGTTCGGGGTACATTCAACGACAAATACTTTCACGAAAGTATTCGCCACATGAAGGAGGTGGAGTTTATCAAGTTGGAACAAAACAATATGATAGAGTGTCATGATACGAGGCAAAATTTGCGGAGTTATCACGGTTTCGTCCCACTTGGTGGATAATGAAGAGAATGGCGCGAATGTTTTTAAGAGGTTTGAAGCGGGAGATACGTCGACATCTTATTTCTCATAAAGCGTGTTTGTATTAGGATGTTGTAAATAGGGCTCGATTAGTGGAAGCGATAATGAGTCAACCTTAACTAAAAAGAAGCGGTAAGCAAAATTATAATACCAAATGAGAATAGTCATCGAGAGGTGACAACAAGCGTGGAGGAATCAACGGGCGGAGATATGGTAACCACCGGTGGTAATCGGGGCAAAACAATAAGAATGGACATTTCAAGAAAAGGAGATTCAACAATGATGGAAAGGCGTCAAGACCAAAGCACCCATTATTAAGGAAGGAGAAAGACCACCTATCGTATGCTTCAAATGCGGAGGAGAGGACACATCGATCCAAGCTGCGTCATGCCAGTCAAAGCGTGTTATAATTGTGGAAGAGAAGGTCACTTAGCTCGATTTTTTGTCGCCATCAAGACAACAAATTGACTAGGATGGAGGCACCAAAGGCCATCCGAGAAAATTCAAAACCCAGGTAGTCTGAGGAGAGCATTTGTTGTGACCTCCCAAAAAGCAAGGAATCCGAATGAGGTCATCACGGGTAAGCTTATCATAAACTCTAATGAAGTCTATACTTTATTTGATCTGGGTTCTACCCATTCTTTTATTTCTCTACTTGCGCTCATCGATTAAATTTGACTCGGAGAAATTAGACTTTGACTTATCTGTGGAAACTCCGTTGGGAGAAACCTTCATTACATCCTTTGTTTATAAGTCTTGTTTGGTTCAAATCGGTACCCTCACATTACACCGTCGATCTTATTTCATTAAAAATACTTGCATTTGGCGTGATTCTAGAGGATTGATTGGTTAACTACTTATCATGCAAAAATTGATTGTTTTCGTAAGGTTGTTAGCTTTCATATTCCTAATCAACCTATTATGCGAATTCAAACGACCAAACCATTAAAATCAATCACGGTCATCTCAAGCCATAAAGCTATTCGTTTATTGAAAAGCGGATGTCAAGCTTTCTTAGCTCATGTCATGATTTAAATAAAAATACGTCGAGTTTTAAGCGATATTTCTATTGTTAATAAATTTCTGACGTATTCCAGAAGAACTTCTGGCCTACCCCGGGCGTGAAATTGAATTTTGTATCGACCTTGAACCCCAGACAAAACCTATTTCCAAAGCCCCATATCGAATGGCTCTATTGAACTTGAGGAGTTAAAGACCCAGCTGCGAGGAATTGTTAGACATTGGCTTTATTCGTCTAGTACTTCTCCTTGGGGTGCTCATTACTATTCGTGAAGAAGAAAGATGGGAGTATCGACTTTGTATTGATTATCGGGAGTTGAATCACGTCACCATCAAAAATAGGTATCCATTGCCACGTATTGATGACTGTTTGACCCGATTGCAAGGAGCCAAATTCTTTTCAAAGATTGATCTTCGTTAGGATATCACCAATTGATTGAAGATTAGAACCGTGACATTCCAAAGGCGGCTTTGAGAACTCGATGCGGGCATTATGAATTCCTAGTCATGTCCTTTGGATTGACTAATGCTCCTCTTTGCCTTCATGGATATGATGAGCAAAGTATTCAAGGAATATTTAGATCACTTTGTGGTCGTCTTTATTGATGACATCCTTATTTATTCCAAAAGCCGTGAAGATCATGAGCAACACTTGAGGTCGACACTCCAAAAGCTTCGTGAATATAAGCTTTATGCCAAGTTGAAGAAATGCGAGTTACGGCTTGAAGAAGTAGCATTCCTTGGGCACGTGGTATCAAGTCATGGAATATCATTGACCAATGAAAGATTGAAGCTATTCAAAGTAGGAACAACCTAAATCGATGGCCAAAGAAACGTAGCTTTCTCGGTTTAATTTGGTTATTATCGGAGATTCGTGGAAGGATTTTCTCGAATCGCTATTCCATCGACTTCGGTGACTCGGAAAGATACAAAGTTCGGTTGGGCGAAGAATGTGAGAAGAGTTTTCAAGAACTCGAGAGGAGACTTATTTCAAAGACTGTTACGACAATACCATCGGCTCGGAGGATTTGTCATCTCTGATGATGCTTGAAGCAAAGGGTTGGGATGTGTTCTTATGCAACATGGAAAAGTTATAGCCTATGCCTCGCGACAACTCAAAGAATATGAGAGGAATTATCCTACTCATGATCTAGAGTTAGCGGTTATTATCTTTGCACTTAAAATGTGGAGGCATTACTTGTATGGGGAGAAAGTGGAGATCTTTACGGATCATAAAAGCCTCAAATATTTCTTCACTCAAAAGGAACTCAACATGCGACAACGACGTTGGCTTGAAGCTCATTGAAAGATTATGATCATACCATCAATACCATCACGAAAAGCAAAGCGTGGTAGGCGGCGCATTGAGTAGGAAATCATATGCAAGTACAAGTGCGATATTGTCAACGTATGAGGCCCATTTTGTGTGACTTGCAAAGGATGGAGATAGAATTAAAGACTCGAGGGACGCATGTGATGATGGCGAGTATCTGAGTAGAACCGACTTTAATTGATAAAGTTAAAGTCGCTTGCTCGAGCTACTGGACACGGAGGTGATGCGTATGAGGAAGAAAGTGTAAGAAGGTGCTATCTTAGGAAGCAAGAATCGATGAAGAAGGAATACTTGAGTCAACTCCGGACTTTGTGTTCCTAACGACCACGATTTAAAGTATAATATCATGATGGGGCGCCTGAACACACCATTTGCAATCCATCTGGGAGTACCAAAATGTATCATGATATTCGTCATACATTTTGGTGGAGCAATATGAAGAGAGAGATATTTGTTTATCTCAAGGTGTCTAACTTGTCAACGAGTTAAAGCGGAGCATCAAGTACCAAAAGGTCCATTGCAACCACTTGAAATTCCGGAATGGAAGTGGGAGCACATTACCATGGATTTCGTTCACGGTCTTCCTAAGGTTTCTCAAGGCATTGATGCGATTTGGGTCATTGTTGATAGATTGACCAAGTCCGCTCATTTCTTCTACCAAATCGAGAAACTTATACACTTGAGCGTCTTGCTTTCGTATGTATATAAGCGAGATTGTAAGCGCATGGTATCTGCGGTATCCATAGTTTCGATCGAGACCCAAGATTCACTTCACGATTTTGGGTTAGTTTGCAAAAAGCTATGGGCGCAGACTTACGATTTAGCTCGGCATATCATCCTCGAGACGAGACGGACGATCGGAGAGGACTATTCAAACTCTTGAAGATCTATTAAGACTCTGTGTCCTTGATTTCAAGGGAGTTGGGACAAGTTCTTACCATTAGTGGAGTTTTCCTACAACAGTGAGTTATCAAGCAAGTATTGGCATGGCTCCATTCGAAGCATTGTATGGAAGAAAGTGTCGTTCTCCGATTATCTTTGGGATGAGGTGGGTGAAGCAAGCGTTGTTGGGAATAGGAGTTGAATGCGTATGACTACGGAAAAGATTCAAATGATCCAAACAACGTATAAAAACCTCACAAAATCGACAAAAGAGTTATCTTTGATCTTCATCGAAAGGGCGTGGAATTCGATATAGGAGATCATGTGTTGTTGTTAAGAGTTGCTCCATGGAAAGGAGTTACAAGATTTGGAAGGAGAGGAAAACTTAATCCTCGATTCATCGGTCCATTTTAATCCTCGATCGAGTAGGGCGTGGCCTATAGACTCGGCTTTCTGTGAAATATGTCTCGTGTTCATAACGTTTTCACATATCTATATTACGTAAATATGTGAAAGACCGAACCATATTATTGAGTTAGAAGCGGACGAAATAGCGGAAGATTTGACATATGAAGAGGTTCTGTTCAAATTTTGGATAAGAAAGAACATATTCTACGCTCCAAGGTTATACCTCAAGTCAAAGTTTTATGGAGGAACCACGATGTTGAGGAAATGACTTGGGAGTTAGAATCTGAAATGAAATCAAGGTATCCTTACCTCTTCGACATACCAGGTACGTACCCTAATTTCGAGGGCGAAATTTCATAAGAAGGGGAGGTTGTAAGACCCCAGCTTTTATAAATAAAGATGAATTTTTTCTATAAATATTATTTTTGAATATTATGGAATAAATTTGATATAATGTTATAGTTGTGGGTAATATTTATAAATTTTGCAAAGTATGCAAGTTGTTATAAAATATTCGTTTGGTCGGGGAATATTCTTTTTGTGGGGAATATTAAATACGACGGCTCAATCATTAGTGGACCCCACAACATTATTGTCGGATTGAGAAAGCGACAAAAATATTTTTATAAAAATAACGGTAGGAATTGTTACAGAATTAAAGCTGTTGAACTACCCGGTGGTAAAAAATGCGATGTCTGGCGTGGTTGCGTAGTAGCACGGTATTGATTATTGATGCTTACGTGAGAAGTCACTCAATTTATGCTCGATTATTGCTACGATAATTCACGCATCATATCTCTTATATTATTGATTGATTATTGTCGCGATTATCATACGTATAATATGTTTATAGTATTAAATCAATAATTGAGGCGACAAGTTATAAATGATTAATAATTATTGAAAGATTAAATATGTTGTTATGATTTATGGTAAGTTTGATTATTTTATGGGGGCTCGTATGTCATCATCTAAGAGTCTCTTCATGATAGTAATTACCTTGAATGAATAGTATTTACCTTTCGTCGATAGTATTTACCCTTCGTCGATAGTAATTACCCTTGTGAATAGTATTTACCTTCGTCGATAGTAATTACCCTTGTGAATAGTATTTACCTTCGTCGATAGTAATTACCCTTGTGAATAGTATTTACCTTAAATCGATAGTATTTACCTTCGTTAATAGTAATTACCTTTACAGACGTCGAACCACTTGTCGTTTCACATTACAGGCGAGCGTCGAACCACTTGTCGTTTCACACATTACGAGCGTCCAAGCCGTTCGAGCCACTTGCCTTTTTTTCACGGCGGTCTTAAGCTAGAAATCTTCTATAAATAGAGGCCTAGGGCTTCATTATTTTTCACGAATTCATTCAAGCTATAGAGAGAGAAAGTATAGAGAGAATAAGAGAAAGAAGAAGAGTATTTTATTCTTCTACTGCTTTGCGATATTCAATCTCCTACCAAATGTAAGGGGTGTTATTCTTTCTTATTAATGAAGAGAAGCATTGTTATTCCATTGCTTATTATTACATTGGAATAACTTTGTATAAGTGGTTTACCCTATACTTGGTGACATTCTTCTATTATTACATTGGAACATCACATGCATGTGTTTTACAGGACTGGTTAAAATCTTTATTATTATTACATTGGAACATCACATGCGTGTGTTTTACAGGACTGGTTAAAATCTTTATTATTACTGTTGGAACATCACATGCATGTGTGTGTTTTACTGGGACTGGTTAAAATCTTTATTATTACGTTGGAATATCCTATCATGTGTTTTACAGGATGCTGGTTCCATCTTTATTATTACGTTGGAACATCTGCCGGTGTGAATTTCACGACTGGTTCCGTTATTTATTATTACATTGGAATAACACATGCATATGCGATCTATCGCATGCATGGTGATTTCTTTTGTTATTCCATTCTTTATTATACCCGGTTGGTTAAAACTTTGACTTCTATACTCCATGAAATTAGTGGAATATCCTTGATATTTGCGTTTCATCGGTATCTTTTCATAAAAATATTCTTACGATCATTCTTGAATTTTTTACACTACAAAAAGCGATATCGTATTGATAATTTGGGCGTTAATAATTCTGGATAAAATAATTCTTGAACTTGTTTTATTGAATTCTTATATCATTGTCATCATCCTCATGTTTATATTTTTTTAAAGTCATACATGGCTGTAGTGCATAGATGGACTTGGTATGATTATGACGAGAGACTATTGATTGTAATCATGGTAGTAATGTTACAAATGATGTGGTAAAAATCCTCGATTGGTAGTAGTGCATTGATGATGCGATTGTTGGCATGATCATGACCATTAATGAATACACAAATATTCTTGGCGTAGTGCATGAATAATTGTGGTCGTGATCTTAAAGAATATCCTTGGTAGTAGTGCTGGGGTGATTCGATGATGTGGAATATTTATTAAAGTGAGTCTAAATTTATAATGATGATGAAAAACCTTTTAAAACCTAAAAGATAGTAGACTTTATTTTCTACTTGACTCTTTTAATGGATTGCATATTCATTTATGATTAAATTTGGTTGTCTATTGTATTTTATCGGTTTAACATTATTGAAGACTATTGATAATTTATTACGCATTATCTTAGTCGTAATATTTCTTCTTGGGCTAGTTGAGCTCACCCTTTCTTTCTTTGTTCTCTTGAGGAAATGATAATATAATTTGGGACGAGTCGGGGAAGCAGTGATGGTCTGAAGATAGCATTAGTAGTCCACTATTACAGCAAAATAGTGTGATAATAATTGTAATGAGGACATTTTGTTTGAGATATTCATTGTTGTGGGGAATATTCGTTTGGTCGTGGAATATTAAATCTTTGTCGGATAATATTTAATACTGACGGAGTATGTGGTGTGAAATACGACGACACCCATATATATAGTAAATTAAATATAAATTGTCTCTATATGAAATACGACAATATATCTTAATGAGTTTAATATAATATTGTCTTACAGACAATATCCCATAAATAAATCCCCATCATAATTATTGATTCATTATTTTACAAAATGGTGAGGACTACTAAACAACTCTCTCTAGAACCTTCGTTTCCATACCCAGAGCTAGTACTCATTACATTCTCGCCTCACGAGAAGAAAAATGGAACAACAAGGAAAAGGGTGAGCTCAACTAGCCCGATAAAGAATATTATGACTAAGATAATATACAACAAATTATCGTTAGTCTTGACGAGGAAAAATCGATAGAATCTGATAGGCAATGACAAGTTTCGGATCAATATTACATGGTGAAATAATAATTCATAGAAGAGTTACGTAGAGAATGAAATCTACTATAATCTATGAATTTAACGGTCCATCATCAATATTTTATCCTGTAACATCAATCGATATACATACGGAATCAAATATTCATCTTTGCCTTCTGGCCGAAGATATTCATCGATTAGTCGTATTCATTTAAACACTGTTCATCTTTGCACTTCTGAGGCCAAAGATATTAATCAATCGGTCGTATTCATCTCAACACTGTTCATCTTTGCACTACTGGGCCAAAGATATTTCATGTTCATCTCAACACTGTTCATCTTTTGCTACTGGGCCAAAGATATTCTTGAAATCATTCATCTTTGCCTTCTGGGCCGAAGATATTCAATAATATCATCATTTAAGGCGAGGATGATGAAAATATTTTTAAAAAGCGAATCGGTGAAACAAAATGATGAGGATTAAGGATTAAGGATTAGTACTTGGTTTTATCACGCCCAAAAATACCTCAAAAATAATCGTAGTGGTGTAAAATTGAGAATGATCAAAACATGGATCTGATCGAGTTAGTATCGAATAGATATTTTAGACGAAAAGAAGAAATTTTATTTTTCGATTGAATAGTATGCAGTATCGTGAATAGTCTTGGTATCGTGAATAGTCGTATCGTGAATAGTAACTCAAACACCAAAAGATAGAAATTCCACAAAAAACATCTTCACGACTTCATGAATAATAGTTCGTGAATAGTAATTCGTGAATAGTAACTCGTGAATAGTAACTTCGTGAATAGTAACTTCGTGAATAGTAACTCATGAATGAATGTAACCCATGAATAGTAACCCAGAGCATGAAAAAGTTCAAATTTGATAAAAACTTGGATCGACATTTGATTATAATGATATTGAAGAAATAATATCATTCTGAAAAAAATAATATCCACTTACCTCGAAGATCGGTACTTGCCATTTGAAACAGGATATAGGCTATGACTTGGACTTTGCCGTATAGCAATACTCAAAGTATACTCAAAATACTCACAAGAATCGCTCGATATATAGAGAGAAAACTTGATTTACGGTGTGATTTTCAATTCTAACTAAGCACCTATTTATAGGAAATTGCTTAGAACACAAAGCGAGAAAATTTAATATAATATAATATAATTTTCCAAATTCATCTACGCCCACTAACAATCTGAATTCAGCCTCCTAACCACATGTTGCCACCTTCAAAAAAAATGAAAAAACGTTTTTTGTAATTAAATATTTTAAACTTCAAAAATCAATTATTTGAACTTGAACTTCAATAATTCATAATAAATAGCCCTTTCATCAGAAAATTCGAATCTCATGAGTTTTTATAGGAAATTCAATTCTCTACAACTTTGCGGAAGAAAGTTTTCCAAATTCCAAATAGAAATTGGCCGAAATCCACAAGCAGGCGATTTTACATTTATAATCAAATTTCGATTCGATAAATGGGGTCCATGAGCATGTTTAACATGTTTTAAACATTTATTGCAACAAAAAATACTCTTCCTCCTCGTATACTCATATATCCCACATTCGTTGTAAAAATATCATAGTTAATATATTATTAAAATAATATATTTAAATGAATTATTTTATCGAGAAAAAGATAAAATATTAATTTTCAACAATTGTCATTTTAAAAATTTTCTCCATCTATATCACATAAAATCAATATTTTCCTCATCATATAAATCAATAATTAATTATTCACAAATAATATTACTGAGAATCCTGATATTGATGACGAGGCGGTTCAGGAAGAGGGGCTTTCGATAAAATTTCTTTCTTCTTGGTGGCATGATTAGGTGACCAAACCTCTCTTAAGCGAGAACTTTCTAGACATTGCCAATAATGTTATCTAATAATATTATTGGATAATATGAATTATTGCCGATAATGAAAATCTTGTGTAATGTGATTATTGAAACAATGATGATATAAAATATCAATATGACAATTATTAACTTTCGATAAAATCTTGAGCGATAATTCTTTGTAACCATTATTGAGTAGTGCCTTCTTACGTAAGAATCAATAATTGGTGCAATCTGGTGTCTTCTTGTTCGACAAGCAGCGTATTAGTGTGTTTTAACCACCGGTATTATTCAGCGATGATACTTGTAACAATTCTTCAGAGTTATTTAAAAACAACTTATATTTGTCGTTTTCTTCATCGATCGCTTTAGTTATGGGGCCCACACATTTGCTGGCAAGTAAATACGAATATTCCAAGCGATCTGAATATTCCACGACAAACGAATATTCTCAAGCGATAATGAATATTTTATAACCACTTGCTTATTTTGAAATATTTGCATATTTAACCATAACTATCACATTAATCAAATCAACCCTTACTATTTCAAAATAATAAATAAAGGAAATTCCTTTTTATTTAAAAAATTTGGGGTCTTCTGACCTCCCTCCTTATGAAATTTCGTCCTCGAAATTGGCGTCACGTACACAGTGTTTGAAAAGGTGAGGATACCTCGCTTTCATTTAGTTTCAATTCCGGTCATTTCCTCTATAGCATGATTCCTCCACAAAACTTTAACTTGTGGTATAACCTTTCTTGGCGTAGGACATGCTCCTTCTATCAAAATCTTGGCGGTACCTCCTCATACGTTAAGTCTTGGCTATCTAAATCAGGTTCTAACTTCGATAGCGTGGTTCGGGTCTTTCACATATTCTGAAATCTGAGATATATGAAACACATTATGAACACGAGACATACTCGGAGAATGCTTGAAGTCTATAGGCTACATTTTCTACTCGGTCGAGAATTTGAAATGGACCCGATAAATCGTGGATTGAGCTTTCCTCTCTTCCCAAATCTTGTAACTCCCTTCCGTGGAGCGACTTCATGACAATCGCATGATCCCTACATTAAATTCCCGTCCTTTCGATGAAGAAGATCGCATAACTCTTTTGTCGATCTTGTCTTGGTTTGTATCGTTGTCGAATCATTTGGATCTTTTCGGTGAGTAAATACGTCTAACTTTCGGGTCCCAACAATGTTGCTTCACCACCTCATCCCAACATATTGGAGAAGCGACATTTTCGTCCATATAATGCTTGAATGGAACCATACTATATTTGTTTAATAACTATTGTTGTATGAGAATTCCACTGATGGCAAATACTTATCGACTTCCTTTGAAATCTAGGACCACGAGTTTTAATATATCTTGAGAGTTTGAGTAGTCCTTTACGATTGCCCATCCAGGTTTGAGGATGGTATGCCAAGCCAGATAAATAAATTCGTGCCCGTAGCTTTTACAAACTAACCCAAAATCATGAAGTGAATCTTGGGTCACGATCTAAAACTATGGATCTTGGCATGCCATACGATCTCTGATCTCATTTACGTACATCTAGAGAAAGGCGTTCGAGGAATAAGTCTCGTATCGGTAAGAAATAAGCGAGACTTGGTTAATCTATCAACAATAACCCAAATAGCATTGATGCCTTGAGAAGCCGTAGGAAGACGTGCTTGAAATCCATAGTAATGTGTTCCCACTTCCATTCAGGAATCTCAAGTGGTTGCAGCGGACCCTTAGGTACAAGATGCTCGCCTTTACGTTAGCAAGTTAAACACATCGAGATAAACTTTGCAATCTCTCTCTTCATATTGTTCCACCAAAATGTATGTTGAAGATCACGATACATTTTAGTACTTCGAGGATGGATTGCAAATGGCGTATTGTGTGCCTCCATCGTAATCTTGTACTTCAAATCAGTCGTTAGGAACACTGAAGTCTAGAGTGGACTCGAAGTATTCCTTCTTCATCGATTCTCGCTTAGGAATAGCTCCTTCTTGTACTTTTTCTTCTTCATACGCATCGACTCAAGATTCGGTGGCTTGAGCGACCTTAACTTTTTCTATTAAAGTTGGCTCTGTCGTATACTTGACATCATCCTTTTCGTTCCGCATATGATCTTCTACTCGTCGCGTCGGCTACCACGTTCGCTTTTCGAGGATGGCATGGTCGAACATGTCTTTGAAATGAGTCTCCTCTTGAGTTCTTGAAGCTCTTCCACATTCCTTGCTCCATTGAATTTTGTATCTCTCTGAGTCAAATTGCGTTAATGGAATAGCGATTGAGAATATCCTTGACGAATCTCGATAATAACCAACTAAGCCTGAAAGCTACGTATTTCGATTCTTGACTTAGGTTGCTCTCATTGTGACTTCATATCCCGATCTTGGATATGCGTCACAATGACACCTATCGATTTCTATCGCGCGAATATGGCGTCCCCTACGGAGAGTGCGGCAGGTGAATTCCACAAAGGAAGTCACAAGATAAAGGCTCGGTACCAAATTCTATAGTTGAATTTTAACTCACGAAGTTGATAGGAGCCATTCGATATGAGATTTTAGAAATGAGTTTTGTCTAGGGTTGAAAGTCGATACAAAATTTAATATCGGGCTTTGGGAGTAAGCGAGAAATTCTTGAAATCGTCGGGAAAAATCAATAACAACGGGAATATTATTCAAATCGGCGTGTCTTTATTCAAATCCATAACATGGACTAAGAAAACTTGACATCGTAATAAGCGAATGACTTCATGGCTTGATATGAAAATGTTTGACTCTGATGGTTTGATTGCTTGAATTGAATAACGAGTTGCTTAGGAATATGAAAACTATGACCTTACAAAAGCAATCAATTTGGCGTGATGAGTAGTTAACCTTAAAATCACATCAAAAGCAAATATCTCTATAGAAATAAGGTTAACGGTAATGTGATAGTGCTGACTTGAATCAAGCAAGATTTTTAAACAACGGATGTAATGAAAGTTTCTCTAATGGAGTCTCCACGAGATAGGTCAAAAGTTTAATTTCTCGTAGTCGAGTTTAAGCGTTGAGCATGAGTAAGAGAGATAAAAGAATGGGTAGAACCAATATCTAGTAAGGTATATACTTGTGAGAATTTATAATTAACTAAACGTGCTAACCGTTCGGGTTCCTCGCATTTTTGACGAGTCACGACAAAGCGCTCTTCGAGAATCGTTGACTTTGACTTTTACGGGACATCTTTTGAGTCACCATTCCCATTTGAACTGGTTTTCGATATCGTCTGATCTCGGCGATATGTCCTTCTTTTCCACAATTATAGCATACCTTAAAGCTGTTGTGGGCGGTTTGGTGATATGTCCCTCTTTTCGCATTTGTAGCATATAATGGGTGGTCGTTCTCCTCCATAAAACTAGTTCTCTTTTTTGGCGTCTTAGCATAGTCGTTGTTGAATCTCCTCTTTTAAAATCTCCTCCAGGCTTCGCTTCTTTATTTTCATGGCCACGATTACCACGGAGTGGTTCTGCCTTTGTCGTATTCTTCTTTTCCATTTGGTTATCGTTATTACGATTATTTGCTATCTTTGGTATGATCTGGTTATGGTCCCTCGGTTGAGCGTACTCGTTATCTCGCTCTAACAATTGAGCCACTATTGACAACATCTGAATAGAGAAAATTTATGAGAAATGAGATCTTGGCGTATGTCGGGTTTCAAACCTCTCGAAACATCGCGTCATCGTTCCTCATTCTCCACCGAATGAGGTCTGAACACTGGATAACTCATGAACTTCGCCTCGTCTTTGGGACACCGTCGTATTTATTACTGCTCTAGTCTAATAAACTCCACTTCCGCCCGTATAGCGAATACTTTCGGGGAAGTACTTGTCATTGAAGCTATTCTGAAAGCGTCTCCGTGACATCTTGAGTGCAATTTGGATGGAGTGCGCTTCCTGATTCCACCGATGTCTGCCTCGCATGCACGGAACATAAAGGTGGCGAATGGAACTTTCTGTTCCTCCGTGCATCCCGAGACATCGAATATCTTGGTAATTTGTTTGATTACGTCTCGCCTTAATCGGATCGGCTTTCCCCGAGTGCGGTGGTCTGACTCTTTGAGCTGCTTGCATTTGTGACCACGGTAATTGCTATCATTTCCTCTGTATTTTGAACACGAGTCTCCTAAATGCGATTTTGCATGAGCGCAAAAAGTTTCTAAACATCCCTCGTTCATCATACGCTTTCGGTGGTGTTGTTCACGGGAGGAACATTGCCCGACTGTTTGCGTTCTCCTCGTTGGTGAGTACGAGGCATCTCCACGGTCTCATTTACTCCTTTGTTAATATTCTCGATTCGACATTCTCAAATCTTGTCATAAAATAAGGGTTAATTAAAGAAATCGATATATCACATAATATCATATATCTTGACCGACTAACAAATAAGCTTAGGTAGGACACCTTTAGCGAAGGATTTTTCGTCTCTCCCTCTAGTTCTATTCCCGATCTCATGGGAGATCATATATCCTAGCTACGATACCCAGTGTGGCGCCCCCAAAATAGGTATACCTGACACCCATTACGAGTGCGCCGAATACATGATGCAAAAGCAAACTACTGACTTGATAATACAAATGTGGTGTGAAATACGACAATATATCTTAATGAGTTTAAATATAATATTGTCTTACAGACAATATCCATACTCAAATAAATCCCCATCATAATTATTGATTCATTATTTTACAAAATGGTGAGGACTACTAAACAACTCTCTCTAGAACCTTCATTCCATTACCCAGAGCTAGTACTCATTTACATTAGCCGCCTCACGAGAAGAAAAATGGAACAACGAGGAAAAGGGTGAGCTCAACTAGCCCGATAAAGAATATTATGACTAAGATAATATCTGACAAATTATCGTTAGTCTTGACGAGGAAAAATCGATAGAATCTGATAAATGACAAGTTTGAGATCAATATTACATGGTGAAATAATAATTCATAGAAGAGTTACGTAGAGAATGAAATCTCTACTATAATCTATGAATTTAGAGTCCATCATCAATATTTTATCCTGTAACATCAATCGATATACATACGGAATCAAATATTCATCTTTTACTTTCTGGGCGAAGATATTCATCGATTAGTCGTATTCATTTTAACACTTTTGTTCATCTTTGCACTCTGAGGCCGAAGATATTAATCAATCGGTCGTATTAAATGTTCACTGTTTCAATCTTTTACACTGTTACTGAGGCCAAAGATATTCTTGAAATCATTCATCTTTTTACTCTGGGCCAAAGATATTCAATAATATCATCATTTAAGGCGAGGATGATGAAAAAAATTTTTTAAAAAGCGAATCGGTGAAACAAAATGATGAGGATTAAGGATTAAGGATTAGTACTTGGTTTTATCCACGCCCAAAAATACCTCAAAAATAATCGTAGTGGTGTAAAATTGAGAATGATCAAAACATGGATCTGATCGAGTTAGTATCGAATAGATATTTTAGACGAAAAGAAGAAATTTTATTTTTCGATTGAATAGTCTGCAGTATCGTGAATAGTCTTAGTATCGTGAATAGTCTCTGAAGTATATCGTGAATAGTAACTCAGACACAAAAGATAGAAATTCCACAAAAACATCTTCACGCTTCATGAATAGTACTCGTGAATAGTAACTCGTGAATAGTAATAGTAACTTCGTGAATAGTAACTTCGTGAATAGTAACTTCGTGAATAGTAACTCGTGAATAGTAACTCATGAATAGTAACCCATGAATAGTAACCATGAGCATGAAAAAGTTTCAAATTTGATAAAAACTTGGATCGACATTTTGATTATAATGATATTGAAGAAATAATATCATTCTGAAAAAATAATATCCACTTACCTCGAAGATCGGTCTTACTAATTTGAAACAGGATATAGGCTATGACTTGGACTTTGCATAGTATAGCAATACTCAAAGTATACTCAAAATACTCACAAGAATCGCTCGATAATATAGAGAGAAAAACTTGGTTTACGGTGTGATTTTCAATTCTAACCTAAGCACCTATTTATAGGAAATTGCTTAGAACACCAAAGCAGAAAATTTAATATAATAATATATATAATTACAAATTTCTCTACATACATCTAGAATCTGATTTCAGCCATCTAACCACATGTTAAATAGAAAAAAAATGAAAAAAACGTTTTTCTAATTAAAAATATTTTAAACTTCAAAAATCAATTATTTGAACTTGAACTTCAATAATTCATAATAAATAGCCCTTTCATCAGAAAATTCGAATCTCGCTTGAGTTTTTATAGGAAATTCAATTCTCTACAACTTTGCAGAAGAAAGTTTTCCAAATTCCAATAGAAATTGGTAGAAATCCACAAGCAGGCGATTTTCACATTTATAATCAAATTTCGGTCGATAAATGGGGTCCGCAGACATGTTTAACATGTTTTAAACATTTATTGCAACAAAAATACTCTTCCTCCTCGTATACTCATATATCCCACATTCGTTGTAAAAATATCACAGATTAATATATTATTAAAATAATATATTTAAATGAATTATTTTATCGAGAAAAAGATAAAATATTAATTTTCAACAATTGTCATTTTAAAATTTTCTCCATCTATATCCACATAAAATCAATATTTTCCTCATCATATAAATCAATAATTAATTATTCACAAATAATATTACGAGAATCTGATATTGTGACGAGGCGGTTCAGGAAAGGGGCTTTCGATAAAATTTCTTCTTCTTGGTAGCTTGATTAGGTGACCAAACCTCTCCTTAGAAGCAGAACTTTCTAGACATTGCCAATAATGTTATCTAATAATATTATTAGGATAATATGAATTATTGCCGATAATGAAAGATCTTGTGTAATGTGATTATTGAAACAACAATGATATAAAATATCAATGCGACAATTATTAACTCGATAAAATCTTTGAGCGATAATTCTGTAACCATTATTGAGTAGTGCCTTAACTACGTAAGAATCAATAATTGGTGCGATCTGGTGTCTTCTTTTGTTCAACAGCAGCGTATTAGTGTGTTTTAACCCGGGTATTCAGATGATATTATACTTGGTAACAATTCTGTAGTTATTTAAAAACAACTTATATTTGTCGTTTTCTTCATCGATAAACTTTTAGTTATGGGGCCCACACATGCATTTTGTGCGTCGTAAATACGAATATTCAAATGAGTCACGAATATTCCACGACCAACGAATATTCCCAAACGATAATGAATATTTTATAACCACTTGCTTATTTTGAAATATTTGCGTATTTAACCATAGCTATCACATTAATCAAATCAACCCTTACTATTTCAAAATAATAAATAAAGGAAATTCCTTTTTATTTAAAAATATATTTTCATTATCGAAGCAATAATTCATATTATCTGAATAATATTATTAGATAACATTATTGGTAATGTCTAGAAAGTTACATTCAAGGAGAGGTTTGGTCACCTAATTGCTTGCAAAGAAGGAGAAATTTTATCGAAAGCCCCTCTTCTCTGAAAGGCGCCTGAACGCTTTGGTTATCGATATTGTGATTTATAATATTATTTGTGAATAATTAATTATTGATTCATATGATGAGAAAAATATTGATTTTATGTGGATATAGATGGAGAAAAATTTTAATGTGACAATTGTTGAAAATTAAAATTTTATCTTTTTTTGATAAGATAATGTATTATTATATTTTAATAATATAATAATGGTGATATTTTTACAACGAATGTGGGATATATGAGTATACGAGAGGAAGAAGAGTATTTTTGTTGTAATAAATGTTTAAAACATGTTAAACATGTCGGTGGACCCCATTTATCGATTTGAAATTTGATTATAAATTTTATAAAATCGTCCGTTTGTGGATTTCGGTCAATTTCTGTTTGGAATTTAGAAAAACTTTCTTCTGCAAAGTTGTAGAGAATTGAATTTTCTATAAAAACTCGCGAGATTCGAATTTTCTGATAAAAGGGCTATTTATTATGAATTATTGATGTTCTAAAATTCCTGAATAATTGATTTTTGGAAGTTTTAATTATTTTAAATAATAAAAACGTTTTTGATTTGTTTGGTAGACTTATTTGTTGTCAAGCATGGCTGAATTCAGATCATAGATTGTGTGCGTAGGAATTTATATATAATATATTAATATTATATTAAATTTTCTGCTTTGGTGTTCTAAGCAATTTCCTATAAATAGGGTGCTTGGGTTAGAATTGAAAATCACACCAAAAGCGAAGTTTTCTCTCTCTATATTATCGAGTGTATTCTTGTGAGTATTTTGAGTATAATTTGAGTATTGTTATTATCTGGTGCAAGTTCAAGTCATAGCTTTATATCCTGTTTCAATTTGTAAGATCTTGATCTTTCGAGGTAAGGGATATTATTTTTTTTTCAGAATGATATTATTTCTTCAATATCATTATGTTGAAATATTGATCTGAAGTTTTATCAAATTTGGAACTTTTTTGTGTGTGAGATTCTTATTCACGTATCACAACCTTATTCACGATAATATCGACCTTATTCACGAATCTGGCACTATTCATGAAAAATGAAAAATTTTCTTTTCGTTCAAAATATCTATTCCGGATACTAGCTTTGATTGTATCCATGTTTTGATCATTCTTGAATTTTACACCACCGCGATTATTTTTGAGGTATTTTTTGCACGTGAATAAAACAAAGTACGAATCCTTAATCCTTAATCCTTGTCATTTTATTTCTTTGGATTCGTTTTTCTTTAAAAATATTTTTCATCATCTTCAGTCTTAAATGATGATATTATGGAATATCTTTGGGCTGTAGTGCAAAGATGAATGATTTCTGAAGAATATCTTTGGCCTGTAGTGCAAAGATGAACAGGTGTTTAGATGAACATGACCAACTGATGAATATCTTTGGCTGTAGTGCAAAGATGAATATGTGATTCGAGATATATATTGATTGATGTTACGAGGATAAAAGATAGGCGATGAACTTTTAAATTCATACATGGAAGATAGTAGTTTGCATTCTCTACTTAACTCTTCTTAATGAATTATTATTTCAAGCTGCGAATATTGA
Source organism: Panax quinquefolius (assembly GCA_020205615.1). Classification (NCBI taxonomy): domain Eukaryota; kingdom Viridiplantae; phylum Streptophyta; class Magnoliopsida; order Apiales; family Araliaceae; genus Panax; species Panax quinquefolius. Next base: position 130,233,044 of record CM035161.1, read on the forward strand.
TTTAAAATTTGTTGTCTATTGTATTCTATTAGATTTTTCCCTGTTGAAGACTAACGGTAATTTGTTGTATATTATCTTAGTCATAATATTTTTTTCTTGAGCTAGTTGAGCTCACCTTTTCCTTTTTGTTCCATTTTTCTCGGGGAGGCGAGAATATAGCGAGTACTGAGTCTGGGGTATGGAATGAAGGTTCTAGAGAGAGTTGTTTAGTAGTCCTCACCATTTTGTAAAATAATGTATCAATAAATGTGATGAGGATTTATTTGAGTATAGATATTATGTCAGAAGATAATATTTGTATTTAAACTCACGATTTCTTTGTTGTAATAATAAAGTTGTAGTTGTTTACGTACCATGTATTGACAACTCGAGAATGGGTGATGTATACCTATTTTGGGGCGTCACGGTTGGTATCGAGCTTAGGATATGATCTCTGGCGGAGATGGGGAATAGAACTAGAAGGGGAGAGCGAGTAAATCCTTCGCTAAGTGTGTCCTACCTAAGCTTATTTGTTAGTTGGTCGAATATATAGGGATATTATGTGATATATTGATTTCCTTAATTAACCCTTGTTTTATGACGATATTGAGAATGTCGATTGAGAATATTAACAATGGAAATGAGGCCGTGGAGACGCCTTTGTACTCACCAACGAGGAGAAGCGTGCAACAGGTGACAATGTTCCTCCTGTGAACAACACCATTGGAGAGATGATGAGCGAGGGGATGTTTAGAAGTTTTTTGCGATTCATGCAAAATCGCAACGAGGAGACTCGTGTTCAAAATGAGGAGGAAATGATAGCAATTCACGGGTTGTCTGATGCAAGCAGTTCAAAGAGTTGGGACCACCAGAATTTAAGGGAAAGCGGATCCGATCATGGCGGAAACATGGGTCAAGCAAATTACCAAGATATTCGATGTCTTGGGATGCACGGAGGAACAGAAGGTTCCATTCGCCACCTTTATGTTCCGTGGCGAAAGGGATTCACTGGTGGGAGTCTGTGAAGCGTACCCATCCGGCCCGCACTTAGCATGTCTTGGGAGACGTTTCAGAAGCTATTTAATGACAAATACTTTCACGAAAGTGTAAGGTCTATATGAAGGAAGTGGAGTTCATCGATTGGAACAAAACAACATGGCGGTGTCTCGAAGACGAGGCAAAGTTTGCAGAGTTATCCAGTTTGCACCTCATTTGGTGGAGAATGAGGAACGATGACGCGGATGTTTCGAGAGGTTTGAAAACGGCGTCGACAATATCTCATTTCTCATAAATTTTCTCTCTATTCGGATGTTATAATGAGGGCTCAATTGTTAGAAAGCGAGATAACGAGTATATTCAACGAGGACCATAACCGAGGATCGTACGGAGATAGCGGTCAGCAATGAATAATGATAACGGCGGAGAAAGAAAGAGACGGATAAAAATGGTAACCACTGGTGGTAATCATGGCCATGAAAATAGAAGAAGCGAGTCGGGAGGAGATTTTAAAAGAGGAGATTTAACAACGACCATGTGAAGACGCAGCGGTCTTAAGAAGAATCGGGTTCTAAGGGAGGAGAAGCGACCACCGGTCATATGCTACAAATGCAAGAAAAGAGGACATATCGGTCAACCGCCCACAGCAGTTCAAGGTATGCTATAATTATGGAAAGGAAGGACATATCGCTTTCGAGATTATGCAGTGAGCGAAACCTAGTTCAATGGGGACGGTGACTCGAAAAGATCATCCGAAGAAAAGTCAAAGTCAACGATTCCGGAAGAAGCGTTTGTTTGATTTGGTCAAAATGCGAGAAACCCAAACGAGGTGATCACGGGTAAGCTATTTATAAATTCTTGCGAAGTTTATACCTTAATTGATCACCGGTGCTACCCATTCATTTATCTCTCGTGCATGTGCTCAGCGTTTAAACTTGACTCGGAGAAATTAGACTTTGACTACTATCTGTGGAAACTCCGTTAGGAGAAACTTTCATCACATCCTTTCATTTATAAATCTTGTTTGATTCAAGTTGGCACCATCACCTTACCATTGACCTTATCTCTTTAAAGATACTTACTTTTGATGTGATTTTAGGGATTGATTGGTTAACTACTCATCATGCCAAAATTGATTGTTTTCGTAAGGTTGTTAGTTTTCATATTCTAACCAACCTGTTATGCAATTCAACAACTAAACCAATAAAATCAATCACTATCATATCTAATCATAAAGCTATTCGTTTATTGAAAAGCGGATGTCAAGCTTTCTTAGCCCATGTTATGGATTTGAATAAAGACACGTCAAATTTGAATAATATTCTGTTGTTATTGACTTTCCGACGTATTTCTGAAGAACTTCCTGTCTACACCCCGAGCGTGAAGTTGAATTCTTTATTGATCTTGAACACCGTACAAAGCCCATTTCTAAAACCCCATATCGAATGGCTCTATTGAACTTCAGGAGTTAAAAGTCCAACTACAGGAATTGTTGGACATCGGTTTTATTCGTCTAGTACATCTCCTTGGGGTGCTCTGTTTTATTAAAGAAAGAAGAAAGGCGGGAGTATGCGACTTTGTATTGACTATCGGGAATTGAACCATGTCACCATCAAGAATAGGTATCCTCTACCTCGTATTGATGACTTGTTTGACCGATTGCAAGGGCACAATTCTTTTCAAAAATCGATCTTCGATTCCGGATATCATCAAATTTGAAGATTAGAATTGAGGATATTCAAAGGCGCCTTGAGAACTTCGGTATGGGCATTATGAATTCTTAGTCATGTCTTTCGGACTAACTAATGCTCCTGCTGGCTTTCATGGATATGATGAACCAAGTATTCAAGGAATATTTGGATCAATTTGTTGTTGTCTTTATTGATGACATCCTCATATATTCCAAAAGCCGTGAAGATCATGAGCACCATTTGAAATTTGGTACTCAAAGGCTTCGTGAAAACCAACTATATGCCAAATTGAAGAAATGCGAGTTACGGCGAGGAAGTAGCATTTCTTGGGCACGTGGTGTCAAAACATGGAGTATCTGTTGATCCGACGAAGATTGAAGCAATACAAAGTTGGGAGCAACCGAAGTCGGTGACTGAAGTACGTAGTTTTTTGGGCTTAGGTGGTTATTATCGGAGATTCGTGGAAGGGTTTTCTCGAATCGCTACTCCATTAACCCAATTAACTCGGAAGGATACAAAATTCGTTTGGAGTGAAGAATGCGAGAAGAGTTTCCAAGAGCTTAAGAGGAGACTTATTTAAGACTGCTCTAACAATACCATCTGGTTCGGATGGATTTGTTATCTCTGACGATGCTTGATGCAAAGGGTTAGGATGTGTTCTCATGCAGCGTGGGAAAGTCATAGCTTATGCCTCGCGACAACTTAAAGAGTATGAGAGGAATTATCCTACTCATGATCTAGAGTTAGCGGCGATCGTTTCGCGCTTAAAGATATGGAGGCACTATCTATATGGGGAGAAAGTGGAGATATATTGGACCATAAAAGCCTTAAATATTTCTTCACTCAAAAAGAACTCAACATCTGGCAAATGACGTTGGCTCGAGCTATTGAAGACTACGACCACACTATTCAATACCATCCTCGAAAAGCGAACGTGGTAGGTGTAGCGTTGAGTGAGTAGAAGATCATATCTTGAGGAACGAAAGTGCGATGATGTCAAGTACGCGTAGAGCCAACTTTAATAGAAAAAGTTAAGGTTGCTCGAGCCACCAAACCTTGAATGATGCGTATGAAGAAGAAAGTACAAGAAGGAGCTATTTCGAGCGAGAATTGATGAAGAAGGAATACTTGAGTCCACTATAGACTTTGTGTTCCTAACGACTACGATTTGAAGTACAAGATTATGATGGAGGCACCTGATACACCATTTGCAATCCATCACGGAAGTACTAAAATGTATCGTGATCTTGACATACATTTTGGTGGAACAATATGAAGAGAGAGATTGCAAAGTTTATCTCGATGTGTTTAACTTGCCAACGTGTAAAAGCGGAGCATCTAGTACCTAAGGGTCCGTTGCAACCACTTGAGATTCGAAATGGAAGTGGGAACACATTACCATGGATTTTGTTACTGGTCTTCCTACGGTTTCTCAAGGCATCAATGCTATTTGGGTTATTGTTGATAGATTAACCAAGTCGCTCATTTCTTGCCGATCACGGAGACTTATTCCTTGAACGTCTTGCTAGTATGTGACGTGAATGAAATTGTGAGGTTGCATGGCATGCTCTGTATCCATAGTTTCGGATCGTGACCCAAGATTCACTTCAAGATTTTGGGTTAGCTTGCAAAAAGCTATGGTACGGATTTGCGATTTAGTTGACATACCATCCCCAAAGCAGACGGACAATCGAGAGGACTATTCAAACTCTTGAAGATTTATTAAGACTACGTGTGTCCTAGACTTCAAAGGCGAGTTGGGATAAGTATTTACCATTGGTGGAATTCTCCTACAACAACAGATTATCGAGCAAGTATCGGTGTGGCTCCATTCAAGCATTATATGGGACGAAAATGTCGTTTCTCCAATATGTTGGGATGAGGTGGGTGAAGCAACATTGTTGGGACCCGAAAGTTAAATGCGATATGACTCACCGAAAAGATTCAAATGATTCGACAACGATACAAACAAAAGACAAGATCGACAAAAGAGTTATGCGGATCTTCATCGAAAGGACGTGGAATTTAGTGTAGGGGATCATGTATATTGTTGCGAGTTGCTCCATGGAAGGGAGTTACAAGATTTGGGAAAGAGAAAGCTCAATCCACGATTTATTGGTCCATTTCAAATTCTTGACCGAGTAGGAAATGTAGCTATAGACTTGCGTTACCTCAAGTATGTCTCGTGTTCATAATGTGTTTCACATATCTCGTACTTCGTAAATATGTGAAAGACCCGAACCACGTTATAGAATTAGAACCGGACGAAATAATAGAAGACTTAACGTGTGAGGAGGTACTGTGTCAAGATCTTGGATAGGAAGGAGCATGTCCTACGCAAGAAAAGGTCATACCACAAGTTAAAGTTTTGTGGAGGAATCATGCTATAGAGGAAATGACACGGGAATTGGAAGCGAAATGAAAGCGAGGTATCCTCACCTTTTGAAAAACACACAGAATGCGTCACGTCAATTTCGAGGACGAAATTTCATAAGGAGGGAGGTTGTAAGACCCCAACTTATTATTAATGAAATTTAATTTTTCTATTTATTATTTTGAAATAGTAAGGGTTGATGTGATTAATGTGGATAGTTAGGGGTAAAATACATAAATATTTCAAAATAAGCAAGTGGTTATAAAATATTCATTGTTGTCGGGGAATATTCGTTTGGTCGTGGAATATTAAATGCTTGTCGAGGGAATATTAAATGACTGCAAGGTGACCATGTGTGGGCCCCATAACTGAAAGCGATTGGATGAAGAAAGCGACAAATATAAGTTGGTTAAAAATAACGGGCGTAGTTGTTACCATTAATCTTTGTTAAAATACTCAAATTGGTTAAAACGATTAGCTGCGCGGTATTGCACCAATTATTGATTCTTACGTAAGAAAGCACTACTCAATAATGGTTACTGATAATTCTTTATTCGAGTATTTTATTGATTGATAATAATTTGCGTTGATATTTTATATTCTTTGTTGTTTTGATAATTGTCATTACACAATATTTTTCATCATCGAAGCAATAATTCATATTATCTGAATAATATTATTAGATAACATTATTGGCAATGTCTAGAAAGTTACATCTAAGGAGAGGTTTGGTCACCTAATCATTGCGCCAAGAAGGAGAAATTCTTATTGGAAAGCCCCTCTTCCTCAGGAGGCGCTGGTTGTCGATATTGTGATTACGTAATATTATTTGTGAATAATTAATTATTGATTCATATGATGAGAAAATATTGATTTTATGTGGATATAGATGGAGAAAAATTTTAATGTGACAATTGTTGAAAATTGAAATTTTATCTTTTTACGATAAGATAATGTATTATTATATTTTAATAATATAATAATGGTGATATTTTTACAACGAATGTGGGATATATGAGTATACTGAGGAGGAAGAGTATTTTTTGTTGCAATAAATGTTTTAAAACATGTTAAACATGTAAATTGGACCCCATTTATTATTTGAAATTTGATTATAGCTTTATAAAATCGCTTGGTTTGTGGATTTGGGTCAATTTCTGTTTGGAATTTGGAAAAACTTTCTTCTGCAAAGTTGTAGAGAATTGAATTTCCTATAAAAACTCATGAGATTCGAATTTTCTGATAAAAGGCTATTTATTATGAATTATTGATGTTTCAAATTCTTGAATAATTGATTTTTGGAAGTTTTAATTATTTTAAATAATAAAACGTTTTTGATTTGTTTGGTAGACTTATTTTTTGTCAAGCATGGCTGAATTCAGATCATAGATTGTGTGCGTAGGAATTTATATATAATATATTAATATTATATTAAATTTTACCTTTAGTGTTCTAAGCGATTTCTATAAATAGGTGCTTAGGTTAGAATTGAAAATCACAATTTAAGCTCAAGTTTTCTCTCTCTATATTATCGGCGTATTCTTGTGAGTATTTTGAGTATAATTTGAGTATTGCTATTCTAAGGTGCAAGTTCAAGTCATAGCTTTATATATCAGGTGTTTTAAATTTAGAAATCTTGATCTTTCGAGGTAAGGATATTATTTTTTTTCGTAATGATATTATTTCTTCAATATCATTATGTTGAAATATTGATCTGAAGTTTTTATCAAATTTGGAACTTTTGGTGTCTGAGTTACTATTCACGTATCTGACTTTATTCACGATATCGACCTTTATTCACGAATCTGGACTATTCATGAAAAATGAAAAATTTTTCTTTTCGTCCAAAATATCTATTACGGATACTAGCTTTGATTGTATCCATGTTTTGATCATTCTTGAATTTTACACCACTGCGATTATTTTTGAGGTATTTTTGGACGTGAATAAAACAAAGTACAGAATCCTTAATCCTTAATCCTTGTCATTTTGTTTCTTTGGATTCGTTTCTTTAAAATATTTTCATCATCTTGATCTTAAATGATGATATTATGGAATATCTTTGGCTGTAGTAAAAAGATGAATGATTTCTGAAGAATATCTTTGGCTTTGTAGTGTAAAGATGAGCAGTGTTTAGATGAACATGACTAAGTGATGAATATCTTTGGCTCAGTAGTCTAAAAGATGAATATGTGATTCGGATATATATTGATTGATGTTACAGGGGATAAAAGATGAGCGATGAACTTTTAAATTCATACATGGAAGATAGTAGTTTGCATTCTCTACTTAACTCTTCTAATGAATTATTATTTCAGCTGCGATGAATATTGATTTAAAATTTGTTGTCTATTGTATTCTATTAGATTTTTTCCTGTTTAAGACTAACGGTAATTTGTTGTATATTATCTTAGTCATAATATTCTTTCTTGAGCTAGTTGAGCTCACCCTTTTCCTTTTGTTCCATTTTTCTCGGGAGGCGAGAATATAGCGAGTACTGAGTCGGGGTATGGAATGAAGGTTCTAGAGAGAGTTGTTTAGTAGTCCTCACCATTTTGTAAAATAATGTATCAATAAATGTGATGAGGATTTATTTGAGTATAGATATTATCAGAAGATAATATTTGTATTTAAACTCACAGCTTTTCATTGTTGTAATAATAAAGTTGTAGTTGTTTACATACCATGTATTGACAACTCAGAATGGGTGATGTATACCTATTTTGGGGGCGTCACAGTGGGGGTAGGTGGGTAGGGGTGGGTGGGGTATACATAATCGCTTAATATTATTTTTTTGGGGAGGGAGTGTTGGGTGGGTGGGTGGGTGGGGTGGGGTAGGTGGGGGTAGAGGGTGGGTGGTGTATACATAATCGCTTAATATTAATTTTTTTGGGGAGTGAGTGGGGGTGGGGTGGGGGTAAGGGGTGGGGTGGGTGGTGTACACATTATTTTTTTTGGGTGAGGGTGAGGGTGAGGGTGGGGTTGGTGGTGGGGTGGAGGATAAGGGGTGTATACATAATCACATAATATTATTATTTTTGGGTGGGGTGGGGGGTAAGGGGTATATACATAATCACATAATATTAGTGTCAAATCAGTCCTTTATGGAACCCATAACCCATAACAATATTAAAATGGTTAATATGGTTAATATGATTTTTAACTATAACCATATGGTTCAAATCCACATTGTCCATATTAAAAATGGTTAATATGGTTTTAGTTCTTAAATGGAACCATAACCATATTTTGAAAATCAAAACCAACCAATAATCATATATTGTCAGGCCTAATGACGACGGGTGAAACCGTCGTTATAGCCCAAAAAACATTTAAGGGTTGTGTAGTTAGGCCTATTGTGCAATGTGGTGTAGTTATAAGCATCAACTACAACCATAATCACAATATACGGTTATTAATATTAATAACCACAACTATGCAGTTATTTGAGGTTGCAGTGCAAGTGACAAAAACTCATAAAAATAAATAAAATTATACTATTTACTTACAACTTTATTATATATAATCTGTATGACATAGCTAAAAATATTTTTCTACTATATTCATTCAAATTTTCACAATTCTGTTTGATATTTGGGTAGCAGGGCTAGCTGCTGAATTCAATTTGAGTAATGATATGGATATAAATTATACGCACACAACCCTTAAATGTTTTACATAATTTTTATTAGTATGATTATGCAATACTACATAGATCTTACTCTTATTTGATCTATGTAGTTAGGCTTATTGTGTAATACACAGCTGTGTACATACATTTTTTTCATATATATCTACAATTTAGTTTTAGTTAGTACGTTACTAATTAATTATATAGCAAATTAGTTATAAAAATATTAAACTAGGCTCAACATAATCTTGTGTTTTTGAATAGTAAATTATTATTATTTTTTGTTAGTGGTTTTTACTTTATGTTATCTCAACCTTTTTTTATTTTTTTGTTAGAGTCAATTAGGTGTCTCTGCTCTACATACTTTTGCATAGATATAGGTTTATTTTCTTTAATTAATTTAAAATAAATAAAATAAAATTAGAGACATTTAAAAAAAAGTGTTTTAGTTGTAGTCAAATTCTAATCTTATATCAAAGACCAAGGACCAAAAAACTAATTTTTATCTTATTATATATGTGTATAGATATAAAGATATAGATTGACTCCTTTAAAGTTTATAAGATACTCTAAATTTTAGAATTAAAAATTTATTTTTATGTCAACAAAATTATAATGAAATTGAGTTGCAACTATGTGAAACTCTAAACAGTAAAAATAAATAAAAACACATATCTTACATTTTCAAAACTTGACAAACACACACACACACACACACACACATATATATATATATATATGGCTAGTTTGAGACTTAATTAAACATGCATATCTAATTTTAGGTGGTGTTTGATAAAAAAATGAATGACTCTGAATCGGAATGAGCTGAATCTGAATTTGAATGAAAAAAGTTATTTGATAATTGACATGTCTGAAACATCTGAATAACAAATTTTTATTATTTTACTCCTCTAAAAAATTCAAAATTATTGTAAATTTATTTAATATTACTTAATATAATAGTTAATATTGTAAAAAAACTTAAAAAAAACTTCATTCAATCAAAAAAATGGCACTAAACCATTCAACCTAAATCGTCTGAATGGTTGACCAATTTAGTCATTCAGATAATTTTTTTTCAAAACAAACGTACTGAATGGCTGACCGATTCAACCATTCAATCCTAAACAAACAGCCCCTTAGTTATTAACTAAGTTTGAAACCCCATCCTCTTATTATTGTACAAGGGATCGGGTAAAAAATGAATAATTGAACTTGTATATATCTCAATATCTTTATAGAAATTTAAATACGCAATGTAAAATATTTGAAGCAAAACTGCTTCAAGATTTGTACTTTCTTAACAAACTACCACTTGATAATATTGGAAATCATTATTTAATTTCATTCTATTATTCAATTCTTTAACCAATTAATTTCAGCATAAAAAAAGGGCCAGTATATAATTTTAAAAGCGTTGTTAGGACGTGGTTGATTGGGTTTAGTGGGCCATAATTTACATAGAGGAACTTCCCCCACGTAGGATTCATCCACGTAACAGTCTATTTTGGGCAGTGAGAGAATTTTAAAGAATCTAACATTTTTTATTGTATTTAATTTTCAATTCATAAGGAAAGAATCAAGATAGAAATCGACTCCCTTTTCTTTAAGGAGATTTACTTATATCCCATTATGGTATCCACCATAATGAGTAATTCTATTTTAATTCGGGATGGGTGTGACGCCCCCAAAATAGGTCCAATCCATCCAACCTATTTCGAGTCGTCAAATACATGGTACAGAAAATAACTACAACTTTATTACTACAACAACACATATGCTGTGAGTTTTGATATAAATATATACCAACTGTGACTCATGTCCCAACCGTGGACAACACCTCACAGTGATACCTTACATAAAGGTACATTCAATAACTGTTTTAAAAATTAAAATCTTTTGGAAATGCTCAAGGAAACATTCGTATATAGGAGGCCATGAATCTAAGTTATGATAGATATCATATGTCCAGAGAATTATCCTTGGTTGATCCAATAGACCCCAAAGAAAAACGAGAAGATTACTATCATGTTCCTTTCAATGGTGAGTCTTCTCTTGACATATTATTTATTCTAATATCATTATGCCGAAGTATTGATCTGAACTTTTTAATCAAATTTGGAACTTTTTAGTTCTGGGGTTACTTATTCACGATATCGCACTATTCACGTATACAGATTATTCACTTAATCGACACTATTCATCGAAAAATGAAAATTTTCCTTTTCAGTCCAAAATATCTATTCGGATACTAGCTTTGATTGTATCAATGTTTTGATCATTCTTAAATTTTACACCACTATGATTATTTTGAGGTATTTTTGGACATGGATAAAACAAAGTACTAATCCTTAATCCTTAATCCTTGTCATTTTGTTTCTTTGGTTTCGTTTCTTTAAAATATTTTTCATCATCCTTAGTCTTAAATGATGATATTATTGAATATCTTTGGCTTAGTAAGTAAAAGATGAATGATTTTGATAAATATCTTTGGCCCGTGGTGCAAAGATGAGCAGTGTTTAGATGAACATGATTAATGATGAATATCTTTGGCCATGTAGTGCAAAGATGAATATTTGATTCGGATATATATTGATTGATGTTACAGGATAAAAGATAGGCGATGAACTTTTAAATTCATACATAGAAGATAGTAGTTTGCATTCTCTACTTAACTCTTCTAATGAATTATTATTTTCAATGCGAATATTGATTTAAAACTTGTCATCTATTGTATTCTATTAGATTTTTTCCGTTGAAGACTAACGATAATTTGTTGTATATTATCTTAGTCATAATATTATTTTATTGGGCTAGTTGAGCTCACACTTTTCCTTTTGTTCCATTTTTCTTCTCGGGGAGGCGAGAATATAGCGAGTATTTAGAGTGGGTATGGAATGAAGGTTCTAGAGAGAGTTGTTTAGTAGTCCTCACCATTTTTGTAAAATAATATATCAATAAATGTGATGAAGATTTATTTGATTATAAATATTGTCTAGAAGATAATATTTGTATTCAAACTCACAGTTTTACTGTTGTAATAATAAAGTTGTAGTTGTTTCTATACCATGTATTGACAACTCAGAATGGGTGATGTATACCTATTTTGGGGGCGTCACATATAACATATCCAAAAATCACAACGATCCAATGGTCGGATTAAAAATTATAACTCACGCAATATATCTCAAGAACACTGATTTTTCGGATTATGAGTCATTCAGACCAGCTTCATTCAAACAGTCACTACGAAAAATCCAAAATGAATTTTTAGGTGATTCAAATTTCTACATTTAGCTTACTTCCAGGGCTTTCTTCTGATATATGGCTCATCTCCTTACTCATTATACACAAAGAGTTATAGATTTTACAAAATCAAGTAATAAACTAATTTTTTGAAATTTTCCAAATTTCATTCTTCATTTCGACAAAATACTGATAAAACACCTCAACATTAATTCCTTCATTTATAACCATATAAAAATATATATATTTTTTTATCATATAAATCAATAATTAATTATTCACAAATAATATTACTGTAATCACAATTATGACAACTGCAGACTGTTCAGTGAAAAGAGGGGCTTTCAGATAAGGATTTCTCCTTACTTAGCAAGCAATTAGGTGACCAAACCTCTCCTTGATGAACTTTCTAGACATTGCAATAATGCTATCTAATAATATTATTCAAATAATAAGAATTATTGATCCGATAAAGGAAATATTTAATGCGTTGACAATTATTGAAACAACAATAATATAAAATATCAACGCAGCAATTATTGAATCAATAAAATAAAATATTGAGCGAAGAATTATCGTAATAATTATTGAGTAAAGTGCCTTTCACGTAAGAATCAATAATTCAAAAAATACTGCATAATACTGAGTGTCTTTCTTTATACAACCATGCGACATCGTATTTTAACCACCAGGTATTTCAACAGTGTTAAAGGTAACAACTAAGCCGTTATTTATAAAAACTGAAATTTGTCATTTTCTTCATCCGACCGTTATTCTGTTGTGGGGCCCACAAATGACTGCGTCGTCGTACGAATATTACCCGACAACAAAAATATTCCACGACCAAACGAATATTCCTCGACAACAATGAATATTTTATAACCACTTGCTTATTTTGTAAAATTTGCACATTTCACCCATAACCAAAGTATTATATCAAATTATCACCTTATTATTTCAAGATAATAAATACAGAAAATTCAATTTTATTTATAATAAGTTGGGGTCTTACAATGGGCGTTTAAGGATGTGTGATCACAATAAATAGAACGTTATACAGACGTCAAGACAACTATTATGTTGGTATAATGTCGGATCAATACTTCCCACAGGGGTCGGGACGACTATTATAGAGGTATAAGGTTAGATGGTGGTATATTATGGAGGTATAAGGTTGGATGGTAGTATAAGGTCGGATCAATGCTTCTCATAGGGGTCGGGATGACTATTATGGCAATATAAGGTCGGACGGTGATATATGGTCGGACAATTTTTCAGAACCTTTATTTAAGCCTCCCTAAGGGATCAGGAGTAATATTACGGGGGTATAAGGTCGGATAAACATTTTTCGGGAAGGATAAGTTTCTCCAAAAATGATAAACGTTCTTTAGGAAGGACTTCTCCCGAAAGTATAAATGTTCTTCAGGATGGATAAACGTCTTTCCGAACGAATAACATTATTCAAGACGGACTAACAACCATTGGGCGAAACATTCTTTAGCTAACGTCCTCCATGACTAATTAATGTACTATCTTATTTAAAGTTCCTTATAATAAGATAGTTGGGGAAAATGTTGGGACGTGATTGATTGGGTCTGGTGATTTGGTGGGCCATAGTCCACGTGGAGAAACCTTTCCCACGTAGGAGTCTATTTTGGATAATGGGAGAACTTTAAGAAATCTAAAATTCCTAATTGTATTTAATTTCCAATTCCTAAGAAAAGAGTCAAGATAGAGTTTTACTCCCTTTCTTTAAGGAGATTTACTTCTATCCTATTATTGTATCAACCATAATGAGGAATTCTATTACAATTCGGGATGGGGCGTTTAAGGAGATGTAATCACTATAAATACAAGACTACACCATAATTGTGACACCCCCAAAATAGGTTCACACAACTCATCTTGAGTTGCCAAAATACATACTACTGAATTTAAATACAAATTTTCCTATCTACAAATATTAAACTGTCGTGCAAAATACGATCACACATACGCTGTAAGTTTTAATACAAGTAGTGTACTGTATATAATACGACAATATCAAAACTCAAATTAAGTCCTCATTACATTTACAATCACAATATTTTACAGAATAGTGAGGACTACTATAGTAACCATCTCGGACCATTACTCCATTCTCCGACTAGTCCTAGCTACTCTCTCATTTTTTGAGAAGAACAATAGAACAAAAAATAAAATGGTGAGCTCACCTAGCCCAGTAAAGAATATCATGACTAAAATAACGAAGAATAAAATTATCTTTAGCCTTCAATAATGATAAATCAGATAGAATATAATAAATAATAAGTTTTATATCAACAACTGCAGCGGAACAAGCAATCCATTAGAAGAGTCAAGTAGAAGATGATGTCTACTACCTTCTATTATTTAAGAATCCATCATCAATATTTTATCTTTGTAACACCAATCAATAGTTCTTGTTCATAATTATGCAAATCAACAGTTTATCTCTGCACTACGGGCCAAAGATATTCATTTTTATCACCAGCGGTCATAATCATTGTGACGCCTCCAAAAATAGGTCCAAATAATCCATTTTGAGTCACCAAATATATACAACAAAATCCAAATACACCTATTAAATTGTCGTTTAAAATACGACCGCACATACTGTGAGTTTGAATACAAATATTGCACCGTGCATAATACGACAATATCCAAACCCAAATTAAGTTTTTATTACAGTTATTATCACACCATTTCACAACATAGTGAAGACTTCTATAGTAACTATCTCAGACCATTACTTAACTCTCTGACTAGTCACAGCTATAATTTCATTTCATGTGAAGAACAATTGAACAAAAAGGAAAATGGTGAGCTCAACTAGCCGAGTAAAGAATATTATTCTTAGTCCTCAACAGTGAAACATCTGATAGAATATAATAGATAACAAGTTTTAGATTAACTGTAACGACCCCAAAATAGGTCCATTCCATCCAACCCATTATGAGTCGCCAAATATATGGTACGGAAAACAACTACAACTTTATTACAACAATTGTCGTGCAAAATACAACAACACATATGCTATGAGTTTGGATACAAATATATACCAATCAGAAGACGTCACAATGACACCTTACATAAAGGTATAGTCAAAACTGCTTTTAGAAATTAGAATCTTTGGGAAGTGCTCAAGGAAACCTTCATACATGGGAGGCCATGCTTTTAGGTTATGGTAGATATCATATGGCCATGTAATTATCCTTGGTCAATCTAATAAACCCCAAAGAAAAATGAGAAGATTACTATCATATTCTTCCCAATGGTGAGTCTTCTCGACATATCATTATCTCCACTGTCTCTAATTGGGTATTATACTCCAAACAAACACCAAGATTATATAGGTAGTGCTTGTAAATATACTCAAGAAGTGGATGAGCACAACCATGTCTTATGATGACACGAGGTCAGTATGTCATTTGACATCTTGTATGATAGTGGCAAAACACCCTTCCAAGTTAAATTCACCTCACCTCAACATCTATAGACCACCATTTTATTCCTCGCTATATCCCCGCTCGACCCAAAGCCTACACTTTTATTTCCGAAAGGAATTGTGAAACAAAAGGGTGAGCACAACTAGCTCAAGAAAGAATATTATGACTAAAGATAAATTATCAATAGTCTTCATCAAGAATAAATCGTAGATTTAGAACATATGGTAGATGATAAAACTTTTCAACCATAGTCAGTAATGAATGAGCAATCCATTAGAAGAGTCAAATAGACCATAAAATCTATTATCTCTCCATGTTAAAAGTCCACCAACAATGTTTTATCCTCGTAACATCAATCAACAATTCTTGTCCACAATCACATGTATAACTCATAATCATAATTGTAGTTCTAAATTCATCTTCTCATCCAGATCTAAGATAATTTCATCAATTGCCTTTACCGAAACATCAAAGATCATGGTTATACCAAATCACGCCTCTGCTCATAATCATACTAATAAATTCATCTTTGCACCACGGCCAAAGATATTCATCAACAGTTCATCTTTGCACTACATGCCAAAGATATTCAACAACAAGTCATCTTTGCACTACGAGCCAAAGATATTCAACAACCGGTCATCTTTGCACTACGGGCCAAAGATATTCAACAATAATTCATCTTTGCACTACAGGCTAAGATATTCATCAACAAGTCATCTTTGCACTACGAGACAAATATATTCATATATCAAAGAAATACATAATCATTTCAGAAGTTATATAACAATAATTATAACCATGTTGATCAATTCACCTTTGCACTTAAGCTAAAAATATTCAATTGTAAATTTAATTGTCATGATCATACCAAATCAACAATTCAACTTTTGCACCATCGCCAAAGAGAACCTATAGTCACGATCATACCAATAATCTACCCATCTTTACACTCAAGTCAAAGAGAAATATCATCATTGGGTTATAAGAATGTTATATAAAAACAATATAATCAAAATATGGTTTTAATTTCAAGAGTAAGATTCATAAATCAACGATAATTTGGTCGGAAAAGAAACCAATTTGTCGTGAATAGTACCGTATTCATACATAAGACCGTATAACGCGTGCATAAGAATCCTCGACACAAAAAGATAAAGTTTCATAATAAAATTCATATCAATATTTATAACACCTTAATCCAAATGTTATAAATCACTTAGAAATCTCATAATCTAATATTATTAATATTATAATAATATTTTAATCATTTCTTAAACTTATAAATAATTAAATCCAATTATTTACACTTTAATAATTAATGCATTTAATCATCTAAAAATGCCAACCTCATAAGATTTCATCATCATTAACCAAAACCCTCATAAAAATTTGCATACAACTCATATATAATTCTCAAGCCAATAAATCATATTTTCCAATTTTCTTACTTCACATAACATATTTAATTCATTTTCATAACTAGAACATTTTCATGAAAAATACCAAATCAGTTCCAAAAATATTTATTTTCTGGGATTTAGAAGAATATAGTCCCATATTGAATATATATTTGTCTCAGAATTTTTAAAATTCATTTACTATTTTTCATATGGCCAAAACCACCGAATATTTAAACATTTATCATAAATTGTACTTTTGTCCAAAAATTCTGAAATTTTCACGGTATACTGATATTATATAGATGTACTCCCAATAAAAATTTCATCAATTTTGGAGTTAATCACAAGGAGTTATAAGCAGTTACTTTTAAAATAGTCTTTTCTCATAAAATCCATAACTCCTAATCTACATATCCAAAAATCGCCATTTTTGGACATAATCTACAAAACTCATCAAAATATCATTTCAAATTTTTCCAGAATTTTTGAATGTCCGGAAAAATACAAAACTAAAAAAAAACATAATCACCCTTAAAAATCCCTTACCTCAAAAAAGAGCAAAGATTGAATGTTTGATATAATTTGAATCTAACTTGCACCGTGATAGCAATACTCAAAGTATACTCAAAATACTCACAAGAATACGCTCGATAATATAGAGAGAAAACTTTCGCGGTATGATTTTCAATTCTAACCCAAGACCCTATTTATAGGAAAATGCTTAGAACACCAAAGCATAAAGCGTAAAATTTAATAAAATATTAATGTATATTTATTAAATTCTTACATATTACTTTTTATCAACTGAATTCAGCATTCAACACAAGTAGCCCACCTCACAAAACTTTTTAAAAAACGTTTTTCTTATTTAACATAATTAAAACTTCAAAATTAACTATTTTTGAGCTTCGTAACTTCAATAATTCATAATAAATAGCCCTTTTGTCGTAAAAATTCAATCTCGCGATCTTTTATAGGAAATTTAATTTCTACAGTTAGGTTTGTAATATTCATGAACGCAATCAAATTGCAAAATAAGCTTTAAACGTGTAAAAATCGTAGTTTAAAATTTTACAAACCATATACCCGGATCACCCTTTATGCACAATTATTAATTAAACAAAAAAGATAAAGAATAAAATCATACCCTTGAAGATCGAGCTTCCTCGTGTACAAGTTCACCTCCAATCCTTTTCGCTCAACTTGAATCCACCGGGTTTGGTTCCTTCCTTTGATCAACGTTAGCCACCCAAGTGTTTGGCCTCTAGAGGTGATCCACCAAGGAATAATAAAGATTCAAGAAAATGGGTATTTGGCTCAAACCCTAGTTTTTCTATCTCTATAGAAAAAAGAGCGCATCTCCAACAAATCGAATTATTACTAAAATTCTAGATCACCCATATAAGACTCTCTTATAAAGATATCAAGTAACCCTATTAAAATAAGGTTTTATTATTTAATTAAACTCTTTTAATTAAATGGGCTCCCTAATCTTATTAGGGATAATTAATTAAACTCCTTTAATTAATTTTCCTCCTAATCCTATTAGGAATAAATGAGAGTACTTATATTAAATTAATTCCTAAACTCTTTTAGAAATTAAAATAATAATAATTGTAATAATATTAATAAGACTCTCTTATTAATTTATATTTAATATTTCTAAAATATTAAATAATAATATTAAGCTATTTAATTTATTCTATCACCATAGATTAAATTAAATATACTTAACATATTATTACGATTATGCCATTAACTTCTTAAATAATTATTCTTCCTTTTATGGTGTGACCCTTTTTAGGTTCTCCATATTAAACCTATTGTGAATAAATCAATTAGAATAATTTAATCTTATTTAAATAAATAAATTAAACAATTAATTTATTTAAATAAATAATATTTATTCTACAATAGGATAAGCCTCCCCCAATGATCAACGACTTTCCAGATAATATAGATTTCAACATTAATCATAAAAGAACCTTCGAGTAAATAGTTACCGCATAATTCAATCCTTCCACCATACAATGTCCCAATTAAATATAAGACATGGAATTATCACAAGTCTTATTTTATTTAATTATATGTATTTCGATCCTTAAATGCACAACTCCAAATAATGCAAATTAGAAACTCCTTTCTAATTTCATTCTTTGCCAAGGACTACCGGGTTGTCATTTATCGAATCACATAGACATTTTCTTCTTTAATAGAAGTGGTAGATTCTTTATCGATCATACATTATCTCCATGCATACAACTTATTATACCCAAGCATACCCTTTGATATACCCTAAGGGTCTTAAGGAATAAGTCAAAGTATAACTCATCATACACAAGATACTATGATGATCTCAAGTCCAAGGATCACTAGACTACTATCACTACAGAATTCCTATCGACAGCAAGTAAAACTCCATTAGGTATTCCTTAGCGAGCCACGCTCAAAGTGAACTTATTCTCTAATAAGCACCTACATACTTGCTTTTAGTGTTCCACACAAATGATCATGAGATCAATCATCCTCATCCAATGAGCAAGAACGATGTATCAATCTATCCCGGATTCACTAATCCCCAATTTAGTAATCCAACGATTGGGAACTATTTTAGTTTTAAGCTTTCTAAGAATTTAGATCTCATTAGAATGATCATCATCATTATTCTAAAAGCATTGCTTAAAACTATGGGTTTATCACATATTATAAAACAAAGATCATGTAGATAATTAAAAGCCTTTAATAAATTAATACTTTTTATTAATAAATGAATAAGATTGTTACAAAGTATATGCTTTATCATCAAACATGATCGGGTTTGTGTGCATACTACTTTCAATCTCCCACTTGCACTAAAGCCAATCGCCATGGTATATTCATACTCTTCTTCTCTAAGTGACGATTATCCCGCCGTTGGATAAGCTTTAGTTAATGGATATGTAATGTTGTTCATGAGAGTCCACTATCTCTATAGTGATTTCCCATCTTTCAATGATTCTTATAATCAAATGAAAGTGCCACAACACATGTTTAGATCCAAGATGAGACTTAGAACTATTCCTAGTTCTCAGAATGAACTTTTAATCCAAACAATCAACTTGCAGCCTTCATTTATAGCTATATACTTTGTCTTTATCACTAAACCAAAGAACTTTTTGTTGTTTGGAACCTTTCCAATTCATCGCACCACTCGCTCAAGATAACGCTTTACCTTAAAGTGGATTTTTCGTCATCTTGGTCCGTCTCGAAAAACTTGAGTCTGTTAAGCCCTCTAGTTTTAATTTAGACCCACCATGAATATGATCACATCCTTAGTGCTTGCTAAGCACTTTAAGATGTTTTTCACCGACTCATAGTGAACTTCTCCATAATATGACCGATCAACATCGTGTCTCAGACATTTCATTGCATACATGATTGTCACTCATGCGACTCTCTTTTCGTGAGTCTGTGGGGACTATTAAGAGAGATACACTCCATAGCTCATCAACATGAGACATCTCTTGAGTTTGCCATGCTAAACGACTTTAGCATCAAATGAATATACGCTCCTCGGGTTAAGTCGAGCATCCTCTTAAATCTATCTATATAGATTTTATCCCCAATTAAGATACTCTTCCCAAATCATTCATGGAGGAATGTTTAGACAACTTTATCTTTACATCGATCAGTAGCATTGGTATGTCATTCCTTATCCGTAGTATATCAACATATAATACTAGGAATGTCACGACGCTCCCAATCGAACCCTTTGTACACACTAGGTTCATTCTTATTTTTGATAAAATCAAACTCTTTTGATCGCCTCATCAAAACGAATGTTCCATATTTGAGAAATCAATCCATTTCTCGAAGTGTTCACAACACTTACCTCATCGATGTAATCGGATCATCATCTTCTATGATGTGTCCTCATCATCATCATCCATGATGAATCCATACCTCCTAGGTATCTTCTAAGACTATTCCGCATTTACGATTGGGCCAGGTATAATAGGTCTATCTACTGTGTTCCTCTTATTCGACTTATAGTATTTTGTGGTTCTTGAACTCTTCAAGATCTATTATCCTCCCACACTAGCCCCTTTTAATGATAAACACCTTTATCTTTGTAAGTGCGTGTTCGTAACAAACACCTTTTGCTAAGTAGAATTATAGAACATATACCCTAAACTTACTTTTAGGATGTCCCACAAATCAGACATGTCAAATCTTGTCCCAAGCTTATCCTTTGAAACCTTTTCACATAAGTGGACAACCCTTATCTTAACATACTTAAGATTAGAATCCTCCCCGCCCATAACTTTTATGGAGTCTTAAATGGATTTTGAGGTTACCTTTTCGTAGATATGCAAACCATTTCTAGGACATGATCCTGAAGGATACCGGAATGTCAGTAAAATCATTATGGACCGCACTCATGTCCAACAAGGTATGATTTTTCCTTTCAGATACATCAATCAATTATTATGTATCGAGAGGTGTCCATTATGAGAAAACCATTTGAGATGATCTAGAAACTTATTGCACAAGTATTTATTCCTTGATCTAATCAAAGAATCTTAATACTTTGCCAATTTGTTTCACTTTTGAATTCTTTGAACCTTTCAAATAATTCACACTTGTATTTCAAACAAATACACACATTCAACTCTTTGAATGATCATCTCCTTTTCTTATACTAGTTTGTTCAATTTGCAAAATTATTTTCATGTAAGTCAAGTATACAAAATCCATTAAGTAATATTCCATTCTATACAAAACATTATTATTATAAATAGAACAACAATTGTTCTTAATTATAATACCAAAAATTTTATTGTCCAACAATAAAATGGAAATAATGTTTTAACAAGAACTGGAATACAATAACAACTTATCGACTTAATAGATTTGCCCGTAGCATTGCTAAACTATAAGTTTTATGGCTAATATGGCAACCTTTGCTACATTTTCCACACATAGATTACTTATATTTGTTTAGCTTTTACTGCTTGGTCCCTTCATAAATCTATATTTATGATAACCAAAGTCAGTGATCCAATACCCAAGTAGAACCTCGACTTAAAGAAAAATTTATTTTAAATCATGAACAAAAATCAGATTTGTAACCAAACTTCACTAAGCTTCTTTCGTTAGCCTCGCAAGATGCTTCTCGCAGCTTTCTTTCCAGTTGTCCAAAGCTTATTGCAAAGGGAAGCAAAACCTTTGCTATCCATATCGCTTTTGTTCTTATTATCCTTTGTTTTTGCCTTTCTATTTACCTTCTTTGAATCTCTTCTTTTTTCGTAAGATCCTTTGGCCCCTACCAAGAAGATGGTCTTTCTTGGTTGAAAGTGACTCTCAACATTTTTCAACATGTTAAGCAAATCAATGAGGTCGATATCTAGCTTGTTCATATGAAAAATTCACAACAATTGTGAAAGGAGTCCGGAGTGAGTGCAAGATCAAATCTTCGCTCAACTCTCCATCCATGACAAAACCAGTTGTCCTAATCGATCAATCAAATTGATTATGTTAAGAACTTTTTGTCTGCACTATAGTGCCATTGGCCATTCTAGATCTAAGAGCTCCTTAGATATCTCGATATCTATCGGGCCCTACTTTCCTCACCATCAACTACTGATGATGTGTGTGAATATAGTAAGAGCATCCATAGTTTCACGTCGACGTCAAGCTCGTTACTCATGGATGCGAGCATGATGCATCGAGCCAATCAGTGCATCATCTTCGCCACTTTCTAAAAGTAGCAATGTCTTCCTCAGAGGCATTGTCTCGCAACCATTGCAGGATAGGCGATTAATGACATAAGATAACTTTTCAAACCATGAGAACTATTCTCAAATTCCTTAACCAATCCGCTTAATTGGCCCCGTTAATTTAGCATCTAATATGCTTCGCAGTTGATAGTAATTTTAGACATTGTAAAATTTCGTAAATGAATTTGTAATTAACAACATTTTAACATACATTCTTTTATTAATTACCAAAATAAATTAGGTCTTGTTTTAAATTGGTATCTCCCACTATTTTCTTCAAACTATATTACTCCTCACTTATATAGTTCTAAGCAAAATCTAATTAAAGATTTGCTAGTGAGAATAAGGATCCCATTTCAAATGTATATAGCCTTGTGGTGACACAACAAACTATATATAAATAAATAGTAGACAACTTTTGTCAATTACATCAACTATGCAACTCCTTTTCTTTTTGCCTCTTAGATTATTTTGATCAAGTGGTGGCACATCCGAATCAAAATTATCCAAGTTAAGTCCCAACCTAGCACTCCATATATTCAAAAAAGAAAATATCATCCTTGTGGTGACACAACAAAACAATATTGTTCAATTTTCTTTATAAGCATCAAATGTGATAAATTAACATCTTAAATACTTAATACTTGCGCTTGTGGTGACACAACAAACTCATATTAAATATTTAATACTCTATTAATTTTATCATGCTAGAAGGCTTAACGCTCGATATTCCAAATATCTTTGAACGCTTAGGACTTAATATAAAAAATTGAGGGTTTGTTATTAATTTGTCTCATCTTGTTTATGCATACATATTATATATATATATATAAAATACGCATTATATTAATAAACATGCCAAGCATGTTTCAGATATATATATATATATATATATATATAGTATAAGCATGCACATATAGAATACTATATTCTACCCGGATTGATTATGGATTTTTATTCTAGTTCGTTCACTAGAGCCACCAAGTGAACCAAAAGGTCAAACCCTAGGGGTGCAAGAAATAATATTTAAATATAACTATTACATTTAAACCCTGCTCCATTACAAACGGGTCTTCAAGCGCTCTTGCTTCCTCGATCTCCAATTTTTCAAAATTAATTCTAACTATTCCTATTACAAAACTATTTAAAATAAATAGAAACCTCGATCGCTAGCCAAGGGAAGTACATAGAGGGAGATAGAATTTACATTAAGAAAAATTAGAGAAGACGAGGTACGCAGTAATCCCCATTTAATAAAAAACCCATACATTCATGCATCCAACTAAAATAAAATCCAATCACATCGTCAATAGTCCATAATCAATCCCATTTATTATCATACACATCATCATACGCATCAATAAATAACATTCATCTTATTAATAATAAACATTTAATATATATATTGATATCATTTAATGGGCAAATTTAGTTAGTATAAAATCTAATTTTTGAATCAAAATAAACTCCTTTATTTTAATCCAAATTTAAATCAAAATAAAACTATTTTATTTTAATTTATCAATTTTGAATAAAATAAACTATTTTATTTTAATCAAAATCTTTAATCAAAATAAACTCCTTTATTTTAATTAATTATGGAATCCAATTCCAATAAAAAAAAACTCTTTTATTAAAGGAAACATATTTAATTTTTTCCTATTCACAAATAAACTCCTTTATTTTGAATAATATGAAATCTTATTTCATATTTAAATAAACTCCTTTATTTAAGGAAACATGGGATTCTCTTTCCTATTCACAAATAAACTCCTTTATTTTGAATAATATGAAATCTTATTTCATATCTAAATAAACTCCTTTATTTAAGGAAATTATGATTCTCTTTCCTATTCACAAATAAACTCCTTTATTTTGAATAATATGAAATCTTATTTCATATCTAAATAAACTCCTTTATTTAAGGAAAATAGAATCCAATTTCAACTCCAATTAGTTATCATGGAATCCAATTCCAACTCTAATTAGTTTAGCATGAAATTTAATTTTAAAATTAAAATAAACCTTTTTATTTTAATATTAAAATAAACTTTTATTTTAATATTAAAATAAAATTTTATTTAATATAATTATATAATATATATATATATATATATATATATATATATATATATATATATATATATATATATATATATATATATATATATATATATATATATATATATATATATATATATATATATATATATATATATATATATATATATATTAAATTATATATATATATATATATATCGTATAAGGATTTATTCTTGATTTCCGTGATTCCGTTATGAATAATAATATATATATATATATATATATATATATATAAGATATATAAATAATAATAAATTAAAGGAAATACTCCTCATTCACGTGATATACTTTTTTTTTCTTATATAAATAAATACGGATCCTCATATTAATAAATAAGATAATATATAATCAAATACAAATCTTGGAGGAGAAATAAACATAATATATATTAACATAACAGCCAAAATAAAAAAAAAAAAAAATTTTTAAGACCTTTTTTTTTTTTTTTTTTAATAAATTTTATATAACAAAATTATGCCCAATTAAATTGTTCTAAACACATATCAATATATATATCAAATTAAAACAATTAATAATTTGCATAAAGGTTTGGCTCGATGCCACCGTTAGGTTTGTAATATTCAAGAACGCAATCAAATTAAAAAAAAAGCTAAACGTAAAAATCAGAGTTTAAAATTTTACAAACCATATACCCGGATCACCCTTTTACGCACAATTATTAATTAAAACGAAAAAGATAAAGAATAAAATCATACCTTGAAGATCCGAGCTTCCTCGTGTACAAGTTCACCTCCAATCCTTTTTTCGCTCAACTTGAATCCACCGAGTTTGGTTCCTTCCTTCGATCAACGTTAGCCACCCAAGTGTTTGGGCTCTCAGAGGTGATCCACCAAGGAATAATAAAGATTCAAGAAGATGGGTATTTCGGCAAACCCTAGTTTTTCTATCTCTATGTAAAAAGAGCGCATCTCCAACAAATTGGAATTATACATGAATTATTAAAAGTCAACAACCTCGATATCCCATATAAGACTCTCTCTTATAAAGATATCAAGTACCCCTATTAAAAATAAGGAATTGGGTTTTATTTAATTAATTAAATTCTTTTAATTAAATGGGCTCCCTAATCTTATTAGGATAATTAATTAAACTCCTTTAATTAATTTTCCTCCTAATCCTATTAGGAATAAATGAGAGTACTTATATTAAATTAATTCCTAAACTCTTTTAGAAATTAAAAAAATAATAATAATTGTAATAATATTAATAAGACTCTCTTATTAATTTATATTTAATATTTCTAAAATATTAAATAATAATATTAAGCTATTTAATTTATTCTATCACCATAGATTAAATTAAATATACTTAACATATTATTACGATTATGCCATTAACTTCTTAAATAATTATTCTTCCTTTTATGGTGTGACCCTTTTAGGTTCTCCATATTAAAACCTATTGTGAATAAATCAATTAGAATAATTTAATCTTATTTAAATAAATAAATTAAACAATTAATTTATTTAAATAAATAATATTTATTCTACAATAGGATAGTTCTCCTAATGATCAACGACTTTCCAGATAATATAGATTTCAACATTAATCATAAAAGAACCTTTGAGTAAATAGTTACCGCATAATTCAATCCTTCCACCATACAATGTCCCAATTAAATATAAGACATGAAATTATCACAAGTCTTATTTTATTTAATTATATGTATTTCGATCCTTAAATGCACAACTCCAAATAATGCAAATTAGAAACTCCTTTCTAATTTCATTTCGCCGCCAAGGACTATCGGGTTGTCATTTATCTAATCACATAGACATTTCTCTTCTTTAATAGAAGTGGTAGATTCTTTATCGATCATACATTATCTCCATGTACAACTTATTATACCCAAGCATACCCTTTGATATACCCTAAGGGTCTTAAGGAATAAGTCAAAGTATAACTCATCATACACAAGATACTATGATGATCTCAAGTCCAAGGATCACTCAGACTACTATCACTACAGAATTCCTATCGACAGCAAGTAAAACTCCATTAGGTATTCCTTAGCGAGCCACGCTCAAATGAACTTATTCTCTAATAAGCACCTACATACTTGCTTTAGTGTTCCACACAAATGATCATGAGATCAATCATCCTCATCCAATGAGCAAGCAACGATGTATCAATCTATCCGGATTCACTAATCCCCAATTTAGTAATCCAACGATTGGGAACTATTTTAGTTTTAAGCTTTCTAAGAATTTAGATCTCATTAGAATGATCATCATCATTATTCTAAAAGCATTGCTTAAAACTATGGGTTTATCACATATTATAAAAACAAAGATCATGTAGATAATTAAAAGCCTTTAATAAATTAATACTTTTTATTAATAAATGAATAAGATTGTTACAAAGTATATGCTTTATCATCAAACATGATCGCTTGTGTGCATACTACTTTCAATCTCCCACTTGCACTAAAGCCAATCGCCATGGTATCTCATACTCTTCTTCTCTAAGTGACGATTATCCCCCGTTGGATAAGCTTTTAGTTAATGGATATGTAATGTTGTTTTTGAGAGTCCACTATCTCTATAGTGATTTCCATCTTTCAATGATTCTTATAATCAAATGAAAGTGCCACAACACATGTTTAGATCCAAGATGAGACTTAGAACTATTCCTAGTTCTCAGAATGAACTTTTAATCCAAACAATCAACTTGTGCAGCCTTCATTTATAGCTATATACTTTGTCTTTTATCACTAAACCAAAGAACTCTTTCATTGTTTGGAACCTTTCCAATTCATCGCACCAATCGCTCAAGATAACGCTTTACCTTAAAGTGATTTTTCTCGTCATCTGGGTCCGCTCTGAAAAACTTGAGTCCGTTAAGCCTCTAGTTTTAATTTAGACCCACCATGAATATGATCACATCCTTAGTGCTTAAGCTAAGCACTTTAAGATGTTTTTCACCGACTCATAGTGAACTTCTCCATAATACGACCGATCAACATCGTGTCTCAGACATTTCATCGCATACATGATTGTCACTCATGCGACCTCTCTTTTCGTGAGTCTGTGGGGACTATTAAGAGAGATACACTCCATAGCTCATCAACATGAGACATCTCTTGAGTTTGCCATGCTAAAACGACTTTAGCATCAAATGAATATACGCCTCGGGTTAAGTCGAGCATCCTCTTAAATCTATCTATATAGATTTTATATCCCCAATTAAGATACTCTTCCCAAATCATTCATGGAGGAATGTTTAGACAACTTTATCTTTATCGATCAGTAGCATTGGTATGTCATTCCTTATCCGTAGTATATCAACATATAATATTAGGAATGTCACGATGCTCCCCATCGACCCTTTTGTACACACTAGGTTCATTCTTATTTTTGATAAAATCAAACTCTTTTGATCGCCTCATCAAAACGAATGTTCCATATTTGAGAAACTTCTTCAATCCATTTCTCGAGTGTGTTCATACAACACTTATCTCATCAGATGTAATCGGATCATCATCTTCTATGATATGTACCTCATCATCATCATCCATGATGAATCCATACCTCCTAGGTATCTTCTTGGTACTATTCCGTATTTATCTATCTTGGTTGTGGTATAATAGGTTCATCTACATGTTCCTCTTATTCGACTTATAGTGTTTTGTGGTTCTTGAACTCTTCAAGATCTATTATCCTCCCACTAGCCCCTTTCAATGATAAACACCTTTATCTTTGTAAGCAAATGCGTGTTTCGCAACAAACACCTTTTGCTAAGTAGAATTATAGAACATATACCCTAAACTTACTTTTAGGATGTCCCACAAATCAGACTTGTCAAATCTTGTCCCAAGCTTATCCTTTCAAACCTTTTCACATAAGTCGACAACCCCTTATCTTAACATACTTAAGATTAGGAATCCTCCCCGCCCATAACTTTTATGGAGTCTTCAATGGATTTTGAGGTTACCTTTTCGTAGATATGCGTACCATTTCTAAGACATGATCCTAGAAGGATACCGAATGTCGGTAAAATCATTATGGACCGCATCATGTTCAACAAGGTATGATTTTTCCTTTCAGATACATCAATCAATTATTATGTATCGAGAGGTGTCCATTATGAGAAAACCATTTGAGATGATCTAGAAACTTATCGCACAAGTATTTATTCCTCGATCTAATCAAAGAATCTTAATACTTTGCCAATTTGTTTCACTTTTCAATTTTTTGAACCTTTCAAATAATTCACACTTGTATTTCATCAAATACACACATTCAACTCTTTGAATGATCATCTCCTTTTCTTATACTAGTTTGTTCAATTTGCAAAATATATTTTCACGTAAGTCAAGTATACAAAATCCATTAAGTAATATTCCATTCTATACAAAACATTATTATTATAAATGTAACAACAATTGTTCTTAATTATAATACCAAAAATTTTATTGTTCAACAATAAAATGGAAATAATGTTTTTAACAAGAATTGGAATACAATAACAACTTATCGACTTAATAGATTTGCCCGTAGGCATTGCTAAACTATAAGTTTCTATGGCTAATATGGCAACCTTTGCTACATTTTCCACACATAGATTACTTATATTTGTTTAGCTTTCTACTCGCTTGGTCCCTTCATAAATCTATATTTATGATAACCAAAGTCTCAGATCCAATACCCAAGTAGAACCTCGACTTAAAGAAAAATTTATTTTAAATCATGAACAAAAATCAGATTTGTAACCAAACTTCACTAAGCTTCTTTTCGTTAGCCTCTCGCAAGATGCTTCTCGCAGCTTTCTTTCCAAAGGTCAAAGCTTATTGCAAAGGGAAGCAAACTCCTTTGCTATCCATATCGCTTTGTTCTTATTATCCTTTGTTTTTGCTTCTTATTTACCTTCTTTGAATCGCTCTTTTTTCGTAAGATCCTTTGGCCCCTACCAAGAAGACATGGTCTTTCTTGGTTGAAAGTGACTCTCAACATTTTTCAACATGTTAAGCAAATCAACGAAGGTCGATATCTAGCTTGTTTCATATGAAAAATTCACAACAATTGTGAAAGGAGTCCGGAGTGAGTGCAAGATCAAATCTTCGCTCAACTCTCCATCCATGACAAAACCTCGTTGTTCTAATCGATCAATCAAATTGATTATGTTAAGAACTTTTGTCTGCATTTATAGTGCCATTGGCCATTCTAGATCTAAGAGCTCCTTAGATATCTCGATATCTATCGGCCCCTACTTTCCTCACCATCAACTACTGACGTGCAGGAATATAGTAAGAGCATCCATAGTTTTTCATGTCGACGTCAAGCTCGTTACTCATGGATGCGAGCATGATGCATCGAGCCAATCGTGCATCATCTTCGCCACTTTCTAAAAGTAGCAATGTCTTCCTCAGAGGCATTGTCTCGCAACCATTGCAGGATAGGCGACATGACATAAGATAACTTTTCAACCATGAGAACTATTCTCAAATTCCTTAACCAATCCGCTTAAATTTATCCCGTTAATTTAGCATCTAATATGCTTCGCAGTTGATAGTAATTTTAGACATTGTAAAATTTCAGAAATGAATTTGTAATTAACAACATTTTAACATACATTCTTTTATTAATTACCAAAATAAATTAGGTCTTGTTTTTAAATTGGTATCTCCCACTATTTTCTTCAAACTATATTACCTCACTTATATAGTTCGCAAAATCTAATTAAAGATTTTGCTAGTGAGAATAAGGATCCCATTTCAAATGTATATAAATTTGTGGTGACACAACAAACTATATATAAATAAATAGTAGACAACTTTTGTCAATTACATCAACTATGCAACTCCTTTTTTTTTGCCTCTTAGATTATTTTGATCAAGTGGTGGCACATCCGAATCAAAATTATCCAAGTTAAGTCCGACCTATCACTCCATATATTCAAAAAGAAAAATATCATCCTTGTGGTGACACAACAAAACAATATTGTTCAATTTTCTTTATAAGCATCAAATGTGATAAATTAACATCTTAAATACTTAATACTTGCTTTGTGGTGACACAACAAACTCATATTAAATATTTAATACTCTATTAATTTTATCATGTTGAAGGCTTACGCTCGATATTCCAAATATCTTTGAACGCTTAGACTTAATATAAAAAATCGAGGGGTTTGTTATTAATTTGTCTCATCTTGTTTAATGCAGCATTTATATATATATATATAAAATACGCTATTATATTAATAAACATGCCAAGCATGTTTGCATAATATATAATATATATAGTATAAGCATGCACATATAGAATACTATATTCTACCTTGATTGATTATGGACTTTTATTCTAGTTCGTTCACTAGAGCCACCAAGTGAACCAAAAGGTCAAACCCTAGGGGTGCAAGAAATAATATTTAAATATAACTATTACATTTAAACCGGGCTCCATTACAAACTGTCTTCTTCAAAGCCGCCTCGCTTGCTCCTCGATCTCCAATTTTTCAAAATTAATTCTAACTATTCCTATTACAAAACTATTTAAAATAAATAGAAACCTTGATCAACAGTCAAGGGGAAGTACATAGGAGGAGATAGAATTTACATTAAGAAAAAATTAGAGAAGACGAGGTACGCAGACCCCATTTAATAAAACCCATACATTCATGCATCCAACTAAAATAAAATCCAATCACATGGTCAATAGTCCATAATCAATCCCATTTATTATCATACACATCATCATATGCATCAATAAATAACATTCATCTTATGAATAATAAACATTTAATATATATATTGATATCATTTAATGGGCAAATTTAGTTAGTATAAAATCTAATTTGAATCAAAATAAACTCCTTTATTTTAATCCAAATTTAAATCAAAATAAAACTATTTTATTTTAATTTATCCAATTTTGAATAAAATAAACTATTTTATTTTAATCAAAATCTTTAATCAAAATAAACTCCTTTATTTTAATTAATTATGGAATCCAATTCCATGTAAAAAAAAAAATTATTAAAGGAAACATTTAATTTTTTTTCCTATTCACAAATAAACTCCTTTATTTTGAATAATATGAAATCTTATTTCATATTTAAATAAACTCCTTTATTTAAGGAAACATGGATTCTCTTTCCTATTCACAAATAAACTCTTTTATTTTGAATAATATGAAATCTTATTTCATATCTAAATAAACTCCTTTATTTAAGGAAATTATGATTTCTTTTCCCTATTCACAAATAAACTCTTTTATTTTGAATAATATGAAATCTTATTTCATATCTAAATAAACTCCTTTATTTAAGGAAATTATGGAATCCAATTTCAACTCCAATTAGTTATCATGGAATCCAATTCCAACTCTAATTAGTTAGCATAAAATTTAATTTTAAAATTAAAATAAACCTTTTATTTTAATATTAAAATAAACCTTTTATTTTAATTAAATTAAAATAAACTTATTATTTTAATTATAAGAATATTATTATATATATATATATATAAAATATATATAATATATATATATATATATATATATATATATATATATAATAATATATATATATATATATATATATATAGCTTGGTTATATAAATATCAATATATTACTTAAATAATATATATAATGTTTATATATATAATACGCCTCTTGATTTCCGTGATTTCACATGTTGGTGAATAATAATATATATATATATATATATATATATATATATATATATATAAGATATAAATAACATATACCATTAAAGGAATACTCCTCATTCACGTGATATACTTTTTTTTTCTTTATAAAATAACTACGGATCCGTAATCTAAGTGAAGAAAATAACATTAATCAATTACGAAATCTTGGAGGAGAAATAAACATAATAATATATATTTAAAAATAAGCCTTTTAAAAAAAATTTAAAAGACCTTTTTTTTTTTTTTTTTATTAATAAATTTTATATAACAAAATTATGCCCAATTAAATTGTTCTAAACACATATCAATATACATATCAAATTAAAACAATTAATAATTTGTGATAAAGGTTTGGCTCGATGCCACTATTAGGTTTGTAATATTCATGAACGCAATCAAATTGCATAAAATAAGCTAAACGTAAAAATCAGAGTTTTAAAATTTTACAAACCATATACCCGGATCACCCTTTATGCACAATTATTAATTAAACGAAAAGATAAAGAAGAACAATCATACCTTGAAGATCCGAGCTTCCTCAGTACAAGTTCACCTCCAATCCTTTTTCGCTCAACTGAATCCACCGAAGTTTGGTTTCTTCCTTCGATCAACGTTAGCCACCCAAGTGTTTGGCCTCTAGAGGTGATCCACCAAGGAAGAATAAAGATTCAAGAAGATGGGTGGTTGGCTAAACCCTAGTTTTTTTCTATCTCTATAAAAAAGAGCGCACTCTCCAACAAATCGAATTACGAATTATATTAAAAGTCAACAATACCCATATATAAGACTCTCTTATAAAGATATCAAGTAAAAACCTTAACAATTAAAATAAGGTTTATTTAATTAATTAAACTCTTTTAATTAATGGGCTCCCTAATCTTATTAGGGATAATTAATTAAACTCCTTTAATTAATTTTCCTCCTAATCCTATTAGAATAAATGAGAGTATTTATATTAAATTAATTCCTAAACTCTTTAGAAATTAAAAAATAATAATAATTGTAATAATATTAATAAGACTCCTCTTATTAATTTATATTTAATATTTCTAAAATATTAAATAATAATATTAAGCTATTTAATTTATTCTATCACCATAGATTAAATTAAATATACTTAACATATTATTACGATTATGCCATTAACTTCTTAAATAATTATTCTTCCTTTTATGGTGTGACCCTTTAGGTTCTCCATATTAAACCGGTTGTGAATAAATCAATTAGAATAATTTAATCTTATTTAAATAAATAAATTAAACAATTAATTTATTTAAATAAATAATATTTATTCTACAATAGGGATAAGCCTCCCTAATGATCAACGACTTTCCAGATAATATAGATTTCAACATTAATCATAAAAGAACCTTTGAGTAAATAGTTACCGCATAATTCAATCCTTCCACCATACAATGTCCCAATTAAATATAAGACATGGAATTATCACAAGTCTTATTTTATTTAATTATATGTATTTCGATCCTTAAATGCACAACTCCAAATAATGCAAATTAGAAACTCCTTTCTAATTTCATTTTCGCCGCCAAGGACTATCGGGTTGTCATTTATCTAATCACATAGACATTTCTCTTCTTTTAATAGAAGTGGTAGATTCTTTATCGATCATACATTATCTCCATGTACAACTTATTATACCCAAGCATACCCTTTGATATACCCTAAGGGTCTTAAGGAATAAGTCAAAGTATAACTCATCATACACAAGATACTATGATGATCTCAAGTCCAAGGATCACTAGACTACTATCACTACAGAATTCCTATCGACAGCAAGTAAAACTCCATTAGGTATTCCTTAGCGAGCCCACGCTCAAATGAACTTATTCTCTAATAAGCACCTACATACTTGCTTTAGTGTTCCACACAAATGATCATGAGATCAATCATCCTCATCCAACGAAAGCAAGAACGATGTACTCAATCTATCCGGATTCACTAATCCCCAATTTAGTAATCCAATGATTGGGGAACTATTTTAGTTTTAAGCTTTCTAAGAATTTAGATCTCATTAGAATGATCATCATCATTATTCTAAAAGCATTTGGGTTTATCACATATTTAAAACAAAGATCATGTAGGTTTATCACATATTATAAAAATGAAAAGATCATGTAGATAATTAAAAGCCTTTCTTTAATAAATAATAATAGGATAATTTTATTAATAAATGAATAAGATTAATATAAAATAAAGTATATGCTTTATCATCAAACATGATAGTGCTTTCACGTAAGTGTGCATACTACTTTCTTTCAAATATCATTTTAGAATACGACTTCAAAACAAGGGTTAATTTAACAAATTAACATATCACATAATATCCCGATATTATGACTGACCAACAAATAAGCTTAGGTAGGACACACTTGCGAAGGATTTACTCATCTATCCCCTCATAGTTCTAATCCCAATCTCCGCCAGAGATCATATCCCTAAGCTCTGATACCAAATGTAACGACTCCAAAAAAGGTCCATTCCATCCAACCCATTCTGAGTCGCCAAATATATGGTACGGAAAACAACTACAACTTTATAACAACAATTGTCGTGCAAAATACAACAACACATATGCTATGAGTTTGGATACAAATATATACCAACTGTAGCACGTCACAATGACACCTTACATAAATGTATAGTCAAAAACTGTTTTAGAAATTAGAATCTTTGGGAAGTGCTCAAGGAAACCTTCATACATAGGAGGCCATGCTTTTAGGTTATGGTAGATATCATATGGCCACAGAATTATCCTTGGTTGACCCAATAAATCCCAAAGAAAAACGAGAAGATTACTATCATATTCTTCCCAATGGTGAGTCTTCTCTTGACATATCATTATCTCCACTGTCTCTAATTGGGTATTATATTCCAAACAAACACCAAGATTATATAGGTAGTGCTTGTAAATATACTCAGCAAGTGGATGAGCACAACCATGTCTTATGATGACACGAGGTTGTATGTCATTTGACATCTTGTATGATAGTGGCAAAACACCCTTCCAAGTTAAATTCACCTCACCCTCAACATCTATAGACCACCATTCTATTTCCTCGCTATCCCCTCAATTCCGAACCACACTACACTTTTATTACCTGAAAGGAATTGTGAAACAAAAGGGTGAGCACAACTAGCTCAGTAAAGAATATTATGACTAAAGATAAATTATCAATAGTCTTCATCAATAATAAATCAGAGATTTAGAACATATGGTAGATGATAAAACTTTTCAACCATAGTTGCAGCGGAATGAGCAATCCATTAGAAGAGTCAAATAGACCATAAAATCTATTATCTTCTCCATGTTAAAAGTCCACCAACAATGTTTTATCCCTGTAACATCAATCAACAATTCCTGTCCACAATCACATGTATAACTCATAATCATAATTGTAGTTCTAAATTCCTCTTCTCATCCAGGACGAAGATAATTTCATCACCTGTCTTTACCTGAAACATCAAAGATCATGGTTATACCAAATCACAGTTCCTGTTCATAATCATACTAATAAATTCATCTTTGCACCACTACCAAGAAGATATTCATCATCATCTTCATCTTTGCACTACATGCCAAAGATATTCAACAACAAGTCATCTTTGCACTACGAGCCAAAGATATTCAACAACAGGCCATCTTTGCACTACGGGCCAAAGATATTCAACAATAATTCATCTTTGCACTACAGGCTAAGATATTCATCAACAAGTCATCTTTGCACTACGAGCCAAAGATATTCATATATCAAAGAAATACATAATCATTTCAGAAGTTATATAACAATAATTATAACCATGTTGATCAATTCACCTTTGCACTTAAGCTAAAAATATTCAATTGTAAATTCAATTGTCATGATCATATCACCAACAATTCAACTTTTGCACTACATCGCCAAAGAGAACCTATAGTCGCGATCATACCAATAATCTACCCATCTTTACACTCAAGTCAAAGAGAAATATCATCATTAGGGTTATAAGAATGTTATATAAAAATAATATAATCAAAATATGGTTTTAATTTCAAGAGTAAGATTCATAAATCAACGATAATTTGGTCGAGAAAAGAAACCAATTTGTCGTGAATAAGTACCTCGTATTAAATACATAAGACCGTATCGTGCATAAGATTCTCGACACAAAAAGATAAAGTTTCATAATAAAATCCATATCAATATTTATAACACCTTAATCCAAATGTTATAAATCACTTAGAAATCTCATAATCTAATATTATTAATATTATAATAATATTTTAATCATTTCTTAAACTTATAAATAATTAAATCCAATTATTTACACTTTAATAATTAATGCATTTAATCATCTAAAAATGCCAACCTCATAAGATTTCATCATCATTAACCAAAACCCTCATAAAAAATCAGATATACCTCATATATGATTCTCAAGCCAATAAATCATATTTTCCAATTTTCTTACTTCACATAACATATTTAATTCATTTTCATAACTAGAACATTCTCATGAAAAATACCAAATCGGTTCAAAAAATATTTATTTTCCGGGATTTAGAAGAATATAGTCCCATATTGAATATATATTTGTCTCAAAATTTTAAAATTCATTTACTATTTTTCATATGGCCAAAACCATAGAATATTTAAACATTTATCATAAATTGTACTTTTGTCCAAAAATTTGAAATTTTCACGGTATATCGATATTATATAGATGTACTCCCAATAAAAATTTTATCAATTTTGGTGTTAATCACAAGGAGTTATAAGCAGTTACTTTTAAAATAGTCTTTTCTCATAAAATCCATAACTCCTAATCTATATATCCAAAAATCGCCATTTTGGACATAATCTAAAAAACTCATCAAAATATCATTTCAAATTTTTCCAGAATTTTTGAAGGTCCGAAAAAATACAAAACTAAAAAAAAACATAATCACCCTTAAAAATCCCTTACTATCCCTTACCTCAAAAGAGCAGTACTGGAATGTCGGATATAACGCTGAACGAACTTGCACCGTATAGCAATACTCAAAGTATACTCAAAATACTCACAAGAATACGCTCGATAATATAGAGAGAGAAAACTTCAGTTTCTGGTATGATTTTCAATTCTAACCTAAGCACCCTATTTATAGGAAAATGCTTAGAACACCAAAGCATAAAGCAGAAAATTAAAAAAAAATATTAATATATATTTATTAAATTCTTACGCACACTTTTTATCAATTGAATTCAGCATTCAACACAAGTAGCCCACCTCACAAAACTTTTAAAAAACGTTTTTCTTATTTAACATAATTAAAACTTCAAAAATTAACTATTTCGGAGCTTCAGAACTTCAATAATTCATAATAAATAGCCCTTTTGTCGTAAAAATTCAAATCTCATGACTTTTATAGGAAATTTAATTTCTACAACTTTGCGAAGAAAGTTTTTCCAAATTCCAAACATAAATTGACCGAAATTCATAAAGCAAGCGATTTTATAAAGTTATAATCAAATTTCACCAAGAAATGGGGTCCCGAAACACACAAAACATGTGTTAATCATTTAATGCCACAAAAAATACTCTTCCTCCTCATATACTCACATATCGCACATTCATTATAAAATATCACAATTAATATATTATTAAAATAATATATTTAAATGAATTATTTTATCAAAAAAAGATAAAATATTAATTTTCAACAATTGTCACTTTAAAATTTTCTCCATCTATATCCACATAAAATGAATATTTTCCTTATCATATTAATCAATAATTAATTATTCACAAATAATATTACAGAATCACAATAATGACAACGAGGCGGTTCGAGGAAGAGGAGCTTTCAATAAAGATTTCTCTCTCTTGGTAGCGCATGATTAGGTGACCAAACCTCTCCTTAGACAGAACTTTCTAGACATTGCCAATAATGTTTTCTAATAATATTATTCAGATAATATGAATTATTGATTCGATAATGGAAAATAATGTAGTGATGAATTATTAAAACAACGATAATATAAAATATCAACGCAAACAATTATTGAATCAATAAAATATAATATTGATAAAGAATTATCGTAACGATTATTGAGTAGTGCTTTCTTCACGTAAGAATCAATAATTAGTGCAATACTGGTGCTATCTTGTGTTTTAACCCAAAGTATTTTAACAAGATTAATTCAGAATAACTACTGTAGTCATTTATAAACAACTTATATTTGTCATTTTCTTCATCCAATCGCTTTCTAGTTATGGGGCTCACACAAGATCTGCGTCATCATATCGATATTCTCGACAAAAGAATATTCCACGACCAAACGAATATTCTCAAACAATAATATTTTATAACCACTTGCTTATTTTGAAAAATTATATATATCACCTTAACTTTAACTTTTATCAATTTAACCATTTACTGAATAGTAATTATAAGAAAAATTGAATACTTTTATTTCATAAAATTTGGGGCCTTACATTAACAACTGTAGCAGAAATAACAATCCATTAAAAGAGTCAAGTAGAGTATGATGTCTACTATCTTCTATAATTTAAAAGTCCATCATCAATATTTTATCCCTGTAACACTAATGAATAATTATTTTAAATCAGCGAATTATCTATGCACTATGGGCCAAATATATTCATTTGTATCATTAGTGGTCATGATCATGTCAAACATCTGTCTATCTATGCATTACAGCCAAAAAGGACTTTCACCACAAATCTTTATTTGTAATATTAAAGGTCATGATTACACTAATACACAATTCCTGGTCATAATTATTGTAAGACCCCAACTTTTATGAATAAAAATTTAATTTTCTCGAAATATCTTTTTGAATAATAAGGTATGTATTTGATATAATGTTATAGTTGTGGGTAATATTTACAAATTTTGCAAAGTAAGCAAGTTGTCATAAAATATTCGAGTGGTCGAGGAATATTCGTTTTATCAGGGAATATTCATATGACGACACAATTATTGGTGGACCCCATAATGGAATTACTGTCGAAGTTAAAAAATGATAGAAATATCTTTTTATAAAAATAACAGCAAAAATTTTACCGTTAACTGTTAAAATACCCGGTGATAAAATTAGAGTAATACGCGTAGTTGCGTAATAACACACGGTATTGTACATTATCTTTGATTATTGATACTTACGTGAGAAATCATTTAGTTTTTTTTTTAATTATTGTCACAGTAATTGCTACGTAGTATCTCACGTTATTGATTCAATTATTGTCACAATATTTTATATTATTAAATCAATAATTGAGATGACAAAGTTATTCATATTATTATTTGCATTATTGACAATGTCTAGAAAGTTCTGTCGAGAAAAGGGGTTTGGTCACCTAATTGCATGCCAATAAGGAGAAATCCTTATCGGAAAGCCCCCTCTTTCATGGGAATGATCTGGTTGTTAATATTGCGAGTTATAATATTAATGATGAATAAATATTATTAAAAATGTGTTTCGTGAAGCCAAGTGAGTTGAGATAAATAGAATTATTTTTATTGAAGTATTTGTTTTAAATTTTCTTGATAACTTACTTATTTTTCAAAATAATCGGTAGAAAGTTATAAAGTATGTTAGTATATATATATATATATATATATATATATATATATATATATATAGATATATTACAAAAGTTTTTGTTTTTACTTGAAGATTATATTAAAAATCAATCGTCCGTGATTTTGCGTAAGACATCCGTGAATTCACAAATTGTTTCGTCCGTGAAAATTCTTAATAGTGCCTTTGCCATTCTCCTATAATTAGGATGCTTATTTTAGAATTAAAAATTACACCAAAATTAGAGAATTATTCTTCTATAATATTAAGCGTATTTCTTTTGAGTTTAAGGAAGCTTTGAGTGTAGAAAATAGTATAAGTTTTCTTCAAGAATATCACCGCTATACTAGTCATAAGTACTCTCATTTTAAGGTAAGGGATATTATTTTGTTCAATATTCGTAAGAAATAATATTTTCTTCCATACTCTGTAGTATTTAAGTAATATTATTTCATTTCATTCATGTTGATAAGTATTGCTTTTATACTTCTTAAAATTAATAGAATATCCTTAAAATTTGTGATTCATCAGGTATTGTTTCACAAGGATATTTTTCTGAATATTATTGTTAAATTTTGATCTTTTCATGTCGGAGTACTATTTATGGGTACTATTCATTTATACTAAGACTATTCATAATGCATTTACACTATTCATTAATACGTATATTCTTATTCATATATATGATCTTTTATTCACAAAGTACTATTCACGGGGTATTATTCACTCGAGTACTATTCACCCGGGGTACTATTCGTGACAGAAATTGATTTCTTTTCTGTCCAAATTATTTTGATACAATATTATTCTTTTTACTCCACAAAGCAGTTATTATGTTGACAATTTGGACATTTTTAAACTCTGAATACATTTAAAGTCTTTAATATTTATCCTTGATTTCGTTTGATTGATGCTTATATCACTGTCATCATCATCATGCTTATATTGTGATGAAAGTCATCTTTGGCCCGTAATGCATAGATGGACTGGTGATTGGTATGATTATGACCAGGGATTATTCGGTATAATCATGACCTGTAATGTTACAAATAATGTGGTAAAAGTCCTCATTGGCCCATAGTGCATTGATGGACAATTGTTGGCATGATCATGACCATTGGTGATAATAAAGAATATCCTTGGCCCGTAGTGCATGGATGATTCGTGGATGTGATAATAATGAATATCCTTGGCCCATAGTGCATGGATAATTCAGTGATGTGTATTATTTATTGAGCTGAGTCTTAGCAATAAAATTGATTATAAACTTTTAAATCATAGAAGATAATAGATAGCATGCTCTACTTGACTCTTCTAATGGATTGTTTATTCCGTTGCAGTTAAAATTGTTGTTTATTATATTCT
This sequence comes from Panax quinquefolius, assembly GCA_020205615.1. Lineage (NCBI taxonomy): Eukaryota > Viridiplantae > Streptophyta > Magnoliopsida > Apiales > Araliaceae > Panax > Panax quinquefolius. The sequence goes on from CM035161.1 coordinate 130,274,317, forward strand.
ATCAGTTTAACACTGTTGAAGGCTAACAATAATTTATTCTGTATTATCTTAGTCATAATATTTTTTACTGGGCTAGTTGAGCTCACCCTTTGCTTTCATTGTTCTCTTCAGGAAATAAGAATATAACTGAGACTAGTCGGGGAATGGAGTGACGGTCCAGATGGTTGCTTTAGTAGTCCTCACTATTCTGTGAAATAGTGTAATAATTATTGTAATGAGGACTTCATTTGAGTTTGGATATTGTCTAGGAGACAATATTCGTGTTAAAACTCTCAGCTTATGTTACACGATAATTGTATAATTAAGTTTGTATTTGTATTCTGTACCATGTATTTGGCTACTCAGAATGAGCGATGTATACCTATTTTGGGGGAGTCACAGTTGGTATCAAAACTTAGGGATATGATCCCTGGCTGAGATTTGAGGCTAGAACTAGGAGGGGAGAGACGGGTAAATCCTTCTCTAGTATGACCTACCTAAGTTTAATTGTTATTTAATTGATCGGTCAGAATATAAGGATAATATGTAGCATGTCAATTAACCCTTGTTTTGTGGCAGTATTTGAAAATGACATATGAAAATCAAGAGATAAACTCATATAGAGTTTTAAGTGCTGAATCGAGGAAATTCATATAAAGAATATATATTGGAGTATAATATCTTGTTATAATAAAGATTTTTATTGGGGAGTACTAATTAAGTTATCAAACTTGATTGTAGGATGTCAGGCGAAGAAGAAATTAGAGATATCCATGTGATGAGTGAAGAATTAATAGTTGCACCCGAGCTAGTCGCAGAGGTAGCAACTGAGAGTGAGGAAGAAGAGGATCCTGAGGAGAATTTATTAGGAGAACTTTATGATCGAAATGTCGAACTGCAAAATCATATTCATGAGTTAGTAGAGCAGGGTGAAGAACGACAGACAGTCGTGGAACAAAGGGATGCAACAATTCAAGATTTTGCTACCCGATATGCGATGCTTGAACAGAAACTCTCTTTGACAGAGTATATGTTAATAGAGCTGAAATATGAGAATGAAAATGTTAAAGATCATCTGAAAGAAGAAACAACTAAACGAGTGAGAATGGAGGATGCATAGGTAAAAGCCGCACGACGCCTTGATATTGTAGAAAGAGAAGTCCGGTCCAAGAACCCAACATCGAGTTTTGAATTACCCTATACATTGCGATCAACCCCAATTCGATATGGATCGAAGATTAATGATTTAGATCATGGATCAGGAGTATGACGAAGCAGTTGAGGGTGGAATATGCCCTATAGCGAAAGTCAATTCCAGCGGTAATGATGACACCAAAGGCTGTCCCAGAAAAGTCAAAGTCGGTGGTTCAAGTGAGAGCGCTTTTCATAACTTCCTAAAAAGTAAGGAACCCGAACGATGTTATCACGGGTAAGCTAATCATAAACTCTTGCGATGTCTATACCTTATTTGATACCGGTTCTACCCATTCTTTTATTTCACCTTCTTGCGCTCAACGTTTAAATTTAACTCCGAATAAATTAGACTTTGACTTATCTGTTGAAACTCCGTTGGGAGAAACCTTCATTACATCCACTATTTATAAGTCTTATTTGATTCAAATCGGCACCCTCAAGTTACCTGTCGATCTTATCTCTTTGAAAATACTTGCATTTGATGTGATTTTAGGGATTAATTGGTTAACTACTTATCAAGCTAAAATTGATTGTTTTCGTAAGGTTGTTAGCTTTTATATTCCTAGCCAACCTATTATGCGAATTCAAACAACCAAACCACTAAAGTCAATCACTGTCATATCAAGCCATAAAGCTATTAGTTTATTGACAAACGGATGACAAGCTTTCTTTTAGCCCATATCACAGATTTAAACAAAAATACGTCAGATTTGAATGATATTTCTATTGTTAATAAATTTCATGACGTATTCCCTGAAGAACTTCCTGGCCTACCCCCAGAGCGTGAAATCGAGTTTTGTATTGACCTTGAACCTGGTACAAAACCCATTTCCAAAACCCCATATCGAATGGCTCCTATTGAATTTCAAGAGTTAAAAACCCAACTGCAAGAATTGATAGACATTGGTTTCATTTGACCTAGTACGTCTCCTTGGGGTGCTCTTGTTCTATTCGTAAAGAAGAAAGATGGGAGTATGCGACTTTATATTGATTATCGGGAGTTAAATCATGTCACTGTCAAAAATAGGTGCCTGTTGCCTCGCATTGATGACCTGTTTGACCAGTTGCGAGGTGCCAAATTCTTTTTAAAGATTGATATTCGTTGCGGATATCATCAGTTAAAGATTAAAATTGATGACATTACAAAGATCGCTTTCAAAACTTGGTACGGGCATTACAAACTCCTAGTCATATCTTTTGGATTGACTAATGCTCCTGCTGCCTTCATGGATATGATGAACCGAGTATTCAAGGAATATTTGGATCATTTTGTGGTTGTCTTTATTGATAACATCCTCATTTACTCCAAAAGCCGTGAAGATCATGAGCAATACTTGAGGCTGATACTCCAAAAGCTTCGTGAAAATAAGCTATATGCCAAGTTAAAGAAATGCGAGTTCTGGCTTGAGGAAGTAGCATTCCTTGGGCACGTGATATCGAATCATGGAATATTTGTTGACCCAACGAAGATTGAAGCAATTCAAAGCTGGGAGCAACCTAAGTTAGTGACCGAAGTACGTAATTTTCTGGGCTAAGCTGGTTATTATCAGAGATTCGTGGAAGGGTTTTCTTGAATCGCCACTCTGTTAATTCAGCTAACTCGAAAAGATGCAAAATTCGGCCGGAGCAAGGAATTTGAGAAGAGTTTTCAAGAACTCAAGAGTAGACTCATTTCAGCACCTGTTTTGACAATACCATCTAGTTCGGAGGGATTTGTCATATACTGCGATGCTTCAGGCAAAAGTTTAGGATGTGTTCTCATGTAACATAGGAAAGTCATAGCCTATGCCTCGTGACAACTCAAAGAATATGAGAGGAATTATCCTATTCGTGATCTATAGTTGGTAGCAGTCGTTTTTGGGCTAAAGATCTGGATGCATTACCTGTATGAGGAGAAGGTAGAGATCTATACAGATCATAAAAGCCTCAAATATTTTTTCACGCAAAAGGAACTCAACATGCGGCAATGACATTGGCTCGAGCTATTGAAAGATTATGATCATACCATTCAATACCATCCTGGAAAAGCGAACATAGTAGTTGACGTATTGAGTAGAAGATCATATGTGGGTACGAGTGAGATATTGTCAACGCAAAGGCCCATTTTGTATGACTTATAAAGGATGGAGATAGAGTTAAAGACTCTAGGGACCCACGTGATGATGCCAAATATACGAGTAGAACTGACGTTAATCGATAAAGTTAAAGTTGATCAAGCTACTAACCTGGAACTGATGCATATGAGGAAGAAAGTACGAGAAGGTGTTATTCCGAAATCAAGAATCGATGAAGAAGAAATACTTCGAGTCAACTCCAGAATTTGTGTTCCTAATGACTCTAATTTGAAGTATAAAATCACGATGGAGGCGCACAATACACCATTTGCAATCCATCTTGGGAGTACCAAAATGTATCATGATCTTCGACATACATTTTGGTGGAGTAATATGAAGATAGAGATAGCAGAGTTTATCTCAAGGTGTCTAACTTGTCAACGTGTCAAGGCGGAGCATCAAGTGCCAAAAGGTCCATTGTAAGCTCTTCAAATTCCAGAATGGAAGTGGGAGCACATTACCATGGATTTCGTTACTGGTCTTCCCAAGGCTTCTCAAGGCATAGATGCAATTTGGGTCATTGTCGATAGATTAACCAAGTCTGCTCATTTCTTACCTATACAAGAAATTTATTCACTTGAACGTCTTGCTCATATATACATAAATGAGATTGTAAGACTACATGGTATGCCAGTATCAATAGTTTCTGATCAAGACCCAAGATTCACTTCACGATTTTGGGTCAGTTTGCAGAAAGATATGGGTACAGATTTATGATTCAGTTCGGCATATCATCCTCAGACGGACGAGCAGTCGGAGAGGACTATTCAAACTCTTGAAGATCTATTAAGACTTTGTGTCTTTAACTTCAAAGGAAGTTGGGACTAGTTCTTGTCATTAGTGGAATTCTCCTACAATAACAGTTATCAAGCAAGTATAGGCATGACTCCATTTGAGGCGTTGTATGGAAGCAAGTGTCATTTTCCAGTATGCTGGGACGAGGTGAGTGAAGCAACGTTATTGGGACCAGAATTGGTACGCATGACAACATAAAAGATTCAAATGATCCGGCAACGTATAAAAACCACACAAGATCGACAAAAGAGTTATGTTGATCTTCATCAAAAAGACGTGGAATTCAATGTTAGAGATCATGTGTTGTTACGTGTTGCTCCATGGAAAGGAGTTACGAGATTTGGAAAGAGAGAAAAGCTCAATCCTCGATTCATTGGCCCATTTAAAATCCTCGATCGAGTAAGAAATGTGGCCTATAGACTCGCCTTACCGCCAAGTATGTCTCATGTTCATTATATTTTTCACATATATATGTTACGTAAATATATGAAAGAACCGAACCACATTATTGAATTAGAACCAGACGAGTTAGCGGAAGATTTAGAGTATGAAGAGTTACCTGTTAAAATCTTGGATAAGAAGGAACATATTCTACGCTCCAAGGTTATACCTCAAGTTAAAGTTTTGTGTTGAAACCACGATGTTGAGGAAATGACATGGGAGTTAGAATCTGAAATGAAATCAAGGTATGCTCACCTCTTCAACATACCAGGTACGTACACCAATTTCGAGGATGAAATTTCATAAGAAAGAGATGTTGTAAGACATCAACTTTTATGAATAAAGATTTAATTTTCTCGAAATATCTTTTTGAATAATAATGTGAGACCCCAAATTTTATGAAATAAAAGTATTCAATTTTTCTATTTTGGTGAATATTGAAATTGATAAAAGTTTAAAGTTAAGGGTGACATTTGAAATTTTTTCAAAGTAAGTGATGATGAAGTTTTGTTTTATTAGCATTATTAATGTAATAAAACAGAAAAACTTTTTATATAAATCATAATACTTTTATAAAGTTATTCTATAAATAGAATATATTATATTCTATTATGCATAGTAAAATCTTTTTATATAAAACAGAATATTTTTATAAAGTTATTCTATAAATAGAATATATTATATTTTATTATGCATAGTGTTGCATAGCCTGCATAGTATTTTGTATAGTAAAATCTTTTTATATAAAACACAATACTTTTATAAAGTTATTCGTTTTATTAGATTATAAATAGAATATATTATATTTTATTTAAAAGATTTTGCTCTAAATATGGACCGTCCGATTAAAAGTAAATCAATCTGGACTGTTCATGAATTAGTTACTATGCAGTCCATTCTTCTATAAATATAAGCTCATTCCTTCATTATTTCTTACGAATTCACTAAAACTCTAGAGAGACTTCTTCTTTTGTAATCTCGAGCATATTTCTTTAGAGTTTTAGAAAGATTTGAGCGTAGAAGATAGTACAAGTTTTCTTCAAGTATATTCCCGCCCTACCGGTCGGAATACTCTTCTTTCAAAGGTAAGGGATATTATTTGTTGTACATGTAAGGGGTATTATTCTTTTGTATTCATGAAGAGAATTACTTTCTTTCAATACTCGTAAGAGTTGTTATTCCATTCTTTGTTATTATGTTGGAATAACTTTGTTTTGCTAAATACCGCATACGTGGTGAAATTCTTCTATTATTCCATTCTTCATTATTATGTTGGAATAACTTTGTTATATCCAATCACCGCATATACGGTGAAATTCTTCTATTATTCCGGAATATCACATGCATGCATGCGTTTTCTATGGGACTCGGTTCCATTATTTATTATTCCGCATTTATTATTCTCGTCGAAATATCCTGCATGCGTTTCACGGGACTGGTTCCATCATTTATTATTACATTGGGAATAACACGTGCATGCGGTCTCTATCGCATGCATGGTGAATCCTACGTTATTCCATTCTTTATTATTACATTGGAATAACTGCCATATGGATTACCACATGCATGGTGAATGATCCTTTGTATTCATTCCTTATTAAATTATGGAAATGATCTGTATACGTAGATTACCGCATGGCGGGTGAAAATCCATTTGCAGTTTCATATATTCTTTGTTATACTCAGTTGGTTAAAGTTTTGACTTCGGTACTCCATGAAATTAGTGGAATATCCTTGATATTTGCGCTTCATCCAGTATCTTTTCATGGAAATATTCTTCTGAGCATTCTTGAATTTTACTCTACAAAGAAGTATCATGTTAACAATTTGGACGTTATTAATTTTTGGATAAATTAATTCTTGAACTTGTTTTATTGAATTATTATTTCATTGTCATGATGAGTTATGTTGGTTATTATGTGAAAACATGAAAGTTTCTTAGAAATCACAAAGGGTTGAAAATCAGATTTTGGAGAAAATAGAACATGAAATTCAATTGACCATATCTCCTATTATATTTTGAATTTTTGAGTGTGGTCAAGTTCCAGAGTTAGATCTATGAGTTTTGTAGCATCTCTAAGTGGAATCACTGGAAAAGGTGTTGTAGATTTTCGTGTGGACTGATTTTAGAAAAGGAGTCAAAAGCTGAAAATTACCGAAATGCTACTGTCCAAATTTTTAAAAGGGCTGTTTCGGCCATTAATTTGTGAGAAAAATTCTGGCCTTTTGGGACATGAAAGTATATGGTATAAAGTACCTCCTGTCCAAAAATGAGCTTATTCCGACTTAAAATGAGCAAGTTATGACTATTTTAATATTTAGATTTTTCTAACGAAAAACGCTATGGCCGGAGTTCTAAAACTTCGATGACCATAAAATTTAAACTGGAAGCTCACATTAACATGTGTAAGATCCTGCCAAGATTTGGGAATTTTTGGAGTTAAATTTGAGGTAGCTAATTTCTTAAGGAATTAATTAAAAATTGATTTTTGAAAAATAGTAAATGAATTTTAAAAATTCTGAGAAAAATATATGTTTATTATGGGACTATATTCTGCTAAATCCCAGAAAAGAAATTTTTTGGGACTGATTTGGTATTTTTCATGAAAATGGTTTAGTTACGAACATATGAGTGAAATATGTTATGTGAAGTAACAAAGTTGAAAAATAGGATTTTATGACTTGGAAATCCTATATAAGGTATATGCATTTTTTTGATGAGGGATTTATTCATTGGTGATGAAATCTTATGAGTATTACATTTTTGAATGATTAAATGCATTATTTGGTAAAGTGTAAATAATTGAAATAAATTGTTTATAAGTTTAAGAAGTAATTAAAATATTGTTATGATATTAATAATATTAGATTATGAGTGGTTGATAATATTTGGATAAATTTAAAGTCTTTAATATTTATCCTTGTTTTCGTTGATTAATACTTATATCATTGTCATCATCCTCATGTATATATTATGTTGAAAGTCATCATGGCTGTGAGTGCATAGATGGACTTGGTATGATTATGAATGAGGGATTATCGGTATAATCATGGTCGTAATGTTACAAATGATGTGGAAAAAGTCCTCATCGTCAGTAGTGTATTGATGGGCAGTTTTGGTATGATTATGGCTATGGATTCTCTTGCCAAGGTGCAAAGATGAATTGTTTTATGGCATGATCGGGACCGTTGATGAAAACACGATTATCTTTGGCCTATAGTGCATGGATAATTCGTGGTCGTGATACTAAAAGAATATCCTTGGCCTATAGTGCGGGGATGAATTGATGATGTGGATTAATTATTGAAAGCGAGTCTCAAAGAATGAAATATTAATTCATGGATGTGATAATAATGAATATCCTTGGCCGTAGTGCATGAATAATTCATGGATGTGATAATAATGAATATCCTTGGCCGTAGTGCATGGATAATTCATGAATGTGATATTAACGAATATCCTTGGTAGTAGTGCGTGGGGTGATTCGATGATGTGAATTATTTATTGTCGAGTCTCAAATGATAAAATATTGATAATAAGCTTTTAAATTAAGTAGAAGATAGTAGATATCATGCTCTACTTGACTCTTACGAAATGCGGTTGTATGTCTTTGGCCTGTAGTGCAAAGATGAATTGTTAATGAATATCTTTGGTAGTAGTGCAAAGATGAATTTATTAGTATGATTATGAAGCGAGGATTGTGATTTGGTATAACCATGATTTTTGATGTTTTGGTGAAGATAGGTGATGAAAATTATCTTCATTCCGGATGCTAAAAGGAATTGAGAATCACAATTATTATTATGAATTATTCATATGATTGTGGGCCGTGGAATTGTTGATTGATGTTACAGGATAAAATATTATTGGTGGACTTTTAACATGGAGAAGATAATAGACCTAATGGTCTATTTGACTCTTTAATGGATTCTCGTTCATTTGCAACTATGGTTGAAAAGTTTTATCATCTACCATATGTTCTAAATCTCTGATTTATTATTGACAAAAGCTATTGATAATTTAATTATCTTTAGTTATGATATTCTTTACTGGGATAGTTGTGCTCACCCTTTTGCTTCACAATTCCTTTCAGGTAATAATAGTGTAGCTGGGTCGAGCGGGGATAACAGGGGAATAGAATGGTGGTCCATAGTTGTTAAGGTTCTTCCTAAATAGTATGAAAATAATTTTATTGAGAACTTTAGATAAGTGTGTCGTATTGTATACTTCATTTGATATTTAATTTTGGTGAACCAAATAGGGTGAGGCAAACCCAACTTTGGAAGGGTGTTTTATCACTATCATACCAGATGTCTAATGGCATACAACCTCGGGTTCTCATAAGACAGGGTTGTGCACACCCACTTGCTGAGTATATCTACGAGCACTACCTATATGATCATGGAGTTTATTTGAAATATAATTTTTACTTGGAGACAGTGGAGATAGTTATATGTCAAGAGAAGACTCACCATTGGAAGGAACATGATAGTAATCTTCTCGTTTTTCTTTGGGGTCTATTGGGTTAACCAAGGATAATTTTCTGGACATATGATATCTATCATAACTTAGATTCATGGCCTCCTATGTACGAAGGTTTCCTTGAGCACTTTCCATAGATTTTAATTTCTAGAACAGTTTTTGACTGTACCTTTATGTAAGGTGCAATTATGACATGATTCAGAGTTGGTATATGTATTTGTATTTAAACTCACAGTATACATGTCATCGTATTTTGCACGACAATTGTATAAATGAAGTTGTAAATGATTTTTGTAGTGTATTTTCTGGCGACTCAGAATGGGTCGTGTATACCTGTTTTGGGGGTGTCACAAATAAGGTGTGGATTTGATATAATGTTATAGTTGTGGGTAATATTTATAAATTTTTCAAAGTAAGCAAGTTGTTATAAAATATTCGATTGGTCGGGGAATATTTGTTTTATCAGGGAATATTCGTACGACGACACAATCATTGGAGGACCCTACAATGGAATTACTGTCGGAGTTAGAAAACGACTGAAATATCTTTTTATAAAAATAAAGACGAAAATTTTACCATTATCTGTTGAAATACCCGGTGATAAAAGTACAGTAATACGCGTGGTTGCATAGTAGCACATAATATTGTACAGTATCTTTGATTATTGATGCTTACGTGAGAAGTCACTCAGTTTTATTCAATTATTGTCACAGTAATTGCTGCATAGTATCTCACGTTATTGATTCAATTATTGTCACAATATTTTATATTATTAAATCAATAATTGAGAAGACAAAGTTATTCATATTATTATTTACATTATTGACAATGTCTAGAAAGTTCTGTCGAGGAAAGGAGTTTGGTCACCTAATTGGGCGCCAATAAGGAGAAATCCTTATCGGAAAGCCCCCTCTTTCCTGTGAATGATTTGGTTGTTAATATTACTAGTTATAATATTAACGATGAATAAATGTTGTTAAAAATGTGTTTCGTGAAGCCAAGTGAGTTGAGATAAATAGAGAGGTTTTTATTGAAGTATTTGTTATAAATTTTGCTGATTATATGGACCCCCACTTACTCATTTTTCAAAATAATTGGTAGAAAGTTATAAAGTATGTTAGTATATATATATATATATATATGAAATATGAGTGTGTGTGTGTGTGTGCCGTGTGTGTGTGTGTGTGGTGGATGAGATGTGAGTGGTGGTGGTTGATATATATATATATATATATTATATTTTATATAAAAGTTTTTTTTTTACTTGAAGATTACATTGAAAATCAGTCGTCCGTGATTTTGCGTAAGACTTCCGTGAATTCGTAAATTGTTTCTGTTAGTTCCTAGAGGCACACAAGTTATTTAGAAGGGGGGGGGTGAATAAATATTTTTTTAAAAACTTTGTTCCAAAAATACTTATTAGTTAGAAAATAATTTAATTACAGCGAAATTGAGATTTGTTTGTTTTCCCTTTAAGATACAACAAGTTAATAGAAGTTAAGCAGTTATGGCAGTTATTGCAAGAATATAAGAGACACGGTGATTTTAAGTGGTTCAGAGCACTCAAAGCTCCTAGTCCACTCTTCTACTCCTCGAGTAGGAAATCCCCTAAGGATATCTTTTACAATATTTGAATCTCACAGATTCCTTCAAGACCAGCAGTCTTGGAACTTCTTAGTTTAATATTGAACTCTTCAAGTCCAGCAGACTTGGTGCTTCTCAGTTCACTTAAAACTTTTCAAGTACTTCGGACTTGGAACTTCTTACTTCACTTGATAGTAATTGAGTTCATAAATGGTACTACTCAGTTGTCGTTAGGCTTGAGTTCAAAAGAACTGAGTAGCTGAGCAAGCTTCCTTTTTAGATCGTAGAGTTGAGCGTTGAGTGTTCTTCAGCGTTTTTGTTTTGTGCTTGCATCTACCTTACATCCTCTTTTCTTTTGCATATAAGGTGTCTTTGAAATACATCCGTTGGAAGTCGTCCAATGAAGAATTAATTATATTTGACATTTCTGAGCACTGATAGAGATTTTCTGCATATCTTCTAATTTGTTGTCTGGCCCACTGACACAGCAGACTGCTATCTCACCTAACACCTGAAAAGGTGTTTTCTGCTAGCCCATTAGTACTTTCCTTAGCTTTTTTTAATACGTTTCTCTGTTACATACTAAGGATGACTGTTGTGTCATTAGGACTCCCGATAGTCTCAACGTTTATAATCCATTCCACATTCGTTGACTTTTATTCTTAGATGAATGGACAGGGCTCGATGTTTTTGATGTAGACAGATGATACACTACGATCATGATCGTGGTGTCTTGCCACCTTGGTGCTGGATCTAGTGCTGATGGATGAGAACACTACGATTTCTCTTAAGTACTTGTATACTACGATCTTTACGTGCTTGACTTGCAGACTCTACGTTTCTGAGAGCACTCTACGATCCTTGAGTTTGACTCGGAAAACGTTTGGATCACTCTACGATTTAAGGAGAGGCCCTCCAAAGCAGACAGACTATGATTCTCTTTGTGCTACGATTATGCCTTGGCTTCTGGAACCTTTTGGTCAGCTTGATAGACTACGATTCCGTTGAAGCCTGTGGTGCCCCCAAAATAGGTATACATCATCCATTCCGAGTCGCCAAATACATGGTACAGAACTTAAATACAAACTTAAATATACAACATGAGCTGTGAGTTTTAATACAAATATTATCTTCTAGACAGTATTCAAACTCAAAATAAGTCCTCAATACATTTATTATCACACTATTTCACAGAATAGTGAGGACTACTAATGCAAACATCTGGACCGTCACTCCGTTCCCCGACTAGTCCCATCTATATTCTCATTTCCTGAAGAGAACAATGAAAGAAAGGCTGAGCTCAACTAGCCTAGTAAGAAATATTATGACTAAGATAATGCAGAATAAATTATCCTTAGCCTTCAACAGTAAAACAACTGATAGAATATAATAGACAACAAGTTTTAGATCAACAACTGCAGTGGAATAAGCAATCCATTAGAAGAGTCAAGTAGAACATAAAATCTACTATCTTCTATGATTTAAAAGATTTATCATCAATTTTATCGCTGAGACTCAACTTAATAAATAATCCACATCATCGAATCATCCCTTCACTACAGGCCAAGGATATTTTTTAGTATCACGACCACGAATTATCCATGCACTACGGGCCAAGGATAATCGTGTTTTCACCAACGGTCATGATCATGCCATAAAACAATTCATCTTTGCACACTTGGCCGAAGAGAATCCATGGCCATAATCATACTAAAAATTGTCCATCAATGCACTACAGGCCAATGAGGACTTTTACCACACCATTTGTAACATTACGGTCATGATTATATCGAATAATCCCTAGTCATAATCATACCAAGTCCATTTATGCACTACGTGCCAAAGATGACTTTTATAACAATATAAGCATAAGGATGATGACAATGACATAATAATTCAATAAAACAAGTTCAAGGATAAATTTTAAAGATTTATAATATAATTTATCCAGAATTCAATAACGTTCAAATTGTCAACATGATACTGCTTTGTGGAGTAAAATTCAAGAATAATATTGTACCAAAAATGATTTGGACCAAAAACGAATAAATTTTTATCATGAATAGTACCCCGGGTGAATAGTACTCGAGTGAATAGTACCCCATGAATAGTACTTCATGAATAGTAACTCGTGAATAGTACTCCGGCATAAAATAGTTAAAACTTATCAAGAATGCTCAAAATAATATTTCCATGAAAAGATACTGGATGAAGCGCAAATATCAAAGATATTCTACTAATTTCATGGAGTATAGAAACCAAAACTTTAACAAAATGAGTATAGAATTCGAAATTCGAAACAAAATAATATTACTTACATACTACAGATTATGGAAGAAAATATTATTTCTTACGAATACTGAACAAAAGTAATATCCCTTACGAATATTAAACGAAAATAATATTCCTTTCGAATATTGAACGAATATAATATTCCTTACGAATATTGAACAAAAATAATATTCATACGAATACAAAAAATAATATCTCTTCAGAATATGAAATAAATAATACCCCTTACCTCAAAAAGTAGATTATTCCAACTGGTATAGCGGATATATTCTTGAAGAAAACTTTCACTGTTTTCTATACTCAAACCTTCCTAAAACTCGAAAGAAATACGCTCAATATTGTAGAAGAAAAATTCTCTAATTCTGGTGTGTTTTTCAATTCTAACTAAGCTTCCTATTTATAGGAGAATAGAAGGGTACTATTTAGAAATTTTATTCATGGGCTGCACAGTGGAAATAATCACGGACGCAACCGGCGGAATTTTTTTTGAAAATTTGATTTTACTATTCATTACTGTGCAATAATAGAAGAAAACTTATACTATTTTCTATACTCAAAGCTTTCTTAAACTCAAAAGAAATACGCTCAATATCATAGAAGAAGAATACTCTGATTCTAGTGTGATTTTTAATTCTAAACTAAGCATCCTATTTATAGGAGAATGGCAGGGGCACTTTTAAGAATTTTCACGGACGAAACTATTAAAAGATTGCATATTTAAATTTGATGTTGAAAGTAAATATTCATGGTTATATGTAAAGTCCTTAAAGGAATACATGTACGATGACTTAGTAAAAGGTCAAGCTTGTTAGGGTGATCTGAGCTTTAATGTTTATCATTTTGTAAATCAATGTATAGATGAAAAGATCAAAGTTGTTAGGTTGATCTAAATCTTGAGATGTAATAGATAGGGTTTGTCAGATCCTGACTTTTGATAAATAAATATTTAATTTTCTCGAAATATTTTTTGATATTAAGATGTGAATTTGATATAATGTTATAGTTGTGGGTAGTATTTATAAATTTTGAAAAGTATGCAAGTTGTTATAAAATATTCTTTTTGTCGGAGAATATCCGTAGGATTCAGCACAATCATTGGTGGACCCCACAATGTAATTATCATTTCGGAATGAGAAAACGCACGTAAATATCTTTTATGAAAATAACTGAAGTTTTATCGTTAAACCGTTGAACTACCGGTAGTAAAAGTACAAAGAATCTGGCGTGATTGCATAGTAAAGACACGGTATTAATTATTGATGCTTACGTGAGAAGTCACTCAGTTTTGTTGAATTATTGCTACAGTAATTGTTGTATAGTATCTCACGTTATTTGATTCAATTATTGTCAATATTTTATATATTATTAAATCAATAATTGAGACGATACAGTTATTCATATTATTATTTGCAATATTGACGATGTCTAGAAAGTTCTGTTGAGGAGAGGTTTGGTCACCTAATTCTTGGCGCCAATAGGGAGAAATCCTTATCGGAAAGCCCCCTCTTTCCTAGGAACGATCTGGTTGTTAAATATTGAGAGTTATAATAATAATGATAAATGTTGTTAAAAGTATTGAGGGGATTTTTATGAAGTAATTGATGTAAATTTTGCTTATTTTATGGACCCCCATTTACCCATTTTTCAAAATAATCGGTATAAAATTTTTTAATACAATAAAGGCGGGGTCCACATGTGGGGTCCATATGTGTTGAAAAACTGATCTGGGGAATTGGGGGGGGAGTTGGCGTGAATGTAAGGTAATGTATTATTATATATTATATATATAAGTTTTGTTTTATATATATATATATATATAAGTATTATATTATATATATATATATATATATATATATACATATCTGAGAGAGGATCGTAAGGGTTCCTCACACTTTATTAAAATGTGAGATTTTTTTTTTTTGCTTTTTTTTAAAACAACTAAAAGAAAAGTTTAATATTTTATGGAACTAATTTTTTTTTATAATACAGTGTTTTGGGTGTGATTTGGATACATATAACAAAAAAGGTGCACATTTTAGTAGCGTGGGGGAGCCCTTACAGGATCCGGACCCTATATATATATACATGTGATGGAATTGAATTGGAATTCGGATGGGATGGGTTTGCCCGGGAGGTAAGGAAAGATTATATATATATATATATATATATTAAGTTTTATTTTATTAGATTATAAATAGAATATATTATATTTTATTTAAAGTTTTTTGTTTTATTAGAATATTTTATTGCACAGTAATAAATAGTAAAATCAAATTTTCAGAAAATTTTCTGCCGGTTGTGTCCGTGATTATTTCCACTGTGCAGCCCGTGAATAAAATTTCTAAATAGTACCCTTCCATTCTCCTATAAATAGGAAGCTTAGTTAGAATTGAAAAATACACCAGAATCAGAGAATTCTTCTTCTATAATATTGAGCGTACATCTTTGGTCTAAATTATTTTTGGTACAATATTATTCTTGAATTTTACTCCACAAAGCAGTATCATGTTGACAATTTGAACGTTATTGAATTCTGGATAAATTAAATTATAAATCTTTAAAATTTATCCTTGAACTTGTTTTATTGAATTATTATGTCATTGTCATCCTCATGCTTATATTGTTATGAAAGTCATTTTTGGCACGTAGTGCATAGATGGACTTGGTATGATTATGACCAAGGATTATTCGATATAATCATGACTGTAATGTTACAAATGGTGTGGTAAAAGTCCTAATTGGCCCGTAGTGCATTGATGGACAATTTTTGGTATGATTATGGCCATGGATTCTCTTCGGCCAAGGGTGCAAAGATGAATTATTTTATGGCATGATCATGACCGTTGATGAAAACACGATTATCCTTGGCCCGTAGTGCATGGATAATTCGTGGTCGTGATACTAAAAAATATCCTTGGCCCGTAGTGAAGGGATGATTCGATGATGTGGATTATTTATTAAGCTGAGTCTCAACGATAAAATTGATGATAAATCTTTTAAATCATAGAAGATAGTAGATTTTATGCTCTACTTGACTCTTCTAATGGATTGCTTATTCCACTACAGTTGTTGATCTAAAACTTGTTGTCTATTATATTCTATTAGTTGTTATACTGTTGAAGGCTAAGGATAATTTATTCTGCATTATCTTAGTCATAATATTTTTTAATGGGCTAGTTGAGCTCAGCCTTTCTTTCATTGTTCTCTTCAGGAAATGAGAATATAGATGGGACTAGTCGGGGAACGGAGTGACGGTCCAGATGTTTGCATTAGTAGTCCTCACTATTCTGTGAAATAGTGTGATAATAAATGTATTGAGGGCTTATTTTGAGTTTGAATACTGTCTAGAAGATAATATTTGTATTAAAGCTCACAGCTCATGTTGTATATTTAAGTTTGTATTTAAGGTCTGTACTATGTATTTGGCGACTCAGAATGGGTGATATATACCTATTTTTGGGGCGCCACAATTTAGTACTCATTATTATTTTAAATCCATTTTTCGTATTATGTATTAATGTAATAATATTACAGATATCATAGACTCACAATACTATTAACTAGATCGTTCCCAAGAAAAAGGGGACTTTTCGATAAGGATTTCTCCTTACTGGCGCGCACTTAGATAACCTAACCCCTTTTCTTGACAGAACTTTCTAGACATTGCCAATAATGCTAACTAATAATATCATTTTAAATAGTATGACTTATTGTGTTGTGAAAATAATATGAAATATTGTGCAGTTGTACTGTGTCAATTATTGAGTCAATAATATGAAATACTATGTAATACAAAATTGGGAGCAATTGAAGTCGGTAACTGAAGTACGTAGCTTTTTAGGCTTAGCTGGTTATTATCGGAGATTCGTGGAAGGATTTTCTCGAATCGCTAATCCGTTAACTCTTCGGTGACTCGGAAGATACAAAATTTAAGTATGGAGCGAGGAATGCGAGAAGAGTTTCTAAGAGCTCAAGAGGACACTCATTTTCTAAGACTGTTCGACAATACCATCCGGTTCGGATGGATTTGTTATCTCTGACGATGCTTCGTGCAAAGGGTTAGGATGTGTTCTCATGCAACGTGGGAAAGTCATAGCCTATGCCTCGCGACAACTTAAAGAATATGAGAGGAATTATCCTACTCATGATCTAGAGTTAGCGGTGATCGTTTTGCCGCTTAAAGATCTGGAGGCACCATCTATATGGAGAGAAAGTGGAGATATATTTAGACCATAAAAGCCTCAAATATTTCTTCACCCAAAAGGAACTCAACATGCGACAACGACGTTGGCTCGAGCTGTTAAAAGATTATGACCACACTATTCAATACCATCCTGGAAAAGCAAACGTGGTAGCTGACGCATTGAGTAGAAGATCATATGCATGAACGAGTGTGATGATGTCAAGTATACGCATAGAACCAACTTTAATCGATGAAGTTAAAGTTGCTCAAGCCACCGACCCGGAGCTGATGCGTATGAAGAAGAAAGTACAAGAAGGTGCTATTCCGGAAGCGAGAATCGATGAAGAGGGAATACTTCGAGTCCACTCCAAACTTTGTGTTCCTAACGACTCTGATTTGAAATACAAGATCATGACGGAGGCACATAATACACCGTTTGCAATCCATCCTGGAAGTACCAAAATGTATCGTGATCTTCGACATACATTTTGGTGGAACAATATGAAGAGAGAGATTGCAAAGTTTATCTCGAGGTGTTTAACTTGTCAACGTGTAAAGGCGGAGCATCAAGTGCCTAAGGGTCCATTGCAACCACTTGAGATTCCGAGATGGAAGTGGGAACACATTTACCATGGATTTTGTTACGGGTCTTCCCACGGTTTCTCAAGGCATAAACGCTATTTGGGTTATTGTTGATAGATTAACCAAGTCTGCTCATTTCTTGCCGATACGGGAGACTTATTCCCTTGAACGTCTTGCTCATATATATGTAAATAAGATTGTGAGATTGCATGGCATGCCAGTATCCATAGTTTCGGATCGTGACCGAAGATTCACTTCACGATTTTGGGTTAGCTTGCAAAAAGCTATGGACACGGATTTACGATTGATTCGAAGATACCATCCTCAAACCAGACGGACAATCGAGAGAGGACTATTCAAACTCTTGAAGATCTATTAAGACTCTGTGTCCTAGATTTCAAAGGGAGTTGGGATAAGTATTTACCATTGGTGGAATTCTCCTACAACAACAGTTATCAGGAAAGTATAGGTGTGGCTCCATTCGAAGCATTATATGGACGAAAGTGTCGCTCTCTAGTATGTTGGGATGAGGTGGGTGAAGCAACATTATTGGGACCAGAGTTAGTATGTATTACTATAGAAAAGATCCAAATGATTTGACAACGTATACAAACGGCACAAGATCGACAAAAGAGTTATGCGGATCTTCATCGAAAGGACGTGGAATTTAGTATTGGGGATCATGTATTATTGCGTGTTGCCTCATGGAAGAGAGTTACAAGATTTGGGAAAAGGGGAAAGCTTAATCCATGATTTATTATCCCATTTCAGATTCTTGACCGAGTAGGAAATGTAGCCTATAGACTCGCGTTACCTCCAAGTATGTCTCGTGTTCATAATGTTTTTCATATATCTGTGCTTCGTAAATATGTAAAAGACCCAAACCACGTTATTAAGTTAGAACCGGACGAGATAGCTGAAGGCTTAACGTACGAGGAGGTACCTCTCAAGATCTTGGATAGGAAGGAGCATGTCTTACGTACAAAGGTCATACCACAAGTTAAAGTTTTGTGGAGAAACCATGCTATTGAGGAAATGACCTGGGAATTGGAAACGAAAATGAAAGCGAGGTATCCTCACCTTTTCAAACATCAGTACGTGACGTTCAATTTCGAGGACGAAATTTCATAAGGAGGGGAGGTTGTAAGACCCCAACTTATTATAAATAAAATCAAATTTCTCTATTTATTATTTTGAAATAGTAAGGGTTGATTTGATTAATGTGGTTAGTTATGGGTAAAATACATAAATATTTCAAATATGCAAGTGGTTATAAAATATTCATTTTATCGGAGAATATTCGTTTTGGTCGTGGAATATTCTTACCGCTTGGGAATATTAGTATTTACACAATTAACCTTGTGTGGGCCCCATAACGGAAAGCGATTGGATGAAGAAAACGACAAGTATAAGTTATTTATAAATAACAGGCGTGGTTATTCTACAAATTAATCATTGTTGGAATACCGGTGGTTAAACCACAAGAATAGCACGGTATTGCACCAATTATTGATTCTTACGTAGGAAGGCATTACTCAATAATTATTACAATAGTTACTGTTTAATATTCTATTTTATTGATTCAATAATTGCTACATTGATATTTTATATTATTGTTGTTTCAATAATTGTCACTACACAGTATTTTCATTATCAGAACAATAATTCATATTATTTGAATAATATTATTAGATAACATTATTGGCAATGTCTAGAAAATTCTGTCTAAGGAGAGGTTTGGTCACCTAATTGCGCATCAGTAAGGAGAAATCCTTATTGGAAAGCCCCTCTCTCTGAGGGAACCGTTGTCAAAGATTGTGATTCTGTAATATTATTTGTGAATAATTAATTATTAATTTATATGATAAGGAAAATATTCATTTTATGTGGATATAGATGGAGAAATTTTTTTAATGTGACAATTGTTGAAAAATTGATATTTTATTTTTTCTGATAAAATAATTCATTTAAATATATTATTATATTTTAATAATATAATAATGGTGATATTTTTACAATGAATGTGGGATATATGAATATATGAGGAGGAAGAGTATTTTTGTTGCAAGAGTTGTTTAAAACATGTTAAACATGTCTGTCGGCCCATTTCTTGACTGAAATTTGATTATAGCCTGTAAAATCGCCCGTTTGTGGATTTCTATTAGTTTCTGTTTGGAATTTGGAAAAACTTTCTTTTGCAAAGTTGTAGAGAATGAAATTTCCTATGGAAAAGATATAAGGTTCGAATTTTTCTGACAAAGGGGCTATTTATTATGAAATATTGAAGTTCCGAAGTTCCTGAGTAATTGATTTTTGGTAGTTTTTATTATTTTTATTAAGAAAAACGTTTTTATTGATTTTGGTGAGGGGGGACCACTTGTTTGGCTGATGATTTGAATCTATGAAAGTGTGCGTAGGAAATTATAATATATATATATTAATATTTTATTAAATTTTCTGCTTTGGTGTTCTAAGTATTTTTCTATAAATAGAGTGCTTAGGTTAGAATTGAAAATCACACCAGAAACTGAAGTTTTCTCTCCCTTTCTCTCTCTATATTATCGAGCGTATTCTTGTGAGTATTTTGATACTTTGAGTGTTGCTATACGCTGCAAGTTCCTTTAGCACTATATCCAGTATTCCAATTAGAAGTACTAGTCTTTTCAAGGTAAGGGATATTATTTTTAAAATGATATCATTTCTTCTAATATCATTATGCTTTTAATATTGGTAAGATTTTTCTTGTAAAATTCTTGTCTTTTAGTGCTGGGGTTACTTATTCACGATATCTGGCATTATTCACGAATCTGACGACATTATTCACGAAAAATTAAATTTTGTTTTTGTCAAAATATCTATTATGGATACTAGCTTTGATTGTATCCATGTTTTGATCATTCTTGAATTTTACTTCACTATGATTATTTATGAAGTATTTTTGAACTTCGGATTGTTTAAAAGTACTAATCCTTAATATTTGTTCTTTTGTTTCACTAGATTCGTTTTCTTTAAAATATTTTTCATCATCCTCACCCTAAATGATGGTGTTCTTGAATATCTTTGACCAGTAGTGCAAAATTTGGTTGATTTTCTTATGAATATCTTTGGCCCGTGTGCAAAGATGAACATGTGTTGAGATGAACATGACCAACCGATGAATATCTTTAGCCTATAGTGAAAAGATGAATATTTGATTCAAGATGTATATTGATTGATGTTACAGGGATACAATATTGATGATGACTTTTAAATTCATAGATAATAGTAGATTTTATTCTCTCACGTAACTCTTCTATGAATTATTATTTCACGCGAATATTGATCGAAACTTGTTTTCTATTATATTTTATCGATTTTTTTCCTGTTGAAGACTAACGATAATTTGTTCTATATTATCTTAGTCATAATATTCTTTTCTTGGGCTAGTTGAGCTCACCCTTTTCCTTTTTGTTCCATTTTTCTTCTCAGGAGGCGAGAATGTAGCGAGTACTAGTCGGGGTATGGAATGAAGGTTCTGGAAAGTTGTTTAGTAGTCCTCACTATTTTTGTAAAATAATGTACCAATAATTATAATGAGGACTTATTTGGGTGTGAATATTGTCTAGACAACAATATTTGTGTTTAAACTCACAATTTTCATGTTGTATTAATAAAGTTGTAGTTGTTTTTATACCATGTTATTGACGACTCAAAATGGGTGATATATACCTATTTTGGGGGCGTCACATTACTGTAAATTTATCGTTGGATATTTTAACAGTTAACAGTAAAAGTTATGCCGCTAATTTGTAAAAACTATTTTTTGTCGCTTTTTATATCCGACAGTTATTCCGTTGTGGGGTCCACCAATGATTGGTTATTTCGGCGCCGTCGTACTTTACCGAATAAAATATTCTTGATAAAAAGAATATTCCCTTACAAAACAAATATTTTCCAACAACTGTTTACTTTGTATAATTTGCACATCTCACCCACAACTATAACATTTATTAAATCAACACCTTAATATTTAGAATAATATATAAAGAAAATTAAATCTTATTCCTAAAAAAGTTTGGGTCTTACAATAATTTTCAGCTATCTCGTTACTTTTAAGCATTAGAGCAATGAGCCACTATTGTTAACCTATTTTCAGCATGTACTTACTCTCACACTGGAATATCCCTCAACGGCCCAGGCCGTTAAGCTTCTATGTGTGATTTCGTTTCTGTATAGATTTAGACGTGCTATTGGTGATTGGGTGTGTGAATTAATCTTGGTGTTAACAAGCGCCAAAAATATATTGGCAAACATATTCAATCTTGATAAATTTGGGTGGTTAACTAGTTACAAAACGTGGAAGTACATTTTTGTTGTAAGTTTTTCAGACTATGATTCTTAGGATTTTTATTACATAGTTTTGTTTGTGAGTTTAATAATAAAATCATAACATGAATATCAAAAAATTTAAGTAAGAGTAATTATGAAATTAAAATAAATTCACTACACTAATGTTCCTTAGCGCACTTACAATTTAAGTATCTAAGGAAATTGGGTTCAATTTTTGAATTATTTTCTTTACCTTTTGTTGACTTAAAAAACTCACAAACATGAATTTATAAGCAAAATTACAATTTTCCTTAACTTCCCTATCATTTATTTAGTTTTGAAAACTCACAAATACGGTGTTAGAGAATCTTACATTTTATATACATACTTCCTCCATTTTAAAAAAAAATCTCATTTATATTTGGGAGGTTAATTAATTAATTAATTTTTTGATCAAATAGTTTAATCGACTAAAATATATTAAATGATGAAATGATTAAAATATAAATAGTTGAAATGATATTCCTTCCAAATATAATAATAGATAATTAGAAGAAAAAAGGTCAATTATAGTAACAGCTAGTGGACACCACATACATTCCTGCAAAATAGTTATATTCCAAAAGTAATAACATAGTATGCAAATTTGAGTTGTTGTTCAATATGAGTAAAGAAAGAATCATCCGTCGTGAAAACACCACACCTCGAAAAAATCATCCACAACCATTTACGCACTGAAAAAAATCCACACGAATGAAAAAAAATCTCCCAATTGGAGAAAGCAAAGTCTCCTAAGAGATAATAATAAAATTTTCTCACAACTCGAGAAAATAAGTCGCACAAAAGGGAAAAATAAACTCCACAAAAAAAGAGAAATTATTATAGCACATACAGAAAGATCCAGGGGAGAGTCTTTCCAAAATAAAAAGAGCATCTCCCCATATCTAAAATGGAGTATATGTGAGAAGGGAATAGAGAGAAGGGGGAGTTAGATGTTAATTTAATTAGTTCCCAAATTTGAAAGCACGCTAACCGAATCGAAGGCCGTTGGTACACATGTAAAATTTATCTTTATGCTCAACACATTTAACATATTTAACTAATTTACATAATTTGTTCATTAACTAGTTTAATTTTATTGAATATTATGATGCCCCCAAAATAGGTCCACATAACCTATTAATTTTTAGTCACCAAATACATAGTACAGAATCCAAATATAAACTTCATTAATACAACTGTCGTGCAAAATACGACAACATATACTCTGTGAGTTTCAATACAAATATTATTTTGTAAACAATATCCAAACTCAAATAAAGTCCTCATTACAATTATTGATACACAATTTTACAAAATAGTGAGGACTGCTATAATAACCGTCTTGAACCATCACTCCACACCCCGAATAGTCCTAGTTATATTCTCGAGTCCTGAGAATAACAGTGAAATAAAAAAGAAAAGGATGCGTAAGACCCTAACTTTTATGAATAAAGAATAATTTTTTCGAAATATATTTTTGAATATTATGGTGTGGATTTGATATAATGTTATAGTTGTGGGTAATATTTATAAATTTTGCAAAGTCAGCAAGTGGTTATATAATATTCGATTGGTCGGGGAATATTCGTTTTAACAGGGAATATTTGTAAGACCCCAACTTTTATGAATAAAAATGAATTTTCTATAATTATCATTTTTGAATATTATAGAATAAATTTGATATAATGTTATAGTTGTGGGTAATATTTATAAATTTTGCAAAGTTTGTAAGTTGTTATATTAGATTCGATTGGTCGGGGAATATTCTTTGTTTCGGGGAATATTAAATGCGATGGCACAATCATTAAGTGGACCCCATAGCGGAATTATTGTCGGATCGAGAAAGCGACAAAAATATTTTTATGAAAATAACGGCGGAAGTTTTACCGTTAATCTTGTTGAACTACTCATTAATAAACATACAAGAATACGTGTGGTCGCATAGTAGTATTACCAGTATTGATTATTGATACTTACGTGAGAAGTCACTCGGTTTTGTTCAATTATTGCTACAAGAGTTCTTTGTAGTATCTCATGTTATTTGATTCAATTATTATTGATTGTTATATATATATATATATATATATATATATATATATATATATAAGTTTTGTATTATTAATGTAATAAAACGAAAAGCTTTTTATATAAAATGAATACTTTTATAAAGTAATTCTATAAATAGAATATATTATATTCTATTATGCATAATATTTTACATAGTAAAATCTTTTTATATAAAACATAATACTTTTATAAAGTTATTATATAAATAGAATATATTATATTTTATTATGCATAGTGTTGCATAGTACTGCGATAGTGTTTTGTATAGTAAAATCTTTTTATATAAAAGCAGAATACTTTTATAAAGTTATTCGTTTTATTAGGCTAATAGTAAAATCTTTTTATATAAAACAAAATACTTTTATAAAGTTATACATTTTATTAGACAATAATTAGAATATATTATATTTTATTACGATAGTGCTGCATAGTGTTTTGATAGTAAAATCTTTTTAAAAGTTATTCGTTTTATTAGATTATAAATATAATATATTATATTTTATTGTAAACCAATATGGACCGTCTGTTTAAAGTAAATCGATCTGGACCGGTTCATGGATTGGTTACTTATTGATCCATTCTTCATAAATAAATAAGCTCATTCCTTCATTATTTCTTACGAATTCATGAAACTCTAGAGAGAGAAACCGTAGAGAGAATTATTCTTCTATCTTGAAAGCGTATTTCTTTAGCGTTTAAGAAAGCTTTGAGCCTTGAATGCAAGTTTCTTCAAGTATATCCCCGCCTACAAATGTAGTAGTACTCTTCTTTATAAGGTAAGGTGGGTATTATTTTTTCATATTCATGAAGAGAACTTCATTATTCTAGTCTTTATTATTACATTGGAATAACTCAGTATCTGTGAAGGCTACCCTATACTTGGTGAAATTCTTACCGTTATTCCATTATTTATTATCTCTTTGGAATAACTCCGCCTACGCTAATACTGCATACATGGTGAAATTCTGTTGTTATTCCATTCTTTATTATTTCATTGGAACATCCTCGCTCAGACGTTTACGCCGGACTGGTTCCGTCTTTATTTATTCATTGGAATATCACATGCATGCGTTTTCATGGGACCGATTCCGTTATTTATTATTACATTGGAATAACTCGTATCATCTCAAGTACCGCATGCATGATGATTTCGTTGTTATTCCATTCTTTATTATTCATTGGAATATCCCGTCGATCGTAATTTTGCGACTGGTTCCGTTATTTATTATTACATTGGAATAACACGTACATGCAAGATACCGCATGTATGGTGATTTTGTTGTTATTCCATTCTTTATTATTCATTTGGAATATCGTGCCGGTCAGCGATATTACGCTTTGACACGGGTTCCGTTATTTATTATTTTATTGGAATAACTCGCCTATGTAAGCAACCGCATACATAATGATTTTTTTGTTATTTCATTCTTTATTATTCTCAGTTGATTAAAGTTTTGACTTCTATACTCAATGAAATTAGTGGAATATCCTTGATATTTGCACTTCATCCAGTAACTTTTCATGGAAATATTCTTCTGAGCATTCTTGAATTTTACTCTACAAAGAAGTATCATGTTGACAATTTGGACGTTATTAGTTCTTGAATAATTTAATTCTTGAACTTGTTTTATTGAATTCTTATATCATTGTCATCATCTTCATGTTTATATTTTGTTGAAAGTCATCTGTGTCCTGTAGTGCATAGATGGACTTGGTATGATTATGACCAGGGATTATTCGGTATAATCATGACCGTAATATTATAAATGATGTGGAAAAAGTCCTCGTGGGCCCGTAGTGCATTGATGGACAGTTTTTGCTATGATTATGAGTAAGACCCCAACTTTTATGAATAAAGATGAATTTTCTATAATTATCATTTTTAAATATTATGGAATGAATTTGATATAATGTTATAGTTGTGGGTAATATTTAGATATTTTGCAAAGTACGCAAGTTGTTTATAATATTCGATTGGTGGGGAATATTAAATACGATGGCACAATCATTGGTGGACCCCTAATAAATGTAATTATTATTCGGCTTGATTGCGAAAACGATAAAAATATTTTTATGAAAATAACGACGGAAGTTTTACCGTTAACTCGCTGAAACACACGGTGTTAAATATGTAAATACGTGTGGTTGTATAAGTAGTTATTACGGTATTGATTATTGATGCTTACGTGAGAAGTCATTCAGTTTTATTCAATTATTGTCGATATTTTATATAATCAATAATTGAGATGACATAGTTATTAATATTATTATTTGCAATATTAACGATGTCTAGAAGTTCTGCCAAAGAGAGGTTTGGTCACCTAATTGCGCGCCAATAGGGATAAATCCTTATTGAAAAGCCCCCTCTTTCCTGAGAACAACCTGGTCGATTAATAGTGTGAATAATAATAATGATGATGAAGTTTTATTTTATTAGTATTATTAATGTAATAAAACAAAAAAGCTTTTTATATAAAACATAATACTTTTATAAAGTTATTCGTTTATTAGATTATAAATAGAATATATTATATTTTATTGTAAACCAATCTGGACCATTCGTTTAAAGTAAATCGATCTGGACCGTTCATGGATTGGTTCTTATTCGACCCATTCTTCAATAAATAGAAGCTCATTCCTTCATTATTTCTTATTAATTCCTTTGAAACTCTAGAGAGAAACCGTAGAGAGAATTATTCTTCTATCTTGGCGTCTTTCTTTAGCGTTTAAGAAAGCTTTGAAGCGTAGTGCAAGTTTCTTCTAGTATATCCCCGCCTCTACCGTTTGAGTACTCTTCTTTATAAGGTAAGGGTATTATTTTTTTTCATATTCATGAAGAGAACTTCGTTATTCCATTCTTTCTTATTATGTTGGAATAACTCAGAGTATACATGATCTCACCCTATACTTGGTGATTTCATTTGTTATTCCATTCTTTATTATTCTCATTTGGAACATCACATGTCATGCGTTTTACGTGGGACTTCAGTTCCGCTCTTTATTATTCTCGTTGGAATATCACGAATATACATGCGTTTTATGCCGGACTCGATTCCGTTATTTATTATTCTCGTTGAATAACTCGCCTATGCCAAGTACCGCATGCATGGTGATTTCGTTGTTATTCCATTCTTTATTATTATGTTTGAATATCTCGCTTGCAAGCGTATTACGCTTGACCTAGTTCCGTTATTTATTATTACGTTGGAATAACCTATTTATGCTAACCGCCGCATGCATGGTGATTTCTTTTGTTATTCCATTCTTTATTATACTCGGTTGGTTAAAGTTTTGACTTCTATACTCCATGAAATTAGTGGAATATCTTTGATATTTCGCGCTTCATCCAAAGATCTTTCGTGGAAATATTCTTCCGAGCATTCTTAAATTTTACTCTACAAAGAAGTATCATGTTGACAATTTGGACGTTATTAGTTCTGAATAAATTAATTCTTGAACTTGTTTTATTGAATTCTTATATCATTGTCATCATCCTCATATTTATATTTTGTTGAAAGTCATCTGTATTCAGTAGTGCATAGATGGACTTGGTATGATTATGACTGAGGATTATTCTTGTGTAATCATTACCGTAATGTTACAAATGATGTGATAAAAGTCCTCGTTGGACCATAGTGCATTGATGGACGAGTTGTTGGCATGATCATGACCATTAATGAATACACAAATATCCTCGCCCGTAGTGCATGGATAAATTATGGTTGTGATACTAATGAATATCCTCGTCAGAAGTGTGTGGATGATGTGGATTATTTATTTGTCGAGTCCCAAATGATAAAAGTGATGAAAAACCTTTAAATCATAAAAGATAGTAGATTTTATTCTCTACTTGACTCTTTTAATGGATTGCATGTTCCGCTACAGTTAAATTTGATGTCTATTGTATTTTATCAGTTTAACATTGTTGAAGAGTAATGATAATTTATTTCGCATTATTTTAATCATAATATTTTCTTTCGGGCTAGTTGAGCTAACCCTTTCTTTCACCGTTTTCTTCTGTGAAATGAGAACGTAAGCGGGACTAGTCGGGGAACCGGAGTGGCGGTCCGGATGATAGTATTAGTAGTCCTCACTATTACGTTAAATAGTGTGATAATAAATGTAATGATGACTTATTTCGAGAGTGGATATTGCCAGAAGACAATATTTGTATTAAAACTCATGACTTTCTTGTTGTATATTAAAGATTGTATTTGTATTCTGTACCATGTATTTGGCGACTCGTAATAGGTGATGATATATACCTTTTTGGGGGCGCCACGGTTGGTATCAAAGCTTAGGATATGATCCTTGGCTAAGATGTGAGACAAGAACTAGGAGGGAGAGACGGAAATTCTTCGCTAAGAAGACCTACCTAAGTTTAATTGATATTTAATTGGTCGGTCGAGTATAGGGATAATATGTGATATGTTAATTAACCCTTGTTTTGTGGCGGTATTTAAAATGGCATCCGAGAATGTTGAGAACATCAATGGAGCATGAGAGACCGTTGAGTCTCCACAGATCAATAACGAGGACAATGTGCATCGAAGGCGATAATCCTCATGCAAACAACAACACCGACCAAATGATGAACGATGGAATGTTAGAGGCTTCATGCAATTCATGCAACATCAAAGAGAGAGTGGCTC
This sequence comes from Panax quinquefolius, assembly GCA_020205615.1. Lineage (NCBI taxonomy): Eukaryota > Viridiplantae > Streptophyta > Magnoliopsida > Apiales > Araliaceae > Panax > Panax quinquefolius. Next base: position 130,303,033 of record CM035161.1, read on the forward strand.
TGTCCAAAATGCAGGTGGAAACATCGGCAACTCTTGACGGTCACCGCCAAACAGTTTAAGGAGCTGGGACCACCGGAGTTTTTTGGAGAGCCAAAACCACTTAAGGTGGAAATGTGGATAAAATAGATCAACAAGATATTTGATGTCTTGGGTTGCTCCATGGAGAAAAAGGTTCCCTTTGCCACCTTCATGTTGTGGGCAGAGGCAGATTACTGGTGGGAATCTGTAAAGCGTACTCAACCTGCCGCACTAAAGATTTCTTGGGAAAAGTTTCGAGAACTGTTCAACGATAAGTACTTTCCCGAAAGTATTCGTCACATGAAAGAGGTAGAGTTCATTAAACTGGAGCAAAAAACAACATGACCGTGTCGCAGAGAAGGTTAAAGCTAAGTTTGCCGAAATTTCCATTAAGCGTCCCATTTGGTTGATAATGAGGAGAGAATGACGCGAATGTTTCTAAGAGGTTTAAAACCCGAGATACGTCAATATCTTATCTCTCATAAACTGTGTTTGTATTCAGATGTTGTTAATAGGGCTCAGTTATTAGAGCGCGATAATGAGTCAACCCAACCAAAAGAGAGCAGCCGACAAAATGATAATACCAGTGATAACAGTCATCGAAGAGGTGACAATAAGCGTGGAGGGAATCAACATGCCAGAAATGGTAACCACTTCGGTGGTAATCATGGCCAAAGTAATAAGAATGGACATTTCAAGAAGAGGAGATTCAACAATGATGGAAAGACGTCATCATCAGTACCTGTTGTTAAGGAAGGAAAACGACCACCTATCATATGCTTCAAATACGGAGGGGAGGGACACATCAGTCCAAACTGCGCGATGCTGTCCAAAGCATGTTATAATTGTGGAAGAGAAGGTCACCTAGCCCGATTTTTTCGTTCACCGAAGACAAGTTCAACTAGGATGGAGACACCAAAGGACGCCCCAGAAAAGTCAAAGTCAGTATTGTAAGGGAGAGCGTTTGTCGTGACCTCCCAGAAAGCAAGGAACCCGAATGAGGTCACCACGGATAAGCTTATCATAAACTCTAGGGAAGTATATACCTTATTTGATACCGGTTCTACCTATTCCTTTATTTCTCCTACTTGCACTCAACGTTTAAATTCGACTCCGGAGAAATTGGAATTTGACTTATGTGTTGAAACTCCGTTGGGAGAAACCTTCATTACATCCACTGTTTATAAGTCTTGTTTGGTTCAAATCGGTACCCTCACATTACCTGTCGATCTTATTTCATTGAAAATACTTGCATTTGACGTAATTCTAGGGATTGATTGGTTAACCACTCATCTAGTAAAAATTGATTGTTTTCATAAGGTTGTTAGTTTTCATATTCCTAATCAACCTATAATGCGAATTCAAACAACCAAACCATTAAAATCAATCACTGTCATCTCAAGCTATAAAGCTATTCGTTTATTGAAAAATGGATGTTAAGCTTTCTTAGCTCATGTCACGGATCTAAACAAAAATACGTCAGTTTTGAATGATATTTCTATTGTTAATGAATTTCCTGACATATTCCCTGAAGAACTTCCTGGCCTACCCCCAGAGCGTGAAATTGAATTTTGTATTGACCTTGAACCTGGTACAAAACCTATTTCCAAAGCCCCATATCGAATGGCTCCTATTGAACTTCAGGAGTTAAAGACTCAACTGCAGGAATTGTTAGACATTGGCTTTATTCGGCCCTAGTACTTCTCCTTGGGTGCTCTCTGTTCTATTCGTAAGGAAGAAGAAAGATGGGAGTATGCGACTTTGTATTGATTATCGGGAGTTGAATCATGTCACCATCAAAAATAGGTACCCATTGCCATGTATTGATGACCTGTTTGACCAGTTGCAAGGCGCCAAATTCTTTTCAAAAATGGATCTTCGTTCTGGATATCACCAATTGAAGATTAGAACCGATGACATTCTAAAGACGGCTTTCAGAACTCGGTACGGGCATTATGAATTCCTATTCATATCTTTTGGATTGACTAATGCTCCTGCTGCCTTCATGGATATGATGAACCGAGTATTCAAGGAATATTTGGATCACTTTGTGGTTGTCTTTATTGATGACATCCTTATTTATTCTAAAAGCCGTGAAGATCATGAGCAACACTTGAGGCTGATACTCCAAAAGCTTCGTGAATATAAGCTTTATGCCAAGTTAAAGAAATACGAGTTCTGGTTTGAGGAAGTAGCTTGGGCATGTGGTATCAAGTCATGAAATATTTGTTGACCCGGTAAAGATTGAGGCCATTCAAAGCTGGGAACAACCTAAATCAATGACCGAAGTACGTAGCTTTCTCGGCTTAGCTGGTTATTATCGGAGATTCATAGAAGGGTTTTCTCGAATTGCCACTCCATTAACTCAGCTGACTCGGAAAGATACAAAATTCGGTTGGAGTGAGGAATATGAGAAGAGTTTTCAAGAACTCAAGAGAAGACTAATTTCAAAGATTGCTCGACAATACCATCCGCCTTGGAGGATTTGTCATCTACAAATGATACTTCGTGCAAAAGGTTAGGATGTGTTCTCATGCAACATGGGAAAGTCATAGCCTATGCCTCTCGACAACTCAAAGAATATCGAGAGGAATTATCCTACTCACGATCTAGAGTTCAATTTGTTGTCTTCGTACTTAAAATTTGGAGGCATTACTTGTATGGGGAGAAAATGGAGATCTTTACGGATCTTAAAAGCCTCAAATATTTCTTCACTCAAAAGGAACTCAACATGCGACAGCGACATTGGCTTGAATTGTTGAAAGATTATGATTATACCATCCAATATCATCCTAAAAAAGCAAACGTGGTAGCTGACGCATTGAGTAGAAGTTCATATGCGGATACGAGTGCGATATTGTCAACGCAAAGGCCCATTTTGTATGATTTACAAAGTATGGAAATAGAGATAAAGACTCTAGGGACCCAAGTGATGATGACAAATATACGAGTGGAACCGACTTTAATCGATAAAGTTAAAGCTGCTCAAGCTGCTGCACTGGGAGTCGATGCATATGAGGAAGAAAGTACAAGAAGGTGCTATCTTAGGAAGCAAGAATCGATGAAGAAGGAATACTTCGAGTCAACTCCAGACTTTGTGTTCCTAACGACCCTGATTTAAAGTATAAAATCATGATGGAGGCGCACAACACACCGTTTATAATCCATCCTGGGAGTACCAAAATGTATCATGATCTTTGACATACATTTTGGTGGGGCAATATTAAGAGGGAGATAACACTGTTTATCTCAAGGTGTCTAACGTGTCAACGAGTTAAGGCAGAGCATCAGGTACCAAAAGGTCCATTGCAACCACTTGAAATTCCAGAATGGAAGTGGGAGCACATTACCATAGATTTCGATTCATCGGTCTTCCCAAGGTTTCTCGTGGTATAGATACAATTTGGGTCATTGTTGATAGATTGACCAAGTCTGCTCATTTCTTACCTATACGAGAAACTTATACACTTGAACGTCTTGCTCGTATATACATAAACGAGGTTGTAAGATTGCATGGTATGCTAGTATCCATAGTTTCTGATCGAGACCCAAGATTCACTTCACAATTTTGGGTTAGTTTGCAAAAAGCTATGGCCACGAATTTACGATTTAGTTTGGCATATCATACTCAAACGGACGGACAATCAGAGAGGACTATTCAAACTCTTGAAGATTTATTAAGACTTTGTGTCCTTGACTTCAAGGAAAGTTGGGACAAGTTCTTACCATTAGTGGAGTTTTCCTACAACAACAGTTATCAATCAAGCATTGGCATGGCTCCATTCGAAGCGCTGTATGGAAGAAGGTTTCGTTTCTAAGTATCTTTGGGATGAGGTGGGTGAAGCAACGTTGTTGGGACCGGAGTTGGTACGTATGACTAACGGAAAAGATTCAACCGATCCGACAACGATAAAAACCTCACAAGACCGACAAAAGAGTTATGCTGATCTTCATCGAAAGGACGTGGAATTCGATATTGGAGATCATGTGTTGTTACGTGTTGCTCCATGAAAAGAAGTTGCGAGATTTGGAAAGAGTGGAAAGCTCAATCCTCGATTCATTGGCCCATTTTTAATCCTCGACCGAGTAGGGACTGTAGCCTATAGACTCGCTTTACCGCCAAGTATGTCTCGTGTTCATAACGTTTTTCATATATCCATGTTACGTAAATATTTGTAAGACCCAAACCACATTATTGAGTTAGAACCGGACGAAATAGCGGAAGATTTAACGTATGAAGAGCTTCCTGTTCAAATCTTGGATAAGAAGGAATATATTCTACGCTCCAAGGTTATACCTCAAGTCAAAGTTTTATGGAGAAACCACGATGTTGAAGAAATGACCTGGGAGTTAGAATCTGAAATGAAATCAAGGTATCCTTACTTCTTCGACATATCAGTATCGCACCCTAATTTCGAGGGCTAAATTTCATAAGAAGGGAGATCAGAAGACCCCAACTTTTATGAATAAAGATGAATTTTCTATAATTATCATTTTTAAATATTATAGAATGAATTTGATATAATGTTATAGTTGTGGGTAATATTTAGAAATTTTGCAAAGTACGCAAGTTGTTTATAATATTCGATTGGTCGGGGAATATTCGTACGATGGCACAATCATTGGTGGACCCCACAACAGAATTATTGTCGGATTGAGAAAATGACAAAAATATTTTTATGAAAATAATAAATGAAGTTTTACCGTTAGCTGTTGAAACATCAAAGTGTTAAAAATCATGAGAATACGTATGGTTGTACAAGAAGACACATGGTATTGATTATTGATGCTTACGTGAGAAGTCATTCAGTTTTATTCAATTATTGTCGATATTTTATATAATCAATAATTGAGATGACATAGTTATTAATATTATTATTTGCAATATTAACGATGTCTAGAAGTTCTGCCAATGAGAGGTTTGGTCACCTAATTGCGCGCCAATAGGGAGAAATCCTTATTGGAAAGCCCCCTCTTTCCTGGGAACGACCTGGTTGATTAATAGTGTGAATAATAATAATGATGATGAAGTTTTGTTTTATTAGTATTATTAATGTAATAAAACAGAAAAGCTTTTTATATAAAATAGAATACTTTTATAAAGTTATTCGTTTTATTAGGCTAATAGTAAAATCTTTTTATATAAAACAAAATACTTTTATAAAGTTATTCATTTTATTAGACAATAATTAGAATATATTATATTTTATTATGCATTGTATTTGCATAGTGTCTGCATAGTGTTTGCATAGTAAAATCTTTTTAAAAGTTATTCTTTTATTAGATTATAAATAGAATATATTATATTTTATTGTAAACAAATCTGGACCATTCGTTTAAAGTAAATCGATCTGGACCGTTCATGGATTGGTTACTATTCAGTCCATTCTTCTATAAATAGAAGCTCATTCCATCATTATTTCTTACGAATTCACTGAAACTCTAGAGAGAGAAATTGTAGAGAGAATTATTCTTCTATCTTTAGCGTATTTCTTTAGCGTTTAAGAAAGCTTTGAGCGTAGTACAAGTTTCTTCAAGTATATCCCCGCCCTACCGTCGGAGTACTCTTCTTTATAAGGTAAGGGGTATTATTATTTTTTCATATTCATGAAGAGAACTTCTGTTATTCCATTCTTTATTATTATGTTGGAATAACCTGTATACGCGGTCTACCCTATACTTGGTGATTTCTGTTGTTATTCCATTCGTTATTATTACATTGGAACATCCGTCACAGCTTTTTTACATGGCGGACTGGTTAATCTTTATTATTATGTTGGAATATTCTCATGCATGCGTTTTATGGGACCTAGTTTCGCTTCTTTATTATTCTCATTGGAATATCACATGCAGACGCTTTTTACGGACCGATTCCGTTATTTATTATTCATTTGAATAACACTTTGTCCATATCACAAGCACCGCATGCATGGTGATTTTTGTTGTTATTCCATTCTTTATTATTCTTTTGGAATATCCTGTCGGTGCGTATTACATCTGACCTGGTTCCGTTATTTTTTATTCTATTGGAATAACCTGTCTATGCGAAGTACCGCATGCATGGTGATTTTTTTTTTGTTATTCCATTCTTTATTATACTCAGTTGGTTAAAGTTTTGACTTCTATACTCCATGAAATTGGTGGAATATCCTTGATATTTGCGCTTCATCCAGTATCTTTTCATGAAAATATTCTTCTGAGCATTCTTAAATTTTACTCTACAAAGAATTATCATGTTGAAAATTTGGATGTTATTAGTTCCTGAATAAATTAATTCTTGAACTTGTTTTATTGAATTCTTATATCATTGTCATCATCCTCATATTTATATTTTGTTGAAAGTCATCGTGGTTCAGAAGTGCATAGATGGACTTGGTATGATTATGATGAGGGATTGGATTGATTTGTGTAATCATGACCGTAATGTTACAAATGATGTGGTAAAAGTCCTCATTGGACCGTAGTACATTGATGGACGTTGTTAGCATGATCATGACCATTAATGAATACACAAATATCCTTGTCCCGTAGTGCATGGATAATTTGTGGTTGTGATACTAATGAATATCCTTGGTCAGTAGTGCATGGATGATGTGGATTATTTATTGTCGAGTCCCGCCGATAAAAGTGATAAAACCTTTTAAATCATAAAAGATAGTAGATTTTATTCTCTACTGACTCTTTTAATGGATTGATGTTTCACCGCAGATTAAACTTGATGTCTATTGTATTTTATCGGTTTAACATTGTTGAAGACTAATGATAATTTATTCTGCATTATCTTAGTCATAATATTTATTACTAGGCTAGATGAGCTCACCCTTTCTTTCACTGTTCTCTTCAGGAAATGAGAACGTAGCCGGGACTAGTCGGGGAACGGAATGACGGTCCAGATGATAGTATTTGTAGTCCTCACTATTCTGTTAAATAGTGTGACAATAAATGTAATGAGGACTTATTCTGAGAGTGGATATTGTCTAGAAGACAATATTTGTATTAAAACTCACAGCTTTCTTGTTGTATATTAAAGATTGTATTTGTATTCTGTACCATGTATTTGGCGACTCAGAATAGGTGATGTATACCTATTTTGGGGGCGTCACATTATGGCTATGGATTCTCTTCGGCCAAGGGAGCAAAGATGAATTATTTTATGGCATGATCAAGACCGTTGATGAAAACACGATTATCTTTGGCCCATAGTGCATGGATAATTCGTGGTCGTGATACTAAATAATATCCTTGGCACAGAAAGTGCGGGATGATTTGATGATGTGGATTATTTATTAAGTGAGTCTCGTTGATAAAAGTGATGAAAAACTTTTAAATCATAAAAGATAGTAGATTTTATTCTCTACTAGACTCTTTTAATGGATTGCTTGTTCACCGCAGATTAAACTTGATGTCTAATGTATTTTATCGGTTTAACATTGTTGAAGACTAATGATAATTTATTACGCATTATCTTAGTCATAATATTTCTTCTTTGGGCTAGTTGAGCTCTCTTTCCTTCCTTTGTTTCTATTCGTGAAATGAGAATATTCTTTGGGACGAGTGGGAGGAGCGGTTTGGCGATCCAGATGATAGCATTAGTAGTCCTTACTATTCTGTTAAATAGTGTGACAATAAATGTAATGAGGACTTATTCTAAGAGTGGATATATTCTAGAAGATAATATTTGTATTAAAACTCACAGATCTCTTGTTGTATATAAAAGATTGTATTTGTATTCTTTACCATGTATCTGGCGACTCAAGATGGGTGATGTATACCTATTTTTAGGGGCGTCACAGAACTTCCTGGCCTACCCCCAGAGCGTGAAATTGAATTTTTATTGACCTTGAACCTGGTACAAAACCTATTTTCAAAGCCTCATATCGAATGGCTATTATTGAACTTCAGGAGTTAAAGACCCAACTGCAGGAATTGTTAGACATCGGTTTCATTCGTCCTAGTACGTCTCCTTGGAGTGCTCCTGTTCTATTCGTGAAGAAGAAAGATGGGAGTATGCGACTTTGTATTGATTATCGGGAGTTGAATTTTGTCACCATAAAAAATAAGTACCATTGCCACGTATTGATGACTTGTTTGACCAGTTGTAAGGAGCCAAATTCTTTTCAAAGATTGATCTTCGTTCCGGATATCACCAATTGAAGATTAGAACCGATGACATTCCAAAGACGGCTTTCAGAACTCGGTACGAGCATTATGAATTCCTAGTCATGTCTTTTGGATTGACTAATGCTCCTGCTGCCTTCATGTATATGATGAACCGAGTATTCAAGGAATATTTGGATCACTTTGTGGTCGTCTTTATTAATGACATCCTTATTTATTCTAAAAACCGTGAAGATCATGAGCAACACTTGAGGCTTATACTCCAAAAACTTCGTGAATATAAGCTCTATGCCAAGTTAAAGAAATGCGAGTTCTGGCTTGAGGAAGTAGCATTCCTTGGGCACGTAGTATCAAGTCGTGGAATATCTGTTGACCCTGCAAAGATTTAAGCTATTCAAAGTTGGGAGCAACCCAAATCAATGACCGAAGTACGTAGCTTTCTCGGCTTAGCTGGTTATTATCGGAGATTCGTGGAAGGATTTTCTCGAATCGCTACTCCATTAACTCAGCTGGCTCAGAAAGATACAAAATTCGGTTGGAACGAGGAATGTGGGAAGAGTTTTCAAGAACTCAAGAGAAGACTCATTTCAAAGATCTCATTACGACAATACCATCCGCTCGGAGGATTTATCATCTCTAAGTGATGCTTCGTAAAGGGTTAGGATGTGTTATCATGCAACATGGGAAAGTCATAGCTTTATGCCTCGACAACTCAAAGAATATGAGAGGAATTATCCTACTCATGATCTAGAGTTAGCGTGAATAATTTTACACTAAAGATTTGGAGGCATTACTTGTATGGGGAGAAAGTGGAGATCTTTACGGATCATAAAAGCCTCAAATATTTCTTCACTCGAAAAGGAACTCAACATGCGACAATGACGTTGGTTTGAATCTGTTGAAAGATTATGATCATACCATCCAATACCATCTGAAAAAAAGCAAGCGCGTAGTAGGCGGCGCATTGAGTAGAAGATCATACGCGGCATGAAAAGCGATATTGTCAACATAAAGGCCCATTTTGTATGACTTGCAAAGGATGAAGATAGAGATAAAGACTCCAGGGACCCACGTGATGATGGCGAATATACGAGTAGAACCGACTTTAATCGATAAAGTTAAAGCTGCTCAAATTACGGACACAGGAACCGATGCGTATGAGGAAGAAAGTGCAAAGAGGGTGCTTATCTGGGAAGCAAGAATCGATGAAGAAGGAATACTTCGAGTCAACTCCAGACTTTGTGTTCCTAAAGACCCTGATTTAAAGTATAAAATCACGATGGAGGCGCACAACGCATCGTTTGCAATCCATTCTGGGAGTACCAAAATATATCATGATCTTCGACATACATTTTGGTGGGGCAATATAAAGAGGGAGATAGCGCTATTTATCTCAAGGTGTTTAACTTGTCAATGAGTCAAGGCGGAGCATCAAGTACCAAAAGGTCCATTGCAACCACTTGAAATTCCAGAATGGAAGTGGGAGCACATTACCATAGATTTAAGCATTGGTCTTCCCAAGGTTTCTCAAGGCATAGATGCAATTTGGGTCATTGTTGATAGATTGACCAAGTCTGCTCACTTCTTACCAATACGAGAAACTTATACACTTGAACGTCTTGCTCGTATGTATATAAACGAGATTGTAAGACTGCATGGCATGCCAGTATCCATAGAATCTGATCGAGACCCAAGATTCACTTCAAGATTTTGGGTTAGTTTGCAAAAAGCTATGGGCACGGATTTACGATTTAGTTCGGCATATCATCCTCAGACGGACAAACAATCAGAGAGGACTATTCAAACTCTTGAAGATTTATTAAGACTCTGTGTCATTGACTTCAAGGGAAGTTGGGACAAGTTCTTACCATTGGTGGAGTTTTCCTACAACAACAGTTATCAAATAAGCATTGGCATGGCTCCATTCGAAGCGTTGTATGGAAGAAAGTTTCGTTCTCCAGTATGCTGGGATGAGGTGGGTGAAGCAGCGTTGTTAGGACCGGAGTTGGTACGTATGACTACGGAAAAGATTCAAACGATCCGACAACGTATAAAAACCTCACAAGATAAATAAAAGAGTTATGCCGATCTTCATCGAAAGGACGTGGAATTCGATATTGGAGATCATGTATGTTATACGTGTTGCTCCATGGAAAGGAGTTACGAGATTTGAAAGAGAGGAAAGCTCAATCCTCGATTCATTAGCCCATTTTAATCCTCGATCGAGTAGGGATTTGTAGCTTTATAGACTTGTTTTACCGCCAAGTATGTCTCGTGTTCATAATATTTTTTACATATCTATATTACGTAAATATGTGAAACATCCGAACCACATTATTGAGTTAGAACCGGACGAAATAGCAGAAGATTTAACGTATGAAGAGGTTCCTGTTCAAATCTTGGATAAGAAAGAACATATTCTACGCTCCAAGGTTATACCTCAAGTCAAAGTTTTATGAAGGAACCACGATGTTGAGGAAATGACGACCGGGAGTTAGAATCAAATGAAATCAAGGTATCCTTACCTCTCGACATACCGTGCGTACCCTAATTTCGAGGGCAAAATTTCATAAGAAGGGAGATTGTAAGACCTCAACTTTTATGAATAAAATGAATTTTTATAATTATCATTTTGAATATTATAGAATAAATTTGATATAATGTTATTGTTGTGGGTAATATTTATAAATTTTGCAAAAGTACGTGAAGTTGGTTATAATATTCTATTAATTGGGAATATTCGTTTTAACGAGGAATATTAAATGCGGCAACACAATCATTAGTGGACCCCATAATGTAATTATTGTCGGATTGAGAAAACGACAAAAATATTTTTATAAAAATAACTACGAAAGTTTTGAATTATTTAATTTGAAACACCGGTATTAAAAATGCGAGGAATATGCGTGGTTGCATAGTAGCACACGGTATTGATTATTGATGCTTACGTGAGAAGTCACTCAGTTTTGTTCAATTATTGTCGATATTTTATATATTATTAAATCAATAATTGAGATGACAGAGTTATTAATATTATTATTTGCAATATTAACGATGTCTAGAAGTTCTGCCAAGGAGAGGTTTGGTCACCTAATTGCGCGCCAATAGGGAGAAATCCTTATTGGAAAGCCCCCTCTTTCCTGGGAACGACCTGGTCGATTAATATTGTGAATTATAATAATGATGATAAATGTTGTTAAAAATATTGAGAGGTTTTTTTTATGAAGTATTGGATGTTATTATATGGACCCCCATTTACCCATTTTTCAAAATAGTCGGGAGAAGTTATCTCAGTTTTGTTTATCATATATATATATATATAAATATAAATATATAAATATAAATATATATATATATATATATATACGTATTATATATTTATATATATATGGGTGTTAGTCAAAATGGGTGGGGTGGGGTGGGGTGGGGTGGGGTGGGGGGGGATTTGGTTTTCACGGGTGGTGTACTTTTAGTTATTATATATATATATATATATATATTTATATATATATATATATATATATATATATATATAATAGGTAGCATTTGTCAAGGAAAGAAAAAGGAATCACGGGTGTGTATCCCCGTGAACTAGCATGTTTGATATATATATATATATATATATATATATATAATATTTTTATTTAAAAGTTTTGTTTTATTATATAATTATAAATAGAATATATTATATTATTGTAAATCAATCTGGACCGTCCGTTTAAAAATAAATTAATCTGGACCGTTCATGGATTGGTTATTATTCAGTTCATTCTTCTATAAATAGAAGCTCATTCCTTCATTATTTCTTACGAATTCAGTGAAACTCTAGAGAGAAACTGTAGAGAGAATTCTTCTTCTATAATCTTGAGCGTATTTCTTTAGAGTTTTAAGAAGCTTTGAGCGTAGTGCAAATTTTCTTCAAAAATATCCTCGCCCTACCAGTCGGAATACTTTTCTTTTACGGTAAGGGGTATTATTTCTTTTGTATTCATGAAGAGAACTTCTATTATTCCATTCTTTATTATTATGTTGGAATAACTTGCATACAAGTAATCTGCATACATGGTGAAATTCTTACATTATTCCATTCATTATTATTATGTTAGAATAACTTTATACATCATGAAATACCGCATACATGGTGAAATTCTTACATTATTCCATTCTTTATTATTACATTGGAATATCACATGCATGCATTTTACGGACTGGTTCCGTCTTTATTATTCTCATTGGAACATCATCGGTGAGAATTTACTTCGACTTTGGTTCCGTTATTTATTATTCTGTTGGAATAACCTGTCAATGCGAAGTACCGCATGCATGGTGATTTCTTTTGTTATTCCATTCTTTATTATACTCAGTTGATTAAAGTTTTAACTTCTATACTACATGAAATTAGTGGAATATTCTTGATATTTGCGCTTCATCCAATATCTTTTCATGAAAATACTCTTCTGAGCATTCTTGAATTTTACTCTATAAAGAAATATCATGTTGACAATTAAGACGTTATTAGTTCCTGAATAAATTAATTCTTGAACTTGTTTTATTGAATTCTTATATCATTGTCATCATCCTCATGTTTATATTTTTTTTTTGAAAGTCATTTGTGGCCTGTAGTGCATGGATGGACTTGGTATGATTATGACCAGGGATTATTCGGTGTAATCATGACCGTAATGTTATAAATAATGTGGTAAAAGTCCTCATTGGCCCGTAGTGCATTGATGGACAGTTGTTGGCATGATCACGACTATTGATGAATACACGAATAGCATTGGCCCGTAGTACATGGATAATTTGTGGTTGTGATACTAATGAATATCCTTGGCCGTAGTTCAGGGATGATGTGAATTATTTATTAAGCTGAGTCCCAGCGATAAAAGTGATGAAAAACCTTTTAAATCATAAAAGATAATAGATTTTATTCTCTACTTGACTCTTTTAATGGATTGCGTATTCATTGCAGTTAAACTTGATGTCTATTATATTTTATCGGTTTAACATTGTTGAAGACTAAATTTATTACGCATTATCTTAGTCATAATATTTCTTCTTTGGGCTAGTTGAGCTCACCCTTTCTTTCTTTGTTCTCTTCGTGAAATGAGAGCGTATTTGGGACTAATCGGGGAGCAGTGGCCGGTCAAAATGATAGTATTAGTAGTCCTCACTATTACATTAAATAGTGTGACAATAAATATAATGAGGACTTATTCTCGAGAGTGAATATTATCTAGAAGACAATAATTGTATTAAAACTCATAGCTCTCTTGTTGTATATTAAAGATTGTATTCGTATTCTGTACCATGTATTTGGCGACTCAAGATGGGTAATGTAAACCTATTTTGGGGGCATCACAATATTAATATGATGGCACAATCATTGGTGGACCCCACAACGGAAGTATTGTCGTAGTTAGAAAATGACATAATTATCTTTTTTAAAATAACGGCAGAAGTTTTACCGTTAAACTATTGAACTACCTGGTAGTAAGGTACAGTAATACGCGTGGTTGCATAGTAGCACACGGTATTGATTATTGATGTTTACGTGAGAAGTCACTCAGTTATACTCAATTATTGCTCTGATAATTGTTGCATCATATCTCTCATATTATTGATTCGATTATTATCACGATATCATCTCGCATAATATGATATATTATTAAATCAATAATTGAGGCGACAAAGTTATTCTTATTATTAAATTGCAATATTTACAATATCTAGAAGTTACATCACAAGGAGAGGTTTGGTCATATAATTGCGGCGCCGATAAGGAGAAATCCTTATCTAAAGCCCCTCTTTCGAGGAGCGACACGGTTGTTAAATATTGTGAGTTATAATATTAATGATGAATAAGTTCGTGTTGATTAAAGATGAAATTGATAGTTCCATTGTGTTGGAATTATTAGTGTTAGTGAAAATATACTTTTATTTCGATATTAATTGATGTCTGGAAGTTTTACTGACCAGTCGGGTAATTAATCGGATAAATGAAAAATTAATTACTATTAATTCACATGATTATAACTATTTGTTCACATGTGTGTACTATTGATTCACATTCTTGTACTATTAGGGGAGTTGGTGCAAGATTGATAATACTTACATGACTAAGTTAAAAATGGAGGTATAGATGGAGGTACTATACTGTAATTCATATTTTCACATGATTATAACTATTGATTCACGTGATTGAACTATTGATTCACATTATTTACTATTAGGGGAGGTGGTGCAAGTTTGATAATACTTGCAGTACTAAATTAAAAATGAAAGAAAAATTTGAAGGTATTGTCTTGTAATATTTTGAGCCCCAAAAGCGTGCAATTATTGAAACTATATTTTCCTATAAATAGAAGCTCATTCTTCCTTCATTTCTCACCAATTAACTAAAGCTTTAGAGAAATTATTATAGAGAGAAATTATAGAGAAAGAAGAAAGAAGAAGTTCTGCTACCTCTCTACTTCCAGATATCCAGTTTCTTTTCTAAGGTAAAGGGTATTATTTCTTTCGTATTCATGAAGAGAGTTATTTTCTTACTATTATTCCATTCTTTATTATTATGTTGGAATAACTGCATATTCATGCAATCATGCGTATACATGGTGAAATTCTTTATTATTATTCCATTCTTTATTATTATGTTAGAATATATCTTTACATGCAATCTGAATAATCACATGCTAGATTCTATTCCATTCTTTATTATTACGTTGGAATAACTCTGTCTGTCATGCGATTCTATCGCATGCATGGTGAATTCTTTGTTATTCCATTCTTTATTATTTTGTTGGAATATATCATGCATGCGGATTACTGGTTAGACTGGTTCCATTCTTTATTATTTCATTGGAATAACTTTCGTATGCATGTGATCTATCGCATGCATGGTGAATTCTTACGTTATTCCATTCCTTATTATTTTGTTGGAATATCATCATGCATGCGGATTACGCATGACTGGTTCCATTCTTTATTATTCTATTGGAATAACACATCATGTGGATTATCACATGCATGGTGAATGATCCTTCGTATTCATTCCTTATTAAATTGTGGAAATGATCTGTCTACGTGGATTACCGCATGGCGGATGAAAATCCATTTGTAGTTTCATATATTCTATGATACTCATTTGGTTAAAGTTTTGGCTTCTATACTCCATGAAATTAGTAGAATATCCTGGATATTTGTGCTTCATCCGGTATCTTTTCATGGAAATATTCTTCTGAGCATTCTTGAATTTTACTCCACAAAGCAGTATCATGTTGACAATTTGGACGTAATTGATTTCAAGATAAATTAACTTATAAATCTTTAAAATTTATTCTTGAACTTGTTTTATTGAATTATTATGTCATTGTCATCATCCTCATGTTTATATTGTGATGAAAGTCATCTTTGGCTTACGTGCATAGATGGACTTGGTATGATTATGACCAGGGATTATTCGGTATAATCATGACCTGTAATGTTATAAATGATGTGGTAAAAGTCCTCGAGTGCTTTGTAGTGCATTGATGGGACGATTTTTGGTATGATTATGACCGAGGATTATTCGGTATAGTCATGACCATTGATGATTTAATGAATATCCTTGGCCCCGTAGTGCGGGGATGACTCGATGATGTGGTTTATTTATTAGTCGAGTGAGTCTCAATGATAAAATTGATGAAAACATTTTAAATCATAGAAGATAGTAAATATCATGCTCTACTGACTCTTCTAATGGATTGCTTATTTCTTCATGCAGTTAAACTTGATGTCTATTATATTTTATCGGTTTAACATTGTTGAAGACTAATGATAATTTATTCGCATTATCTTAGTCATAATAATATTTCATTGGGCTAGTTGAGCTCACCCTTTCTTTCTTTGTTCTCTTGAGAAATGAGAACGTGGCGGGACTAGTCGGGGAGCGGAGTGATGGTCGAGATGATAGCATTAGTAGTCCTCACTATTACATTAAATAGTGTGACAATAAATGTAATGAGGACTCCATTGAGTGTGGATATTGTCTAGATGACAATATTCTTATTAAAACTCTTAGATTATGTTTTGTCGTATTTTACACGGCTGTTGTATAATTAAGTTGTATTTAAATTTTGTACCATATATTTGGCGACTCAGGATGGGTGATGTATACCTATTTTGGGGGCGTCACAGTTGGTATCAAAGCTTAGGGATATGATCCCTGACTAAGATGTGAGACAAGAACTAGGAGGGGAGAGACGGAAAATTTCTTCGCTAGTATGACCTACCTAAGTTTATTTGGTATTTAATTGGTCGATCAGAGTATATGGACAATATGTGATATGTTAATTAACCCTTGTTTTGTGGCAGTATTTGAAAATGGCATCCGAAAATGTTGAGATAAACAATGAAGCACAGAGACCGTTGAGTCACCACTGCATTAATGCCCGAGGATAATGTGCAACAGAAGACAATAATCCTCATGTAAACAATAACACCGGATGAAATGGTGAGCGATGGGATGTTCAGAGGCTTTATGCAATTCATGCAACATCAAAGTAAAGCGGCTCTGTCCAAAATGCGGTGGAAACATCGACAACTCTCGGATGGTCACCGCTAAGCGATTCAAGGAGCTGGGACCACCGGAGTTTTTGGAGAGCCAAAACCACTTAAGGCGAAGAGCGTGGATAAAGCAAATCAACAAGATATTTGATGTCTTGGGATGCTCCGAGGAGCAAAAAAAAGGTTCCTTTGCCACCTTCATATGTGAATGAAGCAGAGATGACATGGGTGGGAATCAGTAAAGCGTACTCAACCCGCCCCACTCAAAATGTCTTGGGAGAAGTTCAAAAGAGTCTTTCAACGACAAGTACTTTCCGAAAGTATTCATCACATGAAGGAGGTAGAGTTCATCAAGCTTGAGCAAAACAATATGATCGTGGCGCGAAGACGAAGCTAAGTTTGCCGAGTTGTCTCTCGGCCACGTCCCACTTGGTTGATAATGAGGAGAGAATGACGCGGATGTTTCTAAGAGGTTTGAAACCCGAGATACGTCAATACCCTATCTCTCATAAACTGTGTTTGTATTCAGATGTTGTGAATAGGGCTCAGTTATTGAAGCTCGATAATGAGTCAACCCAACCAAGAGAGAGCAGTTGTCAAGTCGATAATACCAGTGGTAGCAGTCATCGAAGTGGTGATAACAAACGTGGAGGGAATCAACATGCCAGAAATGATAATCACTTCGGTGGTAATCATGGCCATGACAATAAGAGTGGACATTTCAAGAAGAGGAGATTCAACAAGGATGGAAAGACGTCAAGACCAAAGACTTGTTGTTAAGGAAGGAGAACGACCACCCGGTCCGTATGTTACAAATATGGAGGGAAGGACACATAAGTCCAAACCGCACGATGCGATCCAAAGCGTGTTATAATTGTGGAAAAGAAGGTCACCTAGCCCGATTTTTGTCGTGCACCAAAGTCAAGTCCAAATTGGGATGGAGGCATCAAAGGTGTCCCAGATAAGACAAAGCCAGTAGTTCAAGGAGAGCGTTTGTCGTAACCTCCCAAAAAGCGAGGAATCCGAACGAGGTGATCACGGGTAAGCTAATCATAAACTCTAGCGAAGTTTATACTTTATTTGATACTGGTTCTACCCATTCCTTTATTTCTCCTACTTGCGCTCAACGTTTAAATTTGACTCCGGAGAAATTAGACTTTGACTTATCTGTTGAAACTCCGTTGGGAGAAACCTTCATTACATCCACGGTTTATAAGTCTTGTTTGATTCAAATCGGTAATCGCACGTTACCTGTCGATCTTATTTCTTTGAAAATACTTGCATTTGATGTGATTTTAGGGGTTGATTGGTTAACTACTCATCATGCTAAAATCGATTGTTTTTCGTAAGGTTGTTAGCTTTCATATTCCTAACCAACCTATTATGCGTAATTCAAGCAACCAAACCACTAAAATCAATCTTTGTCATATCAAGTCATAAAGCTATTCGTTTATTAAAAATGGATGTCAAGCTTTCTTTAGCCCATGTCACGGATTTAAATAAAGATACGTCGATTTGAATGATATTTCTATTGTTAATAAATTTCCGACGTATTCTCGAAGAACTTCACGGCCTACCCCAGGCGTGAAATTGAATTTTGTATCGACCTTGAATCCCGGTACAAAACCCATTTCCAAAGCCCCATATCGAATGGCTTCTATTGAACTTGAGAGTAAAAAACCCAACTACGTGAATTGTTAGACATCGGTTTCATTCGTCCTAAGACGTCTCCTTGGGGTGCTCCCTGTTCTATTCTTGAAGAAGAAGAAAGATGGAAGTATGCGACTTTGTATTGATTATCGGGAGTTGAATCATGTCACCATCAAAAAAAATAGGTACCGATTGCCTCGCATTGATGACTATTTGACCGATTGCAAGGAGCCAAATTCTTTTCAAAGATTGATCTTCGTTCCGGATATCATCAGTTGAAGATTAAAAGCGATGACATTCAAAGATCGCTTCGAGAACTCGATGCGGGCATTATGAATTCCTAGTCATGTCTTTTGGATTGACTAATGCTCCCTCGCCGCCTTCATGGATATGATGAACCCGAGTATTCAAGGAATATTTGGATCACTTTGTGGTCGTCTTTATTGATGACATCCTCATATACTCCAAAACCAAAGAAAGATCATGAGCAACACTTGAGGTCGATACTCCAAAAGCTTCGTGAAAACAAGCTTTATGCCAAGTTAAAGAAATGCGAGTTCGGCGAGGAAGTTGCATTTCTTGGGCACGTGATATCAAATCATGGAATATCTGTTGACCCGGCAAAGATTGAAGCAATTCAAAGCTGGGAGCAATCTAAGTCAGACCGAAGTCGTAGCTTTCTCGGCTTAGCTGGTTATTATCGGAGATTCGTAGAAGGGTTTTCTCGAATCGCTACTCCATTAACTCAGCTGACTCGAAAAGATACAAAATTTGGTTGGAGCGAGGAATGTGAAAAGAGTTTTCAAGAACTCAAGAGGAGACTCATTTCAAGACACTGTTCGACAATACCATCGGCTCTGAGGATTTGTCATCTATGATGATGCTTCGTGCAAAGGGTTAGGATGTGTTCTCATGCAACATGGGAAAGTCATAGCTTTATGCCTCTCGACAACTCAAAGAATATGAGAGGAATTATCCTATTCATGATCTAGAGTTGGCAGCAGTCATTTTTTCGCTTAAGATTTGGAGGCATTACCTATATGGAGAGAAGGTGGAGATCTATACGGATCATAAAAGCCTCAAATATTTCTTCACTCAAAAGGAACTCAACATGCAACAATGACGATGGCTTGAGTTGTTGAAAGATTATGATCATACCATCCAATACCATCTTGGAAAAAAAAGCGTAACGTAGTAGGTGACGATTGAGTCGAAAGATCATATCATGCGAGTGCGAGTGCAATATTGTCAATATAAAGACCCATTTTATATGACTTGGAAAGGATGGAAATAGAGTTAAAGACTCGGGGACCCATGTGATGATGGAAAATATACGAGTAGAACCGACTTTAATCGATAAAGTTAAAGTCGCTTTCAAACTACGAGACACTGGAGTGATGCGTATGTAAGAAGAAGAAAGTGCAAGAAGGTGCTATTCGGAAGAAAGAATCGATGAAGAAGGAATACTTGAGTCAACTCCGGACTTTGTGTTCCTAACGATTTCGACTTGAAGTATAAAATCATGATGGAGGCGCACAACACACCGTTTGTAATCCATCTGGGAGTACCAAAATGTATCGTGTGATCTTGACATAAATTTTGGTGGAGCAATATGAAGAGAGAGATAGCGGGGTTTATCTCAAGGTGTCTAACTTGTCAACGAGTCAAGGCAGAGCATCAAGTGCCAAAAGGTCCATTGCAACCACTTGAAATTCCAAAATGGAAGTGGGAGCACATTACCATGGATTTCGTTACTGGTCTTCCCAAGGTTTCTCAAGGCATAGATGCGATTTGGGTCATTGTTGATAGATTGACCAAGTCTGCTCATTTCTTACCGATACGAGAAACTTTTACACTTGAACGTCTTGCTAGTATGTACATAAACGAGATCGTAAGATTTCATGGTATGCCAGTATCCATAGTTTCTGATCGAGACCCAAGATTCACTTCAAGATTTTTTGGGTTAGTTTGCAAAAAGCTATGGGCACGAATTTACTATTTAGTTCGGCATATCATCCTCAAACGGATGGGCAGTTGGAAAGGACTATTCAAACTCTTGAAGATTTATTAAGACTCGTGTCCTTGACTTCAGGAAGTTGGGACAAGTTCTTACCATTGGTGGAGTTTTCCTACAACAATAGTTATCAAGCAAGTATTGGCATGGCTCCATTTGAGGCGTTGTATGGAAGAAAGTGTCGTTCTCCGGTATGCTGGGATGAGGTGGGTGAAGCAACGTTGTTGGGACCGGATTTGGTACGTATGACTACGAAAAAGATTCAAACGATCCGACAACGTATAAAAACCTCACAAGATCGACAAAAGAGTTATGATGATCTTCATCGAAAGGACGTGGAATTCAATATTGGAGATCATGTGTTGTTACGTGTTGCTCCATGGAAAGGAGTTATAAGATTTGGAAAGAGAGGAAAGCTCAATCCTCGATTCATTGGCCCATTTTAATCCTCGATCGAGTCGAGTAGGGCTGTGGCCTATAGACTCGCCATACCGCCAAGTATGTCTCGTGTTCATAACATTTTTCACATATCTATGTTACGTAAATATGTGAAAGACCCGAACCACATTATTGAATTAAAACCAGACGAGATAGAGAAAGATTTAACATATGAAGAGGTACCTGTTTAAATCTTGGATAAGAAGGATCATATTCTACACTCTAAAGTTATACCTCAAGTCAAAGTTTAGTGGAGAAACCACGATGTTGAGGAAATGACCTGGGAGTTAGAATCTGAAATGAAATCAAGGTATCCTCACCTCTTCGACATACTAGGTACGCACCCTAATTTTGAGGACGAAATTTCATAAGAAGGGGAGGTTTTAAGACCCCAACTTTTATGAATAAAGAATAATTTTCTCGAAATATATTTTTGAATATTATGGTGTGGATTTGATATAATGCTATAGTTGTGGGTAATATTTACAAATTTTGCAAAGTAAGCAAGTGGTTATATAATATTCGATTGGTCGAGGAATATTTATTTTAACAGGGAATATTCATACGACGACACAATCATTGGTGGACCCCACAACGGAAGTATTGTCGTAGTTAGAAAATGACATAATTATCTTTTTAAAAATAACGGCGGAAGTTTTACCGTTAAACTGTTGAACTACCCGGTAGTAAAAGTACAGTTATATGCGTGGTTGCATAGTATCACACGGTATTGATTATTGATGCTTACGTGAGAAGTCACTCAGTTATACTCAATTATTGCTACAGTAATTGATGCATCATATCTCTCATATTATTGATTCGATTATTATCACGGTATCATCTGCATAATATGATATATTATTAAATCGATAATTGAGACAACAAAGTTATTCATATTATTAAATTGCAATATTTACAATGTCTAGAAGTTACATCAAGGAGAGGTTTGGTCATCTAATTGCGGCATGATAAGGAGAAATCCTTATCGAAAAGCCCCTCTTTCACAGGAACGAATTTGGTTGTTAAATATTGTGAGTTATAATATTAATGATGAATAAGTTCGTGTTGATTAAAGATGAAATTGATAGTTTCATTGTGTTGGAATTATTAGTGTTAGTGAAAATCTACATTTATTTCGATATTAATTGGTGTCTGGAAGTTTTACTGACCAGTCGGGTAATTAATCGGATAAATGAGCAATTAATTACTATTAATTCACATGATTATAACTATTTGTTCACATGTGTGTACTATTGATTCACATTCTTGTACTATTAGGGGAGTTGGTGCAAGATTGATAATACTTGCATAACTAAGTTTAAAATGGAGGTATAGATGGATGTACTATACTGTAATTCGTATTTTCACATGATTATAACTATTGATTCACATGATTGAACTATTGATTCACATTATTTACTATTAGGGGAGGTGGTGCAAGTTTGATAATACTTGCGAGACTAAATTAAAAATGAAAGAAAAGTTGAAGGTATTGTACTGTAATATTTCAAGCCCCAAAACGTGCAATTATCAAAACTATATTTTTCTATAAATAGAAGCCCATTCTTCCTTCATTTCTCACCAATTCACTAAAGCTTAAGAGCAATTATTATAGAGAGAAATTATAGAGAGAAAGAAGAAGAGAAGTCCGCTACCTCTCTCTATTCTTCTCAGATTATCCATTTTTTTTCTAAGGTAAGGGTATTATTTCTTTCAGTATTCATGAAGAGCTTCATTATTCCATTCCATTTTATTAATATGTTGGAATAACTTTGTCTGTCCAAGTACCACATACATGGTGAAATTCTTACATTATTCCATTCTTTATTATTCATTTGGAATATCCATTGTTTTATAGTGGATTACGCTAGACACGGTTCCATTCTTTATTATTCTCATTGGAATAACACATCATGCATGCGATCTATCACATGCATGGTGAATTCTTTGTTATTACATTCTTTATTATTACATTGGAATATCACATGCATGTGGATTACGCTAGAACTGGTTCCATTCTTTATTATTCATTGGAATAACTTTGTATGTGTGGTTTATCGCATGCATGGTGAATTCTTCTATTATTTCATTCCTTATTATTTTATTGGAATATCATGTATGTGCATATTACGCATGAATTTGGTTCCATTCTTTATTATTACGTTGGAATAACCTGTCTCATGTGGATTATCACATGCATGGTGAATGATCCTTCAGATTCATTCCTTATTAAATTGTGGAAATGATGCATCTACGTGGATTACCGCATGGCGGTGAAAATTCATTTGCGATTTCATATATTCTATGATACTCATTTGGTTAAAGTTTTGGCTTCTATACTCCATGAAATTAGTAGAATATCCCGGATATTTGCGCTTCATCCAAGTATCTTTTCATGGAAATATTCTTACGAGGATTCTTGAATTTTACTCCACAAAGCAAATATCATGTTGACAATTTGGGCGTAATTGATTTCAAGATAAATTAACTTATAAATCTTTAAAATTTATTCTTGAACTTGTTTTATTAAATTATTATGTCATTGTCATCATCCTCATGCTTATATTGTGATGAAAGTCATCTTTGGCTTACGTGCATAGATGGACTTGGTATGATTATGACCAGGAATTATTCAAGTATAATCATGACTGTAATGTTATAAATGATGTGGTAAAAGTCCTCAAGTGGCTTTGTAGTGCATTGATGGACGAGTTTTGGTATGATTATGACCAGAGATTATTCGGTATAGTCATGACCATTGATGATTTAATGAATATCCTTGGCCCGTAGTGCAGGGATGACTCGATGATGTGGTTTATTTATTAAGCTGAGTCTCAGCGATAAAAATTGATGAAAACATTTTAAATCATATAAGATAGTAGATATCATGCTCTACTTGACTCTTCTAATGGATTGCTTATTTCGCTGCAGTTAAACTTGATGTCTATTATATTTTATCAGTTTAACATTGTTGAAGACTAATGATAATTTATTCTGCATTATCTTAGTCATAATATTTCTTACTGGGCTAGTTGAGCTCACCCTTTCTTTCACTGTTCTCTTCAGGAAATGAGAACGTAGGCCGGGACTAGTCGAGAGAACGGAGTGACGGTCCGAGATAATAGCATTAGTAGTCCTCACTATTCATTAAATAGTGTGACAATAAATGTAATGAGGACTCCATTGAGTGTGGATATTGTCTAGATGACAATATTCTTATTAAAACTCTTAGATTATGTTTTGTCGTATTTTACATTTGTTGTATAATTAAGTTATATTTGAATTTTGTACCATGTATTTGGCGACTCAAGATGGGTGATGTATTACTATTTTGGGGGCTTAGTACTCAACAATGAAAAAAATATGATAGAATACAATAGACAACAAGTTTTAGATCAACAACTACAACGAAAACAACAATCCATTAGAAGAGACAAATAGAACATGATATCTACTATCTTCTATGATTTAAAAGTCCATCATCAATATTTTATCCCTGTAACATCAATCAATAATTATTTTCAATCGACGAATTATCTTTGCAATACGGGTCAAAGATAATCGTTTGTATCATCAGTGGTCATGATCATGCTACATACCTGTCCATCTTTGCACTACAGGCCAAAGATATCAATCAATAATTCATCTTTGCACTACGGGCCAAATATTATCAAGCAACAGTTCATCTTTGCACTACGGGCCAAAGATAACTCTCAACATAATTTAAATCTGAGAATTATGATAATGACAATAAGAATGAATCAAGTGAGACCATAACATGGATTCAATTTCAAGAATAAGATTCATAAAAGATAACTTGAACAAATAAAATAAATTAAATTCTGTTGTGAATAGTACTTATGAATAGTACCGTATGAATAGTTCCCATAAATAGTACCGTATGAATAGTACTCAGACATGAAAAAAATTCAAAATTTAATACGAAATTTTAGACCAATATTCCAGTGAAATGATATTAGATGAAGCACAATCCTTAAGAAATTTCAAATCATTTCAAGAATTATAGAAGCAATACTTACCATAGTAAGTTTTAAATTTAGGAATATGAGATGAAATAATATCGCTTACGTAATATGGAGTATTAAAGAAAATGATATCCCTTACGAGTATGGAAGGAAATAATATCATTTACGAGTATTGAAAGAAAATAACATCCTTACCGAATAAAATAATATCCTTTACCTTAATAGGAAAGTAGTTCTGACTGAAATAACGGAAATTATGTTGAGGAAATTTTGCACTATTATCAACACTCAAAATATCCTTATACTCACAAGAAATACGCTTAATATTATAGAGAGAGAATTTTTTGATTCAGGTGTGAGTTTCATTGTTCCCATCAGAAAGTGGTAGCACACCACTTCTGACAAATCTTACATACGGACATTAATTTTGAAAACATGCAACACACTTATTTGAAAACAAAGAATTCAAATTCAAAATTAGGACTACCTCATTTATTTCACATGTTTAAAAGATTTAAAAATTATTAAAAAGAAATCCAAATTCAATTTGTTCTCTTCCACTTCATTTTATTCTTATACCATAAAATTATTATAATAATATTACCATTTAAATTATAAAAATTATACTATTATATTATCACATTATACTATTATAATATAATATTATAATAATATATAAATATATTATCGGAAAAGATAATTATTGTTGCAAAAAAAAAAACTTTCGACAAATGTCTCAATCTAAAATTCCTCCATTTATATCAAAATTTAAAGAAATAATTACTTACCAAATTCATCAATTATTTACAATTCTTCAATAATTATTTCTAATTAATATTATAGATTCACAATACTAACAACCAGATCGTTCTCAGGAAAGAGGGAGCTTTCTGATAAGTATTTCTCCTTACTGGCGCGCAATTATATAACCTAACCCCTTTCCTCGACAGAACTTTCTAGACATTATCAATAATGTTATCTAATAATATCATTTCAATAATATGAGTTACTGTGTCGTGACTATTATTGAATCAATAATGTAAAATACTATTCAATTATCATTATAGCAATTATTGCACCAATAATATGAAAGATTGTGCAATTTTTACTATATCAATTATTAAGTGACTTCTTACGTAAGAATCAATAATCAGAGATACTGTGCAATACCGTGTGCCACTGTGCAACCACGCGTATTACTATACTTTTATCACCGGGTATTTCAACAATTTTAACGGTAAAAGTTTTGACGTTATTTTTTTTATAAAAAGGTTATTTCTATCGCTTTTTATATCTGACAGTTATTCTATTATGTGGTCCACTAATGATTGCACCGTCGTACGGATATTCCCGACAAAGAGAATATTTCTCAACCAAACGAATATTTTATGAGCACTTACTTACTTTGCAAAATTTGCACATGTCACCCATAACTAAATTGTTATATCAAATCAACACCTTATTATTCAAAATAATAATTATATAAATTAAATATTTATTCATAAAAAGATGGGGTCTTACAAATATTCAGTCACATTTCTAACAATTGTTGATTGTATGTTTAATTGTTAATTATTTTGAAGGTGTTGATGATTTGTGGTTATTATCAAAATTACATTTTGCTTTTTGTGATAATATTGTAGACTAACTGTATGTAATTAATTTACAAATTATAAATTATCTAAATAATACTAATACTTCTTATTATCTTCTCTACCAATTTTATTTATCCTACATTGAAATACATGCTTATCAAAAAACAAAATTATTTCCAAAATTACTCATATTAACTACGCCAATATTATCTTATTTTTTTAGTTAGTCTCCTAACTATTAGAATAATAAAATAGATACCAGAGAGATAGGGAAAAAATAGTGTGGTTGATGTGACATCCCCAAAATAGGTATACACAACCCATCCTGAGTCGCCAAATATATGGTACAAAACTCAAATACAAACTTAATTTATATAACTATCGTGCAGAATACGACAAAACATATACTGAGAGTTTAACACAAATATTGTCTCGTAGAAAATATCCAAACTCAAATAAAGTCCTTATTACAATTATTTTTACACTATTTTATAGAATAGTGAGGATTACTATAGCAACTATCTTGGACTGTCACTCCATTCCCCAACTAGTCCCAACTATATTCTCATTTTCTGAAGAGAACAATGAAAGAAAAGGGTGAGCTCAATTAGCCCAGTAAAGAATATTATGATTAAGATAATGCAGAATAAATTATCCTTAGCCTTCAACAGTGTAAAACTGATAGAATACAATATACAACAAGTTTAACTGCAGCGGAACAAATAATTCATTAGAAGAGTCAAGTAGAGCATGATATATACTATCTTCTATGATTTAAAAGTTCATCATCATTATTTTATCTTTGTAACACATATCAATAAATAATCCACATCACCGAATTATCCATGCACTATGGGCCAATGATTTTCATTAGTATCACATCCACGAATTATACATGCACTACGGGCCAAGGATATTCATTATTATCAACGGTGGTCATGATAATGCCAAATAACTGTTCATCAATGCACTACGGGCCAATGAGAACTTTTATCACATCATTTATAATATTACAGGTCATGATTATACCGATACATAATTCCTGGTCATAATCATACCAATTAACAGTCCATCTATGCACTACGGGCCAAAGATGACTTTCATCACAATATAAACATGAGGATTGTAACAACCCCAAAATAGGTCCATTCCATCCAACCCATTCTGAGTCGCCAAATATATGGTACAGAAAACAACTACAACTTTATTACAACAATTGTCGTGCAAAATACAACAACACATATCTTTGTGAGTTTGGATACAAATATATACCAATATGAAGACGTCACAATGACACCTTACATAAAGGTATAGTCAAAACTGTTTTAGAAATTAGAATCTTTGGGAAGTGCTCAAGGAAACCTTCGTATATGGGAGGCCATGCTTTTAGGTTATGGTAGATATCATATGGCCACGTAATTATCCTTGGTTGATCTAATAAACCCCAAAGAAAAACGAGAAGATTACTATCATATTCTTCCCAATGGTGAGTCTTTTCTTGACATATCATTATCTCCATTGTCTCTAATTGGGTATTATACTCCAAACAAACACCAAGATTATATAGTAGTGCTTGTAAATATACTCAAGAAGTGGATGAAGCACAACCATGTCTTATGATAACACGAGGTTATATAATCATTAGACATCTTGTATGATAGTGACAAAACACCCTTCCAAAGTTAAATTCACCTCACCCTCAACATCTATAGACCACCACTCTATTCCTCGCTATCCCCGCCGACCCAAATGCCTACACTTTTATTACGAAAGGAATTGTGAAACAAAAAGGGTGAGCACAACTAGCTCAATAAAGAATATTATGACTAAAGATAAATAAATTATCAATAGTCTTCATCAAGAATAAATCGTAGATTTAGAACATATGGTAGATGATAAAACTTTTCAACCATAGTTGCAATGAACAAGCAATCCATTAAAAGAGTCAAATAGACTATAAAGTCTATTGTCTTCTCCACGTTAAAAGTCCACCAACAATATTTTATCCTCCGTAACATCAATCAACAGTTCCTTTCCACAATCATATGAATAACTCATAATCATAATTGTGATTCTAAATTCCTCTTCTCATCCAGGACGAAGATAAATTTTCATCACCTGTCTTTACCTGAAACATCAAATATCATGATTATACCAAATCACAGTTCCTATTCATAATCATACTAATAATTTCATCTTTGCACCACGGCTAAAGATATTCATCAACAGTTCATCTTTACACTACATGCTAAAGATATTCAACAACAGGTCATCTTTGCATTACGAGCCAAAGATATTCATCAATAATTCATCTTTGCACTACAGGCTAAAGATATTCAATAACATGTCATCTTTGCATTACGAGCCAAAGATATTCATCAATAATTCATCTTTGCACTACAGGCTAAAGATATTCAACAACAGGTCATCTTTGCATTACGAGCAAAAGATATTCATCAATAATTCATCTTTGCACGACAGGCTAAAGATATTCAACAACGGGTCATCTTTGCATTACAAGCCAAAGATATTCATCAATAATTCATCTTTGCACTACAGGCTAAAGATATTCAACAACGGGTCATCTTTGCATTACAAGCCAAAGATATTCATCAATAATTCATCTTTGCACTACAGGCTAAGATATTCATCAACAAGTCATCTTTGCACTACAAGCCAAAGATATTCATATATCAAAGAAATACATAATCATCTCAGAAGTTATATAACAATAATTATAACCATGTTGATCAATTCACCTTTGCACTTAAGTTAAAAATATTCAATTGTAAATTCAATGGTCATGATCATACCAGTTAACAATTCAACTTTTGCATTACTGGACAAAGAGAACCTATGGTCACGATCATACCAATAATCTACCCATCTTTAAACTCAAGTCAAAGAGAAATATCATCATTAGGGTTATAAGAATGTTATATAAAAATAATATAATCAAAACATGGTTTTAATTTCAAGAGTAAGATTCATAAATCAATGATAATTTGGTCAGAGAAGAAACCAATTTATCGTGAATAGTACCCGTATTAAATGACATAAGTAACGTGTATACGTGCGTAGAACCTCAATACACGAAAAGATAAAGTTTCATAATAAAATTCATATCCATATTTATAACACCTTAATCCAAATGTTATAAATCACTTAGAAATCTCATAATCTAATATTATTAATATTATAATAATATTTTAATCATTTTTAAACTTATAAACAATTTAATTAAATTGTTTACACTTTACTAATTAATGCATTTAATCATCATAAAATGCCAAACTCATAAGATTTCATCACCAATAACCAAAACCCTCATCAAAAATCTGCATATACCTCATATATGATTCTCAAGCCATAAAATCATATTTTCCAATTTTCTTACTTCACATAACATATTTAATTCATTTACTCATAACTAGAATATTTGCATGAAAAATACCAAATCAGTTCCAAAAATATTTCTTTTCTGGGATTTAGCATAACATAGTTCCATATTGAACATATATTTTTCTCTAAATTTTAAAAATTCATTTACCATTTTTTAAATGGCCAAAACCACCGAATATTTAAACATTTATCATAAATTATACTTTTATCCAAAAATTCTGAAATTTACACGGTATGTTGATATTATATAGATGTACTCCCAATCAAAATTTCATCAATTTTGGAGTTAATCACAAGGAGTTATAAGCGGTTACTTTTAAAATAGTCTTTTCTCATAAAATTCATAACTCTCAATCTATACATCCAAAAATCGCCATTTTTGGACACAATCTACAAAAGTCATCAAAATATCATTTCAAATTTTTTCAAAATTTTTGAAGGTTCAGAAA
The DNA here is from genome assembly GCA_020205615.1 of Panax quinquefolius. Taxonomy (NCBI): domain Eukaryota; kingdom Viridiplantae; phylum Streptophyta; class Magnoliopsida; order Apiales; family Araliaceae; genus Panax; species Panax quinquefolius. The sequence goes on from CM035161.1 coordinate 130,333,247, forward strand.
AATTTCGAAACTAAAAACATAATAACCCTTAAAATCCCTTACTATCCCTTACCTCAAAAGAGCAGCACTTCTGACTGGACATCGGATATGACGTTGAAGGAAACTTGCACTGATGAATATCAACTCACCAAGTATTTAAATACTCACAAAATACACTCGATAATCTAGAGAGAAATAGAGAGAAAACTTTATTTCTGGTGTGATTTTCAATTCTAACTTAGCCCTCTATTTATAGGAAAATGTTAGCCGCACCAAGGCAGACTTGACTCGCTACACGATGGCTTTTACTCGCTACTATTGCCACCCACCACATTTGAAATAAAATTCAGCATATTTTTCACCAACCACAAGTGGGGCCCACCAATTCTAGAATTTTCCACCAAAATCATTTATAACCTAATTTCTGAATCAGTCACCTCTTAAAATTCATAACAAATTATAGGCTCATTTTTAACGGTTCAAAATTTGTGGACATATACTCAACTTATATATGTATAACATATCCAAAAATTACAACGATCCAACGGTCGGATCAAAATTTATAACTCACATAATATAGTGAAGAACACCGATTTTTCGGACTATTAGTCCTTGAACGATTTCATTCAAAATTTCACCACGAAATATCTACAAAGAATTTTTTGGGTGATTCAAATTTCTCTGATTAGCTTACTTCTAGGGCTTTCTTTTGATATATGGCTCATCTCTTAACTCATTATACACAAAGAGTTATGGATTTTACAAAATCAAGTAATAAACTAATTTTCCGAAAATCCCATATTTTGTTCTCCATTTAAACAAATCTTGATAAAACACCTCATCATTAATTCCTTCACTTATAAATACATAAATAAATCCATCATTTATATCCACATCAAATAAATATTTTCTTATCATATAAATCAATAACTAATTATTCACAAATAATATTACGTAATCACATTTATGACAACCAGTAGTTCCCGGAAAGAGGGGCTTTTCTATAAGAATTTCTCCTTCTTGGGCGCGCTTGATTAGGTGACCAAACCTCCTCGCATGTGAACTTTCTAGACATTGCCAATAATGCTATCTAATAATATTATTCAAATAATATGAATTATTGATCCGATAATGGGAAATATCGTGCGGTGACAATTATTGAAACAACAATAATATAAAATATCAAATATGAGCAATTATTGAATCAATAAAATAAAATATTGAACAGTAATTCATTGTAACAATTATTGAGCCTTCTTACGTAAGGATTCAATAATTCAAAATCTTGTCTTAATACTGGTATCTTCAATGCAACAACGATATATCGTATTTTAACCACCGTGTATTCCAATGTTGTTATGAATAACTACGCTTGCCGTTTATTTATAAAAACTCAAACTTGTCGTTTTCTTCATTCGACGATTATTTTGTTATGGGGCCCACAAATGATCGCTGCTGGCCGCATTTACGAATATTCCCAATGTAAAGAATATTCCACGACCAAACGAATATTCCCAAACAACAATGAATATTTTATAACCATCTTGCGTATTTGAAAAAAATTCATATATCACCCTTAACTTTAACTTTTATCAATTTAACCATTTCTTGAATAGTAATTATAAGAAAAATTGAATACCTTTATTTCATAAAATTAGGGGTCTTACAAGGATGATGACAATGATATAAGAATTCAATTAAGTGAGATTAAGGATAAATTTTAAAGATTTATAATTTAATTTATTCAGAATTCAATAATGTCCAAATTATCAACATGATAACTGCTTTGTGGAGTAAAATTCAAGAATAATATTCATGTATCAAAAATAATTTGAACAGAAAAGAAATCAATTTTTGTCATAAATAGTACCTCGGGTGAATAGTACCCCGACAGGAAAAAATTAAAACTTAACAAGAATGTTCAGAAAAATATTTCTGTGAAACGATACTAGATGAAACGCAAATTTCAAAGATATTCTATTAATTTCAAGGAGTATAGAAGCAATACTTATCAAAATAAGTGTAGAATTAGGAATATGAAATGAAATAATATTACTTACATACTACAGAGTATGGAAAAATATATTATTTCTTACGAATATTGAACAAAAATAATATCCCTTACCTTAGTAGGAAATTGGATACTTCAATAGTGTAGTAACAGAATACTCTTCTTCTTTCTCTCTAATTCTCTCTCTATAGTCTTCTCTTGTGAGTATTAGTGAATTGATAAGAATGAAAGAATAAATAAGTTTCTATTTATAGAAGATTTCTAGCTTAGCTCTTGCAATATGAAGAGTCAAGTGGCTTGACGACTGATAATGTGAAAAAACAAGTGGTTTGACGCCTGTAATGTGAAAAGGCAAGTGGTTTGATGCCTGTAATGTGAAAAGGTAAGTGATTTGACGCCTGTAATGTAAAAGGGCAAGTGATTTGACTCCTGTAATGTGAAACAACAAGTGGTTTGACGTCTGGTAAAAACAAGTACTATTAAAGAAAGTGACTATTAGATTATGACATATGAGTCCTATAGAATAAACCAAACTTACAACAAACGTCTCATAACAGACTTCTTATTTATATCAAAGATTAAATAAATATTTACCACAAATCATTTTATCTTCAATAAACATATTTTTAATCTTTTAACATTAATTCATCATTAATATTATAACCCGCAATATTAACAACCGGATCATTTTCAAGAAAGAGGGGATTTTTCGATAAGGACTTCTCCTTATTGGCGCGCAATTAGATGACCAAACCCCTTTTCTCGACAGAACTTTCTAGACATTGTCAATAATACAAATAATAATATGAATAACTGTGTCGTCTCAATTATTGATTTAACAATATAAAATATTGTGTATATGATATTGTGATAATAATTGAATCAATAATATGAGATACTATGCAGCATCTACTGTTGCAATAATTGAGTATAACTGAGTGACTTCTTACGTAAGTATCAATAATCAGAGATACTGTGCAATACTGTGTGCTTCTGTGTAACCACGCGTATTACTATACTTTTATAACCGGGTATTTCAACAGTTTAACGATAAAAGTTTTGTCGTTATTCTAAGAAAATGTTATTTTTGTCGCTTTCTATATCCGACAATTATTTCGTTGTGGGGTCCACCAATGATTATGCCATCGTACGAATATTCCCCGACCAAACGAATATTTTATGACAACTTGTTTACTTTGCAAAATTTGTGAATATTACCCACAACTATAACATTATATCAAAACCACACCTTATTATTTAAAATAATATTTAGAGAAAATTAAATCTTTATTCATAAAAAAATGGGGTCTTACAGTCGATGAACATAATTCTAATGTCAAAATTATTAGTACTCCCTCTATTCCTAAATAATTAATGTTTTAGAAGAATAGTTTTGTTAAAAAATATTTGATGTTATAAGAAATTAATATATTTTTATTACCTTTTTTCCAATTTTGCCCTTATCATTATTAGCTTCATTAATACTCACCTTAATTATTTTTCACACTCTTTCTCTTTTATGAGGTTGACGTTTCATATTCTTTAAACTATACTCCATTTAATATTACTTCAATAAATTGAAAAGTTGTGGAGTAATGGTGGAGACAAATAATTTAATAGGGTATTAATTAAGGGTATATTAGGAATATTTTGAAATATTAAATACTTTCTTAATCGTGTGCAATATCCTTAAACATTTATTTAGGAATGGAAAGAGTATTACTTTATTCAATGTACATCATCTGTTATTCAATTTTTTAAATAAAATAAAATTATATAGTAATATTGAAAAATAAGGTAGAAAATAATACAAAACCTGAAAAGAGGACAAATAGATTTTAACAAGAAAAAAGAAAATTAAAACAAGTGAACTTGGATTGGAGGAGTATAGGATTTATTATTTTTAAAAGCTAAATGAATTATATCAAATTAAGTTCAAGTTTAAATTTAAATAATATTTTAAATTAATTTTGAAAAGTCAAATTTAATCTTATCTTCTACTCCATCTATCCTAAATTATAAAATCAATAAACTTTTTATAAGTCAATTTGATACATTTTCAAATTTAAAATTGACATGATTTATTTAAATTTTGAAAATCATAATACTCTTTAGGTAGTTGATGATATTTATAATTATATTACTACGATTCATTATAGTTATTACAATTACACGATGAATGACGACGGATGAATTAATCGTTATATAAAAAAAAAGCATTATCGTAAATAAATATACATGTCTTCTACACAATTTGTGATATACATATAACTATAACCGAATACAACATTTGATTTTAGATATTTATAAGGGGGGAAAATTATTATCATATCATAGGATAAGTGAGAATTGAAATATATTTTGATATAATTTTATAATATGGGATTATTGTTCATCTAATTTTCTTATTTGTTTCTACATAAAGATAACAAATATATACAAGAAACTTTGGAATACATACTAAAATCCAAAAATCTTTTTTCCCTTTGCAAGACTCATCACGTGTTCCCGATGACTTTTCTTAAAATTTATTTTTATATCTTAATAAACTAATAAATTTCATTATAAAAATCTTCTCTATTAATCTATATATATAGGGGATGTAGCTCAAATAGTATGTCTGGGACATAGCTCAAATGGTAGAGCGCTAGCTTTGCATGCGAGAGGCACGGGGTTCGATCCCCCGCATCTCCAATTTTATTTCACTTATCTTTTGATAACCAAAAACATTAATTTTAAAAAAAGATCAAAAAGAACAAAATAAAAAAACACGCGTACTACCCGGCCAACCAACAACCATGACACCGCCAATAATTAACCTTATCACCTCTTGCTCCACCAGTTTTCCCGTCCTATTCCCTCCTAAACCACCGCATCACCACCACCACTCACAGCTTCAACGTCCTTCAGGCTGCCGCAATAGCAAGGTTTCCCGAAGGGACGCCGCCGTTTTACTCTCGCTCATTGGCCTCATTCCTTCTCTCACCCAACCTTCCCCGGCCACCGCATTCTCCTTCGGAATCTGTACGCTATCTTCTTCCGCTTCATATCTCTCTCATATATATATATATTTATATAAATATATTTTCCTCATCTTTCATATAAATTTATTGATTCACTCAGCAGGACCAAAAGATTGGCTAAGAGAGCAGAAAAAGAAGGCCTCGAAGTTCGTTTTGGCGCCCATTGATGCCTCTCGTAATAGCCTCCAGTTTGTCTATCAATCTCTGAGTATATTTTCTACCTTTATCGATTTATTTTGATGTGCATTAATGGCGATTTTATTGTTTAATGTAATTAAATTTGGTTTAATTTGGCAGCAAATGGCAAATCCGATTACAGTGGTAAGCACTTGGAAGAAGTTAAGAGGCTGCTTAAATCTGCTGCTAGGGATTGCATTGTGGGAGAGCGGAATTCCTTGGTTGCATTTCAAGCTAACACTGGAGTTGAGGTTTTGTCTTTCTCTCTGTAACTTAAATTGATTTTGGCATTTCTTTTGTGATTAATTGTTTCGACCATTTGATGTATCTGATTGGATGTAAGAGGAATTGTGGTCTACAAGCTGAAATTTCCAATTGATTATTGTACGGGCATTGTTGAAGAATGTTTAGAAATTTATTGATCTTTAGTCTTCCATGGTACATTGTGATTATTACTTTACTGAAATTTATAATTTTCTATAAATTAGGATAGAATAAAAAATTGGGAAGTCAGGTAGTTAATACTTAAAAGTGAAGAAGACAAGTGAAGGTCCTGAAGAATATTAGATGGATTTCTTTTTGTTTTCTCTTTGGGAAAGAATGGGGACAGAGTTATGCTGTTCTAGCCTGCACGAGTGATTAGTAGCTTCTGTCCCTTTCCTTAATTATAACTATAAGCATACATAATTACAAAGTGTAGAATACAATTTTTTGGAATGAAGAATTAAAATATAAACAGGGGTATGCAAAGAATGTACAGTATGTGAATGTTGGGGAGATAAGAGGATAATACTTTCTTTTTTTTCTGTTTCTTCCTAGGTTTGCACGTTCACATTGGTTGTGAAGAATGCAGCTTCATTGCTTGATGATAAAGATCCGATAAAGTTGAAAGCTGAAGCTAAACTCAGTGACCTCATAAGGTACTCTTGTAAAGCTTCTCATATAGCTTCCTTTTGACATGTAACATCACTATATAGGAGTAGAGTCATGGTGCTCCACAGTCAACATTGATTACTACAGAATCTAAAGCTTGGCTTCGATGCTTTCTGATATGGGATCACTAGAACAATTTGTTTCTAATTTAAATTTATCTAATATCCTTAATCCTTGTGCTCAAATAGTGGGATTTATTGGACATCAAATTGAGTTGTAAGTTACCTTAGTACCCTATTTGTGAATCTAGGTTTAACCTTATATCTCTCTTGCATTTCCACTTAATATTGAACTCAATTTAAGTGCAACATTCATTTCAAAATTAGCTGACAGCCTAACATACTTATATTATAGCTATTCTGAGGGTTGTAGATATAAGTTCACAATAAATGAATTATTCTTATGGAAAGATATTAGATATGTGAATATATTATAATTTTAATTTCAATGAAATTGACAAATTTTTGTAGTAACTTTATCCTTGTGTATGTTTTTTTAAAAGTCTACATTGGTTAATTTCAATATATTTACTCTGTAACTGCAGATCTTTCACCTCACTTAATGGTGTGGCAAATGAAGCTGATATTCAGCTTGCTTCAAATAGGTATATTTATATAATAATAATTAATTATATGCTTGTTAAAGTTGCATTTTAAAGGTTGTGTTTTTATTGTAAAAAAATTGTTTATTACCACTTTAATCTTTCTTTCATACATCGAATCATATTTGTGAAAGAAGATGGTAAATTCTTGCTTGATGCCTTGTGCTTCTTGTAGATCTGGGCTAGAACTTGTGCCTATCAATTCATTAACAGAATTACCACCTTTCTCATAGAGTATTTTCGTACAGAGGTTTGTTAACTTCATAAAAGCCTTTAGAAACCTTTAAGGACACAATTGAAAGTTTTATACTGGCTTAAAACATAATTATAGAAGGTTCTAAAGACCAATTCGTAGTCCATTGTTACTTCTAAAATACGAGTTTTATTGAGTATCCTAAAATTGATTGTTCTTCTAAGACAAGTAGACAGTAGATGTGCAGATAGCTTCCATTTTGATTTTTGTTTTGAGTAATACTGTCTTGAATCTGACCTTGTGCAGGTCCCGCCCTTGTATATTTAGTTATTGACCCTATGGTATAATGTCGTCTACATATCACTCCTTCAATAAATAGGTGCATTCTAAAGTAGTAACTAAAAGTCTAGTATAAAAACATAAATATCTACAAGGAACTTCTAGTATTTAGACCTCTAAGAATTTTTTTCAAACATTTCCCTCAACTTTGTCCATAGTTCTAGGAATTCTAAAGCTAGCTATGTTGTTAATCGATACCTATATGTCATTTCCTAAGTTGAGATGAATAATGAGGATCTGAGGTTTAGTGTCTGTGCTTTGCTTATCCTTGGAAACATGAAGCTTGATTCTTCTCTTCTTCTTATCTCTGATTCTTCTTCCATGTTGTTGCAACTTTTTATCAAACATAATAAACTATTCCATTCTATCCAGAACTTATAACATCCTTCCTATCTTCCACAAAAGTTCAACTTTAGCATCCCCAAACCTAGTTAAATACCAAAGTTTTGCTCATAGTTCAAGTTTGTACCAGATTTTCAGTTATTAAAAGCTTTTTGAAAAGCTCTCTCCGTCCTTCTTGCTCATCTTGTGGGCTTAAAATTTAGAATAGTAAAATGATTGCTGTCTGGAATTTCACACTGAAATCCTACAATCAAAATCCAAAGAAGCCTATTATGGATTTATTCCTTTTCCCAAAACTGTCTAACATTAAAGCACGGCTAGCACCCAAAATCCCACGTACTATCTTTGCTAAAGTTTTGTTTTCTTGTCTTCTGCTGCAGACAGAAGATGGCAGATGCGCTCATGAATACAATATCTTCCCTTAATAATTTTGAGCAAGGTATCAAGGATTGTCTTGAAATTTGATCATTTTCATCTCACAGAACGAAAACACCTGGCATATGTTCTGCATGAAGCGGCTTCCTAATGCTTATATTGTGGTAGAAGACGGGATTTGTTGAAGTATTTCTCATTTCACACATTATCCATGCAACTTTATTCTGATTGTTAAATTCCAATAAAAGAAAAATAGATCAGTCATTTTTTGTGTGTATGGAGTGGAAGACATAAAATTGAAAATACAAGTGTCCTGCTTGTGTGCTGTTACGAAAACTTGTGAATTGTACAGAACTTTGTTGGAAACCTGAGGTTCTCTGAAGATGAAAATTTGGTACATATAAAGTAATTAGAGAAGTAGCCGGTTTATATGCTAATTACATGGCTTCACCTATGAAGACACTGGCTAAGCTTATGAGGAGTATGGCGGGGTTCATATCCCCCTCCCCCAACAGTAGTTCTAAAAGTTCATATAAAAATATAAAATTGGAATATCAAATGGAACTAAAAGGCAGCTCCGTTGTAATGTTCTAAAAGATAGCAACTACTCCAAAGTCATGATGCCATTTTGTTTATAAGGATTTAATTCTCTGAACGCTTACCAAATATAAATTCTACTTTTTAATTTCTCTCTGAAAGTATGAAGCATATAGAAGTTTCCCCCGAAATAAGCTTTGGTAACACATGCATGAAATCACAAGCAGCTTAAACTAATGAAATGTGTGATGTAATGCTACCCTAAGCTTTTACTATTTTCGTGATAAAAACTCTTTTATGGGATGTTGTTCATTGATGAGATGTGTATCTACCTGTACTTCTAATGTCCTTGAAATATTTCAGTTCCTCATATGGTAATATTTTAGGTGTAGGTACCTCAAATGATAAGTGAATAAAAACTAATAAGAATGATGAGTAAAATTCTCTCTTATTGAAAAAAAGACAAGTTTTGATCATTGGACAAAGAGAATGGTGATCCTGAGCCCTGCACCAAATACAAGCGGCAGCATCGTGTCCCATCATTTGGGTGGGTTTTGACTTTCGATGCAGCTTATTGAACAGATTAAGCGGATCAGGCAACAGGCCATAGTTGACATCAGGATCACCGATCTGTGAAAGCTTAACATCAGAAAATCCTAGAGATTGCAAGAGTTGATCAGGCCAATCTCTATAGAAGTGGAAGACGGACCTGGATAATGTGGTTGATTGCTTGTTCATAAAGTCCTCTAGGAGTACTGTGTGGGTTAGACAGACTGCAATTATCTGCTATAGTTGCTTGGGAGTGGGGAAGATAGTAGAGGATACCTTCCAGAATCCACACTGTCTTCTTCTCTGGCACAAATCCTGATATCTGAAGCTTTTCGAGCCAGTCATCGTCTTTTATGTCACTTGCCATTCTGTTTAGTGATTTTGCTGCCACCATCAGATGCTGGCATTCGTTTGTTGACTCCACTGCTGCTTGTATTATTGTTTTCTTCATTTGCAACGCCTCAACAAAGTCTTACCTCATAAACATCACTTTCTTTCAAGCAGCTCAAACGGCATACCCTTACATCCATTCCTGCAGGTAAGTAAATTAGTTTGATTAAAATTTTGTTTACCCTTGTAATTTCACCTTTTTTTTAGGGGGGTGGGGGTGGGGGTGGAGGATAATTAAATTTTCTAAAGCGGGGGATGCTAGGGCCTTTTGATGGATTTTAGCAGGTAAATTATATTATTTATATTTCGGCTTTTCTTTAATTATTTTACATTTTTATACTTTACTTTATCCATTAAACCACATTAACTATTTTATTAGTTTTCTTCCTTCTGCCCCCACCTAGATAATTATAATTTAAATAGTTTCTAATTTTTTCAGGTTTTTACCAGCATCATTAATATTTATTTTAAGCCCATTTCTGTCCAAATTTGTGAAATTCTTTAAAATTCAAAATTAAGTCCAAAAATTATTATTGTTTTTAATTTTTGTCATAACTCTTTCGTTACAAGTCCGTTTATGTAAATTCTTAGGCCAAAATACACTTTATACTTTCAAATTTCATTCCCCAGAAGGCTGAATTTTATCTCCTTTGTTCTCTGTCCAGAACTTCCTTTTTAAAAATTAGGTTAGGCAGTTATCCAGTCTATCCTGATTTACTAGAAAATTCATAAAAAATAATTTATAAGGAATTTTGGCCTCAAACTAGTGCAGGATTTTAGTTAACTTATAGATCTTTCTTCTCCAAGAAACTTTACTCAAAAATCCGAAACATGTTAAAAGTTATGTTTGTTATAAAATCAGCCTCTGTTTTTATGGTTTTTACCCTATATGCTGAAAATTTCATAACTTTTAATTTTTCTCTTTTCTTGTTTCTTGCAAGATCTTTGATTTCTTTTGCCATAGTTCATGTTAACATACTTCAACATGTTATTATCTACCCTTAGCATGAACAAATCCATATAGAATGTATATACACATAAAGCCTAATTATTTTCATCAAAGAAAGATTTTTAACCTTTAGAAAGGTTAAGGTTTGATGTAGGACGAGACCGTGAAAGTTGGTTAGAACAATAAAAAAAGAGGCTTTGCAAGCCTATGGAATAGAAGTTGTATTTAATTAGTTTCTTTTATTTGCAGTTATCTTATTTAATTTGTGGTTATCTTATTAGAGTCTAATTTAGGCTAGGAAAAAGTTGTATATGAGTATTATAAATAGTGATGTATTTTATTATTTTGAGACATTGAATAATTAGAATTAATTGAGTTTTGTTAAAGATTATCAGTGTGATATTTATCCTTTGTCCCAAAACTCCGTCCCCATCAATTTTTGTATCAGAGTCACATCCTAATTCTGTCCCAAATTTTTTTCACTTACAAACAATCTCTCGTAACCTCAGCCGCTACCCAAACCATCATTCTGTAACCCCAAGCCTCTATTAAACAAACTGAACCTAATTCAAATCCACTTCTAAATAGCCTCACAAAATCATTTTCACAAAATTCCCACCAAACAATCCCTTAATATACTCAAGTACAACTCAAATCTTCACCTTCATTATTCCATCTTCCTTATCATCTTAAGTCACCAGTATCACTACCCTACCAGCACCAACGGTAACCGGAATTGGCCCATCCCCAGTGGATCAATATTTAAAAAGAAAAAAAAAAGGAAAGAGAAGAGAAGGAGAAGTAAAAAAAAAAGAGTGCCACCATCGTCGCTTCTTTCAGTCATCCCTTGCCACTATAGCCGCTGTGACGTCTCGCTACCACCATTAGGGGTGAGCAATTAGGTTATAACCGAACCGAATAGGCTATTCGGTTATAACTGAAAATCAAAATATAACACTTTTGGTATCCGAACAAATAACCAAATTTTGAGATAACTGAATTACCGAATAGTAAATTGGGTTATTCGGTTAATAACCGAAATGAAAGCTTCCATAATTAACATTTAAATATTTAACAGCCTTACAATTTACCTTTGACACCACTTAATGAAAATAAAAAGTGATGGACTGTTCTGATTGATCTAGCTTTCACCCTGTCTACATAATCAACAACTATGATATCTTCTGCTAGTTCTTGTGGGGATGTGCATTGTTCAAGTTCAGCACTAGTACTCTTCCTTTTTCCCACTTCAAAGGGACCTAAAAACAAATAAGTAAATGTTCTTCCTTTTTTCCCCTGCCTTTTATGCATTTACATCTAAATATTCTTGCTTGCTTATAAATGATCATTTTGAAAGTAGATATTACTGTTCCTTTCTTGGGTTTTCTGTCTGGGTTTGCTTTAAGTTGCTAATCAGGAATGTAATGCTTAGTAATTTCTGATGCATTGTATAGACATATATATGTATATGTATGTGTGTGTGTGTGTGTGTATATATATATATAGAACGGATCTAAAACACTCCTCTTAAATAGCACTCCTTTATTAAAATTACGTCATTTTGGAGATTCTTTTAAAATATAAAATAATATTAAAATAGAGTGGTCCCACTTGCTTTCATTTTATTTACAAAAATGCCACCCGTGGCCCCACTTGTTTTTTAAAAGAATCTCCAAAACGACGTAGTTTAATAACCGAATGTTATCTAAGAGAGTGATATTTAAAAGGCGTGCTTTAGATTCATCCTCTCTCTATATATATATATCAACAAATCAGAAGCATTCATTTCATTAATTATTCTTGTAATGGTGTTTTCTGGGTATAAACCACACTTGGTGTTTGACTTTGACATTGCCGTTGAGCACTGGAGTGAACCAGATTGGATGGCATGACGAGATGATGAGGGAGATTTTGCAGTACAATCTGCCCCAGAGAAATGGACCTCCATGATCAAGAACAAGTTTGGATGAGAGTGAGTCCAGATTTGAGATTAGTGAGATGAGAGATTATTGTTTTAATTTTTAAGACTTATTTTTTTTTAATTTCTTATTCGGTTTATTGAATAACAAAAAAGTAAAAACCAAACCCGAACCTGAAAACCGAATATAAAATCGGATATAATCGAATTATGAAAAATACCCGAATAACTGAAAAAGTTCGGTTAAAAAAATTCGGTCTGGTTATTCGATTTTATCCACTTTTTGCCCAGTCTTAACCACCATCCTCATTTTTGTTGAGAAAATTCTAAGCCTTTAGCCTCCTTAAGCTTGCTGCTCTCTTTGGACTCACGTGAAACAGTGAGTAGAGAGAGACCTGAAGAATAAAAAGATATTTAAGATTAGATCTAATATCTCCTGGCAAAGTACAGAATCATGGTAAATGTTGGAGAAATCAACGCCAAGCTTGATGCTTATATGTTACAACAAGATAAACTTCTCAAAAGGATTGAAGAATCAATCACAACACTTACTGCAAATGATCAAGCTTCTATTACAACACTTACAGTAAAAGTTGATGTACTTACAGAATGCATAGATAAGAGACAAGAAGATGCCCATCCAGGATCTTAATCATCAGAGACTATAACAACATGACCCTAATCCACGAGTTAATCCTCATGTTTCAGATCCTAGGATAAATGCAGTGAATAGAGGAGCAAAATTAGATGTTGGAGATTTCAATGATGATAATGGTCCCGAAACATTTTTCGATTGGATTCATAGTTTGGAGAGCTTCTTTCGTTGGTATGAATTATCCGATGAAATGAAACTTTTCTTTGCTGAAGCGAAGTTGAAAGGAAGAGCTCGTATTTGGTGGGATCAACATCAACCAAATTTATATACAATTGCGAGAAGATGGGAAGATATGAAAGTTGCATTGACACGACATTTTGTACCTTAGGATTATAAACAACGAGCATATTTGCAGTTAACTGAATTGGTACAAGAAAGTAAATCTGTAGCTGTGTATACTTCAATGTTCTACAGTTTGGTTACACGGTCTGAATTTCCTTGAGTTGAAGAAGTTTTAATCTCCATATAACGTCGATGATTGAATCTAAAAATTGCAGGTGGTGTATCTACAGGTAAACTCTTGCCCTTGGATGATGTTGTTCAAGTTGCCACCTAAGTAGATGATAATTTGAAATAAAATTCTGTTACGCGTCCAATACAAGTCCAAACTCGGAGGGAGCGAACTTTTGTGGATCCTGTTTTAAATAGGTCAATAGAAAGATCGTCAACAAGCCCTTCAGCTATTAGCAGGCCTAATCGTACCCCAGGTTCTTCTAATGCTATCAACAACCATACGTCTAGGTGTTATAATTGTCGTGGTTTTGGTCACATGTCTTTTGAGTGTCCTTCCCCGAAGATGAATTTTGCCTCTTCTCCATCTAGGCAACTTGCTATTATTGACAAAGCGTGCGGGAAAGCTGACTTAAATGAAGAGGTTTGCAAGCCGATAAACAACGAATATGAGCCCGATGAGCAAGATTTAGAACTTGATGCTCATTTTGGAAGGATGTTTAGGTGTTCTTCGACCATTACTTGTTGCCTAGAAACATAAGGATCCTAAAATCTATTGTGGGCGAATTTTTCATACGAGTGTCATATAAGTGGGACTGGTGTGCTCTCGTGTGATTGATACTGGGAGTTGTACGGATGTTATCTCTGAGGAAGCAGGTAAGAAACTTAGGTTAAAAGTTGAGCATCACCCGGAGTGATATGATGTTGGGTTACCAATACAAAGTTACGGGTTACCCAGAGGTGTTTGGTTACATTTTCCTTTGGCAAGCTGAAGGATATCGTTATGTGTGATGTTCTACCCCTTAAGGTTTGTCACATTATCTTAGGACGTACATGGCTATGGGGTCTGTGCAACATGATGCTCGTGCTAATATCTATTTGATTATCGAAGGCGATACCAAGTTCACTCTTACTTGTGCTATCGACATGCCAAATTTCAAGCTTGTAAAAAATTGATCCATCGTGCTTATTCTTGTGTTGATGTTTTTAACTTAACGGGGTCAAGTTTTTCTTAGCAGAAGAGAACTGATGTAGGACGAGGCCGTGAAAGTTGGTTGGAATAATATAAGAGGCTTTGGAAGCCGTATTTTAGTTATCTTATTTAATTTGTGGTTATCTTATTAGAGTCTAATTTAGGTTAGGAAAGTTGTATAAAAGTATTATAAATAGTGATGTACTTCAATATTTTGAGACATTGAATAATTAAAATTGACGGAGTTTTGTTAAAGATTATCAGTGATATTTATCCTTTGTCCCAAAACCCCATCCCCATAAGGATTTATACCTACTGTGTGTAGGTTGCCTCTCTTTGCTTGGATCTCCTTGTTTTTCCTTCTTAATTGGTAATTTTCTTCACTTTCTCCCCTTCCCTTCTCTGCCGAAATACTCTCTCTCTTTTATGGCTTTTGTTTCTTGTGTTGGTAAAATGAAAAGAAAATGAGGAGAGTTTGGTATTTATAGGACAAGTTTGGATAAATCTCCCCTCAAAATATCTTGGGAGGCTTGTCAAGAAAGTCTCCCCCTTTTGTTATCTCTTCAGCCCAGCTGAAATTTGAATAGTACCATCTCTTTTTTTTTTTAGCTTATTTGGAAAGTTGAAGAATTCTCTAGATTTTGACTTGTTGACCATTTTGTCCAACTTGTTTTGTTTGCTTGATTGCTATAAATATATAGATGACACATAAACGTTTATGTATGTACACATGTGATTCATACATGTATGTATACTTACAAAGTATACTTGTATTATTTATATGCATGTATTCTTGCATTTTATTTGGTATAGTTTTTTGTTTTTTAAAGTGTTACATTTCTAGTTACTTCCCCTTTTAATAATATATGTATTTATATACATTCTACACATATTTTACAATAATCAAGAATTAAAATTTAGACTTTAATAATAATTGCATTTATATTTCTAAAATTTATTACAAGAGTTTTTGGAATATTACACCTGCAATGTATAATATCTCCATTCATGGAGTTGGTCGTTTAGGGAATGACTTGGCTTGGTGACCCCGAGCCCTGCACCAAATACAAGCGACAGCATGGTGTCCCATCATCTGGATGGGTTTCGAAAGATCTGGGCAAGCTGCGTAGCTTGTTGAACAGATTAAGTGGATCAGGCAACAGGCCATAGTTGGCATCAGGATCACCAATCTGTGAAAGCTTAACATCAGAAAATCCTAGAGATTGCAAGAGTTGATCAGGCCAGTCACTATAGAAGTGGAAGACAGAGCTGGATAATGTGGTTGATTGCCTGTTCATAAAGTCCGCTAGGAGTACCGTGTGGGTTAAACTGCAATTGTCTGCTATAGTCTTTAGTACTCCCATTGCTTGGGATTGGGGAAGATAGTAGAGGATACCTTCCAGAATCCACACTGTCTTCTTCTCTGGCATAAATCCTGATATCTGAAGCTTTTCAAGCCAGTCATTGTCTTTTATGTCACTTGCCACTCTGTTTAGTGATTTTGCTGCCACCATCAAATGCTGGCATTCGTTTGTTGACTCCACTGCTGCTTGTATTATTGTTTTCTTCATTTGTAAGACCTCAGCAAAGTCTACCTCATAAACATCACTTTCTTTCAAGAAGCTCAAACGGTATGCCCTTGCATCCATTCCTGCAGGTAAGTAAATTATTTTGATTAAAATTTTGTTTACCCTTGTAATCTCACTGACTGTTTTTTTTTTGGGGGGGAGGGGTGTGGGGGAAGAAAATAATTAAATTTTCTAAAGTGGGGGATGCTAGGGCCTCTGTTACACTCATCCATATGCAAGTCGTGTCATAGACACTTCATTGTCAAATATAAGAGCCATTTATTGCAAGAACCTTTTTGATGAGCCATGGTCCAAAAGTTAATATATTGGACTTTAATTGTTCATGTATTACTTCATTTCTTTCAAAAAGGTTTTTTGTGCTACTCTTTTATGCACTTTTGTTAGGAATTTTATTTATTTATCAATTCTGGACCTGGTGTTTACCTTGTGCAGTAACAGTCTGAGGTTGACATGGTCATATTCTGGAAAAGGAGGCAATTACCAAACTAGAACAATGCCTTGTTAATATACATGACTTTAGCTTATAGTACCGCTGTAAGCCATTTTGTAATGGCAACATATTACCACTCCCTCTGTCCCGAAAACTAAAAAAGTCCTATTTGCAATTTATGATTTTGATAAAATAATTCCCATTTATTCTGATGGTAGTATAAAAATAATAATGTCCTCAGGTTTAAAAGTTTGTAAATTTTGCAAATGAGACCTGTTTTATAATGGAACAGAGGGAGTACGATTAGGAGATCAAACTAAGGATCTATGCAGTGTAAAAGGCATGCAGCTCAAGGAATTATGCCGAGATCTGCTGTCAGTTTATACAGTTAATTACACACTGGAACCAGCAGCAAACAAAACTGAACCATAGATATGCAAAATTTTGTTATAGTCTGCTGTGTATCCAAAGATGACGAAAATGAATATTCCCCTCTTGCGGCATTAGTTCAATATATACATGCTAGGAACAAAAATGCAAGAAAGAATAGTCACCAACCTGCACCAAGAAGAACAACTTGTGCTGCTCCACTAAACGAATCAACAGCAGCTTCAAGTTTAGTATCAAACCAGAGAGTTCGAACAGCAAGAATGACACCAGAGACTTCTCTGGCATTGTTTAACCTGTCCTTTTCTATTTTCTCATACAGGCTTTTCAGGTACGTCTCTCCCGCGAGTAAACCAGCTAGTGGGTCATGGATCACATGCTTCCACAATGCTCTTCCGGCCGCTGTCTGACATGCCGACCGCCGCAGAGAATCCCAATCCTTTTCAATGGCTGCATGGAGTTCTCGGACAGTGTCAGTATAAGGTAAGTCAGGTTCTGGCCATTCCTCTGGCTGGCCGATTTCTTCTTCTGGCATGTTTAAGTTGTTGATTTTACGGAATTTAGAAAAATAATAGAAGGGAATAAAGTAAGTGATAATGCATGCCAATATATGGAAGAATGAAT
Source organism: Panax quinquefolius (assembly GCA_020205615.1). Lineage (NCBI taxonomy): Eukaryota > Viridiplantae > Streptophyta > Magnoliopsida > Apiales > Araliaceae > Panax > Panax quinquefolius. Next base: position 130,350,671 of record CM035161.1, read on the forward strand.
GAGTGTTTTTGGAGATACAAAGTACTGTAGGAAGGGGATAAGGAAAAGAGAGCCACACACAAAACCAACGTCTGAGAAAATTGTGCAACCGTATCCAGCTAGCTTCTTTACCTTAGTGAAAAATGAAGGTCTTTCTTTCCCCTCTCTAACTAATTGTGCATGCGTTTTTGCAAGTGAGAAAGGAAAAGAAAAAAAAAAAGGCGTGTGGGTCCCACCATGTCTACTTTATGATTGAATTGACAATCTATACTTTGTAAATCACCAACTACAGAACAGATACTAGTGTTTTGTTTTCCTGTTTATTTATAGCCACCTTATCTTATAAAGCCTCTCACAGATTTTATGTGCTGCAGGTTCACCAAAGACCAAACTGGAAAGGGCTTTTATGGTGGTTGGGGATATTATGGATTTTTGTTGGGGGGCCGCACTGCTCATAAGCTCGAACGGATTAGAGCTTCCTGTCCGTCCCTGCTGCTTGAGATAAGTTGAAACTATTTGGCAGGTCTAAGGTCCAACTGCTTTGGAACTACTATTCCTTGGAGAGGAGAATAGCAGCAGGAAATATACCAACCCGCTATTCCTCACCAATTGCCCGCCCTGCTCGCTACTGATTGCAGGAAATACATACTCCTTTCCTTTCAAGACTCGTATCATATTTTGCCAAAATTCATCCGTTATAAATTAATAATATATATTACTATTAAATTACAAAAATTACTTTAAAATCAAAATTATTATAAATTTATTTATTTATTTATTGTTAATACCCTTTTACACCTAAAATTTATTTATTCTTTTACCTAATTAAATACCCTTTTACACCTAAAATTATCTTCAATTTAATTTGATGCTATTCCAACAACAAAAAATTATTACTAAAAATCAAATATATGGACCCCAAGCTAGTAGCTTTTCTACCTTTCAAAATTAATTTGAGATATTTTTAAAGTCAAAAATTAAAATAATTTTTTTTTAATTTTAGTCTAAGATTTATTGTTTTATAAATTTTAATGAATCGTTATAAATTGGAGTTTGAAATTTATCAAATTGATTTTTAAAAGTCAATAATAATTTTATAATTTGAAACGGATTGAGTATTGTACGACATATACAATCTTATTCATATTTACTAAACGTTTATGTTTAATCATATTTTGTTAATGGTAAATTTTGAAAATCTTATACTACCTCTTCCGAATTATAAGATTAATATCAATTTTAAAAGTCAATTTGAAACATTTTTAATTTAAAATTAATATGATTTATTTAAAATTTGAAAATAATAAATCTTAGGACTAATAATATTTTTAAGTAGTTTATGATATTCATAATTGGAATGACATAAATTAAATGAATTAATATCAATTTTAAATTTGAAAATATTTAAAATTAACTTTTAAAAAGTCAATATTAATCTTATAATTTAGAACGAAGAAATTACCAACTCCCCTCCATCCTAAATTATATGCACTTTTGACCATTTGCACACTTATTAAAAAATACAATTATTATGCCAAGTTTATCACTAAAAGTACAATTATATCCATAATTATGCAATTTGAGGATTATACACGTAGAGCATTCACAATATTTTTTTCAATAAACTCTCATTTCACAGCATTGAAGAATACATCAACAAATTATTATCCAACATTTTTCTTATCTTTATTTTACTCTCTATTTTAATCTCCATATAAGATTTTACTCCTTAAGGTGAGGGAGTCAAAAGACCTTTTTTTTATGTATGCAAAATGACATTTCACACCCTCATTTAAGTGGACACGTCCCCTTTAGAAAGGGGTAATTCAACGTCATTTGCAACATCGCGAATCTCGTCTTCTTCAGAGCTTTTTCAACCGACGATTTTCTTCTCCAAAATTATTTTGATATTATTTTTCACCGATTGTCTTCACCGACAATCTTATTCCCCAAAGTCTCATTTGCGGCATCTCAAATTATTTAATTCGAAAGTATTTTACAGAAAAACAAAATCTAAGGTTCCAATTTCAATCTTCTTTTTTTGTTTGATTTTGACCTTTGTTTGTTTCGGGATTTCGAACTTTATTTTCTCATGATTTTGACCTTTGTTAGTTTCATTATTTGTTTAACTTTTAACTTTTAAATTTCTTTATTTAAAGAATCAATATAAGGAACATGTTGGGTACATAGTGAAAAAATTGAATTCATATCCTCTAAAATAATCCAATAGCACTGCAGAATAGGGATAGAAATAAAAAAACTATTGTGAATAAATACTCTTAGGAAGAGAAGTAATAAATGAAAAGGATAAATTTATACTATAACTATTTTAATTGACTGAAAAAGTAAAATACAGTTAATTTGGTATAATAATAATTCACTAAAATTATAATTAATTTGGGACGAGAGAAAGTATTATTTTATAATTAAACTTATAAAAGGAGACTCTCATGATGATAACACTGAGCAAGTGCTCTCTCATCTCCTTTTTATTTATCTTTTTAAATATGATTTTTTTTTCGTTTGTAAATTTTAAAAATATATTATTAACTTAGTTTACCATATTAAGAAACACATAATTTATATATTTTATTATTTTTAATTTTGTCCTTTTAATTATATTAGTTTATTAAATTAATATGTTTTATTTTGTTTTGTAGGATTTAATATTTTATTACAATAAAGTCAAAATCTTGAAGATCAATCAGTATTTAATGTTCATATTATCCAAGAAGAATCATACAACGAGAAAGAAGAAGGTGGAACAATATTGGATTTATCTTATTTATCTTGGTGAATAAGTAAAAGATAATTGTTCAACTTTTAAAGATTGAAAAAGACTCTTGGAAAATTACCATATAGAGATTGATGTGGAGAAGGAAAGAAGAGAATAAAAGGGAAAAAAAGAGACCAAATACAATGAATCTAAATTAGGGTACAAATTTATTTTTTCTCTAAATAAGTCTTTTGTTTTAAGGAGAGAGGAATAAGTATTAGTTTAGTTTATGAGTAGGAGTAGATTAAATTATTTCTTCTTTATACGCTGGTTGTGTGAGACCCCAAATTTTATGAATAAAGATTTAAATTTCTCAAAATATTTTTTTGAATATTATGGTGTGGATTTGAGATAGTGTTATAGTTGTGGGTAGTATTTATAAATTTTGCAAAGTATGCAAGTTGTTATATAATATTCGATTGGTCGGGAAATATTTGTTTTAACGAGGGAATATTAAATGCACGACTAGCTGACAATCATTGGTGGACCCCATTAACGGAAGTATTGTCGTAGTAAGAAAAGCGACATAATTATCTTTTATTAAAAATAATAAAATGAAAGTGTAACCGATTAAAAGCTGTTGAACTACCCCATTAGTAAAAAAAGTACGGTTATGACGCGTGGTCGCATAAGTAGACAAGGTATTGATTATTGATGCTTACATAAGAAGTCACTCGGTTATACTCAATTATTGCTACATGAATTGTCTTTTGATCATATGTGAGCGCCCCCAAAAGCGGTATACATCACCCATCTTGAGTCATGATACATGGTACATAAATTCAAATACAACTTAATTACATAACAGTCGTGTAAAATACGACAAAACATAGCTGAGAGTTTAAACAAGAATATTGTCATCTAGACAATATCCAAACTCAATGGTGTCCTCATTACAATTATTATCACATTATTCCATAGAATAGTGAGGACTACTAAAGCCATTTATCCTGGACCATCACTCCATTCTCCGACTCGTTCCAACTATATTCTCATTTTCTGAAGAGATCAATGAAAGAAAGGGTGAGTTCAACTAGCCCAGTAAGAAATATTATGACTAAGATAATGCAGAATAAATTATCATTAGTCTTCAACAATGTTAAACTGATAAAATACAATAGACATCAAGTTTAACTGCAGAGGAATAAGCAATCCATTAGAAGAGTCAAGTAGAGAATGATATCTACTATCTTCTATGATTTAAAAATGTTTTTATCAATTTTTATCGCTGAGACTCAGCTTAATAAATAAACCACATCATCGAATCATCCCTACACTACGGGCCAAGGATATTCATTAAATCATCAATGGTCATGACTATATCGAATAATCCCTAGTCATAATCATACCAAAAACTGTCCATCAATGCACTATAGGCCATTGAGGACTTTTACCACATCATTTATAACATTACAGGTCATGATTATACTGAATGATCTCTGGTCATAATCATACCAAGTCCATCTATGCACGTAAGCCAAAGATGACTTTCATCACAATATAAGCATGAGGATGATGACAAGGACATAATAATTCAATAAAACAAGTTCAAGAATGAATTTTAAAAATTTATAAGTTAATTTATCCTGAAATCAATAACGTTCAAATTGTCAACATGATACTGCTTTGTGGAGTAAAATTCAAGAATGCTCAGAAAAATATTTCCATGAAAAGATACTGGATGAAGTGCAAATATCCAGGATATTCTACTAATTTCATGGAGTATAGAAGTCAAAACTTTAACCAACTGAGTATAATAGAATATATGAAACTACAAATGGATTTTCATCCGCCATGCGGTAATCCACGTAGACAGATCATTTCCATAATTTAATAAGGAATGAATATAAAAGATCATTCACCATGCATGCGGTAATCCACATAGGCGAGTTATTCCAATAGAATAATAAAGAATGGAATAATGAAGAATTCACCGTGTATGCGATAGGCCAAATGCAAAACATGTTATTCTCAGCAGAGTAATAAAGAATGGAACCGGTCATGCGTAATCCGCACTGACAGGATATTCCAACAGAATAATAAAGAATGGAATAACAACAGAATTCACCAGGCATGCGATAGACCAAACAGACAGGTTATTCCAACAGAATAATAAAAATGGAACCAGGTCATGTGTAATCAGCACAGACATGATATTCCAATAGAATAATAAAGAATGAAATAACAACAGAATTTCACTATGTATGTGGTACTTCGCATAGACAGGTTATTTCAACAAAATAATAAAGAATGGAATAACAAATCTTACGAGTATTGAAAGAAATAATTCTCTTCATGAATACGAAAGAATAATACCCCTTACCTCAAAAGAAGATTGGATACTGGAATAGTGAGGTAGCAGACTTCTCTTCTTCTTTCTCTCTATAATAATTGCTCTATAGCTTTAGTGAATTGGTGAGAAATGAAGGAAGAATGAGATTCTATTTATAGGAAAATATAGTTTCGATAATTGCACGTTTGGGGCTCAAAATATTACAGTACAATACCTCTAACTTTTCGTTCATTTTTAATTTAGTTCTGCAAGTATTATCAAACTTGCACCACCTCCCCTAATAGTAAATAATGTGAATCAATAGTTCAGTCATGTGAATCAATAGTTATAATCATGTGAAAATACGAATTATAGTATAGTACCTCCATCTATACCTCCATTTTTAACTTAGTCATGCAAGTATTATCAATCTTGCACCAACTCCCCTAATAGTACAAGAATGTGATTCAATAGTACACACATGTGAACAAATAGTTATATAAGCATGTGAATTAGTAGCAATTAATTGCTTATTTATCCGATTAATTATCCGATTTATTAATATAACTCCCAGACATCAATTATCATCGGAATAGATGTCGATTTCCACTAACACTAATAATCTCAACACAATGGAACTATCAAATTCATCTTTAATAAACACGAACTTATTCATCATTAATATTATAACTCACAATATTTAACAACGTGTCGTTCCGGAAAGAGGGGGCTTTAGAAAAGGATTTCTCCTTATTGGCGCATGATTAGATGTCCAAACCTCTCATTGTGAACTTTTAGACATTGTAAATATTACAATTTAATAATATGAATAACTTCGTCGTCTCAATTATTGATTTAATAATATATCATATTATCATGATGATCTTTGTGACAATAATCGAATCAATAATATGAGAGATATGATGCGCAATTATTGTAGCAATAATTGAGTATAAGCGAGTGACTTCTCCACGTAAGCATCAATAATCAATACTGTGTCTTACTATGCAACCACAGCGTATTCTTTGTACTTTTACTACCGGGTAGTTCAACAGTTTTAACGGTAACACTTCTGCTGTTATTTTTAATAAAAGATACTTCTGTCATTTTTTTACTACGACAATACTTTCGTTGTCGAATCCACCAATGATTGTGCCGTCGTACGAATATTCCTTGTTAAAACGAATATTCCCCGACCAATCGAATATTATATAACCACTTGCTTACTTTGCAAAATTTATAAATATTACCCATAACTATAACATTATATCAAATCCACACCATAATATTCAAAAAAAATATTTCGAGAAATTTAAATCTTTATTCATAAAATCTGGGGTCTCACAATCTCCCATTCTTATAAAATTTCACCCTCGAAATTTACGTACGTACCTAGTATGCCGAAGAGGTGAGGATACCTTGAATACCTTTATCGTCGAAAACATTACATGTTGCATACGTGCATGCCCGATGTCCTCCTATTACCTCTGAATGCACATCAGTCCTTAAAATATCCATTTTAGGCCTTGATACCGACCTCAAATCTGAAAACATAAAGAATGAAAGTTTTAGGTCTACTCGTTATCTTTTCGAATCATCCTGAATCACCTCAATCGGAGTTCGTATGAAAACGTTATGCCCAATTTACTAAAGGACGTCCGGACAGATTTTGACTTAACACTTGACCAGTGCCTAGGCGCCCAAATTTGGCCTTGGGCAAGCGCCTAGGCACCCAAAACAGATTTTAAGCGCCAAGTCTAGTGCCAAGGCGCTCGACCTTTGGCACTTAACTCCAATTTTCCAGATTTTGTAACTTTTGACACACATACTTCAAATCTTCATAACTTCTTCATCCGTTATCGGAATTAGTCCGTTTTCGAGGCTATGAAAAGCTTGTAACATGCTCTATAAAAATCCCATGATTTCATAATTTTTTAGATTCATTAATTATTCTGAAATTTGGCTCCAAAGTCCCCCAAGACTAAGTTTTTACTAACAACGATACGTGAAAAACGTTATGAACACGCGACATACTTGACGGTAAAACGAGTCTATAGGCCACAGTTCCTACTCGATCGAGGATTTCAAATAGACCAATAAAATCAAGGGCTGAGATTTCCTCTCTTCATCAATTCTTGCTTCTAGAATAACGCCCTCTTGAACCTTCTTTTTCACATTCATCAGATTCGGGTGTGTAGCTTGAGCGACTTTTAACTTTATCGATTAAAGTCGATTCTACTCGTATATTTGATATCACCACACGGGTCCTTAGAGTCTTTAACTCTATCTTTATCATTTGTAAGTTATACGAAATGGGTTTTTGTGTTAACGTCACACTCGTAACCACATACGATCTTCTACTCAACGCGTCAGCTACCACGTTCGCTCTTCCACGATGATATTGAATAGTATGATCGTAATCTTCAACAGCTCGAGCCAACGTCTTTGGCGCATGTTACGTTCATTTTGGGTGAAAAAATATTTAAGGGTTGAAGAAATGGGTTTTGTACTGGGGTCAATACAAAATTCAATTTCACGCTCTAGGGGTAGGCTAGGAAGTCTTCAAGAATACGTCAGGAAATTTATTATAAATAGAAATGTCATTCAAAACTGTGATTCTCATCCAAGACTTGGTTAACACGTCACATTGATACCTATCAATTTGCCACCGTTATTCATGACGTTCCTTACGGATATTCTGGCTTCGGTGTATTCCAAGACTTGGAAGTCACCAGTGAAAGGCTCGGGGCTCTTTATTTATGGCTTGGTATGATAGTGATTGACTTTAGGGTTTGTTTGCTTGAATTCGCATGATAGGTTGGTTAAGAATATGAAAGCTAACAACCTTACGAAAAGCAAAATGAGTAGTTAACCAATCGATTCCTAAAATCACATCAAAGGTAAGTATTTTCAAAGAGATAAGATCGACAGGTAACATGAAAGTGTTGATTTGAATCAAACAAAATTTATAAATAGTGGAGGTAACGAAGGTTTCTCCCAACGGAGTTTCAACAGATAAATCAAAGTCTAGTTTCTCCGGAGTCAAATTTAAACATTGAGCACAAGTAGGAGAAATAAAAGAGTGGGTAGAACTGGTATCGAATAAGGTATAGATTTTGCAAGAGTTTATAATTAACTTACCCGTAATAACTTCGTTCGGGTTTCTCGACAAACACTCTCACTTAAACTACCGGATTTGACTATGCTATAGGGTACATTCCACCCTTAATTGCTTCGTCATATTCCTGATCCATGATTCGAATCATTACTCTCTGATCCATATCGAATTGGGGTTGACTGCTCTGCACAGGGTAATTCCGAATTCGATGTTGGATTCTCCCAATTGTTGTCCAAAAAGCAAAATCTATTTCATCTATTTTGGCCTTATTGGATCAGACGTCTTTTTCTACAATATCTATGCATCGTGTGGCTTTTACCCATGCATCATCTTTTCTCCTTCGTTCACTTGTTTCTTTTTTCATCAGAACTTTGATCATAGCATTCTCAGATTCCTGCTCTAATATCTTATACTCTGCCAAAGAGTGCTTTTGTTCAAGCATCGCACATCGGGTAACACAAATTTGAATTATTGCATCTCTTTGCTCCACGACCGCTTGCCATTCTTCAACCTGCTCTTCTAACTCATGAATACGATTTTGTAATTCTAAATTTCGATCATAAAATTCTTCTAATAAATTATCCTCAGGTTCCTCTTCTTCCTCTTCTTCCTCACTCTCAGCTGCTACCTCTGTAACTAGCTCGGGTACAACTATTAGTTCTTCACTCACCACGTAGATATCTCTAATTTCTTATTCGTCTAACGTCACATTAACCTGGTTAGTGATTAAAGGTGTCTCAACGGTCTCATTCACTCCATTATTAACATTTTCAGCTGCCATTTTCAAACACTGCCACAAAACAAGGGCTAATTAACATATCACATATTATCCTTATACTTTGATCGACCAATTAAATACCAAATAAACTTAGGTAGGTCATACTAGCGAAGGAATTTTCCGTCTCTCCCCTCCTAGTTCTTGTCTCACATCTCACCCAGGGATCATATCCTAAGCTTTGATACCTGTTGTGGCGCCCCAAAAGCGGTATACATCACCCATCTTGAGTCGCCAGATACATGGTACATAAATTCAAATATAACTTAATTATACAACAGTCTTGTAAAATACGACAAAACATAGCTGAGAGTTTAAACAAGAATATTGTCATCTAGACAATATCCACACTCAATGGTGTCCTCATTATAATTATTATCACATTATTAGTAGAATAGTGAGAACTACTAAAACCATTTATCTGGACCATCACTCCATTTCCCAGGCTCGTCTCGACTATATTCTCATTTCTGAAGAGATCAATGAAAGAAAGGGTGAGCTCAACTAGCCAAAGAAGAAATATTATGACTAAGATAATGCGAGAATAAACTATCATTAGTCTTGATAATGTTAAAGCGATAAAATACTGATAGACATCAAGTTTAAGCTGCGGTGGAATAAGCAATCCATTAGAAGAGTCAAGTAAAGAATGATATCTACTATCTTCTATGATTTAAAATGTTTTCATCAATTTTTATATTTGAGACTCGACTTAATAAATAAACCATATCATCGAATCATCCACTTTTCTGGGTCGAGGATATTCATTAAATCATCGATGGTCATAACTATACAAGAATAATCCACGGTCATAATCATACCAAAAAGCGTCCATCAATGTACTACGGGCCCGAGGACTTTTACCACATCATTTATAACATTACGGTCATGATTATCTAGAATGATCCTGGTCATAATCATACCAAGTCCATCTATGCACGTAAGCCAAAGATGACTTTCATCACAATATAAGCATGAGGATGGTGACAAGGACATAATAATTCAATAAAACAAGTTCAAGAATAAATTTTAAAGATTTATAAGTTAATTTATCCACGAAATCAATAACGTCCAAATTGTAAACATAATCTTGCTTTGTGGAGTAAAATTCAAAAATGCTCGTAAGAATATTTTCATGAAAGATCTTTGGATGAAGCTTGAAATATCTAGGATATTCTACTAATTTCATGGAGTATAGAAGACAAAACTTTAACCAACCGAGTATAATAGAATATATGAAGCGCAAATGGATTTTCACCGCCATGCGAAATCGCGTGAAGCAGATTATTTACACAATTTAATAAGGAATGGATATAAAGGATCATTCACCATGCATGCGGTAATCCACATAGACATGTTATTCCAACAGAATAATAAAGAATGGAATAATAGAATAATTCACCATGCATGCGATAGACCGCACAGAAAGGTTATTCTCAACCGAATAATAAAAAATGGAACCAGGTCATGCGTAATCCACACGACGAGGATATTTAACGAATAATAAAGAATGGAATAACAAAAAGAATTCACGGGCATTCGATGAGCCATACCGCAGACATGTTATTCCAACAGAATAATAAAAAAGCTGGAACCGGTCGTATGTAATCCGCATGCAGACATGTGATATTCCAACAGAATAATAAAGAATAAAATAACAACAGAATTTTACCATGTATGCGGTACTTTGCATAGACAGGCTATTCCAACAAAATAATAAAGAATGGAATAACAACTCTTACGAGTATTGAAAGAAATAATTCTCTTCGTGAATACGAAAGAATAATACCCTTACCTCAAAAGAAGTGCGGATCTTTGGAATAGTGAGGTGTGATTTCTCTTCTTCTTTGTCTCTATAATTTCTCTCTATAATAATTGCTCTATAGCTTTAGTGAATTGGTGAGAAATAAAGGAAGAATAAGCTTCTATTTATAGGAAAATATAGTTTCGATAATTGCACGTTTTGGGGCTTGAAATATTACAGTACAATACCTCGAACTTTTCTTTCATTTTTAATTTAGTCCTGCAAGCATTATCAAACTTGCACCACCTCCCCTAATAGTAAATAATGTGAATCAATAGTTATAATCATGTGAAAATACGAATTACAGTATAGTACCTCCATCTATACCTCCATTTTTAACTTAGTCATACAAGTATTATCAATCTTGCACCAACTCCCCTAATAGTACAAGAATGTGATTCAATAGTACACACATGTGAACAAATAGTTATATAAGCATGTGAATTAGTAGCAATTAATTGCTCATTTATCCGATTAATTACCCGATTTATCAATATAACCCCCAGACATCAATTATCATCGGAATAGATGTCGATTTCCACTAACACTAATACTCCCAACACAATAAAACTATCAAATTCATCTTTAATCAACACGAACTTATTCATCATTAATATTATAACTCACAATATTTATCAACCAGTTCCCGGAAAAGGGGCTTTCAGATAAGGATTTCTCCTTATTGGTAGCATGATTAGATGACCAAACCTCTCCTTGACAGAACTTCTAGAAATTTTAAATATTCTAATTTAATAATATGAATAACTTTGTCGTCTCAATTATTGATTTAATAATATATCATATTCTGCAGATGATACTGTGATAATAATCGAATCAATAATATGAGAGATACGATGCAACAATTACTGTAGCAATAATTGAGTATAACTGAGCGACTTCTCATATAAGCATCAATAATTAATCTGAGTGTATTTCTTATGCGACCACGCATTATTCTTGTACTTTTACTATCGGGTAGTTCAAAAGTTTTAACGATAACACTTCCGCCGTTATTTTTAATAAAAGATAATTCTGTCGTTTTCTTACTACGACAATACTTCCGTTGTGGAATCCATTAATAATTGTGTTGTAAATGCGAATATTCACTGTTAAAGCGAATATTTCCAAACCAATCGAATATTATATAACCACTTGCTTACTTTGCAAAATTTGTAAATATTACCCACAACTATAACATTATATCAAATCCACACCATAATATTCAAAAAAAATATTTCGAGAAATTTAAATCTTTATTCATAAAATCTGGGGTCTCACATCATATCTCTCATATTATTGATTCAGTTATTGTCACAGTATCATCTGCATAATATGATATATTATTAAATCGATGGAATCGAGACAATGAAAGTTATTCATATTATTATTTGTAATATTGACAATGTCTAGAAGTTACATCAAAGAGAGGTTTGGTCACCTAATTGCACGCATGATAAGGAGAAATCCTTATCGGAAGCCCTCTTTCACAGGAGCGACATTGGTTGTTAAATATTGTGAATTATAATATTAATGATGAATAAGTTTGTGTTGATTAAGGATGAAATTGATAGTTCCATTATATTGGAATTATTAATGTTAGGGAAAATCGACATCTATTGTGAGACCCCAGATTTTATCAATAAAGATTTAAATTTTGTCGAAATAATTTTTAATATTATAGTGTGAATTTGAGATAATATTATAGTTGTGGGTAGTATTTATAAATTTTGCAAAGTATGCAAGTGGTTATATTATATTCGATTGGTGGGGAATATTCGGTTTAGCGAGGAATATTAAATAACTACTCAATCATTGGTGGACCCCACATCGTAATTATTATCGGATTTGAAAACGACAAAAAATATTTTATTGAAATAACGGCGGAAGTTTTACCATTAATCACTTGTTGAACTACTCGGTAGTAAAAGTACGAGAATACGTGTGGTTGCGTATAAGAAGACACTGCAGATTGATTATTGATGCTTATGTGAGAAGTCACACGATTTGATTTATTATTGTCGATTAATAATATGAATTATTATAGCGATAATGGCGTTTTGTTTTATTCGTATTATTAACGTAATAAAAGCGAAACATCTTTTTATAAAAGCAGAATACTTTATTAAAGTTATTACATAAATAGAATATATTATATTTTATTATGCATAGTGTTGCATAGTGTTTTTTTGCATAGTGTTGCATAGTGTTTGCATAGTAAAATGTTTTTATATAAATAGAATATATGATATTTTATTTAAAAGATTTTACTTTAAATATGGAATAGTCAGATTAAAGTAAATCAATCTGGACCGTTCATGAATTAATTACTATGCATTCTATTTTCCTATAAATAGAAGCTCATTCCTTCATTATTTTCTTTTGAATTCCTTTGAAACTCTAGAGAGAGAAATTATAGAGAGAAGCTATAGAGAGAAAATCTATAGAGAAAGAAAGAAAAAGAGTGATACGGTACTTCACTACTTTGATATCCGATTGTCTTTTTACGATAAGGGATATTATTCGTTTGTATTCATGAAGAGAACTTCGGTTATTCCATTCTTTATTATTACATTGGAATAACTTTTGTATCTGTGACATACCCTATACTTGGTGAAATCCCTCTGTTATTCTATTCATTATTATTACATTGGAATAACTTTGTAAAAGTGGTATACCCTATACATAAACTTGTATATGCGCAAGATACCCTATACTTGGTGAAATCCTTATGTTATTCCATCCTTATTTATTACATTGGAATAACTTTTGTATACATGGAATCCCCTATACTTGGTGATCTTCTTACGTTATTCCATTCTTTATTATTACATTTGGAATATTACATGCGTGTGTTTTACAGGACACGGTTCCATTGTTTATTATTCCGCATTTATTATTACATTTGGAATATCACATGCGTGTGTTTTACAGGGACTGGTTCCATTGTTTATTATTCAAGATTTATTATTACTCGTTGGATCATCCGCCGATTGTGAATTTCACACGACTTTGGTTACATTATTATTATTCTATTGGAATAACACTTTATATGCAAAATACCGCATGCGTGGTGATTTCTTTTGTTATTCCATTCTTTATTATACTCGGTTGGTTAAAACTTTGACTTCTATACTCCATGAAATTAATAGAATATCCTTGATATTTGCGTTTCATCCGATATCTTTTCATGGAAATATTCTTCCGATCATTCTTGAATTTTACTCTACAAAACAAGTATCTTGTTGACAATTTGACGCGTTCTTAATTCTGGATAAAATAATTCTTGAACTTGTTTTATTGAATTATTATGTCATTGTCATCATCCTCATGATATATTATGTTATCTTTGGCTTACGTGCATAGATGAACTTAGTATGATTATGACCGAGGATCATTCGGTATATAATCATGGCTTGTTATAAATGATGTGATAAAAGTCCTCGGTGGCACGTAATGCGTTGATGGATAGTTTTTGGTATGATTATGACCGGGGTGATTCGGTATAGTCATGACCATTGATAATTTGATGAAAATCCTTGGCCAAGTGTAGTGCGGGGATGATTAGATGTGGTGGTTTATTTATTAAAATTTGAGTCTCGGTGATAAAAATTGATGAAAACCTTTTAAAACCTAAAAGATAGTAGATTTTATTCTCTACTTGACTCTTTTAATGGATTGCATATTCATTGCAGATTAAATTGGTTGTCTATTGTATTTTATCGGTTTTAACATTGTTGAAGGCTAATGATAATTTATTCGCATTATCTTAGTCATAATATTTCTTCTTTGGGCTAGTTGAGCTCACCCTTTTCTTTCACCGTTCTCTCTTGAAATGAGAACATATTTTGGACGAGTCGGGGAGCGGAGTAATGGTCCAGGAGGATAGCATTAGTAGTCCTCACTATTACGTGAAATAGTGTGATAATAGTTGTAATGAGGACTCCTTTTGAGTTTGTATAATATCTAGTAGACAATATTTGTATTCAAACTCACGGTTTATGTCGTATAAGTATTGTACACGACAGTTATATTAGTAAGTTGTATTTGAATTTATGTACCATGTAAGTGGCGACCCAAGATGGGGACGCGTATACCTAATTTGGGGGGCGTCACGACAGTATCGAGCTTAGGATATGATCCTGGCTAAGAGGTGAGAATAGTACTAGGAGGGAGGCGGGAATACCTTCGCTAGAATGACCTACCTAAGTTTATGTCTTTATTTTATTGGTGAATTGAGAATATAGGGATAATTTGTTACATGTCAATTAACCCTTGTTTTTTGTGAAAGTGTTTGAGAATGGCATCCGAAAAAATTTGAGATAAGCAATGAAGCACATGAGAGTGTTGATTCAACTCAAACAAAAGGTAACGACCAACAACACGATAATAATCATCTTGGTGGTGGCAATTTATCGAACAATGATAACCATCGTGGGGAAATTATCATGCTAAGAATGGTAACCACTTCGGTGGTAATCATGGCAAAGATAATAGAAGTGGAAATTTCAAGAAGAGAAGGTCATTTAGCTCGATTTTGTCGTATAGTGAAGTCAAGTCCAATTTGGGATAGTGGCACCAAAGGCGGATACTGGACAAAACATAGTCGGTGGTTTCGGGGAAGAGGCGTTTTTCGTGACTTCTCAAAAAGTGGGTAACCCGAACGAAGTTAGCACGGGTTAGTTAATTATAAATTCTTGCGAAGTCTATACCTTATTAGATGGGGTTCTACCCATTCTTTTATCTCTCTTGCTTTGCGTTCAACGTTTAAATTTGACTCAGGAGAAATTAGACTTTGATTTATCTATTGAAACTTCGTTGGGAGAAACCCGTTACCTCCAACTTTGTTTATTAATCTTGTTGTTTCAAATAAACACTTTCACGTTACTGTCGATCTTATCTCTTTGAAAATACTTGCCTTTGAGGTAATTTTTGAAAACGATTGATTAACTACTCATTATTCTTTTTGTAAGGTTGTTAGCTTTCATATTCCTAACCAACTGTTATACTAATTCAAAGTAACCAAATCCTAAAGTTAATCTTTTTGTTATATCAAGCCATAAGTAAAGAGCCCGATCCTTTCGTTGTTGACTTCCTTGTGTGGAATGCAAGCCCGGACTTTACGTGGCGACGTCGTTATTTGAAGATGGCAAGTTGATAGGTATCATTGTGAGGTTATCTGAGTTAAGGGATAGAAGTCACAGTTGGTATTAATGTGACGTCTATCCAAGTCTTGGACGAAATGTGAGTTTTGAATGATATTTCTATCATTAATAAATTTCTTGGCGTATTCTTGAAGACTTTCTAGCCTACCCTACCTAGCGTGAAATCGAATTTTGTATTGACCCCGAGATAAAACCCATTTCTTAAACCCTCAAATATTTCTTCTTGACTAAAATGAGCAGGTTTCGTGGTTTATGATGAAAGTCATAATAAAAGCATTGGACTAATGAAAATCATGGGTATTCGTGGTATTAGTAAGTGTTATGATGAGTTATGTTGGTTAGTATGTGAAAACATGAAAGTTTCTTAGAAATCACAAAGAGTTGAAAATCAGATTTTGGTGAAAAGCGTAACATGAAATTCAATTGACCAAATCTCTTATTATATTTTGAATTTTGAGTGTGGTCAAGTCCTAGAGTTAGATATATGAGTTACCTAACTAATCCAAGTGGAATTACTAGAAAAGGTGTTGTAGATTTTGTGTGGACTGATTTTAGCAAAGGAGTGCAAAGCTGTAAAAGCCAAAAAAAAGCTGCCATGACTTTAGAGGGCTGTTTCGGCCACTTAAATTATGAGAAAAATTCTGGCCTTTTGGGACATGAAGGTATATGGTATAAAGTACCTCCTGTCCAAAAATGAGCTCATTCGACTTAAAATGAGCAAGTTATGACTATTTCAATATTTAGGTTTTTCCGGCGAAAAACGCGCTATAACCGGAGTTCTATAACTCCGATGACCATGAAATTTAAACTAGAAGCTCACGTTAACATGTGTAAGGTCCTGCCAAGATTTGGGAATTTTGGAGTTAAACTTGAGGTAGCTAATTTCTTAAGGAATTAATTAAAATTAATTTTTGAAAAATAGTAATTGAATTTTAAAATTCGAGAAAAATATATTTTCATTATGGGACTATATTATGCTAAATCTCAGAAAAGAAATATTTTGGGACTAATTTGGTATTTTTCATGAAAATAGTTTAATTACTTAACATATGAGTTAAATATGTTATGTGAAGTAACAAAGTTGAAAATAGGATTTTATGGCTAAAGAATCTATATAGAGTATATGCATATTTTTTTGATGAGGATTTGATAATTGGTGATGATATCTTATGAGTATGGCATTTTTGAATGATTAAATGCATTATATGGTAAAAGCGTAAACAATTGAGATAAATTGTTTATAAATTTAAGAAGTGATTAAAATATTGTTATAATATTAATGATATTAGATTATGAGATTATTAAGTGATTAATAACATGAGGATATTCTTGAATCTGGATAAATTATATTATAAATGTTTAATATTTATCCTTTATCTCATTTGATTGATTCTTTATATCATTATCCTCATGTTTATATTATGTTGAAAGTAAATACGTGGCTTCTGTAGTGCATAGATGAACTTGGTATGATTATGACGTGGGATTGTTCGGTATAATCATAGTAATTAAAAACACGATTATCTTTGGTAGTAGTGCATGGATAATTTGTGGGTCGTGATACTAATGAGTACACGATTATCTTCGTCAGAAGTAGTCATGTATAATTTGTGGTCGTGATACTAATGAATACACGATTATCTTTGGTAGTAGTGCATGGATAATTTGTGGTCGTGATACTAATTAATGAATACACGATTATCTTTGGTAGTAGTGCATGGATAATTTGTGGGTCGATGATACTAATGAATACACGATTATCTTTGGGCCGTAGTGCATGGATAATTGTGGTCGTGATCTTAATGAATACACGATTATCTTTGGCCGTAGTGCATGGATAATTTGTGGTCGTGATACTAATGAATACACGATTATCTTTGGTCGTAGTGCATGGATAATTCGTGGTCGTGATACTAATGAATATCCTTGGCACGTAGTGCGGGGATGATTCGATGATATGGATTAATTATTGGTGAGTCTCGTGAATGAAATATTAATTCATGGATGTGGTAAAAGTCATCTTTGGTAGTAGTGCATTGATAGACTTGGTATGATTATGACCACGGATTATTCGGTATAATCATGGTAGTAATTGAAAAACACGAATATCCTTAGCGATAGTGCATGGATAATTCATGGTTGTGATACTATTAAGCTGAGTCTCAGTATTATTTGTTTTACAGTTATATATCTTTGGCCTGTAGTGCAAAGATGAATTGTTAATAAATATCTTTGGCCTGTAGTAGTGCAAAGATGAATTGTAAATGAATATCTTTGGTAGGATTGCAAAGATGAACTTAATGTTTTCAACGATAAAGGTATTCAAGGTATCCTCACCTCTTTATCATACCAGTGCGTACCCCTAATTTAGAGAGGCGAAATTCCATAAGGAGGGGAGATTGTGAGACCCAGATTTTATCAATAAAGATTTAAATTTTGTGAAATAATTTTTAATATTATAGTGTGAATTTGAGATAATATTATAGTTGTGGGTAGTATTTATAAATTTTGCAAAGTATGCAGTGGTTATATTATATTCGATTGGTGGGGAATATTAGGTTTAGCAGGGAATATTAAATACAACTAGCTCAATCATTGGTGGACCCCTAATGTAATTATTGTCGGATTGAGAAAGCGACAAAAAATATTTTATTGAAATAACGGCGGAAGTTTTACCATTGATCTTTTGTTGAACTACTCGGTAGTAAAAAATGCGATGTCGTGTGGTTGCGTAGTAGCATTTGCGGTATTGATTATTGATGCTTATGTGAGAAGTCACTCGGTTTGATTCCATTATTGTTGATTAATAATATGAATTATTATAAGCGATAATGACGTTTTGTTTTATTCAGTATTATTAACGTAATAAAAGCGAAACATCTTTTTATATAAAATGCGAATACTTTATTAAAGTTATTACATAAATAGAATATATTATATTTTATTTATGCATAGTGTTGCGTAGTGTTTTGCATAGTGTTGCATAGTGTTTGCATAGTAAAATGTTTTTATATAAATAGAATATATGATATTTTATTTAAAAGATTTTGCTTTAAATATGGACCGTCAGATTAAAGTAAATCAATGGACCGTTCATGAATTAATTACTATGCATTCTATTTTCCTATAAATGAAGCTCATTCCTTCATTATTTTCTTACTAATTCACTTTGAAACTAGAGAGAGAAATTATAGAGAGAAGCTTATAGAGAAAATCTATAGAGAGAAAGAAGAAGAGTATTACGGTACTTTCACTACTTTGATATCCGATGTCTTTTACGGTAAGGGATATTATTCGTTTGTATTCATGAAGAGAACTTGGTTATTCCATTCTTTATTATTACTGTTGGAATAACTCGTATGTCTGTGGCATACCCTATACTTGGTGAAATCCCTCTGTTATTCTATTCATTATTATTACATTGGAATAACTTTTAAAAAGTGGTATACCCTATACATAACCTTTATATATGGCATATACCTATACTTGGTGAAATCCTTATGTTATTCCATCCTTATTTATTACATTGGAATAACTCGTATACACGGAATCCCCTATACTTGGTGATCTTCTTACATTATTCCATTCTTTATTATTACATTTGGAATATCACGTGCGTGTGTTTTTTAGGACTGGTTCCATTGTTTATTATTCAGCATTTATTATTACGTTGGATCATCACATCGATTGTGAATTTCACATTTTGGTTAAGTTATTATTATTTTGTTGGAATAACTTTCGCATCGCAAAGCATCGCATGCATGGTGATTTCTTTTGTTATTCCATTCTTTATTATACCCCGGTTGGTTAAAACTTTGACTTCTATACTCCATGAAATTAGTAGAATATCCTCGATATTTGCGTTTTCATCTAAGTATCTTTTCATGAAAATATTCTTCCGATCATTCTTGAATTTTACTCTACAAAGCGGTATCTTGTTGACAATTTGGACGTTCTTAATTCTGGATAAAATAATTCTTGAACTTGTTTTATTGAATTATTATGTCATTGTCATCATCCTCATGATATATTATGTTATCTTTGGCTTACGTGCATAGATGAACTTAGTATGATTATGACCGAGGATCATTCGGTATAATCATGGCTTGTTATAAATGATGTGATAAAAGTCCTCGGTGGCATTTGTAATGCGTTGATGGATAGTTTTGGTATGCTTATGACCGGGGGTGATTCGGTATAGTCATGACCATTGATAATTTGATGAAAATCCTTGGTAGTATGCGGGGATGATTAGATGTGGCGGTTTATTTATTGTTGAGTCTCGTGATAAAAATTGATGAAAACCTTTTAAAACCTAAAAGATAGTAGATTTTATTCTCTACTTGACTCTTTTAATGGATTGCATATTCCACCGCTGTGATTAAATTAGTTGTCTATTGTATTTTATCGTTTTTAACTTTGTTGAAGGCTAATGATAATTTATTCTGCATTATCTTAGTCATAATATTTCTTCTTTGGGCTAGTTGAGCTCACCCTTTCTTTCCTTTGTTCTCTTGAAATGAGAACATAATTTGGGACGAGTCGGGAGCGGAGTAATGGTCGAGAGGATAACATTAGTAGTCCTCACTATTACGTGAAATAGTGTGATAATAGTTGTAATGAGGACTCCTTTTGAGTTTGTATAATATCTAGTAGACAATATTTGTATTCAAACTCACGGTTTATGTCGTATATTGTACTACGGCAGATTATATTAGTAAGTTGTATTTGAATTTATGTACCATGTAAGTGGCGACCCAAGATGGGTGACGTATACCTAATTTTGGGGGCGTCACATCTATTTTTGCTAATAATTGATGTCTGGAGGTTATATTGACCAATCGGGTAATTAATCGGATAAATGAGCAATTAATTGCTATTAATTCACATGATTATAACTATTTGTTCACATGAGTGTACTATTGATTCACATTCTTGTACTATTAGGGGTGGTGGAGCAAGATTGATAATACTTGCATGACTAAGTTAAAAATAGAGGTATAAATAGAGGTACTATACTGTAATTCGTATTTTCACATGTCTAGAACTATTGATTCACATGATTTACTATTAGGAGAAATGGTGCAAGTTTGATAATACTTGCAGGACTAAATTAAAAATGAAGAAAAAGTGGAAGGTATTATACTGTAATATTTCGAGCCCCAAAATGTGCAATTATTGAAACTATATTTTCCTATAAATAAAAGCTCATTCCTTCATTATTTTTCACCAATTCACTAAAGCTATAGAGCAATTATTATAGAGAGAAATTATAGAGAGAAAGAAGAAGAGAAGTCGCTACCTCTCCTTATTCCGGTATCCGGTCTTCTTCAAGGTAAGGGTATTATTTCTTTCAGTATTCATGAAGAGAGCTTACATTATTCCATTCTTTATTATTATGTTGAATAAAATGTCTATGCCAATACCGCATACATGGTGAAATTCTTACATTATTCTATTCTTTATTATTATGTTGGAATAACCTACTATTAAGTAATCAGTATCATAGTGAAATTCTTCTTTTATTTTATTCTTTATTATTATGTTGGAATAACTTTGTCTTTGCTAAGTACCACATAAATGGTGAAATTCTTCTATTATTCCATTCTTTATTATTATGTTGGAATAACATATCTATCAAGTAATCTTGCATACATGGTGAAATTCTTCTCGTTATTCCATTCTTTATTATTTTGTTGGAATATCACGCTTGGACACGTATTTATTGACCTAGTTCCATTATTTATTATTACATTGGAATAACTCGTCTGCATGCGATCTATCGCATGCCTGGTGATTTCTGTTGTTATTCCATTCTTTATTATTACATTTGAAATATCACGTGCATGCGTGGATTACGCATGACATTCAGTTCCATTCTTTATTATTACATTGGAATAACTCGCTCATCCAAGTACCGCTTACATGGTGAAATTCTTACATTATTCCATTCTTTATTATTACATTGGAATAACTTTATACGTGTGGACTACCGCATGCATGGTGAATTCTTACGTTATTCCATCCTTTATTATTTTTTTAGAATAACATGTCTATGTGGATTTACCATATGCATGGTGAATGATCCTTCGTATTCATTCCTTATTAAATTGTGGAAATGATTTGTCTATATGGATTACCGCATGGCGGGCGAAAATCCATTTGCAGTTTTATATATTCTCTTATACTCAGTTGGTTAAAGTTTTGGCTTCTATACTCCATGAAATTAGTGGAAAATCCTTGATATTTGCGCTTCATCCAGTATCTTTTCATGGAAATATTCTTCTGGGCATTCTTGAATTTTACTCTACAAAGAAGTATCATGTTTACAATTTGGACGTTATTGATTTCTGGATAAATTAAATTATAAATCTTTAAAATTTATCCTTGAATTTGTTTTATTGAATAATTATGTCATTGTCATCATCCTCATGCTTATATTGTGATGAAAGTCATCTTTGGCTTACGTCGTAGATGGACTTGGTATGATTATGACGAGGATTATTCGGTATAATCATAACCGTAATGTGACGAATGATGTGGTGAAAGTCCTCGATGGCCTTTGTAGTGCGTTGATGGAATGAGTTTTTGGTATGATTATGACCGAGGATTATTCGGTATAGTCATGACCATTGATGATTTAATGAATATCCTTGGCCCATAGTGCGGGGAAGAATCGATGATATGGTTTATTTATTAAGTCGAGTCTCAAATGATAAAGTTGATGAAAAACTTTTTAAATCATAGAAGATAGTAGATTTTATGCTCTACTTGACTCTTCTAATGAATTGCTTATTTCCGCTGCAGTTGTTGATCTAAAACTTGTTGTCTATTGTATTCTATCAGTTGTTATACTGTTGAAGGCTAAGGATAATTTATTCTGCATTATCTTAGTCATAATATTTCTTACTGGGCTAGTTGAGCTCACCCTTTCTTTCATTGTTCTCTTCAGGAAATGAGAATATAGCTGGGACGAGTCGGGGAACGGAGTGACGGTCCAGAGGATAGCATTAGTAGTCCTCACCATTCTGTTAAATAGTGTGACAATACATTGAGTGTGGATATTGTCTAGGTGACAATATTCTTATTAAAACTCTTAGATTATGCTTTATCGTATTTTACACGACTGTTGTATAATTAAGTTGTATTTGAATTTTGTACCATGTATGTCGACGACCAAGATGGGTGATGTATACTGTTTTGGGGTGTGACGCCCCAAAATAGGTATACATCACCTATTTCGAATTGTCAATACATACGGTACGTAAACAACTACAACTTTATTATTACAACAAGAAAGCTGTGAGTTTGAATACAAATATTATCTTCTAGACAATATCTATACTCAAATAAATCCTCATCACATTTATTGATACATTAATTTACAAAATGGTGAGGACTACTAAACAATCCTTTCTAAAACCTTCATTCCATACCCCACTCGTATCGCTATATTCTCGCCGCCTCGAGAAAAATGGAACAAAAGGAAAAGGGTGAGCTCAACTAGCTCGATAAAGAATATTATGACTAAGATAATATACAACAAATTATCGTTAGTCTTCAACGGGGAAAAATCTAATAGAATACAATAGACAACAAACTTTAAATCAATATTCGCGGTGAAATAATAATTCATTAGAAGAGTTAAGTAGAGAATGCAAACTACTATCTCTATGTATGAATTTAAAAGTTCATCGTCTCATCTTTTATCCCTGTAACATCAATCAATATACATACGGAATCAAATATTCATCTTTGCACTACTGGGCCAAAGATATTCATCGATTAAGTCATGTTCATTTAAACACTGTTCATCTTTGCACTACTGGGCCAAAGATATTCTTGAAATCATTCATCTTTGCACTACTGAGCCAAAGATATTATTAAGAAATCATTCATCTTTTGCACTCTGGTGCCAAAGATATTCCATAATATCATCATTTAAGACCGAGGATGATGAAAATATTTTTTAAAGAAATGAATCCAAAGTGAAACAAAATGACAAGGATTAAGGATTAAGGATTCGTACTTGGTTTTATCCACGTCCAAAAATACCTCAAAAATAATCATAGTGGTGTAAAATTCAAGAATGATCAAAACATGGATACAATCGTAGCTAGTATCCGAATAGATATTTTGGGCAAAAAGAAGAAATTTTATTTTTAAATTGAATAGTGTCAGATACGTGAATAGTGTCAGATATCGTGAATAAAGGCACAGATATCGTGAATAGTAACTCTCGACACCAAAAGATAGAAATTCCACAAAAACATCTTCACGCTTCATGAATAGTACTCGTGAATAGTAACTCGTGAATAAGTAACTTCATGAATAGTAACTTCGTGAATAGTAACTCATGAATAGTAACCCATGAATAGTAACCCGAGCATGAAAAAAAATTTCAAATTTGATAAAAACTTCAGATCAACATTTCAAAGATAATGATATTGAAGAAATAATATCATTTACAAAAAAATAATATCCCTTACCTCAAAAAAAGCAAGATTTTGACGAATGGAATATTTGAATGAACTTGCACCGTATATCAATACTCAAAGTATACTCAAAATACTCACAAGAATACGCTCAAAATATCGAGAGAGAAATAGAGAGAAAACTTGAGTTTACGGTGTGATTTTCAATTTAACCCAAGCACCCTATTTATAGGAAATTGCTTAGAACACCAAAGCGTAAAATTTAATATAATATTAATATAATTATACAAATTTTCCTTAGCCCACCTTTTGGTCAAAACACCAGCCACACATGTTAATGATGTCCAAAAAAAATACAAAAAACGTTTTTCTTAACAAAATAATTTAAACTCCCAAAATCAATTATTTGAGACTTGAACTTCAATAATTCATAATAAATAGCCCTTTCATCAGAAAATTCGAATCTCATGAGTTTTTATAGGAATTTCAATTCTCTACAACTTTGCAGAAGAAAATTTTTCCAAATTCCAAATAGAAATTGACCGAAATCCACAAACGGGTGATTTTACAATTTATAATCAAATTTCTATTCGATAATTGTGTCCACCAACACACAAAACATGTGTTAAACATTTAATGTCACAAAATACTCTTCCTCCTCATATACTCATATATCCCACATTCATTGTAAAAATATCATAGTTAATATATTATTAAAATAATATATTTAAATGAATTATTTTATCGAGAAAAAGATAAAATATTAATTTTCAACAATTGTCATTTTAAAAATTTTCTCCATCTATATCCACATAAAATTAATATTTTCCTCATCATATAAATCAATAATTAATTATTCACAAATAATATTACGTAATCACAATATTGACAACTGTGTAGGTTCAGGAAGAGGGCTTTCAATAAGAATTTCTTCTTCTTGCCAGTGATTAGATGACCAAACCTCTCCTTGAATGTAACTTTCTAGACATTGCCAATAATGTTATCTAATAATATTATTAGGATAATATGAATTATTGCTTCGATAATGAAAAATACGTGTAATGACAATTATTGAAACAACAAAGAATATAAAATATCAACGCAAAGAATTATTAA
Organism: Panax quinquefolius; assembly: GCA_020205615.1. NCBI lineage: Eukaryota > Viridiplantae > Streptophyta > Magnoliopsida > Apiales > Araliaceae > Panax > Panax quinquefolius. The sequence goes on from CM035161.1 coordinate 130,376,108, forward strand.
CTCAATAAAATCTTGAATAAACAATTATCGTAACCATTATTGAGTAAGTGCCTTCTTCACGTAAGAATCAATAATTGGTGCAATACTGCAGGTGTCTCTCTCAACAACGCGTATTAGTGTGTTTTAACCACCGGGTATTCCAACAAGATAATGTGTAATAACTACTGTAGATTATTTAAAAACAACTTATATTTGTCGCTTTTTCTTCATCCAATCGCTTTCAGTTATGGGGCCCACACATGGTCTTGCTAGTCGCATACGAATATTCCCCATAAAGATCTGAATATTCCACGACCAAACGAATATTCCCAAACAACAATGAATATTTTATAACCACTTGCTTATTTTGAAATATTTGCGTATTTAACCCTTAACTATCCACATTAATCAAATCAACCCTTACTATTTCAAAATAATAAATAAAGGAAATTCCTTTTATTTAAAAATTTGGGTCTTCTGAGGCGTCACGGGTTGGATGATCTTTAATTAAAGGAAATTTTCTTATTTTTTAATCTTTTCTTTCTTCTTCTTTATTTTAGTTAGCTTATTTATTTTCATGTTTAGTTAATTTTTTTTAATTTAGGATGAAGATGAAATTAAATAATTATTCATAATATTATTTTATATCTCTTATATTATTTATGTTTAATTGATTTTGCTTTCATGTTTCATTATTGAAATACCTTCGTTTTATAGTTCTTATGTGATTTTAAATTAATTAATAAGTTTTGATAAATTATTGTTAAGATATGAGTTTTTCACATGCTTATTCGAAGAAGTTTTCATGGGTTATAGTTAATTCTTAAATTTTCATAGTCTATGTTTACCCACGTTAATTATAAAATTACTAAATTAAAGGGAATGAAGATCAAAATCATAATTAAGTTATGAAAATAGGAGAGATTGAATTATTTATTATGTTTATTGTTTAATGGATTTGGATTGCTAGATTACTTTCTTCTTATTAGTTAGTTTAATTGTAGTTAACCGATTCTCAATTTTTATTTCTAGTTCATCTGAAATAGATATTAGAGATGCATTTAAATTAATAAGTTTATGCTGTGCTACCCACACTTGCCAAAATTACTAATTTTTTTTCACATTAATTCCTATGTAAAAAATTAATTTATTTATCTTTCATATTTTTAATAAATTTTAAAAATAATATTAAAATTTTATACTTATTTTAATTAATTAAACAAAATTTAATTATATTTTTAATTTTTGTGTTTTATCTTTTAATTAAAAACAATGGAGACTAATTGTATTTAACAAGACTTTTATAATTAATTTTTTAAATATTTATTGAATTAAATAAATAATTTGTTGACTTATTTATCGAGTTAAATAATTATTTGATCGAATGGTGATAGATTAATTAAATTAATTGTGTCACATTGATTAAATTAATGTGGAATAATTTTATTAATCAAAATGAGAATTTAATTGAGATAATTAAATTAAATGAATTGTCAAATAATTTTAATGTTGTTCTAATTAATTAAATAATTAATTGGAGATTTATTGAGAATATAAATTAGGTGTTATATTTAATAAATGAGAATTTTAATTATGTGATGATGTGATTTAATGGGTAATTTTGCCTTTTATTTAATTAAATTAAATAATATTATTTGATTAATTAAGGTGTGACAAATAAACTATATAATAATAAGTTAATTAAAATAAATTAGAAAAGGGATTAATAAGCCAACCAAACATGGCCTTGAGGACATGGGAGCAGTTAAGGCCATACTGTGCTTAACCGCTATCCATGTACGCACCAGTTGTTTTTAAAATACGTAATTGTCAGTTCATTATTTTGCAAGTCTGAGAGAAACTCAGAGAGAAACTTTGAGAGAATTTGTGATTCAGGAAGGAGAATTGGGAATTAAGAGGAGCATTCTTGTCATGTTTGAGTATTTAAGCAGAGAGATCAAGGGTAATCCCTTAATCTAAACTTTTAATTTATATTCTTAAAGTTTTTCATGAAAATTGATTTTTAATACTCTGTAATTGATTTTTTTTTATGGTTAATTGTTAAATCTATGATGTCGTATATGTTTATAACATGTTTTACATGACTTGTATGGGATTTAAAATAATCAAATCCATGAAATCATGCTTAAAATCTGAGTTTTGAGTTTACAATGAAAATATTATTTTAGTTCTCTGTAATTGAGTTTTTATGGCCAAATTGTTGAGAAGTTGTTTGTAATAGTTAATATGCATATACAATCTGCTATTTGATGTTTATAAATGATTTTAGAGTAATTAATCCATGAAATCAAGATTAAGTTGGAATATTGATGGTTATAGAGGAATAATGTTTGAATGTGGCCCATAAGTATAAAAATCGGTGCCTTAATTGTACGTTAAACGGTAAATTGATAATTGATTATGTTTATATATGTAAAAACAAAAAGAACGAAACTTGTATGGATTGATTTGGTTGAAAAACAAGTTCGTATTGGTCGATTTCATTAAGAATGTCAAAAATGGAGTTTTTCACAAAATTATTAAAATTGTGGCTTTAAATTTTATTGTTTATGTGACTTAAGATGTTAAAAGTATGCTACGAATATCATTAAATATTTTTGTTAAGTTCAGAACATATGGGTGAAACTGAATTCGATGTTTGTGTGAAATTTTAGCCTAAATTGGCCCTGTTTTGTGTTCTTCGCTGAATGCAGCCAGAATCAACTGGTAACCCCTTACGTGGCGTTCTTTGTGGACGCCCCAAAATAGGTCCATTCCATCCAACCCATTCGAAGTCGCCAAATACATGGTATGTAAATAACTACAACTTTATTATACACATATATATAAACTCGAGTTTAAATACGAGATATTGCCATCTAGACAATATCCACACGCAAATAAATCCCCATCATAAATATTGATACATTATTTTACAAAAATGGTGAGGACTACTAAACCACTCTCTCTAGAACCTTCATTCCATACCCGACTAGTACTCGCATTACATTCTCGCCTCCCGAGAAGAAAAATGGAACAACAAGGAAAGGGTGAGCTCAACTAGCCCGGTAAAGAATATTATGACTAAGATAATATACAACAAATTATCGTTAGTCTTCAACAGGAAAAATCTAATAGAATACAATAGACAACAAGTTTTAAATCAATATTCGCAATGAAATAATAATTCATTAGAAGAGTTAAGTAGAGAATGCAAACTACTATCTTCTATGTATGAATTTAAAAGTTTATCGTCTATCTTTTATCCCTGTAACATCAATCAATATATATCCGAATCAAATATTCATCTTTGCACTCTGGGGCCAAAGATATTCATCGATTGGTCATGTTCATCTAAACACTGCTCATCTTTGCACTACGGCCAAAGATATTCTTGAAAATCATTCATCTTTGCTTACTGAGGCCAATGATATTCAATAATATCATCATTTAAGACTGAGGATGATGAAAAATATTTTTTAAAGAAACGAATCCAGTGAAACAAAATGACAAGGATTAAGGATTAAGGATTCGTACTTTGTTTTATCCACTTCCAAAAATACCTCAAAAATAATTACAGTGGTGTAAAATTCAAGAATGATCAAAACATGGATACAATCAAAGCTAGTATCCAGAATAGATATTTTGGACAAAAAGAAGAAATTTCATTTTTCGGTAAATAGTGCCGTATACGTGAATAGAGTCGTATATGTGAATAGTAACTCCGACACCAAAAGATAGAAATTTCCCAAAAAAACATCTTCACGCTTCATGAATAGTACTCGTGAATAGTAACTCGTGAATAGTAACTCATGAATAGTAACCCCGACATGAAAAAGTTCCAAATTTGATAAAAAGTTCTAACCAATATTTTAGCATAATGATATTGAAGAAATAATATAATTTGAGAAGAAAATAACATCCCTTACCTCGAAAGATTAGTACTTCAAATTTGGAATCTACCGTATAGTCTTTGAAGGAACTTGCACCGTCTAACAATACTCAAAGTATACTCAAAATACTCACAAGAATATGCTCGATAATATAGAGAGAAAACTTGATTTCGGTGTGATTTTCAATTCTAACCTAAGCACTTTATTTATAGGAAAATGCTTAGAACACAAAAGCGAGAAAATTTAATATAATATTATTATTTATAATAAAATTTCCTACGCCAACCTTCCAAGAACTGAATTCAGCTCATTCAACCCACATGTGTAACACACCATAATGAAAAAACGTTTTCTAATTTTAAATATTTTAAACTTCCAAAAATCAATTATTTGAGACTTGAACTTCAATAATTCATAATAAATAGCCCTTTCATCAGAAAATTCGAATCTCATGAGTTTTTATAGGAAATTCAATTCTCTACAACTTTGCAGAAGAAAGTTTTTCCAAATTCCAAATAGAAATTGACCAAAATCCATAAGCGGGCGATTTTACAAATTTATAATCAAATTTCGATCAATAAATGGGGTCCACCATGAGCATGTTTAACATGTTTTAAACATTTATTGCAACAAAAATACTCTTCCTCCTCGTATACTCATATATCCCACATTCGTTGTAAAAATATCACCATTATTATATTATTAAAATATAATAATATATTTCAATAATTATTTTATCGAAAAAGATAAAATTTCAATTTTCAACAATTGTCACATTAAAATTTTCTCCATCTATATCCACATAAAATCAATATTTTCCTCATCATATAAATCAATAATTAATTATTCACAAAAAATATTACTGAGAATCATGATATTGACAACTGAACGGTTCCCAAGAAGGGGCTTTCAATAAGAATTTCTCTTCTTTGGTAGCGCAATTAGGTGACCAAACCTCTCCTTAAACGTAACTTTCTAGACATTGCCAATAATGTTATCTAATAATATTATTCAAATAATATGAATTATTGCTTCGATAATGAAAAATATTGGGTAATGACAATTATTGAAACAACAATGAATATAAAATATCAACGCAAAGAATTATTGAATCAATAAAATAAAATCGCATACAATAATTCGTAACCATTATTGAGTAGTGCCTTACGTAAGAATCAATAATTGGTGCAATCTCAAAGTGTCTTCTTGTGTTTTAACCACCGAGTATTTTAACAAGATTAACAGTGAATAACTACTGCCTGTTATTTTTAAACCACTTATATTTGTCGTTTTCTTCATCCAATCGCTTTCCAGTCATGGGGCCCACAAAAGATCAAGTCGTCAGCATGCGAATATTCCCTGAACGATACGAATATTCCACGACCAAACGAATATTCCCGACGATAATGAATATTTTATAACCACTTGCTTATTGAAATATTTGCGTATTTTACCCATAACTTTCCACATTAATCAAATCAACCTTTACTATTTCAACATAATAAATAAAGGAAATTCCATTTATTTAAAAAAAATTCGGGTCTTACAACCTCCCTCCTTATGAAATTTTCGTTCGAAATTGGGCGACGATACTGGTGTTTCAAAAGATGAGAATACCTCGCTTTCATTTCATTTCCAACTCGGTCATTTCCTCAATAGCATGATTTCTCCACAAAATTTAACTTGTGGTATAACCTCGAACATAGGACATGTTCTTTCCTATCCAAGATCTTGGACAGTACTTCCTCGCACGTTAAGTCTTGATTATCTCGTCCGGTTCTAACTCAATGGCGTGGTTGGTCGTCCACATATTTACGTAACATCGATACGTGAAAAGCGTTATGAACACGCGTTATACTTGGCGGTAAAAGCGAAGTCTATAGGCCACGGTTCCTATTCGATCGAGAATTTCAAATGGATTAATAAATCGAAGGTTTGAGCTTTCCTCACCTCACCGATTCTCGCTTTTGAAATATAACTTCTTGCACCTCCTTCTTCAAATTCATCACTCCGGTGTGTATCTTGAATGCTTTAACTTTATCGATTAAAGTCGATTATACTCGTATATCATCACGTGGGTAACTAGAGTTTTCATCTCCATCTCTATTATTTGTAAATTATCTGAAATGAGTCTTTGACAATATCGTATTTTCGTGCACTGTATACGATCTTCTACTCAACACGCGGCTACTACCACGTTCGCTTTTCCAGGATGGCATGGTGAACATGTGTGTTGAAATGAGTCTCCTCTTGAGTTCTTGAAGCTCTTCCCACATTCCTTGCTCCATTCGAATTTTGTATCTCTCTGAGTCAATTTGTCTTTAATGGAATAGCGATTCGAGAATACCCTTCAACGAATCTCCGATAATAACCAACTAAGCCTGAAAGCTACGTATTTCGATTCTGACTTAGGTTGTTCTCAAGCTGTGACTCATATCCCAACCTTAGATAAGACGTTACAATGACACCTATCGGTTTACTATCGCACGAATATGGTGTCCCCTACGGAGATTCGGCGGTGCATTCCATAAAGGAAGTCACCAGATAAAGGCTCGGTACCAAATTCTATAGTTGAATTTTTAACTCACGAAGTTCAATAGAGCCATTCGATATGAGATTTTAGAAATGAGTTTTATCTAGGGTTCAAAGTCGATACAATATTTAATATCGATCTTTGGGAGTAAGCCAAGAAATTCTTCAGGAAATACATCAGGAAAAATCAATAACAACAGGAATATTATTCAAATCTGACGTGTCTTTATTCAAATCCATAACATGGACTAAGAAAACTTGACATCCATAATACACGAATGACTTCATGGCTTGATATAAAAATGTTTGACTACAATGGTTTGGTTGCTTGAATTCGAATAACAGGTTGCTTAAGAATATGAAAACTAACAACCTTATGAAAGTAATCAATTTCGGCATGATGGGTAGTTAACCTTAAAATCACATCAAAAGCAAATATCTCTATAGAAATAAGGTTAACAGGTAGTGTGATAGTGCCAACCTGAATCAAGCAAGATTTTTAAACAACGGATGTAATGAAAGTTTCTCCTAACGGAGTCTCCATAAATAGGTCAAAGTCTAATTTCTCCGTGTAGTCAAGTTCAAGCGTTGGATGCAAGCAAGAGAGATAAAAGAATGGGTAGAACCGGTATTCAGTAAGGTATAAACTTCGCAAGAATTTATAATTAACTAACCGTGCTAACTTCGTTCGGGTTCTCGCATTTATGACCGGTCACGACAAACGCTCTTTCAGAACCGATTGACTTTGACTTTTACGGGACATCCTTTTGAGTCACCATTCTCATTTGGGTGGGTTTCGATATCGTCATAATCTCGAAAGCGATATGTCCTTCTTTTCCACAATTATAGCATACCTTAAAGCTGTTGTGGGCGGTTTAATGATATGTCCCTCTTTCCGCATTTGTAATATCTAATAGGTGTAAGACCAAAAATTTTTAAATAAAAGGAATTTCCTTTATTTATTATTTTGAAATAGTAAGGGTTGATTTGATTAATGTGGATAGTTAAGGGTTAAATACATAAATATTTCAAAATAAGCAAGTGGTTATAAAATATTCATTGTTGTTGGGAATATTCGTTTGGTCGTGGAATATTAAATCTTTGTCGGGAATATTAAATGCGGCAGTAGCGACCATGTGGGCCCATGTGAAAGCGATTGGATGAAGAAAAGCGACAAATATAAGTTGTTTTTAAATAACGGCGTAGTTATTCACAATTATCTTGTTGGAATACCCGGTGGTTAAAACACACTAATCTGGCGTTGTTGAGCGAGTAGCACTTTGCGGTATTGCACCAATTATTGATTCTTACGTAAGAAGGCACTACTCAATAATGGTTACGATAATTCTTTATTGAGTATTTTATTGAGTTAATAATTCTTTGCGTTGATATTTTATATTCTTTGTTGTTTGATAATTGTCATTACACGGTATTTTTCATTATCGAAGCAATAATTCATATTATCTGAATAATATTATTAGATAACATTATTGGCAATGTCTAGAAAGTTACATCAAGGAGAGGTTTGGTCATCTAATCAATTGCTTGGCCAAGAAGAAGAAATTCTTATTGGAAAGCCCCCCTCTCTCTGAAGCTGCTTGGTTGTCAATATTGTGATTACGTAATATTATTTGTGAATAATTAATTATTGATTTATATGATGAGGAAAATATTAATTTTATGTGGATATAGATGGAGAAAATTTTTAAAATGACAATTGTTGAAAATTAATATTTTATCTTTTCCGATAAAATAATTCATTTAAATATATTATTTTAATAATATATTAACGGTGATATTTTTACAATAAATGTGGGATATATGAGTATATGAGGAGGAAGAGTATTTTTGTGACATTAAATGTTTAACACATGTTTTGTGTGTTGGTGGACACAATTATTGTAGAAATTTGATTATAGCTTGTAAAATCACCCGTTTGTGGATTTCGGTCAATTTCTATTTGGAATTTGGAAAAACTTTCTTCTGCAAAGTTGTAGAGAATTGAAATTCCTATAAAAACTCATGAGATTCGAATTTTCTGATGAAAGGGCTATTTATTATGAATTATTGAAGTTAGAAAGCTCGAAATAATTGATTTTTTGGGAGTTTAAATTATTTTTGTTAAGAAAAACGTTTTTTGTATTTTTTTGGACATCATTAACATGTGTGGCTGGTGTTTTGACCAAAAGGTGGGCTAAGGAAAATTTGTATAATTATATTAATATTATATTAAATTTTACGCTTTGGTATTCTAGCAATTTCTATAAATAGGGTCTTGGGTTAGAATTGAAAATCACACGTAAAGCTGAAGTTTTCTCTCTATTTCTCTCGATATTTTGGCGTATTCTTGTGAGTATTTTGAGTATACTTTGAGTATTGATATACGGTGCAAGATTCATTCAAACGTTATTCGGTCGAAATCTTTGCTCTTTTGAGGTAAGGGATATTATTTTTTTTGTAATGATATTATTTCTTCAATATCATTATCTTTGAAATGTTGATCTGAAGTTTTATCAAATTTGAAATTTTTTTTCATGTCGGGGTTACTATTCATGGGTTCTATTCATGATTTACTATTCACGAGTTCTTATTCATGAGTTATTATTCACGAGTTCTTATTCACGAGTCTTATTCATGAAGCGTGAAGATGTTTTTGTGGAATTTCTATCTTTTGGTGTCTGAGTTACTATTCACGTATCGGACTTTATTCACGATATCTGCACTATTCACGTATCTGCACTATTCAATAGAAAAATAAAATTTCTTCTTTTTGCCCAAAATATCTATTACGGATACTAGCTACGATTGTATCCATGTTTTGATCATTCTTGAATTTTACACCACTATGATTATTTTGAGGTATTTTTGGACGTGGATAAAACCAAGTACGAATCCTTAATCCTTAATCCTTGTCATTTTGTTTTCTTTGGATTCGTTTCTTTAAAAAATATTTTCATCATCCTCGGTCTTAAATGATGATATTATGGAATATCTTTGGCACGTAGTGCAAAGATGAATGATTTCTTAAGAATATCTTTGCTTTTGTAGTGCAAATATGAATGATTTTCGAAGAATATCTTTGGCACGTAGTGCAAAGATGAGCAGTGTTTAAATGAACATGACCGGTGATGAATATCTTTGGCACTGTAGTGCAAAGATGAATATTTGATTCAGATGTATATTGATTGATGTTCTGAGGATAAAAGATAGGCGATGAACTTTTAAATTCATACATAGAAGATAGTAGTTTGCATTCTCTACTTAACTCTTCTAATGAATTATTATTTCATTGCGAATATTGATTTAAAGTTTGTTGTCTATTGTATTCTATTAGATTTTTCCTGTTGAAGACTAACGATAATTTGTTGTATATTATCTTAGTCATAATATTCTTTCTTGAGCTAGTTGAGCTCACCCTTTTCCTTTTTGTTCCATTTTTCTCGGGAGGCGAGAATATAAGCGATGCAGTCGGGGTATGGAATGAAGGTTTTAGAAAGGATTGTTTAGTAGTCCTCACCATTTTGTAAATTAATGTATCGATAAATGTGATGAGGATTTATTTGAGTATAGATATTATACAGAAGATAATATTTGTATTCAAACTCACAGTTTCTTGTTGTAATAATAAAGTTGTAGTTGTTTACGTACCGTATGTATTGACAACTCGAGAATAGGTGATGTATACTATTTTGGGGCGTCGCGGTTGGTATCGAGCTTAGGGATATGATCTCTGGCGGAGATCGGGGAATAGAACTAGGAGGAGAGCGAGTAAATCCTTCGCTAGTGTGTCCTACCTAAGCTTATTTGTTAGTTGAGTCGATATATAGGGATATTATGTGATATATTGATTTCCTTAATTAACCCTTGTTTTATGGAGATTTGAGAATGTCGATTGAGAATATTAATGATGGAGTAAATGAGACCGTGGAGATGCTGTCTTTACCAGCGAGGAGAACATGCAACAGTCAGTGGCAATGTACCTCTGTGAACAACACCATTGAAGCGCGAGATGATGAGCGAGGGATGTTTAGAAGTTTTTTGCAGATTCATGCAAAATCGAGACGAGAAACTTCGTGTTCAAAATCTGAGGAGGAAATGATAGCAATTCACGGGTTATCACCGCCAAGCGGTTTAAAGAGTTGGGACCACGAATTTAAGGGAAAGCGGATCCGATCATGGCGGAAGCATGGGTCAAACAAATTACCAAGATATTCGATGTCTTGGGATGCGGAGAGAACGAAGGTTCCATTCGCCACCTTTTATGTAAAAGTGGCGAAGGCGGACTCTTGGTGGGAGATGCGTGAAGCGCACCCATCCGGCCGCTTTTCGGCGTATCGTGGGAGACGTTTGAAATTATTTAATGACAAATACTTTCACGAAAGTGTTCGTCATATGAAGGAAGTGGAGTTTATTAGATTGGAACAAAACAACATGGCGGTGTCTCGATGCGAGGCAAAGTTTGCGAGTTATCGAGTTTGCACCTCATTTGGTGGAGAATGAGGCGTATATGGCGGATGTTTCTTAGAGGTTTGAAACCCGGCGTACGTCGGTATCTCATTTCTCATAAATTTTCTCTTTATTCGGATGTTGTAAGCGAGGCTCAATTATTAGGCGAGATAACGAGATACGGTCGTTGAGGACCTGACGAGGATCGTATCGGAGATAGCGATCAGCGAATAATGATAACTGCGGAGAAAAAAGCAGACGGACGAAATGGTAACCACTCTGGTGGTAATCATGGCCGTGAAAATAGAAGAAGCGAGTCGGGGAGATTTTAAAAGAGGAGATTTCTTGGCGACCATGTGAAGATAGCGGTCTTGCGTGACAAGAATCGGTTCTAAGGGAGGAGAACGACCACCGGTCATATCTTCTACAAATGCGGAAAAGAGGACATATCGGTCAAGCGCCCACAACAGTTCAAGGTATGCTATAATTATGGAAAGGAAGGACATATCGCTCGAGATTATACGATGGCGAAACCTAGTTCAATTGTGGGACGGTGACTCAAAAAATCGTATCGAGAAAAGTCAAAGTCAGCGATTAGGAAGGCGTTTGTTGTATTTGGTCATAATCGAGGAACCCAAACGAGGTGATCACGGGTAAGCTATTTATAAATTCTTGCGAAGTTTATACCTTACTTGATCTGGGTGCTACCCATTCATTTATCTCTCTGCATGTGCTCAGCGTTTAAACTTGACTCAGGAGAAATTAGACTTTGACCTATATGTGGAAACTCCGTTTGGAGAAACTTTCATCACATCCCTTTGTTTATAAATCTTGTTTGATTCAAGTTGGCACCATTACCTTACTTGTTGACCTTATCTCTTTAAAGATACTTGTTTTTGATGTGATTTTAGGGATTGATTGGTTAACTACTCATCATGCCAAAATTGATTGTTTTCGTAAGGTTGTTAGTTTTCATATTCTAACTTGACTGTTATGCGAATTCAAGCAACTAAACCATTAAAATCGATCCTTTGTCATATCTAATCATAAAGCTATTCGTTTATTAAAAAATGGATGTCAAGCTTTCTTAGCCCATGTTATGGATTTGAATAAAGACACGTCAAATTTGAATAATATTCTGTTGTTATTGACTTTCTGACGTATTTCAGAAGAACTTCCGGTCTACCCCGAGCGTGAAGTTGAATTCTTTATTGATCTTGAACTGGTACAAAGCCCATTTCTAAAACCCCATATCGAATGGCTCTATTGAACTTGGGAGTTAAAGGTCCAACTACTGAGGAATTGTTGGACATCGGTTTCATTAAATCTAAGTACATCTCCTTGGGGTGCTCTGTTTTATTTGTAAAGAAGAAAGGCGGGGAGTATGCGACTTTGTATTGACTATCGGGAATTGAACCATGTCACCATCAAGAATAGGTATCCTCTACCTCGTATTGATGACTTGTTTGACCCGATTCTGAGGGCACAATTCTTTTCAAAAATCGATCTTCGATTACGGATATCATCAATTTGAAGATTAAAAGCGAGGATATTCAAAGGCGCCTTGAGAACTTCGGTATGGGCATTATGAATTCTTAGTCATGTCTTTCGGACTAACTAATGCTCCTGCGGCTTTCATGGATATGATGAGCCGAGTATTCAAGGAATATTTGGATCAATTCGTTGTTGTCTTTATTGATGACATTCTCATATATTCCAAAAGCCGTGAAGATCATGAGCACCATTTGAAATTTGGTACTCAAAGGCCCGTGAAAACCAACTATATGCCAAATTGAAGAAATGTGAGTTACGGCTTGAGGAAGTAGCATTCCTTGGGCGCGTGGTGTCGAAACATGGAGTATCTGTTGATCCGTGAAGATTGAAGCAATACAAAGTTAGAACAGCAGAAGTCGGTGGTGAAATCGTAGTTTTTGGGCTTAATTTGGTTATTATCGGAGATTCGTGGAAGGTTTTCTCGAATCGCTACTTCATTAACCGACTAACTCGGAAGGATACAAAATTCGTTTGGAGTGAAGAATGCGAGAAGAGTTTCCAAGAGCTTAAGAGGAGACTTATTTCGGACACTGTTCTAACAATACCATCTGGTTCGGATGGATTTGTTATCTCTGATGATGCTTGTGCAAAGGGTTAGGATGTGTTCTCATGCAGCGTGGGAAAGTCATAGCCTATGCCTCATGACAACTTAAAGAGTATGAGAGGAATTATCCTACTCATGATCTAGAGTTAGCGGTGATCGTTTCCTTATTAAAGATATGGAGGCACTATCTATATGGGAGAAAGTGGAGATATATTAGGACCATAAAAGCCTTAAATATTTCTTCACTCAAAAAAGAACTCAACATGCTGGCGTGACGTTGGCTCGAACTATTGAAGACTACGACCACACTATTGATACCATCACGGTAAAGCGAGCGTGGTAGGTGGCGCATTGAGTAGAAGATCATATGTGGGAGCGAGTGCGATGATGTCAAGTATCGCGTAGAGCCAACTTTAATAGAAAAAGTTAAGGTTGCTCGAGCCCCCAGGCCGGAGATGATGCGTATGAAGAAGAAAGTACAAGAAGGAGCTATTAGGGGCGAGAATTGATGAAGAAGGAATACTTGAGTCCACTCTGAGACTTTGTGTTCTAACGACTACGATTTGAAGTACAAGATTATGATGGAGGCACACAATCGCCATTTGCAATCCATCCTGGAAGTACTAAAATGTATCGTGATCTTGACATACATTTTGGTGGAACAATATGAGAGAGAGATTGCAAAGTTTATCTCGATGTGTTTAACTTGCCCAGCGTGTAAAGGCGGAGCATCTTGTACCTAAGGGTCCGTTGCAACCACTTGAGATTCCGGAATGGAAGTGGGAACACATTACTATGGATTTAGATTCACGGGTCTTCCTACGGTTTCTCAAGGCATCAATGCTATTTGGGTTATTGTTGATAGATTAACCAAGTCGCTCATTTCTTGCAAATCACGGAGACTTATTCCTTGAGCGTCTTGCTAGTATATGCGTGAATGAGATTGTGAGGTTACATGGCATGCACTGTATCCATAGTTTGGATCGTGACCCAAGATTCACTTCAAGATTTTGGGTTAGCTTGCAAAAAGCTATGAGCGCAGTTTGCGATTTAGTTAAGCATACCATCCCCAAGCGGACGGACAATCGAGAGGACTATTCAAACTCTTGAAGATCTATTAAGACTCGTGTCCTAGACTTCAAAGGTAGTTGGGATAAGTATTTACCATTGGTGGAATTCTCCTACAACAACGATTATCGAGCAAGTATAGGTGTGGCTCCATTTGAAGCATTATATGGACGAAAATGTCGTTCTCGATATGTTGGGATGAGGTGGGTGAAGCAACATTGTTGGGACTAGAGTTGAAATACGTATGACTCTAGAAAAGATCCAAATGATTCGACAGCGTATACAAAGCGGCACAAGATCGACAAAAGAGTTATGCGGATCTTCATCGAAAGGGCGTGGAATTTAATGTAGGGGATCATGTATTGTTGCGAGTTGCTCCATGGAAGGGAGTTACAAGATTTGGGAAGAGAGGAAAGCTCGATCCACGATTTATTGGTCCATTTCAAATTCTTGGCCGAAGTAGGAAATGTAGCCTATAGACTTGCGTTACCTCCGAGTATGTCTCGTGTTCATAATGTGTTTCACATATCGTACTTAAGTAAATATGTGAAAGACCCGAACCACGTTATTGAGTTAGAACCAGGACGAGATAGTAGAAGACTTAACGTATGAGGAGGTACTGTCAAGATCTTGGATAGGAAGGAGCATGTCCTACGCATGAAAGGTCATACCACAAGTTAAAGTTTTGTGGAGGAATCATGCTATAGAGGAAATGACACGGGAGTTGGAAGCGGAAATGAAAGCGAGGTATCCTCACCTTTTCAAAACACACAAGTACGTATATCAATTTCGAGGGGCGAAATTTCATAAGGAGGGAGGTTGTAAGACCCAGAAATTTTTAAATAAAAGGAATTTCCTTTATTTATTATTTTGAAATAGTAAGGGTTGATTTGATTAATGTGGATAGTTAAGGGTTAAATCATAAATATTTTAAAATAAGCAGTGGTTATAAAATATTCATTGTTGTCGGGGAATATTCGTTTGGTCGTGGAATATTAAATCTTTGTCGGGGAATATTAAATGCGAAATGGTAGTGACCATATGTGTGAGCCCATGGAAAGCGATTGGATGAAAAAAAGCGACAAATATAAGTTGTTTTTAAATACTTGGCGTAGTTATTTACAGATTAATCTTGTTGGAATACCCGGTGGTTAAAAAACACTATCTGGCGTTGTTGAGCAGTAGCTGCGGTATTGCACCAATTATTGATTCTTACGTGAAGGCACTACTCGATAATGGTTACGATAATTCTTTATTCGATTATTTTATTGAGTTAATAATTCTTTGCGTTGATATTTTATATTCTTTGTTGTTTGATAATTGTCATTACACGAGTATTTTTCATTATCGAAGCAATAATTCATATTATCTGAATAATATTATTAGATAACATTATTGGCAATGTCTAGAAAGTTACATCTAAGGAGAGGTTTGGTCATCTAATTGCTGCGAAGTAAGAAGAAATTCTTATTGGAAAGCCCCTCTTTCAGGAGGCGCACGGTTGTCGATATTGTGATTACTGTAATATTATTTGTGAATAATTAATTATTGATTTATATGATGAGGAAAATATTAATTTTATGTGGATATAGATGGAAAATTTTAAAATGACAATTGTTGAAAATTAATATTTTATCTTTTTTACGATAAAATAATTCATTTAAATATATTATTTTAATAATATATTAGCGGTGATATTTTACAATAAATGTGGGATATATGAGTATATGAGGAGGAAGAGTATTTTGTGACATTAAATGTTTAACACATGTTTTGTGTGTTGGTGGACACAATTATTGGTAGAAATTTGATTATAGCTTGTAAAATCACCCGTTTGTGGATTTGGTCAATTTCTATTTGGAATTTGGAAAAATTTTCTTCTGAAAAGTTGTAGAGAATTGAAATTCCTATAAAAACTCTTGAGATTCAAATTTTTCTGATGAAAGGGCTATTTATTATGAATTATTGAAGTTCGAAGCTCAAAATAATTGATTTTTGGGAGTTTAAATTATTTTTGTTAAGAAAAACGTTTTTGTATTTTTTTGGACATCATTAACATGTGTGGCTGGTGTTTTGACCAAAAGGTGGGCTAAGGAAAATTTGTATAATTATATTAATATTATATTAAATTTTACGCTTTGGTGTTCTAGCGATTTCTATAAATAGGGTCTTGGGTTAGAATTGAAAATCACACGAAGCTGAAGTTTTCTCTCTATTTCTCTCTCGATATTTTGGCGTATTCTTGTGAGTATTTTGAGTATACTTTGAGTATTGATATCTGGTGCAAGTTCATTCAGGCATTATTCGGTCAAAATCTTTGCTCTTTTGAGGTAAGGGATATTATTTTTTTTTGTAATGATATTATTTCTTCAATATCATTATCTTTGAAATGTTGATCTGAAGTTTTTATCAAATTTGAAATTTTTTCATATCGGGGTTACTATTCATGGGTTACTATTCATGAGTTCTTATTCACGAGATTCTTATTAAGCAGATTCTTATTCACGAGTTCTTATTCACGAGTCTATTATTAAGTGAAGCGTGAAGATGATGTTTTTGTGGAATTTCTATCTTTTGGTGTCGGAGTTACTATTCACGTATCGGCACTATTCACGATATCTGACTATTCACGTATCTGGCACTATTCATAGAAAAATAAAATTTCTTCTTTTTGCCCAAAATATCTATTACGGATACTAGCTACGATTGTATCCATGTTTTGATCATTCTTGAATTTTACACCACTATGATTATTTTTGAGGTATTTTTGGACATGGATAAAACCAAGTACGAATCCTTAATCCTTAATCCTTGTCATTTTGTTTCCTTTGGATTCGTTTCTTTAAAAAAATATTTTCATCATCCTCGGTCTTAAATGATGATATTATGGAATATCTTTGGCTGTAGTGCAAAGATGAATGATTTCTTAAGAATATCTTTCTTAGTGCAAAGATGAATGATTCTGAAGAATATCTTTGGCTGTAGTGCAAAAGATGAATGTTTAAATGAACATGAATGAATATCTTTGGCTGTAGTGCAAAGATGAATATTTGATTCGGATGTATATTGATTGATGTTCTGGGGATAAAAGATGAGCGATGAACTTTTAAATTCATACATAGAAGATAGTAGTTTGCATTCTCTACTTAACTCTTCTAATGAATTATTATTTCATTGCGAATATTGATTTAAAAGTTTGTTGTCTATTGTATTCATTAGATTTTTTCCTGTTGAAGACTAACGATAATTTGTTGTATATTATCTTAGTCATAATATTCTTTCTTGAGCTAGTTGAGCTCACCCTTTTCCTTTTGTTCCATTTTTCTCGGAGGCGAGAATATAAGCGAGTGCAGTCGGGGTATGGAATGAAGGTTTTAGAAAGGATTGTTTAGTAGTCCTCACCATTTTGTAAATTAATGTATCGATAAATGTGATGAGGATTTATTTGAGTATAGATATTATGCAGAAGATAATATTTGTATTCAAACTCACGAGTTTCTTGTTGTAATAATAAAGTTGTAGTTGTTTACGTACCATGTATTGACAACTCGAATAGGTGATGTATACCTATTTTGGGGGCGTCACAACCGGTGATCTTTCTCCTCCTTGGAACCAATTCTTCTTAAGATCTTTGCGTCTTCACATGGTCGTTGTTAAATCTCCTCTTTTAAAATCTCCTCCCGACTTCTTCTTTCTATTTTCATGGCCACGATTACCACCAGAGTGGTTACCCTTTGTCCGTATTCTTCTTTCTCCATTTGGTTATCATTATTCGATGATCGCTATCTTGATATAATCACGGTTATGGACCCTTGGTTGAACGTTACTCGTTATCTCATTTCTAACAATGAGCCACGTTGACAACATGTCTGAATAGAGAAAATTTATGAGAAATGAGATCTTGGCGTATCTTGGGTTTCAAACCTCTCGAAACATTCGCGTCATCGTTCCTCATTCTCCACCAAATGAGGTGCAAACACTGGATAACTCCATGAACTTCGCCTCATCTTTGGGACACCGCGTCATGTTATTACGCTCTAGTCTAATAAACTCCACTTCCTTCATATGATGAATACTTTCGTGGAAGTACTTGTCATTGAACTATTTCAAACGTCTCCCATGACATCTTTGAGTGCAAATTTGGATGGGTACGCTTCACTGATTCCCACCGATGTCTGCCTCGCCACGGAACATAAAGGTGGCGAATGGAACTTTCTGTTCCTCCGTGCATCCCAAGACATCGAATATCTTGATAATTTGTTTGACCCACGTCTCGCGCTTAATCGGATCCGGCTTTCCCGAGCACTGGTGGTCCCAACTCTTTGAAGCTTGCTTGGATGTGACCACCCGTGAATTGCTATCATTTCCTCCTATATTTTGAACACGAGTCTCCTAAATCGATTTTTTACATAATCGCAAAAGCTTCTAAACATCCCCTCGTTCATCATCGCTCAAATTGGTGTTGTTCATAGGAGGTACATTGCCAACTGTTCAGACGTTCTCCTCGTTGGTAAAGTACATGCATCTCCACGGTCTCATTTACTCCTTTGTTAATATTCTCGTTCGACATTCTCAAATCATCGTCATAAAACAAGGGTTAATTAAGGAAATCAATATATCACATAATATCCCTATATCTTGACCAACTAAAAAAAAAGCTTAGGTAGGACACCTTTAGCGAAGGATTTACTCGTCTCTCCCTCCTAATTCTAATCCCCGATCTCATGGGAGATCATATCCCTAAGCTCGATACCAGTTGTGGCGCCCCAAAATAGGTCCATTCCATCCAACCCATTTCGAGTGCTTGAATACATGAATGCGAAATAACTACAACTTTATTATTACAACATATAAACTCGAGTTTAAATACGAGATATTGCCATCTAGACAATATCCACACGCAAATAAATCCCCATCATAAATATTGATACATTATTTTACAAAATGGTGAGGACTACTAAACCACTCTCTAGAACCTTCATTCCATACCCCATTAGTACTTTCGCTACATTCTCGCCTCCCGAGAAGAAAAATGGAACAACAAGGAAAAGGGTGAGCTCAACTAGCCCGGTAAAGAATATTATCGACTAAGATAATATACAACAAATTATCGTTAGTCTTCAACGAGGAAAAATCTAATAGAATACAATAGACAACAAGTTTTAAATCAATATTCGAGAGAAAATAATAATTCATTAGAAGAGTTAAGTAGAGAATGCAAACTACTATCTTCTATGTATGAATTTAAAAGTTCATCGTCTATCTTTTATCCTGTAACATCAATCAATATATATACGGAATCAAATATTCATCTTTGCACTCTGAGGCCAAAGATATTCATCGATTAAGTCATGTTCATCTAAACACTGTTCATCTTTGCACTACGGGCCAAAGATATTCTCAGAAATCATTCATCTTCTTTGCACTACGGCCAAAGATATTCAATAATATCATCATTTAAGACCGAGGATGATGAAAATATTTTTTAAAGAAAGCGAATCCGGTGAAACAAAATGACAAGGATTAAGGATTAAGGATTCGTACTTTGTTTTATCCACGTCAAAAATACCTCAAAAATAATTACGTAGTGGTGTAAAATTCAAGAATGATCAAAACATGGATACAATCAAAGCTAGTATCCGAATAGATATTTTGGACAAAAGAAGAAATTTCATTTTTAATTGAATAGGTCAGTATCGTGAATAAGTGTCGTATCGTGAATAGTAACTCACACACAAAAGATAGAAATTTCCCAAAAAAAACATCTTCACGCTTTAATGAATAGTACTCGTGAATAGTAACTCGTGAATAGTAACTTCGTGAATAGTAGACTCATGAATAGTAACCCGAAGCATGAAAAAAGTTCCAAATTTGATAAAAAGTTCCAACCAATATTTCAAACATAATGATATTGAAGAAATAATATCATTTGAGAAGAAAATAACATCCCTTACCTCGAAAGATTAAGTATTTCTAATTTGGAATCTAAAGTATAGTCTTTGAAGGAACTTGCACGTCTAACAATACTCAAAGTATACTCAAAATACTCACAAGATTACGCATTTCGATAATATAGAGAGAAAACTTGATTTACGGTGTGATTTTCAATTCTAACCTAAGCACCCTATTTATAGGAAAATCTTTAGAACACCAAAGCGAAAATTTAATATAATATTATTATTTATAATAAAATTTCCTACGCTAACCTTCCAAGAACTGAATTCAGCTCATTCAACCCACTTGTGTAACACACCATAATGAAAAAACGTTTTTCTAATTTTAAATATTTTAAACTTCCAAAAATCAATTATTTGAACTTGAACTTCAATAATTCATAATAAATAGCCCTTTCATCAGAAAATTGAATCTCGCATGAATTTTTATAGGAAATTCAATTCTCTACAACTTTGCAGAAGAAAGTTTTCCAAATTCCAAATAGAAATTGACCGAAATCCACAAGCAGGCGATTTTACTGTGCTATAATCAAATTTCGATCGATAAATGGGGTCCCAAGACATGTTTAACATGTTTTAAACATTTATTGCAACAAAAATACTCTTCCTCCTCGTATACTCATATATCCCACATTCGTTGTAAAAATATCACCATTATTATATTATTAAAATATAATAATATATTTAAATGAATTATTTTATAAGAAAAATATAAAATTTCAATTTTCAACAATTGTCACATTAAAATTTTTCTCCATCTATATCCACATAAAATCAATATTTTCCTCATCATATAAATCAATAATTAATTATTCACAAATAATATTACGTAATCACAATATTAATGACGAGGTGAGTTCTCGGGAAAGAGGGCTTTCAATAAGAATTTCTCCTTCTTGGCGGCTTGATTAGGTGACCAAACCTCTCCTTAGGCAGAACTTTCTAAACATTGCCAATAATGTTATCTAATAATATTATTGAGATAATATGAATTATTGCTCGATAATGAAAAATATTGGGTAATGACAATTATTGAAACAACAATGATATAAAATATCAACGCAAACAATTATTGAATCAATAAAATAAAATCTTTGAGCGGTAATTCATCGTAACCATTATTGAGTAGTGCCTTCTTCACGTAAGAATCAATAATTGGTGCAATCTGGTAATATTCTTGTGTTTTAACCACCAAAGTATTTTAACGATTATTAAGCAGAATAACTACTAGTTATTTTTAAACCACTTATATTTGTCGTTTTCTTCATCCAATCGCTTTTAGTTATGGGGCCCATAAAGATCAAGCTGCCGTAAATGCGAATATTCCCGA
Organism: Panax quinquefolius; assembly: GCA_020205615.1. NCBI lineage: Eukaryota > Viridiplantae > Streptophyta > Magnoliopsida > Apiales > Araliaceae > Panax > Panax quinquefolius. The sequence goes on from CM035161.1 coordinate 130,397,408, forward strand.
CGATACGAATATTCCACGACCAAACGAATATTCTAAGCGATAATGAATATTTTATAACCAATTGCTTATTCGAAATATTTGCGTATTTTACCCATAACTTTCCACATTAATCAAATCAACCCTTACTATTTCAACATAATAAATAAAGGAAATTCCATTTATTTAAAAAAAAAATTCGGGGTCTTACAGTTACCAAGCTAAATTACCCCGCCTCGGTGGGCAAAAATAAAATAAAATAATAATAATTAAAATATTTATCAAATAAAATGAATATTTTAGTTGAAATATTTATTGAATAAAATATTCGATGGAAATTATTATGAAATAATTTATTCGAGTGTAATAATAGTGAGGGAATGAAAATATTCTAATTTAATTAAGTAATTAAATTAGAAGGGTAATGATTTATTAAATAAAGTGGAGTTTATATTAAATAATTGAGTGAAAGTTTGACTAATGGACCATATAATAAGAGTATTATAAAAATAAATTAAAAAAGGTCTTGTGACCTTATAACTGCTATGTTTTGTAACTGGATAAACCACGTTAAAAAAAATCGATGTCCAAGAGATGATATGATGTTTAAACTTGAGATTTGAGATTTCAGTCATGTATATGTGAATGATGGTAATGAGCATAATTTAAACCAAGTTAACAAGTTGTATTAAAAGAGGGAACTAAACCTATAAGGTTAGTATTAATGTAACTAATGAATGTTGTGAATACATATGGTATGTGTGTAGGTCTTATGCTGAACGTGAGTAATAATTGTTTAGCCTACGCACGAGGCAATTTTCCAAATCCTATTCTTACATTGAGTAAGTTTTTAAATCTTATTATTATTGAGCAAGCTTCGTAATCTTATTCTATTTCTTTTAAAGTATTACTTCTATTGTACAAAGTTCATTCAATTGTGTAGAATTGAAATCCAATCTTTTCAGTCAATTATATAGAGTTGAGATTCTTTGATTTGATTTTTGATTTCGATATTGCATTGAAACCTTGAATAGATAGTAATTCCTTATTGATTCAACTAATCCTTAGTTGATGATTATTAAACTCTAAATTACCCTTGAAGCTAATCCAAACCAAACTTCTTTTGGTGCGGACTCTAATGTAAGATCCCAACTTTTTATTCATAAAATTGAATTTCCTCTAATTATTATTTTGAATAATAAGGTGTTAATTTGATATAATTCTTTGGTTATGGGTGAAATGTGAAAATTTTGTAAAATAAGCAAGTGGTTATAAAATATTCATTGTTGTCGAGGAATATTCGTTTGGTCGTGGAATATTCTTGCTGTCGGGGAATATTCGTACAACGGCGCAACCATTTATGGGCCCTATAACGGAAAACGGTCAGATGAAGAAAACAACAAGTGTGAGTTTTTATAAATAATGGCGTAATTGTTATCGTTAACACTGTTGGAATACCTGGTGGTTAAAATAAAGAATGATGTCTGGCGTGGTTGCGCGTTAGCACACGGTATTGCGGTATTTTTGAATTATTGATTCTTACGTGAAGGCCTACTTTCAATAATTGTTACATGTAATTCTTTGTTAAATATTTTATTTTATTGATTCAATAATTGCTACGTTGATATCTTATATTATTGTTAATTCAATAATTGTCACTGCACAGTATTTCCCATTATCAGATTAATAATTCATATTATTTGAATAATATTATTAGATAGCATTATTGACAATGTCTAAGGAAGTTATGTCTAGGAAAAGGGTTTGGTCACCTAATTGCGCGTCAGTAAGGAGAAATCTTTATCGGAAAGCCCCCTTCTTTCCAGGGAATGACCTGGTTGTCATAATTGTGATTCTGTAATATTATTTGTGAATAATTAATTATTGATTTATATGATAAGAAAATATTTATTTTATGTGGATATAAATGAAAAAATTAATGCTGAGGTATTTTATCAGTATTTTGTCAGAATGAGGGTGTTTTATCAATATTTTGCCCGTTTGTGGATTTCGGTCATTTTTTGTTTGGAATTTGAAAAAGCTTTCTTCTACAAAGTTATAGAGAATTAAATTTTCTATGGAATAGGCATGAGATTTGAATTTTTTTTTATAAAAGGGCTATTTATTATGAATTATTGAAGTTTTAGAAATAAATGTGTTTTAATTAAAAACATGGGTGGGCCCCACTTTTGCTTGGTGTGGAAATTCTAAATTTTGGTGGGCCCCACTGTGGTGTGTTAAATTTGATCAATTGTGGTGTGCGTAGAATTTGGAAAAAATATTAATATTTTATTAATTTAGTCTGCTTTGGCGTTCTTACATTTTCCTATAAATAGGGTGCTTAGTTAGAATTGAAAATCACACCAGAATTTGAAGTTTTCTCTCTCTATAATATCGAGCGTATTTTGTGAGTATTTAAATAATTTTAGAGTTGCTATTCAGTGCAAGTTTTCTTCAGCGTTATATCCGATATTCCAGTCAGAAGTACTATTCTTTTGAGGTAAAAGATGTTATTTTCATCGTAAATGATATTATTTCTTTCAATATCATTATACCGAAATATTAGTATGAATTTTATTATGAAAATTTTACCTTTTCATGTCGAGGTTACTATTCACGTATACAACACTATTCACAAATGCGGTACTATTCACGAGTACTGTTCACAAAGTATGATTTTTCTTGTGGAATTTCTATCTTTTCGTGTCGGGGTTACTATTCACGTATACGACACTATTCACAAATACGACACTATTTAGTGAAAAATGAAATTTTCTCTTCTTTGTCCCAAATGTCTATTATGGTTACTATCTTTAATTGTATCCATGTTTTGATCTTCATTCTTAAATTTTACTCCACTATGGTTTATTATGGAGTATTTTTAAACTTGGATTATCTAAGTACAAATCTCTAATTTTTGTCCTTTTATCTCACTGGATTCGTTCTTGAAAATATTTTTCATCATCCTTAGTCCTTAATGGTGATACTTGATGAATATCTTTGGCCTGTAGTGCAAAGATGAATGATTACATGATGAATATCTTTGGCCCGTAGTGCAAAGATGGACAAGTGTTGAGATGAACATAACCAACTGGTGATACAAATGAATATCTTTTGTGACGCCCCCAAAATAGGTATACATCACCCATCTTGAGTCGCTAAATACATGGTACAAAATTCAAATACAACTTAAATTATACAACAGTCGTGTAAAATACGAAAAAACATAATCTAAGAGTTTTAATAAGAATATTGTCATCTAGATAATATCCACACACAATGGAGTCCTCATTAAATTTATTGTCACACTATTTAACAGAATAGTGAGGACTACTAATGCTATCATCTGGACTGTCACTCCATTCTCCGACTAGTCCCGGTTACGTTCTCATTTCCTGAAGAGAACAGTGAAAGAAAGGGTGAGCTCAACTAGCCCAGTAAGAAATATTATGACTAAGATAATATAAAATAAATTATCCTTAGCCTTCAACAGTATAACAACTAACAGAATATAATAGACAACAAGTTTTAGATCAACAATTGCAACGGAATAAGAAATCCATTAGAAGAGTCAAGTAGAGCATAAAATCTACTATCTTCTATGATTTAAAAAGGTTTTCATCAACTTTATCATTTGAGACTAATTTTAATAAATAAAATGAATCATCCTCGCATCACGGCAAGGATATTCATGTACTCATCAATGGTCATGATTATCTTGAATAATCCTCGGTCATAACCATACCAACAATTTGTCCATCAATGAACTACGTGCCGATGATGACTTTTACCACATCATTCGTTATATTACGGTCATGATTATACCGAATAATCCCTGGTCATAATCATTCGTTATATTCGTATGGAAGCGAGGAATCGCGAGAAGAGTTTCCAAGAGCTCAAGAGGAGACTCATTTTAAGACTGCTGCGGAAATACCATCTGGGTCGGATGGATTTGTTATCTCTGATGATGCTTGTGCAAAGGGTTAGGATGTGTTCTCATGCAATATGTGAAAGTCATAGCCTATGCCTCGTGACAACTCAAAGAATATGAGAGGAATTATCCTACTCATGATCTGGAGTTGGCAGCAGTCGTTTTCGCGTTGAAAATTTGGAGACACTACTTGTATGGGGAGAAAGTGGAGATTTTTACGGATCATAAAAGCCTAAAATATTTCTTCACCTAAAAAGAACTCAACATGCGACAACGACGTTGTCTTGAGCTGTTGAAAGATTACGATCACACTATTCATTATCATCTTGGAAAAATGAACGTAGTAGCTGACGCATTGAGTAGAAGATCATATGCAAGTACGAGTGCGATATTGTCAACGCAAAGGCCCATTTTGTATGACTTGCAAAGGATGGAGATAGAGTTAAAGACTCCAGGGACCCACGTGATGATGGTGAATATATGAGTAGAACCGACTTTAATAGATAAAGTTAAAGTTGCTCAAGATACGGACCTGGGGCTGATGCGTATGAAGAAGAAAATGCAAGAAGGTGTTATTCCAGAAGCAAGAATCGATGAAGAAGGAATACTTCGAGTCAACTCTAGACTTTGCGTTCCTAACGATTCTGACTTGAAGCATAGAATCATGATGGAAGAACACAACACCCCATTTGCAATCCATCATGGGAGTACCAAAATGTATAATGATCTTCGACATACATTTTGGTGGAATAATATGAAGAGAGAGATCGCGGAGTTCATCTCGAGGTGTTTAACCAGTCAACGTGTAAAGGCGGAGCATCAAGTGCCAAAGGGTCCATTGCAACCACTTGAGATTCCGAAATGGAAGTGGGAATATATTACCATGGATTTCATTACAGGTCTTCCTAATGTTTCTCAAGGAATAGATGTGATTTGGGTTATTGTTGATAGATTAACCAAGTCTGCTCATTTTTGCCTATACGTGAGACTTATTCCCTTGAACGTCTTGCTCGTATGAACTTGAATGAGATTGTGAGATTGCATGGCATGCCAGTATCCATAGTTTCGGATCGTGACCCAAGATTCACTTCACGATTTTGGGTTAGCTTGCAGAAAGCTATGGGCACGGATTTACGATTTAGTTCGGCATACCATCCTCAAACGGATGGACAATCAGAGAGGACAAATCAAACTCTTGAAGATCTATTAAGACTCTGTGTCCTAGATTTCAAAGGAAGTTGGGATAAGTACTTGCCACTGGTGGAATTCTCCTACAACAACAGTTATCAAGCAAGAATAGACATGGCTCAATTTGAAGCCTTGTATGGACGAAAGTGTCATTCTCTAGTATGATGGGATGAGGTGGGTGAAGAAACTTTGTTGGGACTAGAATTGGTACGCATGACTATAGAAAAGATCCAAACGATTAGACAACATATTCAAACCTCACAGGATAGACAAAAGAGTTATGCTGATCTTCATCGAAAGAACGTGGAATTTAATATTGGGGATCATGTATTGTTACGTGTTGCTCCATGGAAGGGAGTTACAAGATTTGGAAAGAGAGGAAAGCTCAATCGAAGATTTGTTGGTCCATTTGAGATTCTTGACCGAATAGGAAATGTGGCCTATAGACTCGTATTACCTCCAAACATGTCTCGTGTTTATAATGTTTTTCATATATCTATGCTTCGTAAATATGTGAAAGACCCGAACCACATTATTGAGTTAGAACAAGATGAGATAGCCGAAGATTTAACGTACGAGGAGGTACCTGTTAAGATCTTGGATAGGAAAGAGCATGTCCTACGCACCAAGGTTATACCACAAGTTAAGGTTTTGTGGAGGAACCATGCTATTGAAGAAATGACATGTGAGTTGGAATCGGAAATGAAAGCGAGGTACCTCACTGTTCGAAACACACAGAATACGTCGCCAATTTCAAGGACGAAATTTTATAAGGAGGGAAGGCTGTAAGACCCCAACTTATTATAAAAAAAATTGAATTTTCTCTATTCATTATTTTAAATTAATAAGGTGTTAATTTGATATAATACTTTGGTTATGGGTGAAATGTGCAAATTTTGCAAAATAAGCAAGTGGTTAAAATAAGCAAGTGGTTATAAAATATTCATTGTTGTCGGGAAATATTCGTTTGGTCGTGGAATATTCTTGTTGTCGGGGAATATTCGTACGACGGCGCAGCCATTTGTGGGCCCTATAACGGAAAACGGTTGGATGAAGGAAAACGACAAAGTTTGAGTTTTTATAAATAACCACGTAATTATTACCAATTAACTTTGTTGGAATACACCGTGGTTAAAATCTGATGTCTACGGTGGTTGCGACAAGAAGCACATGGTATTAGACAAGTATTGTTGAATTATTGATTAAATACGTAAAGAAGACACTTTACTCGATAATTATTACATGAATTCTTATTCAATATTTTATTTTATTGATTCAATAATTGTTGCATTGATAGTTTATATTATTATTGTTTCAATAATTGTCACTGCACAGTATTTTCCATTATCAGATAAATAATTCATATTATTTGTGACACCCCCAAAATAGGTATACATCACCTATTCTGAGTCGCGAAATACATGGTACAGAATACAAATACAATATTTAATATACAACAAGAAAGCTGTGAGTTTTAATACAAATATTGTCTTCTAGACAATATCCACTCTCGTAATAAGTCCTCATTACATTTATTATCACACTATTTAATGTAATAGTGAGGACTACTAATACTATCATCCGGACCGTCACTCCATTCCCCGACTAGTCCGGCCACGTTTCTCATTTCACGAAGAGAGCGGTGAAAGAAAAGGTGAGCTCAACTAGCAAGAAGAAATATTATGACTAAGATAATCTGAATAAATTATCATTAGTCTTCAACGATGTTAAACCGATAAAATACAATAGACATCGAGTTTAAGCTGCGATTGGAACATCGATCCATTAAAAGAGTCAAGTAGAGAATAAAATCTACTATCTTTTATGATTTAAAAGGTTTTCATCACTTTTATCATTTGGGACTCTTTTAATAAATAATCCACATCATCCCCCTGACTACTGCCAAGGATATTCATTAGTATCACAACCACAATTTATCCATGACTACGGGCCAAGGATATTCGTGTATTCATTAATGGTCATGATCATGCCAACAACTGTCCATCAATGCACTACGGGCCAATGAGGACTTTTACCACATCATTTGTAACATTATGGTCATGATTACACCGAATAATCCCTGGTCATAATAATACTAAGTCCATCTATGCACTACAGGCCACAGATGACTTTCAACAAAATATAAACATGAGGATGATGACAATGATATAAAAATTCAATAAAACAAGTTCAAGAATTAATTTATCCAGGAACTAATTGAAAGTAGTATGCACACAAGCCAATCATGTTTGATGATAAAGCATATACTTTGTAACAATCTTATTCATTTATTAATAAAAGTATTAATTTATTAAAGGCTTTTAATTATCTACATGATCTTTGTTTTATAATATGTGATAAACCCATAGTTTTAAGCAATGCTTTTAGAATAATGATGATGATCATTCTAATGATATCTAAATTCTTTGAAAGCTTAAAACTAAAATAGTTCCCAATCATTGGATTACTAAATTGGGGATTAGTGAATCCAGGATAGATTGGTACATACGTTCTTGCTTCATTGGATGAGGATGATTGATCTCATGATCATTTGTGTGGAGACACTAAAGCAAGTATGTAGGTGCTTATTAGAGAATAAGTTCATCGAAGCATTGGCTCGCTAAGGAATACCTAATGGAGTTTTATTTGCTGTCAATAGAAATTTCTGTAGTGATAGTAAGACAAGTGATCCTTGGACTTGAGATCATCATAGTATCTTGTGTATGATGAGTTATACTTTGACTTATTCCTTAAGACCCTTAGGGTATATCAAAGGGTATGCTTGGGTATAATAAGTTGTACATGGAGATAATGTATGATCAATAAAGAATCTACCACTTCTAATAAAGAAGAGAAATGTCTATGTGATTCGATAAATGACAACCCAAAGAGTCCTTGTTGGTTAAGGCGTAATGAAATTAGAAAGGAGTTTCTAATTTGCATTATTTGGAGTTGTGCATTTAAGGATCGAAATACATATAATTAAATAAAATAAGACTTGTGATAATTCCATGTCTTATATTTAATTGGGGACATTGTATGGTGGAAGGATTGAATTGCATGCAGTAACTATTTACTCAAAGGTTCTTTTATGATTAATGTTGAAATCTATATTATCTACGGAAAGTCGTTGATCATTTAGGGAGGCTTATCCCTATTGTAGAATAAATATTATTTATTTAAATAAATTAATTGTTTAATTTATTTATTTAAATAAGATTAGAATTGTTCTAATTGATTTATTCACAACCTAGGTTTAATATGGAGAACCAAAAGGTCACACCATAAAGGAAGAATAATTATTTAAGAAGTAAATGGCATAATCGTAATAATATGTTATGTATATTTAATTTAATCTATGGTGATAGAATAAATTAAATAGCTTAATATTTATTATTTAATATTTTAGAAATATTAAATATAAATTAATAAGAGGAGTCTTATTAATATTATTACAATTATTATTATTTTAATTTTAAAAGAGTTTAGGAATTAATTTAATATAAGTACTCTCATTTATTCCTAATTGGATTAGGAAGGAAAATTAGTTAAAGGAGTTTAATTAATTATCCTAATAAGATTAGGGAGCTTAATTAATTAAAAGAATTAATTAATTAAAACCCAATTCCTTAATTGTTAAGGTGGGTTGCTTACATCTATTAATAAGAGGAGTCTTATTATGGGTGGTATGGGTTGTTGACTTTAAAAAGACGTAATAATTCCAAGTTGTTTGGAGTATGCCTTTTCTATAGAGATAGAAAACTAGGGTTAGCCATAACACCCATCTTCTTGAATTTTATTCTTCCTTGGTGGATCACCTCAGAGGCTAAACACATGGGTGGCTAACGTTGATCAAAGGAAGGAACCAAACCGGTGGATTCAAGATTGAGCGAAAAGGATTGGAGGTGAACTTGTACACGAGGAAGCTTCGATCTTCAAGGGTATGATTTTATTCTTTATCTTTTCGTTTAATTAATAATTATGCATAAAGGGTGATCCGGGTATATGGTTTGTAAATTTTTAAAACTCTGATTTTTACACGCTTTCGCACTTTTTATGCAATTTGATTGCGTTCATGAATATTACAAACCTAACACTAATAACGTCCAAATTATCAACATGATACTTCTTTGTAGAGTAAAATTTAAGAATGCTCAGAAGAATATTTCCATGAAAGATACTGGATGAAGCGCAAATATCAAGGATATTCTACTAATTTCATGGAGTATAGAAGTCAAAACTTTAACCAACTAAGTATAATAAAGAATGGAATAACAAAAGAAATCACCATGCATACGGTACTTCACATAGACAGGTTATTCCAACAAAATAATAAATAACGAAACCAGTCAAAGGTAATATGCGACGCGCAAGCGGGATATTCCAACGAATAATAAAGAATGGAATAAAAACAAAATCACCGTGCATGCGGTACGCCGCATAGATAAAGTTATTCAATGAGAATAATAAATAACGGAATCGGTCCGTAAAATGCATGCAGATGGGATATTCCAATGAGAATAATAAAGATGGAACCAGTCCGGCGACGTCAAAAGCGCATGCAGGCAGGATATTCAACGAGAATAATAAAAAGCGGAACCGGTCCGGCGTATAACGCATATGACAGGATGTTCCAAGCGTAATAATAACGAATAGAATAACAAGCAGAAATCACCAAGTATAGGGTAGAGTGGCGTATCAAAGTTATTTCAATGAGAATAATAAAGAATGGAATAAGAGAAGTTCTCTTCATGAATATAAAAAAAATACCCTTACCTTATAAAGAAGAGTACTCCGAAGCGGTAGAGGCGGGGATATACTTGAAGAAACTTGCAGACACGCTCAAAGCTTTCTTAAACGCTAAAGAAATACGCCAAGATAGAAGAATAATTCTCTCTACGGTTTCTCTCTAGAGTTCAAATTGAATTTGTAAGAAATAATGAAGGAACGAGCTTCTATTTATAGAAGAATGAACTGAATAGTAACCAATCCATAAACGGTCCAGATCGATTTACTTTGAACGGATGGTCCAGATTGGTTTACAATAAAATACAATATATTCTATTTATAATCTAATAAAATGAATAACTTTTAAAAAGATTTTACTATGCAAACACTATGCAGACACTATGCATAATAAAATATAATATATTCTAATTATTGTCTAATAAAACGAATAACTTTATAAAAGTATTCTGTTTTATATAAAAAGCTTTTATGTTTTATTACAATAATAATATTAATAAAACAAAACTTCATCATCATTATTATTATTCACACTATTAATCGACCAGGTCGTTCCCAAAAAAAGAGGGGGCTTTCCAATAAGGATTTCTCCCTATTAGCACGCAATTAGGTGACCAAACCTCTCCTTGGTAGAACATCTAGACATCGTTAATAATGCAAATAATAATATTAATAACTCTGTCATCTCAATTATTGATTCAATAATATATAAAATATTAACAATAATTGAATAAAACCGAATGACTTCTCACGTAAGCATCGATAATCAACCACAGTGTACTACTATGCAACGACGCAGCGTATTCTGTACTTTTAACAACGGTGTTTCAATAGTTAACGATAAAACTTCCGTAGTTATTTTCATAAAAAAATATTTTTGTCTTTTCTCAATCAAACAATAATCCGTTGTAGGGTCCACTGATGATTGTCTTGTCGTCACGAATATTCCCCTGCTTTAAAGCGAATATTTCCAGAACCAATCGAATATTATATAACAACTTGCGTACTTTGCAAAATTTATAAATATTACCCACAACTATAATATTATATCAAATTCATTCAAAAATGATAATTATAGAAAATTCATCTTTATTCATAAAAGTTGGGGTCTTACATTATTTGAATAATATTATTAGATAACATTAATGACAATGTCTAGAAAGTTCTGTCAATGAGAGGTTTGGTCACCTAATTGCGCGTCGGTAAGGAGAAATCTTTATTGGAAAGCCCCCTCTTTCTTGGGAACTGCCTAGTTGTCATAATTGTGATTCTGTAATATTATTTATGAATAATTAATTATTAATTTATATGATAAGGAAATATTTATTTGATGTGAATATAAATGAGGGATTTATTTATTTATGTGGTTATAAATGAAGGAATTAATGCTGAGGTATTTTCTCAGTATTTTATCGGAATGGAGGTATTAAAAATCACTCGTTTGTGGGTTTCGGATATTTTCTGTTTGGAATTTGGAAAAACTCAAAGCTACAAAGTTGTAGAGAATTAGATTTCGTGTGGAATGGACATAAAATTCGTATTTTTTTGATAAATGGGCTATTTTCTATGAATTACTGAAGTTTCGGAAAATAAAATAATTTTTTAAATTATGGGCGGGACCCACTTGTGTTATAAACATGTGGGCTGCTGATTTTTGTCCAAGAAGGCATGCTTGACTCAAATTGGTGGGTGGCGTAGATGATTTAAAAAGAAATATTATTATTTTATTATTTTAGTCTCCTATGGCGTTCTAGCATTTTTCTATAAATAGACGCTTAGGTTAGAATTGAAAATCACACCAGAAACAAGTTTTCTTTCTCTCTAGATTATCGAGCGTATTTTTGTGAGTATTTTGATACTTTGAGAGTTGCTGTTCGGTACAAGTTTCCTTCGGCTTTCTATCCGATATTCCAATCAAAAGTACCGTTATTTTGAGGTAAGGGATGTTATTTTTTTCGTAATGATGTTATTCTTTCAATATCATTATACCAAAATATTGGTATGAATTTTATTGTGAAATTTCTACCTTTTTGTGTCGGGGTTACTATTCACGTATACGACCTTTATTCACGAATCTGACTAAGACTATTCAAGAAAATGAATTTTTTTCTTTTTATCCAAGATGTCTATTATGGTTACTATCTTTGATTGTATCCATGTTTTGATCTTTATTTTGAATTCTGCTTCATAATTGGTTATTATGAAGTATTATTGATCTTGGATAAACTGTTATCTGAATCCCTAATATTTGTCCTTACGTCTCCTTTAGATTCATTTTCTTTAAAATATTTTTCATCATCCTCGGTCCTAAATGATGATATTCTTGAATATCTTTGGCCCGTAGTGCAAAGATGAATGATTAATCGATGAATATCTTTGGCCCGTAGTCAAAGATGAGCAGTGTTGAGATGAACATGGATTTGGTGATCTAAAATGAATATCTTTGGCTTGTAGTGCAAAGATGAATATTTGATTAAAGATGTATATTGATTGATGTTACAGGGATAAAACAATGATGATGAACTTTTAAATCTTAGAAGATAGTAGAATTCATTCTCTACGTGACTCTTCTAATGGATTGATGTGTCCACTGCAGTTGTTGATCTAAAACTTGTTGTCTATTATATTCTATCAGATTTTTCCCTGTTGAAGACTAATGATAATTTGTTGTATATTATCTTAGTCATAATATTCTTTACTGGGCTAGTTGAGCTCACCCTTTTCTTTTTTATTCCATTTTTCTTCTCAGGAGGTGAAAACATAGCAGGATCTAGTCGGGGTATGGAGTGATGGTTCTAGAAAGTTGTTGTAGCAGTCCTCACTATTTTTGTAAAATAGTGTATGAATAATTGTAATGAGGACTTATTTGAGTGTGGATATTGTCTAGAAGACAATATTTGTATTTAAACTCACAGTATGTGTTGTCGTATTTTACACGACATTTGTATTATTGAAGTTGTAGTTTGCTTTCTATACCATGTATTTGGCGACTCATAATGGGTGTTGTATACCTATTTTGGGGGCGTCACACAAAACTTCTTGTCATTAGCAATTGAATAGTCTCTAATGGCAGTCTTGAATTCTTTGAAATTGGTAAAAATCTGATTATGTGCTTTCTCTTTGTTTTTGGGTTAAAAACATCACAATGTACATGTTTTATCTTTTTTATAAGGGGACCCATAAAATCAAGGTTCTCATCTTCACTGCTTTTCGAGGGGGACCTTAATACATCGTTGTCCTCATACGCACCGTGCCAATCACTATCATTATCAAAGTCACTAGCATTATCTCCCTCACTATTTTTATCAACCTTTTTAGTAACCTCATTCACTAACCTATCACCATCTGCTGCATCTTTATCACTCTCAGTCTCATCAATTTCTGCCCCTTCATCATCTCCCTCATTCCCAGTTTCATCAGCCTCCTCACCTTGACCTGCCCTTTCAACATCACCCTCAGCTACATCACCTTCAACAGTACCCTCGGCTATATCACCCTCAACACCCTCAGTATTACCATCATCTGCATCCCCATCAACAAAGTTAGTTTCATCACCTGCCTCGATTTCAATTCTAGCCATCTCTGATATTTACTCCCTGAACCTCCTCCTAACATCTAATAATTCTTCATCACTACTTAATATTTCACTCTCACTTTGTGCATCACTACTTTCTGAGTCCCCAATCACAATTGGTGTATCATCATTCTTTTTATTTGATTTTTGATTCATTTTAATTCTATTACTCTTCCTCTTCTGATTATTCATAATCTCCTTCTTCTTACTTCTCTTACTATTTTTACTCTCCTTCTTATTGCTCTTACTATTCATACCTATCATCTTCTTAGTCCTCTTCGACTTCTGCATATTAACATTTGCACTAGTACTCCCCTTGTTATTATCTTATGTATTGGGGAGATTCAGTAATAGTAGTTGCAACTTGTTCATTCACATCAAGTGGTTTAGTCACAACTCCTTCTTCATTCACAAGTACATGATCAACAAAAAATTCAATCACACCAAAAGGGAGACACACTTTAACCATGTCTCTAATACTGGCATCATCATGCACCAATCTATAACCATTTTCACTAATTTGACCATTTTTCTTAAAATAAAGCTTAGCATTGCTATCATAATCTAAAGTTTTTGCAAATGAATTAATTGCAGTCATGCAAATGAAATAGAGATCAACACGGGGATAATAGGTTGATGAACAAATTTGCCCCATAGTGAACATGCAACCGACAAATCCCACTCATTATGTGAAAACGAAAAAAATACAAAAATAAATTAAAATTTATTATTTACAGTACATGGGGGGACCGAAGAAGACAACGACAAAAATAAAACCCCATGGAGCACATGTCGGATATATAAAGTCAAGAAAGATAGAGAAAACATAAAGACAAATAACATGGCTACAATATATTAAAAACTCCTAATTTAATCGTACTCATTCCCAACCAACTCATGTCCACAAACCCTAAATTAAAGAAATCTAGCATACCTCACAGAAGATTCGCACTAGTAGATTCATATCCAAGAATTTGATTCGCATCAAAGAACAAGATTCACTAGCAAGATGACAAGTTCGCACCTCAATCTTTCTCCTTCTCTCTTTTGCGTGCTTTTTCGTTCTGTCTTTGTCTGACCTTTAGTCGACCAAATTAGTTTTAACCACTGAGTTTCCACCGTGGTCATGATTAGGATTAATCAGGGTGAAGTAAATGATGTGTAATTAGATGTGGGGTAGGTCATATCTGATGTCATAAGTTTTTTTTAAAAGTCAACTCATTTAATATAATTTGTAATGATTTGATAAATATTTATAGTTAACTGATTTAATTGTAAATAAATTTAGTTAAATAATATATTTGTAAATTGAGTTCGAGTATGGTGACAAAAAGTATTTAACCAAAATTAGATAGTGCGAGTTTATTAATAGTGAAGTGCCCCCAACACTTAATTAAGCTGAACCGGCAAAAGCAATAAAAGAATATTTGGCCAGTTGACAATGTCCACTGATGAAATCAAGAAAATACTGAACTCTGTAAAAAAACCAAATCTTCTCCATTCAGTCAGACACAGAGAAACCCACATACCACTCTGCAAATTTTTGTCAATATAATCAATAGAGAGATTGTCAAGTGGGTTTTTTTTGAAAGAGATATAGATGGCCGATGATATACCCTGCTGTGCAACCAAATTCTGGCTATTTCTCCTGATAGTTATAGGATTGGTAACATTTGCTGGTCTTATGGCTGGCTTAACCCTCGGCCTTATGTCTCTTGGCCTAGTCGACCTTGAGGTTCTCATCAAATCCGGCCGTCCCCAAGATCGTATACACGCTGGTACTCTTTCTCCTCAATCTCGGGTCTTGTTTTTTTTTTTTCATTTATTAACTTGGGTTGTGTAAATTCTGATCAGAAGCATAATATTCTTTCAAAATTTGAATACTTTAATTTACGCCCAATTTAAGAGCTTGGCGCCTGTTTTTGCTTGTATTTATGTGTATATTTGTGGGAAGGATTTTGAATGCGTTAAGAAATTATAGCAAGTATGAAAAAGGAAATCAGTGAATAATGTTGTTATGGGGTTTGTTATGTCATATGATGTTCGGTACACCGAGCTCATTTTGAAAATTTTAGCTTGCAGCAATTTGTCTATAAGATACCCAATTGGATTTTGTATTTTTTAAAAATAGGTATGTTGAACAATTTAAGTGCTTTGTTTTTGTGTGCAGCTAAAATCTTCCCCGTGGTTAAGAATCAGCACCTATTGCTTTGTACACTCTTGATTGGCAACTCTTTAGCAATGGAGGTGTGTGAAGCTTTTAAATGGTTATATGATTATGTTACTATTTTTAGCCATTTTGATTATTGATTCCCTTCTTTTGTGTCCCATAGTCTCTTCCCATATTCTTGGACAAGCTTGTGCCTCCATGGGCAGCAATTCTGCTATCAGTGACACTCATCCTCATGTTTGGCGAGGTTGTTTATCTTTGAAATAAATTGAATAGGCTGTTTTTTGGATGGAGCCTCTTCAGACAACATAAACGTTTTACTTTTTACTTTTTGGTGAAAACATGATCTTTCAAGTTGTTATTCTTTGATGTCTAATTACAGATACTGCCTCAAGCAATCTGTACCCGCTATGGATTGACTGTTGGAGCAACAGTGGCACCTTTTGTCCAGTTCCTTCTATGGTTGTTCTTCCCTGTTGCTTATCCAATTAGTAAGGTGTAGTAAATTTTTCTTTTATGTATTTATATGCACACTTAATTGTTATTGTTTCCACTTTGTCTTTTGTAAACAAATTGATTGAGTTATTCGCTCTGTTTGTTTCAGTTGTATCATAAAAATATTTAACTTTATGAAAAATGTAACTTTTATATGTTTTGTTGCTTGGGACCTGTGAGCAACAAAACACAACTATTTGTTGACTGGATACATAAGTTCTCTAAATAAGACTAATTTAAGTTCTCTAAATAAGACTAATTGTGTGTCTATCTTTCCTTTTATATTGGTAACTAAATGGATGTATAGGAAAACTTATACGTGTTACTTCTTATTATTATTCAGATTATATTTGTTTAGTTTTTGAATTATGTCTAGGTTCTGGATTGGATGTTGGGTAAGGGACATGCTGCCCTTCTACGTAGAGCAGAGCTAAAGACATTTGTGGACTTCCATGGAAATGAGGTATTTTGTATAGAGATCAACCAATAAAACTTTTAAATAATCCTCTTTTTATACTTCTTCCGTTCCACAGTAGTCTTGTTTGCAAAGAAAATTTGGTCCACAAAAAGAATCCTCTTTTTGTTAATGACAGTGTAAAATGCAGAATGACTTTAATTTTAACATCACAGTTTCACTATCATACCACCGTTACTAAACCAAACACTAATTATATTTTAGGATAAACATGGAAGAAAAATATATATGATATATCCTTAAAGTTTGCAAATTTTGTAAATTTGACTTTTTTTTTGTGGAATGAGGGAGTATTATTCCAAATTCTTATGTTAAAGCTGGAAACTATCTGAAATTTTGGCGAGCCATTTGTATGGGGGAGAGGCTTAGTAATGGACTTTATTTTTCTATCTCCCTGCGCCTCTCCCTTTCTCTCATACTACCTAAACCACAATCTCTTTGTATTATCTTGATAGGCTGGGAAAGGTGGGGACTTGACACATGACGAGACGACTATAATTGCTGGAGCACTTGAATTGACTGAAAAAACTGCAAAAGATGCCATGACACCTATCTCGAAGGCATTTTCCATTGATTTAGATGGAACTCTTTCTTTGTGGGTTCATGGCTTACCATTTGTTTTATCAGTATTGTTTGCTCATATTTTATGCTTATCTCTCTTTCTCTGTCTCTGTCTCTGTCTCCGTCTCCGTCTCCGTCTCTTACACAGGGAGACCTTGAATGCGATAATGACAATGGGTCATAGTAGAGTTCCTGTTTATTCTGGAAATCCAACAAATATCATCGGAATTATTCTGGTAATTCCTTTTCTTCTGTTACATGATCATAATATTTGCACAAGTCTAAAGCAAACCACATTTGTATGAGGCATTTGCTAGTAGTTGAGATAAATTTATTTTTTATGAAAGGTTAGGCTTAAAAAGTGTTTCGGACCATGTGCTTTTACCCATTTTTGAAATAAAATTAGTTTGACAAATTGAACTCTAAAGTACATCAGCTTCTTGAAATCAAACCTCCGGGCGAAACAATTCTAATTTTTGCTATTACTTTGCGGAAAAGTGAAAACTATGGATTTTGACTTCTCTAATGTCTTAGACCTCACATAGGATATTGATATTAGACAATAAGTGGACGTTACTATAGTCACAAATTAAGACTCATCAACCAGACTATAGTTTCGGTGTTTTCTTTTTCGAGTTCCGTGGGAGTATATGTAATAGCTTTTATAAAGTCCTATGTCTTAGGAAGATTTATCTCCAAATGCTTGTGTAATGTGAATGCATAGAAGCTAGACTCATCCCACCTTTTATTGCACTTTCCTGTGATACGTAGCTTGTGAACTCTCTTTTTTGTTGTGCTTCACTAGACATGGGTGTATAATCAGGCTTTGGAAATCATTTGTTTTTGGGAAGATAATAAGATCTCAGGAGTTTGGTAAGATGATGCCAAAGTTCTTTGGAAGTGTTTTGTTTTTGGCTGTTGTATGGGACGTATGGATTGAACGAAAGAGTAACCTGTTTAGGGAGAACTTGATCTCCTCTTTCTGAGGAACAAAGTGTTTTCTTCCTTGCCTCTTCGAGTACTTTTCATGGTCTTTTTATTTCAAATTTGTATAGGGTTTGGAGAAGATTTTAAAAAGTTCTTTAATTTTGTTGTCTTTTATTCTTGTTCCACTTTAGGGTGAAACCCTTGTCCTCCCTCTTGTATTTCCTCCCTTGCATATATAAATAAAATTAATTTAATTTAATTTCTATTTCAATCATTCTTGATCTTTTCAAGTAATAGTTTTATTTTCATTTACACCCTCTATTAATAATTAAACAACTTAAGCTCACTCTCATAATTCTTGCTCATCTGTTTGTCCATCTTGTGCAGGTGAAAAATCTCTTAACAGTTGACCCAGAAGATGCAGTTCCTCTGAGAAAAATGATGATGAGAAAAATTCCTCGGTAATTAAGAACAACCACATTTTGCTTTCTCTTAGTTCTTAAGAAAGATAATTATGACTTGAAAGGAGATTGTCCCGTTACAAGCACAAGTCCAGTGAAGGGATTGTTCATATAGTCATGATAAATGTCTGCTGGGTTCACAAACCTTTAGACATTATAACCCTAATGATTTCCTATATTCATCAAATGATATGCCAATTTTGCTATTGTTTTTAATGACCCATCTGTGCCTGGAAATCAGCTTCAAGCTTTCGCAGTCAAAACACCTTAGTTCTCCATAATTTTTCTTTTCATTGATCTGATCAACCATTTTATGAATGAGTTTATTTTATGTAGTTAACATTTCTCTAATTTTCTGTTTCTGAATAAATGCTCAGAATGGCTTTTTTTTTTGATTCTGTGTCATTAACAAGCTTATTTATTTTTCTCATGTTCTTATTTATTTCAGGGTTTCAGAAAACATGCCTCTTTATGATATTCTGAATGAATTTCAGAAAGGTCACAGCCACATTGCTGTTGTATACAAAGATCTGAGTGAGACGAAAGAGTTACCAAAGAAAACTGAAGACGGTAAATACCTTAAGATAAAGTAAAAGTTTGCAACATAATGTTTATTTTGTTTAATTTTATCGTCGAAATACTAATTTTGAACTTGTCACAAAATTTAACCTAAATTTTTATTTATGCCCTCTTCTAATTCTTAAAGTAAATTACAGCGTCAGGGCTTTCTGCAAGTTGCAAGTGCCTTTCTTAAAAAATAAATATGAAAAAATAAAAAATTAGTGTCCAGACTCCAGAGCAATTATCCTAATTTAGGGGGTGTTTGTTTAGAGCTGAATGGAGCTGAATGGTTTAAGGACTGAATGGCTGAATCGGTCACTGCGTTTGTTTTGATCTGAATTACTGAATCGGTAAGATGGACGAGCTGAATGGCTAAGTCAGATTTTTTTAGCTAGATGAGCAGCTAAATGAAGTAAAAAAAATTAAAAAAATTAAAAAATTAAAAAAAATATTAAATATTATATTAAGTAATATTAAATAAATTTACAACAATTTTAAATTTTTTCAGAGGGGTAAAATAATAAAGTTTTGTCATTCAGATGTTTCAGACATGTCAATTATCAAACAGTTTTTTTCATTCAGATTCAGATTTAACTCATTCAGATTCAGATTCAGTTCATTCAGATTCAGATTCATTCATTTTTTATCAAACACCCCCTTAATTTTAAATATTATGTTTGAATGCTACTGATTGTATCATTTTCAGTAATTATGACTTAGTTACTGACACAGCTAGTTGGATTTAACTTATATGCTTCAGTTACCCGATTAAATTATTTGTCTTCTTGTGGTGGTTTTACGGTCTTGATGCAGCTGTGCAAAATACGGCTAATAAATCCAACTCGCATGCTGCTGACAAGACTGATGGCAATCAACTGAATAAGAAAAGTTCCCCAGCTACTCCTGCCTTCAAGAAAAGACACAGAGGTTGCTCATTTTGTATTTTGGATTTAGAAAATGCTCCCATTCCAGAGTTCCCATCTAATCAAGAAGTAGTTGGTGTAATTAGCATGGAGGATGTTATTGAGGAGCTTCTTCAGGTAAACTAAAAAATTAAATATTATTTAGTGTGTGGATAATGATTCCTGCATGTATTTTTCTTATACACCTTCAAAAAACTTCATTATATCCCTTCTAAGCGTTCTATTTCATTTGGTATTTTGTAGGGACAGATTTATTTAGTGTGGATAATGATTCCTGCATGTATTTTATTGTACACCTTCCTTAATTATCATACAAAATCTTAATAATGATAAGGGTTAAGTTCAGATGACCACCTGGGGTTTGGGCGGTTTTCCACTTAACCACCTGTAGTCAGTAAAGCTACATTTAAACTCCCGACCTTTTGAGTTAAAGTGAAAACGTCACCTTTTCCATCCAACTTAACTGTGCGTGTATGTCAGACGTCAAAAGCGCGTGAGAAGGGCTGTAATGGTCAAAAAAATAATAGTAAAAGTCCAAAATACCCTCTTCTTTCTCATTCGATAGCCTCTCTCTCATTTCTCACTCCTCAAACCACAATCCCCAATTCAAGCTTCTTTAATTGTTGCCCTCTCCGAATCCCTCTCTCTCTCTCCCAAATCGCCGCCGCCGGCATATGTACTGCTACCACCCTCCTCCAACAAATCAGGCAGCCCTCGTCCCTGGCTCGGCCTTGACGGCCTAATTCTCGCAATTTCTTCTCTTTGTTTCCTTACTTTATCAACTGGGTCTAGTGATTTGGGTGATGCAGGATTGGAAAACTGGGTTTGTCAAAGCTGCCATTCCTGTGACCAAAGTTTCTGTAAATTGTCTGCCGATTTGTTTCCCGATTTGTTATGAATTCCATTCAAACTTGATAACCCAATTGAATATTAACCCATCCCAAAATATCAAATCGACCCGAGACACTCGCCATTTCCTTCATTTCCATTTCACATTTTCACCCCCCAAATTTTCTTCTCAGAAACGAACCCCAAAACAAAAGATCAAGAAGACCTCCATTAATACTCAATGAACAATGGATGAAACACAACTCACCGACAACGCAAAAGAATGAACAAAACCCATGAAATTAGCTCCAATTTCTCGGAGAATTCAAGCCCAAATCCTACTCTTCCTGAAGAAATTAGTTGTGGTGGTGAATTCTTGTAATGGGTTGGATTGTTTAGTTTCTGAGGAAGATTTTATATTTTTGTGGAACCCATCTACTAGAAAATCAAGAAGATTGCGTATCGCGGATATTAATAAGGGATTTGGGTATTATCCAGTATATGGGTTTGGTTATGATGAATGTAGTGATGATTTTAAAGTAGTTGGGATCTTTTGTGTCTTTTGTAATGCGGTGAGTGATTGTGAATTTAAGGTGAAGGTTTATAGCTCAAAGGCTGATTGTTGGAGAATGATTAAGGATTTTCCTTTTGGTTTTCCGTTGGATTAATATGGTAAGTTTGCAAATGGAGCTCTTCATTGGGCTGCTAGTCGCGATAGTTGTTCTAGTTCTCCACATTCGTGGATTATTGTTTCTCTTGATTTAGGAAAGGAGACGTATGGGGAAGTTTTGCAACCTAGTTATGGAGAAGGTGAATACAATTTGACCTTAGGGGTTCTGGGTTGGTTTTTGGGAATTCATTTGTGAGGATTTTGGGTCAATTCCCAATCGAGATATTAGGGGTGCTGTTGTTGTTTGCTGGGATTGAGTTGGCTATGGCATCAAGAGATATGAATACAAAGGAAGAGTCTAGCTCTTCCATTGAAGCAGGAATGTCCCTTCAAGCTTGTTGTTTGCTCATTGCAAATCTTTAAAGCTGTTTGCAGCCTGATCTCTTGTGGTATGAGGCCACTGAGACTATTCTTACCAATTTCAATTGGAATGCTTCCATTGAATTGGCAATAAGCAAGTCCCAAGATGCTCAACTCAGATAATTTTTCAATGGTCGAAACAATTTGATCTGATAACATGTTATCTCCAATTCTCAGAACTTGCAACTTCTTCAAAAGGCCAATCTCTGGAGGAATTAAATTAATCCTTTTCCTCTGTTTGAGCGGAATTCAATTGCTGCTTGATATTATCCAATATACCAATTACCAAGTAGTCAACCCAATCTTTCAAATTTGGTGCTGCTTTCGTTTGTTTTCTGCTTTCCATTGCAAAGTTACATCTCTGCTGTTCAACTTAACTGATGGATATTTTAGCATTCTTTATCTCTCGATTCTGATATGATCACATTTGGTTAAAGTTTCTCTACAAACCTGAGATGGATAGAACATGTTGCCCCTCTTATACTATTCGTTTGAAGGCTAGTGATTTTGTTCCTTCAAAAGAACAACAACGAGTGTCTAAACGGATGCAAAGGTATCTTCAAGTTGCTCCGTCATCTCAGTTTCCAGATGCTATGTACTTTCCATACAAACATGCACCACATACAAGTATGCACGTATATGATCTCTTGAAGGTGTGTCCTGGTGTCATGTTTTGTTGAAGATGTCATCATAGTCAATCGGCACATCTATATAATAACTGTGTTCCTTGTACTGAGCCATGACTCATGAAAATATTTTGTGTAAAGATGAAAAGGATTAATTTAATAGCACCATTTCCTCTGTTTGTTTCTGAATTCCATCTTCTTGTTTTGGATTGTAGTTGCTTCTAGTTTTTGTCTCTGCTTTTTAGCAGTTCGAATGTGAATCATATGTTGTACTCTACTCTTTTTTTGTCTCTGCTTTTTAGCAGTTAGCCATGTTCTTCCCTCGCATGTTCTGTCATCCGTGGTTTATATATAAGGAGGGTAATTAAGTCTTTATCCAACTTAAGTAACAGAGTTATGACAAAAAGCAGTTATTCACTTTAACTCAAAAAGTCGGGAGTTTAAATGTAGCTTTACTGACTACAGGTGATTAAGTGGGAAACCGCTCAAACCCCAGGTGGTCATCTGAACTTAACCCTAATGATAATGATGATAGCCATCCCCTTTACCGGGGGCTGTCAACATTGACACAAATATTAAAGATCAACTCAACTCGAATTGAGCATGTCGAACTGCATTAACACTATGAAGAAGCAAGGTGTTGCCAAGGTTATTAGATTCAAACAAACTGGCATAAGTAACTTTATAGGATCTTTGGTTTTGATCCACCTTCTTGTTACAAATGGTTTATTTAAAGGTCTCAAAATCAGTCCTGAAAAATGTTGTTGGAACGGTGTATATGTAGTTATATCATATGGTGATTTATGAGCTAAATCTCAAAAGATTTGGTAGATTAACTTTTGAAATAAAATTTTCTTCTTACGCATCTTTAAAAGGAGCAAAGGACTAATAATTTGGTCTGTTAGCAGTATTTAAATTCTTAGCTGCACTTCCTTTTGCATGTAAAATTTGTTTCCTTTATAGTTAGATGGGAAAAATACTATGATATCTATTCCATGCTGTCCCAAGTTACCAATAGGCCAAAACAAGAACGAGTTATCATCTACTTCAGTATGATTGGTATTTGAAATTCTCATCAAGGCTGTTACTATTTTGTTAACTTCTTTAGTTTTCCGCCCTCCTTTCTCTGCAAATGCTCTGCTTTGCTCTTTGCCTCGGCTTCAGCTCTCTCTCTCTCTGTGCCCCCCCCCCCCCCCCCCTCTTTTTCTCTTGTGCCCTTTACCACTGCTCTTGTCATGGAGTGGGGCAGTTGAATAAATAGCTACTCCTATTTCTTTTTATATAAACTTAAGTTAGCCTTATAACAGCACTCTTTCCATTCTTTGGTTTCGAGAATGGTACTCCAAATGAGTCTCAATTTGGTTTTTATGACATTCAATTGTTGTTTATGGCTTTATGAAGGTACACAGGTACATGCTGATCTGACCTCTCATTTATTTTTTTTATGCCAGGAGGAGATACTGGATGAAACTGATGAATATGTAAACATTCACAACAGGTTAGATTATGCCTCCTCCATTTGTTTGCAACTTAATTAAGTTCTCATGAATCATTTTAAAGGGATTCACATTTTTCTGGGACTTAGTAAGGATTGATCTATTTCCTTTATGAAATCCCTCAACTGCCTTACCTCTGCATAGCACATTCTGGTTTGGAGGGCTTTGAAACACGAGCATGGAAATGTTGAATCGTCACAGACTTGAACAGATGGAAGAACCTTTAACCCTCAATTTTCTGTTTTTTATCAGGATGATTAAGCCAAGAATATATGAAGGGAAATGAAATAAAATGCAAAACTGAATATATTTTTGGTGCAGGATAAAGGTCAACATGCATGCTTCTCAGGAAAAATTTCCTGATCCAAATGCCGAGCAGCCTTCTGCAGCTTCTCCCCATCTGTCCGCTCCAGTTCCTGAACCTGTTCAATCAGTTACCACGACTACATCACAATAACAAGAACTTTCCGAGAACACCATACAATTTCCAAAGGAAAACTGTTTGGAGTGTTAATATTACTAGTTCGTCGTGGCTTTTCTGTATTATAGTTCAGAAGAAAGCTTCAGTTATTTCTATACTAGAGCAAGAAAGCCAAGTAGCCTAATTGAACATGTCGAGTGATGTGTTGTGTATTTATGTATAAAAAGTTGGCAACTCTTCTGTTTGAAGTTGTAATGCATTTCTTCTTAAATCTAATCATGAGCTATATACTATGTGCAACCACATTACAAAGAAATTCTATCATTAAAGAAATGAAAGAGAGTCCAAAACAAGAACTAGACAGCATACACTGATGGCTATGGAAATCAATAACTGAACCTAATGAAATTCAAACAGAATCCATGAATCAAAATTTGCTACTATTAAAGCCCTTTCTTCAAAATTCAGCTTAAATGTTGTAAAATTAAGTTTGTTTTTTATGTGTTTATTTCGAAGAAAAATACATTTGTTAACGGGGATACATCATACACCCCCTTATAAACTTCTATTTTCGCGCAATTTGATCCAAAACTGCATGCATGCTGTTTTGATATTTAATGTTGAACTGGTGGTGCACAGCTCTCTCTCTCTCTATGTATACACATACTAAATTATAAATTTGAAGATGACAAATGGATTAAAACTGAAGACTATGAACTAATTCACTAAAATTTCATACCAATGATTCACTGTAATTCTTAGTAAAATATCACCACCACGTCATCCAAATTTTGTTGGGCCAGACAAAGTCATATGCTTCATTTCTTCTCAGTTCTCATATATTATGGACCACCACCGGGTCTCCAATAAAAAACATACGTTCGTATAAGCCCAAGACACTGTGATCTCAACAATCCGACCATATATTATTTATTTAAGTCTTTTTAAGACAACAAGCACAACTGTTTTTAAAATAATCTGTTTTTTCTTCTTCTTTTTACCCCTCATTTCTTCTTCAATCTCTACTACAATAAAATATTGGTCAATTTCACAAGGTGGAATCAAGTAGATGCCATCTAATTACCCAATAAACCCAGCTGAAATTCATCTTTCCCAGTTTGTCAAAGATTGTTATTTGGGAATTTTGTGAAGAATATAGTTGATCCTTTTGATATTTTCCACAATTTTGATTGCTCCAAATGGGTGCTTGCTTTTGGTTGGAACTTCTTTATCTTTCTTCAAATCCTTTAACTTCAAGTTAAAACTTCACTATCCTTCCACTTTTTGAATCATTGTTATATTACTTTGTAAGCTTTCTTATCTGCTCATAGATCTTGCTTGATGCTTAATTATACGTATAAAGAAACATTTGTTGTTGTAGTTTTTGAGTGATAGAAATGGCTATAGCTGCAAGATTTGGTAGGCAAGCAAAAAGGTCTTATGGGGTTTGTATAAAGACAACAGCAGTTGCTATATTGGGTCTGTGTTTTATTTTCATTTGGTCTGTTTTTTCTTCTTCTTCCTATTCTTCTGTCACCACTCAAAGGAGCACTTTTGGTGAAATTGCTGAACCTGTTTCATCAATTGGAAAGGTAAGTGATACCCAGATTGATTCATTCCTGAAAGAACAAGAAAAAGGTGGACTAAGTGAAAAAGAAGACAAGAAAGAGAAATTAGAATCTGATTTGGAGAAGAAAAACAATGAAAAAGTTAATGGGTCCATGCCACTGGTTAATAATGGGCACAAGAAAGAGAAAGAAGCAGCTAAGGGGAAATCAGAAGGAAAGAGTATAAAGCTACCTAAAAAGGTTAATAAAGAAGAAAATCAAAGCTCTGATGAATCTAAAAATGAGGAGTTGCAAAAAGAAAAGGAGGAAGAAGAAGAAGAAGAAAAAGAGGGCAAAGCAAATGGGGAGGAGGAAGGAGGTGGTGATTTGAATACTACTTTGGATTTGGATCAGGAAGCTAAGGAGAATGTGGAAGATGATATTGGTGAATCGAAAGGCAAATTGAAGAAAAAAAAGAAATTGGAACCATTTTTTGATCCAAAAGCACAATATACTTGGAAATTATGCAGAACTAGGAGCAAGCACAATTATATTCCTTGCATTGATATTGAAACTGCCTCTGGAAGGATGCAGAGTTACCGGCATCAGGAATGGAGTTGCCCTAAATTGCCTCCCATGTGTCTGGTTCCTCTTCCTCATGAGGGGTATGGGACTCCAGTAAGCTGGCCTGAAAGCAAATTGAAGGTATGTAATATGACTTTGACATGTTTTAGGTTTTGAAGATCAGTTTTGGGTATAGGTGAGCATTAATTGATTGTCTCTTATGGTAGTGCCATAATATTTCCAGATCCTGTATAAGAATGTGGCGCATCCGAAACTAGCTGCCTTTGTTGAGACACATAGTTGGGTGGTAGAATCTGGTGAATTTCTCACTTTTCCTCAGAACCAGTCCAAGTTCAAGGGTGGAATTGCACACTATCTTGAATCCATTGAAGAGGTAAATTTTGGAATTGTATTATGTATTATATGATATATTGTGCCTGTGTCTCTTAACTTAATACTATAGAGACTTAAGGAATGTGATCGAATTAGTATTTTCTCCAAAACAAGATATATTATAAGCTCCTAAAAGTCTCTCTTATTCGAAGTCTGGCTGCCGCCACTTGATACATTCCTTTTTGTTTGCCTAGATGGAAAGAAAATTTGAAATTGATGAATATGCTTAAACAGTCGTTCATTTCCCTTCAATGTTAATCAGTTGTGTTATATATATAAGGAAACAGTATCTAAGCACTGTGTTGACTATAAATCTTGCTCGTTGTCTCAATTAGCTAAGTTTAGAGTGCGAGACATTAGATTTTTGATCTGTAAAGTATATCTAGAAAGCTAAACTGGTAGTTGAATGTTACTGCCATTTCAAATATCATTATTTTAGAATTTCTTTATTCCATGAAATAAATTAGTAATTTATTTATTTGATTGCATCTTAAAAGATGGTACCAGACATTGAATGGGGAAAAAACATTCGCACAGTTCTGGACATTGGATGTATGGAATCAGGCTTAGGGACTTCTTTACTTGATAAGGATGTATTTACACTTACACTAGGCTTGAAGGATGACCTAGTGGACCTAGCACAGGTTGCCCTTGAGCGTGGTTTTCCTGCGGTAGTTAGCCCTTTTGCATCTCGGAGACTTCCGTTCCCCAGTGGTGTATTTGATACAATTCATTGTGGGGAATGCGTTATCCCTTGGCATTCTAATGGTTTGTGTTTCAGATGATCTCTTGTTCTTCTTTTGACCATCTTTTCTTCTCTATTGTCGCTTATATATCAGGAAGGTCTTACTTACATTTATTTTCAGGGGGAAAACTTCTTCTAGAGATGAATAGAATTTTGAGGCCTGGAGGGTACTTCATTTTGTCGAGTAAACATGACAGTATTGAAGCTGAAGAAGGTTGACTTCACTTCATTTCAACAATAAGGATATTATTTTTTTGGTTTACCATGGCCATCTGTATTACCATATCATAGTGTACTTGAACTCTGGAGAGCATACAAACTTTCACCATCTCATTTATTAAAATAATTTTACTTAGACCAATACGTGGTTTAAGAAGCCGGAATGCATGGCCTCAGGTGATTTATTAATAGAGGTGATCTATTTATATCTACATTTAACTTGGCTCTCTATTCTGGTTTCCACGTCTATACAGTTTCAAATTGTGACAGTTTATTCTCTACAATTCAAGTAGAATTACATTTTAGCTTTCTATATAGAGACTACTTCATTGGATCTGATTTTTCACTTCACATTAGCACTTAAAGCCTAGTTTGTTTTCTATAAAAGTGGAAGGCATGATCATGCCCTTTTGAGCAGAATGTGGTAAAACGAACATTCCTTCTGCAGACAAATTTTTGGCCGAAACTGTTCTGCATTCAAATTTAGATACTGTCCCAGATCAGTTTACCACAACTGTTGAAAGAAACTTGCTTTTGAGTACTTGTGCTGCTACTGTGCTGCATCATCAATAACAGCAAGTTCTTTCAAATTACTTTATTTTGCTTTTCTGACACACATTTTTATTTGTTCCAGAGATGTCCAAGCTGACTGCAAGCATCTGTTGGAATATCTTGGCTCATAAAAGTGATGAAGTTAGCGACATTGGTGTTAAAATATATCAGAAGCCTGAATCAAATGATATTTATGAATTGAGGAGGAGGAAACTTCCTCCTATGTGCAAGGAAAATGAGAACCCAGATGCTGCCTGGTAAGCAGGAATGTGCTTGCTATGCATTATATGATCTTTAGCTTTATATCCTGGCTATAGGCACTTGGTTTATTCATTGATTCCTCGCATGCGACTCTGGTGTGCTGTTCGCAGGCAACCAAAAATAAATTTTTACTGCGAAAAATATTTATGTGCAAGCAATAGTCGATCCCATAGAGAATGATTAGTATAGTTTTATGCTTTGTGTATCAAATTGGGGGGGTTTTGAGTGTTGTTGGTTAAAATAAATTAATAATTAAATAACATAAAATAATCTAACGAAATACATCAGGAATGCAAACAATGGATTAAGTCAACTTCCACCTCAGAACCTTACACTGATCATTGACTCAAGCATAATCAATTAATATTTTGAATATTCATCGCCAAAATTACTTCCGTGTCTTTCCTTAATTATAGTTAGATAGAAACAAACAATCTAAATAACCCTAACTACTAAACAACTTTAGACAAACGCTGAAAGTTTAATCTAGTAGAAGCTCTAAGAATTATAAAAATCAATGAAGCTAAACAACACAAGCACAAGCTGTTCTATTTAATTTAGTTGAGTATTCTTCCTAAGATATAATAATCTCATTATCTGCAGTCAATTATTAATCTTAGTTGCTTCACAAATTAGAGTGACCAAATAATTACGGATTTGATATCTAATTTAGCAGTAGATTTCAACGAATAATAAACTAGTACGCATCCTAGCAATTAAACATATCAACCATAGAAATTAAGTGCAGAAGAATAATCAATACTCAAAATATAAATTGAACAATTAAAACCAATTAGATCTCACAGTGTAATAATTTGAGGCTTCCGTCTCCTTAAACCAAGAATAGATGCTTAACCACACATGGCCATGAAAAACACTAAAGAATAATATAGAGAAGTTTGTATACAAGTCTTCTAATATCTCTTGATAATCATCTATTTATCTATTTATAGGCATAAGACATTAATTCTTTTCCATGTAGGTTTCAACTTTCTAGTTACAATCAACTTTCTTCAAAGAGATCTTGTAGATATACTTTCCTTTCTTTCATTGAATTTGACTTGCATACCAAGATTGTTCTATCTCCTTCCTTCTCCTTGTAGGATTCTTCTTATTTCTTTCCTTCCATGAATAAGAGCATTAAATATTGCTTGATCACCAAGATATTAACTTTATTAAAATCATGTGCTCGCATAATTACAACTTTGCCCCTCCTTTTATTTTAAGTCGAAGTAATGTTCAATTTGTCTCCAAATCACCTCCACAAACTCCTTTAATTGCACTTTAAATAAAAATATAAAAATAATGAGTGTATTTAGGCACAAAATAAATATAAAAGATTAGGTATTAAGGGGTAAAAATATAACATATTTTATTATCATCAAATTCCTCCATACTTATCTTTTGCTCGTCCTCGGGCAAAACAAAAATAAACAATAACACCAAAAATTCAACTTAACAAATCTGACAAACTTGAGCCACAATTTGAACTTCAAAATTGACCTCAAAGATTCTAAATAATAACTTTCGAAAAACTTCAAAACAATGCATCATCTAAAAAATCGGACTTATTTATCAATCCTACTTACTCTTAATCCCTCGTGTGTGTGTGTGAATCCACATGTATCAAACCAATCAGTACTCAGAAAAATTCATGAATCGAAGTCTTATAGGAGAAAGAGAAACTCAAACACTTATTTCCACACCACTCTCAATTAACACAAGCAGACAACACTAGTGGATCAAGAGGCTTTTCGTTTTTTTTTTCTTTTTCATTGGTAAGTGCATTTTATGCTTCATCTTATCAGCGAGTGCGTTTTACGCTCCATCTCGCATGTCACGTGTTTATGAATGAGTGCGTTTTATGCTTCATCTCAGCCTACTACATGAATCATTATTCTTTTTCTTGTTGTCTTGTTTTTTTTTCAAGCTTGCAAACTTTGCCTAAATCATTTCTCCTTTCTTAAATAATACCTCATATTAACTTCAAGTTATGATTAAACAAATGATAGAGTTCCAAAATTTCTCACCTAAACATTTAATCAAATAAATTCCTTCAAAGTTAAAACTAGGTCGATCAAATGGACATGTGCTCAATAATGAAGGGTCTCAAATAAAGTAATAATCAACAAAGAAAACCGAATTCTGATTATCCAATGTCTATCAGTCTTCCAAGAAGTAATCAAAAAGAAATCAAAATTTTATTATTGGTAAAGAATTAAAATCCAAATTAACTTATTGCTCAAGTGACACATCCTAAAATTACCCCATTTTCGTAGGAAACACGATTGCACTTAGCATGTGCAACAAGTCTTTAAACCCCAAGGTTACCCCAAGTGGACGAGTTTTGTCTGGTGAGAGTTTGCAGTGAATATACACAAAATTTTAAAAAAAAACTGTCAAAACAAAACATAGTAAGAATATGACCTGAATAAAATAACAAATAATCTAAATCCCTCCCCCACACTCAAAACTTACATCGTCCCCATTGTAGAGTAAAAGGCAAAGAAAAGGCATATATAACCAAAATATAAATGCGATAAAATAAAATAAAATAAAAATTAATACTCCCCTCTTAGGTTGCCTCCCAAGCATCGCCTTTGTTTATTGTCATTGGCTCGACGACTTCCTCTCAACCTACATAATTGGATACACATACCTCAAATGGGTTGCCAGTGATTCCAGTTCTAAAATAGGAGCCTGCACAATAGAAGGTAAAGACTTCTTATTAGAAACTAGCAATTCAACATAAAATGTATTACCTGACTTCGGAGCGTCATTCAAAGCTGCAACAATTTCCTGTAATTCGATATTCAAAGTCAACTTTACACTTTCATCATCAATATTCTTACTAAGTGCAATTTCCAAGTCATCCTTTCCACCAAGTTCAAAAGCTTCTTGTTCTAAAGAGTTAATCACAATAATAGAGTAAACAGAAGTATCATCAGTAGGATATTGCATGGCATCATAAATATTATACTTAACAATTTCACCATCAAATTTCATCGAAAGTGTACCACTATGAACATCAATTTTAGTCTTATGTCTTTAAAAATGGTCTTCCTAACAAAATAGGTGCATTTTGGTCTCCGTTCTCCATATCAAGCACATAAAAATCAGTAGGAAAAATCAAATCATTGACTTGCACAAGAACATCCTCAACTACACCTCTAGGATAAACATTAAATCTATCAACCAACTAAATTACAGTACCCGTTTTGTTCAAGGGTTCAAATTTCAACGAGTATAAATGGAATATGACATGACATTGATAGAAGCTCCCAAGTCTAACATGTTTTTTTCAAATCTAGTGCTATCTATTGTGCAATGAATGATGAACATACCCAGATCATGGCACTTAGTATGGAGTTTTCTTTGAATAACTGCCGAAACATTCTCCCCTACTTTTACCTTTTTATATCTTGTAAGTTCCTGTTTCCTCTTGTGTGTACACAGTTCTTTAAAAAATTTAGCATATCGAGGTACTTGTTTAATAGAATCTAACAATGGACTGTTTACCTCGAATTTATAGAAAATCTCATATAAATCTGAATTTTTCTCATATGTTCTATTTTCTGTTAAAGAATGAGGAAAAGGAGGTACTGGTTTATACTCAGAGAGAGGTGGAAATTTACGCATAGGTACATTATCATCACACACAACTCCACTATCTTCTTTGTCCATGTCCATTTTGCTTTGCTCATTCGATGTAGGTACTGTATTTTCTACAATTTTTACGTCTTTGCCACTTCTCAAAGTGATGACACTTACATTCTCTTTTGGATTCACCACCGTTTGAGAGGGTAACTTTCCCAAACCTTGCGCCTCCAATTGACTGATTGCGGTTGCCATTTGTCCCATTTGAGTACTCAAACTCTAAATGCTTGCCCCTATTAAAATTACAAAGTGTTAGTGGCAAGAGTTTTAACATCTTCTAAAGACGTAACAGACCCTGTTGTTGTCTATTGGGATATGGAGACTTGTAATGCTGCTGATTTGGGAAAGTTTGAGTTGCGGATTGACTCTCTTGTGGATTCCCGTAGCTAAGGTTAGGATGATCCCTCCATCCAATATTATGTATTCGAATAAGGATCATATTTCCTTTGTGGTTGTTCAGGAAATCCACATACTGGATTCGCATGTTCAACAGATTGCACTTGAAGAGTTGGGCACATGTTCGATGTCCAATCATTGCACAAATTCCGCAAGCTTTTACCTGTTGTGTGTTACTTGCACCCATTTGACGAACAAGAGAAGTTAAACTTACAATTTGTTGTTCAATAGAAAAAATTTGTATCTCACTAGCTTTCCTAGGTGCAAAATCAAGTCTAGTGCCAAATTGTTGAGAGTTAGCCGACATATTCGCAATTAGGTTTCCTGCAGCCTCAGGAGTTTTATCCACCAAAATTCCTCCACTACTAGCGTCAATCATGCTTATATTAGTAGAACTAAGACCTTCATAAAAATATTGGATGAGAAGCTGATCACTAATTTGATGATGAGGGCAGCTGACACAACCACTTGAAACGCTCCAAATACTCGTGTAGGGTTTCTCTATTGTTTTGCCTCACACCACAAATTGACTTCCGAATGTTGGTTGCCCTTGAAACAGAAAAATATTTTTCTAAAAATAATCTTTTAATCCCTTCCCATGTGGTGATATTTCCGAAGTGTAGATAGTAAAGTCAATCCTTATCCAAATCTTTCAGAGAAAATGTAAAGGCTCTTAGCTTGATTTGCTCTTCGGTTACTCCGGTAGGCTTCATACTCGTGCATACCACATGATATTCCTTCAAGTGTTTGTGGGGGTCTTCACCTGCCAAACCATGAAAAGTAGGTAGAAGATGTATTAGTCCAGATTTCAATTCAAATTGAGTATTAGTATCAAGATTAGGGAAAGTTATGCATAAGGATTGTTGGTTCAAATTAGGAGCCGCAAACTCTTTCAGAGTTCGATTTGCTGTCATGGCTTCCTTTTCTGCACGCTTTCTTCGAGCTGTCTTCCTTAATCTGTGTAAAGTTCTCTCTATCTCTGAATCACACTCTAAATCACCTTGATTCTGTTCAGAAACAAAATGTTCCAAATGTTCTTGGAAATTCTTGCTCCCATTGGACCATTTGTATCTATATGCATCAGGATCCCGATTCATGTATCTCTTAGTTCGAGAAATCAAAATAAAAGGATCGAACCATTTCTTTGATTCTAGATCAAGTTTTGGTCATAAACAATCAAGGAAATTAATCTATAAAAAACTAAGAAAATTTAAAATTACTAAAACGAAATAAATATCAAAAAACACAAAAATAAACTAGAATCACTCCCTGGCAACGGCGCAAAAATTTGGTATGCTATCGTAGGCAACCAAAAATACATTCTTAGTGCGAAAAATATTTATGTAGTACTGCAAGCAAGAGTCGATCCCACAAAGAATGATTAGTATAGTTTTATGCTTTGTGAATCAAATTGGGAGTTTTTGAGTGTTGTTGGTTAAAATAAACTAATAATTAAAGAACATAAAATAATCTAACGAAATAAATCAGGAATACAAACATTGGATTAAGTCAATTTCCACCTCAGAACCTTACACTGATCATTGACTCAAGAATAATCAATTAATAACTTGAATATTCATCGTCGGAATTACTCTTGTGTCTTTCCTTAATTATAGTTAGATATAAACAAGCGATCTAAATAACCCTAACAACTAAACAACTTTAGACAAGCACTGAAAGTTTAATCTAGTAGAAGCTTTAAGAATTAGAAAAACCGATGAAGCTAAACAACACAAGGAAAAGCGGTTGTATTTAATTTAGTTGAGTATTCTTCCTAAAATATAATAATCTCGTGATCTGCAGTCAATTATTAATCTTAGTTGCTTCACAAATTAGAGTGACCAAACAATTACGGATTTGATATCTAATTTAGCAGTATATTTCAACGAATAATAAACTTGTGTGCACCCTAGCAATTAAACATATCAACCATAGAAATTAAGTGCAGAAGAATAATCAATACTCAAAATATAAATTGAACAATTAAAATCAATTAAATCTCACAGTGTAATAATCTGAGGCTTCCGGAATAGAAACTTAGCCACGTATGGCCATGAAAAACACTAAAAAATAATATAGAGAAGTTTATATACAAGTCATCCAATATCTCTTGGTAATCCTCTATTTATAGGCATAAAGTATTAATTATTTTCCATGTAGGTTTCAACTTCCTAATTGCAATCAACTTCATTCAAAGAGATCTTCTAGATAGACTTTCTTTTCTTTCATTGGATTTGACTTGCACACCAAGATTGTTCCACCTCCTTCCTTCTCCTTGTAGGATTCTTCTTATTTATTTACTTCCATGAATAGGACTATTAAACATTGCTTGATCACCAAGATATTAACTTTATTAAAATCATGTACTTGCGTAATTACAATTTTTCCCCTCCTTTTACTTTAAGTCCAAATAATGCTCAATTTGTTTCCAAATCACCTCCAAAGTCACGAACTCCTTTAATTGCACCTTAAATAAAAAAATAAAAATAATGAGTGTATTTAGGCACAAAATAAATATAAAAGTTGAGCATTAAGGGGTAAAAATATAACATATTTTATTCTCATCAGATTCTGATTTAGAAAGTAAAGGACACGCTGACAATTTGTATGCTTTATAGAAACAATTAATGTATTTTCTTCCAACAGTTGGAGAACTATATTCATGTGGTGTATGTTAGGAAACATGTGGAGTCCATAATGAAGGCCTTAAAATATAATTGTTGAACCAACTTAATCCAAAAGCTTGAGCTGATAGATCTTAGGCCAATCTTGTATATTGAGCCTTCAACTTCACACTTAAATGCCTGATGTGGGATTAGCCAACTCAAATGTTAACCTTACAGTGTACTTTCTACATTTATAGATATTTTTTTCCTTGGATAGTTAAATATATAAGAACTCTAGTTCAGATGAAGTGGATATGAAAAGTTGAAGATCTGGTGTCAAAATTTATGTTGGTATTGCTGTGAGAACAGTTTGAAGAAGCAGCAAAAGAATGCTGAAAAAGAACTAGCAAACATTTTAGGAGCTCAGTCAACAACTTAAATGATCAAATAATGGCTCCACTATGAGGATTGTAGATCATTTAATCTTCTCCGTTGAACCTGTATTTCAGTATTTTAAACTCACATTCATCCAAACATGAGTGGAACTTTTTTTATGTTATGAAGTAACCTGCCTTTACACCTAGAACAAAGTCCTTCAGGCCATTTTGATGGTGGGTAACAATATGAGACGTGGGATGAAATTCATTACATAAGTCCATAAGTGTAACCTTGACTCAACAAAACTTTCTCCTTAGTACTTGAGGGTAGCTACATGAATTATATTTCACATTTTTTTCTGTCTAGATCTTCTTGGCATTCACAGACCATTATAATTTACTAGTACCTGGTGGCACACGCGTCGCGTGTGTAAATTGTGTGGGGGATAAAATAGGAATTTATAAATTTAAACGAGTAAATAAAAAATAAAAAAAATTAATGAAAAAGGACAAAATAGGAATTTTTTAAAGTCAAAGGGCATTTTCGAAAATACCAAAAAGCTTCACTTTTTTGTTTACAGCCGGAGTCCTCCGGCTTTATGTATTGGATATTTTACTGTTACATGGTCATCAGAAGCTCTTTTGACAAGTATATGTTACAGAAGTCAACAAAATATCCGTTATGCCGCAAGTATGGTGCTGGAAGGAAGCAATTTCATATAATTTGATCATTGTGCACCATTTTTTTTTTGGGTGTTGATTGTAGCTTTTTGTTTTCAACAGGTATGTTCCCATGAAGATTTGCTTACATGCTATTCCTGCTGCAATCGAACAACGTGGGACCGAGTGGCCTGAGGAATGGCCCAAGAGGCTTACGACTTATCCTGAGTGGGTAAACAATCGAGAGAGTCTGATTGCTGACACTGAGCACTGGGAAGCTATTGTTACCAAGTCCTACTTAACCGGAATGGGTATTTACTGGTCAAAGATCAGAAATGTAATGGACATGAAAGCCATCAATGGAGGGTATGTAAACAGAGACTTTTTATATATTTCTTATTTTCTTATGTAGTATGCTGACCGCATGTACTGCGATGCATCCCCTTTTGATGCTTCTTATGTATGCTTAGTACTTTATATATTTTTTTAAAAAAACTATGATGCTTACTGAAAAAGCTGTTTTTCCTTGTTGCTTTTGTCAACAAGATGTTCTAGGATGAGAAAGTACCCAATGTGGCTGCTCTCATGCTCGAACCAGTTTTCAGGCTTCTAAGTTGAATTTATCATTTAACTTAGAATTGAGCACCATCATATGCTTATATAGAAATCATCAAATCAGAGAGAAAAATAATTGAAGAATAAATGAACTACACACTGCTTAGTTTCGTTTGGCCTTGTTACTTTTTTCTTCAACATCCTTTTTTTGATAGAGTAAATTTGTTATCATGTGTGCCCAAAAAACAAATAACTAATATGGTCTATGTTTACTATAGATTTGCAGCTGCTCTTTTACAGCAGAAGGTCTGGGTGATGAATGTGATCCCTGTAAATGCACCAGACACACTTCCAATAATTTTTGAACGTGGGCTTGTTGGCATCTATCATGATTGGTGTGAGTCTTTTGGTACTTATCCAAGATCGTACGACCTTTTGCATGCTGATCATCTCTTTTCAAGGCTTAAAAACAGGTTGTGTGAATATTTTTCTTCTTACGCCTTCATCTTTTTCCCTTCTTTTTCTTCTCATCTGTCTAGATCATTTGAATTTTTTTGAGTCATGTGCTATGTCAAATTTCATCAGACAACATACCTCATAAAAGTTTAGTATAACTATTCTACTTCTCGGGGTAAAAATGGTTGAAATGTCTGATTGCCTTGGTTTTGTTCTTGACCATATTGTGTATGAGAAGATTATCATATGGAGAATTTGGATCAATTGGCTTTCTTCGTAATTGCTGTCAATAACAGTCTGAGGTTATGTGTTTGTTTGCTCTCACGTATCTGTCAGTTTCCATCTCCTTAAGACTTATAACATGGGATTTTGTTTGTTTCTGCATACGTATATTCAAGGAAAAAATCAACAAAAGAAATAGGACTCTCATTCTGGGATTGAGCAGTAATAAACTAGCATTTGTCACAGTAATCATCCTAGTAATTAAATAGCTTCTTTAACTTTCTTTTCTCTTATGTAATAGTATTATTTTCTCATCCTAATAGGAGTAATTAGCTCTCATGATAGACTGGTTTTCTATTACCATGCAAGTGATGATAGATTTCTTGCAATGCTATTATTTCTTTTCAATTGGTTACGATGCATACAAACGGGCTTTCTTCATGTAATTGCTAACCAAATTTTGAAACAAACATGGGAATATGGGATTTAGTTTTCTGAGGATTTGTTTTTCTCGTAAATTAAACTGAATATACTAGTTTGTTATGGAATGCAAAAATTAATGGTATTTTCATCTTGTATGATAGTTTCTGAGTTCGAAAAGATAGTTTTGCAGGTGCAAGCAGCCTGTAGCAATAGTTGTTGAGATGGATCGTGTATTAAGACCTGGAGGTTGGGCAATTATACGTGACAAGGTGGAGATACTTGATCCACTGGAGGGAATATTCAGAAATCTGCATTGGGAGATCCGCATGACTTTTGCGCAGCAAAAGGAAGGTATACTTTGTGTCCAGAAAACCATGTGGCGTCCTTGAAGTTAATATTGCCTAATCTTCAAGATCACTCCTTCCTCTCCTTTTCCGAGTTTCAGAATAGGCCAGTTATCTGCTGCCCCCCCCCCCCCTCCCCCTCCCCCCTCGAATTATAACTAGGAGATAATTCAGTTTCGTGAGATATACAAGGTCATTAATTCATCATTGTTAACATGAACAATATTAAAGTATTCCTACCATTTTGTAGTGTTTTTCTATACTAATTCTTTTGGGGGTGTTGTTTGAGATTTTGTAGAAATGACAATGGTTTATAGCACCTTTCGTATGTTTAGTAATATTCTCTCTCTCTCTCCCCCCCCCCCCAAAAAAAAATAAATAAATAAAATAAATAAAATTGGGTCACCCTCTCTTGTGTGTCTTTATACTTGCTTAAAGATGGTCCTTTTTACAGGGATGAGGATCCCTTCATTACACTTTTCAAGCAGTTTCCCAAAAACAGAATACATTCAGCGAGCGACAACATAGAAAAACAATTCTTAGGAAGTACTAATGTATTGTGCTAAATCTTTTTTCTTGTTCCACTAAATGTGTATTTGGAGGAAATTGTGTGAATAGTGTATTAGAGGGGATCATGGTGGTAATCCCTAAATTTATTTTCATGTCTCTTCCCAGTTAAATTAGATCATTTTAAAGTAATGGTCAATCAAAATGAGTCCAAGTAATTTATGGTCCTGAAGAAAACACTAAACAGGCAAGAAGCTAGCTAGTAAGTGAAGAATGTTTGGGAAGCAAACAAAGAACCCATAGTGGTTTAGTATACAATCAACTTGCAAGAACCTAAATTTGTATTTCATATTGGATATATATCAAGTGAAAGTCTGCTGCAAGTTTAGGAGATACAGATCTTTTTAAGGAAAGTTACTGAAACCCTGATCTTGTCTTTCAGTACTATTTAGAAGGATTATGTATAAACCTCATATTAATATATATAAGCTTTGAATAGTTCAACTTGAATGTAGCACACAATGATATAAATAAATATAAATGAAAGTGCTTTGTGCTTGTCGTGTTCGAGAGCAGATCCTCTATTCCCAAATTCCCTGTCCCCCTTGTGTCCCTCCACTTAAATTTTGACACATGTTCTTTTATTTAATTTTAGAATTAATTTGTGTTAAGTAAAAGACTAGGTGTCAAAATTTAAGTGGAGGGACAAAAAAATTGGGGACAGAGGATCTGTTCTCGTGGTGTTCAATATGTATAACAAATATAACAGTAATAATAATATTTAACACATAAGAAAGTGATATGCTAAAACGAAATATAATAAAGTGTGTGTGCTAATTTGTATAGATTTATAGCAGTATGTATTTTCTTGTTCTTTTGATCACTTTCTATCCCATTAGAATCTAGCTTTTTGAGAAATTAATTTTAAGAGAGAATTGTGGGTAAAGTTTGATTTTGGCTAGATTAAAGAAAAATGAATGA
Source organism: Panax quinquefolius (assembly GCA_020205615.1). Classification (NCBI taxonomy): domain Eukaryota; kingdom Viridiplantae; phylum Streptophyta; class Magnoliopsida; order Apiales; family Araliaceae; genus Panax; species Panax quinquefolius. The sequence goes on from CM035161.1 coordinate 130,437,265, forward strand.
AGTATGCCAATATTTATAGGTCAAAAATATTTGAATGAATGGCTAGGATTAGATTGATTCAATTTTATTGATCCAATGATCTATAATCCACCCAGCTTTTTCTTTTCTTTCTTGTTTACGTGGCCGAAAGAGTTGAATAAGTTTTTCTTGCCAGATGAAAGAAAGGAGAATATTTACTTTGCATATTTTCGGGTGAAGTAGGAAGGGAGAAAACACATGGTTTATCAGAATGGAGAGAGAGAAAAAGAGTGCTTGCATTCTGTTTGACCAACTCAAAAAAATACTTCATTGTTTAACGCTCATGTTGGAACATATTGAACTTAGCTTGATTCTAAGATCGTAGAGTATAGCCTTGTAATGGCTGAAAATTCGTTGAGTAAAGATTGAAGTTACATTATTATCATGAAGAGTACTTAAGATCTTTGAGTCAAATAACAATAAAGAAATAAAGTACTCAAGTAATTTTACCATCGAGTTAAATATAAATTTGTAGTTAAGTCTTGGAATTCTATGATCATTAAGTAACCGAAACATAATTTCGTAGAGTTAGAAGTGTTACTCTACTATCGTAGAGCTACTACAAAACATAAAGTCTAGAATCGTAGAGTTAAGTCATTATACTAATGACTGCATAAACAGAAAGCTATACTATAGGTGTAAAAAACGATTTCTCACTCAACTTCAATACTATAGGTGTTTATGTGTTATCTTTGAAACTTAGGTGGTCATATGAAAAAAGGTACAAACCTTAGGGTAGTTCCGTTTGTTTCAGCCGTTGCCGATGTCAACCGTGAAGTAGGAACTCAAAACCCAACCAGAATAACTAATCACCACCATGTCCCCTCCTCCGTCGCTCACCGTCACAGCCCATCTCACTCTCCTCACCTTACTCGCCGCCACCACCATTTACTTCTTCTACAAATCCCGCCGCCTCAGACTCCTCAAACTCCACTCCCAAAACCCTAACAATAATCAAATTAACACTGCCAATCTCTATCCTCCTCGTAGGGGTAAACTCTTTTATATCTCCCAAACAGGTACTTCCAAAACCCTAGCTCAACGTCTCTTCAATCTGTTAACAGTCAATAATATCCCATTCGATTTAATTGACCCTAAAGATTACGAGCCGGAAGATCTTCATAAAGAAACCCTAGTTTTGATTGTTGCTTCCACTTGGGATGACGGAAATGCGCCTCCAAGTGGAGGATTCTTCGCGAATTGGCTTGCGGAGAGCGCTGAGGATTTTAGAGTTGGATCGTTGTTGCTTAGGGAGTGTAAATTTGCGGTGTTTGGGGTTGGTAGTAAATCGTATGGGGAGACTTTTAATGCTGTTGCGAAGGAGTTTTCGAAGAGGATGAGAGCTCTGGGTGGGGCAGAGGTTTTACCGGTGTGTGAAGGGGATGTTGATGGAGGTCAATTGAATGAAGTGTTTGATGTTTGGAGTAGGAATGTGGTAGGGGTTTTGAAAGGTGGTTTGGAGGGAAATGGGGGTTATTTTGGTAATGTGAGTGATTCTGAGATTGTGGATGAGTTGGACGAGTATGATGATGATGAAGAGGAGGAGGAGAATGGGGAGGAATCAGAGATTGTTGATCTTGAGGATATTGCGGGGAGGGGTCCTTCGAGGAAGTTTGAGGTGGTGAAGAAAGTTAATGGGAAATTGAATGACGAAAAAGAAATGGTAACTCCGGTTATTAGAGCAAGCTTAGTGAAACAGGTAATCTTGATCAAGTTCTGTCATTTTGTTGTTGAAATTAATCTTATGGTGTTTTAGCGGTTTCTTTTGGTGGAGTTTGATTATTGCATTGTGTTTTTAGTGTAGATTTGAGAAATATTTGTTGTTTTCTATTTTAAACCATTCTATTTTACTTTCTTCTCAAGGTTAGCCGTTAGTGTAACATAATACCATGTTTGAATTCAGTGCATTATCTCAGTCAATATTGCCCATGTTTTCGGTTGATTTTGCATTTTATTTAGTTCTTTATTATCTTTAAAGTTGGTGAGCTATGCTATTTTCCCCTCCATTACTCCTTGTGCTCGAATATGTCAAGGCTCACGGCATTAACATGTTAAACGATTGTACCAGATACATACTTGAACTGAACTATTACTTTGTAGCTTGGTCTACTGGATGAGGCAGTGTTACATCGTAAGCCTAAGACTCATCGACACGGAAATCAATAACCTTTAGTTTAATTATTTATAATGTATAATTTTTATTGGGTAGCAATTGATGCAATTAGGTTTTTTAGTTATGATTTGAAGATTTTAGGTAATGTAGTAGTTTTAATTAATATTTAGGGTATTTAATTTGCCAACATGAGTTATATCTGTAGAGTGATCCCAAAACACTATGTATGGTGGCCAATTTTTTATGGGAAGATAGGAAAAACCTATCCTTGTAATGGTATTATATTTCAATTTGTTGTACTGCTTCACTCATCGGTATTAAAGTTGTGTTGCAGTCAAATTGCTGATTCCTTCATGCTAAAGAGGTTATGTAATTGATGTATTTATTATGTTGTATATTGTATTTGATCTTAATTGTATTACATTTCTACTGCTTCTTTTTGTAGAAGTCACTATAAATTTACTAGATTTAACTATTGGCAGTAATATCTTTAGTCAGAATATTACATTTAGTGTATGAGGATCTTAGATATGCCAAAAAAAATAATGTCTGCTCTTATTATCTGAAATTATTACCATAATTCTAAACATATGGTACTGTCTGACTATCTGCATTGTGATTTCGCAAGAATAACCACCTTGATTAACGGGTTCTTTATCTGGTTGAATTCGATTTTTCATACTACACTGTATGAAATATTATACTCCTTAAGCCCCAACATAAAAGTCCTAGTTGACTTTTTGCGCATATTAAGAAAGATGATAAAATGACAAAATTGTCTATATTTAAATTCTCATATAATTGCATAGTTTTCTGAACATGACTAGTGATACTTTATAAATATGCATAGAGAATAGAAATATGACAATTAATACTAAGGGTATTATTGATAAATTATAGAAAAAATAAATTATTTAAGGTAAGTAGACATTTAACTTGGGACTAACTAAAATAATAATAAGGACTTTTATCCTGAGACGGATGGAGTATTAATAGTTTGTGGTGTTTGTTTACCTCTTAATACTTTTTAACAACTCCACGTCTAATTCGGCAAGAGAATAAGGTTGTTTGGTAAAATTTTGTTTGCTTCTTATCGTTTTTTAATCGGTAAGAGGAAGATATAAATCTAAATCATTAAGAGGTGCCTCTTAATGAAAAATTTAAATCTATGGAGCCTTTATAAATATTTTACTCCTTCCATTCCAAATTTTAATATCATTATTGATTTTTGAAAAGTCAATTTGAAATATTTTTAAATTTAAAATTGATATTTTTAAAATTAAAAGTCATTCGGATGTTTTGTACTTTTTAGTTACCAAACCGCTTTTTAAGTCAAGATGTTATTTCACTCAGATGATCTAATTTATTAAGATATACTAACCACTCATATCTTAATTACTCAATTTTATCAAAACCACCTTAGTTATGACTTATGTGTTGACTGGATTTTTCTCTATGAAATAACTTTTTCAGGGATATAAAATTATTGGTTCACATAGTGGCGTTAAACTTTGTAGATGGACCAAGTCACAACTTAGAGGACGTGGCGGTTGCTACAAGCATTCATTTTATGGCATCGAGAGTCATAGGTGATTTTTTATGGCATATCCTGTTTGTTGATAGCATTACTTGAGTATCGCATAAGTACATTGTTTTATTCTATTCTGTGGATGGGTTTCACCATGTATGCTTTATTATGGTCTCTTGGGGAGTCTGTGTTACAGCTGAGTTTTTCTACTATTTTTTTGTTGTTAAAAAATGTGAGCCTAACTATGCTTTATTACTACCATTAACATACCTTGAAAACAGCTGTACAATGATATACTTCTCTTAGAAAGAGTTCTAGATTGATTTAACATGCTACATATAGCTTAAGTCAAGTACATGTGTTATTTATTCCTGTCATGGATGGTATCCTGTGAATTGTCTGACACAAACTATTGGATTGGCTTAAGCTACATTTATGGTTTCCTTTGTTATGTCATTCACTTCAAATTTACATCTCAGACCCTTATCGGATAATTCTTGTAGTAGGCTAGTATTGTGCTTACACCTTTAGCAACATCATTTACGGTTATCCGAAAATCATTTTCTCTCCCTCCCCCGTTTCAATTTTATTAAATTGGTTCAAAATTATTGATATATCAGGTTTAGTGTTGGGGTTCTTCTGCATATCTTTTTTTTGTTCTAAATATTTCAAAATATTTCTTTGTAAGCAATAATTTTCCTTAATTGATAATCTAATTTTTCCAATGGAATGATACAGATGCATGGAGGCAACTCCGAGTCTGGCATGTGCCAACAAATGTGTTTTCTGTTGGAGACACCATACAAACCCTGTAGGAAAGAGTTGGCAATGGAAGATGGATGATCCATTAGAAATTGTGAATACTGCCATAGATCTGCATACAAAAATGATAAGGCAAATGAAAGGAGTGCCAGGTAGGTTCTATCTTTATGGTATTATGTTAGTCTGATGATCATTTGGATGGAGTGAATTAGCTGTAACATTATCGGCACAAAGGATTAGGCAAATGCAAATTCTAGTAAGAACTTGTTGACATAGCCACACTCCATTTAACAATGTGCTATTTGATCTTTTTGTGAATAATCCATATGCTTTTTCTTTTTTGTATTTGCCATTATCCCACGGATCACTATAACAAATGTGCAGTTTTTTTTAATAGTTATTTATCTAAAATAAAATAAAATAAAGAATGTATAGATACTGCAGAATTACTTTTTTGTCTTTCGGGATGTTTTATCGGATGATATCTAGACCAAGTGAAAGTCAGAGAGATGATTGGGTTAAAAAGCTCTTTAGGTTATAGGCTTATTTGGAATAGGTTTTAAGGGCTATGTCAAACTATTCATGATTAGCACTGGGGACATCTATTTTTGTCAGTTTGCTACCAGTGCATCACCATAGATTTATCCTTCTAGAGTTCAAAGTACAAACTTGTTTTTGTGTAGGCCTCACTTGGGATTTGTCTTGGTCAGTCCCTCTAATTGATAGGGAAGTGAGCTGAAATGTAATTCCGGCCTAGGTTTGGCCGTATTTAAAACGAATGTCAGTGTCTTAATGGGCTTGTTTTGAGTCTCTTCTGGATTTTGCTTATTTGGATTATTCAGATTATTGAAATAATATGATTATGGTGATTGTTGAAATAATTTGAAAATTTGTTTGAACTCACTTAATCTAATATTGCTGAAAAAGGACAAGTAAGCAGAAAAACTATTTGGATCTGCTTAGTCGGAAATATTTTTACCTTTAAAAGCTGAATCAGATAATCTGGATTCTAAAAATTTTAAACAGCAGCTCCCCCTTGCCTTTTCAAAATCTGATTACTTGAACCAAAAGAGCCGCTCCAATCATATAATGCTTTTTTATTCTAAAAGACAAAAATTATATTCAAAGCATATATTTACTTTTAACAGTATTAGTAATTTTACAGAAAGAACATGTTTTCTATACCTAATCAGTTTTAGTGAACCCTGAGCTTGGTGTTCTTAAAACCTAGCAATCATCCTATTTATTGAAGAAACTAGTAACCGAAAAAGAACTTGAAAACGTATGTCCTGTCATTTCTGCAGTTTGCAGCCTCCAACTCTTGTAAAAAGATTTACTTTTCAGAATAACTCTTATACAATGATTGTCTTTGACTCTTTAAGTAATTTATGAATTCATTTAATACTTCCTTAATAGCATTAAATGTTGAAAGGAAAATATGGTTAAGATAATGTGCTAGGTAACGGAATTTCCGTATAGGATTTTATTGTATGTTGAGCTGTTTGATAATATGCAATACAACCTGTCAGCTGAGTGGATTATATGCCTGTAGGTGTTAGCACAGAGCGTCTATCAGAAGGTCTTTCCCCTAGGCATTGCGCATTATCACTAGTTGGCGAACCTATCATGTATCCAGAGATTAACACACTTGTAGATGAGCTGCATCGAAGGCGTATATCTACTTTTCTTGTAACAAATGCACAATTCCCTGACAAGATTAAGATGCTGAAACCTATCACTCAGGTGCATGGTTTTTTCTCATTGACTACTGGTGGTTTTGTTGATGTATATCAAATGTTGTTGTAGTTCCATATTAAATTAACCAGTTCCGCTACTTGAATGATGCAGTTATATGTTAGTGTAGATGCTGCAACAAAGGATAGTCTGAAGGCAGTTGATAGGCCACTCTTTGGAGACTTTTGGGAGCGTTTTCATGTATGTAACTTTTCTTGGCATATTTAAAATTTCCTAAAAACTGCCTCTGATTGAATCTTTTTTCTTCTTCTCTAATTCTTTCTTCCTGTATGTGTGTGTGTATATATATATATGTATAAATACTTTTTTTTTATTACCAACAAGTATTGATTCAATGGTATCCCTCTCACTTGCCGAAGTAATAAGAATTGGATTTGTCTATAAATGGGAAAGAATAAGGTAGGTGGGCAAAAGATGTTTTTAATGAAAAAACTAAGCAAAGAATAATCCAAAACTAAACGAGCTACTGGTAGGATAACATGTAGCTAACTACCTCATTGCAAGTGTCTTGTTCAGTGTAGGTGGCTTGAATATTAATGAAAAGAACCTCCATATACATCCCCAAGCTACCATATCATAATTTAAAATATTGTTTAGCTACTGGCTTTGTTAGAAGTTAATTTTTCTTCCCTTCCCCTACCCTCTGCATACACACAGAAATATATAAATAAATTGGTAAAGGTCCAGTGCAAGGGTGCCCCTGAGACATACAGTAAAGAAATTTGAAGTGAAACCCAAACTTGTTCTGGAATCTGGATTGTGTTCATAATACTGCTTTTATGTAATTGTACTGAAAAATATTATCCGAATCTGCCAATTGACTTTTTTTAGAATTTCTTAATATTGTATCTCTGGTCTAATTATTCGTTTTTACTTCATCTATGAACTTTAGTTGGATATTTTCTCTAGTCATTATAATTAATTAATTATATATTTCATTTTTAACTTGTCAGTTGTTATTCATTTATAATATTTTGTTAAGTTTCCATTATTTAAAATAACATGTTTTCATAATGCAAGAACCAACCTTTCCCTCAAAATTTCTTCTCATTACTAGCATGATTAAAGATGAGTTATTATCGGTTGACGTTTAAATACTATAAAAATGTAAAAGGGTCTAATATATAAAAGTTGTTCCATCTCTATGGACACTAGTTCAGTGACTTCTTTTGCACCTTATGGATAATCTGCCCATTATGACTCTCAGTATAGAGTTATAGACATGGACGTGGTGGTGGCTTATGGCTATGATCATCCAGTTGGATGCTCTTTTGGCACATAATATTTTTGTGATCAACTAGATTGTGGATTCATCACCTAAATATTTTTCTGTAACTTTGGAATATTTGTTTTGTATTTTTGATATTTCAACTTAGTAGTGTTTTCAAGAGTGATTTCATTGTGATGCCAGGATTCCTTGAAAGCTCTGAAGGAGAAGAAACAGCGAACTGTTTATCGCTTAACACTGGTAAAAGGATGGAATACAGAGGAGATAGATGCATATTCCAGCCTATTTGAAGTTGGAAATCCCGACTTCGTTGAAATTAAAGGTGTTACCTATTGTGGATCGTAAGTTTTTCTTATCAATTTCTTTTGTTCTTTTCACCTCTTGTTGTTAAAACCTTCTTGTTTACTTTTTTTTTCACTTGCGTAATGAATAATATTTAATAATAGGTCCGCTACATCAAAGTTGACAATGGAGAATGTTCCCTGGCATGCTGATGTAAAAGCTTTTTCAGAGGCCTTAGCTCAAAGAAGCAAAGGGGAGTATGAAGTTGCTTGCGAGCATGTTCACTCGTGTTGTGTTCTTCTGGCAAAAGTTGATAAATGTAAGGTCAACGGCCAATGGTGCACATGGATAGACTATGAGAAGTTCCATGACCTGGTTGGTTACTTGGCTCATTTTTCATTTTCGAAGAATTTGGGTAGTAGTTATAATAATATGTGTGTGTGTGTGTATTCATGTGTTTGTTGCTTTGTCCTTTTCAAAATTTTAATCCTTCTGATTGAACATTCAGGTGGCTTCTGTAAAACCTTTTGACAGCAAGGATTATATGGCTCCCACACCTTCTTGGGCTGCATACGGAGCAGAGGAAGGAGGGTTTGATCCGGGGCAATCTAGGTACAAGAAGGAGCGGCATCACAAGCCAAAGTGATTTGTCAGGTGTATTTTGATTTTTCCTATCAAAAGGTTAAAAAAACAAAAGAAGCCAGATTTCATTTAGTATTGATCGCTAGCCATTTAGTTCTCCAATTTTGTTAGTCTGAATTAGGCTAATAAGGTATCTTTGACTGTATTTTGGTTACACTGCAGAACAATTCTGCAAACATATAAAAACAAAAGTGTGCATGTTTTTGTCCGTCTCCTACCTTCTGCTCGCATTTCACTTATCTATGAACTTCATCAATCATCATCCTGCTTCGTTGTTGGTGGGCTAGGGCTAGTGTAAGTAGCCGAAAGTGCCTAAATATTCTATTGATGAACCAATCAATTGCTTATGTTTCATTCCTTTATTTATTTATTTTTTTCAAATTTATTTTTTCGTTTCTTGTTGGTTCTTGAAGATTCAAGCTTGGACTATATATATATATATATATATATATATATATATATATATATCATAAAGAATTTTATTTTATTTTTTTCCTTTTTTGGGTTTTATAGGTTGATTGGTGTTGGGGTTAAATATGATGTTGGTCAAGTTGTAGGTGGTCCTTTTTAGGTGTAGGTGGTGGGAGCGGGGACTCATCTAGTGGATAGAGGGTGGGTTGAGATTGTTTAGCTTCACACAATTTCTGGGGGGCATTTGACATAATTTGCTTTATGAATGAGTTTGACCGGAATGAATGGCCCATCACGCCATGTAGAGTCGGCAACTATATCTGTGCCATTACTCGATGCATCATCGCCTATCCATCTGCTCACTGGAAGGTGAAGACTTGTTGAATTTCAAGAAAAAGCTCCTCTCTTTTCCTTTTTTTTATGCTAATTTGAACACACACACACACACACACACTTAGCATGTCAAGACTAATCCTCAATTCTCATTGTTAACGTGAGTTGGGTAATACCACTCGGGTCAAAGGTCTTTGGGTTAAAGACAAATAGTATTTTGTGACGCAATCGATCATGATATCATGTATTTAACTAGTAGTATAATGATACGAGTACTGTTATGTTTGGATTAAAAGAATTAACTGAGAGAAGAAAATCAATAGAAAAATATGTATTGGGTAATTATTATGTTGCATAAATAATTTTGATGAAATAAAATTTTATTGATAAATGAGATAATTTTGTCATTTTATCAGTGACCTCCACTAACAATTAAACATGTAATTGAAATGATGGGTCTAATTTTTATTTTATTTTTGATACGTATATAGCATTAAGGTAATAACTAAAATTAATATTATTTGAGACTCCTAAAAGTAAGATAATAATGAGCTTGTATTTAATATCATTTCATGTTTTGGAATGCTTGTTTTATTTTCACTTATTTAAAGTAGCTTATGCCTTATTTTAAAAAAATAAACACTTGTTAAGTAGAGTATAACGTCGGACGTACCAATGCACAATCAAATAAACCGGCCAAGAGTGGCTTTCTTCATCCATTTTAAATTATACTTATATCTGACGTTTTAGAGATTTTCATATAAATTAAAAATAGCTACATACTATTTTATTCTTAATTAATATTTTCAGTGTGCAAAGACAATTTTTTTAACACAGGAATTAAGAAAATGGCAATTAACAAAATCTCCAATTTCTCCAATCTGGCGTAACAACAACACACACATATATATAGAATAGATCAAACAAAGAAAAGAAAAGAAAAGAAAGTATATATATCTTTCTCACTTTCTCTCTATCTACCTCAGTTCGCTCAAAAAAAAAAAACCCCCAAAAGAAAAGATAGCTATTATAACAGGCGAAGAGAGAGAAAAAAGAGGAAGGGTTACAAAAAAATAGTAGCGTTAAGGGTTCCAAATAGAACTAATGGTATAAATGAAAATAATAAATATTTTAATATTATTTTATATTTCTTCTCTCCCATAAAAAAATATCATTTATTATATTTGTAAGTATTAAAGAGGTATTTTGTTTTGTGTTTATTTTTAAATGTAATAAATTTGTTATTTTTGTTATTCCTTGAAAATTATAAATTGTTAGTTTAGTAATAATGACTTGATAGGAAAAGGATAATGAAAAATTTTAAAATTGAAATTGTTATTTTATATTATTGTTATGTGACGCCCCCAAAATAGGTATACATCACCAATCTTGAGTCGCCAAATACATGGTACAAAATTCAAATACAACTTAATAATACAGCTATCGTGTATAATACGACAAAACATAAATTGAGAGTTTTAATAAGAATATTGTTATCTAGACAATATCCACATTCAAAGGAGTCCTCATTATATTTATTATCACACTATTTAACAGAATAGTGAGGACTACTAATACTATCATCTGGACCTGCTATTGCTCTGGTTCGACTAGTCCCTAGCCACGAGCTCGTTCTCATTTCTGAAGAGAACAGTGAAAGAAAGGGGTGAGCTCAACTAGCCCAGTAAGAAATATTATGACTAAGATAATGTCAAATAAATTATCATTAGTCTTCAATAATGTTAAACTGATAAAATATAACAAACATCAAGTTTAACTGCAGCGGAACAAACAATCCATTAAAAGAGTCAAGTAGAGAATAAAATCTACTATATTTTATGATTTAAAAAGGTTTTTCATCACTTTTATCGTTGAGACTCAGCTTAATAAATAATCCACATCATCTCTGCACTACGGCCAAGGATATTCATTAGTATCACAACCACAAATTATCCATGCACTACGGGCCAAGGATATTCTCAATGGTCATGATCATGCCAACAATTATCCATCAATGCACTACGGGCCAATGAAAACTTTTATCACATCATTTGTAACATTACGGTCATGATTATACCGAATAATCCCTGGTCATAATCATACCAAGTCCATCTATGTACAACAGGCCAAAGATGACTTTTAACATAATATAAGCATGAGGATGATGACAATGATATAAGAATCCAATAAAACAAGTTCAAGAATTAATTTATCCAGAATTCAATAACGTCCAAATTGTGACGCCCCCAAAATAGGTATACACCACACCCATTCTGAGTCGCCAAATACATGGTACAGAAACAACTACAACTTTATTATTACAACAGTAAAACTATGAGTTTAAATACAAATATTATCTTCTAGACAATATCTATACTCAAATAAATCCCCATCACATTTATTGATACATTATTTTACAAAAATGGTGAGGACTACTAAACAATCCTTTCTAAAACCTTCATTCCATACTACACGACTAGTACTCGCTACATTCTCGCCTCCGAGAAGAAAAATGGAACAACAAGGAAAAGGGTGAGCTCAACTAGCCAAAGAAGAATACTATGACTAAGATAATATACAACAAATTATCGTTAGTCTCCAACAGAAAAAATCGATAGAATACAATGTACAACAAGTTTCGGATCAATATTCGCAATGAAATAATAATTCATGTAAGAGTTACGTAGAGAATGAAATCTACTATAATCTATGAATTCAACGAGTCCATCATCAATATTTTATCCCCGTAACATCAATCAATATTCTTCTCAAATCAAATATTCATCTTTGCACTACTGGTGCCAAAGATATTCATCAATCGGTCATGTTCATCTCAACACTGCTCATCTTTGCACTAAAGGCCAAAGATATTCATCGATCGGTCATGTTCATTTAAACACTGCTCATCTTTGCACTACATGTGCCAAAGATATTCTTGTAAATCATTCATCTTTGCACTCTGTGCCAAAGATATTCAATAATATCATCATTTAAGACCGAGGATGATGAAAAATATTTTTAAAGAACGAATCCGGTGAAACAAAATGACAAGGATTAAGGATTAAGGATTCAGTACTTTGTTTTATCCATGTCCAACAATACCTCAAAAATAATCATAGTGGTGTAAAATTCAAGAATAATCAAAACATGGATACAATCAAAGCTAGTATCCGAATAGATATTTTGGACGAAAAGAAGAAATTTTATTTTTCTAATTGAATAGTCAGATATCGTGAATAAAGGCCGTGATACGTGAATAGTAACTCAAACACCAAAAGATAGAAATTCCACAAAAAACATCTTCACTCTTCATGAATAGTACTCGTGAATAGTAACTCGTGAATAGTAACTCATGAATAGTAACTCGTGAATAGTAACTCGTGAATAGTAACCCCGACATGAAAAAGTTCCAAATTTGATAAAACTTTGGATCAACATTTCAAAGATAATGATATTGAAGAAATAATATCATTTCGAAAAAATAATATCCCTTACCTCAAAGAATCAAGACTTGGAAGGAAAGATCGGAAGTGATTTGAATGAAACTTGTCTTGAACAAAGAACTCTCAAAGTATCTAAATACTCACAAAATACGCTCAATAATATAGAGAGAAAGAGAGAAAACTTTGTTTCGGTGTGATTTTCAATTCTAACTTAGCCTCTATTTATAGGAAAATGTTAATTACCAAGAAGCAGACTTGACTGCCTACTGATGGCTTTACCGCTACTATTGCCACACCACCACATTTGAAATAAAATTCAGCACATTTTTTCACCAACCACAAGTGGGGCCCACCAATTCTAGAATTTTCCACCAAAATCATTTATAACCTAATTTCTGAATCAGTCACCTCTTAAAATTCATAATAAATTATACGCTCATCTTTAACGGTTCAAAATTTGTGGACATATACTCAACTTATATATGTATAACATATCCAAAAATTACAACGATCCAACGGTCGGATTAAATATTATAACTCACACAATAAAGCTGTAATAACACCGATTTGATCTTTTAATACCTCCAATCCGACAAAATACAAATAAAATATCTCAGCATTAATTCCTTCATTAATAACCACATCCATCATTTATATTCATATAAAATAAATATTTCCTTATCATATGAATCAATAATTAATTATTCACAAATAATATTCTGTAATCACATTTATGACAACCAGTAAGTCGCTCCCAGGAAAGAGGGGCTTTCAATAAGGATCTCTCATCTTGGTGCGCAATTAGGTGACCAAACCTCTCCTTAGATGCAGAACTTTCTAGACATTGCCAATAATGTTATCTAATAATATTATTCAAATAATATGAATTATTGATCCGATAATGGGAAATCTTGTGCGCGTGTGACAATTATTGAAACAACAATAATATAAAATACCAACGCAAAGAATTATTGAATCAATAAAATAAAATAATTTGAGCGATTAATTATCGTAATAATTATTGAGTAGTGCCTTCACGTAAGGATCAATAATTCAACAATATCTGTAATACCTGGTGTAATCGCGTGCAACCACGCCAGACATCGTATTTTAACCACCGGGTATTCCAACAATCTTAACGGTAAATAACTACGCAAGTTATTTATAACCACCCAAACTTTGTCGTTTTCCTCATCCAATCGCTTTCAGTTATGGGGCCCACACATGGTCGCTGCCGTCGCATACGAATATTCCTCGACAAGATCTTAATATTCCACCACCAAACGAATATTCCCCGACAAAAATGAATATTTTATAACCACTTGCTTATTTTGAAATATTTGCGTATTTAACCCTTAACTATCCACATTAATCAAATCAACCCTTACTATTTCAAAATAATAAATAAAGGAAATTTCTTTTTATTTAAAAAAAAATTTCGGGGTCTTACACAAATTGTCAACATGATACTACTTTATAGAGTAAAATTCAAGAATGCTCAGAAGAATATTTCCATGAAAAGATACTGGATGAAGCGCAAATATCAAGGATATTTCACTAATTTCATGGGGTATAGAAGTCAAACCTTTAACCAACTAGGTATAACAGAATATATGAAACTGCAAATGGATTTTCGCCCGCCATGCGGTAATCCACGTAGACAGATCATTTCCTCAATTTAATAAGAAATGAATATGAAGGGTCATTCACCATGCATGTGGTAATCCACATGATAGAGTTATTCCAATGAATAATAAAGAATGGAATAAATGAAGAATTCACCATGCATGCGATAGACCGCATGCAGACGAGTTATTCCAAATGTAATAATAAATAATGGAACTCAGTCAAATGCGTAAGCGCATGCATGTGGATATTCTAATGTAATAATAAAGAATGAAATAATAAAAGACTTCACCGGGCATGCGATAGACCACACACGATAAAAGTTATTCTAATAGAATAATTGTAAGACCCAGAAATTTTTAAATAAAAGGAATTTCCTTTATTTATTATTTTGAAATAGTAAGGGTTGATTTGATTAATGTGGATAGTTAAGGGTTAAATACATTAAATATTTCAAAATAAACAAGTGGTTATAAAATATTCATTTTGTTTGGGAATATTCGTTTTTGGTCGTGGAATATTCGTATCGCTTTGGGAATATTCGTCTGACGACGCGAAAATGTAATGTAGGCCCCATAACGGAAAGCGATTGGATGAAGAAAACGACAAATATAAGTTGGTTAAAAATAACTACAGTAGTTGTTACCGTTAAGATCATTGGAATACCATGGTGGTTAAAATACGATGTCTACGCGTGGTTGACAAAGATAGCATTTACCGGTGATTGCACATGATTGTTGAATTATTGATCCTTACGTAAGAAGGCACTACTCAATAATTTTCACAAGAAGAATTCTTATTCAATATTTTATTTTATTGATTCAATAATTCTTGCGTTGATATTTTATATTATTGTTGTTCAATAATTGTCATTCGCATTATCTCCATTATCGATCAATAATTCATATTATTTGAATAATATTATTAGATAGCATTATTGGCAATGTCTAGAAAAGGAGAGGTTTGGTCACCTAATTCTTGGCTTAGTAAGGAGAAATCCTTATCTGAAAAGCCCCTCTTTCACAGGAGAACTACGGTTGTCATAATTGTGATTCTGTAATATTATTTGTGAATAATTAATTATTGATTCATATGATAAAGAAATATTTATTTTATGTGGATATAAATGATGGATTTATTTATGTGGTTATAAATGAAGAAATTATTGTTGAGGTGTTTTATCAGTATTTTATCAGATGGAGGTATT
Source organism: Panax quinquefolius (assembly GCA_020205615.1). Classification (NCBI taxonomy): domain Eukaryota; kingdom Viridiplantae; phylum Streptophyta; class Magnoliopsida; order Apiales; family Araliaceae; genus Panax; species Panax quinquefolius. Next base: position 130,452,613 of record CM035161.1, read on the forward strand.
AAAAATTAAATCGTGGGTTTTGAGATATATCATGGGGTTATAATTTTTAATCCAACCGTTGGATTGTGGTAATTTTTGGGTATGTTATACATACATAAGTTGAGTATATGTCCACAAATTTTGAACCGTTAAAATGTACGAATGATTTGTTATGAATTTTAAGAGGTGTCTCGATTGGAAATTAGGGTTATAATTGATTTTGGTGGAAAATTCTAGAATTGAGTGGGCCCCACTTGTGGTTGGTGAAGAAATGTGCTGAATTTTATTTCAAATGTGGTGGGTGGCAATAGTAGCAGGTAAAGCCATCAGGTAGCAGGTCAAGTCTGCTTTTACGGCTAACATTTTCCTATAAATAGAGGCTAAGTTAGAATTGAAAATCACACCGTAAATAAAGTTTTCTCTTTCTCTCTATATTATTGAGCGTATTTTGTGAGTATTTAGATACTTTGAGAGTTCTTTGTCAAGATAAGTTTCATTCAAGATCACTCCGACCTTTCCTTCCAAAGCATCGATTCTTTGAGGTAAGGGATATTATTTTTTCGTAATGATATTATTTCTTCAATATCATTATCTTTGAAATGTTGATCTGAAGTTTTATCAAATTTGGAACTTTTTCATGCTCGGTTACTTATTCATGAGTTACTATTCACGAGTTACTATTCATGAGTTATTATTCACGAAGTTCTTATTCACGATTCTTATTCACGAGTACTATTAATCTAAGCGTGAAGATGTTTTTTTGTGGAATTTCTATCTTTTGGTGTGAGTTACTATTCACGACACGACACTATTCACGATATCTGACTATTCACGATATGTCGCACTATTCATAGAAAAATAAAATTTCTTCTTTTAAGTCCAAAATATCTATTCGGATACTAGCTTCGATCAGTATCCATGTTTTGATCATTCTTGAATTTTACACCACTATGATTATTTTTGAGGTATTGTTGGACATGGATAAAACAAAGTACTTAATCCTTAATCCTTAATCCTTGTCATTTTGTTTCCTTTGGATTCGTTCTTTAAAAATATTTTCATCATCCTCGGTCTTAAATGATGATATTATTGAATATCTTTGGCTTGTAGTGCAAAAGATGAATGATTTCTGAAGAATATCTTTGGCACGAGTAAAAGATGAACAGTGTTTAAATGAACACGACCGATCGATGAATATCTTTGGCCTTTAGTGCAAAGATGAACAGTGTTGAGATGAACACGACCGATTGATGAATATCTTTGGCTTTTTCAGAAAGTAAAAGATGAATATTTGATTTGAGATGAATATTGATTGATGTTACGAGGATAAAATATTGATGATGGATCGTTAAATTCATAGATTATAGTAGATTTCATTCTCTACGTAACTCTTCTATGAATTATTATTTCATTGCGAATATTGATCCAAACTTGTTGTCTATGTATTCTATTAAGTTTTTCCCTGTTGAAGACTAACGATAATTTGTTGTATATTATCTTAGTCATAATATTCTTTATCGAGCTAGTTAAGCTCACCTTTTCCTTTTGTTCCATTCTTCTCTCGGGAGGCGAGAATATAATGAAAGTACGTAGCCTCGGGTATGGAATGAAGGTTTTAGAAAGGATTGTTTAGTAGTCCTCACCATTTTGTAAAATAATGTATCAATAAATGTGATGAGGATTTATTTGAGTATAAATATTGTCTCAGAAGATAATATTTGTATTTAAGCTCACGCTTTTATTGTTGTAATAATAAAGTTGTAGTTGTTTCGTATCATGTATTGACAACCCGAATGGGTGATGTATACCTATTTTGGGGGCGTCACAATAATAAATAATAGAACCAAGTCACGCGTAATATACATGCATGGGATATTCCAATGAGAATAATAAAGAATGGAATAATAGAAGAATTTCACCATGTATACCAGATTTGCATATACAAAGTTATTCCAATATAATAATAAAGAATGGAATAATGAAGAATTTTTACTATGTATGCGGTATTTCAGATGACAAAGTTATTCCAACCTAATAATAAAGAATGTAATAACAGAAGAATTTTACCATATATGCGGTACTTGGTGACATGATAAAGTTATTCCAACATAATAATAAATAATGAAATAATGAGAAGAATTTCACCAAGTATAGGGTGTCTTCACAGATACATGTTATTCCAACAGTAATAATAAAGAATGGAATAACAAAAGTTCTCTTCATGAAGACGAAAGAAATAATACCCCTTTACCTTAGAAGAACCTGGATATAGGAGTAGTGAAGAAGAAGAATATTTTCTTCTTTCTCTCTATAGTTTTTCTCTCTAGAGTTTCAAATTGAATTCGTAAGAAATAATGAAGGAATGAGCTTTATTTATAGGAGAATGGATGAATAGTAACTAATTCATGAACGGTCCAGATTGATTTACTTTTAAGCGGATTATCCATATTGATTTACTATGCAAAGATTAATAAAATATTCTAATAAAACAAAATCTTTTAAATAAAATATAATATATTCTATTTGTAGTCTAATAAAATAAATAACTTTATAAAAGTATTATGTTTTATATAAAAAGATTTCACTATCGCAGTAATTATACAAACACTATGCAAAATAAAATATAATATATTCCAATTATTGTCTAATAAAACAAATAACTTTATAAAAGTATTCATTTTATATAAAAAGATTTTACTATGCAAAACACTATGCATAATAGAATATAATATATTCTATTTATAGTCTAATAAAACAAATAACTTTATAAAAGTATTTTTTGTTTTATATAAAAGCTTTTTATGTTTTATTACAATAATAATACTAATAAAACAAAATTTATATATATATATATATATATATATATATATATATATATATATCTAAACTTTCGTGACTTCATAAAAGATACCTCAATATATTTAACAACATTTATCATCATTATTATAATTCACAATATTAATCGACCGTGTCGTTCCCAAGAAAGAGGGCTTTCAAAAGGATTTCTCCCTATGGTAGCGCAATTAGGTGACCAAACCTCTCCTTGGCGTAACTTCAGACATCGTTAATATTGCAAATAATAATATTAATAACTATGTCATCTCAATTATTGATTTAATAATATATAAAATATCGACAATAATTGAATCAAATAACGGAGATACTATGCAACAATCATCTGTAGCAATAATTGAACAAAACCGAGTGACTTCTCACGTAAGCATCAATAATCAATACTGTAGTTACTATGCATGTGACGCCCCAAAATAGGTATACATCACCCATTACGAGTTGTCAATACATGGTATGTAAACAACTACAACTTTATTATTACAACAAGTAAAGCGTGAGTTTAAATACAAATATTATCTTCTGCACAATATTTATACTCAAATAAATCCTCATCACATTTATTGATACATTATTTTACAAAATGGTGAGGACTACTAAACAATCCTTTCTAAAACCTTCATTCCATACCCCAGACTCGTACTCGCTTATATTCTCGCCTCCCGAGAAGAATGGAACAAAAGGAAAAGGGTGAGCTTAACTAGCTCAAGAAGAATATTATGACTAAGATAATATACAACAAATTATCGTTAGTCTTCAACAGGGAAAAATTTAATAGAATACAATAGACAACAAGTTTCAGATCAATATTCGCAGCGGAAATAATAATTCATAGAAGAGTTACGTAGAGAATGAAATCTACTATAATCTATGAATTTAATAGTCCATCATCAATATTTTATCCCTGTAACATCAATCAATATTCATCTCAAATCAAATATTCATCTTTGCACTACAGGCCAAAGATATTCATCAATCGGTCATGTTCATCTCAACACCTGTTCATCTTTGCACTACAGGCCAAAGATATTCATCAGTTGGTCATGTTCATTTAAACACCTGTTCATCTTTGCACACTACCAGTGCCAAAGATATTCTTCAGAAATCATTCATCTTTGCACTACGTGCCAAAGATATTCAATAATATCATCATTTAAGACCGAGGATGATGAAAAATATTTTAAAGAACGAATCCAAAGGAAACAAAATGACAAGGATTAAGGATTAAGGATTCGTACTTTGTTTTATCCATGTCCAACAATACCTCAAAAATAATCATAGTGGTGTAAAATTCAAGAATGATCAAAACATGGATACAATCGAGCTAGTATCCGAGAATAGATATTTTGGATAAAAGAAGAAATTTTATTTTTAAATTGAATAGTCAGATATCGTGAATAGTCCGATATCGTGAATAAGTAACCGACACCAAAAGATAGAAATTCCAAAAAAAACATCTTCACGCTTCAATTAATAGTACTCGTGAATAGTAACTCGTGAATAGTAACTCATGAATAGTAACTCGTGAATAGTAACTCATGAATAGTAACCCGACATGAAAAGTTCCAAATTTGATAAAAACTTCAGATCAACATTTCAAAGATAATGATATTGAAGAAATAATATCATTACTTAAAAAATAATATCCCTTACCTCAAAGAATCGATTGCCGGAAGGAAAGGTCTCAAGTGATCTTTGAATGAAACTTGTCTTGAACAAAGAACTCTCAAAGTATCTAAATACTCACAAAATACGCTCAATATATAGAGAGAGAGAGAGAAAACTTTGTTTACGGTGTGATTTTCAATTCTAACTTAGCCCTCTATTTATAGGAAAATGTTAGCCGTGGCCAAGGCAGACTTGACCTGCCACACGATGGCTTTACTCGCTACTATTGCCACCCACCACATTTGAAATAAAATTCAGCACATTTCTTCACCAACCACAAGTGGGGCCCACTCAATTCTAGAATTTTCCACCAAAATCAATTATAACCCTAATTTCCTAATCGAGACACCTCTTAAAATTCATAACAAATCATTCGTGCATTTTAACGGTTCAAAATTTGTGGACATATACTCAACTTATGTATGTATAACATACCCAAAAATTACCACAATCCAAACGGTCGGATTAAAAATTATAACCCCGCAATATATCTCAAAACCCCGATTTAATTTTTAATACCTCCAATCGATAAAATACCGATAAAACACCTCAACAATAATTTCTTCATTTATAACCACATAAATAAATCCATCATTTATATCCACATAAAATAAATATTTCTTTATCATATGAATCAATAATTAATTATTCACAAATAATATTACGTAATCACAATTATGACAACCAAAGCCGTTCCTCAGAGAAAGAGGGGGCTTTCAGATAAGGATTTCTCCCATCGGGCGCCGCAATTAGGTGACCAAACCTCTCCTTTTCTAGACATTGCCAATAATGCTATCTAATAATATTATTCAAATAATATGAATTATTGATCTGATAATGGAGATAATGTGCAGTGACAATTATTGAACAACAATAATATAAAATATCAACGCAAAGAATTATTGAATCAATAAAATAAAATATTGAACAAGAATTCATCGTGAAAATTATTGAGTAGTGCCTTTCACGTAAGGATCAATAATTCAACAATATCGCGGTAATACTGGTGCTACATCTTGCAAAACCCAGACATCGTATTTTAACCACGGGTATTCCAACAGTCTTAATTTGAAACAACTACGCCAAGTTATTTTTTAACCAACTTATATTTGTCGTTTTCTTCATCCAATCGCTTCAGTTATGGGGCCCACACATGGTCGCTGCGTCGCATTTAATATTCCCGACAAGCATTCTGAATATTCCACGACCAAACGAATATTCCCAGACAAAATGAATATTTTATAACCACTTGTTTATTTTGAAATATTTGCGTATTTAACCCTTAACTATCCACATTAATCAAATCAACCCTTACTATTTCAAAATAATAAATAAAGGAAATTCCTTTTTATTTAAAAAATTTCGGTCTTCTTGCTGATAATGCCAGACATCGTATTCTTGTTTTACTAATGAAAGTAGTTCAGCAGCTTTTAATTAAGAAAACTTCCGTCGTTATTTTCATAAAAATATTTTTGTCGTTTTTCTCAATCCAAACAATAATTCCGTTGTAGGGTCCACCAATGATTGTATCGTCAGCATTTAATATTTTCTGTTAAAACGAATATTCCCCTACCAATCGAATATTATATAACAACTTGCATACTTTTCAAAATTTATAAATATTACCCACAACTATAACATTATATCAAATTTACTCCATAATATTAAAAAAAATATTTTGAGAAAATTTAAATCTTTATTCATAAAATTTGAGGTTTCACAATCTCCCATCCTTATGAAATTTCGCCCTAAAAATTTACATACGTACCTGGTATGCCGAAGAGGTGAGGATACCTTGACTTCATTTCAGATTCTAACTCTTGAGGTATAACCCTTGAGTGTTGAATACGATCCTTCTTATCCAAGATTTTAACACGTATCTCCTCATACGCTAAATCTTCTGCTATCTCGTCTAGTTCTAATTCAATAATGTGGTTCGGATCGTCCACATATTTACGTAACATCGATACGTGAAAAACGTTATGAACACGCGACATACTTGACAATAAAACGAGTCTATAGGCCACAGTTTCTACTCGATCAAGGATTTCAAATGGGCCAATAAAATCGAGGGTTGATGTGACTCCCCCAAAATAGGTATACAACACCCATTACGAAGTAAATCAAATACATGGTATGTAAACAACTACAACTTTATTAATACAATTGTAAATGCAAAATACGACACAACACATAAACCGTGAGTTTAAAACAAATATTGTCTTTTAGACATTATCAACACTCAAATAAGTCCTCATTACAATTATTGATACACTATTTTACAAAATAGTGAGGACTACTAAAATGACTTTCTAGAACCTTCATTCCATACCCCGACTAGTACTCACTACATTCTCGCCTTCTGAGAAGAAAAATGGAACAAAAAGGAAAAGGGTGAGCTCAACTAGCCCAGTAAAGAATATTATGACTAAGATAATATAGAACAAATTATCATTAGTCTTCAACAAGGAAAAATCTGATAGAATATAATAGATAACAAGTTTCAGATCAATATTCGCAGCGGAAATAATAATTCATAGAAGAGTTAAGTAGAGAATAAAATCTACTATTATCTATGAATTTAAAAGTCCATCATCAATATTTTATCCCTGTAACATCAATCAATAAACATCTTGAATCAAATATTCATCTTTGCACTACAGGCCAAAGATATTCAACAGTTGGTCATGTTCATCTCCACACATGTACATCTTTGCACTACGGGCCAAAGATATTTAACAGAAAATCATTAATCTTTGCACTATAGGCCAAAGATATTCAGTTATAGCATCATTTAGGACTAAGGATGTTGAAAAATATTTTAAAAAAAATGAATCTAGTGAAACAAAAGAACAAATATTAAGGATTCGTACTTTAAACAATCTAAGTTCAAAAATACTTCGTAAATAATCATAGTGAAGTAAAATTTAAGAATGATCAAAACATGGAAACAATCAAAGCTAGTATCCATAATAGATATTTTGGACAAAAAATGAAAATTTAATTTTTCTGTGAATAGTGCCGTATACGTGAATAGTGCCGTATACGTGAATAGTAACCCCGACACTAAAAGACTAGAATTTCACAAGAAAAATTTTACCAATATTCCGACATAATGATATTAGAAGAAATAATATCATTTTAAAAAAAATAACACCCCTTACCTCCAAAAAGACAAGATTTCCGACTAGAATCTTTGGATATAGTCTTCAAGGAACATTCATAGTATAAAGAACACTCAAAGTATCAAAATACTCACAAGAATATGCTCGATAATATAGAGAGAGAAATTTTTAGTTTCTGGTGTGATTTTCAATTCTAACCTAAGCACCCTATTTATAGGAAAATGCTTAGAACACCAAAGCAGAAAATTTAATAAAATAATATATTTATAAAAAAAAATCTCGCCCACCACTTGACAAACTGATTTCAGCATGTTTATATCACATGTGGGGCTCACCCATTTGCAAAAAATGTTTTTATTAAAAAAAAAATTAAAACTTCAAAAATCAATTATTCTAGAACTTCGGAACTTCAATAATTCATAATAAATAGCCCTTTTGTGACGCCCCCAAAATAGGTATACATCACCCATCTTGGGTCGCCAGAAAGTATATGGTACAAAATACAAATACAACTTAATTATACAAACATCGTGTAAAAATACGACAAAACATAGCTGAGAGTTTTAATACAAATATTTTCTTCTAGACAGTATTCAAACTCAAAATAAGTCCTCAATACATTTATTAACACACTATTTAACAAAATAGTGAGGACTACTAATGCTATCATCTGGACCGTCACTCCGTTCCCCGACTCGTCCCAGCTAAATTCTCATTTTCTGAAGAGAACAATAAAGAAAGGGTGAGCTCAACTAGCCCAGTAAGATATTATGACTAAGATAATGCAGGATAAATTATCTTTAGCCTTCAACAGTGTTAAACTGATACAATATAACAAACCTCAAGTTTAACTGCAGCGGAACAAGCAATCCATTAAAAGAGTCAAGTAGAGAATAAAATCTACTATCTTTTATGATTTAAAAAGGTTTTCATCACTTTTATCGTCGAGACTCAGCTTAATAAATAATCCACATCATCTCTGCACTACGGCCAAGGATATTCATTAGTATCGCAACCAAAAATTATCCATGCACTACGGGCCAAGGATATTCGTGTATTCATCAATGGTCATGATCATGCCAACAACTGTCCATCAATGCACTATGGGCCAATGAGGACTTTTATCACATCATTTGTAACGTTACGGTCATGATTATACCGAATAATCCCTAGTCATAATCATACCAAGTCCATCTATGCACTACAGGCCACAGATGACTTTTAACATAATATAAACATGAGAATGATGACAATGATATAAGAATTCAATAAAACAAGTTCAAGAATTAATTTATCCAGGAACCAATAACGTCCAAATTGTCAACATGATACTGCTTTATGGAGTAAAATTCAAGAATGCTCAGAAGAATATTTCCATAAAAAGATACTGGATGAAGCGTAAATATCAAAGATATTCCACTAATTTCATGGAGTATAAAAGCCAAAACTTTAACCAACTGAGTATAATAAAGAATGGAATAACAAAAGAAATCACCAGGCATGCGATAGACCACACAGACAGGTTATTTCAACAGAATAATAAATAACGAAACCAGGTCATGCGTAAACGCACAGACATGATATTCCAACAGAATAATAAATAACGGAACCAGGTCAGACAAAATTCACACCGACAAGATGTTCCAACATAATAATAAATAACGGAACCAGGTCATGCGTAAACGCATAGACAGGATGTTCCAACAGAATAATAAAGAATGGAATAACAGAAGAATTTCACCAAGTATAGGTGTAATACGTACAAAAGTTATTCCAATGAATAAAAAATGGAATAATGAAGTTCTATTCATGAATACGAAAGAAATAATATCCCTTACGAGTACAACAAATAATATCCCTTACCTTAGAAGGAACTGGATATAGGAGTAGTGAAGTAGCAGAATACATTTCTTCTTTCTCTCTATAGTTCCTCTCTCTAGAGTTTCAGTGAATTCGTAAGAAATAATGAAGGAATGAGCTTCTATTTACAGGAGAATGGATTGAATAGTAACTAATTCATAAATGGTCCAGATTGATTTACTTTTAAACGGACGGTCCATATTGATTTACTATGCAGTATTAATAAAATATTCTAATAAAACAAAATCTTTTAAATAAAATATAATATATTCTATTTATAGTCTAATAAAATAAATAACTTTATAAAAGTATTCTGTTTTATATAAAAAGATTTCACTATCGCAGCACTATGCAAACACTATGCATAATAAAATATATTATATTCTAATTATTGTCTAATAAAACAAATAACTTTATAAAAGGATTACATTTTATATAAAAAGATTTTACTATACAAAACACTAGACATTTCTAATAATGCTATCTAATAATATTATTCAAATAATATGAATTATTGATCTAATAATGGAAAATATCCGATAGTGACAATTATTGAAACAACAATAATATAAAATATCAACGTAGTAATTATTGAATCAATAAAATAAAATATTGAACAAGTAATTATGTAACAATTATCGAGTAGTGCCTTCTTACGTAAGAATCAATAATTGGTGAAATACAAATGTCTTCGTGTTTTAACCACGAGTATTTCAACAAGATTACGTGAATAACTACATCGTTATTTATAAACAACTTATACTTGTCGTTTTTCTTCATCCAATCGCTTTTACGTTATGGGGCCCACATAACAAATTTGCTTGCCGCATTTAATATTCTCCGACAGTAAGAATATTCCAGGACCAAACGAATATTTCCCGACAACAATGAATATTTTATAACCACTTGTTTATTTGAAATATTTGTACATTTTACCCATAACTAACCACATTAATCAAATCAACCCTTACTATTTCAAAATAATAAATAGAGGAAATTCAATTTCATTTATAATAAGTTGGGGTCTTACAGTTGAGATTTCCTCTCTTCATCGATTCTTGCTTCTAGAATAACGCCCTCTTGAACCTTCTTCTTCACATTCATCAGCTCTGAGTATGCATCTTGAGCGGCTTTATCTTTATCGATTAAAGTCGATTCTACTCGTATATTCGCTATCTTCACGTGGGTCTCTAGAGTCTTTAACTCTATCTTCATCATTTGTAAGTTATACGAAATGGGTTTTGTGTTAACAAAATTGCACTCAAACGACACGATCTTCTACTCAACGCCGTCACTACCACGTTCTCTCTTCCACAATGATATTGAATGGTATGATCGTAATCTTCAACAAATTTCGAGCCAACGTCTTTTTGGCGATTATACGCTCGATTCGGTTGAAGAAATATTTAAGGGTTCAAGAACTAGGTTTTGTAATCGGGTCAATATAAAATTCGATTTCACGCTGGGGGTAGGCCAAGAAGTCTTCAAGAATACGTCAAGAAATTTATGAACGATAGAAATATCATTCAAAACTGTGACCCTCATCCAAGACTTGGATAGCACGTCACATTGATACCTATCAATTTGCCACCGTTATTCATGACGTCCCCTACGAAAAGTTTGGCTTAGGTGCATTCCACACAAGGAAGTCACCAACGAAAGGTTTGGGGCTCTTTACTTATGGCTTGATATAACAGTGATTAACTTTAGTGGTTTGGTTGCTTGAATTCGCATAACAGGTTGGTTAGGAATATAAAAGCTAACAACCTTACGAAAAGCATGATGAGTAGTTAACCAATCGATTCCTAAAATCACATCAAAGACAAGTATTTTCAAAGAGATAAGATCGACAAGTAACGTGAAAGTGTCGATTTGAATCAACAAGATTTATAAACAGTGGAGGTAACGAAGGTTTCTACTATCGAATTTTCAACCAATAAGTCAAAGTCTAATTTCTCCGGAGTCAAATTTAAACGTTGAGCGCAAGCAAGAAAGATAAAAGAAATGGGTAGAATCGATATCTAATAAGGTATAGACTTCACAAGAATTTATAATTAACTAACCCATGCTAAATTCGTTTACGTTACTCGCTTTTTAAGAGGTCACAAAAAACGCTCTTCCTGAAACCACCGACTTTGTTTTGTCCGTATCCGCCTTTGGTGCCACCGTCCCAGTTGGACTTGACTTTAGTGCACGACAAAATCGGGCTAGGTGACCTTCTCTTCCGCAATTGAAACACGCTTTGTATTGCTGCGTACAGTTTGGACGGATGTGTCCCTCCTGTTCGCATTTAAAACATACGACCGGTGGTCGTTCTTCTTCCTTTGAAACGGGTGTTGGTGCTGCTATCTTTTCATCATTATTGAACTTTCTCTTCTTGAAATTTTCACTTCTATTATCTTGGCCATGATTTCCACCGAAGTGGTTACCATTCTTGGCATGATAATTTCTCCCAAGATGGTTATCATTGTTCCGATGGTTGTTGCCACCGGTACGATTATTATCGTGTTGTTGCTCGTTACCTTTCGGTTGTGCTGACTCATTATCGCGCTCCAATAACTGAGCCCTATTCACAACATCTGAATACAAACAAAATTTATGAGAGATAAGATATTGACATATCTCGGGTTTCAAACCTCTTAGAAACATTCGCGTCATTCTCTCCTCATTATCAACCAAATGGGACGCAAATTGGGATAACTCGGCAAACTTGGCTTCGTACTGTGACACGGTCATGTTGTTTTGCTCCAGCTTGATGAACTCTACCTCTTTCATGCGACGAATACTTTCAGGAAAGTACTTGTCGTTGAACAATTCTTGGAACTTCTCCCAAGTCATCTTCAGTGCGGCAGGTTGAGTACGCTTTACAAATTCCCACCAGTAATCTGCCTCTGCTTGCAACATGAAGGTGGCAAAGGGACCTTTTGCTCCTCGGAGCATCCCAAGACATCAAATATCTTGTAGATCTGCTTTATCCACGTCTCCGCCTTAAGTGGTTTTGGCTCTCAAAAAAACTCCGGTGGTCCCAGCCTTAAATCGCTTAGTGGTGGCCGTCGAGAGTTGCCGGTGTTTCCACCTGCATTTTGGGACAGAGTCGCTTTCTTGTTATATTGCATGAATTGCATAAAGCCTCTGAACATTCCATCGTTCATCATTTGGTCAGTGTTATTGTTTGCATGAGGATTGTCGCCTTCTTGATGCACATTATCCTGATTATTGATCTGTGGAGACTCAACGATATCTTGTGCTCTATTGTTATTCTCAACATTCTCGGATGTCATTTTCAAATACTGCCACAAAACAAGGGTTAATTAACATATCACATATTATCCCTATACTCTGACCGACCAATTAAATACCAAATAAACTTAGGTAGGTCATACTAGCGAAGGAATTTCGCCTCCCTCCTAGTTCTTATCTCACATCTCGCATTAGGATCATATCCCTAAGCTTTGATACCAACTGTGACGCCCCCAAAATAGGTATACATCACCCATCTTGAGTCGCCAAATACATGGTACAAAATTCAAATACAACTTAATAATACAGCTGTCGTGTAAAATATGACAAGACATAAATTGAGAGTTTTAATAAGAATATTGTCAACTAGACAATATCCACTCTCAAAGGAGTTCTCATTATATTTATTGTCACACTATTTAACAGAATAGTGAGAACTACTAATACTATCATCTGGACCATTACTCCGTTCCCCGACTAGTCCCGGCTACGTTCTCATTTCTTGAAGAGAACAGAGAAAGAAAGGGGTGAGCTCAACTAGCCCTGTATGAAATATTATGACTAAGATAATGTAGAATAAATTATCATTAGTCTTCAATAATGTTAAACTGATAAAATATAACAAACATCAAGTTTAACTGCAGCGGAACAAGCAATCCATTAAAAGAGTCAAGTAGAGAATAAAATCTACTATATTTTATGATTTAAAAAGGTTTTTCATCACTTTTATCGCTGAGACTCAGCTTAATAAATAATCCACATCATCCATACACTACTGCCAAGGATATTCATTAGTATCACAACCACAAATTATCCATGCACTACGGGCCATGGATATTCGTGTATTCATCAATGGTCATGATCATGCCAACAACTGTCCATCAATGCACAGCGAGACAATGAGGACTTTTACCACATCATTTGTAACATTACGGTCATGATTATACCGAATAATCCCTGGTCATAATCATACCAAGTCCATCTATGCACAACAGGCCAAAGATGACTTTCAACATAATATAAGCATGAGGATGATGACAATAATATAAGAATCCAATAAAACAAGTTTAAGAATTAATTTATCCAGAATTCAATAACGTCCAAATTGTCAACATGATACTACTTTGTAGAGTAAAATTCAAGAATGCTCAGAAGAATATTTCCATAAAAAGATACTGGATGAAGCGCAAATATCAACGATATTCCACTAATTTCATGGAGTATAGAAGTCAAAGCTTTAACCAACTGGGTATAATAGAATATATGAAAGCGCAAATGGATTTTTCGTCTATTATGCAGTAATCCAATAGACGCATCATTTCCTCAATTTAATAAAAAATGAACACAAAGGGTCATTCACCGTGCATGTGGTAATCCATATGATGAGTTATTCCAATGTAATAATAAAGAATGGAATAATGTGAAGAATTCACCATGCATGCGATAGACCATTACGTAAAGATTATTCAACGAGTAATAATAAATAATGGAACCGAAGTAAATGCGCAGCGAAATGACAAGATATTCCAATGTAATAATAAAGAATAAAATAACAAAAGACTTCACCAGGCATGCGATAGACCGCACAAATAGGTTATTCCAACAGAATAATAAATAATGAAATCAGGTTATGCGTAATACACATAGACACGATATTCCAACAGAATAATAAAGAATGGAATAATAGAAGATCTCAGGAATAAACATGTGAATTATATTCCTATTTATATATGATTTGATTATTATATATATTATATATATATATATATATATATATATATATATATATATGAATGAATATGCAAGTATGCTTGCATTAAGAAAAGTTGTAAAGTCCTTTGATAGATAATAGAAACATATGTACAAGGACTTAAAATGAATTGATCAAATGTGTTAGGTTAATCCTACATAAGCAAAACAGCTTCGTAAAGTCCTTAAAAAGAAATGATGTACAAGGACTATAAATATAGAAAGATCAAGCATGTTAGGTTGATCTTATGATGTAATAGATAGGCTTGTCTGATCGTCGAGCACTGCACCAGAAATGGTAGTCTGCCAAGAGAGTCAAGGAAATCTCGAGAGCTATCGAGGTAGAATCGTAGTCTGCAAGATAGTAGATCTCGGAGTTCGTAGACTTCCAGGAGAGACGAGGAAGGATCGTAGTGTGTCGAGGAGAACTTCCTCAGGGCCATAGTCTGCTGAGGAAGTCATGTTCAGAATCGTAGAGATAGCCTGCCTACGAGCCGACCGAGTATCTACCAAAGCTAAGTCAAGAATCGTAGACTACACTCAGAGTCGTAGAGTCTACTAATCATACCAGAGGAAGAGATCATAGTCGAGCAAGATCAGATGGAGACAACAAGCACAACGACAGAAATCGTAGAGTGTCAAGATCTGATCTCGGAGTCGTAGTGTCTACACAGCCAAAGCTGAATCGTAGAGTGCAGAACTAAGACCTCAACAGATGTGCTCACAATGCCAAGGGCATATCAACACAACAGAAATTTGAAAACAGTCGAGGCGAACAGAAGTGATGAAACAAGAAGAAATCGTAGTGTCTTGTTATTCAGAAGGGGCCAGAGCAAGAAGTCAAGACATCAGTAATTTGAAAACAGTCAAGGCGAACAGAAGTGATGAAGCACTGCACAAGAGAAAGAAGAGGTGCTTTACATTGAAGATCATATCAACACTCTTCAAGATCATAGTGTTGTCTTTACCAGTCAACAATACACTACGATCAAGTCCATGAAGACCTGCATCAGAATCGTAGAGTTCGAATAACTGAAGACTGAAGCATTGGCAACGGTTTAATCTGAAGGGTAATGTTCGGACAAGTGCTTATTGAGAGCATCGATGCTAGGACAACCTCTGATCGAGAAATCAGAAGGGTGAAATAAAGTCGTCAACCTGCCCAAGATATCAAAGTGACATATCTGACAGGGTTGGTGAAATAGTAGACTATAGTGTCAGGAAGTCAGAAAAAGATGTCATGTCACATCTGCAGTCTGCACCAAATAACTCGAGATCTGCGAAGCAATTTGAATAACTTTCAACGGCTACTTTCCAACGGGAAGATTGGGAAGTAGTATAAATCAACAGAGCCTCAAAGATCAAGAGTTGCTGATGATTGTGTAGTTGCAGAATCGTTGAGATGGAATGCTATTGTTGACTCTATGAGTTCCACCAAAGATCAATAGAACAAGTCTCAGTGACAGTGAGACTACCAAGGTGGAAGTGAAACAGCTTTGAAGAAGGAATCAAATAGATCAAAGCTTCACTCAACAAAGATGAGAATGCCACTGAAGATGGCAGCCAAGTTGAGAGCCGAGAAGGCCAAGAAGATAGCATTCAGAAAAGTGGCTAAGTACAAAGAAGATCAAGAGAGCCACTCTACGAATCCCCATGAACCGAAAACTAAAAATGAACAAGTGCAGAACCATGTCTGCAAAGTATTCAAGAAGGGTTCAGGGATTGCTAAGTGCCGCACAAAGTCTACTAAAAGCACAGAGACTTAGCAAACCCAGGATGGTGATGGTGCTTGGTGATACGAGATGAAGATGAACAAAAAGA
The DNA here is from genome assembly GCA_020205615.1 of Panax quinquefolius. Classification (NCBI taxonomy): domain Eukaryota; kingdom Viridiplantae; phylum Streptophyta; class Magnoliopsida; order Apiales; family Araliaceae; genus Panax; species Panax quinquefolius. Next base: position 130,468,905 of record CM035161.1, read on the forward strand.
GTGAAGATCGATGATGCAAAGAAGATGTGGTCCGGACCGAAAGGAATGCAAAGAGGACCACACCAAGTCGCTAAGTACAAAAGATGTTGAGCTTAATGACATCTTAACAAATTTCAAAGACCACCACCAACAACAACTACTACAACAAGAAGCCGAGGCTGAGGGTCCTCTTGTCCGAGGGACTAAATGAAGTTCCAAGCCTCTTTGGCTTGAAGAGTTTCTAGGGAACTAGAGAAGTTCAAGGTCTGCTTTGGCCTTGAAGAGTTCTTAGTGAATCAAGTCCCAAGGTGTGCCGGGCCTTGAAGGAATCTTAGTGATTGAGTCTTGCCTTCCTTAGTGGAAATCTCGCTAGTGAAAAAGCGTAAGAGTGGAGGAGCTTGAGTCTCTTAACCACTTAAAACCCCTTGTGTCTTTTGTTTTATGTCATTTATTTTATGTACATTAACTGCTATAACTACTATATATGTTATAACTATTTACCACTGAACTGACTCTACGAACAATGTATGTATGATTATGAATATATCAATGAAGGGGATCTTTTACTTATTCCGCTATGCTTGAAAAGATTCTTATGTCTGTCACATGCTAAATTATTAGCAATACAAAATAAACTGGAAAAGTATTTTGAAATTCGAAGGATCTATTCAACCTCCCCCCCCCCTTTTAGATCTATTGTGCCTACTGGGAACTAACAATTGGTATCAGAGTAGGTTCTCATGCTATATTCAAAAGCTAATCGCTTTGAGTCTGATCCTAGGCATAAACATTGTTCTAAACTTAGTTTAGTAGTAAGTCACTTGTTGTATGCAGATGAGCTCACACGTTGAAAATATTGTGTATGCGAGTAAATGTGCATATACACCGAAGTCGCTTCAGTTGGTTCACGTCTTTGATTATCATATCAATAAGACCAATCCCTGCTCGATGTCAATCTTGTTGTCTGAAGACCAGGATAGAAAGCTCAAGAGAAATCAACAGAAAAGATTCAAACATCCACCAGCCTGAAAAGATAAAAAGACCATACATGCTAAGTAATACTTATCCAGAGAAGAAAAGAAGAACTTCTCAATCATATGTTTGGTCAAACTGCAGCTGGATGTAAATCTTGTGAACTCAAGGATGTCAAAGAATTAGAGACGCTGACACTCTCTTAGCTTGTATCTTCAAGACCACGACTGATTGACTGAAGATCAACTGGAGCAACTGGCTGTCAGAAGCAAATGAGAAAACATGCACATCAATGCCTAAACTCAGTATATCTAAGATAAATGATTGTTATGGAACCAACCGCAAAAAGGTACGGTTCCTCACTAATATAGATATGAGCATCATATTTGCACCTTACTTATGAACTATGACAATTTTCCTTCTAAGTACTCATAATCTATCCAAAAAAAGTGAAGAGAGAAAGTACACTGATGATAGAAACTCAAATGTCTATAAACTTTCTCTCCATCCAAGTTTTAGGTTGAAGATGACATCTTGAAAGAAATCTGAAATGGGTCATAAGAGCATCACAGGTTAAACTAATTTTATGTGAAGTAATCTTTCTTTGATGGGTTAGTATGTATGTACAAACCTATGTTCTAAGAGTTTGATAACCCACGAGTATGATCATCCCCCGCAAAAGTATCTTGATGATTTGTAGAAACTGATCACCTCCATGAATCAACCAGATACAAATAATTCGTAGAGTTTATTCTCACTCCGAGAACATTTAAACTCTGTGAACATAATCAAGCAAATGATGAAACCATCAAAGAAAAAGAGTGTTTTTATTAAAATAGCAAATCTTACACACACTCACCTTCATGCATCTCAAAATGTATTATCTAAATGAGTTACATGCATGAATATGACTGTTGGTGATCAATATGATGATTATCTAAATATATGAGGAACAGGGGTTTAGAAAACTAACCTAGCAGGACCCACTTAACCATGGGTATCAAAAGTAGAAATTTATAACCTGCAGGTACTTGGTCTATCTGACCACACTAAGGAATGCTAAAGCAGAAGACTTCAGTCAAGAAAGATTCAACCAGCAGAAGGCTTAAGATTGTTCATAAATGATTCTGATAAAATTCCTATATGTCAAAGCCTGTTCTTGAAGACCTGCTGAGCTAATCTGAATAAAGCTCACATGGCTATTGATCTTTGTATGAAAGCAGGCCATTCAACAAAAGAAGAAAAGGGTCTTATATGCTCAATCATGCAAAGCATGTCATAAGAGAAGAATCCTCAAGAAAGCTGACTACAGAGGATCATCGAGCATCAATCATGAGGAACTCATTATTGGAGCAGAACTCAGCAAGCACAAACTGACAAGGAATACTACGTTCGTAGTGCTGTCAAAGGATCATAGAATGATCAACCCTGAAAATGCCCATTTCTACGATACAAGAAGATTTAATGACTTCAACCAGAATGAGATATACATGGTTGCCTTCTGCTACACATGAAGAAGAAGAACTTAGGTCTCTCTGAGAAGACAGTATCAACTATGGGGGATTAGGAGCTTGAGTCTCTTAACCATTTAAAACCCCTTGTGTCTTTTACTTTATGTCAATTATTTTATGTACATTAACTGCTATATAATCTGCTATGTATATGTTATAACATTTACCAACGAAGCCGATTTCTATGAACAATGTATGTATGATTATGAATATATCAATGAAATGGATCTTTTACTTATTCCGCTGTGCTTGAAAAGATTCTTATGTCTGTCATATGCTAAATTATTAGCAATACAAAATAAACTGGAAAAGTATTTTGAAATTCAAGGATATATTCAACCCCCCTTTTAGATCTATTGTGCTCACTTTGGGAACTAATGTAAGAATTTCACCATGTATGCGGTACTTGCGCATGATGACTTATTCCAACCTAATAATAAAGAATGGAATAATGAAGAATTTCACCCGTGTATGCGGTACTTGGCATGATAGCAAAGTTATTCAACATAATAATAAATAATGGAATAAGGAAGAATTTCACCAAGTATAGGGTAGCAGCGTATACTGAGTTATTCCAATGAATAATAAAGAATAGAATAACTGAAGTTCTCTTCATGAAGACGAAAGAAATAATACCCCTTACCTTAGAAGAAACTGGATATAGGAGTAGTGAAGTAGCAGAATACTTTTCTTCTTTCTCTCTATAGTTTCTCTCTCTAGAGTTTCAGTGAATTCGTAAGAAATAATGAAGGAATGAGCTTCTATTTATAGGAGAATGGACTAAATAGTAACTAATTCATGAACGGTCCAGATTGATTTACTTTTAAACGGACGGTCCATATTGATTTATTATGCAGTATTAATAAAATATTTTAATAAAATAAAATTTTTTAAATAAAATATAATATATTCTATTTATAGTCTAATAAAACAAATAACTTTATAAAATTATTCTATTTTATATAAAAAGATTTTACTATACAAACACTATGCAGGTTGTAAGACCCCGAAATTTTTTAAATAAAAAGGAATTTCCTTTATTTATTATTTTGAAATAGTAAGGGTTGATTTGATTAATGTGGATAGTTAAGGGTTAAATACGCAAATATTTCAAAATAAACAAGTGGTTATAAAATATTCATTTTGTCGGGGAATATTCGTACGACGACGCAGCCATGTGTGGGCCCCATAACGGAAAGCGATTGGATGAAGAAAACGACAAATATAAGTTGGTTAAAAATAACGAGCGTAGTTATTACCAATTAAGACCTGTTGGAATACCCGGTGGTTAAAATCTGAATGTCTGGCGTGGTTGCACAAGATAGCATACGCTGATTATTACTGATATTGTTGAATTATTGATCCTTACGTAAAGAAGGCACTACTCAATAATTTTCACGATGAATTCTTATTCAATATTTTATTTTATTGATTCAATAATTGCTGCGTTGATATTTTATATTATTGTTGTTCAATAATTGTCAACGCACATTATCTCCATTATCGGATCAATAATTCATATTATTTGAATAATATTATTAGATAGCATTATTGGCAATGTCTAGAAAGTTCATCGAGGAGAGGTTTGGTCACCTAATTGCGCGCATGAGAAGGAGAAATCCTTATCGGAAAGCCCCTCTTTCACAGGAAGCGGCTTTGGTTGTCATAATTGTGATTACGTAATATTATTTGTGAATAATTAATTATTGATTCATATGATAGAGAAATATTTATTTTATGTGGATATAAATAATGGATTTATTTATGTGGTTATAAATGAAGAAATTATTGTTGAGGTGTTTTATCAATATTTTATCGAGTTGGAGGTATTAAAAATTAAATCGGGGTTTTGAGATATATTGCGGGGTTATAATTTTTAATCCGACCGTTGGATTGTGGTAATTTTTGGGTATGTTATACATACATAAGTTGAGTATATGTCCACAAATTTTGAACCGAATTAAAAATGCACGAATGATTTGTTATGAATTTTAAGAGGTGTCTCGATTAGGAAATTAGGGTTATAATTGATTTTGGTGGAAAATTCTAGAATTGAGTGGGCCCCACTTGTGGTTGGTGAAGAAATGTGCTGAATTTTATTTCAAATGTGGTGGGTGGCAATAGTAGCGAGTAAAGCCATCAGTGGCAGTCAAGTCCGCTTTTGGGCTAACATTTTCCTATAAATAGAGGGCTAAGTTAGAATTGAAAATCACACCGAAACAAAGTTTTCTCTTTCTCTCTATATTATTGAGCGTATTTTGTGAGTATTTAGATACTTTGAGAGTTCTTTCGCTCAAGACAAGTTTCATTCACATCACTTGAGACCTTTCCTTAGAAATCTCGATTCTTTGAGGTAAGGGATATTATTTTTTTCGTAATGATATTATTTCTTCAATATCATTATCTTTGAAATGTTGATCTGAAGTTTTATCAAATTTGGAACTTTTCATGTCTGGGGTTACTTATTCATGAGTTCTTATTCACGAGTTCTTATTCATGAGTTCTTATTCACGAGTTACTATTCACGAGTACTATTCATGAAGCGTGAAGATGTTTTTTTTTGTGGAATTTCTATCTTTTGGTGTGAGTTACTATTCACGATATCTGCACTATTCACGATATCTGAGACTATTCACGATATCTGGCACTATTCAATTAGAAAAATAAAATTTCTTCTTTTCGTCAAAATATCTATCTCGGATACTAGCTCCGATTGTATCCATGTTTTGATCATTCTTGAATTTTACACCACTATGATTATTTTTGAGGTATTGTTGGACATGGATAAAACAAAGTACGAATCCTTAATCCTTAATCCTTGTCATTTTGTTTCTTTGGATTCGTTCTTTAAAAAATATTTTCATCATCCTCGGTCTTAAATGATGATATTATTGAATATCTTTGGCACATAGTAAAAGATGAATGATTTCTGAAGAATATCTTTGGCCTGTAGTGCAAAGATGAGCAGTGTTTAAATGAAAATGACCGAGTGATGAATATCTTTGGCCTTTAGTGCAAAGATGAGCAGTGTTGAGATGAACATAATTGGATTGATGAATATCTTTGGCTCGTAGTGCAAAGATGAATATTTGATTTGAGATGAATATTGATTGATGTTACAGGATAAAATATTGATGATGGATCGTTAAATTCATAGATTATAGTAGATTTCATTCTCTACGTAACTCTTCTATGAATTATTATTTCATTGCGAATATTGATCCGAAACTTGTTGTCTCATCAGATTCTATTAAATTTTTCCCCGTTGAAGACTAACGATAATTTGTTGTATATTATCTTAGTCATAATATTCTTTCTTGAGCTAGTTAAGCTCACCCTTTTCCTTTTGTTCCATTCTTCTCGGGAGGCGAGAATATAGCGAAAATACGTAGTGGGGTATGGAATGAAGGTTTTAGAAAGGATTGTTTAGTAGTCCTCACCATTTTTGTAAAATAATGTATCAATAAATGTGATGAGGATTTATTTGAGTATAAATATTGTCTGAAGATAATATTTGTATTTAAACTCACGATTTCTTGTTGTAATAATAAAGTTGTAGTTGTTTACTGCATCATGTATTGACAACTCGAGAATGGGTGATGTATACCTATTTTGGGGGCCACGAGATATACTATGAAGGCGTGTACCCACTCTGAGTCCCAAAACCTTGTGGCTGATAAACCAAATGAAGATCCATAGTCAGTAGGAACGTCTCAAAACGTACTACTGATAACCTTTCAGCCACCCAACTCAAAATCGTGGAGTACCTACGATCAAACATCTGATCGTAATGCAAGAGCAAGAGGACACCACAATTGCAGCCAGTGCAGATGTCTAAAGTTGGAAGAGGGACTCCTCAACAGAAAAGGTCAAATGAGATATCAGTGCAAATTACTTCTAAAGTATTTCATCTAGAAAGCGCATGCGGGACAATCCTGACCCTTAGCTCACTCTAAGAGGTTGGCCCTTCCTGAGCTACCTTGACCCAGAAGGAATGCTTAGTAAAGTTCATCTCAAGGACCAAGTCAACGACTGTAAAATAGAAGTTTTAAGAGAACTCAACGATCGTGATGCAATCTCAACGATCGTAGTGAAAACTCAACAATCGCAGAAGCAGACTCGACGATCGCAGACTTACCAGAAGACACTCTAGCTCATGAGGAGCTTGGAAGAACGAGACAATTGCTCTACCATTCTGAAGTATGAGGAGATCAGTTCAAATATAGTTTGGTAAGACATCTTGCAAATGCACATCAGAACTTAAGTACCTAAACTGGCTTGGGGTACATCACTGGTTAAGCTATGCAGTTTCAACATGAGGAGAAATGTCAAAACCATCCACTGCAACATCCTTCAAATAATTGATCGTTGAGTCAACAAAGGAAAACGTAAAGTCAATAGCTGTTCTATCATGCTACTCTACGAACTCAAGAGGTCAAAGGTCAATCCACGTCAATCAAACGTCCACTCTTCTAAAAGAGATAGTTAACTGACAAGTTACTGGGGAGTTACAGCTTATTACTAGGTATCGTGCAACCAATGACTGGGTGACACATCACAGCGTTTGCAGAGATAGAAGAAACTGCCTTAAAGACAAATTCAAAATCTATAAACAGTTGTTAGAAACTATCAAAACTTCTTCCCTCTCGTTTTCAAACCCTAAAAGCCTGTTCACTTCCTGAATTCATTAACCCTCCAAATCCTTACCTAAATCACAGTCAACTATCTCTCACAAAACTTCCTAAAACCAACACCCATATTCCTTGAACTCCTCAAATGGCAGATTGGCAAGTAATCACTAGCATTCAGCTAGGAACCAAGACGTTCAAAAAATTCGAAAAGAAGTTCAGAGATATTCTTGAACTTGTGAAGAAGGCCGGGTTCTCAGAATGTCTTGAGGAAAACACACGAATATATGGTGACCTGGTCAAGGAGTTCCATTTAAACGCAACCATAAATTCTGGAATCCTCTTCACCAAGGTTAAAGGTCAGATTCTGAAACTAAACTCTTCTGACATCAATCAATGCTTGGGCCTTCCTGATTGAAATCTGAAAAGCCTGAAAGAGAACGACACAAAAAAAGCTAAGAAGATTATGCAGTACAGAAGAAACCCTAGTCTGAAGGACATGAAGAAAAAGGAGTTTCCTGAAGAATTCGAGTTCCGTGTTGAAATCGTGGGGAAATGTATCTTATGCAAAGACACTGCACATGATAATGTGATTGACCAACAACTGAAGATCATGTCGGCCATAGTCTTGAAGGAACACATCAACTTTGGAGATGTCCTGCTCGATCATATGTCTAAGTGGTTGGGTAAGGAAGAAAAGAAAAGATTAACTGAAAAACCACTCACAAAGGTTTTTCATGGGAGATTCTTAAGTATCATCCTGAAGAAAAAGTTGAAGAATAAAATTAAGGATGATGATGGTGAAATCCTTAATGTTCACAAGGTAATGTCTCCACAACTGTTCATAAATTGGAAGAAAAACCCAAAGGAGAATAGAAGGTTGACAACTGGGAGCAGTAGCAAAGCCTCTGCAAAGAAGAGGAAGGAAAAAGAGGTAGAAAATTTTGAATCTGATGATTCTGTACCAACGGCAACAGCACCAGCTAGGAAGAAATCCAAGAGCATGAGTAAAGTTGAGGCCTCTCCAAAAAGTCTATCCATAGAAGACAAGGTTGAAGATGGAAAGGTCTCAACTGCAAAGACCACTAAGAGAAGAAGTAACAGATTACTTCAAAGGCCATCCAGCAAGAAAGCTAAGATGATAGACAGTCCAATTTTAACTCACCATGAAGGTACGTCTAATGAAGAAAAGGACGTAGAATCAGAAGAAGAAAAAGGCTGAGCCCCCACAGGCCAAATCTAGCAATGAAGGTGAAGTTGGATTAAAGGAAGAAAATGCAGCATCTGCTGATGAAGAAGAATGCACAAGCCCCTAGAGCATTCACTCTGCTGATAAAGATAAGATACAAGTTGACCAAACTGCATCTCCAAATGTAAATGCTCCAACTAACCCAGATGATGGATCAAATGATGTTGATTCTGAAAAAGAAGGAAATGCCCCCACCAATGATGAAAATCAAAAAAGCCTGTCTGATGACTCAAATGCCTCAGAGTCTAAAGAGGAAGGAGAGTCTGACTCTCAAATTGTTGAACCACCAAGGAGAAGGAAGAGCCACAGACTACGGGCTAAATTTTTCTCTAACAAGAAAAATGATCACTCTACTGCAGTCATTGAGGTAAGTGATGATGAATCTGATGAAGAAAATGATGAAGATGGAATTAGTGATGAATCCAAGGAAGATATTGCTGAAGAAGGTTCTGAAAATGAAATTCAACAAGAAGACTTCACTGAAGAATCTGATGAAGGAAGTCAGCGAGATTCTGGATCAAAAAGGAAAGAAATAGGGAAAGAGTTTGATTCTGCACTTCAGGAATCAGAGGAACCAAAATACTATCATGTTCTCTCTCTAGCTAGAATAAGCAGAAGAATTGTAGTGGAAGTCTTTGATGAGCCACCAGCAGAATCACCAGCAAGATGGATAAGTCAAGGAAATGAACAACTTCTAGTTGTAAGAATGACCACAGATGAAGTACTTCACAACTGGAAAAACATGGAATTAGACTGCACGACAATACTGTATAACTCTGAAGACCTTCTGATAAGATGGTTCTTTCCATGGATGCCATGGTTGAAGGCACATACTGAGAGAGATAAGAGTTACTTCAGTTGGTGCTACTCTCATTTTCCAAGCATGGAACAGGTGTCACAAAACTTCCCATGAGTGAAGAGTTTCGCTACAATGATGATCACAAACCAGCCTCACTACAAGGTATACAGACATGCTGGAAATCACTATATCCCCTACGATCGTAGAGTGGACTCAGAAAGAAAAAGGATCATGACCAAGGAAATAATCGAAGAGTCAGTTCACTCTACTACTGATGGTTTCCAAGTACAAGATACGAAGCTTCCATCTGATCAAGCACTACTGACAGACATTCCTACATCCTCAACCAGTGATTGGAACTCAACAATTCTTCAGATTTTTAACACCTTCTAAAATCTGTCCAAGGAAGCAGATCGTAGAGTCCAATCTGATACTCAACCGGGGGTTGCACAATTAAATGATCAAATATCTGTGCAGAAGGAGCTGATGAAGAATTCTGATGAACTGATTGAGAGAATATCTCTATTCACTGAAGAATCAAAGAAGCTGACAACAACAGAAGGTAACCTAGTTCAAGAGAGACTCCAAGCAATGATGGCTGATGTATCTCTCAAAATCAGAGAAAGAGATCACATCTATCTCAAAGCTCTACATGATCAAAAGGCTGAAGCTCTACTAGCACAAAAGGCAAATGAAGAGCAACTTAAAGTTCTCTCCGACAAGATTGACAACATGAATCAGTCCCTCTCCATGCAACTTGAGTTAAGCCAACAAGAACTCAAGATTGAAGTTGGTAACTCCTCCTACATGATGGAGCAGCTTATATCCAACATGGAGCAGCTCTCTCAAATGATTAATGACAAAAAGGGGGAGAAAAAGAGGCATAAAAAGGGGAAGAAAAAGAGGCACTCTAGAAAGAGAAAGGAGAGCAGGAGCAAACAAGTCAAGAAGACAAAGAAAGAGAAAGCAGAAGAAAGAGATGGTTCATCAGGTGAGGGGGAGCCTAAGGCTGAGGGGGAGCAAGGAGCCTGAACCAGGAAAAGAAGAAAGGAATAGCTCCACATCCTAGGGGGAGCAAAGGAATCAAACAGATGAATAGCTGATCAAGAGACATCCTGGAAGCATACATGGAACCAAAGAGGTACATCTCTAACTAGTTAGGTATGTTCTGGATCCAGGATGTAAAATGTCAGTGTATTAAATTCCACATCATTATAAATGACATTCATGATTATCTGTTTTAGAAATACAGCTGCTCACTGTATATAAGATTCATTCATAACATGCATATGCACTTATTGTTTTTGTCATAATCAAATAGGGGGAGATTGTCAGGAATAAACATGTGAATGATATTCCTATTTATATATGATTTGATTATGATATATATATATATATGATTGAATATGCAAGTATGCTTGCATTAAGAAAAAACTGTAAAAAGTCCTTTGATAGATAATAGAAACATATGTACAAGGACTTAGAATGAATTGATCAAATGTGTTAGGTTGATCCTACATAAGCAAAAAGCGACTTTGTAAAGTCCATAAAAAGAAATGATGTACAAGGACTATAAATATAGAAAGATCAAACATGTTAGGTTGATCTTATGATGTAATAGATATCTTTGCATCGATCGATCGTTGAAGCACCTGCACCGGAATCGTAAATCCGCCAGAGAGTCGAGGAAAACTCGAGAGCTATCGAGGTAGAATCCTTATCTGCAAGATAGTAGATCTCGGAGTTCGTAGATTTCGGGAGAGGCGAGGAAGGATCATAGTGTGTCGAGGAGAACTTCCTCGGGGCCATAGATGCTGAGGAAGTCGTGTTCGAGAATCGTAGAGGCCGACACGCCTCTGAGCCGACCGAGTATCCGCCAAAGCTAAGTCAAGAATCGTAGACTACACTCAGAGTCATAGAGTCTACTAATCATACCAGAGGCAGAGATCATAGTCGAGCAAGATCAGATGAAGACAACAAGCACAATGACAGAAATCGTAGAGTGTCAAGATCTGATCTCGGAGTCGTAGTGTCTGCATAGCCAAAGCTGAATCGCAGAGTACAGAACTAAGACCTCAATAGATGTGCTCACAATGCCAAGGCAGAATCGTAGGACAAATACGATTCTCAACGAATGAGCACTCTCAGAATACACAAAGGAATGAAGCCTCTGGTTGGCACTGCATAGATACGTCCCACCTGAAGAAAACCAGAGAGCACTCAACGAATGGCATGCAAGCTAATAGAAGATCTAAGCACCAACCCAATCAGCATCAAGATTGAGTTGTGAAGCCATTCGAGATGAAGTCTTCCACAAGGAGATCAGAAGAAGATTTACATGAATCGACTAAGAAAAGTCAAGAAGTGCGCGATGGTGTCAGCAGACAGAAGACAACGATCTTGGGAGTTACCAAGATCGCAGTGTTTGCCAAACAAAGAAAGAAGCTGATGGAGTGCATACAGAGATCTTTGGATGACTTCTAAATAACAAGGCTAAAGTGATTAAGCATTGGGTCGATCCATTGATGATAAGTGAGCGGGAGATCACAAGGAGAAAGCGAAATTTGGACCGCCACAAATCTGAAGTGTCTTGTTATTCGAAGAAGGGCCGAGCAAGAAGTCAAGCCATCGATGAATTTGAAAACATTCAGCGAGTAAGTGATGAAGTTAATTGCACAAGAGAAAGAAGAGGTGCTTTACATTGAAGATCATATCAACACTCTTCAAGATCGTAGTGTTGTCTCTACCAGTCAACAATACACTACGATCAAGTCCATGAAGACCTGCATCAGAATCGTAGAGTTCGAATAACTGAAGACTGAAGCATTGGCAACGGTTCAATCTGAAGGGTAATGTTCGGACAAGTGCTTATTGAGAGCATCGATGCAAGGACAACCTCTAATCGAGAAATCAGAAGAGTGAAATAAAAGTAAATTCGACACTGCCCAAGATATCAAAGTGACATATCGGCGGGGTTGGTGAAATAGTAGACTACGATTGTCGAAGTCGAGAAAAAGATGTCATGTCACATCTGCGATTCGCACTAAATAACTCGAGATCTGCGAAGCAATTTGAATAACTTTCAATCGGCTACTTTCCAACCGGGAAGATTGGGAAGTAGTATAAATCAACAGAGCCTCAAAGATCAAGAGTTCTTGATGATTGTGTAGTTGCGAGAATCGTTGAGTTGGTGAATGCTATTATTGACTCTACGAGTTCCACCAAAGATCGATAGAACAAGTCTCGGAGTGATGATTGAGACTACCAAGGTGGAAGTGAAAGCGACTTTGAAGAAGGAATCAAAGCGAAGATCGAAGCTTCACTCAACAAAGATGAGAATGCTGAGAGCCATGTCTCGGTAAGGCCAATGTGTAAGATTTAAGAAGGGTTGAGGATTTTAGTGCCGCGGAAAAATAAAAGGAATTTCCTTTATTTATTATTTTGAAATAGTGAAGAGGTTGATTTGATTAATGTGGATAGTACAAAAGGGTTAATGAATCATATGAATACCAACAACAAAAATAAGTAAGACCTCAAATTTTTTATAAAATATTCATTTTTTGAAATAGTAAGGGTTGATTTGATTATATTGGATAGTTAAGGGGTGAAATGGAATATATAAAATATTCATTTTTCGGGGAATATTGTTTGGTCATGGAATATTAAATTGTCGGAATATTCGCAATGCTGACAAGTAGCGATATGTGTGGAGCCCATGTGAAAGCGATTGGATGAAGAAAAGCGACAAATATAAGTTGGTTAAAAATAACGGCGTAGTTATTCACAGAATTAAAATCATGTTGGAATACGGTGGTTAAAATACGATGTCTGGGCGTGGTTGCCATGATAGCACTGCGGTATTACCGCAGTATTGTTGAATTATTGATCTTACTTACGTGAAGGCCACTACTCGATAATTTTTCACGGTGAATTCTTATTGATATTTTATTTTATTGATTGATAATTCTTTGCGTTGATATTTTATATTATTGTTTGTTGATAATTGTCCTTGCACATTATCTCCATTATCGGATCAATAATTCATATTATTTGAATAATATTATTAGATAGCATTATTGGCAATGTCTAGAAAGTTACATCGAGGAGAGGTTTGGTCACCTAATTGCGCCCGATGAGGAGAAATCCTTATCGGAAAGCCCCTCTTTCACAGGGAGCTACTGGTTGTCATAATTGTGATTACGTAATATTATTTGTGAATAATTAATTATTGATTCATATGATAAAGAAATATTTATTTTATATGGATATAAATGATGGATTTATTTATGTGGTTATAAATGAAGAAATTATTGTTGAGGTGTTTTATCGGTATTTTATCAGTTGGAGGTATTAAAAATTAAATCGGGGGTTTTGAGATATATTGCGGGGTTATAATTTTTAATCAAATAGTTGGATTGTGGTAATTTTTGGGTATGTTATACATACATAAGTTGAGTATATGTCCACAAATTTTGAGCGAATTAAAAATGCACGAATGATTTGTTATGAATTTTAAGAGGTGTCGATTAGGAAATTAGGGTTATAATTGATTTTGGTGGAAAATTCTAGAATTGAGTGGGCCCCACTTGTGGTTGGTGAAGAAATGTGCTGAATTTTATTTCAAATGTGGTGGGTGGCAATAGTAGCGAGGTAAAAGCCATCGGTAGCAGTCAAGTGCTGCTTCGGTGGGCTAACATTTTTCTATAAATAGAGGGCTAAGTTAGAATTGAAAATCACACGAAACAAAGTTTTCTCTCTTTCTCTCTCTATATTATTGAGGCGTATTTTGTGAGTATTTAGATACTTTGAGAGTTCTTTATTCGATACAAGTTTCATTCGACATCACTTGAGCCTTTCCTTAGAAATCTTGATTCTTTGAGGTAAGGGATATTATTTTTTTTCGTAATGATATTATTTCTTGATATCATTATCTTTGAAATATTGATCTGAAGTTTTTATCAAATTTGGAACTTTTCATCGGGGTTCTTATTCATGAGTTCTTATTCACGAGTTCTTATTATTCATGAGTTACTATTCACGAGTTCTTATTCACGAGTACTTATTCATGAAGCGTGAAGATGTTTTTTTGTGGAATTTCTATCTTTTGGTGTCGGAGTTCTTATTCACGATCATCGGCCTTTATTCACGTATCTGACTATTCACGATATCTGGCACTATTCATAGAAAAATAAAATTTCTTCTTTTCGTCCAAAATATCTATTACGGATACTAGCTACGATTGTATCCATGTTTTGATCATTCTTGAATTTTACACCACTTATGATTATTTTTGAGGTATTGTTGGACATGGATAAAACAAAGTACGAATCCTTAATCCTTAATCCTTGTCATTTTGTTTCCTTTGGATTCGTTCTTTAAAATATTTTCATCATCCTCGGTCTTAAATGATGATATTATTGAATATCTTTGGCTGTAGTGCAAAGATGAATGATTTCTGAAGAATATCTTTGGCACTGTAGTGCAAAGATGAGCAGGTGTTTAAATGAACATGAATAGGTGATGAATATCTTTGGCCTTTAGTGCAAAAAGATGAGCAGTGTTGAGATGAACATGACCGATTGATGAATATCTTTGATGAATATCTTTGTAGTGCAAAGATGAATATTTGATTTGAGATGAATATTGATTGATGTTACGGGGATAAAATATTGATGATGGTTTATTAAATTCATAGATTATAGTAGATTTCATTTCTACGTAACTCTTCTATGAATTATTATTTCATTGCGAATATTGATCGAAACTTGTTGTCTATTGTATTCTATTAAATTTTTCCTGTTGAAGACTAACGATAATTTGTTGTATATTATCTTAGTCATAATATTCTTCTTGAGCTAGTTAAGCTCACCCTTTTCCTTTTGTTCCATTCTTCTTCTCGGGAGGCGAGAATATAAGCGAGTACTGAGTCGGGGTATGGAATGAAGGTTTTAGAAAGGATTGTTTAGTAGTCCTCACCATTTTTGTAAAATAATGTATCGATAAATGTGATGAGGATTTATTTGAGTATAAATATTATCAGAAGATAATATTTGTATTTAAACTCACAGATTTCTTGTTGTAATAATAAAGTTGTAGTTGTTTACGTACCATGTATTGACAACTCGGAATGGGTGATGTATACCTATTTTGGGGCGTCGCGGTTGGTATCGAGCTTAGGATATGATCTCTGGCGGAGATCGGGAAATAGAACTAGAGAGGGAGGCGAGTAAATCCTTCGCTAGTGTGTCCTACCTAAGCTTATTTGTTAGTTGGTCGGTATATAGGGATATTATGTGATATATTGATTTCCTTAATTAACCCTTGTTTTATGGCGGTATTTGAGAATGTCGATTGAGAATATTAATGATGGAGTAAATGAGACCAGTGGAGATGCTGTCTTTACCAGCGAGGAGAGCGTCTGACAGTGGCAATGTTCCTCTGTGAACAACACCATTGGCGAGATGATGAGCGAGGGGATGTTTAGAAGCTTTTTGCAGTTCATGCAAAATCGAGACGAGGAGACTTCGTGTTCAAAATCTGAGGAGAAATGATAGCAATTCACGGGTTGTCACACCAAGCGATTTGAAGTTGGGACCACGAATTTAAGGAAAGCGAGATCCGATCATGGCGGAAACATGGGTCAAACAAATTACCAAGATATTCGATGTCTTGGGATGCGGGAGAACAGAAGGTTCCATTCGCCACCTTTATGTTAAAGTGGCGAAAGGAGATTCTTGGTGGGAGTCGTGAAGCGTACCCATCCGGTGCTTTTCGGCGTATGTCTTGGGAGGCGTTTGAGAGACTATTTAATGACAAATACTTTCACGAAAGTGTTCGTCATATGAAGGAAGTGGAGTTCATCAGATTAGAGCAAAACAACATGGCGGTGTCTCGATGCGAGGCAAAGTTTGCGAGTTATCGGTTTGCACCTCATTTGGTGGAGAATGAGGAGCGTATGGCGGATGTTTCTTAGAGGTTTGAAACGGCGTCGTCGGTATCTCATTTCTCATAAACTTTCTCTTTATTAGGATGTTGTAAGCAGGGCTCAATTATTAGG
The DNA here is from genome assembly GCA_020205615.1 of Panax quinquefolius. Taxonomy (NCBI): domain Eukaryota; kingdom Viridiplantae; phylum Streptophyta; class Magnoliopsida; order Apiales; family Araliaceae; genus Panax; species Panax quinquefolius. The sequence continues at coordinate 130,485,100 of CM035161.1, forward strand.
CGAGATAACGAAATACGGTCGTTGAGGACCATAACGAGGATCGTACCGAGATAGCGATCAGCAGAATAATGATAACTGCGGAGAAAAAATGACGGACAGAAATGGTAACCACTCTGGTGGTAATCATAGTCGTGAAAAGCAGAAGAAGCGAGTCGGGGAGGAGATTTTAAAAAGGAGATTTAATAACGACTATGTGAAGGCAGCGGTCTTGGCGTGACAAGCGGTTCTAAGGGAGGAGAAGCGACCACCGGTCGTATATCTACAAATGCGGAAAAGAGGACATATCGGTCAAAGCGCCCCAACAGATTCAAGGTATGCTATAGTTGTGGAAAGGAAGGACATATCGCTCGAGATTATGCAGATAGCGAAACCTAGTTCAGTGAGGGACGGTGACTCAAAAGATCATCCCGAGAAAAGTCAAAGTCAGCGATTAGGGAAGCGTTTGTTGTATTTGGTCATAATCGAGGAACCCAAGCGAGGTGATCACGGGTAAGCTATTTATAAATTCTTGCGAAGTTTATACCTTACTTAATCTGGGGTCTTTACCCATTCATTTATCTCTCTGCGCATGTGCTCAGCGTTTAAACTTGACTCAGGAGAAATTAGACTTTGACTATCTGTGGAAACTCAGTTAGGAGAAACTTTCATCACATCCTTTGTTTATAAATCTTGTTTGATTCAAGTTGGCACCATCACCTTACACATTGACCTTATCTCTTTAAAGATACTTGCTTTTGATGTGATTTTAGGGATTGATTGGTTAACTACTCATCATGCCAAAATTGATTGTTTTCGTAAGGTTGTTAGTTTTCATATTCCTAACTAACTTGACACATTATGCAATTCAAGCAACTAAACCATTAAAATCAATCACTATCATATCTAATCATAAAGCTATTCGTTTATTGAAAAAGCGGATGTCAAGCTTTCTTAGCCCATGTTATGGATTTGAATAAAGACACGTCAAATTTGAATAATATTCTGTTGTTATTGACTTTCTGGCGTATTTCAGAAGAACTTCCCGATTACACCCCGAGCGTGAAGTTGAATTCTTTATTGATCTTGAACTGAGTAAAGCCCATTTCTAAAACCCCATATCGAATGGCTCTATTGAACTTGAGGAGTTAAAGGTCCAACTCTGAGGAATTGTTGGACATTGGTTTCATTAAATCTAGTACATCTCCTTGGGGTGCTCTGTTTTATTTGTAAAAAAGAAGAAAAGCGGGAGTATGCGACTTTGTATTGACTATCGGGGAATTGAACCATGTCACCATCAAGAATAGGTATCCTCTACCTCGTATTGATGACTTGTTTGACCGATTGCAAAGGGCACAATTCTTTTCAAAAATCGATCTTCGATTACGGATATCATCGGTGAAGATTAGGCGAGGATATTCAAAGGCGCCGCCTTGAAACTCGGTATGGGCATTATGAATTCTTAGTCATGTCTTTCGGACTAACTAATGCTCCTGCGACTTTCATGGATATGATGAAGCAAAGTATTCAAGGAATATTTGGATCGATTTGTTGTTGTCTTTATTGATGACATCCTTATATATTCAAAAAGTCGTGAAGATCATGAGCACCATTTGAAATTTGGTACTCCAAAGGCTTGAAAACCAACTATATGCCAAATTGAAGAAATGTGAGTTACGGCGAGGAAGTAGCCTTTCTTGGGCATATGGTGTCAAAACATGGAGTATCTGTTGATCCGTGAAGATTGAAGCAATCAAAGTTGGGAAGCAACCAAAATCGGTGATGAAGCACGTAGCTTTTGGGCTTATTTGGTTATTATCGGAGATTCGTGGAAGGGTTTTCTCGAATCGCTACTCCATTAACTTCAACTAACTTTCGGAAGGATACAAAATTCGTTTGGAATGAAGAATCGAGAAAAGTTTCAAGAGCTTAAGAGGAGACTTATTTGGCTGTTCTAACAATACCATCGGTTCGGATGGATTTGTTATCTACAATGATGCTTGAGGCAAAGGGTTAGGATGTGTTCTCATGCTGGCGTGGGAAAGTCATAGCCTATGCCTCGCGACAACAAAAAGAGTATGAGAGGAATTATCCTACTCATGATCTAGAGTTAGCGGCGTGATCGTTTCGCTTAAAGATATGGAGCACTATCTATATGGGGAGAAAGTGGAGATATATTCGGATCATAAAAGCCTTAAATATTTCTTCACTCAAAAAAGAACTCAACATGCTTGGTGACGTTGGCTCGAGCTATTGAAGACTACGACCCACACTATTGATACCATCACGTAAAGCGAGCGTGGTGGCGGCGCATTGAGTAGAAGAAGATATATGCGGGAGCGAGTGCGATGATGTCAAGTATCTGCGTAGAGCCAACTTTAATAGAAAAAGTTAAAGGTTGCTCGAGCCACCAATGGGAGGACGATCGTATGATGAAGAAAGTCTGAGAAGGAGCTATTAGGGGCGAGAATTGATGAAGAAGGAATACTTGAGTCCACTCTAGACTTTGTGTTCTAACGACTACGATTTGAAGTACAAGATTATGATGGAGGCACACAATACACCATTTGCAATCCATCTGGAAGTACTAAAATGTATCGTGATCTTGACATACATTTTGGTGGAATAATATGAAGAGAGAGATTGCAAAGTTTATCTCGATGTGTTTAACTTGCCAGCGTGTAAAGGCGGAGCATCTAGTACCTAAGGGTCCGTTGCAACCACTTGAGATTCCGGAATGGAAGTGGGAACACATTACCATGGATTTAGTTCACGGGTCTTCCTACGGTTTCTCAAGGCATCAATCTTTATTTGGGTTATTGTTGATAGATTAACCAAGTCTCGCGCTCATTTCTTGCCGATCACGGAGACTTATTCCTTGAGCGTCTTGCTTAGTAGTATGCGTAAATGAGATCGTGAGGTTGCATGGCATACTGTATCCATAGTTTTGGATCGTGACCCAAGATTCACTTCAAGATTTTGGGTTAGCTTGCAAAAAAGCTATGGAGCGCAGTTGCGATTTAGTTGGCATACCATCCCCCAAACGAGATGGAATGATCGAGAGGACTATTCAAACTCTTGAAGATTTATTAAGAAGACTCTGTGTCCTAGACTTGAAGGCGGTTGGGATAAGTATTTACCATGGTGGAATTCTCTACTACAACAGCAGTTATCGAGCAGCAAGTATAGGTGTGGCTCCATTGAAGCATTATATGGGCCGAAAATGTCGATTTCTCGATATGTTGGGATGAGGTGGGTGAAGCAACATTTTTGGGACCCGAGTTAATACGATATGACTAGAAAAGATCCAAATAATTCGACAAGCGTATACAAGCGGCTCAAGATCGACAAAAGAGTTATGCGGATCTTCATCGAAAGGGCGTGGAATTTAATGTAGGGGATCATGTATTGTTGCGAGTTGCTCATGGAAGGAGTTACAAGATTTGGGAAGAGAGGAAAGCTCGATCCACGATTTATTGGTCCATTTCAAATTCTTGACCGAAGTAGGAAATGTAGCCTATAGACTTGCGTTACCTCAAAGTATGTCTCGTGTTCATAATGTGTTTCACATATCGTGCCTTAAATAAATATGTGAAAGACCGAACCACGTTATTGAGTTAGAAGCAGGACGAGATAATAGAAGACTTAACGTATGAGGAGGTACTATCAAGATCTTGGATAGGAAGGAGCATGTCCTACTGCATGAAAGGTCATACCACAAGTTAAAGTTTTGTGGAGGAATCATGCTATAGAGAAATGACACAGGAATTGGAAAGCGGAAATGAAAGCGAGGTATCCTCACCTTTTGAAACACAGAGTCGTACGTCGATTTCGAGGACGAAATTTCATAAGGAGGGAGGTTGTAGACCCGAAATTTTTTAAATAAAAAGGAATTTTCCTTTATTTATTATTTTGAAATAGTAAGGGTTGATTTGATTAATGTGGATAGTTAAGGGTTAAATCATAAATATTTCAAAATAAGCAGTGGTTATAAAATATTCATTTTTGTAGGGAATATTCGTTTGGTCGTGGAATATTAAATCTTTGTCGGGGAATATTAAATGCGACGGTAGCGACCATGTGTGTGGGCCCATGCGAAAGCGATTGGATGAAGAAAGCGACAAATATAAGTTGGTTAAAAATAACGGCGTAGTTATTCTGAATTAATTTGTTGGAATACAGAATTGGTTAAAATACTGATGTCTGGCGTGGTTGCCGCGATATGCACGGTATTATTGCGATATTGTTGAATTATTGATCCTTACGTGAAGGCACTACTCAATAATTTTCACGGTGAATTCTTATTCAATATTTTATTTTATTGATTGATAATTTGCTGCGTTGATATTTTATATTATTGTTGTTCGATAATTGTCCTTTTGCATTATCTCCATTATCGGATCAATAATTCATATTATTTGAATAATATTATTAGATAGCATTATTGGCAATGTCTAGAAAGTTACATCGAGGAGAGGTTTGGTCACCTAATTGCGGCGCGATGAGGAGAAATCCTTATCGGAAGCCCCCTCTTTCAGGAGCGGCTGGTTGTCATAATTGTGATTACGTAATATTATTTGTGAATAATTAATTATTGATTCATATGATAAAGAAATATTTATTTTATGTGGATATAAATGATGGATTTATTTATGTGGTTATAAATGAAGAAATTATTGTTGAGGTGTTTTATCGGTATTTTATCAGTTGGAGGTATTAAAAATTAAATCGGGGTTTTGAGATATATTGCGGGGTTATAATTTTAATTTAGATTTGGATTGTGGTAATTTTGGGGGTATGTTATACATACATAAGTTGAGTATATGTCCACAAATTTTGAAGCGAATTAAAAATGCACGAATGATTTGTTATGAATTTTAAGAGGTGTACGATTAGGAAAATTAGGGTTATAATTGATTTTGGTGGAAAATTCTAGAATTGAGTGGGCCCCACTTGTGGTTGGTGAAGAAATGTGCTGAATTTTATTTCAAATGTGGTGGGTGGCAATAGTAGCGAGGTAAAGCCATCGGTGGCAGTCGAAATGTCTGCTTTACGAAAGCTAACATTTTCCTATAAATAGAGGGCTAAGTTAGAATTGAAAATCACACCGAAACAAAGTTTTCTCTCTTTCTCTCTCTATATTATTGGCGTATTTTGTGAGTATTTAGATACTTTGAGAGTTCTTTATTCGATTACAAGTTTCATTCAACATCACTTGAGCCTTTCCTTAGAAATCTTGATTCTTTGAGGTAAGGGATATTATTTTTTTCGTAATGATATTATTTCTTGATATCATTATCTTTGAAATGTTGATCTGAAGTTTTATCAAATTTGGAACTTTTCATGTCGGGGTTACTTATTCATGAGTTCTTATTCACGAGTTCTTATTCATGAGTTCTTATTCACGAGTTCTTATTCACGAGTACTATTCATGAAGCGTGAAGATGTTTTTTTGTGGAATTTCTATCTTTTGGTGTCGGAGTTTCTTATTCACGTATACGGAGACTATTCACGATATCTGACCTTTATTCACGATATCTGGCACTATTCATAGAAAAATAAAATTTCTTCTTTTCGTCAAAATATCTATTACGGATACTAGCTCGATTGTATCCATGTTTTGATCATTCTTGAATTTTACACCACTATGATTATTTTTGAGGTATTGTTGGACATGGATAAAAACAAAGTACGAATCCTTAATCCTTAATCCTTGTCATTTTGTTTCCTTTGGATTCGTTCTTTAAAATATTTTTCATCATCCTCGGTCTTAAATGATGATATTATTGAATATCTTTGGCTGTGTAGTGCAAAGATGAATGATTCTGAAGAATATCTTTGGCTGTAGTGCAAAGATGAGCAGTGTTTAAATGAACATGAATTGGTGATGAATATCTTTGGCCTTTAGTGCAAAGATGAGCAGTGTTGAGATGAACATGACCGATTGATGAATATCTTTGGCTTTGTAGTGCAAAGATGAATATTTGATTTGAGATGAATATTGATTGATGTTCTGAGGATAAAATATTGATGATGGAATTTATTAAATTCATAGATTATAGTAGATTTCATTCTCTACGTAACTCTTCTTACATGAATTATTATTTTCGCTGCGAATATTGATCTGAAACTTGTTGTCTATTGTATTCTATTAAATTTTTCCCTGTTGAAGACTAACGATAATTTGTTGTATATTATCTTAGTCATAATATTCTTCTTGAGCTAGTTAAGCTCACCCTTTTCCTTTTGTTCCATTCTTCTCGGGAGGCGAGAATATAAGCGAGATGCAGTCGGGGTATGGAATGAAGGTTTTAGAAAGGATTGTTTAGTAGTCCTCACCATTTTGTAAAATAATGTATCAATAAATGTGATGAGGATTTATTTGAGTATAAATATTATGCAGAAGATAATATTTGTATTTAAACTCACAGTTTTATTGTTGTAATAATAAAGTTGTAGTTGTTTAGCGTACCATGTATTGACAACTCGGAATGGGTGATGTATACCTATTAATAATACAACAAGATGCCAAGGCTCGAGGGGTCCTTGTCCCGAGGACTAAATGAAGTTCCAAGCCTCATTGGGCTTAAAGAGTTCTTGAGAACTAGAGAAGTTCCAGGAATGCCTCAAGAGTTCTTAGTGATTCAGGGTGCTGCCCTTCCTTAGTGGAAATCCTGCTAATTGAAAGCAGAAGAGTGGATTAGGAGCTTGAGTCTCTTAACCATTTAAAACCCCTTGTGTCTTTTACTTTATGTCATTTATTTTATGTACATTAACTGCTATAACTGCTATGTATGTTATAACTGTTTACCACTGAACTGACTCTATGAACAATGTATGTATGATTATGAATATATCAATGAAGTGGATCTTTTACTTATTCCGCTGTGCTTGAAAAGATTCTTATGTCTGTCATATGCTAAATTATTAGCAATACAAAATAAACTGGAAAAGTATTTTGAAATTCGAAGGATATATTCAACCCCCCCTTTTAGATCTATTGTGCCTACTGGGAACTAACAGAAGAATTTCACCATGTATGCGGTGCTCAGCATGATATGACTTTATTCCAACCTAATAATAAAGAATGGAATAATGAAGAATTTCACCATGTATGCGGTACTTGGCAGAGCAGACAAAGTTATTCAACATAATAATAAATAATGGAATAATGAAGAATTTCACCAAGTATAGGGTAGCCAGCGTATCAAAGTTATTCCAATGTAATAATAAAGAATAGAATAAATGAAGTTCTCTTCATGAAGACGAAAGAAATAATACCCTTACCTTAGAAGAAAGCTGGATATAGGAGTAGTGAAGTAGCGAGAATACTTTTCTTCTTTCTCTCTATAGTTTTCTCTCTAGAGTTTCAAATTGAATTAGTAAGAAATAATAAAGGAATGAGCTTCTATTTATAGGAGAATGGACTAAATAGTAACTAATTCATGAGCGGTCCAGATTGATTTACTTTTAAACCAGACTATCCATATTGATTTATTATGCAAAGATTAATAAAATATTTTAATAAAATAAAATTTTTAAATAAAATATAATATATTCTATTTATAGTCTAATAAAACAAATAACTTTATAAAATTATTCTATTTTATATAAAAGATTTTACTATACAAACACTACGCAAAGTTGTAAGACCCAAATTTTTAAATAAAAAGGAATTTTTCTTTATTTATTATTTTGAAATAGTAAGGGTTGATTTGATTAATGTGGATAGTTAAAGGTTAAATACGCAAATATTTCAAAATAAACAAGTGGTTATAAAATATTCATTTTTGTGGGGAATATTAAATGACGCCAATGAAATGACCATGTGGGCCCCATAACTGAAAAGCGATTGGATGAAGAAAGCGACAAATATAAGTTGGTTAAAAATAACTGCGTAGTTATTACCGTTAAGACCGTTGGAATACCCGGTGGTTAAAATACTGATGTCGCTGTGGTTGCGAAAGAAAGACACCGGTACGCATGTATTATTGAATTATTGATCCTTACGTAAGAAGGCACTACTCAATAATTTTCACAGTGAATTATTATTCAATATTTTATTTTATTGATTCAATAATTTCTTGCGTTGATATTTTATATTATTGTTGTTCAATAATTGTCCACCGCACATTATCTCCATTATCGGATCAATAATTCATATTATTTGAATAATATTATTAGATAGCATTATTGGCAATGTCTAGAAAGTTCATCGAGGAGAGGTTTGGTCACCTAATCAAGGCCAAGAAGGAGAAATCCTTATCGGAAAGCCCCCTCTTCACAGGAGCGGCACTGGTTGTCATAATTGTGATTCTGTAATATTATTTGTGAATAATTAATTATTGATTCATATGATAAAGAAATATTTATTTTATGTGGATATAAATGATGGATTTATTTATGTGGTTATAAATGAAGAAATTATTGTTGAGGTGTTTTATCAGTATTTTATCAAATTGGAGGTATTAAAAATTAAATCAGGGGTTTTGAGATATATTGCGGGGGTTATAATTTTTAATCCGACCGTTGGATTGTGGTAATTTTTGGGTATGTTATACATACATAAGTTGAGTATATGTTGTAAGACCCCGAAATTTTTTTAAATAAAAAGGAATTTCCTTTATTTATTATTTTGAAATAGTAAGGGTTGATTTGATTAATGTGGATAGTTAAGGGTTAAATACGCAAATATTTCAAAATAAGCAAGTGGTTATAAAATATTCATTGTTGTCGGGGAATATTCGTTTGGTCGTGGAATATTCATGATTGTCTTGGGAATATTCGCATTTACATGCAGCTATGACCATGTGTGGGCCCCATAACGGAAAGCGATTGGATGAGGAAAACGACAAAGTTTGGGTGGTTATAAATAATCTAGCGTAGTTATTACCAAGTTAAGACCGTAGTTATTACTGAATTAAGATCGTTGGAATACCGGTGGTTAAAATACGATGAATGGCGTGGTTGCACAAGAAGCATACGGTATTACAGACAAGATTGTTGAATTATTGATTAAATGCGTGAAGCACTACTCAATAATTTTCACGGTGAATTCTTTATTCAATATTTTATTTTATTGATTCAATAATTCTGCTGCGTTGATATTTTATATTATTGTTGTTCAATAATTGTCATCGCACAAGATTTCCCATTATCGGATCAATAATTCATATTATTTGAATAATATTATTAGATAACATTATTGGCAATGTCTAGAAAGTTACATCTAAGGAGAGGTTTGGTCACCTAATGCAAGCGCCAAGAAGGAGAGATCCTTATTGAAAGCCCCTCTTCCTCAGAAATGTACTGGTTGTCATTATAAATGTGATTTCGTAATATTATTTGTGAATAATTAATTATTGATTCATATGATAAGGAAATATTTATTTTATATGAATATAAATGATGGATTTATTTATGTGGTTATTAATGAAGGAATTAATGTTGAGGTGTTTTATCAAGTATTTTATCGGATTGGAGGTATTAAAAATCAAATCGGGGTTTTGAGATATATTCATGGGTTATAATTTTTAATCCAAATAGTTGGATTGTGGTAATTTTTGGGTATGTTATACATACATAAGTTGAGTATATGTTCACAAATTTTGAACCGTTAAAAATGCACGAATGATTTGTTGTGAATTTTAAGAGGTGTCGGATTAGGAAATTAGGTTTATAATTGATTTTGGTGGAAAATTCTAGAATTGAGTGGGCCCCACTTGTGGTTGGTGAAGAAATGTGCTGAATTTTATTTCAAATGTGGTGGGTGGCAATAGTAGCGAGTAAAGCCATCAAAGTTGCAGAGTTAAGTCCGCTTGGCGGGCTAACATTTTCCTATAAATAGAGGGCTAAGTTAGAATTGAAAATCACACCGAAACAAGTTTTCTCTTTCTCTCTCTATATTATCGGCGTATTCTTGTGAGTATTTTGAGTATACTTTGAGTATTGTTTAGGCAGTGCAAGTTTCCTTCAAAGACTATATCCTGTTTCAACTAAGTATTGTCTTTCGAGGTAAGGAATGTTATTTTCTTCTCAAATGATATTAATTCTTCAATATCATTATCTTTGAAATATTGGTTGGTATTTTTATCAAATTTGGAACTTTTTTCATGTCGGGGTTACTATTCATGAGTTACTTATTCACGAGTTACTATTCATGAGTTACTATTCACGAGTTACTATTCACGAGTACTATTCATGAAGCGTGAAGATGTTTTTTTTTGTGGAATTTCTATATCTTTTGGTGTTTGAGTTACTATTCACGTGATATCGGCCTTTATTCACGTATCTGACTATTTATTCACGAATTTAAGACTATTCATAGAAAAATGAAAATTTTTCTTTTTTCGTCAAAATATCTATTTTGGATACTAGCTTTGATTGTATCCATGTTTTGATCATTCTTGAATTTTACTTCACTATGATTATTTATGAAGTATTTTTGAATTCGGATTGTTTAAAGTACGAATCCATAATATTTGTCATTTTGTTTCACTGGATTCGTTCTTTAAAAGTATTTTTCATCATCCTCAGTCTTAAATGATGATAGTATTGAATATCTTTGGCCTGTAGTGCAAAGATGAATGATTTCTGAAGAATATCTTTTTGGCTGTAGTGCAAAGATGAATGATTTCTAAAGAATATCTTTGGCTCAGAAGTGCAAAGATGAGCAGTGTTTAAATGAACATGACCGATCGATGAATATCTTTGGCCTTTAGTGCAAAGATAAGCAGTGTTTAAATGAACATGACCGATCGATGAATATCTTTGGCCTTTAGTGCAAAGATGAAGCAGTGTTGAGATGAAACATGATCGATTGATGAATATCTTTGGCAGAGTGCAAAAAGATGAATATTTGATTTGAGATGAATATTGATTGATGTTACAGGATAAAATATTGATGATGGATCGTTAAATTCATAGATTATAGTAGATTTCATTCTCTACGTAACTCTTTCTATGAATTATTATTTCATTGCGAATATTGATCCGAAACTTGTTCTCATTGTATTCTATCGATTTTTCCTGTTGGAGACTAACGATAATTTGTTGTATATTATCTTAGTCATAACATTCTTTATTGGGCTAGTTGAGCTCACCCTTTTTCCTTGTTGATCCATTTTCTTCTTCGGGAGGCGAGAATGTAAGCGAGTACTTAGTCGGGGTATGGAATGAAGGTTTTAGAGAGAGTTGTTTAGTAGTCCTCACCATTATTGTAAAATAATGTATCAATAAATGTGATGAGGATTTATTTGAGTATAGATATTGTCAGAAGATAATATTTGTATTCAAACTCACGCTTTTCTTGTTGTAATAATAAAGTTGTAGTTGTTTACATGCACCATGTATTTGGCGACTCGAGAATGGGTTGGATGGAATGGACCTATTTTGGGGTCGTAAATCACGTTTAATATCGAGCCATAAAGTAAAGAGCCCCGAGCCTCTCATTTGGTGACTTCTGTTGATGGGGATGCATCAAGCCGGACTCTCTCCGTGGGGACGCCAGATTCATGCTGTGGCAACCCGATAGAAGTATCAATGTGAGGTCTTGACACGAGGTTGGTGTCCGAGTCACAGTTGGTATCGAGCTTAGGGATATGATCTCTGGCGGAGATCGGGGAATAGAACTAGGAGGGAGAGACGAGTAAATCCTTCGCTAGTGTGTCCTACCTAAGCTTATTGTTGGTTGGTCATAATATAGGGGTATTATGTGATTTGTTAATTTATTTAATTAACCCTTGTTTTATACAAATGAATTGAGAATGTCGATCGAGAATATTAATAGTGGTGTAAATGAGACCGTGGAGATGCTCAGACTCACCAACGAGGAGAACGTGTAATGCAAATTTGGTAATGTTCCTCCCATGAACAACACCACCGAAAGCGAGATGATGAATGAGGGGATGTTTAGAAGTTTTTTGCAGTTCATGCAAAATCAGACGAGGAGACTCGTGTTCAAAATCTGAGGAGAAATGATAGCAATTCACGGGTGGTCACAAACAAGCGATTCAAAGAGTTGGGACCACGAGAATTTAAGGGAAAGCCGATCCGATCATCACGGGCGGAAACATGGGTCAAGCAAATTACCAAGATATTCGATGTCTTGGGATGCGAAGGAACGAAAGTTCCATTCGCTACTTTTTATGTTCCGTGGCGAGGCAGACATGGTGGGAATACGTGAAGCGTACTCCATTCACCGCACTCAAAGATGTCGTGGGAGACGTTTCAGAAACAGTTCAATGACAAGTACTTCCACGAAAGTATTCGGCTATATGAAGGAAGTGGAGTTTATTAGACTAGAGCGAGAATAACATGGCGGTGTCCCAAAGACGAGGCGAAGTTTGCGGAGTTATCCGAGTTTGCACCTCATTTGGTGGAGAATGAGGAGCGATGATGGCGGATGTTTACGAGAGGTTTGAAACCCGACATACGTCAAGATCTCATTTCTCATAAAATTTTCTCTATTCGGATGTTGTCAATGTGGCTCTCGGTTGTTAGAAAGCGAGATAACTTGTAACGTTCAACCGAGGGTCCATAACCAGGATTATACCGAAGATAGCAGTCATCAGAATAACGATAACCAGCGGAGAAAGAAGAATACGGACAAAGGCGGTAACCACTCTGGTGGTAATCGTGGCCATGAAAATAGAAGAAGCGAGTCGGGAGGAGATTTTAAAAAGAGGAGATTCAACAACGACCATGTGAAGACGTCAGCGCCTAGTAGCAACTAGTTTTAAGGGAGGAGAACGACCACCGGTCATATGTTATAAATGCGGGAAAGAGGGACATATCAGTCCAAACTGCCCACAACAGTTTAAGGTATGCTATAATTGTGGAAAAGAAGGACATATCGCTCGAGATTGTACGATATCGAAACCCAGTCCAGCGGGAATGGTGACTCAAAAGGATGTCCAAGAAAAGTCAAAGTCAACGATTCTTGGAAGAAGCGTTTTGTCGTGTGGGGTCAAAAATGCGAGGAACCCGAACGGTTAGACGTTAGTTAATTATAAATTCTTGCGAAGTATATACCTTACTAGATACCTGGGTTCTACCCATTCTTTTATCTCTCTTGCTTGCGCTCAACGTTTGAACTTGACTACGGAGAAATTAGACTTTGACCTATTTATGAAGACTCCGTTAGGAGAAACTTTCATTACATCCGTTGTTTAAAAAAAAATCTTGCTTGATTCAAGTTGGCACTATCACATTACCTGTTAACCTTATTTCTATAGAGATATTTGCTTTTGATGTGATTTTAAGGTTAACTACTCATCATGCCAAAATTGATTATTTTCGTAAGGTTGTTAGTTTTCATATTCCTAAAACAACCGTTATTCAATTCAAGCAATCAAACCATTGTAATCAAACATTTTCATATCAAGCCATGAAGTCATTCGTTTATTACGGATGTCAAGTTTTCTTAGTCCATGTTATGGATTTGAATAAAGACACGTCAGATTTGAATAATATTCTTGTTGTTATTGATTTTTCCTGACGTATTTCCTGAAGAATTTATTGGTTTACTCCCAAAGACTGATATTAAATTTTGTATCGACTTTGAACCCGGTACAAAACTCATTTCTAAAATCTCATATCGAATGGCTCCTATTGAACTTCAGGAGTTAAAAATTCAACTATAGAATTTGGTACATGAGCCTTTATCTTGTGACTTCCTTTGTGGAATTCACCTAAGCCAGACTCTCTGTAAGGGACGTCATATTCGTGCGATAGTAAACTGATAGGTGTCATTGTGACGTCTTTATCCAAGGTTGGGATATGAGTCACGATTGAGAACAACCTAAGTCAGTAATCGAAATGCGTAGTTTTCAGAAGCTTAGTTGGTTATTATCGAGATACGTTGAAGGGTATTCTTGAATCGCTATTCCATTAACGTAGCTAACTCGTAGAGATACAAAATTCGAATGGAGCAAGGAATGTGGGAAGAGCTTCGAAGAACTTAAGAGGAGACTCATTTCAGCACATGTTCTGACCATGCCATCTTGGAAAAGCGAACGTGGTCGCTGACGTGTTGAGTAGAAGATCGTATACAAGTACGAGTACGATGTTGTCAAAGACTAATTTCGTATAATATACAAATAATAGAGATGGAGATGAAAACTCTAGGTACCCACGTGATGATATACGAGTACGTGATGATATACGAGTATAATCGACTTTAATCGATAAAGTTAAAGTCGCATTCAAGCTACACACCGAGTGATGAATTTGAAGAAGGAGACGCAAGAAGTTGTTATTTCAAAAGCGAGAATCGGTGAGGTGAGGAAAGCTCAAACCTTCGATTTATTAATCCAGTTGAAATTCTCGATCGAATAGGAACCGTGGCCTATAGACTCGTTTTTACCGCCAAGTATGATGGCGTGTTCATAACGTTTTTCACGTATCGATGTTACATAAATATGTGGACGACCGAACTACGTCATTGAAGTTAGAACCGGACGAGATAGCCAAAGACTTAACGTATGAGGAGGTACTGTCAAGATTTTGGATACGAAGGAGCATGTCCTGTATAAGAAAGGTCATACCACAAGTTAAAGTTTTGTGGAAGAATCATGCTATAGAGGAAATGACACGGGAATTAGAAAGCGGAAATGAAAGCGAGGTATCCTCACCTTTTCAAACACAGTGCGCACGTCAATTTCGAGGACGAAATTTCATAAGGAGGGAGGTTGTAAGACCTCAAATTTTTTAAATAAAAAGGAATTTCCTTTATTTATTATTTTGAAATAGTAAGGGTTGATTTGATTAATGTGGATAGTTAAGGGTTAAATACATAAATATTTCAAAATAAGCAAGTGGTTATAAAATATTCATTGTTGTTGGGGAATATTCGTTTGGTCGTGGAATATTAAATGATTGTCGGGGAATATTAAATTTAACGGTAGCAGACCATGTGTGGGCCCCATAACGGAAAGCGATTGGATGAGGAAAACGACAAAGTTTGGGTGGTTATAAATAGCAGGCGTAGTTATTACAGTTAAGACCGTAGTTATTCTTATTAAGTAAGATTGGAATACCCGGTGGTTAAAATCTGATGAATGGCGTGGTTTCAAGACATAGCATTGCGGTATTAACACAAGATTGTTGAATTATTGATTCGCACGCGTAAGAAGGCCTTTACTCAATAATTTTCAAAGTAATTCTTTATTCAATATTTTATTTTATTGATTCAATAATTCTTTGCGTTGATATTTTATATTATTGTTGTTCAATAATTGTCATCGCACAAGATTTCCCATTATCGGATCAATAATTCATATTATTTGAATAATATTATTAGATAACATTATTGGCAATGTCTAGAAAGTTCATGTCAAGGAGAGGTTTGGTCACCTAATTACGGCGCCAAGAAGGAGAGATCCTTATTGGAAAGCCCCTCTTTCCGGGAACGACTGGTTGTCATTATAAATGTGATTACGTAATATTATTTGTGAATAATTAATTATTGATTCATATGATAAGGAAATATTTATTTTATATGAATATAAATGATGGATTTATTTATGTGGTTATTAATGAAGAAATTAATGTTGAGGTGTTTTATCAAGATTTTATCGGATTGGAGGTATTAAAAATCAAATCGGGGTTTTGAGATATATCATGCGGGGTTATAATTTTTAATCCCAACCGTTGGATTGTGGTAAATTTTGGGTATGTTATACATACATAAGTTGAGTATATGTCCACAAATTTTGAACCGTTAAAAATGCACGAATGATTTGTTGTGAATTTTAAGAGGTGTTTGATTAGGAAATTAGGTTTATAATTGATTTTGGTGGAAAATTCTAGAATTGAGTGGGCCCCACTTGTGGTTGGTGAAGAAATATGCTGAATTTTATTTCAAATGTGGTGGGTGGCAATAGTAGCGAGTAAAGCCATGAGGTTTGAGTTAAGTCCGCTTGGTACGGCTAACATTTTCCTATAAATAGAGGCTAAGTTAGAATTGAAAATCACACGGAAACAAGTTTTCTCTCTTTCTCTCTCTATATTATCGAGCGTATTCTTGTGAGTATTTTGAGTATACTTTGAGTATTGTTAGGCAGTGCAAGTTTCCTTCAAAGACTATATCCTAGGTGTTTCAACTAGAAATCTTGTCTTTCGAGGTAAGGAATGTTATTTTCTTCTCAAATGATATTAATTCTTCAATATCATTATCTTTGAAATATTGGTTGGTATTTTTATCAAATTTGGAACTTTTCATGTCGGGGTTACTTATTCATGAGTTCTTATTCACGAGTTACTATTCATGAGTTACTATTCACGAGTTCTTATTCACGAAAGTACTATTCATGAAGCGTGAAGATGTTTTTTGTGGAATTTCTATCTTTTGGTGTCTGAGTTACTATTCACGATACTAAGACTATTCACGATATCTGACTATTATTCACGAATCTAAGACTATTCAATAGAAAAATGAAAATTTTTCTTTTCGTCCAAAATATCTATTTTGGATACTAGCTTTGATTGTATCCATGTTTTGATCATTCTTGAATTTTACTTCACTATGATTATTTATGAAGTATTTTTGAACTCGGATTGTTTAAAGTACGAATCCATAATATTTGTCATTTTGTTTCACTGGATTCGTTCTTTAAAAGTATTTTTCATCATCCTCAGTCTTAAATGATGATAGTATTAAATATCTTTGGCCTGTAGTGCAAAGATGAATGATTTCTGAAGAATATCTTTGGCCTGTAGTGCAAAGATGAATGATTTCTAAAGAATATCTTTGGCCTGTAGTGCAAAGATGAACAGGTGTTTAAATGAACATGACCGACTGATGAATATCTTTGGCCTTTAGTGCAAAGATGAACAGGTGTTTAAATGAACATGACCGACTGATGAATATCTTTGGCCTTTAGTGCAAAAAGAACAAAGCAGTGTTGAGATGAACATGACCGATTGATGAATATCTTTTGGCTGTAGTGCAAAGATGAATATTTGATTTGAGATGAATATTGATTGATGTTACTGAGGATAAAATATTGATGATGGATCGTTAAATTCATAGATTATAGTAGATTTCATTCTCTACGTAACTCTTTCATGAATTATTATTTCACTGCGAATATTGATCCGAAACTTGTTATCTATTCAGATTCTATCGATTTTTCCTGTTGGAGACTAACGATAATTTGTTGTATATTATCTTAGTCATAACATTCTTTACTGGGCTAGTTGAGCTCACCCTTTTCCTTGTTGATCCATTTTTCTTCTCAGGAGGCGAGAATGTAGCGAGTACTAGTCGGGGTATGGAATGAAGGTTCTAGAGAGAGTTGTTTAGTAGTCCTCACCATTATTGTAAAATAATGTATCAATAAATGTGATGAGGATTTATTTGAGTATAGATATTGTCTAGAAGATAATATTTGTATTCAAACTCACAGTTTTACTGTTGTAATAATAAAGTTGTAGTTGTTTCTGTACCATGTATTTGGCGACTCAGAATGGGTTGGATGGAATGGACCTATTTTGGGGTCGTCACATATGTCCACAAATTTTGAACCGTTAAAAATGCACGAATGATTTGTTATGAATTTTAAGAGGTGTCTGATTCGGAAATTAGGGTTATAATTGATTTTGGTGGAAAATTCTAGAATTGAGTGGGCCCCACTTGTGGTTGGTGAAGAAATGTGCTGAATTTTATTTCAAATGTGGTGGGTGGCAATAGTAGCGAGTAAAGCCATCGGTAGTGGTCAAGTCTGCCTTACGGGCTAACATTTTCCTATAAATAGAGGGCTAAGTTAGAATTGAAAATCACACCGTAAACAAAGTTTTCTCTCTTTCTCTATTATATTATTGAGCGTATTTTGTGAGTATTTAGATACTTTGAGAGTTCTTTATTCAAGATAAGTTTCATTCAAAGATCACTTCCGACCTTTCCTTCCCGAAATCTTGATTCTTTGAGGTAAGGGATATTATTTTTTTCAGTAATGATATTATTTCTTCAATATCATTATCTTTGAAATGTTGATCTGAAGTTTTATCAAATTTGGAACTTTTTCATGTCGGGTTACTTATTCATGAGTTCTTATTCACGAGTTACTATTCATGAGTTACTATTCACGAGTTACTATTCACGAGTACTATTCATGAAGCGTGAAGATGTTTTTTTTGTGGAATTTCTATCTTTTGGTGTCTGAGTTACTATTCACGATACTATGACTATTCACGATATCTGACACTATTCAATAGAAAAATAAAATTTCTTCTTTTCGTCCAAAATATCTATTTCGGATACTAGCTCGATTGTATCCATGTTTTGATCATTCTTGAATTTTACACCACTATGATTATTTTTGAGGTATTGTTGGACATGGATAAAACAAAGTACGAATCCTTAATCCTTAATCCTTGTCATTTTGTTTCTTTGGATTCGTTCTTTAAAAATATTTTTCATCATCCTCGGTCTTAAATGATGATATTATTGAATATCTTTGGCACTGTAGTGCAAAGATGAATGATTTCTGAAGAATATCTTTGGCACAGTAGTGCAAAGATGAGCAGTGTTTAAATGAAACATGACCGATCGATGAATATCTTTGGCCTTTAGTGCAAAGATGAGCAGTGTTGAGATGAACATGACCGATTGATGAATATCTTTGGCTGTAGTGCAAAGATGAATATTTGATTTGAGATGAATATTGATTGATGTTACAGGATAAAATATTGATGATGGACCGTTAAATTCATAGATTATAGTAGATTTCATTCTCTACGTAACTCTTACATGAATTATTATTTCATTGCGAATATTGATCCAAAACTTGTTGTCTATTGTATTCTATTAAATTTTTCCTGTTGAAGACTAACGATAATTTGTTGTATATTATCTTAGTCATAATATTCTTTCTTGAGCTAGTTAAGCTCACCCTTTTCCTTTTTGTTCCATTCTTCTCGGGAGGCGAGAATATAGCGAAAGTATTTAATCGGGGTATGGAATGAAGGTTTTAGAAAGGATTGTTTAGTAGTCCTCACCATTTTTGTAAAATAATGTATCAATAAATGTGATGAGGATTTATTTGAGTATAAATATTGTCAGAAGATAATATTTGTATTTAAACTCACGCTTTTTCTTGTTGTAATAATAAAGTTGTAGTTGTTTACGTGCCATGTATTGACAACTCGGAATGGGTGATGTATACCTATTTTGGGGCGCCACGGTTGGTATCAAAGCTTAGGGATATGATCTCTGGCGGAGATCGGGAAATAGAAACTAGGAGGGAGAGGCGAGTAAATCCTTCGCTAGTGTGTCCTACCTAAGCTTATTTGTTAGTTGGTCAAGATATAGGGATATTATGTGATATATTGATTTCCTTAATTAACCCTTGTTTTATGACAAGATTTGAGAATGTCGACCGAGAATATTAACAAGTGGAGTAAATGAGACCGTGGAGATGCCTGACTTTTACCAACGAGGAGAAGCGTTCAACAGTGGCAATGTTCCTCCGTGAACAACACCAATCGAAAGCGATGATGAACGAGGGGATGTTTAGAAGCTTTTGCAGTTCATGCAAAATCGCACGAGGAGACTCGTGTTCAAAATACTGAGGAGGAAATGATAGCAATTCACGGGTTGTCACAACCAAGCGTTCAAAGAGTTGGGACCACGGAATTTAAGGGAAAGCAGATCCGATCATGGCGAAAACATGGGTCAAACAAATTACCAAGATATTCGATGTCTTGGGATGCACGGAGGAACAGAAGGTTCCATTCGCCACCTTTATGTTTAAAGTGGCGAGGCGAGATCATTGGTGGGAGTCTCGTGAAGCGCATCCACCAAATCCGCACTCAAAGATGTGTGGGAGACGTTTCAGAGACTATTTAATGACAAATACTTTCCGAAAGTGTTCGCTATATGAAGGAAGTGGAGTTCATCGATTAGAGCAAAACAACATGGCGGTGTCTCAAAGACGAGGCAAAGTTTGCAGAGTTATCCGTGTTTGCACCTCATTTGGTGGAGAATGAGGAACGATGACGCGGATGTTTCTTAGAGGTTTGAAACCGATACGTCAAGATCTCATTTCTCATAAACTTTCTCTTTATTCGGAGATGTTAAAATGAGGCTCAATTATTTAGGCGAGATAACGAGTAATGCACGGTCAACCGAGGACCATAACGAGGATCGTATCAGAGATAGCAATCAATGTAATAATGATAACTCGCGGAGAAAGAAAAGAACGGACGTAAATGGTAACCACTCTGGTGGTAATCATGGTCATGAAAGTAAGAAGAAGCGAAGTCGGGAGGAGATTTTAAAAGAGGAGATTTAATAACGACTATGTGAAGACGACAATGCCGTAAAGAATCGGTTCTAAGGAGGAGAACGACCACCGGTCATATGCTGCTACAAATGCGGAAAAGAGGGACATATCGGTCCAAAGCGCCCACAACAGCATTCAAGGTATGCTATAGTTGTGGAAAGGAAGGACATATCGCTTTCGAGATTATGCGGTAGCGAAACCTAGTTCAATGGGGACGGTGACTCAAAAGATCGTGCGAGAAAAAGTCAAAGTCAACGATTAGGAAGAAAGCGTTTGTTGTGATTTGGTCATAATGCGAGGAACCCAAACGAGGTGATCACGGGTAAGCTATTTATAAATTCTTGCGAAGTTTATACCTTACTTGATCTGGGGGTGCTACCCATTCATTTATCTCTCCTGCGTGTGCTCAACGTTTAAACTTGACTCAGGAGAAATTAGACTTTGACCTATCTGTGGAAACTCCGTTAGGAGAAACTTTCATCACATCCATTGCTTATAAATCTTGTTTGATTCAAGTTGGCACCATCACCTACACCGTTGACCTTATCTCTTTAAAGATACTTGCTTTTGATGTGATTTTAGGGATTGATTGGTTAACTACTCATCATGCCAAAATTGATTGTTTTCGTAAGGTTGTTAGTTTTCATATTCCTAACCAACCTCGTTGTATTTAATTCAAGCAACTAAACCATTAAAATCAATCACTATCATATCTAATCATAAAGCTATTCGTTTATTGAAAAACGGATGTCAAGCTTTCTTAGCCCATGTTATGGATTTGAATAAAGACACGTCAAATTTGAATAATATTCTGTTGTTATTGACTTTTTCCGACGTGATTTCAAGAAGAACTTCCTGGTCTACCCCGTAACGTGAAGTTGAATTCTTTATTGATCTTGAACCCGTACAAAGCCCATTTCTAAAACCCCATATCGAATGGCTCTATTGAACTTCGGGGAGTTAAAGGTCCAACTACGAGAATTGTTGGACATTGGTTTCATTCGCCCCAAGTACATCTCCTTGGGGTGCTCCTTTTATTTGTAAAGAAGAAAGGCGGGAGTATGCGACTTTTGTATTGATTATCGGGAATTGAACCATGTCACCATCAAGAATAGGTATCCTCTACCTCGTATTGATGACTTGTTTGACCGATTGCAAGGGGCACAATTCTTTTCAAAATCGATCTTCGCTTACGGATATCATCGGTGAAGATTAGAATCGAGGATATTCCAAAGAGCGCCTTGAGAATCTCCAGTATGGGCATTATGAATTCTTAGTCATGTCTTTCGGACTAACTAATGCTCCCGCTGGCTTTCATGGATATGATGAACCGAGTATTCAAGGAATATTTGGATCGGTTTGTTGTTGTCTTTATTGATGACATCCTTATATATTCCAAAAGTCGTGAAGATCATGAGCACCATTTGAAGTTTGGTACTCCAAAGGCTTCGTGAAAACCAACTATATGCCAAATTGAAGAAATGCGAGTTCGGCTTGAGGAAGTAGCCTTTCTTGGGCATGTGGTGTCAAAACATGGAGTATCTGTTGATCCCGTGAAGATTGAAGCAATACAAAGTTGGGAGCAACCAAAGTGGGTGATCAAGACGTAGCTTTTTGGGCTTATTTGGTTATTATCGGAGATTCGTGGAAGGGTTTTTTCTAATCGCTACTCCATTAACTCAACTAACTCGGAAGGATACAAAATTCGTTTGGAATGAAGAATGCGAGAAAAGTTTCCAAGAGCTTAAGAGGAGACTTATTTTCAAGACTCGTTTCTAACAATACCATCCGGTTCGGATGGATTTGTTATCTCAAATGATGCTTCGTGCAAAGGGTTAGGATGTGTTCTCATGCAACGTGGGAAAGTCATAGCCTATGCCTCATGACAACTTAAAGAGTATGAGAGGAATTATCCTACTCATGATCTAGAGTCAGCGATGAGTTTTTGCTAGGCTAAAGATATGGAGGCACTATCTATATGGGGAGAAAGTGGAGATATATTCGGATCATAAAAGCCTTAAATATTTCTTCACTCAAAAGAACTCAACATGCGCAGGCAATGACGTTGGCTCGAGCTATTGAAAGACTACGACCACACTATTCAATACCATCCCGGTAAAGTTTAACGTGGTAGGTGGCGCATTGAGTAGAAGATCATATGCGGAACGAAGTGCGATGATGTCAAGTATACGACAGAGCCAACTTTAATAGAAAAAGTTAAGGTTGCTCAAGCCACAGGCCGGAGGCGATGCGTATGAAGAAGAAAGTACAAGAAGGAGCTATTCCTAAGCAAGAATTGATGAAGAAGGAATACTTGAGTCCACTCTAGACTTTGTGTTCCTAACGACTCGATTTGAAGTACAAGATTATGATGGAGGCACACAATACACCATTTGCAATCCATCTGGAAGTACTAAATGTATCGTGATCTTTGACATACATTTTGGTGGAATAATATGAAGAGAGAGATTGCAAAGTTTATCTCGATGTGTTTAACTTGCTTAACGTGTAAAGGCGGAGCATCTAGTACCTAAGGTCCGTTGCAACCACTTGAGATTCCGGAATGGAAGTGGGAACACATTACCATGGATTTCGTTACGGGTCTTCCTACGGTTTCTCAAGGCATCAATGTTATTTGGGTTATTGTTGATAGATTAACCAAGTCCGCTTTCATTTTTCTTGCAAACACGGAGACTTATTCCTTGAACGCTTCTTGCTAGTATGTACGTAAATGAGATCGTGAGGTTGCATGGCATGCCTGTATCCATAGTTTCGGATCGTGACCCAAGATTCACTTCAAGATTTTGGGTTAGCTTGCAAAAAGCTATGGGCGCGGATTTGCGATTTAGTTCGGCATACCATCCCCAAACGGACGGACAATCAGAGAGGACTATTCAAACTCTTGAAGATTTATTAAGACTGTGGTCCTAGACTTCAAGGCGATTGGGATAAGTATTTACCATTGGTGGAATTCTCCTACAACAACAGTTATCGTGCAAGTATAGGTGTGGCTCCATTCAAGCATTATATGGACGAAAATGTCGTTTCTCAATATGTTGGGATGAGGTGGGTGAAGCAACATTGTTGGGACCCGAAGTTAGTACATATGACTCACCGAAAAGATCCAAATAATTCGATAACGATACAAAGCGGCTCAAGATCGACAAAAGAGTTATGCGGATCTTCATCGAAGGACGTGGAATTTAATGTGGGGATCATGTATTGTCATGAGTTGCTCCATGGAAGGGAGTTACAAGATTTGGGAAGAGAGGAAAGCTCAATCCACGATTTATTGGTCCATTTCAAATTCTTGACCGAGTAGGAAATGTAGCCTATAGACTTGCGTTACCTCGAGTATGTCTCGTGTTCATAATGTGTTTCACATATCTCGTACTTCGTAAATATGTGAAAGACCCGAACCACGTTATTGAGTTAGAACCAGGACGAGATAGCCAGAAGACTTAACGTATGAGGAGGTACCTATCAAGATCTTGGATAGGAAGGAGCATGTCCCACGCTAAGAAAGGTCATACCACAAGTTAAAGTTTTGTGGAGGAATCATGCTATAGAGATGAAATGACCCGGGAATTGGAAACGGAAATGAAAGCGAGGTATCCTCACCTTTTTGAAACACTGATACGTCACGCCAATTTCGAGGACGAAATTTCATAAGGAGGGAGGTTGTAAGACCCCGAAATTTTTTTAAATAAAAAGGAATTTCCTTTATTTATTATTTTGAAATAGTAAGGGTTGATTTGATTAATGTGGATAGTTAAGGGTTAAATACGCAAATATTTCAAAATAAACAAGTGGTTATAAAATATTCATTTTGTCGGGGAATATTCGTTTGGTCGTGGAATATTCGTACTGTCGGGGAATATTCGTACGACGGCGCAGCCATGTGTGGGCCCCATAACGGAAAGCGATTGGATGAAGAAAACGACAAATATAAGTTGGTTAAAAATAACGGCGTAGTTATTACCGTTAAGACTGTTGGAATACCCGGTGGTTAAAATACGATGAATGGCGTGGTCGCTTAGCGAAGGCATACGGTATTACGCACGAAGATTATTGAATTATTGATCCTTACGTAAGAAGGCACTACTCAATAATTTTCACGTAATTCTTATTCAATATTTTATTTTATTGATTCAATAATTCTTTGCGTTGATATTTTATATTATTGTTGTTCAATAATTGTCAACGCACATTATCTCCATTATCGGATCAATAATTCATATTATTTGAATAATATTATTAGATAGCATTATTGGCAATGTCTAGAAAGTTACATCAAGGAGAGGTTTGGTCACCTAATTGCGCGCCAAAGAGAGAAATCCTTATCGGAAAGCCCCTCTTTCCCGGAAACTACTGGTCATTATAATTGTGATTACGTAATATTATTTGTGATTAATTAATTATTGATTCATATGATAAAGAAATATTTATTTTATGTGGATATAAATAATGGATTTATTTATGTGGTTATAAATGAAGAAATTATTGTTGAGGTGTTTTATCAAGATTTTATCGATTGGAGGTATTAAAAATTAAATCGGGGTTTTGAGATATATTATGGGGGTTATAATTTTTAATCCCGACCGTTGGATTGTGGTAATTTTGGGTATGTTATACATACATAAGTTGAGTATATGTCCACAAATTTTGAACCGTTAAAATGCACGAATGATTTGTTATGAATTTTAAGAGGTGTCCGATTCTAAATTAGGGTTATAATTGATTTTGGTGGAAAATTCTAGAATTGAGTGGGCCCCACTTGTGGTTGGTGAAGAAATGTGCTGAATTTTATTTCAAATGTGGTGGGTGGCAATAGTAGCGAGTAAAGCCATCAGTAGTGGCGAGTCAAGTCTCGCTTTCTACGGCTAACATTTTCCTATAAATAGAGGGCTAAGTTAGAATTGAAAATCACACCGTAAACAAAGTTTTCTCTTTCTCTCTCTATATTATTGAGCGTATTTTGAGTATTTAGATACTTTGAGAGTTCTTTGTCAAGACAAGTTTCATTCAAAGATCACTTGACCTTTCCTTCCCAAGTAATCGATTCTTTGAGGTAAGGGATATTATTTTTTTTCGTAATGATATTATTTCTTCAATATCATTATCTTTGAAATGTTGATCTGAAGTTTTATCAAATTTGGAACTTTTCATGTCTGGGGTTACTTATTCATGAGTTACTATTCACGAGTTCTTATTCATGAGTTACTATTCACGAGTTCTTATTCACGAGTACTATTCATTAAGCGTGAAGATGTTTTTTTGTGGAATTTCTATCTTTTGGTGTGAGTTACTTATTCACGATATCAAGACTATTCACGATATCAAGCACTATTCACGATATCTGAAGACTATTCATCGAAAAATAAAATTTCTTCTTTTCGTCCAAAATATCTATTCGGATACTAGCTCGATTGTATCCATGTTTTGATCATTCTTGAATTTTACACCACTATGATTATTTTTGAGGTATTGTTGGACATGGATAAAACAAAGCACGAATCCTTAATCCTTAATCCTTGTCATTTTGTTTCTTTGGATTCGTTCTTTAAAATATTTTTCATCATCCTCGGTCTTAAATGATGATATTATTGAATATCTTTGGCTGGTAGTAGTCAAAGATGAATGATTTCTGAAGAATATCTTTGGCTCAGTAGTGCAAAGATGAGCAGTGTTTAAATGAACATGACCGATCGATGAATATCTTTGGCCTTTAGTGCAAAAAGATGAGCAGTGTTGAGATGAACACGACCGATTGATGAATATCTTTGGCTGTAGTGCAAAGATGAATATTTGATTTGAGATGAAAATTGATTGATGTTACACGGATAAAATATTGATGATGGATTTCATTAAATTCATAGATTATAGTAGATTTCATTCTCTCACGTAACTCTTACATGAATTATTATTTCATTATGAATATTGATCCGAAACTTGTTGTCTATTGTATTCTATTAAATTTTTCCCCTGTTGAAGACTAACGATAATTTGTTGTATATTATCTTAGTCATAATATTCTTTATTGAGCTAGTTAAGCTCACCCTTTTCCTTTTTGTTCCATTCTTCTCGAGGAGGCGAGAATATAGCGAAAGTGCAGTCGGGGTATGGAATGAAGGTTTTAGAAAGGATTGTTTAGTAGTCCTCACCATTTTTGTAAAATAATGTATCAATAAATGTGATGAGGATTTATTTGAGTATAAATATTGTCAGAAGATAATATTTGTATTTAAACTCACGCTTTTCTTGTTGTAATAATAAAGTTGTAGTTGTTTACGTACACTATGTATTGATAACTCGGAATGGGTGATGTATACCTATTTTGGGGCGCCACACGTAGTACTTATGCAAACATTACGCATAATAAAATATAATATATTTTAATTATTGTCTAATAAAATAAATAACTTTATAAAAGTATTCTATTTTATATAAAAAGATTTTACTATGCAAAACACTATACATAATAGAATATAATATATTCTATTTATAGTCTAATAAAACAAATAACTTTATAAAAGTATTACATTTTTTATATAAAAAGCTTTTTCATTTTATTACAATAATAATCTAATAAAACAAAATTTATATAATATATATATATATATAAACTTTCGTGACTTCATAAAAAGACACCTCAATATATTTAACAACATTTATCTTCATTATTATAATTCATAATATTAATCGACTGCGTCGATTCTCGGAAAGAGGGGCATTCCAATAAAGATTTTTCCTATTTAGCGCAATTACCGACCAAACTCTCCTCGACAAAAACTTCTAGACCTCGTTAATATTGCAAATTATAATATTAATATACTATGTCATCTCAATTATTGATTTAATAATATATAAAATATCGATAATAATTGAATCAAATAACGTGAGATCTTATGCAACAATTATTGTAGCAATAATTGAACAAAACCGAGTGACTTCTCACGTAAGCATCAATAATCAATATTGTGTCTGCTACTACGCAACTAAGCGCCAGACATCGTTTCTTTTACTATCGAAGTAGTTCAACGCTTTTTAATTCAGTAAAACTTCCGCCGCTATTTTCATAAAAATATTTTTATCGTTTTCTCAATCAAACAATAATTACATTGTGAGGTTCACCAATGATTGTCTTGGTAAATACGAATATTTTACGTTAAAGCGAATATTCTCCAAACCAATCGAATATTATATAACAACTTGCATACTTTGCAAAATTTATAAATATTACCCACAACTATAACATTATATCAAATTTACTCAATAATATTAAAAAAAAATATTTCGAGAAAATTTAAATCTTTATTCATAAAATTTGGGTCTCACATGTTAGTAAAAATGACTTTTTTATGAAATATAAAAATTATGAATATGACATTTTCTTGTAATAGATTGCGTATGATATAATAATTCAACTTCAACAATGCTTTTTATTTCAAATTAGGTTGTGACATTGTCAATATATTTTAATATTATTTAATATCGTACTCATTTCATCTAAAATATAAGATCTTTTATTGACTTTTTAATAATTAATATAAATTACAAAATATATTAGAAGTATACAAAAGTTTCATCAAAGTCTTAGTAAAAAATCTATAAAAATATGTCACTTATTTTATGGAGTCTTTTAAAATAATTTTAAAAATCTTTAAAAGTCATTAAAATCCACAAAATCTATAAAAGCTATCACTTAAAAAAAAAATTAAATTTTTATTAAATACATCCTCCTTAATTTCTTTCAATTTAAAATTACTTTTAATTCAGTATGCCGGTTCCAATCGAATTCTAAGTATGACTTGAAGTCCACCATTTTAGACTGTTATAAATATAATAATACTTCACATGTTCATTTTATTTATTATTTATAAATTTTAAAAATTATTAATAACTTAATTTATCATATTATTCTTACACTAAGTTAATTTGTTTGTCATTCATCTTTTTCAATAAATTTTGAAAGATAATATTGAGATTTTATATTTATTTTATTCAATCAAACAAAGTATTAATTGTATTTTTTTAATTTTTATGTTTTCTCAGAAAACGTTAAATAAAAGGAACGGAGAAAATACAAATTAGTACTCCCTCTGCCCCCAAAAGAGAGCAAAATACAATTTGCACACATTAAAAAAAAATAAAATAGAGAAAAAAAAGTAGAAGATTATAAATTTATCTCTCGTGACTCTCACAAGATTATAATGCGATGATTATTTTTATTTTTTATATTAATAGACCCCACTAAATGACTTAATTACTTTTCATTTTATATATTTTATCTTTTTTTTATGGAAAAAAAATGAGAGTTATTTTTTATTAGGTAACACAACAAATTTTGTAATTTTTTTGATAAATAATTTTTTTTTATTATTATTTTATTTTTGATAAATAGTCAATTTAAGCACACACTAAATGACTAAAAGCAACAAGTTATGCACTGAATCTGAAATTAGGGATCCGGTTAGTATGAAATTTATTTTTTGGTAAGTTTGTTAATTGAGCAATAGAATGTTAACACACATAGAATTTTGCCTGCGTGTTAACATTCTATTGGTCAATTGACTAACTTACTCAAAAATAAATTTTATGCTAACCACTTCATGAATATATATATATATATATATATATATATATATATACAGTCAAAATCAGGAGCTTACCCTTAAAAAGCTTACTCAACATACCTATAAAAGCCCCTCCTCTTAGTAATTTCTCTCTCCTCGCTCAAACAAAACGCGTTTTATTTTTTCCCCTCTTATTTCTCTCATCTGAAAGCACTGCGAACTAGAATTAGGGCTTCAACCGAAAAATCGAGCAAGAATAAGCCATGATCTGAAGCCCTTGACACGAAGCGAGAGAATACCAGAGAAGCTGAACACAATTGACCCCTTCCCTCATCCGATTCTTTCTCATGTGCTTCCAAGCCCTAATTCTGGTATGTCTCCAATTTCCCTTACTTTTGTGTAGAATCGGTTTTTTTCCCTGCCACTGACCCAAATCTGTGTTCGATTTCTGTGTTCGAAAGGAACGAAGCTTTTAGGTGCGATTTCTTGTGGGTTTTCTATGTTTAAGAAATATTTGGGCTTCTCTTTTTTGTTATTGTATTTTGTCGAATTTGAAGTCTCATGTTAGTATAAACCAATTGCTCACCATGTTTTAATCAGTAATTCTTTGTGCCTATGGTTGTCAATTCTGAAACATAATTCTCCAGATTTATTACAAGTAATTGCAGTATACAGCAATGGCCAATCATTTTTTCAACCAGTACTTTCTTTAGCCATACAACTAATGAATTTTTGGCTGCTTTGATGTCATTATTGATATAGTGATATTACAATAGTTATTTGGGTCCAAGTGCCTTCTATCCCTCTACAACAATCAACAAGTGGCAATACATAGTTAAGTTCTCTTGTATTGAGATTTGGATGTTACTTCTTCAATCTGTTGTATTGAGATTTGGAGTTGTTCCTGGGGGTTTGCTTCATTGCTTGTTGTAGTTAAAGTTTTGTTATAAAATTGCAAGATTGTGAATCTCTTTAATTGGTGAATTCTCTTGGCACAAAAATTTTGCAGTTTTGTTATGCAGGCATAGTCATGACATGTATTCTTTTTTTTATTTTAGTTGCTCGGTTCCACTTGAGTTGCAGTTTTGTTATGCTCGGTTCCATTTGAGTTGCATATCTTTTTGGTTTGTGATTATGAATTATGTTTTATAATTATGATTACTGTGATTTCCTTTTCTGTAACCTAATTCGACTTGTAACTTGCTGCAACATAGTGGTTTTAATGTATAGCATTCCATATAACAGTATACTCTATTCGTGTTTGAGAAAGACTTTCTCACTTGAGCAGTTATGAACGCACATTGTGATTGTGAGAGGCGACCTTAACTTAAAACAGCATGGACCGATTCAAACCCAGGAAGAAGGTTTTTATCATGTCCGAATTATGGAAAAGTAAGTGTGTTAAGATTTCAATTTTTTTAATATCTCTTCCATTGTATTTACTTGCACATAAAATTCAAACCTTCTTTGTTTACAGAGGAATGCTTGTCAATTTTTTGCTTGGTATGATCCTCCAATGTGTGATAGATCAAGACAAATAATCCCCAGATTACTTCGAAAGATTAACGGAATGGAGCAAGAGATGGAGGAAATGCGTGCACTAGGCAAAATGTGAAGAAACAAATTTATTACTGCACTTGTTATTTCTTGGTTATTGATTTTAATCATGTTATTGTAGATGTACTAAATATTGTAATATTGTGTTATATATTGTCATGTACGTTAAGGATCTATAAGAATCTGATTATATTTTGTCATGTACATTAAGAATCTGATTAAAATGTGTTGAATATTTTGTTGTATTTTGTTGAATAGTTGGAAAATGAGTTGAATATTGTGTTTTATTTTGTTGAATAGTTGGAAAAAAGAAGAAGCATACTAATAAGTAACACAACTGCAGTATGAATGAATGTTGAACAATATTGTTCTTCATGCATTTTAGATGTTTCTGTTTTATGGGTGATTGATTACCAAAATGGTGAGAAATGTTACAAGGCTGATCCTCAAAAAGAAAAAATCGAACGGTATCTTATGACCATAAAATACAAAAGGTATATACTGATGATGTAAATACAGCAAGAGCCACATGCCATAGCTGCAATAAACTAGCTCACAACATAATGATAACAGAGTGATAACAGAGTGCAACAAACTGATAACAGAGTGCACAACTATCCAGTCAAAAATAATGAAACAACTTTAGCATAACAGATTCACCATCCAAAAGTCACCACAAAATATTTTCAGCAAGAATGTAAGTCATACTACAATAACTTACTACACCCATTTCAGCCAACATAGAAACTAAGGTACTTTCAACATCTAGATACTATCTATGATAAAATTGACACTTGTGTACTGCTGTAGTTTTCCACCTCCTTCAACTGCTTTCAGTCTTGCTGCCGAAGTCTTTTGATCTGCCTTCAGTTTTGCTTACAAAGTGCTGATTGACTACTACTAATTTTCTCCCAGATTGTCACACACCTGCCTGCCTGCCTTTAAGTGCAGTAGTAGAATTGCCATTGCACCACTAACCTTGAAGTCTGTAAAATGTAACAACATCATACCCAATTATTAAATCAAATCTTCACAACTAACACAAACAAATTCCAGAATATGTAAACAAAATTTTAACTCCTTAAAAATTAGATGAAGCAGCAACTTAGACCAATTTACAAGCTACAACTTAATAAAATGGCCTCTACCCACACATGACATCCCATCAAAATAAACACACAGAAACTAAATACAGTTGCTCAAATGCTAGTAGAATAAAAATCAAAATTACCTTAGAATTTAGATTTAATGATTCACATATCAATCTCAGTAGCATCATCATTATCTACACTTGGAGCCTGAGTAGCATCATCATTTGATACTCCAATTCTACATGTAAACAAATATTAAAGTCAAAATTATTCAAATACTAAAGTCAATTTTAAAATAATAGCAAAGTCATTTCTATACACAAACTTGCTTACAAATTATTAAGCTTCGGACAGTTTCTTTTATCATGTGTCACACCAACCTCCCCACATGCATGACAACGTCTATTCTTGGCACTTTTTGCTTTCCCCAAAGCCCTTTCTTTGCCACCTTTTAGCCTTTTGCCACACCCTTTTGCTCGCACATGGTTTGGCTCAATATAACTATGTTCATGTGTAGAAGTCATGTTAACTGACTTGGATACACTAATTCCACCACACTCCATTTCCTTGTTTCTTTCGGAATCAGTCTTTCCAATAATTTGCTTCACCTTCTCATATCCATTATCTAGACATTCTTTAACAAAATTTGTGGCTTCTTCATTTGTGAGAGCACTATCAATCAAATTTAAAGAATGTTAAATCAATTAACTCCGCAAAAGTAAGTAT
Source organism: Panax quinquefolius (assembly GCA_020205615.1). NCBI lineage: Eukaryota > Viridiplantae > Streptophyta > Magnoliopsida > Apiales > Araliaceae > Panax > Panax quinquefolius. The sequence continues at coordinate 130,517,311 of CM035161.1, forward strand.
GACTTGTCATTTTTTATCGCCACACCATTATCATCAATTACACTTATTGATTTTGTTGTCTTTGTCCACCTCGATAAAATGTATTTTGTAGGCAACTTATCAAGATCATGATACTTATTCAAGTAAGCTAGTATATGCCGACATAGGATTCCCAAACTCTCAAATTTTTTACAAGTGCATGTAGCATAATCCCAAGATTTGTCATAATGGATTTCTCTTACATTACACTTGTTGACATTCCTTCGACAAATCTTATATACATAGTAGTTGACATCCTCTTTCATAAGTTCAAACTTATAATTCAAAGACTCACACAACTCGTCTTCAAATTTATAATATATAGAATATGTATAAATGTCAACCATTTGACTTAGGAAGTGATTGGCAATTTTCATTCTCGGTCTCTCAATCAAATCTTTGTTATCTGCTTCCAACTCTACATGTCGTTGATGTTGAAGGCCCCAACCAAATTGAATCATAAAATCCACTAATGAATTTCCTTTAGAGACAAATCTTTTAAAAAACGCATGAGAACTCTCCGCTCGTTGGCTACTTGACATGCCAGCTGAGAAAACATGATTCACATGTGCGGGTACCCATCTACAACGGATGTCATACATTGATTGTAGCCATTTATTAGTAGTCAACCCACTTTTCTCCAACAACTCCACCCAAGTAGAGTCAAACTTTTTCATAGTCTCTGAATTCCAAATGCAATATGAAAACTCTTTATAATATGCACTGAATTTCGCTGAGTCAATCTTTTCTGAAAATTTGTTTAAAATGTGCCAACTACAATACCTATGAAATGTCTTAGGAAGGATATGTGAAATGGCATTTGTCATAGCCAGATCCTGATCAGTGATAATCATCTTAGGTGCATCGTCTGGCATTACATCCAAAAAACACTCGAAAAGCCAAACAAAGGTATCTATGGTCTCATCACTTAAGAAAGCACAACCAAATACAATGGGTTGACCATGGTTATAAACCCCCATTAGTGGTGCAAATATCATTCCGTAACAATTAGTGTTGAACGTGGTATCAAAGATGATAAAATCGCCATAAAATCTATAAGCCCGTCTAGAAGTTGCATCAGCCCAAAAACAACGAGTAATCCTTTTTTCATTGTCTGTGTCAATTGTAAAGGTGAATGCAGGATTCTTCTATTGTTCTAACTTCAAGTACTCATTCAACATATCGCCATCTTGTCCCTTCAGCTCATTACGATTGTCTCTTTCAAAGTTATACAAATCTCGTTGCGTGCAACCAATATTTTCAATCCCTCCCGCCTGCACTGCAAGAAAGTTGTATTGTTGGCATTGTGGTATATTCACCATGTCAAGTTGTTGACTCAAACATTTTTGGGCAGCTGACACATTACGGTGCGATCGTAACAGATGTCTCTTATGTGGGGTTGACAATGGGTGACAATGGCTCTCTTCAGTTATGGTAACTACATACAAGTCATTTCTTTTAACCACCACAATTCTTGCACTACAATCTTCTTTGGTAGATCCACGTTTTCTTTTTGCATCCACATTGGCTAATAGTTTGCCCTTTCCTTGCTTATAACAAACAATTTCCTTCCTCAAAATCTCACCGCTTCCCTCCTTTTTTTCTCAGTATGCTTTCGCACACTAAAACCAGCATGTACTGCATACGTATTGTAAAAAGTGTGAACATCCTCTAATGTTTGAAATTCTTGTCCTAGCTTAGGCGTAAATTCATCGGCTACTTGAGGATAGTAGACAGATTTATCATTGTTCACATTCAACCCCTCTTCAATCAAGTCATCCCTCTCCATCTCCATTTAAAAATTGTAAATGCAATCTAAATTCATTTCTGCATTATCCCCACAACTATCAATTTCATGGTTTATAGCATCCATAATAAACAACAATCAAGTACCTGATATAGAAAAAAAAAGTCACTGTCATAACATCTACCATATTATCAGTATCAGATTTTGATTTAAAAAAAATACCAGCTTATAGTAAGGTATAAACTATACATATTATCACCATTGTTGTACACTGCAATTACTTGTAATAAATCTGGAGAATTATGTTTCAGAATTGACAACCATAGGCACAAAGAATTACTGATTAAAACATGGTGAGCAATTGGTTTATACTAACATGAGACTTCAAATTCGACAAAATACAATAACAAAAAAGGGAAGCCCAAATATTTCTTAAACATAGAAAACCCACAAGAAATCGAACCTAAAAGCTTCGTTCCTTTCAAACACAGATTCGGGTCAGTGGCAGGGGAAAAAACTGATTCTACACAAAAGTAAGGGAAATTGGAGACATACCAGAATTAGGGCTTGTTTTGGAAGCACATAAGAGAGAATCGGATGAGGGAAGGGGTCGATTGTGCTCAGCTTCTCTTCGGTAGTCTCTCGTTTCGTGTCAAGGGCTTCAGATCATGGCTTATTCTCGCTCGATTTTCCGGTTGAAGCCCTAATTCTATTTCGCGGTGCTTTCAGATGAGAGAAATAAGAGGGGGAAAACATAAGACACGTTTTGTTTGAGCGAGGAGAGAGAAATTATTAAGAGGAGGGGCTTTTATAGGTATGTTGGGTAAGCTTTTTAAGGGTAAGCTCCTGATCTTGACTATATATATATATATATAGGAAACAATATATGTATGCAGTTGTGTAGTACACAATCGGTTATGACAATAATTTTTTGAATTATCATCGTCATAGTTGTTCTAGATTACGGCTATATACCGACTGTATAATAGACAATTATATATATATATATATATATATATGTGTGTTCCATCCACACGTGAATGGAATTCTTTGTGGAAGATCTATTTTGGCCATTGAAATTTTGGTTGGAGGAAAAAAAATTCAAATGCAAAAAAAGATGTTGATCCACAGCAACCGATTGATGTGGATAAAATCCCTATATATATATATATATATATATATATATATATATATTAGAGAGTGTGTGTGAGAGGGAGTATTTAAATCGGAGTTCTGAGTTAAAATCCGTAGTGGCACAAAGCTGGTACTGTCAGCAACAAAACAAATGCACACGTTTTCCAATAAAAAGATAATCCCATTTAAGTTAATTTAATTTAATTCATACAAAAAAACTGATCCGATTAGCATGAATTGAACTTCACAGAAGGATTATCAGAATTTAATACAAAAATGTTGATATTGGCAGACGGAGATCACCTCCCGCCATGCATGTACGGACTAAGACTAATCAACATAAAGTGAACTTATTATGAAGTTCACTTCATACTAACTACTCCCCCAAAAAAAACATTTATGTATTTATTATACCTTTCCGTTTCATCTTCTTATAATCTGCCCCCCGTTTTAAACATCTTTTTCAACATCCACATCATCCGTTTCCTACCATCACTCCCTACGCCCTCATTTAATGATGTCACCAAAAGATAACGATAAATAAAAAATTAACATATAATTAAAGAAAATGATATAAATATGTGACAAATAAATTGAACTGTGATCAAATGTGAAAGTTTATCGAATAAATTAGCGTGATATTATTTTTAATTCTTACTTATTGTATCTATGCATACATGTGTTGTAATTATAATTTGACAAAAAATTTTCTCATCACGTAACATGATTTAATAGTTAAATTTAACAGAATTGTGAAGGTTACTTATATTGATAATCTTTTTGTTCTTGTGTAAGATTATAAGTTCAAATTTATCCATCCACGATATAAAAATTAATACAAACTCTCTATTATAAAGGTAAATTTCTAGTAAATTCCCTACTAGTTTTGCTTAGTCCCCATGTCTCCTAGGCCTAGGATCAAATATATCCTTAAATTCGTGAAATATTTGTTCTTTTATCGGCATTTGGAGATTTCAAAAGCTCTGGACGCAATTGAGAATCTTGTTTGTTTATAAATATTTATTTCAAATATAATTTATTTAACTCGCAAACGTTATGTTTAAAATATTTATTTTAAATATAATTTATTTAACTCGCAAACATTGTTAAATTCTAATAATATGAGTTTTTTTTATAGATAAAACTCATTTTTGAGAGAGAGAGAGAGAGAGAGAGAGGAAGATTAAACAATTATCAAAATAAATACTCCTAATAATAAATGATGAAGACTTTTTATCCATAAAATAAAATAGAAGACCACCCTTTCACTTATTTTAAAATAATTTAAAATTAAAATTTAAGTTAATTTATAATTTATAAGTAAAAATATTTGTCATTAATTTAATTTATAAGTCAAAATTTAAACTAAAATAAATTATAAATTTCTTAATTAATAATAACTTATAAATTAAAATAAAATATAAAAATTATTAAAAAACATTAATAAAATAATTGATTCAATAATAAAATAAAAAATGAGCAAAATAAATATAACATTTAGTCAAACAAACTTTTAAGTGTCAAATTATTAGTATTTATTAATTTTAACTTATAAAATAACTTATAAGTTAAAAATAAGTCATCAGTAACAACTCACTTTCATTGCCTAACACCCACTTTATCCAACAACAACAGAAGCTTTGAAAGGAAAGCCGAAAGCAGACCATCCACATCCCAATAATCCCACATACCATCTCATAATAGAGTGTCAACTATTATGAACAAGCACCGTGTAAATTAACTAGAACAGAAATAAGAAGGAAAAGTCTTGGCAGACATAAATTTGGGACCGGAAAATTGGACCAGTTTAATTTTTTTTTTTTTATTGTTACTCTTAAAAAATATATAGTATTTATTTCAACAGAAATTTTTATAAAATATAATATTTTAGGTGTAATTTAGATACATATACACTGTATAACTCTGTATTTATATATGTATTCAAATTACACCTAAAGTACTATATTTTATAAAAATTTCTGTTGAAATAAATACTATACAATTTTCAAAAATCTCAATAAAAAAATAAATAAATTTAACCGATCTAATTTTCCGGTCCCAATTTCCTGTCCGCGTAGCATTGCTCAAATAAGAATAGAATTGACCCCTAAAAAAGAGATATCGCAATCTTCTTCTTGCTTCAAAATTTTCAAAGCTTCATAGAATAGTCATTCAAATGCAAAACCAGAGCAAGGCATAATATATATATATATATATAGCAACCAAGGGCATCATCACCAATCTTTTTGATCTTATATTATACCAGAACTCTGATAATCCATGCACCAAACTAACAATACATAAATTTGAAAAAATAAATTAAATCAGACTGCAGATTTAGCTGCTTTTTATGGGTTTGCTTTTTCGCCTAGCTCTGCTACTTCTCCGAGGCTGCTGCTTCTGCTCCTCCTCTTCCTGCTTTGTATCTTCTTCTTCTTCCTCGGCCTGTTGTTGATAACTTTTTTTAGCTTTTTTTGCTTCGGGTTCATCGTGCTGGATATCTTTTTCTTCTTCTTCTGCTGCTGCTGCTGATTCTTCTTCTGCTTCAATTTTCTCAATGATTTTGCGAGGCCTTCCTCTTTTTCTTGGAGTAATCTGTTGGGTTTCTTCACCCATAGATGAAGATTCAGCTATGGCTACTGAAAGTTCCTTTGTTTTCTTTGTTACCTTCTTCTTCCCCATCATTCAACTCCCCAATCTATACCAATAAACAAATTAATGAAAACCCAGTTCCCCAAATCACTTGAATCGATTGAAACAATTAAAATCCAGTTGCCCAAATGAGTGAAAATTGATTGAATCCTCCAAAATCAACAAAAAAAAAAATTTTAAAAAAATCCCCACCTCAATATTTCAATGACAAACAATACCCAGTTCAACAAACATAGCAAAGACAGCAAATAAATAAGTACAGCCCCAATATCTATCTGTCTATCTAATCTAGATATATCCAATAACACAAACTTGGCCTAATATATACAAACTGCAAAATAAAACTATTTTCTTTCTTTTTTCTAAGTCTACTTATCATCCACAAATCACTCTATATGGAGTAGCATATATTTTTGATGGATTTGAAATACAGTTTGGGAAAAGAAAAGACAGGGAGGAGGAAGAAATGAGGCCAAAAGAGAGTGACGAACAGAGAAAGAAAAAGAGAGGAAAAAGGACTACTGGGACTTCGGGAGTAGCATAATAAAGGGCAACCATGGTTAGGGACTTTATGGTCAAAACTCTTGCACTGAGTTTGACTAGGGCAAAAAAAAAAAAAAAAACTTATGAAAGACGAGAGAGAAAAAAAATTACTCACTCCATTCCTTTTTATTTATCATTTAAAGAGAGATTTTTCTTATTATTTGTCATTTACAATAAATTTTAAAAAAGTATTAAATGATTAAATTTTTATATTATATTTTATAATTAAATACTAATTTGTTTCTCTCTCATTTTTTCAATAAGTTTTAAAAGAGTAATATGAAAATTTATACTCAATTTAGTCAATTAAGCAGACAAAATATTAATTACATTTCTTAATTTATGTACATAATCTTAAAATATCAATTAAAAAATCGAAGAGTATTTATGTTCCTTGCGCTACAAGTTTTGGAAGAAAATTTTAATTTAAATAATATATTATTATTTTATTTTTATAAAATTATATTCAAGAACCATTAGAAAGACAAATATTACTCCATATGTTTCATATTATTTGATCATTATTGATTATTTAGAGATTTTAAATTCAAAAATTTGGCATAGATTTTTTTTTAAAATTTTAAACAATACAATGATAGATATTATATACTATCTAAAACGTATAACTCATTATCAAAACTTTATTGTTTTATAATTTTTTAATGTAAATGTCTTAATTTTGAGTTTGAAAATACTTCAAATTGATTTTCAGAAGTCAATAATCAAATAATTTAGAACAAATGAAGTATTTTAATATATTATTTAAGTATTTAATCAATTTCCTTTCAAATTTTCTCATGTTTGAATTATTTTTTTTAAAATTTTCTTCTAAAAATACTCACAAAAATTTCTTCCTCTTTTTTTATATTTTAAAAATTCTAAAACAGGGATCCTCTGTGAGGATGGTGTGAGCCATTTGATATATTGTGAGGCATTAGATAGAGATCCAATGGCTCACAACCATCATCACAAGGATCTTGTGTGAGGATCCTCACAGAGGATCCGGATCCGTTGAATGTATGGTAATGGTGGGTTATTGTACTGCTGTACGACACAAATTGCAGTGTCTCAGACTGACCATTTCTGTCGTGTTTCCCATTTGGATTTGTGATCATCATTGGTACTTCTTCTTTTAATTCTAGCCGTATGATGGATCCCGATTGAGGATATTGGGTAATCTAGCGGCAGAGAATGGTGCATGGGGACAATTTTTGTTTTATGCGAAAGCATGGGATATATTCTTGTATATAGACTGATTATAAAATATGGAGCATTGGTCTGGTCTGACCTGGCCTTGCCTAACATTTTTTTAAAATAATATGTTCCAAGTATAATATTTTTTTTAATAAAATAATATTTTAAAATAATAAGTACCGTTTAAAATTCTAATTATCATTAAAATAATTAAAAAATTATTTGTTATGCAAATAATTATCTATACATAATTATCCTTAATATAAGGGTGGCAATCGTATTTGTTATGCAAATTCGTATCACGTAACGTTGTAGTGGTGACAAAAAAAAATTAACCAGTTTATTACCTAAAATGAAAAAAAATACAACATAATTTATTTATTTATTAAATAATTACATAATTTGCTTATCACACTAATACATTACAACATGCTTAGAAATCAACTAAAAAATTTAAAAGTAATACTTAAAATAAATAATAACAGTATATAATAATTTTCTAATTATTTTAAGTAAACAAGTCTAATCATATTGATCGTGTCAACCTCTTCATGTTACATGTTGACACATTTAAATTTTGTATTAAATATATTGATATGTTTATAAGACGAAAGTTATTTATATTTAATTTATTTATATACTGGTTAGATATCTTGTGCAAAATACATGTACTTTGTTAAATTTGAATTTATATGACAATTTTATAAAATATAAATTATTATAACTACTCAAGTAGTCCCTCGAAAAATAAATGAATAGTATAAACCAAGAAACTTAACCAATTAATAATTAAATACATTATCAAAAATCATCACAATATAGCAAAATAAAGGTATTTTAGAATTAATAACTTATAGCCTTGTGCAATTTCTTGATGATAATCATTTAATTAATTTATTTATTTTTGCTAATTTAAACACACTCACACATTCTTTCTTAACATGTCAAGATTCGATCCTCTAATTTTATAACAATAAGTCTAGGGGGACATTTTTCTAGTGACATTCTAGTGAACCTTTTTTTTTTCTTTTTGGTTATTCCAATTTGAATTTTTACAGAAAATAGTGTTTTAGGTATAATTTGGATACATACAAGAAATAGGGTTGTACAGACTGTACATACCCTATTTCTTGTATGTATCCAAATTACACTTAAAACACTATTTTTTATAAAAATTTCAATTGGAATAAATACTATATATTTTTTAGAAGATGCTACAAAAAAAACCAAAAAAAAAGGTCACTAGAATGTCACTAAAAAAATATCCCCCTAGAAGGACTCATTTTATAATTATCATGGGTTGAGTAATATCACTCGGGCCAAAGACCTTCCATAATTTGATTTTATTTTTTATTTTTTTTATTATATTAATACATACCCTCCTTGATGTCAAGAACTCTTGACCTCATGGAAATTATGAAGCAAGTTATATCGCTCGATCAAATATGATGCAGTAATTTGACTTTATTTTTAGGTATGGTGTTTGTCGATCCATTTTAAGGTTCTACCTCTTTATCCAACATACTTTGCATACCCTTTTTAATAACGGATCGGACGACAGTTCGATCTGTCACTATATCAGAGAACTGTAATTTTAATTTTTAATGATTGATCGAATCGTCATCCGATCTATCCCTGAAAAAAAATATATAAGGTATATAGAATAAAGAGGTATCCATTGATCATTTCTATGGTGTTTGTAACGTATGGATTGGCGGCTTGAAGGGACTATTAGACTACAGGAAGAGAGGTGGAGATTAGATTACCGGGACCACCCGCCCCACGCCCCACCCACCACCGCCACCCCCCACGCCGCACTAAAAAACTGGTCCTCTCACCTAATGGCTTCTTGTTTCTATCTGTCCTACAGAAGAGAAAAAATTTATAATATAAAGAATTAAAATGATAATTCTATCAAACATAATAATAATAGATAATAATAAAAAAAAAGTCAATTGTAATAATAACTAGTGAACACCAGATAAATTCCTGAAAAAATCGTCATTATCTTCAATTGTAATAATAACTAGTGAACATTTTTTCAATACAAACAAAAGAAAAAATTGACCGTCGTGATAACGTTATACCCAAATATCGAAAAAAATTCTTATGAACGAAAAAATTCTCCCAACTGGAGAAAGCAAACTCCCAAGAGATAATTAAATCTCTCATAAAGAGAAAGAAATCAACCATATTACGGAGAAAACAAGCACCGCAAAATGAAAAAATAAACTCCACAAGAACTAGAAGCGAGAGATTAATTACTTACATATATAAAATATTTAGGAAACTGATATTTTCACATATTAAAATAATGATATTTTCACGCGAGTCTTTGTCACATGGAAGTGAGACTCACTCACTATTCATGTGAGAGAGATCATATAAAAATATTAATTTTTTATGTGAAAATACCAGTTCCCAATATTTATTATTTCATATAGTCAAGCAAACAATTATTATGCACAATTACTTTCTGATAATAACTTTAATCTATAAATTCAGTATTGAAAAAAATAAGAATTTTGAAATACTCCATTCAATTTAATTTTGACTTTTAAAGAGAAATTCAAAAATTTAAAAGTGATATGATTCAAGCATTTATGACTTTATGTAACTAAAAACCTTGTAAACTATTATTCAAAATTGTAGGATTAAAATTAAATAAATTTATATCAATTTAAATTTAAAAATTTCTAAATTGATTATAAAAACAAAATAAAACTCTTTTTGTAGTGCAGAGGAGTATATTATATTAAAACTTTATGTTTTTTTGAGAACTTAATATTTCAAAGATAATAAATTTAGAAACAAAAAATATTTTGGAGGGAGTTATAGTTGATGGTTGGATGGGGGGCCATTAATGATGGAGTACATATCACATTCTAATCCATTATCCACTCAATAAGAATCCCATAAAATCTTCTTCACTTGGATAGTCAGTCTCTATCTTCTTCTCATGCCATTACTTCTACTACTAATACTATCACCATTAAAGACCAGACTGCCTGAGTTGTCATTCTCCATTCCTCCTGTATGTCTGCTGTGAGCTTCCTTCTTGTGACTTTTATGCAGCCTTTTAATTGAAAGAATGGGATGAGGGACAGAATTGAATGATTTTAAAATATTTTAAGCGTATATTTAGTTGTTGATAATGGTTGGTGTTGTCGTGTAATAGTAAAATTATCACATATATCTATTTTATTGAAATGAATTTTATTTCACCCATGAAATAAAAAAACAAAGGGATGTAATATATATAATTATTTAATATGTATATAAGGTTTCAAACTGTTAACAATTCTACCTTCAACTAATGATCTTTTAGGTAAATATACGGTGAATTGAGAAGGCTGAGAAAAAATATTATGGAGATAAAAGGTTAACTTATTAGGTTAAGTTTCCACCATACTTATTAACTCATCTACACTCTTGAATTTATCCGATATGAGATTTATGTGAAATATCTAACAATAATTTCTTCCTATATTAAGGATACAATTTTATTTTTAAAATTAATTTGATCTAAAATATTTATTACTAGACTACTATCCCTAAGCTAATATATTATTATTGATAAATGAGTTTATTATTAACTCAAGAAAACATTTGGAAATTAACAAACATTCAATATAATAAATAATATTTTTAAGCTATCCCAAATGTAGTCTTGAATAAGAGAAAGCCCTCAACCAAAAGGACTTTTGAATACATTCTATATTCATTAACCATTATTTAGACTATACTTGCTATATTCATTATTTAGACTACTTTGTATATTCAATATTTAGACAAGGCTCTTAAAAAGCCTCTAAAGACCTTAAACCAAGCCCAAGTCCAAGCCCTAGCCCAAGCCTGATCGACCTGGCTATAGGTGCTCATTAGTTCTAGTGTTAGGAGGCCAAGCCTGTTTTTTGTTGTCTACCAGCATATTATAAGGTTGTTTCTGAAAATAATAATAATAATAATAAAAAACTATATAATAAGTCTGTATAATTATTTTTTCTGGCTATTGCTTCCCATTTATTTGGTATTATTTTCTCAATGAGATGATTAATATATTTCTTTGTGTGAGAATTTAACTATACTTAATTTCTTGTGAGACTTACTCTCTTTTATGGAGATTTTTTTTAGGTTGAGAAATTTATTTTTCATTGTGTTGATTATGAGCGATAGATCTATTCAGATTTAGACATGAGATTCTCAAAGTGACTTAATTAATTGGTTTTCATTGTTTGTATCGAAGAATGACTCAAATCTGCGTATTTAATTGAATTTTTCTGTAATTTAACTGTATTTCAGATATTTTTAATACTATTTACTAATTATTATTACAATTGATTCACTTCTTGATTTGATGTGTGTGATTAATTTGAAAGTATTTTTATTTTTATTTTTTATTATTATAATTTTTTCATCATGATAACATATTTCAAGTTTAATATATTTCAGTCATTTTTAGTCTTTGATTCTTGGAAACTCCATATACTTTGAATCACCTACTCCACTCCATAAAAAAGACAACACAAAAAGGGTTAGTAGGTATTCTTCGTAAATACGCTACTTTGATGAGTGTATATTATTTATTTATTTTGATTTATTTATATTTAATTTTATTGTATGTTTCATGTGTATATAAGTTTATTAAGGTGTTTAATTATTTCAGGAAGAATTAGAGTTGAAACGAGGAAAAAGGAAAAATCGCAGATTTTGAATGCTAAGATGGATGCATGGTCTTGGCTTGGGGCTTGGGACTTGGATTTTATTGTAGAGTTATTCCTTAGATTTCCCGAACATCTTGAATCATTTCAATCGGAGTTCATATGAAAAAGTTATAATTTTTTTACCAAACGGACGTTGAACCTCAAAGAATAAAAGTATTCCAGGATCAAAAGTTATGTTAATTCGACATTGATCTAGCCAGAATATGTCAATTCTCAAAGAATAAAAATTATAGATATCATCGAGAGCTTCGATTTGATAGGTAGCAGGCTCCGTAATTACTCCAGGATTAAAAGTTATAGTCGTTTTACCAAAGGACGTCGTAGCAAAAAATAGAAATTCGCACCAGCAAATTTAAGCGGAAAAATTGGGAAATCTTGAATTTTTGAAAAGTTTCTAAAAGCAGATTTTGGCAGCTTTCTACATGGAATGAGATTGATATTTCTATTATATTTAGGATATCTTTAGACTGAGATTTATTTCCAAATTTGATTCTATTTTTTTTATGGAAAGTAGTTGTAATTTGTAAATCCTTTTAAGATTTGAATTTCTAGTTCCCATAGGATTTAGATCTTTGTCTAGCACTATAAATAAAGGATGATAGTCAGGGTTTATTCATTAAATCATCTACTACGTTCTATTATCTACACCATTGGAGTGCAAACTTGGAAGCATGTCAGACTAGTTTTCTTTATTCAGTTCTAAGGTATGTTAAACCTTATTTATAATTAATGGTTCATTGAGTATTCATTATTTATTCCTTCTCACATGAAATTCATTCTTGAAAATTTGATTTAATTTCTGAATGCTATTTGACTTAACTAATTTGATTTATGTAGGACTGAATTGGTTAACGAATATAATATGCTATATTAAGGAATAATATTACGCGTAATTGATATTGTTCCTAATCACAAGTAGTAATTAGTAATACCTGATTGTGGACAAGCTTTTGAGTATTGCTATGATTATCAGAAGACAAGTTAAACAATTTGAGTTTATGTGTTTGTTACTTGGAATAGTCTAATTCCCTAGTTCTTAATGCTGCTGTTATATTAAATCTAGAGAGCTTGTTCTACGTTATATAATGGTTAGAATCTTGTGAAGAGCTTGTTTCATTGAGTGACAATCTAAGGTGAGTTTCGAGTAGCAGAGCTTGTTGTTACCTGGGGCTATTAGTTTCATTGAAGGGTAAATAATGTTACACTTGACTAATCCATTATTATAAGAAGGTGATACTAAACAGAAGAATTGAAGCTTTTTACTCATTGTTAATTCATATTAGTTTATTTTTGTTAATTTAGTTAATCAATTCAAAATCTCATTTTCATTAGAAATCATAGGATAAATATAAAACAAATCATTCTCTATGCGATCGATCCTTGCTTACTATTGTGTTAATTATTTGAAATTGTAAAGTGAAAGTGAGGTTAATTTAGAAGTATAAACGACATCTCCCAAATTTTGGCACCGTTGTCGGAGAGTGTTATTTATTTTTGTTTATTCTTTGTTTTTCATTTTTCTTTTTTTTTTTTCTTTTTCTTTTTATTTTATGACTCAATCCTTTCACTCTTTTGACCTAAATTTTGATCAAGTGATAGAGAAAATTACAGATACAGAAGAAGGTCTTGTTCCATCACTTGAGGAGGAAAAGATAGCAGTGCCAAACAACAACAGGACTTTAAAAGGACTGGCTGCTCTCGATATTGATCAATCATCATTGTGTATTTAATATCCTACTTTAGATGTTGCTTTTGAACTTAACTTAGGACTAATTCATATTTTGCCTACTTTTCATGGTCTTACAAGTGAAAATCCATATAAGCATCTAAAGGAATTCCATGCGGTGTATTCCACGATGAAATCACAATGAATGGCAGAGGAGCAGATCAAGCTTAGACTTTTACCATTCTCATTAGCAAATTTGGCTAAAAACTGGTTATACTATATCTACCTTCAGGATCAATACGATCATGGACTGATATGCAAAGGCTATTCTTGGAAAGGTACTGTCCTGCATCATGAGTCACCCACCTAAGGAATGAGATATGTGGAATCAGGTAGTTCAATGAAAAAACTCTCTATGAGTATTGGGAAAGGTTCAAGAAGTTGTGTTCCAGCTTTCCACCTCACAAAATTGACGACCATCACTTTATCCAGTACTTCTATGAAGGGTTGCTACCAATGGAAAGAAGTATTATCGATGCGGCTAGTGGAGGAGCAGTGGTAGACAAAACTCCAGATGCTGCAAAGAAGTTAATTACAACCATGACAACCAACTCACAGCAGTATGGTACTAAGATGACTCATACATCACAAAGGGTAAAGGAAGTGAGAACTTGTAATCTTGAGCAACAAGTTTCTAAATTAACTACTATAGTTCAACAAATGGCTGCAAGGGATACACAAGGTTTTCAGCAAGCTCAACCTCAGTACCACACAGAAAACCAAGAAGTACTTGTCAATTCTAGGACATCTATGAAGGATATGTTCAAGGCATTCATGAACCAAACACAACAGTTAATGAATCAGACACAATAGTTCCAGCAGGAGACAAGAACTTCTGTTCAAGATCTGAGGGACCAAGTTGGTCAGCTTGCAACCACAGTAGAGAGGTTGGAATCTCAAGGCTCAGAGAGGTCACTTTCTCAAACTATTGAGAATGTAAGTGCAATAACATTGAGATGTGGTGTAGAGGATTGGCAACAAGGAAAGTCAATGCTTTCAGAACAAAACAAGTCATACAATAGTGAAACAAGCAACAATGTTGTACTCAAGCATAAATTTTCACCTCTTTCAGCTTATGAACCGATACTACCTTTTTCCCAAGTTCTAAGAAGGAATTAGAAAGTTAGAAAAAATTCAGAGTTGTATACAGAGTCGTATGAAAAACTTCTAGAAGAAATCGCGACTAGGGAACAAGAACTTAAAGATGATGAGGATTTCACTAGTGGAAACCAGTTGGAAGTGCTTGAGGCTACTACTGAATTTGAAGAAGAAATCAGGTATTAAAAGTCTAAAAAGGATGAACAAGAGGAAGATGAGAATAATTTGATAAATTCTGCAGATCTTTACAAAGAGGATATATATGAGACATCGGTGCTAACAACAAAAACAATACATGATACATACCATGAGACCTTAACTATGGAATTGGATGAGGCACATGTATAGTTTAGCATATATGAAGTTAAAAGGTATCTTTGTAATATTAATTTATTTTTTCTACTGATGTTGTTAACTCTATAGTGCAGGAATCTCTTGGGAAAATATACAAGGAGGATTTGAGGGCTGGAATGGAGAAAAATCAAGATCTGAAGGATGACCCTAATGAATAAAAATGGTTACCAGTCCACTTGAAGTACACAAGTCCAATTACATAAGATTTGAAGGATGATGTCAAACCAATGACAATAAACAATGGCAGTTGTTTGAGAGGTAACCCAAGAACTCAGATTTGATTTTTTTATCCTTTTACTTTTTAGTTTCCTAGTTATATGTTATCTAGTAGTTACTTCCTTCTTTGCATATTTTCTTACATTGGGGACAATTTAAGGTTTGAGTGTGGCGGAGATTAGGAATATTGATCCAATTTTGATGGGATGTAAATAAAATGATGCATTTAAAATTTTTTGGGTTCCATGATTCTATTTGGCTAAGTGTTTAAAAGGTTAAAGCCAAATATTAAAAATTAATGCTAAATTTCAGAATATTTTTTATGCCTAAGTGGTTAATGAATGATGAGAATTAAGCCATGATCCATAGTAATTGATTTGAAACGAATTTGTGATACATTAGTACTTGAATATGAGAAACATGTTTTTTTGGCTAAGTTATTTATGGAGTTGTCTATGTGCACTGATTTCATGACTTAGAACTGTTTAACCTACTTATGTTGTTGCAGAACCATGTGGAGAAAGTTGTAAAAATAATGAATGAGAAAAAAAGGAAAAGAGAAATGAGAAAAAATTTGATGATTGAAAAATCTGCTTCAATATCCATTGTGTGAAATAACTGTGTATCCAAGCCTCGGGAAACATCGGTATTCACGGTAAAAAATGTGATGGATAAAAGCAGCTTGACTAGTCGACTTTTGTGGCCTTTGTTATTTGAATAAGTAAGCCTTAGGGGTGTATCTACACCCAGCGCCCTAAAACCATCTGGTTTGGAAGTCGTTGGTGGAAAGTTTGATACATGAGTAATTCTGAAAAGCCTAAGAAAAGGAGACATTGCACATGTTCAGAAAAAAATATGAGAAAAGCATGAAAATATATTCATCTGTGCTAAAGAAAAGGTTCTATGAAAAAAATTAAAAAGCAAGGAATTTTTTTTTCTCGGTTATGAGTCAGTGTGCTCTGTTTTTGTTCTATAATAACCAAGTTAAGTAAGTATGTGGACTGTAGTAAAATTTATTCTGTGGTTAAAGGTTGGTTTAATGAAGTTCGTTGGTGAAATGGTAAGGCTGTTCATTGTGAGTTAACTGATGAGGCGTTTATTAGATTTCTGAGAGTTTAGTGTTGAAAGTAATGATTTGTATCTTGAAATCTTTTGACATAATGGTTGAATAGAGTTTTTTTGGAAATCAAACTTTTGGTTTACACGAGGACGTGTAAATGCGAAGTGTGGGGGAATTTGATGAGTGCATATTATTCATTTATTTTGATTTCTTTATGTTTAGTTTTATTGCATGTTTCATGTGTATATGAGCTTATTAAGGTGTTTAATGATTTCAGGAAGAATTGGAGCTGAAATGAGGAAAACGGGAAGATCACAGGGTTTTAAATGCTAAGATGGATGCATAGTCTGGGCTTGGTACTTGGATTTTATTGTAGAGCTATTACTTAGCTTTTCGGAACATCTTGAATCATTCCAATCAGAGTTCATATGAAAAAGTTATGATCATTTTACCAAATGGACGTTAAACCTCAAAGTTTGGAAGTTGCAATTTACATAGTAGTTACTTGGAGCCCAATTTCCATCTTGGTCCAACCAGAATCTGTCAATTCTCAAAAAATAAAAGTTGTAGATCTTGTTGAGCGCTTCGATTTGATAGGTAGCAGGCCCCGTAAATCCTTCCGGATCAAAAGTTATGGTTATTTTACCAAATGACATCGTAGTAGAAAATGGAAATTCGTCCCAACAAATTTGAGCGAGAAAATAGGAAAATCTTGGATTTTTGAAAAGTTTCCAAAAGTAGATTTTGGTAGCTTTCTACATGAAATGAGATTGATATTTCTATTGGATTTAGGATATCTTTAGACTGAGATTTATTTTCAAATTGTATTCTATTTCTTTATGGAAACTAGTTGTAATTTGTAAATCCTTTTATGATTTAGATTTCTAGTTCCCATAAGATTTAGGTCTTTGTCTAGCACTATAAATAGAGGATGATAGTAAGGATTTTATTCATTAAATCATCTACTACATTCTCTTATCTACACCATTGGAGTGCAGACTTAGAAGCATGTCAGGCTAGTTTTCTTTATTCAGTTCTAAGGCATGTTAAACCTTATTTATAATTAATGGTTAATTGAGTATTCATTATTTATTCATTCTCATATGAACGTCATTCTTGATAATCTGATTTATTTTCTGAATGCTATTTGGCTTAGCTGATTTGATTTCTGCAGGATTGAATTGGTTAACGTATATCATATGTTAAATTAAGGAATAATATTACGTGTAATTGATATTGATCCTAATCACAAGTAATAATTAGTAATACCTGATTGTGGACAAGATTTTGAGTATTGCTATGATTATCAGAAGACAAGTTAAACAATCTGAACTTATGTGTTTGTTATTTGGAATAGTCTAATTCCCTAGTTCTTAATGCTGCTGTTATATTAAATCTAGAGAGCTTGTTCTAGGTTATATAATGGTTAGAATCTTGTGAAGATCTTGTTTCATTGAGTGACAATATTCTAAGGGGAGTTTCGGATAACAGAACTTGTTGTTACCTAGGGCAATTAGTTTCATTGAAGGGTAAATAATGTTACACTTGACTAATCCATTGTTGTAAAAAGGTGATACTGAACTGAAGAAGTGGAACTTTTTATTCATTGTTAATTTTTATTAGTTTATTTTTGTTAATTTAGTTAATCAATTCAAAATCTTCTTTTCATTAGAAATCATAATATAAAAATAAAACAAATCACTCTCTATGGGATCGATCCTTGCATACTATTATGCTAATTATTTGAATTTGTAAGAGTGTAAACGACAGCTCCCACTGCTGTTTCTGAAAAAATCATTGGCTCAAGCCTCAAATAATAAAGTAATAGATTAAATATATTTTACTCTTTCTTACACAAAGTGAAACAAAACTTTAATAGCATCCTTGTTACTTGTAGATATATCTATTTAATATAAATTAATCCAACCTTTTGAAACCCTAAAGTGATATCTACAATGAGGCAATTTGATGTGGGCATTCACCACTTGATAGATAAATTATCTTTAATTTTAAGGAATCTTGAAGAAGGTTGAATTAATCTTAAAGACTGTCTAAGAGGAGAACACTATTTCCACATATTTTTTAATATGCTGACATAATTTTTTCTCATATGAAAGTGTGACCCACATAAAATTATATAAAAATATAAAAATATAAAAAATACATGTGAAAATATCAACTCCCTATCTAATATTGTTTTGCTAACTTTTATAAAAAAAATTCATTCTAAACTTTAAACCTACATAATTTGCATTTCACTCTCCTAATAATGTTTTTATTATTGAAATAAATGTCAATTTTCACTAACATTAATAATTCCAACACAATGGAACTATCAATTTCATCTTTAATCAACACGAACTTATTCATCATTAATATTATAACTCTCAATATTTAACAACCAGGTCGTTCCCTGGAAAGAGGGGGCTTTCCGATAAGGATTTCTCTTTATTGGCGCGCAATTAGGTGACCAAACCTGTAAGACCCCAACTTATTATTAATGAAATTTAATTTTCTCTATTTATTATTTTGAAATAGTAAGGGTTGATTTGATTAATGTGGATAGTTAGGGGTAAAATACGCAAATATTTTAAAATAAGCAAGTGGTTATAAAATATTCATTGTTGTGGGAATATTCGTTTGGTCGTGGAATATTCGTCATTGTCGGGAATATTAAATATTTACCAGTAGCGACCATGTGTGGGCCCCATGGAAAGCGATTGGATGAAAAATAACGACAAATATAAGTTGTTTAAAAATAACGGTGTAGTTGTTATGCCCCGATCACTATCATAGTAGGCAGTGAGCTGAGGGGTGGAATGAGAGGAATATAACAAACCTTGATCAGTTGTAGCTTTAAGATATATACATGAGGATCCTTTGACCAGCTTTGAAATGAACAACAATAGGAGCCTGCATAAACTGACTTGGGGCTTGAATAGAAAAGGTAAGTTCAGGCCTAGTAATTAATAGTGAGATATAACAATTTCCCTATGAGCTGTCTGTAAAGAGAAGATCCTTGTAATAAACAAGTTTCATCAGAAGTTGGCTCTGTGATGGTTTGCATGGCTTTAGGACCAGAACCAGAGAATCTAGTGCATGTTGCCTGGTGAATATGCATTGCCCGTTCTATTGGATCCCCCATTGTTATAAAACTTCTTTCTGCTCTTGTTCCTATTAGCTGGATTATTAGGATGATTTGGTGGATAACCAATGATTTTGTAGCAAGTATCTCTAGAACTATTAGAGCATATGGTCCTACACAACCTTCTGATATACAAACTTCAGTTGCTGTTGCACAGACTTGAAGAAATAAACAAGTTGATGATTGTAATCCAAGTTCAACATAAGAAATGAAGCATATATAAGCTACTGCAATGTTTAGCCCATGTTACACGTGGAGATATAACACACGGCCCTAAGTATAATAGTAGGGATAGTACAAACCGTCCTAGTCTAATAGTAGAGCTAGTACAGAGAAATGCAAATTTGTTATGTATAGATAGAATACAAATATATAAAGATCTTCTGGTCAGCTTCCCTTTCTAAAGAATGTAATAAACAATATTTTTCAATATAATAGCATCCTTGTTACTTGTAGATATATCTATTTAATATAAATTAATCCAACCTTTTGAAACCCTAAAGTGATATCTACAATGAGGCAATTTGATGTGGGCATTCACCACTTGATAGATAAATTATCTTTAATTTTAAGGAATCTTGAAGAAGGTTGAATTAGCTCCTTATGGTTGAATTAATCTTAAAGACTGTCTAAGAGGAGAACACTATTTCCACATATTTTTTAATATGCTGACATAATTTTTTCTCATATGAAAGTGTGACCCACATAAAATTATATAAAAATATAAAAATATAAAAAATACATATGAAAATATCAGCTCCCTATCTAATATTGTTTTGCTAACTTTTATAAAAAAAATTCATTCTAAACCTTAAACCTACATAATTTGCATTTCACTCTCCTAATAATGTTTTTATTATTGAAATAAATGTCAATTTTCACTAACATTAATAATTCCAACACAATGGAACTATCAATTTCATCTTTAATCAACACACGAACTTATTCATCATTAATATTATAACTCTCAATATTTAACAACGTGTCGTTCCCGAGAAAGAGGGGCTTTCCGATAAGGATTTCTCTTTATTCATGCCGCAATTAGGTGACCAAACCTCTCCTCGATGTAACTTCTAGACATTGTCAATATTGTAAATAATAATATGAATAACTTTGCCGTCTCAATTATTGATTTAATAATATAAAATAATGTGACAATAATTGAATAAAATTGAGTGACTTCTCACGTAAGTATCAATAATCAAAGATACTCTACAATACCGTGTGCTACTATGCAACCATGCGTATTACTATACTTTTACCACCGATTATTTTATGACAACTTGCTTACTTTGAAAAAATTTCACATATCACCCTTAACTTTAACCTTTTATCAATTTAACCATTTACTAAATAGAATAATTATAAAAAAATTGAATACTTTCATTTCATAAAATTCGGGGTCTCACAGTAGCGGAAATAACAATCCATTAGAAGAGTAAAGTAGAGCATGATGTCTACTATCTTCTATGATTTAAAAGTCCATCATCAAAATTTTATCCCTATAACACCAATCAATAATTATTTCATACCCACGAATTATCTATGCATTACAGGTCAAAGATAATCGTTTGTATCACCAGTGGTCATAATCATGTCAAACACCTGTCCATCTATGCACTACGAGCTAAAAAGAACTTTCACCACAAACCTTTATCTGTAATATCAAAGGTCATGATTATACCAATACACAATTTCTGATCATAATCATACCAATCAATAGTTCATCTTTGCACTACGGGCCAAAGATGACTTTCACCATAATATAAGTATGAGGATGATGGCAATGATATAAAGAATGAATCAAGTGAGATCAATGACAAATATTAGAGAGTTATAATTTAATTTATCCCGAGTTCAAGAATGTCCAAATTGTCAACATGATCACCAATTGTGGAGTAAAATTTAAAAATGATATTTAAGAAGATAATTAGGACAAAGAAAAGAAACTAAATTTCATCATGAATAGTACCGTATGAAGAGTACCCATGAAGAGTACCCATGAATAGTACCCCGGATAAATAGTACCGACATGAAAAGATTAAAATTTAATAAGAAAGTTCACACCAATATTCCAGTAAAATGATATTAGATGAAGAATAAACCTTAAGGAATTTCTAATCATTTCAGGAATTATAGAAGCAATACTTACCATAATAAGTTTAAATTTAAGAATATGAAATGAAATAATATCACTTATGTAAGACCCCAAATTATTAATAAATGAAATTTATTTTCTTCTATTTATTATTTTGAAATAGTAAGGGTTGATTTGATTAATGTGGATAGTTATGGGTAAAATACGCAAATATTTCGAATAAGCAAGTGGTTATAAAATATTCATTATTATTTGGGAATATTCGTTTGGTCGTGGAATATTAGATCTTTGTCGGGAATATTAAATACGACTACATGATCTTTTGTGGGCCCCATAACTAAAAAGCGATTGGATGAAGAAAATGACAAATATAAGTTGTTTATAAATAGCAGTAGTAGTTATTCTAGATTAATATTGTTGGAATACCCATTGGTTAAAACACACTAATACGCGTTGTTGAACAAGAAGACACTGCAGTATTGCACCAATTATTGATTCTTACGTAAGAAGGCACTACTCAATAATTGTTCTGATAATTACTATTCAATATTTTATTTTATTGATTCAATAATTCACGATTGATATTTTATATTACCGTTGTTTCAATAAATTGTCATTACGGTATTTTCCATTATCGAAGCAATAATTCATATTATCTCACGAATAATATTATTAGAAAACATTATTGGCAATGTCTAGAAAGTTACATCTAAGGAGAGGTTTGGTCACCTAATTCATTGCCGCCAAGAAGGAGAAATCTTTATTGGAAAGCCCCTCTTTCCCAGGAAGCTATTCGGTCACAAGATCTTGTGATTCAGTAATATTATTTGTGAATAATTAATTATTAATTTATATGATGAGGAAAATATTGATTTTATGTGGATATAGATGGAGAAAAATTTTAATGTGACAATTGTTGAAAATTAATATTTTATCTTTTTACGATAAAATAATTCATTTAAATATATTATTTTAATAATATATTAACTTGGTGATATTTTTATAATGAATGTGGGATATATGAGTATATGAGGAGGAAGAGTATTTTTGTGGCATTAAATGTTTAACACATATTTTGTGTGTTGGTGGACACAATTATTATTGAAATTTGATTATAACTTGTAAAATCGCTTGTTTGTGGATTTCGGTTAATTTCTGTTTGGAATTTGAAAAAACTTCCTTCTGCAAAGTTGTTGATAATGGAATTTTCTATGGAAAGTCGTGGGTTTTGAATTTTTCTGATAAAAGAGCTATTTATTATGAATTATTGAAATTCCAAAGTTCAAATAATTGATTTTTGGAAGTTTTAATTGTTTTAATTAACAAAAACGTTTTTTGGAATGTTTAGGTGGCCTCATTTAACATGTGTAGGAGCTGAATTCAGTTGGCAAGTAAAAGTATGAGGTTTTGGAAAATATATATTAATATTATATTAAATTTTCTACTTTGATGTTTCAAGCATTTTCCTATAAATAGGGTCTTGGGTTAGAATTGAAAATCACACCGTAAACTGAAGTTTTCTCTCTATATTATCGGCGTATTCTTGTGAGTATTTTGAGTATACTTTGAGTATTGCTATACGATTGCAAGTTCAAGTCATAGTCTATATCAGATGTTTCAAATTTAAAGATCGATCTTTCGAGGTAAGGGATGTTATTTTATTCAAAATGATATTATTTCTTCAATATCATTATGCCGAAATATTGGTTGGAATTTTTTATCAAATTTGGAATTTTTTTCATGCTTGGGGTTACTTATTCACGAAGTTCTTATTCATGAGTTACTATTCACGAGTTACTATTCATGAGTTCTTATTCACGAGTTCTATTCACGAAGCGTGAAGATGTTTTTTGTGAAATTTCTATCTTTTGGTCTGGGAGTTATTATTCACGTATACCAAGACTATTCACTTAAATCTGACTATTCACCGAAAATGAAATTTTTCTTTTTGTCAAAATATCTATTATGGATACTAGCTTTGATTGTATCCATGTTTTGATCATTCTTGAATTTTACTCCACTCTGATTACTTATGAAGTATTTTTGGACATGGATAAAACAAAGTACGAATCCTTAATCCTTAATCCTTGTCATTTTGTTACACTGGATTCGTTTCTTTAAAAATATGTTTCATCATCCTCAGTCTTAAATGATGATATTATTGAATATCTTTAGCCTGTAGTGCAAAGATGAATGATTTCGATGAATATCTTTGGCCCGTAGTGCAAAGATGAACATGTGTTGAGATGAACATGACCAATCGATGAATATCTTTGGCACATGGTGCAAAGATGAATATTTGATTCCAGATATATATTGATTGATGTTACAGGGATAAAATATCGACGATGAACTTTTAAATTCATACATAGAAGATAGTAGTTTGCATTCTCTATTTAACTCTTCTAATGAATTATTATTTCACTGCGAATATTGATTTAAAATTTGTTGTCTATTGTATTCTATTAGATTTTTCCTCGTTGGAGACTAACGATAATTTGTTGTGATATATTATCTTAGTCATAATATTCTTTATCGGGCTAGTTGAGCTCACCCTTTTCCTTTTTGTTCTATTTTTCTTTCGTGGAGGCGAGAATGTAGCGAAGTACTTGGTCGGGTATGGAATGAAGGTTCTAGAGAGAGTTGTTTAGTAGTCCTCACCATTTTTGTAAAATAATGTATCAATAATTATGATGGGGATTTATTTGCGTGTGGATATTGTCTAGATGGCAATATCTGTATTTAAACTCACAGTTTATATGTTGTAATAATAAAGTTGTAGTTATTTATGTACCATGTATTTGGCGACTCAGAATGGGTTGGATGGAATGGACCTATTTTGGGGGCGTCACAACTTACATAATATGGAGTATGAAAGAAAATGATATCCTTTACGAGTATTGAAATAAAATAATATCCTTTACCTTAGAAGAAACTAGATCTGACTTAGTATGACGCATATTATCATGAGAAAATCTTGCACTATAAACTGTACTCAAAGTATTCTTATACTCAAAAGAAATACTTATAATATTACAGTAGGAACACATATATATTTTGGTGTGTTTAGGATGAAGGGGTAACCTCCCTTTTATAGTGCAACTCGGAGGAAGAAAACAAATTAATCTGCCTAACTTTTTTTTTCTTCTCTGCCTAATTTTTTTTTCTTTCAATGCCTAACTTCCTCAATTTTTTTATGGGTGAGGGCCATGAATTAGGAAAACATGGGTTGCAGGAGAATTGAAAAGGAGACGTGCATATAATTATTTTGAAAAAGGAATTAGAAACCAAAATGATAACATTCACTCTATTTTTATTCATATGCTAAAAATTATATATTATTATAATAATAATATCATTTAAATTATAAAATACTATTATATTATTATATTATACTATTATAATGTAATATTATAATAATATATTTGAATGAATAATTTATTAGAGAAGATAATTGTGATTCCATATAAAAATATGTCAAACTTTCAACAAATGTTTCATGCTAAATTCCTTCATTTATATCAAAATTGAACCAATATCCACCACTTAATAATTATTCATAATTAATATTATAAATTCACAATATTAACAACCAGATCATTCCCAGAAAAGAGGGGGTGTTCCGATAAGAATTTATCTTTAGTGACGCGCAATTAAATAACCTAACCCCGTTTCTCGACAAAACTTTCTAGACACTGTCAATAATGCTATCTAATAATAATATTTCAATAATATGAGTTATTGTGTCGTGATAATTATTAAATCAATAATATAAAATACTATTTAATTATCACTGTAGCAATTATTACATCAATAATATAAAAGACTGTGCAATTTTTACTGTAGCAATTATTGAGTGACTTTTTACGTAAGAATCAATAATCAGAGATACTGGGCAATACAGGTAGTGTCTTTCTTGTGCAATAACGCAGCGTATCGCATTACTTTTATCACCGGGTATTTCAACAGTTAACGATAAAAGTTCCGCCGTCAATTTTTATAAAAAGGTTATTTCTATCGCTTTCTATATCCGACGGTTATTCCGTTATAGAGTCCAACAATGATTGTGTTGTCTTACGAATATTCTCTGACAAAAAAGAATATTTCCCGACAAAACAAATATTTTCCGACAACTTTTTACTTTATATAATTTGCACATATCACCCGCAACTATAACATTTATTAAATCAACACCTTACTATTTAGAATAATATTTAAAGAAAATTAAATTTTTATTCATAAAAAGTTGGGGCCTTACAATACATTCCATTGTGCTTAATCAAATCAAATTAATAAATATTTGGTAACACTCTTTTAATCATCAAATTTTTTTAAGAGATCTATTCAACCCCCTTTTAGATCTATAAGTACCTTCGGGAAATAACAGATTATACTTGGGATATGACTATTAATCCCAAATATCTTGTTTGTTTTCAAATTTAGACTTGAGACTAGTAGTCTAGGGATTATAAAATGACTTAATAGTCTTGAGATTATAATTATAATTTCGGAATTATAATTATAATCTCAAAATTATAATCATAGGATTAATAGTTTTAGGATTATAATCTTATGAATTATAATTCCGGGATTATAATATTTACAAACAAATATAGCATTGAAGAAGATATGA
Source organism: Panax quinquefolius (assembly GCA_020205615.1). Taxonomy (NCBI): domain Eukaryota; kingdom Viridiplantae; phylum Streptophyta; class Magnoliopsida; order Apiales; family Araliaceae; genus Panax; species Panax quinquefolius. Next base: position 130,543,653 of record CM035161.1, read on the forward strand.
AATTTCTCATTTCAGTCAAAAATGAAACAAATCATTGCACTCACCGTTCATTCTCTTTTTTATTTCATTCTTTTACCAAATTCATTCTTCTAATCCAAACAAAGTATTAGTTGTCAACAAAATAAATTTGGCTTGAGCTTGGTTATCAAGGTTGAATATTTAAACCAATTCGCTTTTTTCTTCTTTCTCATTTGCAATTATATTAGATAAATCATTAGATGCACGTAATAATTAATCAATTATATATCAAATAATTCAATTAATTACTTGTAAAATAAGTAAGCAATCAATTATAAGTACTAAATTATTTACTCTTTGCTAATCTAAAATTTGTCTGAAATTGATTATAACTAATTCAGTCGATTTTAAATTTTGATTCATTTTTTTTCTTGTCCGGCTCTCTCCAGCGAACTAGAGGGAGTGCGAACAAAGAACGAATCGGGTATAGCGATGATTTTTATGTCGCTATAGCATAGAAAATCGGCTCTCTATACTATAGCAACGAAAAAAGTCGTCATTATAGTCGGTTTGTGAGACCCCAAATTTTATAAATAAAGATTTAAATTTCTCGAAATATTTTTTTTGAATATTATGGTGTGAATTTGATATAATGTTATAGTTGTGGGTAATATTTATAAATTTTGCAAAGTAAGCAAGTGGTTATATAATATTCGATTGGTCGGGGAATATTAGTTTTAACAAGGAATATTCGTACGACGACACAATCATTGGTGGACCCCACAATGGAAGTATTGTCGTAGTAATAAACGACAGAATTATTTTTATGAAAATAACGGCGGAAGTTTTACTGTTAAAACTGTTGAACTACTCGATAGTAAAAGTACAGTAATAAGTGTGGTTGCATAGTAGCACACAGTATTGGTTATTGATGTTTACGTGATAAGTCACTCAGTTATACTCAATTATTGCTACAGTAATTGATGCATCATATCTCTCATATTATTGATTCGATTATTGTCACAGTATCATCTGCATAATATAATATATTATTAAATCAATAATTGAGATGACAAAGTTATTCATATTATTAAATTGCAATATTTACAATGTCTAGAAGTTCTGTCAAGGAGGGGTTTGGTCAACTAATTGCGCGCCAATAGGGAGAAATCCTTATTGGAAAGCCCCCTCTTTCCTGGGAACGACCTGGTTGTTAAATATTGTGAGTTATGATATTAATGATGAATAAGTTTGTGTTGATTAAAGATGAATTTGATAGTTTTATTGTGTTGGGATTATTTGTGTTAGTAGAAATCGACATCTATTCCGATGATAATTGATGTCTGGAGGTTATATTGTTCAATCGGGTATTCGGGACACTTTTCGTGTCGGAGTACTATTCATGAGTTACTATTCACGAGTTACTATTCACGGGATACTATTCACCTGAACAAAATATATTTCTTTTCGGTCCAAATCATTTTTGGGTACAATATTATTCCATGAGGAGATGTTCTAATTTTTCAGACCGTTGGTTGAAATTATATTAGAAAATCAATATGGATCGTTGGTTTAAAGTTTAATAGTGAATCAGTATGGACCGTTGGTTTAAAGTTTAATATGGGCCGTTGGTTTAAAGTTTAATAGTGAATCAGTATGGACCGTTGGTTTAAAGTTTTAATAGTAAATCAATATGGACCGTCCGTTTAAAAGTAAATCAATCTGGACCGTTCATGAATTAGTTACTATTCAGTACATTCTCCTATAAATAGAAGCTCATTCCTTTATTATTTCTTATGAATTCACTGAAACTCTAGAGAGAGAAATTATAGAGAGAAAATCTATAGAGAGAAAGAAGAAGAGAAGTCTGCTACCTCACTATTCCAGTATTCAGATTTATTCTAAGGTAAGGGGTATTATTTCTTTCTTATTCATGAAGAGAACTTCTGTTATTCCATTCTTTATTATTCTGTTGGAATAACCTGTTATGCGAAGTACCGCATACATGGTGAAATTCTTCTGTTATTCCATTCTTTATTATTATGTTAGAATAACCTGTTTATGCAAAGTACCGCATACATGGTGAAATTTTTCTATTATTTTGTTCATTATTATTACGCCGGAATATCGCATACGCGCGTTTACTGGGACCGGGTTCCATTATTTATTATTACATTGGAATAACACATGCATGCGGATCTATCGCATGCATGATGAAGTCTTCTATTATTCCATTCTTTATTATTTTGTTAGAATATCCTGTCTGTGCGTTTACGTCGGACCTGGTTTCATTATTTATTATTCTGTCATAATATCCTGTCTGTGCATTTACAAAGAAGTATCATGTTGACAATTTGGACATTATTGAGTTCAGGATAAATTAACTTATAAATCTTTAAAATTTATTCTTGAATTTGTTTTATTGATTTTTTATGTCATTGTCATGATATGTTATGTTGGTTATTATGTGAAAACATGAAAGTTTCTTAGAAATCACAAAGGGTTGAAAATCAAATTTTGGTAAAAATGGAACAGGAAATTCAACTGACCATATCTCCTATTATATTTCAAATTTTTGAGTGTGGTCAAGTTCTAGAGTTAGATCTATAAGTTATATAACTTATCCAAGTGGAATCACTGGAAAAGGTATTGTAGATTTTCGTGTAGACTGATTTTAACAAAGGAGTCAAAAGCGCAATTTCAAAAAAAAGCTCTCGCCCATAAATTTGAAGAAATTTGTTTTACCACTTAATTTGTGAGACAAATTCTGGCCTTTTGGGACATAAAAGTATATGGTATAAGGTACCTCCTGTCCAAAAATGAGCAAGTTATGACCATTTCAATATTTAAAATGAGCAAGTTATGACCATTTCAATATTTAAGTTTTTTCGACGAAAAATGTTATAATTGGAGTTCTATAACTCCGATGACCATAAAATTTAAACTGGAATCTCACATTAACATGTGTAAGATCCTGCCAAGATTTGGGAATTTCTGGAGTTAAACTTGAGGTAGCTAACTTCTTAAGGAATTAATTAGAAATTGATTTTTGAAAAATAGTAAATGAATTTTAAAATTAGAGAAAAATATATGTTCATTATGGGACTATATTATGCTAAATCCCAGAAAACAAATATTTTGGGACTGATTTGGTATTTTTCATGAAAATAGTTTAATTCTGAACATATGAGTTAAATATGTTATGTGAAAGTAACAAAGTTGAAAAATAGGATTTTATGGCTTGGAAATCCTATATAAGGTATATCTGATTTTTTTATAAGGATTTGATCATTGGTGATGGAATCTTATGAGTATGGCATTTTGAATGATTAAATGCATTATTTGGTAAAGTGTAAACAATTGAAATAAATTGTTTATAAGTTTAAGAAGTGATTAAAATATTGTTATGATATTAATAATATTAGATTATGAGTGGTTGATAATATTTGGATAAATTTAAAGTCTTTAATAATTATCCTTGTTTTTTCGTTTGATTAATGCTTATATCATTGTCATCATCCTCATGCTTATATGGTGATGAAAGTTATCTTTAGCTTACGATGCGAAGATGGACTATTGATTATTAAGTTGTATATCTTTCGCTTACGATGCAAAAGATGGATTGTTGATTATTGGTTTTATTGTTGTATATCTTTTGGCTTACGTGCAGAGATGGACTTGGTATGATTATGACCAGAGATTATTCGGTATAGTCATGACCATTGATGATTTAATGAATATCCTTGGCCCGTAGTGCAAGGATGATTCTATGATGTGGTTTATTTATTAAGTTGAATCTTAGCGATAAAAATTGATGAAAACATATTTAAATCATAGAAGATAGTAGATATTATGCTCTACTTGACTCTTCTAATGGATTGTTTATTCATTATGATTAAACTTGATGTCTATTGTATTTTATCAGTTTAACATTGTTGAAGACTATTGATAATTTATTCTGTATTATCTTAGTCATAATATTTCTTCTTGGGCTATTTGAGCTTACCCTTTCTTTTCTTTATTCTCTCGGAAATGAGAATATAAATTTGGGGACGAGTCGGGAAAAGAGTGATGGTCCGGATGATAGCATTAGTAGTCCTCCCTATGACATGACATATGCAATATATAATTGTATTGAGGACCTAAGATGTGTGTATCGTATTTTATACGTCACTTAATAATTGATTTTGGTGAACAACAATAGGGTGATGAGAACCCAACCCTGAAAACGTCAAAAGTGCACCGCAGTAAAATGAAGAGAACATAAATCTTATCGTATCCCTTTGGAGACTTGAAATATTTGCTGCTGTACTTTATATGGCATGTATTAATTTGAAGTATGAATATTGTCGTATTATATACGTTACAATATTTGTATTGAAACTCATAGTATATATATCGTCATATTTTGTACGACTGTTGTATAATTAAGTTGTATTTGAATTTATGTACCATGTATCTGGCGACTCAAGATGGGTGATGAATACCAATTTTGGGGGCGTCACACGGTTCGTTTTTAGTTTGCTACTTATAATTTGCTGAAATAGCAAACAAATTTTTTTTATCTATATTAAGAGCCAAAAGTGATGGTAGTGGTTGTTATCTTTCTTTAAACCTCTACCATAATTTTGTGAGGACAAAATATAATATAATATAATTTAAATTCGAAAGTAAAAGAACGATCCACTACTTATCCCATCCTTTTATAATATTTATCATTTACTCTCAAAGATGAAATCCAATACTAGTATCATTTTATTTTTCTTAAAATTTATACTATTAGGATGTAGTAAATTTAGAGAGTTGGTTAAGGAATCAGAAAATAAAGTAAAGAGAAATTTAAGGAAAGTAGAATTCAACATATGACTTTAAAGCATTCACAACAGTTTTTTTATTTTTATTCTTACTCTGCAGTGTTATTTGGTCATTATGCAAAATAGAGATTTAATTTTTTCATTATGTACCCAACAGGTTCCTTATATTGATTTCTTAAATAATAAAATTTAAAAATTAAAATTTAAAAGTTCCAACAATCAAAACATCAAATTAATAATAATCTTATAATTTATAATTAAAAGAGAGTATTTATCAATTATATTCCTTTGTAAAATAATTTTTATTTTATTTTAAATTTTAAGTAATTTATGGAGTGAGTATTGAATGGATTATAGTTGCAAATGTACATAAGATCAACATTAAATTTTAAAAATTAATTTCTAATAATTTTTAATTTTAATATGATTCATTTAAATTTTGAAAATAATAAATTTTATAATTAATAGTACTTTTATAAAATTTATAATTATATTGACATAAATTAAATAAATTTATATCAATTTTAAATTTGAATACGTTTGAAATTAATTTTTTTTTTAAATTCAATATTAAATTTATAATTTGAAAATGAAGTAAAAAATGTCAAGATGTGTATGATTGATGAGTTGTCCACTTAAATGAGGGTGTGAAATGTCATTTTGTATATAGAGAATGGTCTTTTGATTCCCTCACACTGGGGAGTAAAATCTTATATAGGAATTAAAATCGAGAGTCAAATAAGGATAAGAAAACTATTGGATAATAATTTGTTAATGTATTTTTTTAAATTGGGGATAGAGAGTTGATTAGGGAAACTGTTGTTAAGTATAATATAATTAATATTTTTGGTATTTGTAACTTTAAATAATATAGAATGTCAAGACTTTTTTTACCAAAAAACACCTTAAACTTTTTGGTAAAATTAAATTGGGTAGGATTTTATTTATCAAAAAAAGACAAACAAATTTCTCCATATTGAATGAACAAAGTCCTTGTGGTGAAGAAAAGATTTTGGGGGATATATTCAATTAAGATTTTTAAAGATTTTTAAAGATTTTAAAAGTTTGGTTGTATTCAATCAAGACATTTAAAGAGTTTATAAAAGTTTACTGGTATTCAATTATAACTTTTTTAATGTCTTTAAAAGTTAGGTAGTATTGAATTAAAATTTTTACAAAGTCTATAAAAGTATTTTGATATTCAAAAAGTCATAAATTTTTTAGATTTCTATTAAATGGTAGAGTTTGACAGACTTTAGAAGAAGAATTATAACTTTCAACCAATATCCAAAGTCTGACCTCATCTGTAAGGAATTCTAATAAAGACTTTCAAATATTAAACACAAAGGTAGAAATTTGGATCGCCAGTAAAGAGGTAACCCAGAAATTTGCGGTGTAAATATAAATTCGCAGTGTAATACCCAGAAAATTTTTTTAATAAAATAATAAAATAAAATAAAATAAAAAAATAACATTTATATTTATATTTTAAATAATTTAATTGGACTTTATCTTTTATTGGGTCAAACTAGTTTTTTATTTTATATGGGCTAATAAGTATTAATATGTGAAGGATAAATTAATGGAACAAATACATTTTATAATACATTTTTAAAAATAATTACAACAATAGTGCACACCTAAAATATTTATACAATTAATGCATTTACATATTTTATTTACACAATTAGTGAATTTAGCTTTCCTTTAATTTAGTTGGGTGTTTTAATGGATTACTGATGTGGCAAATCAGTTTTGTAATTATGTAACTGTTCCCAATTATTTCTCTCTGCTGTGGCAATTTGAATTGCATGCCAAACCCAAATAATCGTGCATTCTGTATATAGTGCAGTTGGTAACCAAATCTTCATACAAAGATAACCATTTTAGTTTATGTGGGTAACCAAATAGTCATAAAAAAATTCAGAACAGTTACCAAGTGTTACATGTATTTGTTTTATTTATCTTGTTAAACCATGATGAAATCGAAGAATAGTCCGATGGGTTTCCTCTTATTTAATTTAAGGAGGAAAAAATATAAAATATTATTCAATATTGTGTAATACAATCTCGGTTACCTTACATAAATAAAAATGTACAGTTGGTAGCCAAATCTTTATACAAAGGTAACCATAAAAATATCCAGTTGGTAGCCAAACTTTATACAAAGGTATCCATTTTAGTTTATGTGGATAACCAAATAGACATAAAAAAAAATTGAGAACAATATTTACATGTATAGCTACCATGAATAGAAATAGACAGAATTGCATTTTTTTTTATAAGACGACGGCGTAGAGGAAATTGGAACAACCATCAATACAAAATACCACATGCATTCTCCGGCGGCAACGGAGCGTTTCGCCGGCTCTCATCCTCTCTGAATGCCCTTCGGATCGCAAAATCAAACGCCTCTCTCTTCCTCTCCTCTTCTTCCTCTTTCTCTTTTTCTTGGTCATCTACGATCTAAAGACGATATCTCAATCACTACTGAATGGGCGTAGCCGTTGGGCAGAGGATGAAAGTTCGGATTTTGATGATAATAGTTGTCTGAGTTCTAATCAGACTAAGAAGAAGAAGAAGAAGAAAAAGAAAAAGAAGAAGCGGCGACGAAGGAGGAAGACAAAGGGGAAGAGAGAGGAGGCGATAACTGCCGCACACAACTTGAATTAAGGGTTTTCTATTTTTGTTGGGTTAAATAATATGACGTGTATTGCACCATTCTTGATATTATTATATATTATTGCACTATTATTATAATTATTTTATTGATGCACTATTCTTGTAATTGTTTATTATTTGTTGTATATTATTGTAAAGAACCCAAAATTAATTTGGTAAAATTTGGGCCTTAAAACTAATTGGATTTAATTTATATGTGGATAAAATTAAATCAGTTTATAATTAAGAGAATTAACAAGATATATTAATAAGTAAACAAATAACTAAAGACCTAATCTATCTCGCGGCACGTGTAATCGAGGAAAGAGAAAAAAGACACACTAAATTGGTAGAAAGAAATTTATTTAATAAAGGTGAGATAAAATCATGAAACTCTCATATCAATTGTGAAGATAATGTATGTGTATATATATATTTAAAGCTTTTGTCTTATTATTAATTATACTGTATGATTTGATAAAAGGAGTAATTATATATATATATATATATATATATATATATATATATATATAGTAGTAAAATAATCAATATGGTATTGAATCACACGCCACACAAGAGTGTGGATTTCGATTTTCTCAAGAAGAAAAAAATTAATATCATGGAGCTAATAATTGAATGATCGGAAATAGTGTAATAAATATATTAGAATATATATGTATTCTAATGCTTAGATAAAATAATATTGTTTAACTTGAAATTTTTGTATAATATATTTTTGAAAGTTGTTATCATAAGCAGTGAATTATTATTTATAACATACGCACTAAAAAATATAATAAATAATTTAACTGTGTAGCAAAATTTTAATTTTAAATCTAATAATATTTCAATTTTATATATTGTAAATATACAAAAAAATCATCACAATCTTGATAAAAATTTATAAAAATCTGGTACTTATTTCATAGAGTCTATAAAAGTCATTTTAAAAAAATCTTTAAAGTATTTAAAAATCATTAAATTCACAAATTCTATAAAAGTTTGCCACTTAAATTTTTTTAAAAAAAATCAAAATTAAATACACCCCCTAGTTAAATTCTATTTTCTTCACATCCCTTTCTTTCAAAGACCCTCACCTCGAAATCCAGAATTTGATTACTTCAATTCTTCTTTATAAAGATAAGGCCCGTCATATCATCCAGACATGGCTTGGATTCAGAAAGGGGCCACTTCATATCACCATCAACATTTAGCCCTTCAAATCTTTCATTTTTCCTTTTATTTTTTAAATATAATTTATTTAATTTACAAACACACTAAATATTATCACTATCAAATTTGTATACACTAATAATCAAATAAACTATATATATATATATATATATATATATATATATATGTCGGAAGTAATTCATATTTATGCGGGTATACTTTATATTTTCACGGTTTGACTAATGATTATTATGACAGGGTAATTGGGTTTGATTCCTGATAAGCAAGAGAACAACGCTTAGGCTTTTGAATTTATTAGTAGTATGATACTTGACTTTACTAATGTGTTGAGTTTAAACCATGTAGAATATTATTTGGCAAGTAAATTATTGTAGAGCATGAATATATAAAACTAGCATGACTAGTCAAATTGATAAACCTAAATATATGATGTGTCTTTCATTTTTCTGTGAAATTATTATCTGATTTGTTCTTAAATTTTAACCGCGTGTGTTTATATATATATATATATATATATATATATGAGCATGTTTCCCTTGGAAAAGAATTTATTCAGAAATCGTCGGGGTCTCATTTTTTGTTCTTTGAATTTGAATGAAAAAAATTAAAATGAATAAACTAATTTAGCTCACTCTCAAAACAATCAAATGGATTCTTATTTTTGGTTTAACGTTAGAATTCAGTAGTGTGAGATTTTTTGTTTTTTATTTTCATTATCCAATCACTATATAGCATTTTCATTTTTCAAAGACCCAGTATAATATACTTCTAGAAGAAAGAAACAAAATTTAGACTTTTCCTCATCCAAATGAATTGAACAAATTTATGTGGAGAAGGAAATCCAGGTGATTGGCCTTTTTTTGGTGATTTGAACCACTAATTATTAGGTGGGCGGAAATCAAAAGCTCGTCCCCTGGAGCTTGACAGCGATCATAGAATTTTCTAGCGGCTCTGGTTCAATTCCTTGGGCCTGTCTTAATACACCCTGTAGAAAGGGCGGGAAAGTAATTGTGGGATGTGATATTTTCTTGGTATGTACAACTCTAATTGGACAACATTTTCTTTTTTGTTTGTGGCTCTGTTTGTAGTACTAGAAACTGAAATTGTGGGTGCGAATTTTGGCTGGTTATGTGACGTATGTATTGTATTATTTGTTAATTGCCGGCCTTTTTTGTTTGCATCTTTAGTTAGTCCCCTTTTCCCTCTCCTTCTCCCCCTCTTGAGAACAGATAATTTCAGTGTTAAGCTTTAAACCTCTAAAAAAATTGAGATTTAGGAGGTGATTAGCCTTTGTTTGGCTTTGGATCCATGGTTCTGCAGGTGGGTTTTTCTTACTTAACTAAACATGGCTATTGGATTTTTTTTTATGCTGTTTTTTTTTATTAAAATTTAATTTTGCTTTTTGTATGTCTATGTTATGTTTGTTAGTATGTTATCAGAATTGGTTATTTTGTACATATTCTGAGTTGGGTTTTGAGGACAGGCCATTTCTGTTATCAAAATTTGTTGCTTTTATAAAGCTTATATTTTGAGTTATGTTGTCTCTACTTTGTGTTCTATTTTTTGGGTTTGATGGACTGATTGTGTTTGGACTTGAAATAGAAAGTACAGCTGGCAATCATCTTTTTAATCCATCTTGATCTGATAGTTTGATTGGTCTATTTTCCTCTTTCTGTTATGATATTGTCTTCTCTTCACCTTATATCAAGGATTTCTGTTGCTAAAATCAGGGTTTCTTTACTACCTGGCAGTCCTTTTCTTTCTATGGTTTATTTATATGGACATGCTAATGGGTTGTTGATTATATGGGCTTTCTTTTACTAAATCTGTGTAGATTTTGCAAGTAGTTGAAGTCTTTTCAATTTGGTGCTAACTTCACCCAATCCCTGTTATGCAATCTTGAATCACAAACATTTTGTTGGTTTTGGAACAGGATTTTCTGCGTGTATGATTCGCGGATATATGGTTGTTTAATGTCTTTAACTCGGTCAATGTTGAAAGATCTCAGTGAGGATTAAGCTCCTTAGATATGGAGAATTCTTATGAATCATTGAGCAATGGCAAATTGACAGATCCAGGTCTTCAGGTTATTAGACAACCCTCTTACCAATCCTGCAGCAATTTGACATTGCCTTGGTTTGATATAAGAGTGTTCTATGTTAGAATCAGCAATTTCTTGGTTGATGATTCTACCCCTGAATGTCTCACTGTTAACCATATACCGCTGAGCCCCGACACCCTACTTGAAGTGAATGGTGTGAGAGGTAGTGTTTGTTCAGAAGGTATTTCTTGCAGCCTTCGGAGGGACAGGATAGATAAGAAATCTGAAGAAGCTACATTTGTGAGCACAGATAGTATAAGGCTTACAGGAAGTGTGAAATTTGAGGTTTTTGATAGGGAGGTTCTTGTTCTTTCTGGGATTCTTGAGATGTCGAATAGAAATGGTTTTACTGGTGACTCAAAAAGCAATGGAAGAAGATGGAGCATGAATTGTGAATCACTGATGAACACTTCCATAGGGTTTTTGAAGGGAAAACAAATTGTGGGTTCTGAATCGCTGTCACCAACCATAGAAGTTTATGTTGCCGGTTGCTTCTCAGGAAAACCAATCATCTTAACCAAGACTTTGCAGCTTACTTCTCAGAGGAAGCATAATAGGAAGGGCATGCTAGATTCAATTCCAGAGTATGATGCGGCTGAATCTCAGAAGGATGCTCCATCAGGACTTGATCTGCAGGTATCTCACCAATATTATTAGAATTTCTTTATTTTCTATGTTCAAAATATTATTTGTCAACTATTATAGTTATACAGAGATAATATTATCTCTAAAACGAAATCGGATAAAGCTACTTCTTAATGGCTCTTATGGCAATTAAATAGTGAGTTGATAAGCTTAACCTTTTCCCACTATGTTGTGATAATAAAGCTTCCATATTATGAAATCATTCGATTATCTTAAATCTTAATTGAACAATACTGGATCAATTTTGGAGCTTGGTTCACCTGTTTGAAAATTTGGTAAGGCTTCTCAGTTGTTTTATAACGCTAATAAACTTGTAATTTGGCTCAACCCCTGCCCTCTTTAGTGTGCTTCAAAGGATTACCATAGTGTGTGTTCTATTATTATTTAAGTAATATTAGAGCATTGTTCACTTTTGATTAGGGAAAACCAAGAAAATGAATCCTCAGGTTTCTAGAAAAATCACTTGTAAGTTTGTACTAATCCTCTAAATGTAGAAGTGTGAGCATGTAGCATATTTAATATTGGGTTAACTACTTCGGTAACTGTTGGCTAAACGAAGCCAATCCAGAAAACCTTTTGGTAAGACCTCTTATAACTCCTGAATCATGGCTTGTAACACAAATTCTTAGTTGCACAGGTGGACCGCTTACTTGTAGATCGCATTTGTTCCTGTACCAATCTCCAAATCATGATTCTTTATATAGCTCATGTGCATGGTGCATCATTGAGCTCTTTCTTGGCCCTTGGTAAAATTACTTCTCAAAAAAGAAATTTGTTGAATGCACCTTTAGAAGTTCACAGTCCTCTGTCCTTATTTTTCTTTGAGTGGTGTCACGATCTATACTTGTTCACGCACTTAAATTTCACAATAATGTCTTTGAGGTTGAAATAAATACGATGGTCTAAGTTACGATGCCCAACATAGTTGTATGGTGTATGTTTCAAGAATTATGTTGCAGGTGTTGGTTTAAGAGGGGAGCTTGTAGTAAGATAATGAGAGTTCCTCATAACAGCCCTATCTGTTCATTGTGGTTGCCCGCATGCTTCCTGTCTTGAGACATGTTTCTTGCTGCAAAAGAGAGCCCTCTTGCTGTTTTTGGCTGACAGAAGCAATCTTATCCTCGACGTGTCATGGGTTATGGGCAGTGCACTTTTTCAAAGAAAAACTTAACTCACCCTTTGTTTCTGTTGCATCATCCATATTTTGCCAGCACTCATGATATGGGCTTCATCACTGGGAGCCATTAGACTGACCTTGTTCTTTTGTGGGTCCCACTTTCTACTAGAAAATGACTATAACATCTGTGTTTGAGCTCATGAATTTTCTTTTATGAAGTTCTCAGCTTATTTGGGTTAACACCCAGTTCTCCAGAGCCAATATCTGTTGTTGAATACATGTAAGACCGTAATAATATAATCTTGTGTCTTTGTTCCTTATTATATGATCAGGATAGTACCTATGGTTATTATGGTCAGCATTTCTTGGACGTAGACATTTGCTAGTTTTGCGCATAAGGGAGACCATTGATTTGTCGAGTCCTTGTAACAGTAGCAAAGGAATGTGAAAAATACCCAGACATTTCTTAATCTCCATAGCATGCTTGCACCCCTTATACTAGCTATTGTTTTCTGTAGTGGATTTACCTTCTTTATGTTGTCGGGATCTATCACCAGTCAGGCAGGAAGAGGCTAGAACATTGAACAGAGCAGCGGATATATGACATGAACTTCTGTGTAAATAATAAAAATAATATAGGTTTTTAAATAAATGGAGTTTAATTAGTGTTTACTGCTTCTGTAAAGACTAAAGACATTCCCACCATCTGTTTACTTGGATCCCTACCTGCTGCTGAATGTGGCAACTTGATTTTTTCGATTATCTGCTCATGTCACTACTATATCTCTTACCATGAGGTCTTTCTTTACTAATATGACTTTGCGCATATAGACGCTTGTATTCCTTCCATACAGCTTTGTGCCCCACCGTTGAGCATATGCAAAATTATGTCAGCAGGACCCTCTTTCAAATAACCTGTTGCCATCGCCCCTAGTATAATATTGTAACTATATCAAAACCCTTTATGCTTGTGTAATGTATATATGTCTGCAGGATATCATTTGAGGATATTTTGAACTCCTAGCTTTCTGAGAAATCTTGCATTTTACTGTAGTGGATTAATGTATTATTGGTCATTCATTCAGAATTCCTGAGATATATCTACTGCTTGACTTTTCAGATAGCAGAATACAAAAACTACAAAATAGTAAACGAGGAAGACTACAACAACTTGTACTGGAGACGTACAGAATATATAGAAGGTGAAGACGGGGAACTCTCCTGGTTTAATGCTGGTGTCAGGGTTGGTGTTGGGCTAGGACTTGGCATCTGTCTGGGAGTCGGAATAGGAGTTGGTTTGCTGGTCTGTACTTACCAAACCACCTCCCGAACCTTCAGAAGGCGGCTTTTGTAATTCTTGTTAGATGAACATGTTTTCATTCTCTCCAATCAAAAGGCCAAGAATCTCGCTAGTAGCATACTTTTGACTGCCAACTCTACTGGGTAGAAATCCTCTCCTTGCTGCTAGTAAGATACTTATGGTCGCTATGTTTTGTGTTTGTTTTGCTACCCTCTTTCTTTTTCAATTTGTTTTTCTTTTTCTGGTGGTGTTTTTACTATTATTAAGGCTCCTTTTTGCTAATATGGAAAAAAAAAAGTTGCATATACAAGGGTACTAGATGATAGATTTAGTTAAGTTTGTATAACCACCACTGCTGTAACTAAATTTCTTTATGTATGAGCAAGCTTTGCAAGTATCTTTTACTTCAGCTACCAAGTTCACTTTATTGTAATTGTTGAAATGAGTAAGCATCTTTTATAGTTTAGTTCAGATCTCAAGGCAAGGTATGGGGTCATTGTACTATCTTATAAGCTCAAATCATTCTTTGAGTTTCTAATTTCATTTATGATATATTTTAATCATAAGACACAATAATGTATAATGCAATATTTTTTTAGTAGTACATACTCAGAATGGAGATGAATAATTGGCTAACCTTTACCAGTGTTGACCAATGCATTTTATGTAAGGCTGCCTCTAGACAACTCAACAAGAATACATGCTTACCCCCCCTCCTCCCACACACACACATATATATATACAGAGAGAGACAGAGAGAGATGCTCTAGGTATTCTTAACTTAAGAAGGTACAAATCCAATAACAAAATAACGTCAGGGAGAGATAACAGTAAAGTACAGTTTATCCTTCACATTAGAACCGGATGTGCTCTCAGCACAAGCATCACTAACAGCCTCTTAGCTGCTATTAGATAAAGCTAAATAATAATCATCTCAATTACGATTCGCAACTCAAATTTTCAAATTATATCTTTACACTACATCAAAGACGGGTGGTCAGCTCGCAGGGGAAGCAAGGCAGGCCTCTGGAACAACCTCTGCTCCAGAGTTTGCGTGTTTGTGCTTTTCATCGAAACCCCAAAAGTTAGCAGCTTTCACATCATCCTGAGCCATTAACCTTGAGAACTCCTCATGGTCATATGTCAATGTAGTTGTACCACCAAACTCAGTCGGGAGATTATCCACGTCAAAATATGATTTCATTAGTTCCACACTATCTTTATTCTTTGGATACACAAACTTCACCTTGTGGAATGTTTTCGTATCCAGGAAATACTTAACAATCTGCAAGACAAATAATATATTGTTCAATGGTAAAACTGCTCGGTGACAAAATAAATAAGGTTTGCATTTTAGGAATACAACCAATCCCAAGTAGTATACTGCACTGGCAACAACAGAATAATGTGCAACTGCATGAGAGTAATTCGTCGATTACATCAAACTTGGACCATAGAACAGAAAAGTAATTAAAACAAATACACAAAACATGTGATTGTTACTTTGCTAGCCATCTACAGGAATTATAACTGGCACAGGCACTTTAAACAATGGTGAGAATAATCAGCAAA
Source organism: Panax quinquefolius (assembly GCA_020205615.1). Taxonomy (NCBI): domain Eukaryota; kingdom Viridiplantae; phylum Streptophyta; class Magnoliopsida; order Apiales; family Araliaceae; genus Panax; species Panax quinquefolius. The sequence goes on from CM035161.1 coordinate 130,559,015, forward strand.
GTATGACAACAATGAATATTTGTTCTATTAAACAAGGAAATAATGTTGGGTTTATTCATCGAGAACAATAAATTCAAGGAGAATAAGACATACCTTCCAAAATGTTTCAAATAGTCGTGGGGGGCTGTATAAAAATGCTACAGCTAGTATCTCAGGGTACTGGTTTTGTAGTATAGTTATTGTATCTCGAGCAGATTTGATTGGCACATTAGAACTGAAAGACCACCCAGTGAAGTCTATTAACCACACCATTTGTTCTTGACCTTCTGGAAGATTAAGGATGGCATTCTCTATGAGATACACCAGATGACGGATCTGGTTTTCTATTGATGTTGTATTCTGTAACATGAAATATAACTTTTAATTTACTGAAAATTTGTTGAAACCATGCAACCTAAAGATTGGTGATTACAACAAGATGACATTACCTGCAATCCTGGTTTAAGTATAAGAACAGTCCTCCCATGGCGATCACGAAAATTTGCTCTAAACAATTTTCCCGTCTCGCCTTCATTTGCAACTTCATGCTAAAAAGTGAAAAGATAACATGGTCAGAGCAGATTGAGCAAATCAGCCTCAATCAGTACTCAAAAACTACAAAGAAAAATATGAATTAAATAAAGCTACAAGGTATGGATGTAATTTTAGAGCACAGGGAATAATTGTAGCACAAACTTGAAATGACCCACACTTGCATATTGTGTTAAGGTAACATGCAAGTTGAAATAGCCCCACATCAGTGTTGGAATGTGAAGTTAAAGGCTTAACATACAAAGGTGAGCCCCCAAGACCTATCAGTGTAACTTGTGGGGGCAAGTTAGGTTCAACAGGTGTATTAGGACCTTCGTTATTTACTCCCCAGCTCCCAATAAATTTTTTAAATGTGAAGGTAAAGGCTTAATATACAAGGTGGAGTCTACATACAAGTATATCTTTTCATGGAGAAATGACTTTTAGACCTTAATGAATGAACTAAAAATAATTTATATGCAGTATATGGTGCCCCGCATACACAGTTTTCTCTATCAGCAAATTACAAAAATGTCCCTTCATGTTTACACTGAATTATAATACAGACGCTAACATTTCAATTTTTGCAATGTCATAGTCAATATTTCAATTTTTTACAAAACCTTAATTATGTGGGTGTTTCAGGGCCAAAATAGTTGGTTTGCTCTTTATTGTGCTGACGATTTTACTCTTCTATATAACGGAAGAAATTAATGCACAAACCGACTATTTGGCTCCTTATCCATGTGATATGCAAATGACCAACTAATTTTGACCAAAATTTGGTCAGAGGGGATAGTTTTGCAAAAATTGAAACATTAGCATCTATATTTCAATTCAGTGTAAACATGAGGAGACAGTTTTGCAATTTGCTCGTATGGTCCATTTACCTTTCCTTTCTCCACTTCATACCTCTCCAATAATCTAAAAAATACAATATGTGCTACTTAATAAACCTTCCTCCTATCACATGGATAGTGGACCACACAAGATTTATTCACCAACAATGTGATCAGAAAAACAATCTTTGATTTTCCTACATCATCGAGGCATCAACAAACAGGAAAAGTCCCCCTACTTACCCAGCGGATTTCCTCAGGCTTATAGGTTGATCTCCAAAGTAACGTCTCTTCCATCATTTTTTTTGCTTTGTCTACATTCCAGTTACGAGCTTCCAAAAATCTCCTCAAGCATCCATTGGTGCAATATCGTAAGTTGCGTCTTGATAGTGGTCCAAGAGCAGTTTTAAGCTCATTCACCTGAAGTTGAAGTAAGGTTTCATAGGTTAAAATAGTAATTTCACAAGAAAAGTGGCTCTCACCAGATAGTATCTGAATGAATATAAAGGAATAAGGCAGCACTACTTGTCAACATTAGCAGATACAGAATTACTGAATGAGGTCAAAATTTCATCTGAGCTAGGAAACATTTTACACAATGCATTGGAAAGGTACTTACAGAGTAAACGCAAAAGAAAGTTACTATTCATATAAATGCTAGGGGTGTCACATGTTTTAGAACTTGTGTTACCTTAGCCTCAGGCTGTAGCTCTTTATTCTCATTTGCCTGATGAGAATTACTCCTACGACGAAACATAATCTGGAATCTGACTGCAACCTATAAGACCAAACATCATATGCAACCACTTAAATAAGTATTAACCAATTGAATACTCAATAAAGATTTGTAATTATATGCCCAAACAGACACATAATCAGCAGTTCAACACTAAAGTTGTATAATATGCGCTGAGAGCACACATACAAATCGTTACCAGGAACTACAGAAACATAGAACAAATAAACAATGAGATCCAACGACAGTTAACATGTACAGTCAATGTAAGGTCATCTTACATTTTGTTCAAAGTAGTTTAACCTGCAAAGATCACTGACACGTACAAGAAAATGTTTTATAAACAAGTGTGAAGAATTAGCCCTTTTAGAATCTATTGTCGTGCAACCATGCTTGGCAAACCAAAAGAACAAACAAAAAACACAGCAAGGAATGCTCGAAAAGCATACATAAGTGTTGCCTTAAATACAAACCTTACAACAATTTGTCATGTTTGGGTTCACACATGTATATTGTGCTGCTTTTCTGTGAACCAGGGTTATATTTGTACAAGGCTTGATTAACCGAAACAACTTTTCGCATTTAGACTTTAGAAAGAGCTTAAAATAGAGGAACTTCAGAGTCCTTATTCACACTTGTATACCAAAAAAGCACGGAACATCCAACAATGACAAGTATCCTGACTATTATAGATAGGCAGTGTTCTAAAAATCTTCACCTAGGTCCGATTAATCCCCGCCTAGGCGATCCTCTACCGCCTCAATTTGGCACACCTAAGCCCCTGCGTGGGCAGAATCAGACCTCTACTTTGAAGTTCTAAATACTTGAAATGAATTTGCTAAGCCTTAAAAATTATTTTTGTGGTAATGTTTCATGAAATTTTTAAAAAAATTACATCTACTAAAAAAATAAATAAATGAGACCGCCTAAGAAAACAACTAGTCCGTCTAGGAAAACACCTAACCACTGCCTGAGCGTTAGGCACCCCCTCCGCCGCCTAGGTCCGACTAACGATTTTTAGAACATTGCAGATAGGTTTGAATCTAATTCATATTGTGTCAACAAATGTAAGACATGTTAACCACACACACACTCACACACAGTGAGAGAGAGAAAGAGAGACCTTTGCAAACATATACATTGCACAAAGCACAGAGGCATAATACAACTTAGTTACCATGAATTTTAAATGGTGAAGGAGACAACCCACACTCCAGCCAAACCAGTTATTTACGAAAAGAAAGCTTCATTCTAAGGCGGAAATCACATGAGACATTTAGAATATTGACAAGTGGCCAATCTATAGCTACACCAGATTTACTTCACTAAAGAACATTAACCATGGAGCGATGACTGAACAAGGCATCCAATATTTTAGCATGATAGAGAAATGTGAGCAACAATGTGCCTAACAGAAGGGAGGCCAAGTTTATTCAGTAAGTTTAAGTGTATAACCATACAATCAATGAACTGAAAAACATAATTACTTATTGAAAAAATTGCAACAGTGACTGAAGGACAACAAGAATTACATTACATATTAACCTTTCAAAATCACAAAACTTATTTTCCGTCACAAACTTAAACTCAAGCAAAGCAAACTGCACGATTTCAAGTAAAATCATAACAATGCAATGTTCCAGTGATATAAACTCCATCTCAGAATTATTTCAATAACTAATCCAATTAGAAATGCTCTCACATATAAATTAGCATTAATACATCCAATGTTATATATTCAGTGTCAAGAAACTATAGATAATACTGTCTTCATTCTACATAAATAGTCCCATTTGCAAATTTTAGGATATATTTTAGTTCCATATTTACCAATAAAACTAATAAGTTGTTAGTTTAGTAGTCCTGCCGTGATAATGAAATTAGGATGACAAACTCTGGACATTTGCCACTCAATAAAAAGATGACTTATTTTGTGGAAAAAAGATTGGCAAATGGGATTGTGGAGTAGAGGGAGTAAAAGTCAACAGAGGGATCCAACCAAAGAATTCCAAATCATCCTCGGCAGGTTACTCTTAGTCAAGTAAAGTAGCAGCTGCAGCCAAATTGGAAGCTCTGGTTTGTATTTCATAAATGAAAAATTAGCAATTTTCCACCATTTGCCTCAACAACAAAATTAATTAATTAATTAATTAATTTCCGCAACCAAACCAGATCACTAAATACATATTAAAAAAATCAATGAACTGATCAATATACAGAAAATAGAAAGAACCTACAGATCTAGGAGCAAGTAGCTGCCGCCATTCACAATTCCAAGGTGAAATGGCAAGCATATGGTATATACGAATATACATACACTTTGTATATATATATATATATATATATATATATATATCAGTAAATGTAAGTCAGAGACATAAAGAGATAAAGGCTTACTACCTTGCCAAAGAGGAAAGAGAAAGAGAGATCGAAGGAATTTCCTGCTCAGAAATTTCGGCTTTTCTTCACGACTGTGTGATCAGGACAAATAACAAATACGGCTTCTTTAAGTATAGTACAGTATTCGTTTTTTTTTATTTTTAAATTCTCATTTTTAGGGATACAATTACAAATAAAAATATCAATTGTACTTAAACCATCTCCAGCAGGTATATTATCCAATAACTATATTTAGTTTATATATAACATGAGTAGATATCCTTTAGTTTTCAATTTTTCTAGTTGATGAATTAACAAAAAAAATTAAAATAATTAATGAATTCAAAATAAAATGAATTTAGTTATACCAATTTTATCGAAAAAACTCATGAACTAAATTTAGTTCGATTGCTTGAGTGAAATATGAATCATAGACTATATTTAGTATAAAATTATTGTTTCTCCGGCCGGATGGAGATTCTCTTAGATCTTAATATATTCGACTCAAACTAACTACTCCCTCTGTAACTTAATATATATTGTTTTATATGATTTTATTTTTCTCTAATTATTTATCATTTTTTATAATTTAGAAAAATTAATTATAATTTTTTTAAAATTATCCTTCATGAAAAAATATTACATATGAGAGTGAGTATGAGATAAGGGTGTAAACGAGTCGAATCGAAGTGAAAAGATAGTTGTTCGAATTAGACTCGAAACATTAAATTCATACTCGAATTTCGAATTCGAATTGTATTTGAAATTTTTTAATCAGATTCGACTCGACTCGACTCGAATATTTATTACTCGATTTCGATCTGATTCGGATCGAATTATATTCAAATTATTCCCGAGGTTCAAATTCAAGCTCGAATTCGAGTATCCACATAATAATTAGTTTTATAATAAATACAATTATAGATTAAATTTGTTATTTTACTTCAAAATGAGAAAATATATACTATTATACTTTACAAAAATAAATAATAATAGTTAATTATCCTAATTTGATTTAATTTTGTATATATTATAAGAGAATGTATTGAGTATCTAATCGAATCTATATCAATCGAGTATGTATCGAATCACAATCGAGAATTCGAGTAGTTTGAATCTTAAACGAGTCGAATATAACTTTACTCAGATTTTACTCATATTTTTATTTGAACTATTTTTTATATTCATATTTGGATCATATTATTAACTAATCTGAGTCTCGTTCGTATTTTTTCGAGTTGAGTCTTAACTGTTTAGTTCGTTTATAGCCTTAGAGATAAGTATAATAATTATGAGAATTTAAAGGTATTATTAATAATTGTTATTATATTTATTGTTATACAATTATTTTTTTAATTTGTATGCATAATTTTAAAACTACATATATTAAAAGACGAATGAAGTATAAAATAAGGCATTTGAATAATATTGACTTAAATTATCTTGATCTATCATAGATTCAGTCAAAATATCGTAAGTGTTAATACTACACATATTAGTAATAAACAAATAACATGATAAAATTATGAAATCAATCTGAGGTGGTGTTAATTTAAAATTTATACGAATTTTTTGCATTTTAGACAATTGTGAAAAAATATAAATTAAGTTAAAAGTAAACATTAGAAATCTAAAATATTCAAAAGAAAAAAAACATACCAAAGGGATTTCAGTTCGTATTGTCTATGTATATTTTCTTGTGATTATAGCATATATGTCTGCTCCGACGAGATCTATAACACCCTCTTTTTGAAAAGGAAAAAAGGAATATCGCGCACAAATATAATAAATATAAATTTTTAATAAATCTTAAAATATTTTTAACGAAATTAAAAAACAAATGTCACATACTCCAATTTAAATAGAAGGAACTCTACATTTATATAGTTTCTACTATTACAAATAAATGCCAAAATAGCCCAAATATCCATATAAAAAATATTATGAAAACCAAGTATGATGATAAGCCTCAAAAACTAATCTACTCATTTAGATTAAATGTAGCTCTCATCCCACATATCTTGATTACCTGTCGGAAAAAGAACACAGCGTGAGTCAATTGTCCAGTACGGATATAAAAAAATGCACATATATAAACAACATATATATATATATATATATATATATATATACCGAAGGAACTGAATGAACGAACAATTACAACTACTAATCAAATATGAATATATTGAATTTGGTGAGACAAGGTACAAATGATTAACACTGTCAAACCGACATCTATAGTCAAAAAAAATTTAAACAAAATAAGGCTGAATCAAATGGTTACAAGGTAACAATTTCACACTGAGCTCAAATACAAATAGTCAAAAGTTAACAAAATACATCGGTATCATGATGTATACAAATCAAATCGGATAGTACGCATGACACATACGTCACTAATCCGCCAAATAAATCTAATCGAATCAAATTAAATATTGGGTCGACCCATACGTATCCTGATCAAATATATCAAATGGTCAAAGCTCATACCCAGAGCATACAAAAGGATACGCCGTGGACTGATCACACCGTCACGGAAGGTGTCATGTCCTTGTGTCAAGAGGACATGCATATGGTACCCCCACAGGTGGTTAGTGATTGATGTGTTAAAAATATGTACTGCAGGTGCACAGTGTCAAATTGAAGAACTGACAAGTACAGGTCGAACCCACAGAGACTAGATTAATTTTAATGTATCCTTAATATCTATTTTAAGCGAATTAGAAATAAAGATTGAAAATTGATTAACTAGAATATGAACACTAATAATGAGAAAACAATCTAGGAATTCGAATCCAATAAATAATAAACACAACATACAATTCAATCTCTTCTATTTTAATAACTCAACTGTAACGCCCCTAAAATAGGTTCACACGACCCATTCTGAGTCGCCAGATATCACACTATAAAAAAATTATTTACAAACTTTATTTATACAACTGTTGAAATGTCGTGCGTAAATCGATCATTACAGGTTAAAGCATGTGAGTTTTAATACAAATGTATGTAACTCTCACGGTGACTCGACCACAACCTTACAATGGTACTTTACATAAAAGTACAGTCAATAACTGTTTTAGAAATTAAAATCTTTGAAAAATACTCAAGGAAACCTTCGTACATGGGAGGCCATGTGTAAGATCCCAACTTTTATGAATAAATATAAATTTCTCTCGAAATATATTTTTGAATATTATGGTGTGGATATAATATAATGTTATAGTTATGGGTAATATTTACAAAATTTGCAAAGTAAGTTAGTGGTTATATAATATTTGATTGGTCGGAGAATATTCGTTTTAACGGGGAATATTAAATGCGACAGCAAGACAATCATTGGTGAAGCCCACAACCAAGTATTGTCGTAGTAAGAAAAGCGATAGAATTATCTTTTATAAAAATAACTACGGAAGTGTTACCGTTAAAACCGTTGAACTACCCGGTAGAGTAAAAGAAACAAAGATGTACGTGTGGTTGCATAGTAGACACCAGTATTGGTTATTGATGCTTATGTGACACTCCCAAAATAGGTATATAACACCCATTACGAGTCGCCAAATACATGGTATGTAAACAACTACAACTTTATTAATACAATTGTCGTGCAAAATAATGACAACACATAAACCGTGAATTTAAAACAAATATTGTCTTTCTAGACAATATCAACACTCAAATAAGTCCTCATTACAATTATTGATACACTATTTTACAAAATAGTGAGGACTACTAAAACGACTTTCTAGAACCTTCATTCCATACCCCGACTAGTACTCGCTACATTCTCGCCTCCTGAGAAGAAAAATAGAACAAAAAGAAAAAGGGTGAGCTCAACTAGCTCAGTAAAAAATATTATGACTAAGATAATATAGAACAAATTATCGTTAGTCTTCAACAGGGAAAAATCTGAGAGAATATAATAGACAACAAGTTTCAGATCAATATTCACAGCGGAAATAATAATTCATAGAAGAGTTACGTAGAGAATGAAATCTACTATTATCTATGAATTTAAAAATTCATCATCAATATTTTATCCCTGTAACATCAATCAATATACATCTTGAATCAAATATTCATCTTTGCACTCCAGGCCAAAGATATTCATCAGTTGGTCATGTTCATCTCAACACATGTTCATCTTTGCACTACGGGCCAAAGATATTCATCAAAAAATCATTCATCTTTGCATTACAGGCCAAAGATATTCAGTAATATAATCATTTAGGACTGAGGATGATTAAAAATATTTTAAAGACAACGAATCCAGTGAAACAAAAGAATAAATAATAAAGATTCATACTTTAAACAGTCCAAGTTCAAAAATACTTCATAAATAACCATAGTGAAGTAAAATTCAAGAATGATCAAAATATGGATACAATCAAAGCTAGTATCCATAATAGATATTTTGGACAAAAAATAAAATTTTAATTTTTCTGTGAATAGTGCCGTATTCGTGAATAAAGGTCGATATCGTGAATAAGGTCGATACGTGAATAAGAACTCCTACACTAAAAAGACAAGAATTTCATAAGAAAAATCTTACCAATATTCTGGCATAATGATATTAGAAGAAATAATATCACTTTAAAAAAAAAATAACATCCCTTACCTCGAAAAGACAGTATTTCTGACTGGAATACTAGATATAGTGTTGAAGGGAACTTGCATCAGATAAAGAACACTCAAAGTATCAAAATACTCACAAGAATTCACTCGATAATATAGAGAGAGAAAACTTTAGTTTCTGGTGTGATTTTCAATTCTAATCTAAGCACCCTATTTATAGGAAAATGCTTAGAACACTAAAGCAGAAAATTTAATAAAATATTAATATTTATAAATTAAATTCATACGCACACCTTCCAACTGATTTCAACCATTTAACACATGCAAGTGGGTCCCACAAATGAAAGAAATGTTTTTCTAAATACAAATATTTAAAACTTTCAAAAATTAATTATTCCAGAACTTTAGAACTTCAATAATTCATAATAAATAGCCCTTTTATCAGAAAAATTCAAATCTTATGTAAATTTCATAGGAAATTTAATTCTCTACAACTTTGCAGAAGAAAGTTTTTCCAAATTCCAAACCAAAATTGATCGAAATCCACATACGTACGATTTTGCAGACTATAATCAAATTTCAATCAAGAAATGGGGTCCACCGACATGAAAAACATGTTTTAAATATTTTTAGTAACAAAAATACTCTTCCTCCTCATATATTCATATATCCCACATTCATTATAAAAAATATCACCATTATTATATTATTAAAATATAATAATATATTTAAATGAATTATTTTATTAGAAAAAGATAAAATATTTATTTTTAATAATTGTCACATTAAAAATTTTCTCCATCTATATCCACATAAAATGAATATTTTCCTTATTATATAAATTAATAATTAATTATTCACAAATAATATTATGTAATCACAATATCGATAAACTGCACTGCTCTGTGAAAGAGGGGCTTTCCAATAAGGATTTCTCCTTACTGGCGCACAATTAGGTAACCAAACCTCTTCTTAGACAGAACTTTCTAGACATTGCCAATAATGTTATCTAATAATATTATTCAAATAATATGAATTATTAATCTGATAAAGAAAAATACTGTGTAGTGACAATTATTAAAATAACAATAATATAAAATATCAACGTAGCAATTATTGAATCAATAAAATAAAATATTGAACAGTAATTACTGAACAATTATTGAGTAGTGCCTTCTTACGTAAGAATCAATAATTGGTGCAATACCGTGTGCTACTGTGTTTTAACCACCGAGTATTTCAACAGTATTAACGGTAACAACTACGACGTTATTTATAAACAACTTATACTTGTCGTTTTCTTTATCCAATCACTTTCCATTATGGAGCCCACACAAGGTTGTGCCGTCGTACGAATATTCCCCGACAGTAAGAATATTCCACGACCAAACGAATATTCCACGACAACAATGAATATTTTATAACCACTTGCTTATTTGAAATATTTGCGCATTTTACCCATAACTAACCACATTAATCAAATCAACCCTTACTATTTTAAAATAATAAATAGAGGAAATTTAATTTCATTTATAATAAGTTGGGGTCTTACAACCTCCCCTCCTTATGAAATTTTGTCCTCGAAATTGACGTACGTACCTGGTGTTTCAAAAAGGTGAGGATACCTCGCTTTCATTTTCGTTTCCAACTCCCATGTCATTTCCTCTATAGCATGGTTCCTCCACAAAACTTTAACTTGTGGTATGACCTTTGTGCGTAAGACATGCTCCTTCCTATCCAAGATCTTGACAGGTACCTCCTCGTACGTTAAGTCTTCGGCTATCTCGTCTGGTTCTAACTCAATAACGTGGTTCGGGTCTTTCACATATTTACATAGCACAGATATGTGAAAAACATTATGAACACGAGACATACTTGGAGGTAACGCGAGTCTATAGGCCACATTTCCTACTCGGTCAAGAATCTGAAATGGACCAATAAATCGTGGATTGAGCTTTCCTCTAATCCCAAATCTTGTAACTCCCTTCTATGGAGCAACACGCAACAATACATGATCCCCAACACTAAATTCCACGTCCTTTCGATGAAGATCCGCATAACTCTTTTGTCGATCATGTGCCGTTTGTATACGTTGTCGAATCATTTGGATCTTTTCTGTAGTAATACGTACCAACTTTGGTCCCAACAATGTTGTTTCACTCACCTCATCCCAACATACTGGAGAGCGACACTTTCGTCCATATAATGCTTCAAATGGAGCCACACCTATACTTGCTTGATAACTGTTGTTTTAGGAGAATTTCACCAATCGTAAATACTTATCCCAACTCCCTTTGAAGTCTAGGACACAAAGTCATAATAGATCTTCAAGAGTTTGAATAGTCCTTTCTGATTATCCGTCCGTTTGAGGATGGTACGACATTTAATCAATCAGAACTGCGCCCATAGCTTTTTGCAAGCTAACCCAAAATCGTGAAGTGAATCTTGGGTCACGATCTGAAACTATGGATACTGGCATGTCATGCAATCTCACAATCTCATTTACGTACATACGAGCAAGACGTTCAAGGGAATAAGTCTCCCGTATCGGCAAGAAATGAGCAGACTTGGTTAATATATATACCGAAGGAACTGAATGAACGAACAATTACAACTACTAATCAAATATGAATATATTGAATTTGGTGAGACAAGGTACAAATGATTAACACTGTCGAACCGACAACTATAGTCAAAAAAATTTAAACAAAATAAGGCTGAATCAAATGGTTACAAGGTAACAATTTCATATGAGCAGCTCAAATACAAATAGTCAAAAGCTAACAAAATACATCGGTATCATGATGTATACAAATCAAATCGGATAGTACGCACGACACATACGTCACTAATCCGCCAAATAAATCGAATCAAATTATTGGGTCGACCCATACGTATCCTGATCAAATATATCAAATGGTCAAAGCTCATACCCAGAGCATACAAAAGGATACGTCGTGGACTGATCACACCGTCACGGAAGGTGTCATGTCCTTGTGTCAAGAGGACATTCATGTGGTACCCCCACAGGTGGTTAGTGATTGATGTGTTAAAAATATGTACTGCAGGTGCACAGTGTCAAATTGAAGAACTGACAAGTACAGGTCGAACCCACAGAGACTAGATAAATTTTAATGTATCCTTAATATCTATTTTAAGCGAAATGAGCAGACTTGGTTAATAAATAGCCCTTTTATCAGAAAAATTCAAATTTTATGTCCATTCCATAGGAAATTTAATTCTCTACAACTTTGCAGAAGAAAGTTTTTCCAAATTCCAAACAGAAATTGACCAAAATTCACATACGGACGATTTTGCATGCTATAATCAAATTTCAGTCAAGAAATGGGGTTCACCGACATGAAAAACATATTTTAAATATTGAACAGTAATTACTGTAATAATTATTGAGTAGTGCCTTCTTACGTAAGAATCAATAATTGATGTAATACCGCGTGCTACTGTGTTTTAAGCACCGAATATTTCAACAAGATAATCTCAGAATAACTACGCCGTTATTTATAAACAACTTATACTTGTCATTTTCTTCATCCAATCGATTTCCATTATGGGGCCCACACAAGGTCGCAAGGTCATTGCATTTAATATTCCCAAGCGGTAAGAATATTCCACGACCAAACGAATATTCCCCAAACAACAATGAATATTTTATAACCACTTGCTTATTTGAAATATTTTGCATTTTACCCATAACTAACCACATTAATCAAATCAACCCTTACTATTTCAAAATAATAAATAGAGAAAATTTAATTTCATTTATAATAAGTTGGGGTCTTACACTTATATGAGAAGTCACTCAGTTATACTCAATTATTGCTACAGTAATTGCTGCATCATATCTCTTATATTATTGATTTGATTATTGTCACAGTATCATCTGTATAATATGATATATTATTAAATAAATAATTGAGACGACAAGGTTATTCATATTATTAAATTGCAATATTTATAATGTCTAGAAGTTCTGTCAAGGAAAGGTTTGGTCATCTAATTGCGCGCCAATAAGGAGAAATCCTTATCGGAAAGCCCCATCTTTCCTGGGAACAACCTAGTTGTTAAATATTGTGAGTTATAATATTAATGATGAATAAGTCCGTGTTGATTAAAGATGAAATTGATAGTTCCATTATGTTGGAATTATTAGTGTTAGTGAAAATCGATATTTATTTCGATAATAATTGATGTCTAGAAGTTATCGGGTAATTAATCGGATAAATGAGGAATTAATTGCTATTAATTCACGTGATTATAACTATTTGCTTACATGTGTGTACTATTGATTCGCATTCATGTACTATTAGGGGAATTGGTGCAAGATTGATAATACTTGCATGACTAAGTTAAAGATGGAAGTATAGATGGAGGTACTAAACTGTTATTCGTATTTTCACATGATTATAACTATTGAATCACATGATTGAACTATTGATTCACATTATTTACTATTAGAGGAGGTGGTGCAAGTTTGATAATACTTACAGGACTAAATTAAAAATGAAAGAAAAGTTGGAGGTATTGTACTGTAATATTTCGAGCCCCAAAACGTGCAATTATTGAAACTATATTTTTCTATAAATAGAAGCTCATTCTTCCTTCATTTCTCACCAATTCACTAAAGCTATAGAACAATTATTATCGAGAGAAATTATAGAGAGAAAGAAGAAGAAGTCTCGCTACTCTCTATTTCAAAGATCCAAATTTTATTCTAAAAAAGGGATATTATTTCTTTTATTTTCATGAAGAGAGCTTCATTATTCCATTCTTTATTATTTCGTTGGAATATCCGTCTGCATGCGTAGACACGCAGACACTGGTTTCATTATTTATTATTACATTGGAATAACTTGTATGATGTATGATCTATCGCATGCACGGTGAATTTTGTTGTTATTTCATTCTTTATTATTTTGTTGGAATATCCTGTCATGCGGATTTCGCATTAATTCGGTTCCATTCTTTATTATTCGTTAAGAATAACTTTTATCATGGCGATTCATCGCATGCATGGTGAATTTTTCTATTATTCCATTCTTTATTATTCATTGGAATAACTTCATCTATGTAGATTATCACATGCATGGTGAATGATCCTTTGTATTCATTCCTTATTAAATTGTGGAAATGATCTGTCTACGTGGATTACCGCATAGCGAACGAAAATCCATTTGCAGTTTCATATATTCTATTATACTCAGTTGGTTAAAGTTTTGGCTTCTATACTCCATGAAATTAGTAGAATATCCTGGATATTTCGCGCTTCATCCAAAGATCTTTCATGGAAATATTCTTCCGAGCATTCTTGAATTTTACTCCACAAAGCAAGATCGTGTTGACAATTTGGACGTTTTTTGAGTTCAGGATAAATTAACTTATAAATTTTTAAAATTTATTCTTAAACTTGTTTTATTGAATTATTATGTCATTGTCATCATCCTCATGTTTATATTATGTTGAAAGTCATCTCATATTAATAGTGCATAGATGGACTTGGTATAATTATGACCGAGAATTATTCGGTATAGTCATGACCGTAATGTTACAAACGATGTGGTAAAAGTCCTCATTGGCCGTAGTGCATTGATGGGACGATTGTTGTTGGCATGATCATGACCATTGATGAAAAAACACGAATATCCTTGGCCCATAAGGTACATGGATAATTTGTGATTGTGATCTTAATGAATATCCTGGTAGTAGTGTAGGGATGATGTGGATTATTTATTGAAATTTGAGTCTCGCCGATAAAAGTGATGAAAAACCTTTTAAATCATAGAAGATATTAGATTTTATTCTCTACTTGACTCTTCTAATAGATTGCTTGTTCCACTGCAGTTAAATTTGATGTTTGTTATATTGTATCAGTTTAACTAACATCGTTGAAGGCTAACGATAATTTATTACGCATTATCTTAGCCATAATATTTCTTACTGGGCTAGTTGAGCTCACCCTTTTGCTTTCATTGTTCTCTTCAGGAAATGAGAACGTAGTAGGGACTAGTCGAGGAACGGAGTGACGGTCCAGATGATAACATTAGTAGTCTTCACTATTCTATGAAATAGTGTAATAATAAATGTATTGAGGACTTATTTTGAGTTTGAATACTGTCTAGAAGACAATATTTGTATTAAAACTCACAGCTCATGTTGTATATTTAAGATTGTATTTTTATTCTGTACCATGTATTTGACGACTCAGAATAGGTGATGTATACCTATTTTGGGGGCGTCACACCATGCGTCTAGGTTATGATAGATAACATATGTCCACAGAATTATCCTTGGTTGACCCAATAAAACAAGATAAATTAACTTATAAATCTTTAAAATTTATTCTTGAACTTGTTTTATTGAATTATTATGTCATTGTCATCAAGGATAATTATACTTGTTTGAAGATTACTATCATCTTCTTTCCAATGGTGAGTCTTCTCTTGACATATAATTATCTCCGTTTTCTCCAATTGGGAATTATATTTCAAACAAACTCCAAGATCATATAGGTAGTGCTCGTAGATATACTCAAAGAAGTGAATGTGCACTGACCATGTCTTATGATAACACGAGGTTGTATGTCATTAGACATCTTGTATGATAGTAATGAAAACACGCTTCCAAAATTGGGTTCACTACCGCCTATTCGGTTCACCAAAATTAAATATCAAATGACGATACAATACGACACACTTATCTAAAGTTCTCAATAAAATTATTTTCATACTATTTAGGGAGAACCTCAACAGTTATAGACCGCCGTTCTATTCCTCTGGTATCCCCGCTCAACCCCAAGAACACTCTTATTACACGAAAGGAATTGTGAAGCAAAAGGGTGAGTACAACTAGCTCGATAAAGAATATCATGACTAAAGATAATTAAATTATCAATAGCCTTCATCAATAATAAATCGTAGATTTAGAACATATGGTAGATGATAAAACTTTTCAACCATAGTTGTCAGAATGAACGAGCAATCCATTAGAAGAGTCAAATAGACCATCAGATCTATTATCTTCTCCATGTTAAAAATCCACCAATAATGTTTCATCCCTGTAACATCAATCAACAATTCCTGTCCACAATCATATAAATAGCTCATAATCATAATTGTGATTCTAAATTCCTCTTCGCACCAAGGACGAAGATAATTTTCATCACCTATCTTCACCTGAAACATCAAAAATCATGGTTATACCAAATCACAATTCCTGATCATAATCATACTAATAAATTCATCTTTGCACTACGGCCAAAGATATTCATTAACAATTCATCTTTGCACTACAGGCCAAAGATGTGACGCCCCCAAAATAGGTATACATCACCCATCTTAAGTCGCCAGATGCATGGTACAAAATTCAAATACAACTTAATTATACATCAGTCGTGTAAAATATGACAAAATATAATCTAAGAGTTTTAATACGTATATTGTCATCTAGACAGTATACAAACTCAATGAAGTCTTCATTATATTTATTGTCACACTATTTAACAGAATAGTGAGGACTACTAATGCTATCATCTGGACCGTCACTCCGTTCCCCGACTCGTCCCAACTATATTCTCATTTCCTGAAGAGAACAATGAAAGAAAGGGTGAGCTCAATTATCCCAGTAAGAAATATTATGACTAAGATAATGCAAAATAAATTATCAATAGTCTTCAACAATGTTAAACTGATAAAATATAATAGACATCAAGTTTAACTGCAGCGAAATAAGTAATCCATTAGAAAAATCAAGTAGAGCATGATATCTACTATCTTCTATGATTTAAAATATTTTCATCAATTTTTATCGCTGAGACTCAGCTTAATAAATAAACCACATAATCAAGTCATCCCTGAACTACGGGACAAGGATATTCATTAAATCATCAATGGTCATGACTATACCGAATAATTCCTGGTTATAATCATACCAAAAACTGTCCATCAATGCACTACAGGCCACTGAGGACTTTTACCATATCGTTTATAACATTACAGCTCATTATTATACCGAATGATCCCTGGTCATAATCATACCAAGTCCATCTCTGCACGTAAGCCAAAGATATACAACTATAAAACCAATAATCAACAGTCCATCTTTGCACGTAAGCCAAAGATATGCAATTCAATAATCAACAGTCCATCTTTGCACGTAAACCAAATATCACCATATAAGCATGAGGATGATGACAATGATATAAACATTAATCAAACAAGGATAAATATTAAAGACTTTAAATTTATCCAAATATTATCAATCACTTAATAAACTCATAATCTAATATTATTAATATTATAATAATATTTTAATCACTTCTTAAACTTATAAACAATTTATTTCAATTGTTTATACTTTACCAAATAATGCATTTAATCATTTAAAAATGCCATACTCATAAGATTTCATCACCAATGATCAAATCCCTTATCAAAAATCTGCATACCCTATATAGGATTCTCAATCTATAAAATCCTATTTTCCAATTTTGTTACTTCACATAACATATTTAACTCATTTACTCATAACTAGATTATTTTCATGAAAAATACCAAATCAGTCTCAAAAATATTTCTTTTCTGGGATTTAGCAGAATATAGTCCCATATTAAACATATATTTTTCTTGGAATTTTTAAAATTCATTTACTATTTTTCAAAAATCAATTTCTAATTAATTCCTTAAGAAATTAGCTACCTCAAGTTTAACTCCAGAAATTCCCAAATATTGGCAGGATCTTACACATGTTAACGTGATCTTTCAGTTTAAATTTCATGGTCATCGGAGTTATAGAACTCTGGTTATAGCGTTTTTCGTCGAAAAAAATCTAAATATTGAAATAGTCATAACTTGCTCATTTTAAGTCGGAATGAGCTCATTTTTGGACAGGAGGTACTTTATACCATATATTTTCATGTCCCAAAAGGCTGGAATTTTTCTCACAAATTAAGTGGCCAAAAATGCCCTTTTAAATTTATTGGCAGTAACTTTTTTGTGATTTACAGTTTTTGACTCCTTTGCTAAAATCAATCCACACGAAAATCTACAACACCTTTTCCAGTGATTCCACTTGGATAAATTAGAAAACTCATAGATCTAACTCTAGAACTTGACCACACTCAAAAATTCGAAATATAATAGGAGATATGGTCAATTAAATTTCATATTCCGTTTTTACCAAAATCTGATTTTTAACCATTTGTGATTTTTAAGAAACTTTCATGTTTTCACATAATAACCAACATGACTCATTATGACAATGACATAATAATTCAATAAAACAAGTTCAAGAATAAATTTTAAAGATTTATAAGTTAATTTATCCTGAACTCAATAATGTCCAAATTGTCAACATAATACTGCTTTGTGGAGTAAAATTCAAGAATGCTCAGAATAATATTTCCATGAAAAGATACTGGATGAAGCGCAAATATCAAGGATATTCTACTAATTTTATGGAGTATAGAAGCCAAAATTTTAACCAAATGAGTATCATAGAATATATGAAACTACAATGGATTTTCACCTGCCATGCGGTAATCCACGTAGATAGATCATTTCTACAATTTAATAAGAAACGAATACGAAGGGTCATTCACCATGCACGTGATAATCTACATAGACAGGTTATTCCAACAGAATAATAAAGAATGGAATAACAGAAGGATTCACAATGCGCAAATGCGATAGATCGCATGCATAAAAGTTATTCCAAATGAATAATAAAGAATGGAACCCGGTCACGCCAGAACGCACGCACGGGATATTCCGATAGAATAATAAAGAACGGAACTGTGTCAGTGAAATTGACCGATTGTGATATTCCAATGTAATAATAAAGAATGGAATAACAATGAAATCACCATGCATGCGATAGACCACACGATAAAAGTTATTCCAATGAATAATAATTAATGGAACAAGATTCAACAGTAATACGCACAAGGATGGATATTCCAACAAAATGATAAATAATGGAATAATGAAGAATTTCACCATGTATGCAGAGATTGCATAGACAAAGTTATTCCAATATAATGATAAAGAATGGAATAATGTAAGAATTTCACCAAGTATAGGGTAGCAGCAGATACAAAAGTTATTCCAATGAATAATAAAGAATGGAATAACAAAAGTTCTCTTCATGAATACGAAAGAATAATACCCCTTACTTTAGAAGAAAACTGAATACTGGAATAGTGAGGTAGCAGACTTCTCTTCTTCTTTCTCTCTATAGATTTTCTCTTTATAGCTTCTCTCTATAATTTCTCTCTCTGGAGTTTCAGTGAATTCATAAGAAATAATGAAGGAATGAGCTTCTATTTATAGGAGAATGGACTGAATAGTAACTGATTCATGAACGGTCCAGATTGATTTACTTTTAAACGGACGGTCCAGATTGGTTTATAATAAAATATTCTAATTAAACAAAATCTTTTAAATAAAATATAATATATTCTATTTATAATCTAATAAAATGAATAACTTTATAAAAGTATTCTATTTTATATTAAAAGATTTTACTATGCAAATACTATGCATAATAAAATATATTATATTCTAATTATTGTCTAATAAAACAAATAACTTTATAAAAGTATTACATTTTATATAAAAAGATTTTACTATGCAAATACTATGCATAATAAAGTATATTATATTCTAATTATTGTCTAATAAAACAAATAACTTTATAAAAGTATTACGATTTATATAAAAAGCTATTTTGTTTTATTACATTAATAATACTAATAAAACAAAACTTCATCATCATTATTATAATTCACACTATTAATCCACCGTGTCGCTCCCAAGAAAGAGGGGCTTTCAATAAGGATTTCTCCTATTGGCGCAATTAGGTGACCAAACCTCTCCTCAGCGAGTAACTTCTAGACATCGTTAATATTGCAAATAATAATATTAATAACTTTGTCTTCTCAATTATTGATTTAATAATATACAAAATATAAACAATAATTGAATCAAATAACGTGAGATACTTACGCAAAGAATTATCGTAGTAATAATTGAACAAAAAGCGAAAGTGACTTTTACGTAAGCATCAATAATCAATACTGGTGTGCTACTATGCAACCACGCGTATTACTATACTTTTACTACCGAGTAGTTCAACAGTTTTAACGGTAAAACTTCCGCCGTTATTTTCATAAAATATTTTTGTCGTTTTCTTAATCCGAGAATAATTTTATTGTGGGGTCCACCAATGATTGTACAGTTGTATGGATATTCCCCGACAAAAAGAATATTCCTCGATCAATCGAATATTATATAACAACTTGCATACTTTGCAAAATTTATAAATACTACCCACAACTATAACATTATCTCAAATCCACATCATAATATTAAAAAAATATTTCGTGAAAATTAAATCTTTATTCCTAAAATTTGGGGTCTTACAAAAGACATATAACTGTATTTTAGAAGAGTCAAGTGAAGCATGATATCTACTATCTTTTACGAATTAAAAGTGTATAATCAATATTTTTTCACTGAGACTCAACTTAATAAATAATCCACATCATCGAATCATCCCTGCACTACGGCCAAGGATATGCATGTAATCATCAATGGTCATGATTATACTGAATAATCCCTGGTTATAATCATACCAATAACTATCCATCAATGCACTACGGGCCAATGAGGACTTTTACCACATCATCTATAACATTATGGGTCATGATTATACCGAATGATCCCTGGTCATAATCATATCAATAAACAGTTCATCTATGCACATAAGCTAAAGATACTCATCAATCAATAGTTCATCTTTGCACGTAAGCCAAAAATATACAATTGTAAAACTAAAAATCAACAGTCCATCTTTGCACGTAAGCAAAGATATACAATCTCGTAAAAACTAATAATCAACAAATCCATCTTTGCACGTAAGCAAAGATATCTGTTGTAAAATAATAATCAACAGTCAATCTTTGCACGTAAGCCAAAGAAGACTTTCATCATAATATACGCATGAGGATGATGACAATGATATAAGTATTAATCAAACGAAATCAAGGATAAATATTAAAGACTTTAAATTTATCCAGAGTTTAAAAATATCCAAATTGTCAACATGATACTGCTTTATGGAGTAAAATTCAAGAATAATATTCATGTACCAAAAATAATTTGGACGGAAAAGAAATATATTTTTTGGATAAATAGTACCCCGCAATAGTACCCTATGAATAGTACTTTGGGAATAGTACCTCGTGAATAGTACTTCGGTATGAAAAGTACCCCAAATACCCGAGTGAATAATATTCGGGTGAATAGTAATTTGGGTGAATAGTAATCCGTGAATAGTACTCCGACACGAAAAGTGTCCCGAATACCCGAAAGTGAATAATACTAGAGTGAATAAGCTTAGGGTGAATGGTAACTTCGTGAATAGTAACTCGTAAAAAAATACCAAAGAAAATGATATTCCATGGCGAAAAGTACAAAAAGAAATGATATCTCTCAGATTTAAGTATAATAGAATATCTGAAGCTATGAATGGATTTTCACCGTCATGCGGTAATCCACGTAGAGCATGATCATTTCAATAATTTAATAAAGAATGAATACGAAGGATCATTCACCACGTCATGCAGTAATTCACATGTACGAGTTATTCCAATGTAATAATAAAGAATGGAATAACAGAAGAATTCACCATGCTTGTGGTAGTCCGCGTAGACAGGTTATTCCAATCGAATAATAAAGAATGGAATAACGGCAGAATTCACCAGGCATGCGATAGACCGCACAGACAGGTTATTCCAACAGAATAATAAAGAATGGAATAATTGAAGAATTCATCGAGCATGCGCGATAATCGCATGAAAAGTTATTCCAATGCGAGAATAATAAAGAATGGAATAATTGAAGAATTCATCGTGCATGCGATAGATCGCACGCACGGAGTTATTCCAAATGTAATAATAAAGAATGGAATAATGTAAGAATTCACCGAGGCATGCGATAGACCGCACGCACGAGTTATTCCAATGTAATAATAAAGAATGGTATAACAACCCTTACGAATATTGAAAGAAATAACTCTCTTCATTAATGCGAAAGAAATAATACCCCTTACTATAATAATAATAATAATAATATCCCTTACCTCAGAAGAAGACTGGATACTGGAATAGTGAGGTAGCAGACTTCTCTTCTTCTTTCTCTCTATAATTTCAATCTATAATAATTGCTCTATAGCTTTAGTGAATTGGTGAAAAATAATGAAGGAATGAGCTTTTATTTATATGAAAATATAATTTCAATAATTTCACATTTTGGGGCTCAAAATATTACAGTATAATACCTTCATCTTTTTCTTTATTTTTAATTTAGTCATCCAAGTATTATCAAACTTGCACCACCTCCCCTAATAGTAAATCATGTGAATCAATAGTAAATCATGTGACTTAATAGTTCTAAACATGTGAGAAAATTAATTATAGTATAGTACCTTCATCTATACCTCCATTTTTAACTTAGTCATGCAAGTATTATCTGCGAGACCCCAAATTTTATGAATAAAGATTTAAATTTTTCGAAATATTTTTTTTAAAATTATGTTGTGGATTTGATATAATGTTATAGTTGTGGGTAATATTTATAAATTTTATAAAGTATGCAAGTTGTTATATAATATTCAATTGGTCAGGGAATATTCGTACGACGGCACAATCATTGGTGGACCTCACAACAGAATTATTATCGGATTGAGAAAACGACAAAAATATTTTTATGAAAATAACGGCGAAAATTTTACCGTTAAAACTGTTGAACTACTTGGTAGTAAAAAAGTCTGATGTCTGGCGTGGTTGCATAGTAGTAATACACGGTATTGATTATTGATCTTTACGTGAGAAGTCACTCGGTTTTGTTCAATTATTACTACAAAGAATTATTGTGATAGTATCTCACGTTAATTGATTCAATTATCATCGATATTTTATATATTATTAAATTACTAATTGAGATGACAGAGTTATTAATATTATTATTTGCAATATTAACGATGTCTAGAAGTTCTGCCAATGAGAGGTTTGGTCACCTAATTGGGCGCCAATAGGGAGAAATCCTTATTAGAAAGCCCCCTCTTTCCTGGGAACGACCTGGTCGATTAATATTGTGAATAATAATAATGATGATAAATGTTGTTCAATATATTGAGGTGTCTTTTTATGAAGTCACGGAAGTTTATATATATATATATATATATATATTTTGTTTTATTAGTATTATTAATGTAATAAAACAGAAAATCTTTTTATATAAAACAGAATACTTTTATAAAGTTATTCGTTTTATTAGATTATAAATAGAATATATTCTATTTTATTTAAAATGTGACGCCCCAAAATAGGTATACATCACTATTCTCGAGTTGTCAATACATGGTACGTAAACAACTACAACTTTATTATTACAACCCAGAAGCTGTGAGTTTGAATACAAATATTATCTTCAGCACAATATCTATACTCAAATAAATCCTCATCACATTTATTGATATATTATTTTACAAAAATGGTGAGGACTACTAAACAATCCTTTCTAAAACCTTCATTCCATACCCCGACTGCATCGCTATATTCTCGCCTCACGAGAAAAATGGAACAAAAAGGAAAAGGGTGAGCTCAACTAGCTCATTAAAGAATATTATGACTAAGATAATATACAACAAATTATCGTTAGTCTTCAACAGGAAAAATCTAATAGAATACAATAGACAACAATTTTAAATCAATATTCGCAATGAAATAATAATTCATTAGAAGAGTTAAGTAGAGAATGCAAACTACTATCTTACATGTATGAATTTAAAAGTTCATCGCTCTATCTTTTATCCCCGTAACATCAATCAATATACATCCGAATCAAATATTCATCTTTGCACTACAAAGCCAAAGATATTCATCATTGGTCATGTTCATTTAAACACTTGTTCATCTTTGCACTACGGGCCAAAGATATTCTTGAAATCATTCATCTTTGCACTCTGAGCCAAAGATATTCTTAAGAAATTATTCATCTTTGCACTACTGGGCCAAAGATATTCCATAATATCATCATTTAAGACTGAGGATGATGAAAAATATTTTTTTTTTTTAAAGAAACGAATCCAGTGAAACAAAATGACAAGGATTAAGGATTAAGGATTCGTACTTGGTTTTATCCACGCCCAAAAATACCTCAAAAATAATCATAGTGGTGTAAAATTCAAGAATGATCAAAACATGGATACAATCGAGTTAGTATCCGAATAGATGTTTTAGACGAAAAGAAGAAATTTTATTTTTCTATTGAATAAGATCAGATATCGTGAATAGTGTCGTATCGTGAATAGTAACTCAGACACCAAAAGATAAAAATTCCACAAAAAACACCTTCACGCTTATGAATAGTACTCGTGAATAGTAACTCGTGAATAGTAACTCGTGAATAGTAACTCATGAATAGTAACTCGTGAATAGTAACTCATGAATAGTAACCCCGACATGAAAAAAATTCCAAATTTGATAAAAAATTCCAACCAATATTTCAGCATAATGATATTGAAGAAATAATATCATTTGAGAAGAAAATAACATCCCTTACCTCGAAAGATCAAGATTTTAGCTAGAATCTAAGGGTATAGTCTTTGAAGGAACTTGCACCGTCTAGCAATACTCAAAGTATACTCAAAATACTCACAAGAATACATTTCGATAATATAGAGAGAAAACTTTAGTTTTCGGTGTGATTTTCAATTTTAACCCAAGCACCCTATTTATAGGAAAATGCTTAGAACACCAAAGCAGAAAATTTAATAAAATAATAATATAATTAAACAAATTCAAGCCCACCTTAGACTAACTGAATTCAGCACATTTGTATCACATGTGGGATTGCAAAAACGTTTTTCTTAAATAAAACAATTAAAACTTCCAAAAATTAATTATTTCGTAACTTCGAACTTCAATAATTCATAATAAATAGCCCTTTCATCAGAAAATTCGAATCTAGCGAGTTTTTATAGGAAATTCAATTTCTACAACTTTGCGTAAGAAAGTTTTTCCAAATTCCAAATGTAAATCGAATCAAATCCACAAACAGACGATTTTTTTAAAGTTATAATCAAATTTCAAATAATAAATGGGGTCCACCAACATGTTTAACATGTTTTAAACATTTATTGCAACAAAAATACTCTTCCTCCTCGTATACTCATATATCCCACATTCATTGTAAAATATCACGTTAATATATTATTAAAATAATATATTTAAATGAATTATTTTATCGAAAAAGATAAAATATTAATTTTCAACAATTGTCATTTTAAAAATTTTCTCCATCTATATCCACATAAAATCAATATTTTCCTCATCATATAAATCAATAATTAATTATTCACAAATAATATTACGAGAATCCAATATCGACAACCGGCAGGTTCCCCAAGGAAGAGGGCTTTCAATAAGAATTTCTTCTCACTACTAGCGCAATTAGGTGACCAAACCTCTCCTTAGATGTAACTTTCTAGACATTGCCAATAATGTTATCTAATAATATTATTCAGATAATATGAATTATTGCTTCGATAATGAAAAAATCTTTGTGTAATGACAATTATTGAAACAACAAAGAATATAAAATATCAACGCAAAGAATTATTGAATCAATAAAATAAAATCTTGAACAAAGAATTATCGTAACCATTATTGAGTAGTGCCTTCACGTAAGAATCAATAATTGGTGCAATACTGGTGTCTTATTGCTTTCAACAATAGCGTATTAGTGTGTTTTAACCACCGGTATTCCAACAAGATAATAAAGAATAACTACGCCGTTATTTAAAAACAACTTATATTTGTCGTTTTCTTCATCCAATCGCTTTCCGTTATGGGGCCCACACATGGTTTCGGCTGGCGTCGATACGAATATTCCGACAAGCAGTCTTAATATTCCACGACCAAACGAATATTCCCAAGCGATAATGAATATTTTATAACCACTTGCTTATTTTGAAATATTTGCGTATTTAACCCTTAACTATCCACATTAATCAAATCAACCCTTACTATTTCAAAATAATAAATAAAGGAAATTCCTTTTATTTAAAAATTTTGGTCTTACAACCTCCCTCCTTATGAAATTTCGTCCTCGAAATTGACGACGTACTGGTGTTTCAAAAGGTGAGGATACCTCGCTTTCATTTCCGATTTCAAATTCGGTCATTTCCTCTATAACATGATTCCTCCACAAAACTTTAACTTGTGGTATGACCTTTCGCAGCGTAGGACATGCTCCTTCCTATCCAAGATCTTGGACAGTACCTCCTCACACGTTAAGTCTTGACTATCTCGTCCGGTTCTAACTCGATAATGTGGTTGGTCTTTCACATATTTACTTAATACGGATATGTGAAGCACATTATGAACACGGAGACATACTTTTCGGAGGTAACGCAAGTCTATAGGCTACATTTCCTACTCGGTCAAGAATTTGAAATGGACCAATAAATCGTGGATTGAGCTTTCCTCTCTTCCCAAATCTTGTAACTCCCTTCCATGGGAGCAACTCGCAACAATACATGATCCCTCACATTAAATTCCACGTCCTTTCGATGAAGATCCGCATAACTCTTTTGTCGATCTTGTGCCGTTTGTATATCGTTGTCGAATCATTTGGATCTTTTCGGTGAGTCATACGCATTTTAACTTTCGGGTCCCAACAATGTTGCTTCACCCACCTCATCCCAACATATTCGAGAGCGACATTTTCGTCCATATAATGCTTGAATGGAGCCACACCTATACTTGCACGATAAGCTGTTGTTGTAGGAGAATTCCACCAATGGTAAATACTTATCCCAACTACCCTTGAAGTCAGGACACGAGTCTTAATAAATCTTCAAGAGTTTGAATAGTCCTCTCGATTGTCCGTCTGGTTTGGGGATGGTATCTTAGAACTAAATCGCAAATCTGCGCCCATAGCTTTTTGCAAGCTAACCCAAAATCTTGAAGTGAATCTTGGATCACGATCCAAAACTATGGATCTGAGGCATGCCATGCAACCTCACAATCTCATTCACGCATACATACTAGCAAGGCGTTCAAGGAATAAGTCTCCGTGTCGGCAAGAAATAAGCAGACTTGGTTAATCTATCAACAATAACCCAAATAGCATTGATGCCTTGAGAAGCAGTAGGAAGACCCGTAATGAAATCCATAGTAATGTGTTCCCACTTCCATTCGGGAATCTCAAGTGGTTGCAACGGACCCTTAGGTACAAGATGCTCCGCCTTTACACTATGTTGGCAAGTTAAACACATCGAGATAAACTTTGCAATCTCTCTCTTCATATTGTTCCACCAAAATGTATGTCGAAGATCACGATACATTTAGTACTTCCGAGGATGGATTGCAAATGGTATTGTGTGTGCCTCCATCATAATCTTGTACTTCAAAATCGAGTCGTTAGGAACACAAAGTCTAGAGTGGACTCAAGTATTCCTTCTTCATCAATTCTCGCTCGAATAGCTCCTTCTTGTACTTTCTTCTTCATACGCATCACCCTGATTGGGTGGAAAGCAACCTTAACTTTTTCTATTAAAGTTGGCTCTGTCGTGATACTTGACATCATCGCACTCGTTCCCGATATGATCTTCTACTCGATCGCGTCGTACCTACCACGTTAAACTTTATCAGGATGGTATTGAATAGTGTGGTCGTAGTCTTTCAATAGCTCGAGCCAACGTCGCCGCATGTTGAGTTCTTTGAGTGAAGAAATATTTAAGGCTTTTATGGTGCGAATATATCTCCACTTTCTCCCCATATAGATAGTGCCTCCATATTTTTAGCTTGAACGATCATCACGCTAACTCTAGATCATGAGTAGGATAATTCCTCTCATACTCTTTTAAGTTGTCATGAGGCATAGGCTATGACTTTCCCACGTTGCATGAGAACACATCCTAACCCTTTGCACGAAGCATCATTGCATGAGATAACAAATCCATCCGAACCGGATGGTATTGTTAGAACAGTCTTAGCCAAATAAGTCTCCTCTTAAGCTCTTGGAAACTTTTCTCGCATTCTTCGCTCAAACGAATTTTGTATCTTTCCGAGTTATTTGAGTTAATGGAGTAGCGATTCGAAAACCCTTCCACAAATCTCCGATAATAACCCGCCTAAGCCCAAAAGCTACGTGACTTGATCACCGACTTCGATTTGCTCTAACTTTGTATTGCTTCAATCTTCACGGATCAACAGATACTCCATGTTTCGACATTACGTGCCCAAGGAATGCTACTTCCTCGCCGTAACTCGCATTTCTTCAATTTGGCATATAGTTGGTTTTCACGAAGCCTTTGAGTACCCGACCAAAATGGTGCTCATGATCTTCGGCTTTTGGAATATATGAGGATGTCATCAATAAAGACAACAACGAATTGATCCAAATATTCCTTGAATACTCGGTTCATCATATCCATGAAAGCCGCAGGAGCATTAGTTAGTCCGAAAGACATGACTAAGAATTCATAATGCCCATACCGAGAGTTCTAAAGCGCGTCTTTGGAATATCCTCGCCTAATCTTCAATTTGATGATATCCGTAAGCGAAGATCGATTTTTGAAAAGAATTGTGCCCTTGCAGAATCTGGTCAAACAAGTCATCAATACGAGGTAGAGGATACCTATTCTTGATGGTGACATGGTTCAAATCCCGATAGTAATACAAAGTCGCATACTCCGTCTTTCTTCTTTTTACAAATAAAGCAGAGCACCCCAAGGAGATGTACTAAGACAGAATGAAACCGATGTCCAACAATTCTCGTAGTTGGACCTTTAACTCTGAAGTTCAATAGAGCCATTCGATATGGGGTTTTAGAAATGGGCTTTGTACCGAGTTCAAGATCAATAAAGAATTCAACTTCACGCTCGGGGTAGACCAGGGAAGTTCTTGAAATACGTCGGGAAAGTCAATAACAATGGGAATATTATTCAAATTTGGCGTGTCTTTATTCAAATCCATAACATGGGCTAAGAAAGCTTGACATCCGCTTTTTTAATAAACGAATAGCTTTATGATTAGATATGACGGTGATCGATTTTAATGGTTTAGTTGCTTGAATTGCATATGTGGGTTGGTTAGGAATATGAAAACTAACAACCTTACTTAAAACAATCAATTTTGGCATGATGAGTAGTTAACCAATCAATCCCTAAAATCACATCAAAAGCAAGTATCTTTAAAGAGATAAGGTCAATAGGTAAGGTCAACGGTAAGGTAATGGTGCCAACTTGAATCAAACAAGATTTATAAGCGATTGGATGTGATGAAAGTTTCTCCTAACGGAGTTTCCACAGTTAGGTCAAAGTCTAATTTCTCCGAGTCAAGTTTAAACGTTGAGCACATGCGGGAGAGATAAATGAATGGGTAGCACCGCAGATCAAGTAAGGTATAAACTTTGCAAGAATTTATAAATAGCTTACCCGTGATCACCTCGTTTGGGTTCTCGCATTATGACCGATCACAACAAACGCCTTCTTCCGGAATCGTTGACTTTGACTTTTCTCGGGACGATCTTTTGAGTCACCGTCTCATTGAACTAGATTTATTCTCATTGTATAATCTCGAGCGATATGTCCTTCCTTTCCACAATTATAGCATACCTTGAATCTGTTGTGGGCGGTTTGGTGATATGTCCCTCTTTTCCGCATTTGTAGCATATGACCGGTGGTCGTTCTCCTCCCTTAAAACCGATTCTTCGCCAAGACCGTCATCTTCACATGGTCGTTGTTAAATCTCCTCTTTTAAAATCTCCTCCCGACTCGCTTCTTCTATTTTCATGGCCATGATTACCACCGAGTGGTTACCATTTCATCCATCCATTTCTTTCTCCGCAGTTATCATTATTCATTGATCGCTATCTCTCGACACGATCTCGGTTGTGGTCCCTCAGTTGACCGTACTCGTTATCTCGCCTAATAATTGAGCCACTTTTACAACATCCGAATAAAGAGAAAATTTATGAGAAATGAGATCTTGACGTATCGGGTTTCAAACCTCTAAGAAACATCCGGCACATCGTTCCTCATTCTCCACCAAATGAGGTGCAAACACGGATAACTCTGCAAACTTTGCCTCGTCATTGAGACACCGTCGTGTTGTTTTTTTCCAATCGATGAACTCCACTTCCTTCATACGACGAACACTTTCGGAAAGTATTTGTCATTAAATAGCTTCAAACGTCTCCCGAAGACATCGCCGAGTGCGGTGGATGGGGTACGCTTCACTGAGACTCCACCGGTGAGTCGCGCCGCCACGGAACATAAAGGTGGCGAATGGAACCTTCTGTTCCTCCGTGCACCCCAAGACATCGAATATCTTGGTAATTTGCTTGACCCATGTTTCCGCCATGATCGGATCGCTTTCCCTTAAATCTTGGTGGTCCCAACTCTTTGAACCAAGCTTGGTTGTGATAACCCGTGAATTGCTATCATTTCTCTCAGTATTTTGAACATGAGTCTCCTCGTCTCGATTTTGCATGAAGCGCAAAAACTTCTAAACATCCCCTCGTTCATCATCTCGCTTCAATGGTGTTGTTCATGGGAGGAACATTGCCCGACTGTTGCAGACGTTCTCCTCGTTGGTGAGTACAAGCATCTCCACGGTCTCATTTCCATTGTTAATATTCTCGATCGACATTCTCAAATCATCGCATATAAAACAAGGGTTAATTAAGGAAATCAATATATCACATAATATCCCTATATATCTTGACCAACTAACAAATAAGCTTAGGTAGGACACACTAGCGAAGGATTTACTCGTCTCTCCCTCCTAGTTCTATTCCCGATCTCCTTGAGATCATATCCCTAAGCTCGATACAAACTGTGGCGCCCCAAAATAGGTATACATCACCTATTACGAGTTGTTAATACATGGTACGTAAACAACTACAACTTTATTATTACAATCTAGAAAGCTGTGAGTTTGAATACAAATATTATCTTCTAGACAATATCTATACTCAAATAAATCCTCATCACATTTATTGATACATTATTTTACAAAATGGTGAGGACTACTAAACAATCCTTTCTAAAACCTTCATTCCATATACCCGACTCGCACTCGCTATATTCTCGCCTCCGAGAAAAATGGAACAAAAAGGAAAAGGGTGAGCTCAACTAGCTTCGAAGAAGAATATTATGACTAAGATAATATACAACAAATTATCGTTAGTCTTCAACAGAGGAAAAATCTAATAGAATACAATAGACAACAAATTTTAAATCAATATTCGCAGCTGAAATAATAATTCATTAGAAGAGTTAAGTAGAGAATGCAAACTACTATCTTCTATGTATGAATTTAAAAGTTCATCGCTCATCTTTTATCCACTGTAACATCAATCAATATACATCTGGAATCAAATATTCATTCTTGCACTCTGGGCCAAAGATATTCATCGATTGGTCATGTTCATTTAAACACACTGTTCATCTTTGCACTACGGGCCAAAGATATTCTTCGAAATCATTCATCTTTGCTACTGAGCCAAAGATATTCTTAAGAAATCATTCATCTTTGCACTACTGGGCCAAAGATATTCCATAATATCATCATTTAAGACCGAGGATGATGAAAAATTTTTTTTTTAAAGAAAGCGAATCCAAAGTGAAACAAAATGACAAGGATTAAGGATTAAGGATTCGTACTTGGTTTTATCCACGCCCAAAAATACCTCAAAAATAATCATAGTGGTGTAAAATTCAAGAATGATCAAAACATGGATACAATCGAGTTAGTATCCGGAATAGATGTTTTAGACGAAAAGAAGAAATTTTATTTTTCTATTGAATAGTACTGATATCGTGAATAGTCTCAGTATCGTGAATAGTAACTCAAACACCAAAAGATAGAAATTCCACAAAAAACATCTTCACGACTTTATGAATAGTACTCGTGAATAAGAATCGTGAATAGTAATCGCTGAATAGTAACTCGTGAATAAGAACTTCATGAATAAGTAACCCAGAGACATGAAAAAAATTCCAAATTTGATAAAAATTCCAACCAATATTTCAAAGATAATGATATTGAAGAAATAATATCATTCGAGAAGAAAATAACATCTCTTACCTCGAAAGATCAAGACTTCTAGCTAGAATCTAGTATATAGTCTTTGAAGGAACTTGCACCGTCTAGCAATACTCAAAGTATACTCAAAATACTCACAAGAATACGCTCGATAATATAGAGAGAAAACTTTAGTTTCGGTGTGTGATTTTCAATTCTAACCCAAGACCCTATTTATAGGAAAACGCTTGAAACACCAAAGCAGTAAAATTTAATAAAATAATAATATAATTAAACAAATTCAAGCCCACCTTAGACCAACTGAATTCAGCACATTTGTATCACATGTGGGATTGCAAAAATGTTTTTCTTAAATAAAACAATTAAAACTCCAAAAATTAATTATTTGAACTTGAACTTCAATAATTCATAATAAATAGCCCTTTCATCAGAAAATTCGAATCTCATGAGTTTTTATAGGAAATTCAATTCTCTACAACTTTGCAGAAGAAAGTTTTCCAAATTCCAAACAGAAATCGACCGAAATCCACAAACGGACGATTTTATAAAGTTATAATCAAATTTCGATCAATAAATGGGGTCCACCAACATGTTTAACATGTTTTAAACATTTATTGCAACAAAAATACTCTTCCTCCTCGTATACTCATATATCCCACATTCATTGTAAAATATCACCAGTTAATATATTATTAAAATAATATATTTAAATGAATTATTTTATCGAGAAAAGATAAAATATTAATTTTCAACAATTGTCATTTTAAAAATTTTCTCCATCTATATCCACATAAAATCAATATTTTCCTCATCATATAAATCAATAATTAATTATTCACAAATAATATTACGTAATCACAATATTGACAACCGTGCAGTTCTCGAAAGAAAGAGGGGCTTTCAATAAGAATTTTTCTTACTACTGCCGCAATTAGGTGACCAAACCTCTCCTTGCATGTAACTTTCTAGACATTGCCAATAATGTTATCTAATAATATTATTCAGGATAATATGAATTATTGCTTCGATAATGAAAAAATCTTGTGTAATGACAATTATTGAAACAACAAAGAATATAAAATATCAACGCAGCAATTATTGAATCAATAAAATAAAATCTTGAATAAAGAATTACGTAACCATTATTGAGTAGTGCCTTCTTACGTAAGAATCAATAATTGGTGCAATACTGCAGTAAGTAACTTTCAACAACGCGTATTAGTGTGTTTTAACCAACGGGTATTCCAACGATAATAAAGAATAACTACGCCAATTATTTAAAAACAACTTATATTTGTCGTTTTCTTCATCCAATCGCTTTCAGTTATGGGGCCCCCACATGGTCAAGGCTGTCAAATTTAATATTCCCCGACAAAGCATTTAATATTCCACGACCAAACGAATATTCCCTAAGCGATAATGAATATTTTATAACCACTTGCTTATTTTGAAATATTTGCGTATTTAACCCTTAACTATCCACATTAATCAAATCAACCCTTACTATTTCAAAATAATAAATAAAGGAAATTCCTTTTTATTTAAAAATTTCGGGGTCTTACATAAAAGATTTTATTTTATTAGAATATTTTATTTATATTACATAGTAAATCAATATGGATCGTTCGTTTAAAAGTAAATCAATCTGGACCGTTCATGAATTAGTTACTATTCAGTCCATTCTCCTATAAATAGAAGCTCATTCCTTCATTATTTCTTACGAAATCACTGAAACTCTAGAGAGAGAAACTATAGAGAGAAAGAAGAAAAGTATTCTGCTACTTCACTACTCCTATATCCAGTTTCTTCTAAGGTAAGGGGTATTATTTCTTTCATATTTATGAAGAGAACTTCTGTTATTCCATTCTTTATTATTCATTGGAATAACTTTGTATCTGTAGGCTACCCTATACTTGGTGAAATTCTTACATTATTCCATTCTTTATTATTATGTTGGAATAACCTGTATATGCGAAGTATCGCATACATGGTGAAATTCTGTTGTTATTCCATTCTTTATTATTTTACTAGAATAACCGTCTATGCAAAGTACCGCATACATGGTGAAATTACATTGTTATTCTATTCTTTATTATTCATTGTTGGAATATCTTGTCGGTCTTAATTTCGCTTTGACACGGTTTAGATTATTTATTATTCGCCGGAATATCACATACATGCGTTTACGCATGACACTGGTTCCATTCTTTATTATTCTTTCGAATATATCACATGCGTGCGTTCGCATGACTGGTTTCATTATTTATTATTCATTGGAAATAACTCATGCATGCGATCTATCGCATGCACGGTGAATTCTTTCGTTATTTCATTCTTTATTATTACTCGTTAGAATAACACATACATGTGGATTACCACATGCATGGTGAATGATCCTTTGTATTCATTTCTTGTTAAATTGTGGAAATGATCTGTATATGTGGATTACCGCATGGCGGATGAAAATCCATTTACAGTTTCATGTATTCTATTATACTCAGTTGGTTAAAGTTTTGGATTCTATACTCCATGAAATTAGTAGAATATCTTGGATATTTGCGTTTCATCCAGTATCTTTTTGTGAAAATATTCTTCTGAGCATTCTTAAATTTTACTCCACAAAGCAGTATTATGTTGACAATTTGGACGTTATTGGTTCCTGGATAAATTAATTCTTGAACTTGTTTTATTGGATTCTTATATCATTGTCATCATCCTCATGTTTATATTTTGTTGAAAGTCATATGTGGCCTATAAGTGCATAGATGGACTTGGTATGATTATGACTGGGGATTATTGATTGTAATCATGACCGTAATGTTACAAATGATGTGGTAAATGTCCTCGTTGGCCCGTAGTGCATTGATGGATGAGTTGTTGGCATGTTCATGACCATTGATGAATACACTAATATCCTCGGCCTACGATTGCAATGGATTATTTGTGGGTCGTGATATTAATGAATATCCTTGGCCAGTAGTCTGAGGATGATGTGGTTTATTTATTAAGTGAGTCTCAAAGAATAAAAGTGATGAAAAACCTTTTAAATCATAGAAGATAGTAGATTGTATTCTCTACTTGACTCTTTTAATGGATTGCTTATTCCGCTGCAGTTAAACTTGATGTCTATTATATTTTATCAGTTTAACATTGTTGAAAGGCTAATGATAATTTATTACGCATTATCTTAGTCATAATATTTCTTACTAGGCTAGTTGAGCTCACCCTTTCTTTCAATGTTCTTCAGAAATGAGAATATAGTGGGACGAGTCTGGGGAGCGGAGTGATGATCCAGATAATAGTATTAGTAGTCCTCACTATTCTGTTAAATAGTGTGACAATAAATGTAATGAGGACTCCTTTGAGTGTGGATATTGTCTAGATGACAATATTCTTATTAAAACTCTCAGTTTATGTTTTGTCGTATTTTACACGACTGTTGTATAATTAGTTTGTATTTGTTTTCAGTACCTTGTATCTGACGACTCAGAATAGGTGATGTATACCTATTTTGGGGGCGTCACATTATCAATCTTGCACCAACTCCCCTAATAGTAAATCATGTGAATCAATAGTACACACATGTGAACACATAGTTATAAGCATGTGAATTAATAGCAATTAATCGCTCATTTATCCGCTTAATTACCCGATTGGTCAATATAACCTCTAGACATCAATTATTATCGAAATAAATGTCGATTTCCACTAACGCCAATAATTTCTACACAATGGAACTATTAATTTCATCTTTAATCAGCACGAACTTATTCATCATTAATATTATAACTCACAATATTTAACAACCAGGTTGTTCCCAGGAAAGATGGGCTTTCCGATAAGGATTTCTCCTTATTGGCGCGCAATTAGATGATCAAACCTCTCCTTGACAGAACTTCTAGACATTGTAAATATTGCAATTTAATAATATGAATAACTTTGTCGTCTCAATTATTGATTTAATAATATATCATATTATGCGATGATAATCTTTGACAATAATTGAATCAATATTACGAGAGATATGATGCAAAGCAATTATTGTAGTAATAATTGAGTATAAGCGAGTGACTTCTTACGTAAGCATCAATAATCAATACCGCGGCGCTTACTACGCAACCACACGTACATCGTACTTTTTTTACTACCAAGTAGTTCAACAGTTTTTAACGGTAACACTTTCGCCGTTATTTTTATAAAAAGATATTTCTGTCGTTTTCTAACTACGACAATACTTCCGTTGTGAGGTTCCCCAATAATTGTGCCGTCGTACGAATATTCCCTGTTAAAACGAATATTCTCCGACCAATCGAATATTTTCCGACACAACGAATATTTTATAACAACTTGTTTACTTTGCAAAATTTTCAAATATCACCCTTAACTTTAAACTTTTATCAATATAACTATTTACCAAATAGAATAATTATAAGAAAATTGAATACTTTCATTTCATAAAATTCGGGATCTCACATCAACTATGATTTTGATCTCTCTTCCCTTTAATTTAGTAATTTACAATTAATGTGGGCAAGCATATATTATGAAAATTTAAGGATTAACTATAACCCATCAAAACTTCTTCGAGCAAGCATGAATTATGAAAAACTCATATCTTAACAATAATCTATCAAAACCTCTTAATTAATTTAAAATCACATAAGAACTATAAAACGAAGGTATTTCAATAACGAACTATGAAGGTGAAATCAATTAAACATAAAAGCATAAATAATAGAAGAGATGAAAAATATTATCATGAATAATTATTTAATTTCATCTTCATCCTAGATGAAAGAAATTAGCTAGACATGAAAAATAACTAAACTAACTAAAATACAGAAAAGAAGAAGATTAAAAATAAATAAGAAAACTCCCTTTAATTAACGATCATCCAACGAACGTACAATGAAGAAGTAATTTAATTTATTCCTACTCCTAACATAAATTAATACAATACCTAATGCTTTTTTCCTCTCTTTTAGAGACCTATTTATAGGAAAAATAACTTTGAACCCTAATTTAGATTCATTGAACTTGAACACTTTTGTTTCCTTTCCATGTAGGTTTTGTGAGACCCCAGATTTTATCAATAAAGATTTAAATTTTGTCGAAATAATTTTTAATATTATGGTGTGAATTTGAGATAAATATTATAGTTGTGGGTAGTATTTATAAATTTTGCAAAGTATGCAAGTGGTTATATTATATTCGATTGGTCGGAGAATATTCGATTTAGTAGGGAATATTCATACAACGGCTCAATCATTGGTGGACCCCACAACAGAATTATTGTCGGATTGAGAAAACGACAAAAATATTTTATTGAAATAACGGCGGAAGTTTTACCGTTGATACTGTTGAACTACTCGGTAGTAAAAGTACAAGAATCGTGTGGTTGCAGACAAGTAAAGACACCGGTATTGATTATCGATGCTTATGTGAGAAGTCACCGGTTTGATTCTATTATTGTCGATTAATAATATGAATTATTATAAGCGATAATGACGTTTTGTTTTATTCAGTATTATTAACGTAATAAAGCGAAACATCTTTTATATAAAATGCAGAATACTTTATTAAAGTTATTCTATAAATAGAATATATTATATTTTATTATGCATAGTGTTGCATAGTGTTTTTGCATAGTGTTTTTGCATAGTCAGATATAGTGTTTACATAGTAAAATATTTTATATAAATAGAATATATGATATTTTATTTAAAAGATTTTGCTTTAAATATGGACCGTCGATTAAAGTAAATCAATACGGACCGCTCATGGATTAATTACTATGCATTCTATTTTCCTATAAATGAAGCTCATTCCTTCATTATTTTCTTACTTAATTCATCAAAACTCTAGAGAGAGAAATTATAGAGAGAAGCTATAGAGAGAAAATCTATAGAGAGAGAAAGAAGAAGAATATTCGGTACTTCACTACTTTGATATCCGGTGTCTTTTACTGTAAGGGTATTATTTGTTGTACCGTAGTGGGTGTTATTCTTTCTTATTCATGAAGAGAACTTACGTTATTCCATTCATTATTATTACATTGGAATAACTTTTGTAAAAGTGGTATACCCTATACATAACCTCGTATATGCAGATACCTATACTTGTGTGAAATCCTTATGTTATTCCATTCTTATTTATTCATTGGAATAACTCAGTATACTGGAATCCCCTATACTTGGTGATCTTCTTACATTATTCCATTCTTTATTATTACATTGGAATATCCATGCGTGTGTTTTACATCGGACTGGTTCCATTGTTTATTATTCCGCATTTATTATTACATTGGAATATCCATGTCGTGTGTTTTACACCGCCCGGTTCCATTGTTTATTATTCAGCATTTATTATTACGTTGGATCATCCCGCCGATTGTGAATTTCACGACACCGTTCCGTTATTATTATTCTCTCGTTGAATAACTCGCCTATCGCGGCACCGCATGCATGGTGATTTCTTTTGTTATTCCATTCTTTATTATACCCGGTTGGTTAAAACTTTGACTTTATACTCCACGAAATTAGTAGAATATCCTTGATATTTGCGTTTCATCCAAAGATCTTTTCATGGAAATATTCTTCCGATCATTCTTGAATTTTACTCTACAAAAGCAAAGATCTTGTTGACAATTTGGACGTTATTAATTCTCGGATAAAATAATTCTTGAACTTATTTTATTGAATTATTATGTCATTGTCATCATCCTCATGATATATTATGTTATCTTTGGCTTACGTGCATAGATGAACTTAATATGATTATGACCAGGGATCATTCGGTATAATCATTGCTTGTTATAAATGATGTGATAAAAGTCCTCAGTGGCCTGTAATGCAGTGATGGATAGTTTTTGGTATGATTATGACCAGGGGTGATTCGGTATAGTCATGACCATTGATAATTTGATGAAAATCCTTGGACCGTGGTACGGGGATGATTAGATGTGGTGGTTTATTTATTGTTGAGTCTCATTTATAAAAATTGATGAAAACTTTTAAAACCTAAAAGATAGTAGATTTTATTCTCTACTTGACTCTTTTAATGGATTGCAGATATTCACCGCAGTTAAACCGGTTGTCTATTGTATTTTATCGGTTTAACACTTTGTTGAAGGCTAATGATAATTTATTACGCATTATCTTAGTCATAATATTTCTTCTTTGGGCTAGTTGAGCTCACCCTTTCTTTTTCACCTTTTCTCTTCGTGAAATGAGAACATAATTGGACGAAATGGGGAGCAGAGTAATGGTCGAGAGGATAGCATTAGTAGTCCTCACTATTACGTGAAATAGTGTGATAATAGTTGTAAGGAGGACTCCTTTTGAGTTTGTATAATATCTAGTAGACAATATTTGTATTCAAACTCACGTTTATGTCAGATTGCATAGCTAGTTATGTTAGTAAGTTGTATTTGAATTTATGTACCATGTAAGTGGCGACCCAAGATGGGTGACGTATACCTAATTTTGGGGGCGTCACAGGTTTCAACTTCCTAATGACAATCAACTTCTCAAAGAGATCTTCTAGATAGACTTTTCTTTCTCTTGTTGAATTTGACTTGCGCACTAAGATTGTTCCACCTCTTTCCTTTCCCTTGCAGAATTCTTCTTGGATATTCCTTACATGAATAAGAGCATTAAATATTGCTTGATTACCAAGATTTTGACTTTATTGCAATAAATATTAAATCCTACAAAATAAAATAAAACATATTAATTTAATAAATTAATATAATTAAAAAGAAAAAAATAGGGATAATAAATGTATGAATTATGTGTTTATCAGTTAGCTCAAGTATACTCTAAGGATCAAACTACAAAATATAAGTCAAAATGGTTCAAATTACAAGGCTTACATGACCATCTTCGAATGATATCGAATTATCAAATACGAACATACTCAATTATCACAAGATATCAACGATCAAAACAACTCTCGAATGTGAACAAAATTATACGAAGAATGATACAAACGAATAAATTCTCTAAAACATATTAACATGATTAACTAGTTCAAATATTACAAATACAACGCCAAAACGAAACTATCACAATAAATTTGACAACAATAAATTTGACAGCAATACCAAATTTCTAAGCGAGTAACAAAATGAATGAATTAAATTTAAAAGATTATCGCTGAAAAAGTACGGAATTCGTACCTTAATATAGTACCAAAATAATTCACCGAATCTAAATATCACCCGCTATACTCCCTCAATCCGATCTAATTATCAAAATAAAATACAATACATATAATTAAATTATGAACTTATACAATTTATATTTTCATAAATTCAATAATTTTAATATACTATATTCAGTTTGTAATCAAAAGATATATTTTAATTGTAATAATAATATTATAATATTATTTATTACTTTCCCATTTTAGAGCTTCAGATATCTTATATTGACTTGCAACTTATATTAAATAACTATAAGTTATATTAAAATAATTTAATATATTATATGACTCTAACATATATAAAGGCTTAACCATGTATGGAGACTTACTCCTAACAAAAGTAATCTAAAAGCTAATAACTCGTATATATATATATATATATATATATATATATATATATATATATATATATATATATGCTCTCGAACAATCTTGTCTCTAATGCATCAAAACATATAGACAATATACTCATTAGTTTTATGTATTAAACTCATACAAACGAATAGTTCATCGTCTAATATAAAAAAAACTCAGATCCTAAATTTCAATTCAAGATTATCGCAACATGTTGAATAATCAGGCGGCACAATAAATTGTTATAACCTCTATTGAAATTGGAATAGTAAAATGCATATATGCAATAATTACCTTTTGAAAAGAATAATATGATGAATAAAATCTTAATAGTCTTGTTCTCAAATCTTTTTTTTTTAATTTCAGCCTCGTTCTCTCGTTCTCCTTTCGCCTCTTCCTTTTTCTTCCTTTCTATTCCCACAACTCATCATATGTAATGAAGTATAACTTGGTTTTAGTTATTTAATTATTAATTAACTTGTTTTATTAATTCTTTTAATTTTATTAGGATTTAAAAATTACACAAATATAAATTAGACCTAATTAATTTTAATGGCCCAATTAATGTAATATTTACTTATTATGGTCCAAATAAATTAGGAACAATTACACTTTTTAGTATATTTAAAAAACAATTACAACAAAAGTGCATTAAAAAAATATTTACAGAATTAATACATTTTTTATATTTTATTTACAAAATTAGTGTATTTGGTATCCCTTTAATTTAGTTGGGTGTTTTAATAGGTTGCTGATGTGGCAAATCAATTTTATAATTATATAATTGTTTCCGGTTATTTCTGACAATTTGAATTGCATGCCAAACTCAAGTAGACGTGCATTCTGTATATGGTGCAGTTGGTAACCAAACATCCATACAAAGGTAACTATTTTAGTTTATGTGGGTAACCAAATAGTCATAAAAAAAATTCAGAACAGTTACCAAGTGTTACATGTATTTGTTTTCTTTATCTTGTTAAACTATGATGAAATCAGAGATTAGTCATGTAGTTTTCCTCTTACTTAATGTAAGAAGAAAAAAATACAAAATATTATTCAATATTGTGTAACACAATCTCGATTACCTTACATCAATAAAAAAGTACAGTTGGCAACCAATCCTTCATACAAAAGTAACCATTTTAGTTTTTGTGGTTAACCAAATAGTCATAAAAAAATTTCAGAACAATTACCAAGTGTTACATGTATTTATTTTCTTTATTTTGTTAAACCATGATAGAATCAGAAAGTAATCGTGTGGTTTTAAAAAAATACAAAATATTAGTCAATATTGTGTAACACAATCCAGGTTACCTTACATCAATAAAAAAGTGCATTTGGTATTCAAACCTTCATACAAAAGTAACCATTTTAATTTTTATGGGTATCCATATAGTTATAAAAAATACAATACAATTGCAGTCTCCAGTACAAGATGTATGGGAAGTAACACCAACAGAAGTTGCAACAGCAGCACCAACAATCTCAAAGTTTAAAAAAGATTGGTGCAAAACATCACGATACCCAAATGAGCTTCTTCAGCTCTCTTCATCTAGTAGTTTGGTTCATAATAAAGGCATTACTCCAACAAGGTATGGATTCTCAATCGCAGATAATGTAGTAACAGAGGCCTATGTCCATCCGTATGGTAGAGCAACCTTTGGTCCAATCTTTTTTCACCCTTCGAGTCGCTGTTGGTGGGAAAGTTCAACTCTCATAAGTAACAATCTTATTGGTGTTGAATGGTTGTCTCTGCGAGGATTTGGAGGGTCACTTTCACTTGTTTTGTTTGAAAGCAGAGGATGAAGGGGAGGAGAGAGAAGGCGGCGGCAGAGGATCGAAGGATGAAAGAGGCGACGGCGACAAATCGGAGGATGGAGGCGGCAAAGGATCTGACTTTCTTCTTTGCTTCTTCTCTTGATTCTTTTTTTTTTCTCGTGTATTTTGAATGTTTGTTTTTGTTGATAACGACCGCATATTACAGGAGAAGATTTTTCCTTGATTTAAGAGTTTTTTTTATTTTTGGGCAATTAAATAATATGATGTGGTTATTGTGTTGTACTATTTTTATAATTATTTTATTGATACACTACTATTGTAATTATTTTCTAATTATTGTATACTATTGTAAAGAATCCAATAAATTAACTACAGTTTGACCTAAATATAAAAAAATTCCAATTAAAATATTTTAAAACTTACTTAAATACTTTATTATTATTTTATTCAATATTACAAGATCCATCCAATATTAACCTTAATGGGACTCGTTCTATGAATTTAGAGTTGTACTTGACCTCTCATTCCATTATTGACTCAATATTAACCTCTCTTTTTGTTATGCAGGTGGTCCGCATGCATACCATCTTTAATAACGGATAAAATTGTCGCTAAACTCGTCGCTATAGAGTCTGAACTGTTGCGATAACCCAAAATCGTCGCTATAACTCGGTTCAAATCTTATGACGACGAGTTTAACGACGTTTTGTCCGTCGTTAAAGGTGATCCTCACCCGCATAGAAAGTTAATTGTATATATATATACAAGAGGGGGCGGATCAATGACACCAAATTTTTTACACAATTTTTTGACTCTTGAATTTAAACACTCTTAATGACTAATATTAAAGTTAATTTTTAATTTATAACTAAATAAAAATAAAAATAAAGATTATAGTAACATACTAGATATAGGTGAGAGTTGGATGATACATATTGGGCTTCTTCCATCTCACAATGTTAACTATATATATATATATATATATATATATATATATATATATATATATATATAAAATGATCCATGAAAAACGTTAGTTTTGAAAACTGTTTCAACTAACTGTTATCCAGTCGTCCAAAATTAGAGTGAATGGCTGAGATAAGGACTCAACCGTTACTCCCTTTAGCGGTGGCCAAATTAAATTTTTATGTTAGTCATTGCTCCTCTCTAATGACAAGTCAAAATGATCAGATTTTGACCGTCATTAGAGGAATAATGACCAACATAAAAAATTTGGCTTAATTACTGATTATCCTAATTATCTTTATACATACTGCTTATTAATCAGTAAAATAAAATTATAAAAATAATTAGTAATTATCGTCTTATAATTTTTAATTATAAATGAAAATAATGATTGAGTTTATATTATATTCACTCTAATAAGGATAATTATTTGAGTAAAAATATAATATAAATTCAATCACTATTTTTTATTTATAATTAAAAATCATAAAACAATAATCAGTAATTATCCTTATAAATACTTATTTTATTAATAAGTATAAGTATAAGAATAATTACTAATTATCCTTATAATTTTTTATTATTTTATTTTACTTATTAATAAGTAGTATGTATAAGGATAATCAGTAATTAAAGCCAAATTCTTTTATGTTGGCCGTTACTCTCTCTACCGGTCAGTCAAAACGACCCGCTAGATGAAGTAACGGCCAACATAGAAGAATTGGCTAGCCGCTAGTGGAAGTAGCGATTAAGCCCTC
Source organism: Panax quinquefolius (assembly GCA_020205615.1). Lineage (NCBI taxonomy): Eukaryota > Viridiplantae > Streptophyta > Magnoliopsida > Apiales > Araliaceae > Panax > Panax quinquefolius. The sequence goes on from CM035161.1 coordinate 130,603,250, forward strand.
ATCTCAGTCATTCACTCTAATTTTGGACAGCTGAATAACAATTTATTAAAACAGTGCCTAGTACTAATTGTTATCACTCTAATTAAACTTATGTCATTTTGAAAATTCTTTTAAAATACAAAATAATATTAAAATAAAGTAGTCTCACTTGCTTTTGTTTTATTTACAAAAATATCACCCACGACCTCACTTGTTTTTTTTAAAAATATCCAAAACGACATAATTTTAATAAAAAAAATGATATTTAAGAGAGAGTGCTATTTATATTAAATAAAAAAAAGCAATAATAATAATAAATTTGAAGTAAGAGTTGAAATGACAAGTAATCTCGCAATCCACTAAAGCTAGCAGTCATTGTTTGTTGTAGTGGGCGAAAGTGTAGGTCTAGAATAAATGAGCAAAATTTGCATCGAGAATCTCTAGTCATCCAGTACAAACAAACAAACATTCAGAAAATAAGATAGATGCCTGCCTGCCTTAAACAAAGCCTAGACTCAGGTAAACTCCATACTCCGTAGTAGCTGCTGCTTTCTTCTTCTTTAGCCAGATAGATGATCGCCAATTTAATGCACCACCATCCATCCGTTGCTTGCTTGGTTGGCCAACACCAAAGGATAAAGAAACATATCTACTACTTCATAAACCAAGACCGTAGAGCCAATTTTTCTTACAATTTTTATATTCTTATTTTATTTTACTCTTTAAATTTAATAAAAAGATCTACTACAAAGGAGTATTATTTTTTTATTAACTCGCGCAACATGTGACAACAAAAAAATTTGACTGTTAACTCTTATTATCAAAAATTGAATTGCATAAAAAGTCGACTATTTTCTAACTATTTCTCTAAAAAGATAAAAAAGTATAATATTTATTTTTTTGAACGTGCATAGCAAATAAATTTATCGTTGTTAAAATTCATTTCAACAATTTCTTTTCAACTCCTTATCAAACCTCTAATAATCAACTATTAACATTTTATTATTATGTCAGAATGATATACATATAAATTCGCCCTGCCTATATTACACAAAATAATCCTAGTAGAAAAATTAGAATTTATAGAGGAAATAAAGAACCCAGGTGGACTTGAACCACCAACCTCTCAAACATATAATCTGAGCGCTCTTTCCAAATTTGAGCTTATGGGTCCACCACCAAACAACACTCCATCTCAAATTTCATTGCTTTTTTTTATGTTTTGCTTACTATACACGCCCAATTATTGACCGTCCCAAAGTCTCTTTCCACCAATTCTTGGCCCTTGAATCTCTCTAAATAAACTTAATTTAACAAAACTTGCAGAAATTACTGCTTTCTCGAACATGGCGGGCATAGTTCACAGAATGTCCGACTTTTGTAACCAACAAAAACAAAAATCATATTCGAAAATGTAATTTTTTTCTTTTGGAACCAACTAGTAATAAAATATTGCATTATTTAAACAATGTTAAGAAAGAATATATACGGATAGATGTATGGAAACGCGTACAATTTCCACAATTCTACACATGAATCGAGGACAAATTATCATCTGTGCCGAAAACTTCTATTCATACTCACCAAATTACTTCCCCAGGCAGATCTTTTGGAGCTTCATTATCAGGCAAGGAATCCTAATCAACTAAAATAAAGAATAAATTGCAACATTATGAATCAACTAAAACTATAAAGATCAACATAACAATAAACCATGGAAGAATAAATATGCAACTGTTCCACTAGTAAACATTAAGCAATATATACCCCTTAACAATATTACCATGTAGCAGCGTGCAACAAAGAATTAAGACTACAACAAATACACAATCACAATTGCTGAATTAACTTCTCAAGTATCAAGACTAAAGAACAATAATTTAGAATAATCTGTAAACCTTGTGGGGAAAATGAACCTTATTAACCAGGGAACAGAAATCAGCCACCAGGTTCAAAACTCTTGAAATCAGATCATGAAATACGTTTGCACAAGACAATTTCACTGTAATATCTTCAAGCAATCAGGATAAAGAATTCAGTGTACCTGCTGATGATTAGATGTTACAAATTGATCTCATGTTTCATAGAATCAAGTCTGTAAATCAAGAACCAAATCCAGATATGAAATAAGCAATTGATTTACTAACACTCCATATGAATCAAAGAGCAAGCCACTGAATGAATAGCTTTCCATCAGAACATAATCAAACTTCGACTCGAACAGTAATCCACCGGTTGAACAGCACCATCAGAAAAGAATCAAACTTCAACTCAAACAGCAACCCAATACACCAACCGACGAACAAATTTCTCTGTTGAACAATAGTACGAACACACCACTAGAATATGGATGACATTTTGAATTTACTGGCCAGTACAACACTGCAGCTTCAAATCCTGAAGTTAGAAGGCTACAAACAATACATTCACTCTTTACAGGTCGCCATTTTGACCAACAATCATCACTCAACTTGCCTCTCAACAATTCACAACTTCCCTCTCAACGATACATAGTACACTATCTTCCAAAAAAAATAAAATAAATAGATGTAAGATTCTACAAAGAAGATGAACAAGTTGGACACGAACTAATAGTTGATGAGCAACATATTGCAAAGTAGTTATAGTGAATGATGTTTGTATAAACAATACTTTAAATGTAGAGACTTGTGTCCGTGATGTTCAATATTTATCATTAGTAAATATAGTTCTATTTTATCATCAGTGATAAACATTGAATCAACTATCAACTAATACATATCAGAATTAAGATTCTACAAAGAAAATGAACAAGTGGGACATGAAATAATAGTTGACGAGCAACATATTGCAATATAGTTGTAGTGTATGATGTTTGTATAAACAATACTTTAAATGTAGAGACTTGTGTCCATGATGTTCAATATTTATCATTTGTAAATATAGTTCTATTTTATCTTCAGTAATAAACTTTGAATCAACTATCAACTAATACATATCAGGATTAAGATTCCACAAAGAAAATCAGAATTAAGATTCCACAAAGAAAATGAACAAGTGGGACATGAAATAATAGTCGATGAGCAACATATTGCAAAATAGTTAACAATTATAGTTTCAAATTGGTTATTGCTTTAATAAAAGCATATTTATGAACTCCACTTATTGATGTTTGTATAAACAATACTTTAAATGTGTCGTAGAGATTTGTGTTCGTGATGTTTAATATTTATCATTTATCATTTGCAAATATAGTTTATTTTATCATGAGTATTAAACATTGAATCAACTGATACATATCAGAACTAATATATATAAATAATGATTTTATTAAACATTAAAAACTATAGCTGTCAGATAATGTAATTGAATATGAAACACTTGTATTAACTTAGTTATAGTGCTAAATAATAATTGCTCATGAGTAAGATGAATAGAGTCGAACTGTGAGCATATGAAAATAATTGAAGGTTGCTGCAATTTGTACCTTGGCACTGAGGTAACTCGGTGAATCCAATCCAGGAATTTGCTTGCTCAATCATGTTACTATGCGATTGGACGTCATATTTGAGTGAATGGATTTAGATGAATATACATATCTACAGCCATTCAAAACTCAAAGGCTGACGCGTGTGAATAATGGAGATTGACGGTTTGACGTTTGAAAGTTACCAAGCAAGATAAAAAAAGGGACACGAGACACCGAAAGAAGAGAGAGCCGGGCAAATCCCCGTGCCATCTCCCTTCAAAAACACAAAAACGATCATTTTATTAGGTTGTTTTTGACCTGCCAAGCAAGCGCACCTGACATGGCAAAGGCCAGCTAGCACAGATATTATAACAATTCTCATAATTCCCTCACCTCCCTTTTCTCTCGACTACAAAAAATTAAAGAATGGACAGAGAAACATAACAGTATTAACAACACTTTAAATACCCATTCATTTATCTTCACCAACGAATCAACCATCATTCATCATCAATCAACCGGCTTTTCTGCTCCCATAATTAACGATCAACAGATTGAATTCTCTAACATCGTCTGAGATAGAAGACCGTTGATGATATTTCACAAACAGATCTACAAAAAAAAAAACCAGTTTACACGTATATATATATATATATATATAGAGAGAGAGAGAGAGAGAGAAACAACACATAAAAAAGAAAAGGGGAAATGATATTATTACCTCTAAACATCCTCAATCCTTCAAAAACTTCTGCATCCGATAAGATCCGAGATCTGATTCAACCATCCAAAAGAGAGACTACGGATAACAAACACACAGTGGACATCCAAAAAATCTATCAACCGAGAGGTCAATCTGCCTTCAAAAATAGATTTACAGAAGTAGCAGATCTGTACGAAATGAAAAAGATCCAAACCATACCTCCATATATCTGTACATATACGCTTAAAATTCACGGACCTCCATGAATAATACTCTATGCCAACACAATCTAGCAGAAATGGAAATGAATTCCCCATTAAAACTACACAAATCCATAGTCAAAACGTAGATCAACGAACGACCTATCCAGATCTGAAAGAAAAATTCAGAAATGAAAAATGAAAAAACGAAGACCTAAGCAAAGAGGCTCTGTTGAGCTATGGAGCTGAGATGAAGAAATGAAATGAGAAAGATGAGGCAATATATTGACATAGAAAAGTGATCTAACGGCTAGAAATGAAGGAGTTGTTTGTACTTTAGACGGTTTGGATGAGAAGTGAGAGTCGGTCGTGACTAGGACTTGTAGGCAGCATCGCCGGGTCTTGACTTTTAGTCCGAAGAAAATTCCAGATTTCGCCACGTTATCCACGCTGTACTCGAACCACATTTTCACGCCAATGGAGATTTGCGTACAAGAACGACAGGATATATATATAAAATATATAAATAAACTTTTAGAAAAAAAAAATGGACTTAAATATAAATTAGTATTTTAAACTTTTTTTATTTTAGAAATCGTTTTTATTATTATTTTTTTTTTTTACTTTTTGTTTAAATTATGCTCAATTGTACCCGCCATGTTATAAATTTGATTACAGGACATTTCTATTCCAAAATAAATGAATTATATGTGATAAAAAGATTTCTTTAATTTAATTTTAACATTTAAATTAGATTAAAGGGTAAAACATTTATAAATAAACACAAACATGATTAAATTAATGAAACATACCTAAACAAAGATAAATAAGAAAATTGACATAAAAAAGAGAAAATAAGTTGTTATTTTTCTCCATCTTCTCCACCTTCTCCCATTATATAATTAACTAAAATACACTTTGAACCGTAAATTTTACAGGCATGCTGAAGTTTGCATCCTAAACTTCTAAATCTGTTTACTTGAACTTTAGTGTTTAATTTCCGTAACAAAAATGTGATGCCCCAAAATAGGTCCACACAACTCATCTTGGGTCGCCAAATACATAGTACATAATTTAAATACAAACTTAATTTATACAATTATTAATTATCGTGCAAGATACGACAAAACATAATATGAGAGTTTTAACACGAATATTGTCTCGTAGACAATATTCAAACTCAAATGAAATCCTCATTACAATTATTATCATACTATTTTATAAAATAGTGAGGACTATTATAGCTACCATCTTGGACCATCACTACCACTAGCGGAACTTAATTATCACGATTAAAAAAATGACAAAAATATTTTATGAAAATAACTACGTGAAAGTTTTACAAGTTAAATGTTGAAACACCCGGTGTTAAAAGTATATGAATATCGCTGTGGTCAGATAAGTAGCACACCAGATTGATTATGATGCTACATTGTGAAGTCACTTAGTCTTAGTCTTTGCTCAATTATCGCTTGAAGAATTGTTACATAAGATCTCACGTTATTTGATTCAATTATTGTCAATATTTTTTTATATTATTAAATCAATAATTGAGATAACAGAGTTATTAATATTATTATTCGCAATATTAACGATGTCTGAAGTTCCGCGAGGAAAGGTTTGGTCACCTAATCGTAATTGGCAACGAGGAGAAATCCTTATTGGAAAGTCCCTCTTTTCCTAGAAACGCAATTCGATTAATAGTGTGAATAATAATAATGATGATGAAGTTTTGTTTTATTAGTATTATTAATGTAATAAACAACCCCAAAATAGGTCCATTCCATCCAACCTATTCTCGAGTCGTTAAATACATGGTACGTAAATAACTACAACTTTATTACAACAATTGTCGGCAAAAACAACAACACAACACATGAGTTCGATACCAATATATACCAAATGTAACTCGACACCAACTCGATAACACGTCACCATGACACCTTACATAAAGGTACACCAAAACCTGCTTTTAGAAATTAGAATCTTTGGGAAGTGCTCAAGGAAACCTTTCATATGGGAGGCCATGCTTTTAGGTTATGGTAGATATCATATGGCCACGTAATTATCCTCGTTAACCCAATAAACCCCAAAGAAAAACGAGAAGATTACTATCATATTCTTCCCAATGGTGAGTCTTCTCGACATATCATTATCTCCATCGCCTCTAATTGGGTATTATACTCCAAACAAACACCAAGATTATATAGTAGTGCTTGTAAATATACTCAAGAAGTGGATGAGCACAACCATGTCTTATGATAACACGAGGTCAGATGTCATTAGACATCTTGTATGATAAAGTGACAAAACACCATTCCAAGTTAAATTCACCTCACCTCAACATCTATAGATTCACCACTCTATTCCTCGCTATCCCCCGCCAACCCAAAAATTACACTTTTATTACTCGAAAAGGAATCAGAAACAAAAAGGGTGAGCACAACTAGCTCAAGAAGAATATTATGACTAAAGATAAATAAATTATCAATAGTCTTCATCAAGAATAAATCGTAGATTTAGAACATACGGTAGATGATAAAACTTTTCAACCATAGTCAGCAATGAATGAGCAATCCATTAGAAGAGTCAAATAGACTATAAAGTCTATTGCCTTCTTCCATGTTAAAAATCCACCAACAATGTTTTATCCTCGTAACATCAATCAACAATTCCTCGTCCACAATCATCACAGTATAACTCATAATCGTAATTGTAGTTCTAAATTCTTTTCTCATCCAAGACAAAGATAATTTTCATCACTTGTTTTACTCAAACATCAAAGATCATGGTTATACCAAATCACAGCGCCTCGCTCATAATCATATTAATAAATTCATCTTTGCACCACGCCAAAGATATTCATCAACAGCTCATCTTTACACTACAAAGCAAAGATATTCAACAACGGGTCATCTTTGCATTACAAGCCAAAGATATTCATCAATAATTCATCTGCACTACAAAGCAAAGATATTCAACAACAAAGTCATCTTCAGACATTACGAGCAAAAGATATTCATCAATAATTCATCTTTGCACTACAAAGCAAAGATATTCATCAACAAGTCATCTTTGCATTACAAGCCAAAGATATTCATCAAAGATATTCATCAATAATTCATCAAGTCATCTTGCACTACAAAGCAAAAGATATTCATCAACAATTCACAAAAGCAAAGATATTCAACAAGTCATTCAGACTACGAAGCAAAAAAGATATTCATCAATAATTCATCTTTGACCATCAAGCAAAGATATTCATCACTTGGTCATGTTCATTTAAACACTGCTCATCTTTTGCAGACTACAAAGCCAAAGATATTCTTCGTAAATCATTCATCTTTGCATTGGTTTTATCCACGCCCAAAAAAAATACCTCAAAAATAATCATATAGTGGTGTAAAATTCAAGAATGATCAAAACATGGATACAATCAAAGCTAGTATCCGTAATAGATATTTTATTTAAAAAAAAATTTTCATTTTTCTATGAATAAGTGCCGTATTCGTGAATAGTGTCAGATATACGTGAATAAGGCCGATACGTGAATAAGAATCTCGACACCAAAAGATGTAAATTCCACAAAAAACATTTTCACGCTTCATTAATAAGACTCGTGAATAAAATCGTGAATAAGAACTCCGCTGAATAAGAACTCGTGAATAAGAACTCACTGAATGAATAGTAACCCCGACATGAAAAAGTTCCAAATTTGATAAAACTTCAGATCAATATTTCAAAGATAATGATATCAAGAAATAATATCATTTAAAAAAAAATAATATCCCTTACTATCCCTTACCTCAAAAGAAAAGAAAGACTTCGACAGTGATATCTGATATGATTTATCAAGGAAACTTCAGACCGATGAATATCAACTCACCAAGTATCTAAATACTCACAAATTACACTCAATAATCTAGAGAGAGAAAGAGAGAAAACTTTTGTTTCGTGTGATTTTCAATTCTAACTTAATTTCTATTTATAGAAAATGTTAAGACGCCAAGCAGCATTAAACGCAACCCGATGGCTTTACTCGCTACTATTCCCACCCACCACATTTGAAATAAAATTCAGCACATTTCTTCACCAACCACAAGTGGGGCCCACTCAATTCTAGAATTTTCCACCAAAATCAATTATAAACCTAATTTCCTAATCACCACCTCTTAAAATTCATAACAAATCATTCGCTCATTTTTAATCGCTCAAAATTTGTGGACATATACTCAACTTATGTATGTATAACATATCCAAAATTACAACGATCCAACGGTCGGATCAAAATTTATAACTCATTTAATATAGTCAAGAACACCGATTTTTTTCGGACTATTAGTCCTTCTGACAGCTTTCATTCAAAATTTCACACCATTAAATATCTACAAAGAATTTTTTGGGTATTCAAATTTCTACAGTTAGCTTACTTTAGGGCTTTCTTTTGATATATGGCTCATCTCTTAACTCATTATATATTAAAGAGTTATGGATTTTACAAAATCAAGTAATAAACTAATTTTTCCGAAAATCCCATATTTTGTTCTCCATTTCGACAAATAACCGATAAAACACCTCATCATTAATTCCTTCACTTATAACCACATAAATAAATCCATCATTTATATCCACATCAAATAAATATTTTCTTATCATATGAATCAATAATTAATTATTCACAAATAATATTACGTAATCACATTTTATGACAACCAGCCGCTCCTGTGAAAGAGGGGCTTCCGATAAGGATTTCTCCTCATCGGGCGCCGCAATTAGGTGACCAAACCTCTCCTCGATGTAACTTTCTAGACATTGCCAATAATGCTATCTAATAATATTATTCAAATAATATGAATTATCGATCCGATAATGGAGATAATGCGCAAAGGACAATTATCGAACAACAATAATATAAAATATCAACGCAAAGAATTATCGAATCAATAAAATAAAATATCGAACAAGAATTCATCGTGGAAAATTATCGAGAAAAGGCCTTTCACGTAAGGATCAATAATTCAACAATATTGTGTAATACCGTAAGCTATCGCGGCAACCACGCCAGACATCAGATTTTAACCAACGGTATTCCAACAAATTTTAATTCAGAATAACTACGCCGTTATTTTTAACCAACTTATATTTGTCGCTTTTCTTCATCCAATCGCTCTCACATGGGCCCACACATGGTCGCTACCGTCGCATTTAATATTCCCTACGTAAAGAATATTCCACCACCAAACTAATATTCCCCGACAATAATGAATACTTTATACCCCTCGCTTATTTTGAAAAAAATTTCATATATCACCCTTAACTTTAACTTTTATCAATTTAACCAATTAATCAATAGAAAAATTGAATACTTTTATTTCATAAAATTTCGGTCTTACAATCTCCTCCTCCTTATGAAATTTCGCCCTAAATTTACGCATTCGGTATTTCAAAGAGTCGAGAATACCTTGTTTTTTCATTTCGCATTCTATCTCCCCGTCATCATGATTTCTCCATCGCTCATCTCCCGTATTTCGATATCATTCTAGAATACACAACTTCAAAACAAAGGTTAATCGAAAGCAAATTAATATATCACATAATATCTCGATATTATGACCGACCAACAAATAAGCTTAGTAGACACACTAAATAAGGATTTACTCATCTCTCCTCCTAGTTCTATTCCCCGATCTCCGCCAGAGATCATATCCCTAAGCTCGATACTAAATGTAACAAACCCCAAAATAGGTCCATTCCATCCAACCTATTCTCGAAGTCGTTAAATACATGGTACGTAAATAACTACAACTTTATTACAACAATTGTCAGGCAAAATACAACAACACATATGTCGTGAGTTTCGATACCAATATATACCAAATGTAACTCGACACCAACTCGATAACACGTCACCATGACACTTACATAAAGGTACAAATAAAAACTGCTTTTAGAAATTAGAATCTTTGGGAAGTGCTCAAGGAAACCTTCGCATATATGGGAGGCCATGCTTTTAGGTTATGGTAGATATCATATGGCCACGTAATTATCCTCGTTAACCCAATAAACCCCAAAGAAAAACGAGAAGATTACTATCATATTCTTCCCAATGGTGAGTCTTCTCGACATATCATTATCTCCATCGCCTCTAATCGGGTATTATACTCCAAACAAACACCAAGATTATATAGTAGTGCTTGTAAATATACTCAAAGAAGTGGATGAGCACAACCATGTCTTATGATAACACGAGGTCAGATGTCATTAGACATCTTGTATGATAAGTGACAAAACACCATTCCAAGTTAAATTCACCTCACCTCAACATCTATAGATCACCACTCTATTCCCTCGCTATCCCCCGCCGACCCAAGCCTACACTTTTATTACCCGAAAGGAATTGTGAACAAAAGGGTGAGCACAACTAGCTCAAGAAGAATATTATGACTAAAGATAAATAAATTATCAATAGTCTTCATCAAGAATAAATCGTAGATTTAGAACATACGGTAGATGATAAAACTTTTCAACCATAGTTGCAAATGAATGAGCAATCCATTAGAAGAGTCAAATAGACTATAAAGTCTATTGTCTTTTCCATGTTAAAAATCCACCAACAATGTTTTATCCTCGTAACATCAATCAACAATTCCTCGCCCACAATCACGCAGTATAACTCATAATCGTAATTGTAGTTCTAAATTCTTTCCTCATCCAAGACAAAGATAATTTTCATCACTTGTCTTTACCCCAAACATCAAAGATCATGGTTATACCAAATCACAGCCTCGCTCATAATCATATTAATAAATTCATCTTTGCACACACGCCAAAGATATTCATCAACAGCTCATCTTTACACTACAAAGCAAAGATATTCAACAACGGGTCATCTTCAGACACACAAGCCAAAGATATTCATCAATAATTCATCTTTGCACCACAAAGCAAAGATATTCAACAAACAGTCATCTTCAGATTACGAGCAAAAAGATATTCATCAATAATTCATCTCTTTGCACTACAAAGCTAAGATATTCATCAACAAGTCATCATCTTCAGACTACGAGCAAAAAAGATAATCATCAATACAAAGCTAAAGATATTCATCAAGTCATTTGCAGACTACAAAGCAAAAGATATTCATCAATTCATCTTTCAGTCATCAAAAAAAGATCATCAACGTCATCTTCAGACTAAAGCAAAAGATATTCATCAATAATTCATCTTTGCACCATCAAGCTAAAGATATTCATCACTGGTCATGTTCATTTAAACACTGCTCATCTTCAGACTATGTGCCAAAGATATTCTTCGTAAATCATTCATCTTTGCATCGGGTTTTATCCACGCCCAAAAATACCTCAAAAATAATCATAGTGGTGTAAAATTCAAGAATGATCAAAACATGGATACAATCAAAGCTAGTATCCGTAATAGATATTTTAGATTTAAAAGAAAAAATTTTCATTTTTCTATGAATAAGGCCGATTCGTGAATAGTGTCAGATAACGTGAATAAGGCCAGATACGTGAATAAGAACTCGACACCAAAAGATAGAAATTCCACAAAAAACATTTTCACGCTTCACTTAATAAGACTCGTGAATAAGAACTCGTGAATAAGAACTCATTAATAAGAACTCGTGAATAAGAACTCATGAATAAGAACCCGACATGAAAAAGTTCCAAATTTGATAAAAACTTCAGATCAATATTTCAAAGATAATGATATCAAGAAATAATATCATTACAAAAAAAAAAATAATATCCCTTACTATCCCTTACCTCTTAAAAAAAAAAGAAGACTTCGACTGTGATATCTGATATGACATCAAGGAAACTTGCAGACCGATGAATATCAACTCACCAAGTATCTAAATACTCACAAATTACACTCAATAATCTAGAGAGAGAAAGAGAGAAAACTTTGTTTTCGTGTGATTTTCAATTCTAACTTAGCCTCTATTTATAGAAAATGTTAAGACGCCAAGCAGCATTTAACTCCGCAAACCCGATGGCTTTACTCGCTACTATTCCCACCCACCACATTTGAAATAAAATTCAGCACATTTCTTCACCAACCACAAGTGGGGCCCACTCAATTCTAGAATTTTCCACCAAAATCAATTATAAACCTAATTTCCTAATCACCACCTCTTAAAATTCATAACAAATCATTCGCTCATTTTTAATTCGGCTCAAAATTTGTGGACATATACTCAACTTATGTATGTATAACATATCCAAAATTACAAACGATCCAACTATTTCGGATCAAAATTTATAACTCACTTAATATAGTCAAGAACACCGATTTTTTCGGACTATTAGTCCTTCTGACCCGCTTTCATTCAAAATTTCACCAAATATCTACAAAGAATTTTTGGGTGATTCAAATTTCTACAGCTTAGCTTACTTCTAGGGCTTTCTTTTGATATATGGCTCATCTCTTAACTCATTATATATTAAAGAGTTATGGATTTTACAAAATCAAGTAATAAACTAATTTTTCCGAAAAATCCCATATTTTGTTCTCCATTTCACAAATACCGATAAAACACCTCATCATTAATTCCTTCACTTATAACCACATAAATAAATCCATCATTTATATCCACATCAAATAAATATTTTCTTATCATATGAATCAATAATTAATTATTCACAAATAATATTACGTAATCACATTTATGACAACCAAAGCCGCTCCTGTGAAAGAGGGGCTTTCCGATAAGGATTTCTCCATCGGGCGCCGCAATTAGGTGACCAAACCTCTCCTCGATGTAACTTTCTAGACATTGCCAATAATGCTATCTAATAATATTATTCAAATAATATGAATTATTGATCCGATAATGGAGATAATGCGCAAAGTTGACAATTATCGAACAACAATAATATAAAATATCAACGCAAAGAATTATCGAATCAATAAAATAAAATATCGAATAAAGAATTCATCGTGGAAAATTATCGAGTAGTGCCTTTCACGTAAGGATCAATAATTCAACAATATTGTGCAATACCGCAAAGCTATCGCGGCAACCAACGCCAGACATCGATTTTAACCACCGGTATTCCAAAAATTTTAATCTCAGAATAACTACTACGCTATTTTTAACCAACTTATATTTGTCGCTTTCTTCATCCAATCGCTCACATGGGGCCCACACACGGTCGCTACTGGTCGCATTTAATATTCCCTACGTAAAGAATATTCCACCACCAAACTAATATTCCCCACAATAATGAATACTTTATACCCCTCGCTTATTTTGAAAAAAAAATTTCATATATCACCTTTAACTTTAACTTTTATCAATTTAACCAATTACCATAATAGTAAAAAATTGAATACTTTTATTTCATAAAATTCGGTCTTACAATCTCCCTCCTTATGAAATTTCGTCCCTAAATTTACGCACTCGGTATTTCAAAGAGTCGAGAATACCTTGTTTTCATTTCGCATTCTATCTCCCCGCCATCATGATTTCTCCATCGCTCATCTCCCGTATTTTCAAAACAGAGATATCATTCTAGAATACAACTTCAAAACAAAGGTTAATTGAGCAAATTAATATATCACATAATATCTCGATATTACGATCGACCAACAAATAAGCTTAGTAGACACACTAGCAAGGATTTACTCATCTCTCCTCCTAGTTCTATTCCCCGATCTCCGCCAGAGATCATATCCCTAAGCTCGATACTAAATGTAACAACCCCAAAATAGGTCCATTCCATCCAACCTATTCTCGAGTCGTTAAATACATGGTACGTAAATAACTACAACTTTATTACAACAATTGTCGTCGGCAAAATACAACAACACATATGTCGTGAGTTTCGATACCAATATATACCAAATGTAACTCGACACCAACTCGATAACACGTCACCATGACACTTACATAAAGGTACAAACAAAAACCTGCTTTTAGAAATTAGAATCTTTGGGAAGTGCTCAAGGAAACCTTCGTATATGGGAGGCCATGCTTTTAGGTTACGGTAGATATCATATGGCCACGTAATTATCCTCGTTAACCTAATAAACCCCAAAGAAAAACGAGAAGATTACTATCATATTCTTCCCAACGGTGAGTCTTCTCGACATATCATTATCTCCATCGCCTCTAATTGGGTATTATACTCCAAACAAACACCAAGATTATATAGTAAGTGCTTGTAAATATACTCAAGAAGTGGATGAGCACAACCACGTTTTATGATAACACGAGGTCAGATGTCATTAGACATCTTGTATGATAAGTGACAAAACACCATTCCAAGTTAAATTCACCTCACCCTCAACATCTATAGATTCACCACTCTATTCCTCGCTATCCCCCGCCGACCCAAATTTACACTTTTATTATTACCCGAAAGGAATTGTGAAACAAAAGGGTGAGCACAACTAGCTCAAGAAGAATATTATGACTAAAGATAAATAAATTATCAATAGTCTTCATCAAGAATAAATCGTAGATTTAGAACATACGGTAGATGATAAAACTTTTCAACCATAGTTGCAAATGAATGAGCAATCCATTAGAAGAGTCAAATAGACTATAAAGTCTATTGTCTTCTTCCATGTTAAAAATCCACCAACAATGTTTTATCCTCGTAACATCAATCAACAACCTCGCCCACAATCACAGTATAACTCATAATCGTAATCAGTAGTTCTAAATTCTTTTCTCATCCAAGACAAAGATAATTTTCATCACTTGTCTTTACCCAAACATCAAAGATCATGGTTATACCAAATCACAGCCTCGCTCATAATCATATTAATAAAATTCTTCTTTGCACCACGCCAAAGATATTCATCAACAGCTCATCTTTACACTACAAAGCAAAGATATTCAACAACAAGTCATCTTCAGATTACAAGCCAAAGATATTCATCAATAATTCATCTTGCACTACAAAGCAAAGATATTCAACAACAAAGTCATCTTCAGATTACGAGCAAAAGATATTCATCAATAATTCATCTTTGCACTACAAAGCAAAGATATTCATCAACAAGTCATCTTTGCACTACGAAAGCAAAAGATATTCATCAATAATTCATCTTTGCACTACAAAGCTAAAGATATTCATCAACAAGTCATCTTTGACACGACAAGAGCAAAAAGATATTCATCAATAATTCATTCAGACCATCAAGCTAAAGATATTCATCACAATGGTCATGTTCATTTAAACACTGCTCATCTTTTGACCACTGCCAAAGATAGCCAAAGATATTCTTCGTAAATCATTCATCTTTGCATTGGTTTTATCCACGCCCAAAAATACCTCAAAAATAATCATAGTGGTGTAAAATTCAAGAATGATCAAAACATGGATACAATCAAAGCTAGATCCGTAATAGATATTTTAGATTTAAAAGAAAAATTTTCATTTTTATGAATGAATAGCCAGATTCGTGAATAAGTGTCAGATACGTGAATAAAGGCCGTGATACGTGAATAAGAATCGACACCAAAAGATAGAAATTCCACAAAAAACATTTTCACGCTTCACGCTTAATAAGACTCGTGAATAAGAATCGTGAATAAGAACTCATTAATAAGAACTCGTGAATAAGAACTCATGAATAGTAACCCCGACATGAAAAAGTTCCAAATTTGATAAAACTTCAGATCAATATTTCAAAGATAATGATATCAAGAAATAATATCATACGAAAAAAAAATAATATCCCTTACTATCCCTTACCTCAAAAGAGCAAAGACTTCGATGTGATATCTGACATGACATCAAGGAAACTTCAGATCGATGAATATCAACTCACCAAGTATCTAAATACTCACAAATTACACTCAATAATCTAGAGAGAGAAAGAGAGAAAACTTTGTTTCGTGTGATTTTCAATTCTAACTTAAAGCCTCTATTTATAGAAAATGTTAAGACGCCAAGCAAGCATTTAACTCAAGAAAACCCGATGGCTTTACTCGCTACTATTCCCACCCACCACATTTGAAATAAAATTCAGCACATTTCTTCACCAACCACAAGTGGGGCCCACTCAATTCTAGAATTTTCCACCAAAATCAATTATAAACCTAATTTCCTAATCACCACCTCTTAAAATTCATAACAAATCATTCGCTCATTTTTAACGGCTCAAAATTTGTGGACATATACTCAACTTATGTATGTATAACATATCCAAAAATTACAACGATCCATCCAACGGTCGGATCAAAATTTATAACTCATTAATATATAGTCAAGAACATCGATTTTTCGGACTATTAGTCCTTCTGACCGCTTTCATTCAAAATTTCACCACTTTAAATATCTACAAAGAATTTTTGGGTGATTCAAATTTCTACAGCTTAGCTTACTTTAGGGCTTTCTTTTGATATATGGCTCATCTCTTAACTCATTATATATTAAAGAGTTATGGATTTTACAAAATCAAGTAATAAACTAATTTTTCCGAAAAATCCCATATTTTGTTCTCCATTTCGACAAATACCGATAAAACACCTCATCATTAATTCCTTCACTTATAACCACATAAATAAATCCATCATTTATATCCACATCAAATAAATATTTTCTTATCATATGAATCAATAATTAATTATTCACAAATAATATTACGTAATCACATTTATGACAACCAGCCGCTCCTGTGAAAGAGGGGCTTTCGATAAGGATTTCTCCTCATCGGGCGCCGCAATTAGTGACCAAACCTCTCCTCGATGTAACTTTCTAGACATTGCCAATAATGCTATCTAATAATATTATTCAAATAATATGAATTATTGATCCGATAATGGAGATAATGCAAAGTGACAATTATCGAACAACAATAATATAAAATATCAACGCAAAGAATTATCGAATCAATAAAATAAAATATCGAACAAGAATTCATCGTGGAAAATTATTGAGTAAAGGCCTTCACGTAAGGATCAATAATTCAACAATATTGTGCAATACCGCGTGCCATCGCGGCAAACCACGCCAGACATCGTATTTTAACCAACGGGTATTCCAACAGCCTTAAATCTGTGAATAACTACTACCTATTATTTTAACCAACTTATATTTGTCGCTTTTTCATCCAATCGCTCGTTATGGGGCCCACACACGGTCGCTACCTGTCGCATTTAATATCCCTACGTAAAGAATATTCCACCACCAAACTAATATTCCCTAACAATAATGAATACTTTATACCCCTCGCTTATTTGAAAAAAAAATTTCATATATCACCCTTTAACTTTAACTTTTATCAATTTAACCAATTACCGAATAAAAAATTGAATACTTTTATTTCATAAAATTCGGTCTTACAATCTCCCTCCTTATGAAATTTCGTCCCTAAATTTACGTACTGGTATTTCAAAGAGTCGAGAATACCTTGTTTTCATTTCGATTCTATCTCCCCGTCATCATGATTTCTCCATTGCTTCATCTATTTTATATCATTCTAGAATACAACTTCAAAACAAAGGTTAATCGAGCAAATTAATATATCACATAATATCTCGATATTACGATCGACCAACAAATAAGCTTAGTAGTAGACACACTAGCAAGGATTTACTCATCTCTCCTCCTAGTTCTATTCCCCGATCTCCGCCAGAGATCATATCCCTAAGCTCGATACTAAATGTAACAACCCCAAAATACAAAGTCCATTCCATCCAACCTATTCTCGAGTCGTTAAATACATGGTACGTAAATAACTACAACTTTATTACAACAATTGTCGGCAAAATACAACAACACATATGTCGTGAGTTTCGATACCAATATATACCAAATGTAACTCGACACCAACTCGATAACACGCCACCATGACACTTACATAAAGGTATACCAAAACCTGCTTTTAGAAATTAGAATCTTTGGGAAGTGCTCAAGGAAACCTTCATATGGGAGGCCATGCTTTTAGGTTATGGTAGATATCATATGGCCACGTAATTATCCTCGTTAACCCAATAAACCCCAAAGAAAAAACGAGAAGATTACTATCATATTCTTCCCAATGGTGAGTCTTCTCGACATATCATTATCTCCATCGCCTCTAATCGGGTATTATACTCCAAACAAACACCAAGATTATATAGTAGTGCTTGTAAATATACTCAAAGAAGTGGATGAGCACAACCATGTCTTATGATAACACGAGGTCAGATGTCATTAGACATCTTGTATGATAGTGACAAAACACCATTCCAAGTTAAATTCACCTCACCCTCAACATCTATAGATTCACCACTCTATTCCTCGCTATCCCCGCCGACCCAAATGCCTACACTTTTATTACCCGAAAGGAATTGTGAAACAAAAGGGTGAGCACAACTAGCTCAAAGAAGAATATTATGACTAAAGATAAATAAATTATCAATAGTCTTCATCAAGAATAAATCGTAGATTTAGAACATATGGTAGATGATAAAACTTTTCAACCATAGTCAGTGCAATGGAATGAGCAATCCATTAGAAGAGTCAAATAGACTATAAAGTCTATTGTCTTTCCATGTTAAAAATCCACCAACAATGTTTTATCCTCGTAACATCAATCAACAATTCCTCGCCCACAATCACGCAGTATAACTCATAATCGTAATTGTAGTTCTAAATTCTTTCCTCATCCAAGACAAAGATAATTTTCATCACTTGTCTTTACCTCAAACATCAAAGATCATGGTTATACCAAATCACAGCCTCGCTCATAATCATACTAATAAATTCATCTTCGCACCACGCGCCAAAGATATTCATCAACAGCTCATCTTTACACTACAAAGCTAAAGATATTCAACAACAAGTCATCTTTTGCATTACAAGCCAAAGATATTCATCAATAATTCATCTTTGCACTACAAAGCAAAGATATTCAACAACAGTCATCTTTCAGATTACGAGCAAAAGATATTCATCAATAATTCATCTTTGCACTACTAAAGCCAAAGATATTCATCAACAAGTCATCTTCAGATTACATGAAAGCAAAGATATTCATCAATAATTCATCTTTGCATTACAAAGCAAAAGATATTCATCAATAAGTCATCTTTCACCACGGCCAAAGATATTCAACAACAAATGTCTTGCTAACATTACGCAGCAAAAGATATTCATCAATAATTCATCTTTGCACTCATTGGCTAAAGATATTCATCATTGGTCATGTTCATTTAAACACTGCTCATCTTTGCACTACATGTGCCAAAGATATTCTTCGTAAATCATTCATCTTTGCATCGGGTTTTATCCACGCCCAAAAAATACCTCAAAAATAATCATAGTGGTGTAAAATTCAAGAATGATCAAAACATGGATACAATCAAAGCTAGTATCCGTAATAGATATTTTAGATTTAAAAGAAAAATTTTCATTTTTCTATGAATAGTGCCAGATTCGTGAATAGTGTCAGATATGTGAATAAAGGCCGATATACGTGAATAGTAACTCTACACCAAAAGATAGAAATTCCACAAAAACATTTTCACGCTTCACTTAATAAGACTCGTGAATAAGACTCGTGAATAAGAAAGAATGAATAATAAGAACTCGTGAATAGTAACTCATGAATAGTAACCCCGACATGAAAAAGTTCCAAATTTGATAAAACTTCAGATCAATATTTCAAAGATAATGATATCAAGAAATAATATCATTACGAAAAAAAAAAATAATATCCCTTACTATCCCTTACCTCAAAAAAGCAAAGACTTTCGATGTGATATCTGATATGACATCAAGGAAACTCAGACCGATGAATATCAACTCACCAAGTATCTAAATACTCACAAATTACACTCAATAATCTAGAGAGAGAAAGAGAGAAAACTTTGTTTCGTGTGATTTTCAATTCTAACTAAATTTCTATTTATAGAAAATGTTAAGACGCCAAAGCAGACTTAACTCGAAACCGATATTATTTTTTACTCGCTACTATTCCCACCCACCACATTTGAAATAAAATTCAGCACATTTCTTCACCAACCACAAGTGGGGCCCACTCAATTCTAGAATTTTCCACCAAAATCAATTATAAACCTAATTTCCTAATCACCACCTCTTAAAATTCATAACAAATCATTCGCTCATTTTAACTGCTCAAAATTTGTGGACATATACTCAACTTATGTATGTATAACATATCCAAAATTACAACGATCCAACTTCGGATCAAAATTTATAACTCATTTAATATAGTCAAGAACATCGATTTTTCGGACTATTAGTCCTTCGGACCAGCTTTCATTCAAAATTTCACCACTAAATATCTACAAAGAATTTTTGGGTGATTCAAATTTCTACAGCTTAGCTTACTTCTAGGGCTTTCTTTTGATATATGGCTCATCTCTTAACTCATTATACATTAAAGAGTTATGGATTTTACAAAATCAAGTAATAAACTAATTTTTCCGAAAATCCCATATTTTGTTCTCCATTTCGACAAATACCGATAAAACACCTCATCATTAATTCCTTCACTTATAACCACATAAATAAATCCATCATTTATATCCACATCAAATAAATATTTTCTTATCATATGAATCAATAATTAATTATTCACAAATAATATTACGTAATCACATTTATGACAACCAGCCGCTCCTCAGAAAGAGGGGCTTTCCGATAAGGATTTCTCCTCATCGGGCGCCGCAATTAGGTGACCAAACCTCTCCTCGATGTAACTTTCTAGACATTGCCAATAATGCTATCTAATAATATTATTCAAATAATATGAATTATTGATCCGATAATGAGAGATAATGCGTTGACAATTATCGAACAACAATAATATAAAATATCAACGCAAATCAATTATCGAATCAATAAAATAAAATATTGAACAAGAATTCATCGTGAAAATTATTGAGTAGTGCCTTCACGTAAGGATCAATAATTCAACAATATTGTGTAATACCGTGCTATCGCGCAACCAACGCCAGACATCGTATTTTAACCACCGGGTATTCCAATGCCTTTAATACTACTTAAATATTTTTAATAACTTATACTTCGCGTTATTTTTAACCAACTTATATTTGAATCTTTATTTTTCATCCAATCGCTCAAATTATGGGGCTTTTATTTCATAAAATTCGGGGTCTTACAATGGTGAATTATTGATCCTTACGCATTTAATATTCCCTACGTAAAGAATATTCCACCACCAATTTTATAATATTGTTTGGACAATCAATGAATACTTTATTATCGGATCAATAATTTATTTTGAAAAAATTTCATATATCAAAGTTTAACTTTAACTTTTATCAATTTAACCATTAATAATAATTAATAGAAAATTGAATACTTTTATTTCATAAAATTGGTCTTGTATCAGAAATTTGAATCACCCAAAAATCCTTTGTAGATATTTCGTGGTGAAATTTTGAATGAAAATGGTGCCAAGGACTAATAGTCCGAAAAATCGTTGTTCTTCGTATATATATGCGTGAGTTATAAATTTTGATCCCACCGCGTTGGATCGTTGTAATTTTGGATATGTTATACATATATAAGTTGAGTATATGTCCACAAATTTTGAACCGTTAAAAAGAACGATGATTTGTTATGAATTTTAAGAGGTAAATCGATTCTAAATTAGGTTTTGGTGGAAAATTCTAGAATTGAGTGGACCCCACTCTTGGTTGTTGGGAAGATGGCTGATTTTGGTGGGTGAAATAGTAGCGAGTAAAGCCATCAAAGTTGCAAAGTTAAGTCCGCTTTGCCATGCTAACATTTTCCTATAAATAGAGGGCTAAGTTAGAATTGAAAATCACACCGTAAACATAAGTTTCTCTTTTCTCTCTAGATTATCGAGTGTATTTTGTGAGTATTTAGATACTTGGTGAGTTGATATTCATCGTCTGCAAGTTTCCTTCATGTAATACATCCGATATCCCGTCGACAAGGTCATTTCTTTCGAGGTAAGGGATAGTAAGGGATATTATTTTTTTCAGAATGATATTATTTCTTCAATATCATTATCTTTGAAATGTTGATTTGAAGTTTTTATCAAAATTGGAACTTTTTCATGCTTGGGGTTACTATTCACGAGTTACTATTCACGAGTTACTATTCATGAGTTATTATTCACGAAGTTACTATTCACGAGTACTATTCAATTAAGCGTGAAGATGTTTTTTGTGGAATTTCTATCTTTTGGTGTTTGAGTTACTATTCACGATACTAAGACTATTCACGATATCAAGACTATTCATTTAATACTAAGACTATTCAATTTAAAAATGAAAATTTTTCTTTAAATCTAAAATATCTATTCGGATACTAGCTTTGATTGTATCCATGTTTTGATCATTCTTGAATTTTACAACCACTATGATTATTTTGAGGTATTTTTGGATGTATAGATTAGGAGTTATGGATTTTATGAGAAAAGACTATTTTAAAAGTAACTATTTATAACTCCTTGCAGTTAACTCCAAAATTTGATGAAATTTTTATTGAGAGTACATCTATATAATATCGATTGTACTTCTGTGAATTTGAATTTTTGGATAAAAGTACAATTTATGATAAATGTTTAAATATTAAATGGGTTTTGCCATATGAAAAAATAGTAAATGAATTTTAAAATTTCGAGAAAATATATGTTTAATATGGGACTATTTTATGCTAAATCCCGAGTAAAAGAAATATTTTTAGAACTGATTTGGTATTTTCATGAAAATGTTCTAGTTATGAGCAAATGAATTAAATATGTTATGTGAAGTAAGAAAATTAGAAAATATGATTTTATGGTTTGAGAATCATATATGAGGTATATGCAGATTTTTGATGAGGGTTTTAGTTATTGGTGATGAAATTTTATGAGTTTGGCATTTTATGATGATTAAATGCATTAATTAGTAAAGTGTAAACAATTTAATTAAATTGTTTATAAGTTTGAGAAATGATTAAAATATTATTATAATATTAATAATATTAGATTATGAGATTTCTAAGTGATTTATAACATTTGGATTAAGGTGTTATAAATATGGATATGAATTTTATTATGAAACTTTATCTTTTCGTGTCGAGGTTCTTATGCGCGATATCACGGGACTATGTACGAATCACGGGTCTTATTCACAACAAATTGGTTTCTTCTCCGACCAAATTATCGTTGATTTATGAATCTTACTCTTGAAATTAAAACCATGTTTTGATTATATTATTTTATATAACATTCTTATAACCCTAATGATGATATTTCTCTTTGACTTGAGTGTAAAGATGGGTAGATTATTGGTATGATCGTGACCATAGGTTCTCTTTGGCCGAAGAGTGCAAAAGTTGAATTGTTGAATTGGTATGATCATGACCATTGAATTTACAATTGAATATTTTTAGCTTTAAGTGCAAAAGGTGAATCGATCAACATGGTTATAATTATTGTTATATAACTTCGAAATGATTATGTATTTCTTTGATATATGAATATCTTTGGCTCGTTATGACAAAGATGACTGTTGTTGAATATCTTTGCTTTGTAGTGCAAAGATGAATTATTGATGAATATCTTTGGCTCGTAATGCAAAGATGACTGTTGTTGAATATCTTTTACCAGAAAGCAAAAGATGAATTATTGATTAATATCTTTGGCTCGTAATGCAAAGATGACTTTGTTGTTGAATATCTTTGCTTTGTAGTGCAAAGATGAATTATTGATGAATATCTTTGGCTCGTGAATGCAAAGATGACTGTTGTTGAATATCTTTGCTTTGTAGTGTAAAGATGAGCTGTTGATGAATATCTTTGATTCGCAAGTAAAGATGAATTTATTAGTATGATTATGAGCAGAGGCTGTGATTTGGTATAACCATGATATTTGATGTTTCGAGTAAAGGCAGGTGATGAAAATTATCTTCGTCCGGATGAGAAGAGAATTTAGAATCACAATTATGATTATGAGTTATTCATATGATTGTGGAAAGGAACCATTGATTGATGTTACTGAGGATAAAATATTGTTGGTGGACTTTTAACGTGGAGAAGACAATAGACTTTATATACTATTTGACTCTTTTAATGGATTGCTTTCGTTAAGATGCTTAACTATGGTTGAAAAGTTTTATCATCTACCATATGTTCTAAATCTCGATTCATTCTTGATGAAGACTATTGATAATTT
Organism: Panax quinquefolius; assembly: GCA_020205615.1. Lineage (NCBI taxonomy): Eukaryota > Viridiplantae > Streptophyta > Magnoliopsida > Apiales > Araliaceae > Panax > Panax quinquefolius. Next base: position 130,627,719 of record CM035161.1, read on the forward strand.
ATTTATCTTTAGTCATAATATTCTTTATCGAGCTAGTTGTGCTCACCCTTTTGTTTCACAATTCCTTTCGTGTAATAAAAGTGTAATTTGGGTCGAATGGGATAACAAGGAATAGAGCGGTGGTCTATAGTTGTTGAGGTTCTCCCCAAAGAGTATGAAAATAATTTTATTGAGGGTTTTAGTGTGTTGTATTTTATACATCATTTAATAGTTATTTTTGGTGAATTAAAGTTTTGACTTCTATACTCCATGAAATTAGTGGAATATCTTTGATATTTGCGCTTCATCCAGTATCTTTTCATGGAAATATTCTTCTGAGCATTCTTAAATTTTACTCTACAAAGTAGTATCATGTTGACAATTTGGATGTTATTAGTTCCTGAATAAATTAATTCTTGAACTTGTTTTATTGAATTCTTGTATCATTGTCATCATCCTCATGTTTATATTTTTTTGAAAGTCAAATACGTGGCCAGTAGTGCATAGATGGACTTGGTATGATTATGATGAGGATTGTTCGATTGTAATCATAACCGTAATGTTACAAATTATGTGGTAAAAGTCCTCGTTGGCCCGTAGTGCATTGATGGACGATTGTTAGCATGATCATGACCATTGATGAATACACGAATATCCTTGGCCAGTAGTGCATGGATAATTTGTGGTTGTGATACTTATGAATATCCTTGGTCGTAGTCTGCGGGGATGATGTGGATTATTTATTAAGTCGAAGTCGCGTCGATAAAAGTGATGAAAAACCTTTTAAATCATAAAAGATAGTAAATTTTATTCTCTCTACTGACTCTTTTAATGGATTCGTGTTTACTTTGCAGTTAAACTTAATGTCTTTAGTCTTTTATCGGTTTAACATTGTTGAAGACTAATGATAATTTATTCGCATTATCTTAGTCATAATATTTCTTCTTTGGGCTAGTTGAGCTCACCCTTTCTTTCCTTTGTTCTCTCAGGAAATGAGAACGTAGCGGAGACTAGTCGGGAAGCGGGTAGCGGTTCGGATGATAGTATTAGTAGTCCTCTGATTACATTAAATAGTGTGACAATAAATGTAATGAGGACTTATTCTGAGAGTGGATATTGTCTAAAAGACAATATTTCACTGTTCTCTTCAGGAAATGTTGTATATTAAAGATTATATTTGTATTCTGTACCATGTATTTGGCGACTCAGAATAGGTGATGTATACCTATTTTGGGGGCGTCACAATGAGAATATAGCTTTAGATTTAGTCGGAAGCGGATTGGTGGTCCGGATGGTTGTTTTAGTAGTCCTCACTATTCTATAAAATAGTGTGACAATAAATGTAATGAGGACTCCATTGAGTGTGGATATTGTCTAGATGACAATATTCTTATTAAAACTCTTAGATTATGTTTTGTCGTATTTTACACGACTGTTGTATAATTAAATTGTATTTGAATTTTGTACCATGTATTTGGCGACTAAAGATGGGTGATGTATACCTGTTTTGGGGGCATCACATATGTGAAAATTTTACAAAAAGTTGTCATAAAATATTCATTTGGTCGAGTAATATTCTTTTTATCGGGGAATATCCGTACGACGACACAATCATTGGTAGACCCCACAATGGAATAACTGTTGGATTTAGAAAGCGACAGAAATAACCTTTTTATAAAAATAACAGCAAAAGTTTTACCGTTAAACTGTTGAAATACCTGGTAATAAAAATACAGTAATACGCGTTATTGCACAGTAGCACACGGTATTACACAATATCTCTAAATTATTGATGCTTACGTGAGAAGTCACTCAATTTTATTCAATCATTGCAATAATAGTTGTTACATAGTATCTCATATTATTGATTCAATTATTATCACAATATCATCTGCGTAATATTTTATATTATTAAATCAATATTTGAAACGACAAAGTTATTCATATTATTATTTGCATTATTAACAATGTCTAGAAAGTTCTGTCGAGAAAAGGGTTTAGTCACCTAATTACGCGCCAATAAGGAGAAGTCTTTATTGGAAAGCCCCCTTTTTTTTCTCGGAATGATCTGGTTATTAATATTGTGAATTATAATATTAATAATGAATAATTGTTGAAATATTAAAAATATATTCATTGAAGATAAGTGAATTACAAAAATTAAAGGGGAATAATGCAAGGTTGGAAAACTTTAGGGGTACCAAAGTGTAATAAGTTAACCAATCCATGTGAACTTGAATCAACCAATTAGAGAAGAGATGATGTAAGCATGATGTAAGCATGACATCATCCTTAAAGAAACACAGAGATGATGTAAGCATGACATCATCATGATGTAAGCAATGACATCATCATGATGATGTCACCTGGACTAAGGTGCAATTAATGAAGTACTAAACTGTAATAAGTTGAGCCCCTAACGTGCAATTATCGAAGCTATATTTTCTTATAAATAGAAGCTTATTTCTTCTTTCATTCTCACCAATTCACTAAGACTCACAAGAAAGCACTATAGAGAGAAACTATAGAGAGAAAGAAAAAGAATATTCTGCTACTTCACTATTGCAGTATCCAGTCTTCTACTAAGTTAAGGGGTCTTATTTACGGGGTACTATTCATTCAGGTACTATTCACTCGGGATATTATTTACGGGGTACTATTCACTTGAGGTATTATTTACAGGGTACTATTCGCTATGGATATTATTTACGGGATACTATTCACTCAGGGTATTATTTATGGGGTACTATTTACTCGGGTATTATTCACTCGAGGGTACTATTCATGAAGTATTATTCACAGGGTACTATTCACGACAAAAAATGATTTCTTTCTATTCAAAAATATTTTTGATACATAAATATCATTCTTAATTTTTACTCCACGTTTAGTTATCATATTAACGATTTGAATATTCTTGAAGTCTGGATATATTAAATTATAAATTTCTAATATTTATTCTTGATCTCACTTGATTGAATCCTTATATCATTGTCATCATTCTCATGTTTATATTGTGGTGAAAGTCATCTTTGGCTCGAAGTGCAAAGATAGATTGTTGATTATTGATTTTACAGTACTATATCTTTGGCCCGATGTGTAAAGATGGACAGGTGTATGACATGATCATGACCTATAATGTTACAGATAAATGATGTGGTAAAAGTCATCTTTGGCCCGTAGTGCATAGATGGACTGTTGATTAGCATGATCATAACCATTGGTTTTACAATTGAATGTCTTTGGCCGTAGTGCAGTAACAGACAATTGATTGGTATGATCTTGACCATTGGTTTTATAATTGAATATCTTTGGCCCGTAGTGCAAAGATAGACAATTGATTTGTATGATCATTGTTATTACATTTGAATATATTTAACCTCTAGAGCAAGAATATTGAGTGAAAGTTCGATTAAGCCTTTGTGGCAAGGAGAAATTGTTGATTATTAGTTTTACAGTTGTATATCTTTGGCTTACGTGCAAAGATGGACTGTTGATTATTGGTTTTACAGTTGTATGTCTTTGGGTCGTAGTGCAAAGATGGACTGTTGATTTACCCGATTATAAATATGAATTGTGAATTTAACTATAATCTTTGGTGGTTCAGGTGAAGACAGATGATGAAAGTTCTCTTTGTCTTAGGTAAAACAAAGAACTGTTGATGAGTATTTCAGGAATAAAATATTAACGATGGACTTTTCATTTAGAGGAGATAGTAGACATTATGTTCTACTTGACTCTTCTAATGGATTGTTGATTCCGCTACAATTATGGTTAAATTTTTTTATTATCTACCATATGTTCTAAATATTTGATTTAGTACTGATGAAGGTTATTGATAAACTAATTATCTTAGTCATAATATTCTTTACTGGGCTATGTGACGCCCCCAAATCCAGGTTATTTCAAACCCTGGATCTCGGGTCATACGATTATACTACTATCGTCAAACTATTTATATCTTTTATTCATAACTTAATGAATATAACTTAGCTTATTACAATTTAGAATATAAATTCTTTCCATTTCCAGGATCTGTATTGTGACGCCCCCAAAATAGGTATACATTACCCATCTTGAGTCGCCAAATACATGGTACAAAATACAAATACAACTTAATTATACAACCGTCGTGTAATATACGACAATACATGAACTGAGAGTTTTAATAGGAATATTGTCATCTAGACAATATCCACACTCAAAGGAATCCTCATTACATTTATTGTCACACTATTAAACAGAATAGTGAGGACTACTAATGCTATCATCTGGACTGTCACTCCTTTCCCCGACTCGTCCCAAATTTATATTCTCATTTTTCGAAGAGAACAATGAAAGAAAGGGTGAGCTTAACTAGTCCAAGAAGAAATATTATGACTAAGATAATCTGAATAAATTATCATTAGTCTTCAACAATGTTAAACCGATAAAATCATTGTAGACATCAAGTTTAAGCTGCGGCAATGAATAAGCAATCTATTAAAAGAGTCAAGTAGAGAATAAAATCTACTATTTTTTATGATTTAAAACGCTTTTTTCATCACTTTTATTCTTTGAGACTTAACTTAATAAATAATCCACATCATCCCGCACTTGGCCGAGGATATTCATTATTGTATCGTGACCACAAATTATACATGCACTACGGCCAATGATATTCGTGTATTCATCAATGGTCATGATCATGCCCAACAACCGTCCATCAATGCACTATGGGCCAATGAGGACTTTTACCACATCATTTGTAACATTACCATATGATGATTACACCGAACAATCCACGATCATAATCATACCAAGTCCATCATACACACTAAAGGCCACGGATGACTTTTAAAAAAATATAAACATGAGGATGATGACAATGATATAAGAATTCAATAAAACAAGTTCAAGAATTAATTTATTCAGGAACTAATAACATCCAAATTGTCAACATGATACTTCTTTGTAGAGTAAAATTTAAGAATGCTCGTAAGAATTTTTCCATGAAAAGATCTTTGGATGAAGCCAAATATCGAGGATATTCCACTAATTTCATGGAGTATAGAAGTCAAAACTTTAACCAACTGAGTATAATAAAGAATGGAATAACAAAAGAAATCACCAGGCATTTGATAGACCGCAAATACAGGTTATTCCAACAGAAAAATAAATATCGAAATCCGTGTCCCACGTAAACGCATGCAGATGAGGATATTCCAATAGAATAATAAAGGCGGAACCCGGTCCGGCAGAAACGCTATGAATAGGATATTCCAATAGAGTAATAAAGAGCGGAACGGTCCCGTAAAATGCATGTGAGACAGGATATTCAGCCGTAATAATAAAGAATGGAATAACAACGAAATCACCACGCATGCGATAATCGCATGCATACGAGTTATTCCCACGAATAATAAATAATGGAACCGTGTCGAGCGTAATACGCTGCAAGCGAGGATATTAAAACAGAATAATAAAGAATTGAATAATAGAAGAATTTCACCATGTATGCAAGACTTTGATAAACAAAAGTTATTCAACATAATAATAAGGAATGGAATAACAAAAGAATTTCACCAAGTATGCGGATTGCTTAGCAAAAAGCGAGTTATTCAACATAATAATAAAGAATGGAATAATGAAGAATTTGACCAAGTATGAGAATTCGCGTATACAAAGTTATTCCAATGTAATAATAAAGAAAGGAATAATGAAGGATTTCACCAAGTATAGGGAGTCCGTAGATACAAAGTTATTCGATAGAATAATAAAGAATGGAATAACGAAGTTCTCTTCATGAATACGAAAAGAATAACACCCCTTACATTAGAAAGAAAGCGGATCTTTGGAGTAGAGAGGTAGCAAATTCTCTCTTCTTTCTCTCTATAATTTCTCTCTCAGAGTTTGGTGAATTAAGTAAGAAATAATGAAGGAATGAGCTTTATTTATAGGAGAATGGATTAAATAGTAACTAATTCATGAATGGTCTAGATTGATTTACTTTTAAACTGAGACGGTCCAGATTGATTTACTATTAAAACTTAAAGCAACGGTTCATACCGATTCACTATTAAAACTTTAAACGAGCGATCCATACCGATTCACTATTAAAACTTTAAACCAATGATCCATATTGATTTCTTATTAGAACTTTAAACCAAATGATCCATATTGATTTACTATTATAATTTCAACCAACGGTTTGAAAAATTAGCACATTTCCTCATGGAATAATATTGTACCCAAATATAATTTGGACCTAAAAGAAATATATTGTTTGGGTGAATAGTAACTCGTGAATAGTAACTCTAACATGAAAAGTGTCCTGAATACGCGATTGAACAATATAACCTCTAGATATCATTTATCATCGAAATAGATGTCGATTTCTACTAACACAAATAATCCCAATACAATGAAAATATCAAATTCATCTTTAATCAATACGAACTTATTCATCATTAATATTATAACTCATAATATTTAATAATCAGTCGTTCGGTGAAAGAGGGGATTTCAATAAGGATTTCTCCCTATGGCGTATGATTAGGTGACCAAACCTCGTTGATGTAACCTCAGACATTGTAAATATTGTAATTTAATAATATGAATAACTTTGTCGCCTCAATTATTGATTTAATAATATAACATATAATGCGGATGATCTTATGACAATAATTGAATCAATAATATGAGAGATATGATGCAACAATTCATCGTAGTAATAATTGAGTATAACCTGAGTGACTTTTCACGTAAGCATCAATAATCAATACTGCAGTGTGCTACTCTTATGCGATCACGCAGACATATTCTTGTACTTTACTACTACAAAGTAGTTCAGCGGTTTTAATGGTAACACTTTCGTAGTTATTTTATAAAAGATAATTCTATCGCTTTTAAATACGACATAATAATTCCATTCATGGGTCCACCAATGATTGTGGTCGATTGCATGAATATTCCCGCTAAAACGAATATTCCCCGACCAATCGAATATTATATAACAACTTGCATACTTTGCAAAATTTATAAATATGACCTACAACTATAATATTATATGAAATTTATTCCATAATATTCAAAATAATATTCACGTAAAAATCATCTTTATTCATAAAGTTGGGGTCTTACAACCTCCCTTCTTATGAAATTTTGCCCTCGAAATTAGAAGGTACGTGCACGGTATATTGAAGAGGTAAGGATACCTTGATTTTATTTGATTCTAATTCGGGTCATTTCCTCAACATCGTGGTTCCTCCACAAAACTTTGACTTGAGGTATAACCTTGGAGCGTAGGATATGCTCTTTCTTATCCAAGATTTTAATAGGAACCTCTTCATACGTTAAATCTTTCGCTATTTAAATAGGTTCTAACTTTAATAATGTGGTTCGGGTCTTTCACATATTTACGTAACATAGATATATGAAAAACGTATGAACACGAGACATACTTGGTAGTAAAGCGAGTCTATACGCCACAGTTCCTACTCGATCGAGGATTAAAAATGGGCCAATGAATCGGGGATTGAGCTTTTCTCTCTTTTCGAATCTCGAAACTCCTTTCCATGGAGCAACACGTAACAACACATGATCTCCAATATCGAATTCCACGTCCGTTCGATGAAGATTAACATAACTCTTTTGTCGATCTTGTGAGGCTTTTTATCGTTTCGGATCGTTTGAATCTTTTTAAAGTAGTCATACGCATACCACTCCGGTCCCAACAACGTTGCTTCACCCACCTCATCCCAAAGATACTAGAGAATGACACTTTCTTCCATACAACGCTTCGAATGGAGGCATGCGATGCTTGCTTGATAAGCTGTTGTTGAGGAAAACTCCACCAATGATAAGAACTTGTCAACTTCCTTGAAGTCGAGGACATAGAGTCTTAATAAATCTTCGAGAGTTTGAATAGTCCTCTCTGATTGTCCGTCCATTTGAGGATGATATGCTGAACTAAATCATAAATCCGTGCACATATCTTTTTACAAACTAACCCAAAATCGTGAAGTGAATCTTGGGTCTCGATCAGAAACTATAGATAATGGCATACCATGCAATCTTACAACCTCGTTTATGTACATACGAGCAAGACATTCAAGTGTATAAGTTTCTCGTATAGGTATGAAATGAGCAGACTTGGTCAATCTATTAACAATGACCCAAATTGCATATATACCCTGAGTAACCTTGGGAAGACTAGCAACGAAATCCATGGTAATGTGCTCCTACTTCCATTCTGGAATTTCAAGTGGTTGCAATGTACCTTTTGGTACTTGATGCTCCGACTTGACTCGTTGACACGTTAGACACCTTGAGATAAACAGCGTTATCTCTCTCTTCATATTGCCCCACCAAAATGTATGTCGAAGATCATGATACATTTTAGTATTCCCAGGATGGATTGCAAACGGTATGTTGTGCGCCTCCATCATGATTTTATACTTTAACTCAGGGTCGTTAGGAACACAAAGTCTGGAGTTGACTCAAAGTATTCCTTCTTCATCAATTCTTGCTTAAGATAGCACCTTCTTGCACTTTCTTCCTCATACGATCGACTCCGTGTCCGTAGCTCGAGCAACTTTAACTTTATCGATTGAAGTCGGTTTTACTACTCGTATATTTGCCATCATCACGTGGGTGCTCTGTTTTATTCGTCCCAAGTACATCTCCTTGGGGTGCTCTGTTTTATTTGTAAAGAAGAAAGAGCGGGAGTATGCGATTTCATATTATTATCGGGAATTGAACCATGTCACCATCAAGAATAGATATCCTCTACCTCGTATTGATGACTTGTTTGACCCGATTACTAAGGGGCACAATTCTTTTCAAAATTGATCTTCGTTACGGATATCATCAAACCAAGATTAGCGAGGATATTCCAAAGACCGCCTTTTAGAACTTCGATACGGGCATTATGAATTCTTAGTCGTGTCTTTCGGACCGATTAATGCTCCTCGCGGCTTTCATGGATATGATGAACCGAGTATTCAAGGAATATTTGGATCATTCGTTGTTGTTTTTATCGATGACATCCTCATATATTCCAAAAGTCGTGAAGATCATGAGCACCATTTGAAGTCGATACTCCAAAGGCTTCGTGAAAACAAACTATATGCCAAATTGAAGAAATGCGAGTTCGGCGAGGAAGTAGCATTCCTTGGGTATGTGGTGTCGAAACATGGAGTATCTGTTGATCCCGGCGAAGATTGAAGCAATACAAAGTTGGGAGCGGTAGAAGTCGGTGATCAAGACGTAAGCTTTTGGGCTTATTTGGTTATTATCGGAGATTCGTGGAAGGTTTTCTCGAATCGCTACTCCATTAACTCACCTAACTTGGAAGGATACAAAATTCGCTTGGAGCGAAGAATGCGAGAAGAGTTTCAAGAGCTTAAGAGGAGACTTATTTCTAAGACTGTTTCTAACAATACCATCTGGTTCGGATGGATTTGTTATCACAATGATGCTTGAGCAAAGGGTTAGGATGTGTTCTCATGCAACTTGGGAAAGTCATAGCTTTATGCCTCATGACAACTTAAAGAGTATGAGAGGAATTATCCTACTCATGATCTAGAGTTAGCGTGATCGTTTTCGCTTAAAGATATGGAGGCACTATCTATATGGGAGAAAGTGGAGATATATTCGCACCATAAAAGCCTTAAATATTTCTTCACTCGAAAAAGAACTCAACATGCATAAATGACGTTGGCTCGAGCTATTGAAAGACTACGACCACACTATTCAATACCATCCCGGTAAAAGCGAACGTGGTAGCCGACGCATTGAGTAGAAGATCGTATATGCGGGAATGAGTGCGATGATGTCAAGTATACGCGTAGAGCCAACTTTAATAGAAAAAGTTAAGGTTGCTTTCAAGCCACCCAAGGCGAGTCGATGCGTATGAAGAAGAAAGTACAAGAAGGAGCTATTTAGGAAGTGAGAATTGATGAAGAAGGAATACTTGAGTCCACTCTAGACTTTGTGTTCCTAACGACTCGATTTGAAGTACAAGATTATGATTGAGGCACACAATACACCATTTGCAATCCATCCGGAAGTACTAAAATGTATCGTGATATTCGGCATACATTTTGGTGGAACAATATGAAGAGAGAGATTGCAAAGTTTATCTCAATGTGTTTAACTTGTCAACGTGTAAAGCAGAGCATCGGTACCTAAGGGTCCGTTGCAACCACTTGAGATTAGAAATGGAAGTGGGATCACATTACCATGGATTTCAAGCACGGGTCTTCTTACTACGGTTTCTCGGGGCATCAATGTTATTTGGGTTATTGTTGATAGATTAACCAAGTCCGCTCATTTCTTGCCGATCACGGAGACTTATTCACTTGAACGTCTTGCTAGTATGTACGTGAATGAGATTGTGAGGTTGCATGGCATGCTGTATCCATAGTTTCGGATCGTGACCCAAGATTCACTTCAAGATTTTGGGTTAGCTTGCAAAAAGCTATGGGCACGGATTTACGATTGAAGATACCATCCTCAAACGGACGGGACAATTAGAAAGGACTATTCAAACTCTTGAAGATTTATTAAGACTCTGTGTCCTAGACTTCAAGGCGGTTGGGATAAGTATTTACTATTGGTGGAATTCTCCTACAACAACAATGATTATCAGCAAGTATAGGTGTGGCTCCATTTGAAGCATTATATGGGCGAAAGTGTCGCTCTCCAAAGATGTTGGGGACGAGGTGGGTGAAGCAACACCGTTGGGACCCGAGTTGTAATGTATATGACTACGGAAAAGATCCAAATGATTCGACAACGATATAAAGCAAGACAAGATCGACAAAAGAGTTATGCGGATCTTCATCGAAAGGACGTGGAATTTAGTGTAGGGGATCATGTATTGTCATGAAGTTGCTCCATGGAAGGAGTTACAAGATTTGGGAAGAGAGGAAAGCTCAATCCACGATTTATTGGTCCATTTCAAATTCTTGACCGAGTAGGAAATGTAGCTATAGACTCGCGTTACCTTCGAGTATGTCTCGTGTTCATAATGTGTTTCACATATCATACTTCGTAAATATGTGAAAGACCGAACCACGTTATAGAGTTAGAACCAGGACGAGATAGCCAAGACTTAACGTATGAGGAGGTACTGTCAAGATCTTGGATAGGAAGGAGCATGTCGCCCTACATGCAAAGGTCATACCACAAGTTAAAGTTTGTAGAGGAAAATATTTATAGAGAAATGACCACTGGGAATTGGAAACGGAAATGAAAGCGAGGTATCCTCACCTTTTCAAACACACAGCACGTACATCAATTTCGAGGACTTAAATTTCATAAGGAGTGGAGGTTGTAAGACCCCAACTTATTATTAATGAAATTTAATTTTCTATTTATTATTTTGAAATAGTAAGGGTTGATTTGATTAATGTGGATAGTTAGGGGTAAAATACATAAATATTTCAAAATAAGCAAGTGGTTATAAAATATTCATTGTTGTCGGAGAATATTCGTATTGTCGGGGAATATTCGTACGACGGCGCAGCCATGTGTGGGCCCCATAACGGAAAGCGATTGGATGAAGAAAACTACAAATATAAGTTGTTTAAAAATAACAGGCGTAGTTATTCATCAATTAACATCGTTGGAATACCCCGATGGTTAAAAAACACGAATGTCTGGCGTTGTTGCACAAGAAGACATCGGTATTGCACCAATTATTGAAGGCACTACTCAATAATGGTTATGATGAATTATCGTCAAGATTTTATTTTATTGATTCAATAATTGCTACGTTGACATTTTATATTGTCATTGTTGTTTCAATAATTGTCATTACAATCGTATTTTCCATTATCGAAGCAATAATTCATATTATCCGAATAATATTATAAGATAACATTATTGACAATGTCTAGAAAGTTACTCTACAGGAGAGTTTGGTCATCTAATCATGCCAAGAAGGAGAGATCCTTATGGAAAGCCCCTCTATCTGAGGAAGCTGCTGGTTGTCAATAATGTGATTCGTAATATTATTTATGAATAATTAATTATTGATTTATATGATGAGGAAAATATTGTTTTTATGAGGATATAGATGGAGAAAATTTTAATGTGACAATTGTTGAAAATTAATATTTTATCTTTTCTCGATAAAATAATTCATTTAAATATATTATTTTAATAATATATTAACGATGATATTTTTACAATGAATGTGGGATATATGAGTATATGAGGAGGAAGAGTATTTTGTGGCATTAAATGTTTAACACATGTTTTGTGTGTTGGTGGACACAATTATTGGTAGAAATTTGATTATAACCTCGTAAAATCGCCTGCTTTGTAGATTTTGGTCAATTTCGCATTTGGAATTCGGAAAAACTTTCTTCAGTAAAATTGTAGAGAATTGAATTTCCTATAAAAACTCACGAGATTTGAATTTTTCGATAAAGGGCTATTTATTATGAATTATTGAAGTTCAAGTTCAAATAATTAATTTTGGGAGTTTTAGTTAATTATTTTGAGAAAACGTTTTTTGCAACTAAGTTGGCCTCACATGTGATTCAAATGGGCTGAGATCAGTTGTCTAGGTGGGCTAAAGAAAATGTGAAAAATATATTAATATTATATTCAATTTTTTCGCTTTGGTGTTTAAAGATTTTCCTATAAATAGGTGCTTAGGTTAGAATTGAAAACACACCGTAAACCCAAGTTTCTCTCTATTTCTCTCTGGATATATTGAGCGTATTCTTGTGAGTATACTTTGAGTATTGTTAGAGGCGGTGCAAGTTCCTTCAAAGACTATATCCTAGTATTCCAAATTTAGAAGTACTAATCTTTCGAGGTAAAGGATGTTATTTTCTTCTCAAATGATATTATTTCTTCAATATCATTATCTTTGAAATATTGGTTGGAACTTTTTATCAAATTTGGAACTTTTTTCATGTCTGGGGTTACTTATTCATGAGTTCTTATTCATGAGTTCTTATTCACGAGTACTATTACGAAAGCGTGAAGATGTTTTTTTGGGAAATTTCTATCTTTTGGTGTCTGAGTTACTATTCACGATATCTGTGACTATTCACCGAAAAATAAAATTTCTTCTTTTTGTCAAAATATCTATTCTCGGATACTAGCTTTGATTGTATCCATGTTTTGATCATTCTTGAATTTTACACCACTATGATTATTTTTGAGGTATTTTGAACATGGATAAAACATAGTACGAATCCTTAATCCTTAATCCTTGTCATTTTGTTTCCTTTGGATTCGCTTTCTTTAAAAAATATTTTCATCATCCTCGGTCTTAAATGATGATATTATTGAATATCTTTGGCCGTAGTCAAAGATGAATGATTTCTGAAGAATATCTTTGGTAGTAGTGCAAAGATGAGCAGTGTTTAGATGAACATGACGGTGATGAATATCTTTGGCCTCAGTGCAAAGATGAATATTTGATTCCAGATATATATTGATTGATGTTACAGGATAAAAGATAAATGATGAACTTTTAAATTCATACATAGAAGATAGTAGTTTGCATTCTCTACTTAACTCTTCTAATGAATTATTATTTCACTGCGAATATTGATTTAAAATTTGTTGTCTATTGTATTCTATTAGATTTTTCCTGTTGAAGACTAACGATAATTTGTTGTATATTATCTTAGTCATAATATTCTTTCTTGGGCTAGTTGAGCTCACCCTTTTCCTTTTTGTTCCATTTTTCTTCTCGAGAGGCGAGAATATAGTGAGACGCAGTGGGGTATGGAATGAAGGTTTTAGAAAGAATTGTTTAGTAGTCCTCACCATTTTGTAAAATAATGTATCAATAAATGTGATGAGGATTTATTTGAGTATAGATATTGTCTGTAAGAAGATAATATTTGTATTCAAACTCACGCTTTTCTTGTTGTAATAATAAAGTTATAGTTGTTTACGTACCGTGTATTGACAACTCAGAATGGGTGATGTATACCTATTTTGGGGCGTCATATTCAAGCCAACGTCGTTGTCGCATGTTGAGTTCCTTTTGAGTGAAGAAATATTTGAGGCTTTTATGATCCGTAAAGATCTCCACTTTCTCCCCATACAAGTAATGCCTCCAAATCTTTAGTGCAAAACGATCGCCGCTAACTCTAGATCATGAGTTGGATAATTCCTCTCATATTCTTTTGAGTTGTCGTGAGGCATAAGGCTATGACTTTCCCATGTTTCATGAGAACACATCCTAACCCTTTGCTCAAGCATCATCAGAGATGACAAATCCCTTCGAGCGGATGGTATTGTCGTAACAAGTTCAAATGAGTCTCCTCTTGAGTTCTTGAAAACTCTTCTCACATTCCTTGTTCCAACTGAATTTTGTATCTTTCTGTGTCAGCTGAGTTAATGGAATAGCGATTCGAGAAAACCCTTCTATGAATCTCTGATAATAACCAGCTAAGCCGAGAAAACTACGTATTCGGTCACTGATTTAGGTTGCTCCCAGCTTTGAATAGCTTCAATCTTTGCTCGGTCAACAAATATTCCATGACTTGATACTACGTGCCCAAGGAATGCTACTTCCTCAAGCCAGAACTCGCATTTCTTCAACTTGGCATAAAGCTTATATTCACGAAGCTTTTGGAGTATCAGCCTCAAGTGTTGCTCATGATCTTCACGGCTTTTGGAATATATGAGGATGTCATCAATTAAGACGACCAAAAATTGATCCAAATATTCCTTAAATACTCGGTTCATCATATCCATAAAGGCAGTAGGAGCATTAGTTAATCCAAAAGACATGACTAGGAATTCATAATGCTCATACCGAGTTCTGAAAGCCGTCTTTGGAATGTCATCGGTTCTAATCTTCAATTGGTGATATCCGGAACGAAGATCAATCTTTGAAAAGAATTTGGTGCCTTCTTGTTGGTCGAAACAGTCATCAATACGTGGCAACGGATATATATTTTGATGGTGACATGGTTCAACTCCCGATAATCAATACAAAGTCGCATACTCCCATCTTTCTTTTTCCGAATAGAGCAGAGCACCCAAGGAGAGCGTCTTGGGACTAATGAAACCGATGTCTAATAATTCCTACATTGGGTCTTTAACTCCTCGAAGTTCAATAGGAGCCATTTGATATGGGGCTTTGGAAATGGGTTTTGTACCGGTTCAAGGTCAATAAAAATTCAATTTCACGCCTGGGGTAGGCTAGAAGTTCTTCAGGGAATACGTTAGGAAATTCATTAACAATAGAAATATCATTCAAAATCGACGTATTTTTGTTTAGATCCGTGACATAAGCTAAGAAAGCTTGACATCCATTTTCAATAAACGAATAGCTTTACGGCTTGAGATGACACTGATTGATTTTAATGGTTTGGTTGCTTGAATTCGCATAATAGGTTGGTTAGGAATATGAAAGCTAACAACCTTAGGAAAATAATCAATTTTTACGTGATGAGTGGTTAACCAATCTGTCCCTAGAATTACGTCAAATGTAAGTATTTTCAATGAAATAAGATCGACAGGTAATGTGAGAGTACCGATTTGAACCAAACAAGACTTATAAACAGTGGATGTAATGAAGGTGTCTCCCAACGGAGTTTCAACAGCTAAGTCAAAGTCCAATTTCTTCGGAGTCAATTTTAAACATTGAGCGCAAGTTGGAGAAATAAAAGAATGGGTAGAACCGGTATCAAATAAGGTATAAACTTCGCTAGAGTTTATGATAAGCTTACCCGTGATGACCTCGTTCGGGTTCCGTGCTTTCTGGGAGGTCACAACAAACGTTCTCCTCAGACTACCGATTTTGAATTTTTGGGACGACCTTTGGTGCCTCCATCCTAATTGAACTTGTCTTGGTGAATGACAAAATTGGGCTAGTGACCTTCTCTTCCAAAATTATAACATGCTTTGGGACGAGATCGCTGAAGTTTGGTGATATGATATGTCCCTCCTCCGCATTTGAAACATATGATAGGTGGTCGTTCTCTTCTTTAACAACGGGTGGTCTTTGGTCGACGTCTTTCCATCATTGTTGAATCTCCTTTTCTTAAAATGTCCATTCTTATTGTTTGGCCCCCGATTACTACCAAGTGGTTACCATTTTCGCATCTTTGATTCCTCCACGCTTGTTGTCACCGCTTCGACGATCGCTCTCACTAGTATTATCATTTTGTCGGCTGCTATCTTTTGGTTGGGTTGACTCATTATCACGCTCCAATAACTGAGCCCTATTAACAACATCTGAATACAAACACAGTTTTTGAGAGATAAGATATTGACGTATCTCAGGTTTAAAACCTCTTAAAAACATTTGCGTCATTCTCTCCTCATTATCAACTAAATGGGACGCAAACCGGGACAACTCGACAAACTTGGCTTCATACTACGACACGGTCATGTTGTTTTGTTCCAGCTTGATGAACTCTACCTCTTTCATGTGACGAATACTTTCGGGAAAATACTTGTTGTTGAACAATTCTTAGAACTTCTCCTAAGTCATCTTTAGCATGACGGGTTGGAGTACGCTTTTCTGATTCCCACCAAGAATCGCCTCTGACGCATGATATGAAGGTGGCAAAGGGAACCTTTTGCTCCTCAGAGCAACCCAAGACATCAAATATCTTGTTGATTTGCTTTATCCACGTCTCCGCTTTAAGTGGTTTTGGCTCTCCAAAAAACTCCAGTGGTCCCTGTGAGACCCCAGATTTTATCAATAAAGATTTAAATTTTGTCGAAATATTTTTTTTAATATTATGGTGTGAATTTGAGATAATATTATAGTTGTGGGTATTATTTATAAATTTTGCAAAGTATACAAGTGGTTATATTATATTCGATTGGTCTGGGAATATTCGGTTTAGCAGGAATATTCAGACAACGGCTCAATCATTGGTGGACCCCACAATGTAATTATTATCGGATTGAGAAAACGACAAAAATATTTTATTGAAATAACTTGGCGGAAGTTTTACCGTGGATACTGTTGAACTACTCGGTAATAAAAGTACATTAATACGTGTGGTTGCATAGAAGCACACGGTATTGATTATTGATGCTTATGTGAGAAGTCACTCGGTTTGATTCCATTATTGTCGATTAATAATATGAATTATTATAGAGATAATGACGTTTTGTTTTATTCAGTATTATTAACGTAATAAAAGCGAAACATCTTTTTTATATAAAACATAATACTTTATTAAAGTTATTCTATAAATAGAATATATTATATTTTATTATGCATAGTGTTGCATAGTGTTTTGCATAGTGTTGCATAGTGTTTGCATAGTAAAATATTTTTATATAAATAGAATATATGATATTTTATTTAAAAGATTTTGCTTTAAATATGGACCGTCAGATTAAAGTAAATCATTACGACCGATTCATGGATTAATTACTATGCATTCTATTTTCCTATAAATAAGCTCATTCCTTCATTATTTTCTTACGAATTCACCAAAAACTAGAGAGAAATTATAGAGAGAGAAGCTATAGAGAGAAAAATATAGAGAGAAAGAAGAAAAGTATTCTCGCTACTTCACTTTTCCAATATTAGGTTCTTCTAAGGTAAGGGATATTATTTGTTGTTGTACGTAAGGGGTGTTATTCTTTCTTAGTCATGAAGAGAACACGTTATTCCATTCATTATTATTCATTGGAATAACTTTGTAAAAGTGGCATACCCTATACATAACCTTGTATATGACATACCCTATACTTGGTGAAATCCTTATATTATTCCATTCTTATTTATTATATTGGAATAACTCGTATACGCTGAATCCCCTATACTTGGTGATCTTCTTTTGTTATTCCATTCTTTGTTATTACATTGGAATATCCATGCATGTGTTTTACATTGGACTGGTTCCATTGTTTATTATTCCGCATTTATTATTACATTTGGAATATCCTGTCGTGTTTTACACCGGACTGGTTCCATTGTTTATTATTATTCGGCATTTATTATTACATTGGATCATCCTGTGATTGTGAATTTCACCGAATTTGGGTTCCGTTATTATTATTCTACATTGAATAACTCGCTCTATGCCAAGTACCGCATGCATGGTGATTTCTTTTGTTATTCCATTCTTTATTATACCCAAGTTGGTTAAAACTTTGACTTCTATACTCCATGAAATTAGTAGAATATCCTCGATATTTGCGTTTCATCCAAAGATCTTTCATGGAAATATTCTTACGATCATTCTTGAATTTTACTCTACAAAACAAAGATCTTGTTGACAATTTGGACGTTAATAAATCCTAGAGAAATTAATTCTTGAACTTGTTTTATTGAATTCTTATATCATTGTCATCATCCTCATATTTATATTATGTTGAAAGTTATCTTTTGGCTTACGTGCATAGATGAACTTAGTATGATTATGACCGTGGTTCATTCGGTATAATCATGGCTTGATATAAATGATGTGACAAAAGTCCTCGATGGCTTTGTAATGCGATGATGGATAGTTTTTGGTATGATTATGACCGGGGGTGATTATTAAGATAGTCATGACCATTGATAATTTGATGAAAATCCTTGACCGTGGTACGAGGATGATTAGATATTGTGGTTTATTCATTAAACCGAGTCTTAGTGATAAAAATTGCGAAAACCTTTTAAAACCTAAAAGATAGTAGACTTTATTTTCTACTTGACTCTTTTAATGGATCACGCACATTCCGCCGCAGATTAAACCGGGTTGTCTATTGTATTTTATCGGTTTAACAACTTTTGTTGAAGGCTAATGATAATTTATTCTCGCATTATCTTAGTCATAATATTTTTATTGGGCTAGTTGAGCTCACCCTTTCTTTTCACGTTCTCTTGAAATGAGAACATAATTTGGGACTTAGTCGGGGAGCGGAGTAATGGTCCAGAGGATAGCATTAGTAGTCCTCACTATTCGTGAAATAGTGTGATAATAGTTGTAATGAGGACTCCTTTTGAGTTTGTATAATATCTAGTAGACAATATTTGTATTCAAACTCACGATTTATGTCGTATTGTACCACGCTTGCTTATGTTAAGTAAGTTGTATTTGAATTTATGTACCATGTAAGTGGCGACCCAAGATGGGTGACGATACCTAATTTTGGGGCGCCACGGTTGGTATCGAGCTTAGGGATATGATCCCCGGTGAGATGTGAGATAAGAACTAGGAGGGGAGAGCGGGAATTCCTTCGCTAGTATGACCTACCTAAATTTATTTGGTATTTAATTGGTCGATCGTAGTATAGGGATAATATGTGATATGTTAATTAACCCTTGTTTTGTGATGTGTTTGAGAATGGCATCCGAAAATGTTGAGATAAGCAATGAAGCACATGAGAGTGTTGATTCAGTCAAACAAAAGGTAACGACCAACAATACGATAATAATCATCTTTGGTGGCAACGACTATCGTAATAATGATAACCATCGGGGAAATTATCATGCCAAGAATGGTAACCACTTGGTGGTAATCATGGCAAAGATAATAGAAGTGGAAATTGCAAGAAGAGAAGGTCATTTAGCCCAATTTTGTTGTGCACCAAAGTCAAGTCTAGCTGGGGACGGTGGCACCAAAGGTGGATATGGACAAACAAAGTCGTTGGTTTTAGGAAGTGCATTTTCATGACTTCTCAAAAGCGAGTAAACCGAACGAAGTTAGCATGAGTTAGTTAATTATAAATTACGAAGTCTATACCTTATAAGATCTGGGGTTCTACCCATTATTTTATCTCTCTTGCTTATGCTCAACGTTTAAATTTGACTCAGGAGAAGTTAGACTTTGACTTATTCGTTGAAACTTCGTTAGTAGGAGCCTTCGTTATCGCTTACTATTTTTAAATCTTGTTTGATTCAAATAAACACTTTCACGTTACTCGTCGATCTTATCTTTTGAAAATACTTGCCTTTGATGTGATTTTAGGAATCAATTGGTTAACTACTCATCATGCTTTTCGTAAGGTTGTTAGCTTTTATATTCATAACCAACCTGTTATACGAATTCAAAGTAACCAAACCCTAAAGTTAATCACCAACATTATATCAAGCCATAAGTAAAGAGCCCGATCCTTTCGTTGTTAACTTCTTTTGTGTGGAATGCACCAAGCCGACTTTTCAGAGAAAGCGACGTCGTGATCAAGATGGCAAGTTGATAGGTATCATTGTGAGGTCTTATCCAGGTTAAAGGATAGAAGTCACGATTGGTATTAATGTGACGTATTATTCAAGTCTTCGACGAGAGTAATGTGATTTTGAATGATATTTCTATCATTAATAAATTTCTTGACGTATTCTTGAAGATTTCTAGCCTACCCTAGAGCGTGAAATCGAATTTTGTATTGACCCCAAAGACAAAAACCCATTTCTTAAACCCTCAAATATTTCTTCAACTAAAAGGATGCATTTACGAGGATTATGATGAAAGTCATAATAAAAGCATGGGACTAATGAAAATCATGGGTATATGAAGTATTAGTAAGTGTTATGATGAGTTATGTTGGTTATTATGTGAAAACATGAAAGTTTCTTAGAAATCACAAAGAGTTGAAAATCGATTTTGGTGAAAAACGTAACATGAAATTCAATTGACCATATCTCCTATTATATTTTGAATTTTGAATGTGGTCAAGTCCTAGAGTTAGATCTATGAGTTACCTAACTAATCCTAGTGGAATTACTGGAAAAGGTGTTGTAGATTTTGTGTGGACTGATTTTAGCAAAGGAGTGCAAAGCTGCAAAAAGCCGAAAAAACTTTGCCATGATTTTAGAGGGCTGTTTCGGCCACTTAAATTATGAGAAAAATTCTGGCCTTTTGGGACATGAAGGTATATGGTATAAAGTACCTCCTGTCCAAAAATGAGCTCATTCTCGACTTAAAATGAGCATGTTATGACTATTTCAATATTTAGGTTTTTCCGATGAAAACGCTATAACCGGAAAGTTCTATAACTCGATGACCATGAAATTTAAACCTGGAAGCTCACGTTAACATGTGTAAGGTCCTATCAAGATTTGGGAATTTTGGAGTTAAACTTGAGGTAGCTAATTTCTTAAGGAATTAATTAGAAATTGATTTTTGAAAAATAGTAAATGAATTTTAAAATTTCGAGAAAAATATATTTTCATTATGGGACTATATTATGCTAAATCCCTTAAAAGAAATATTTTGGGACTAATTTGGTATTTTTCATGAAAATAGTTTAATTACTGAACATATGAGTTAAATATGTTATGTGAAGTAACAAAGTTGAAAATAGGATTTTATGGCTGAGAATCCTATATAGAGTATATTCATATTTTTTTGATGAGGATTTGATAATTGGTGATGATATCTTATGAGTATGGCATTTTGAATGATTAAATGCATTATATGGTAAAGCGTAAACAATTGAGATAAATTGTTTATAAATTTAAGAAGTGATTAAAATATTGTTATAATATTAATGATATTAGATTATTAAGTGATTGATAACATGGGGATATTCTTGAATCTGGATAAATTATATTATAAATGTTTAATATTTATCCTTTATCTCATTTGATTGATTCTTTATATTATTATCCTCATGTTTATGTTATGTTGAAAGTCATCCGCGGCAGTTTTGTAGTGCATAGATGGACTTGGTATGATTATGACCGAGGATTGTTTGGGTATAATCATAACCGTAATTGAAAACACGATTATCTTTGGCACGTAGTGCATGGATAATTTGTGGTCGTGATACTTAATGAATACACGATTATCTTTCGTAGTAGTGCATGGATAATTTGTGGTCGCGATGATAATGAATAATACGATTATCTTTGGCCGTAGTGCATGGATAATTTGTGGTCGTGATACTAATGAATACACGATTATCTTCGGTAGTAGTGCATGGATAATTTATGGTCGTGATACTAATGAATACACGATTATCTTTGGTAGTAGTGTATGGATAATTTGTGGTCGTGATACTAATGATTATCTTCGTCCGTAGTGCATGGATAATTTGTGGTCGTGATACTAATGAATACACGATTATCTTTCGCCGTAGTGCATGGATAATTTATGGTCGTGATATTAATGAATACACGATTATCTTTCGTAGTAGTGCATGGATAATTTGTGGTCGTGATACTAATGAATACACGATTATCTTTGGCAGTAGTGCATGGATAATTTGTGGTCGTGATACTAATGAATACACGATTATCTTTGGTCGTAGTGCATGGATAATTCGTGGTCGTGATACTAATGAATATCCTCGGCTTTGTAGTGCGGGGATGATTCGATGATATGGATTAATTATTGAAATTTGAGTCTCGTGAATGAAATATCAATTAATGGATGTGGTAAAAGTCATCTTTGGTAGTAGTGCATTGATAGACTTGGTATGATTATGACCACGGATTATTCGGTAAGATAATCACGATCAGATTGAAAACACGAATATCCTCGCCAAGATGGTGCATGGATAATTCGTGGTTGTGATACTATTAAGATCGTCACAAAGATTATTGGTTTTACAATTGTATATCTTTTGCTTTTGTAGTGCAAAGATGAATTGTTAATGAATATCTTTGGCGGATTGCGAAGATGAATTTAATATTTTTAACGATAAAGGTATTCAAGGTATCCTCACCTTTTATCATACCAGTCGTACCCTAATTTCGAGGGCTTAAATTCCATAAGGAGGGAGATTGTGAGACCCCAGATTTAATCAATAAATATTTAAATTTTGTTGAAATAATTTTTTAATATTATGGTGTGAATTTGAGATAATATTATAGTTGTGGGTAGTATTTATAAATTTTGCAAAGTATGCAAGTGGTTATATTATATTTGATTGGTGGGGAATATTCGGGTTTAGCAGGAATATTCGTACAACGGCTCAATCATTGGTGGACCCCACAATGTAATTATTGTCGGATCGAGAAAACGACAAAAATATTTTATTGAAATAACTACGAAAAAGTTTTACGGTGGATACCGTCAACTACTACTCAGTAGTAAAAGTACGAAGAATACGTGTGGTTGCGTAAAGAAGACACCAGTATTGAATATTGATGCTTATGTGAGAAGTCACTCGGTTTGATTCCATTATTATCGATTAATAATATGAATTATTATAGCGATAATGACGTTTTGTTTTATTCGTATTATTAACGTAATAAAATGCGAAACATCTTTTTATATAAAATGAATACTTTATTAAAGTTATTCTATAAATAGAATATATTATATTTTATTATGCATAGTGTTGTATAATGTTTTGCATAGCAAGGGTTTGCATAGTAAAATGTTTTTATATAAATAGAATATATGATATTTTATTTAAAAGATTTTGCTTTAAATATGGATAGTCACGATTAAAGTAAATCAATCTGGAATGATTCATGGATTAATTACTACGCATTCTATTTTCCTATAAATAGAAGCTCATTCCTTCATTATTTTCTTACTTAATTCTTTGAAACTCTAGAGAGAGAAATTATAGAGAGAAGCTATAGAGAGAGAAAATCTATATAGAGAGAAAGAAGAAAAGTATTCTCGCTATTTCACTTTTCCAATATTCAGGTTCTTCTAAGGTAAAGGATATTATTTGTTTGTATTCGTAAAGTGTTATTCTTTCTTAGTCATGAAGAGAACTTCATTATTCCATTCATTATTATTCATTGGAATAACTTTTGTAAAAGTGGTATACCCTATACATAACCTGATCATGCCAGATACCCTATACTTGGTGAAATCCTTATATTATTCCATTCTTATTTATTATGTTGGAATAACTCAGTATCACGCTGGAATCCCCTATACTTGGTGATCTTCTTTCATTATTCCATTCTTTGTTATTCATTTGGAATATCCGCTGCGTGTGTTTACACCTGGGACTGGTTCCATTGTTTATTATTAGCATTTATTATTACGTTGGTGTAAGACCCCAACTTATTATTAATGAAATTTAATTTTTCTATTTATTATTTTGAAATAAGTAAGGGTTGATTTGATTAATGTGGATAGTTAGGGGTAAAATACGCAAATATTTCAAAAATAAGCAAGTGGTTATAAAATATTCATTGTTGCCGGAGAATATTCGTACTATCGGGGAATATTAAATGCGACGACGCCTTAACTCATGTGGGCCCCATAACGAAAAAGCGATTGGATGAAGAAAACGACAAATATAAGTTGTTTAAAAATAACTGGCGTAGTTATTCTCAATTAACACTATTGGAATACCCGGTGGTTAAAACACGAGAATACGCGTTGTTGCACAAGAAGATACGCGGTATTGCACCAATTATTGAAGGCACTACTCAATAATGGTTACACTGAGAATTAATCGCTCAAAGATTTTATTTTATTGATTCAATAATTGCTACGTTGACATTTTATATTCTTTGTTATTTCAATAATTGTCATTACAATCGTATTTTCCATTATCGGAGCAATAATTCATATTATCTGAATAATATTATAAGATAACATTATTGACAATGTCTAGAAAGTTACATTCGAGGAGAGGTTTGGTCATCTAATCATGCTACGTAAGTAAGGAGAGATCCTTATTGAAAGCCCTCTATCCTCAGGAACTGCACGGTTGTCAATAATGTGATTCATAATATTATTTATGAATAATTAATTATTGATTTATATGATGAGAAAAATATTGATTTTATGAGGATATAGATGGAGAAAATTTTTAATGTGACAATTGTTGAAAATTAATATTTTATATTTTTACGATAAAATAATTCATTTAAATATATTATTTTAATAATATATTAACGATGATATTTTTACAATGAATGTGGGATATATGAGTATATATGAGGAGGAAGAGTATTTTGTGGCATTAAATGTTTAACACACGTTTTGTGTGTTGGTGGACACAATTATCGATAGAAATTTAATTATAACTTTGTGTAAAATCGCCTAGTTTGTGGATTTGGTCAATTTCTGTTTGGAATTCGGAAAAACTTTCTTCTGCAAAGTTGTAGAGAATTGAATTTCCTATAAAAACTCGCGAGATTTGAATTTTCTGATAAAAGGGCTATTTATTATGAATTATTGAAGTTCTGAAGTTCTTAAATAATTAATTTTGGGAGTTTTAGTTAATTATTTTGAGAAAAACGTTTTTTGCAAATAAGTTGGCCTCACATGTGATTCAAATGGGCTGAGATCAGTTGTCTATAGGTGGGCTAAAGAAAATGTGAAAAATATATTAATATTATATTCAATTTTCGCTTTGGTGTTCTAAGATTTTCCTATAAATAGGGTGCTTAGGTTAGAATTGAAAAACACACCGAAGTTTTTCTCTATTTCTCTCTCGATATATTGAGCGTATTCTTGTGAGTATACTTTGAGTATTGTTAGGAGTGCAAGTTCCCTTCAAAGACTATATCCCAGATTCGGTTAAGTCTTAATCTTTCGAGGTAAGGGATGTTATTTTCTTCTCAAATGATATTATTTCTTCAATATCATTATCTTTGAAATATTAGTTGGAACTTTTTATCAAATTTGGAACTTTTTCATGTAAGGGGTTACTATTCATGAGTTAATATTCACGAGTTACTATTCATGAAGTTATTTAGTAGTCCTCACCATTTTGTAAAATAATGTATCAATAAATGTGATGAGGATTTATTTGAGTATAGATATTGTCTGTAAGATAATATTTGTATTCAAACTCACGCTTTCTTGTTGTAATAATAAAGTTGTAGTTGTTTCGTACCATGTATCGACAACTCGAATGGGTGATGTATACCTATTTTGGGGGCGTCGCGGTTGAATATCTCGTCGTGTGTTTTACACCGGACTGGTTCCATTGTTTATTATTATTCAAGATTTATTATTACGGTTGGATCATCCCGCCGATGTGAATTTCACCGACACGTTCCGTTATTATTATTCATTGAATAACTTAATACAGCAATCCGCATGCGTGGTGATTTCTTTTGTTATTCCATTCTTTATTATACCCGGTTAGTTAAAACTTTGACTTCTATACTCCATGAAATTAGTAGAATATCCTTGATATTTGCGTTTCATCCGATATCTTTTCATGGAAATATTCTTACGATCATTCTTGAATTTTACTCTACAAAACAAGATCTTGTTGACAATTTGGACGTTAATAAATCCTAGAGAAATTAATTCTTGAACTTGTTTTATTGAATTCTTATATCATTGTCATCATCCTCATGTTTATATTATGTTGAAAGTTATCTTTGGCTTACGTGCGTAGATGAACTTAGTATGATTATGACCAGGGTTCATTCGGTATAATCACTTGATATAAATGATGTGACAAAAGTCCTCATTGGCTGTAATGCAAATGATGGATAGTTTTGGTATGATTATGACCGGGGTGATTCTAAGATAGTCATTGACCATTGATAATTTGATGAAAATCCTTGATCGTGGTACATGGATGATTAGATATTGTGGTTTATTCATTAAACCGAGTCTTAGTGATAAAATTCTTTGAAAACCTTTTAAAACCTAAAAGATAGTAGACTTTATTTTCTACTTGACTCTTTTAATGGATTGCACATTCCACCGCAGATTAAACTGGTTGTCTATTGTATTTTATCGGTTTAACATCGTTGAAGGCTAATGATAATTTATTCGCATTATCTTAGTCATAATATTTCTTCTTGGGCTAGTTGAGCTCACCCTTTCTTTCACCGTTCTCTTCAGAAATGAGAACATATACCGGGACGAGTCTGGGAACGGAGTAATGGTCGAGAGGATAGCATTAGTAGTCCTCACTATTTCGTGAAATAGTGTGATAATAGTTGTAATGAGGACTCCTTTTGAGTTTGTATAATATCTAGTAGACAATATTTGTATTCAAACTCACGATTTATGTCGTATTGCATACGGCGCTTATGTTAGTAAGTTGTATTTGAATTTATGTACCATGTAAGTGGCGACCCAAGATGGGTGACGTATACCTAATTTTGGGGCGCCACCGCCCCAACTCCTTGAATCTGTTTGGCGGTGGCCGTCCGAGAGTTGCCAAAGATGTTTTCACTGCATTTTGGACGGAGCCGCTCTACCGATGTTGCATGAATTGCATGAAGCCTCGGAACATTCCATCGTTCATCATTTGGTCAGTGTTGTTGTTTGCATGAGGATTGTCGCCTTCTTGATGCACATTGTCCTGTTTATTGATTTGTGGAGACTCAACGGTCTCTTGTGCTCCATTGATGTTCTCAACATTCTCGGATGCCATTTTCAAATACTGCCACAAAACAAGGGTTAATTAACATATCACATATTAACCCTATACTTTGACCGACCAATTAAATACCAAATAAACTTAGGTAGGTCATACTAGCGAAGGAATTCCCCGTCTCTCCCCTCCTAGTTCTTGTCTCACATCTTAGCCAGGGATCATATCCCTAAGCTTTGATACCAACTATGACCCCCCCCCCCCCCCAAAATAGGTATACATCACCCATCTTGAGTCGCCAAATACATGGTACAGAATACAAATACAACTTAATTATACAACCTTCGTGTAATATACGACAATACATAAACTGAGAGTTTTAATAAGAATATTGTCATGTAGACAATATCCACACTCAAATGAGTCCTCATTACATTTATTGTCACACTATTTAATAGAATAGTAAGGACTACTAATGCTATCATCTGAACTGTCACTCCTTTCCCCGACTCGTCCCAGCTATATTCTCATTTCCTGAAGAGAACGGTGAAAGAAAGGGTGAGCTCAACTAGCCCAGTAAGAAATATTATGACTAAGATAATACAGAATAAATTATCATTAGTCTTCAACAATGTTAAACTGATAAAATACAATAGACATCAAGTTTAACTGCAATGAATAAGCAATCTATTAAAAGAGTCATAGAGAATAAAATCTACTATCTTTTATGATTTAAAACGTTTTTCATCACTTTTATCACGAGACTTAACTTAATAAATAATCCACATCATTTCGCACTACTCTGCCAAGGATATTCATTAAGTATCACGACCACAAATTATCCATGCACCTGGGCCAAGGATATTCGTGTATTCATCAATGGTCATGATCATGCCAACAATTTGTCCATCAATGCACTACGGGCTAATGAGGACTTTTACCACATCATTTGTAACATTACGGTTATGATTATACCGAATAATCCCTAGTCATAATCATACCAAGTCAAAATATGCACTACAGGCCACAGATGACTTTCAATAAAATATAAAAATGAGGATGATGACAATGATATAAGAATTCAATAAAACAAGTTCAAGAATTAATTTATCCGTGAGAACTAATAACGCAAATTGTCAAATGATACTTCTTTTGTAGAGTAAAATTCAAGAATGCTCGTAAGAATATTTCCATGAAAAGATATTGGATGAAGCGCAAATATCAAGGATATTCCACTAATTTCATGGAGTATAGAAGTCAAAACTTTAACCAACCGGAGTATAATAAAGAATGGAATAACAAAAAAAAATCACCAAACATGTGATAGATCGCATGCATGATTATTCCAATGTAATAATAAATAACGGAACCAGTCCGGCGTAAAATGCACAGAATTGGATATTCCAATGTAATAATAAAGAGCGGAACCAGTCCGGCGTAAAATGCATGTGCATGTGATATTCCAAATGTAATAATAAAGAATGGAATAACAATGAGAAATCACCACGCACGCGATGAATCGCATGCAGCATGAGTTATTCCCACGAATAATAAATAATGGAACCGTGTCAAAGCGTAATACGACCGCAGCGAGGATATTCGATGAATAATAAAAAATGAATAATAGAAGAATTTCACCATGTATGCGGTATTTTGCATAAACAAAGTTATTCAACATAATAATAAGGAATGGAATAACAAAAGAATTTCACCAAGTATGATGTAGATTACATAAACAAAGTTATTCCAACATAATAATAAGGAATGGAATAACAAAAGAATTTCACCAAGTATGCAGATTGGCAGATAAACAAAGTTATTCCAACATAATAATAAAGAATGGAATAATGGAAGAATTTCACCAAGTATAGGGAGTCCGCGATACAAAAGTTATTCCAATGTAATAATAAAGAAAGGAATAATGAAGGATTTCACCAAGTATAGGGGAGTCCGCAGATAAAAGTTATTCGAAGAGAATAATAAAGAATGGAATAATGTAAGTTCTCTTCATGAATACGAAAGAATAACACCCCTTACATTAGAAAGAAAGCGGATCTTTGGAGTAGAGGTAGCAAACTTCTCTTCTTCTTTCTCTCTCTAGAGTTTTAGTGAATTCGTAAGAAATAATGAAGGAATGAGCTTCTATTTATAGGAGAATATATTGAATAGTAACTAATTCATGAACGGTCCAGATTGATTTACTTTTAAACGGACGATCCAGATTGATTTACTATTAAAACTTAAAGCAACGGTCCATACTAATTCACTATTAAAACTTTAAACCAACGATCCATACTGATTCACTATTAAAACTTTAAACCAACGATCCAAATTGATTTATTATTAAAACTTTAAACCAGCGATCCATATTGATTTACTATTATAATTTCAACCAACGGTCTGAAAAATTAGCACATTTCCTCATGGAATAATATTGTACCCAAAAATAATTTGGACCGAAAAGAAATATATTGTTCGGGTGAATAGTAACTCGTTAATAGTAACTCATGAATAGTAACTCGTGAATAGTAACTCATGAATAGTAATTCGTGAATAGTAACTCATAAATAGTAACTCATGAATAGTAACTCTGACACGAAAAGTGTGCCGAATACCCGATTGAATAATATAACCTCCAGACATCATTTATCATCGAAATAGATGTCGATTTCGACTAACACAAATAATTCTAACACAATGAAAATATCAAATTCATCTTTAATCAACACGAACTTATTCATCATTAATATTATAACTCATAATATTTAACAACCAGGTCGTTCCCAGGAAAGAGGGGGTTTTCCAATAAGGATTTCTCCTATCAAGCGCGCAATTAGGTGACCAAACCTCTCCTCGATGTAACTTCTAGACATTGTAAATATTGCAATTTAATAATATGAATAACTTTGTCGTCTCAATTATTGATTTAATAATATAACATATAATGCGAGATGATCTATGTGACAATAATCGAATCAATAATATGAGAGATATGATCTTCGCAATTATCAGAGCAATAATTGAGTATAACCGAGTGACTTTTCACGTAAACATCAATAATCAATACTGGTGTGCTACTATGCAACCACGCCAGACATCGTATTTTTTTCTACCGAGTAGTTCAACAATTTTAACGGTAACACTTCCGCCGTTATTTTATAAAAAGATAATTCTGTCGCTTTCAAAATATGGCAATAATTCCATTGCGGGGTCCACCAATGATTGTGTCGTTGTACGAATATTCTCTGCTAAAATGAATATTCTCCGACCAATCGAATATTATATAAAAACTTGCATACTTTGCAAAATTTATAAAAATTACCCACAACTATAATATTATATTAAATTCATTCCATAATATTCAAAATAATATTCACAGAAAAATCATCTTTATTCATAAAAGTTGGGGTCTTACATGTATAATGACCCCAAACTTTTATAAGTTTTAAATCTTAGTCATTTACCATTCTTTTCTTACATCATATTCGATGTTATAAAAATATGCGGAATAATTTAAACTTCTTCAATCTCCTTTTAAAAAAAATCTTTTATTGATGCATTAACTTGAATCAATTACATATCGTTGAATCAAATTATGCTATGATTCATTCTATTCGAATTACTGTATAAATTTCTACATCTCGATTTGAATTCCTCTATACATCACATAATATAATTTTACAACTCAACATGTATTACACATCATAAACTACTATCATATACATCTCCTATAACCTAAACATGGTTCAAGAGCATATATTTAAATAAATGAATCAATCTCCTTTGATACTATTGAACTCTATCAATCAAGTAGTACGTAATCTTTACCGTGAGTCCTTAACCTGTAAAAGTGGTTATTTGCAATGGTGAGCTCGACAGCCCAGTAATTCTAACAATTTTCATGCAACACATAGCATATAATAAGATACTCATTTCATGCATTCATAATCCATTAATATTTACTACTTACGTTACTTCTCATATAATGTGCGTATATAGGTTTACTTCACAAGCATATCATCAAAGATCAACTTTCAAATTTTATACATATCTCATATGCATTTCATATATATACATCAACATTCTCATAGCATAATATAGCTCGACTAACAGTTATCGAATTCATATAGCAAATAGGAACTGAAAGACTTGCCTGATTCGTAGTTTATCAACTACGACTTAACTGCTTAAAGCTTATCTGCACTACGTGTGTTCCTACACAGTTATATAATTATGGATTCATATCCATTAGTCATACATTTCATACGCACTTAATATAAGAACAAATATTGTTTCCTAACTTGGTTTTATTTTTACTTGAACTTATGATAACCATGAGACTAGCTCATTCTACTATCATATTTATCTAAACAATCTTGTTTCATATCTTGTAGTCCTTAAGGACAACATATATGTGACGCCCCCAAAATAGGTATACATCACCTATTCTGAGTCGCCAAATACATGGTACATAATACAAATACAATCTTAAATATACAACATGAGCTGTGAGTTTTAATACAAATATTATCTTCTAGACAGTATTCAAACTCAAAATAAGTCCTAAATACATTTATTATCACACTATTTCATAGAATAGTGAGGAGGACTACTAATGCTATCATCCGACCCATCACTCCGGTTCCCGACTAGTCCTCGCTACGTTCTCATTTTCTCAAGAGAACAATGAAAGCAAAAGGGTGAGCTCAACTAGCCCAATAAGAAATATTATGGCTAAGATAATGCGTAATAAATTATCATTAGTCTTCAACAATGTTAAACCGATAAAATACTGATAGACATTAAGTTTAATCATATTGAACAAGTAATCCATTAGAAGAGTCAAGTAGAGAATAAAATCTACTATCTTCTATGATTTAAAAGGTTTTTCATCACTTTTATATTTGAGACTCACTTATTAAATAAACCACGTCATTCTGCGCACTACTGACTAGGATATTCATTAAGATCACGACCACAAATTATCCATGCACTACGGGCCAAGGATATTCATGTTTTCATCAATGGTCATGATCATGCCAACAACTCGTCCATCAATGCACTACAGCCAATGAGGACTTTTACCATATCGTTTGTAACATTACGGCCATGATTATACCGAATAATCCCTAATCATAATAATACCAAGTCCATCTACGCACCACAAAGGCTCGAGATGACTTTCAACATAATATAAACATGAGGATGATGACAATGACATAATAATTCAATAAAACAAGTTCAAGAATAAATTTTAAAGATTTATAAGTTAATTTATCCCGAACTCAAAAACGCCCAAATTGTCAACACGACATCGCTTTGTGGAGTAAAATTCAAGAATGCTCGTAAGAATATTTCCATGAAAAGATCTTTGGATGAAGCGCAAATATCTAGGATATTCTACTAATTTCATGGAGTATAGAAGCCAAAACTTTAACCAACCGAGTATAATAGAATATATGAAAGCATGAATGGATTTTTACCGCCATACGATAATCCACGTAGATGAGATCATTTCCACAATTTAATAAGGAATGAATACAAAGGATCATTCACCATGCGTGTGGTAATCCACATGACAAAAAGTTATTCTAAATGTAATAATAAAGAATGGAATAACAGAGAATTCACCGTGCATGCGATAGTAACCGCATGCATACGAGTTATTCCCAGCGTAATAATAAAGAATGGAACCAGTCATGCAAAATCCGCGTATGCATGGATATTCCAACAAAATAATAAAGAATGGAATAACAAATGAATTCACCGTATGTGATAGATCGCATGCATGTGTTATTCCAATGTAATAATAAATAATGGAACTGTGTCATGCATGTAATACGCACGCATGTGATATTCCAATGTAATAATAAAGAATGAAATAATGTAATAATTTCACCATGATGCTAAAGATTCAGGCAGACAAAGTTATTCCAATGTAATAATAAATAAGTGAACGAGTCATGCGAATACGCACGAGACGTGATATTTCAACAGAATAATAAAGAATGGAATAACAGAAGAATTTCACCATGTATGCGGTACTTCGCATAGACAGGTTCTTCCAATATAATAATAAGGAATGGAATAACAATAGCTCTCTTCATGAAAATAAAAGAAATAATATCTCTTACCTTAGAATAAAGCTGGATACTGAAATAGAGAGGTAACAGACTTTTCTTCTTCTTTCTCTCTATAATTTCTCTCTATAATAATTGCTCTATAGCTTTAGTGAATTGGTGAGAAATGAAGGAAGAATGAGCTTCTATTTATAGAAAAATATAGTTTCAATAATTGCACGATTTGGGACTCGAAATATTACAGTATAATACCTCCAAATTTTCTTTCATTTTTAATTTAGTCCTGCAAGTATTATCAAACTTGCACCACCTCCCCTAATAGTAAATAATGTGAATCAATAGTTCAATCATGTGATTCAATAGTTATAATCATGTGAAAATACGAATAACAGTATAGTACCTCCATCTTTAACTTAGTCATGCAAGTATTATCAATCTTGCACCAACTCCTCTAATAGTACATAAATGTGAATCAATAGTACACACATGTGAACAAATAGTTATAATCATGTGAATTAATAGCAATTAATTCCTCATTTATCCAATTAATTACCCGATAACTTCCATACATCAATTATTATCGAAATAAATGTCGATTTTCTCTAACACTAATAATTTCAACCCAATGGATCTATCAATTTCATCTTTAATTAACACGAACTTATTCATCATTAATATTATAACTCACAATATTTAAAAACCAGGTCATTCCCAGGAAAGAGGGGGCTTTCCGAAAAAGATTTCTCCTTATTGGCGTGCAATTAGATGACCAAACCTCTCTTTGACAGAACTTCTAGACATTATAAATATTACAATTTAATAATATGAATAACTTTGTCATCCCAATTATTGATTTAATAATATATCATATTATATGATGATAATTTGTGACAATAATCGAATCAATAATATAAGAGATATGATGCAAAGAATTCTTTGTAGCAATAATTGAGTATAACCGAGTGACTTTCACGTAAAGATCAATAACTAATACCGTAGTACTTACTTATGCAATCACGCCAGTATCGCATTTTACTTTACTCTAGGGTAGTTCACGGTTTTAACGGTAACACTTCCACCGTTATTTTTATAAAAAGATAATTTGTCGTTTTCTTACTACGATAATACTTCCGTTGTGGGGTCCACTAATGATTGTCTCAGTCGCATTTAATATTCTCTCGTTAAAACGAATATTCCCCGACCAATCAAATATTATATAACCACTTGCTTACTTTGCAAATTTTGTAAATATTACCCACAACTATAACATTATATTATATCCTCACCATAATATTCAAAAATATATTTCGAGAGAAATTAATCTTTATTTATAAAAGTTGGGGTCTTACAATATAACCATAACTTAAGACCATGTAGTTAATAATCTGCTCTTGGTCACTCTGCAGAACGGCGCGATCGCGCTGCATTTAAGCTTGGGAGTGGCGCAGTCGGGCTATTCCTTGCCAAAACTAGACTTGAGCTTTTTATTGCTCAGTTTAGTCTTAACCTACTATGCATTCTGATACATACTATAAACATACATCAAGTAGATTCTGATATTTCTTCAAGTTCACATTTCAAATCATTTAGTTTTGAATTACATAGCTCTATGTTGAATTATTTACATCAACAAGGCTTAACAACTTCTTTTAACAAAGGTTCAAATTTTATAAGCTTTTAAACCTTATATTGGTACTAACAAGCCTTAAATACGCATGTTCACACGTATCTATCTCACTTATATAGACATAGCATAGTTCATTTACTTAAAAATTTATTTTAAACCATGATTGAAAGGTCAATTCATGCTTAGCTAGATGATGAACATATTCGTCATATCTAGAGGCATAAGGTGTCTTAGTATACATGCTTTGAAAAGCCATAATACCATTTACAAAATGTTTGAAGCTATTAGTCCTCAAAACTTCAGAGTTTTCTTTCAAAACATTTTAAACCAAGCTATATCAATATAATATATGCAATGTAACTTAACAACTACATTTCATGCACGTTGTTATGCGTACATAGGGTCCAAGGCCAAAACTCAAAGGACACAAAATTCATCAACTTCAGTTTCTCAAAAACTTTAAGTTCTCTTTTAGAAAATGATGTTAAAGCATTCCATTATGAGTAAAGTAATCTTAGTTATATGACATGTCTATTATCATGCATATATATGTTTTATCACTTAGAATAACATATTTTATCATCGGGAGCACTACACTTGCATACGTGCATGCCCGACGCCCTCCGATTGCCTTCTAATACACATCAGTCCTAAAGATGACTATTTTTACCCATTCTAACAACCTCAAATTGAAAAACTTAAAGAACAAAAGTTGTAGGTGTATTTATCCTCGTTTCGGATCATCTTGAATCGCCTCAATCAAAGTCCGTATGAAAAGGTTATGGTCGTTTTACCAAAATAGGTCAAAGTAGTCATACTTAACACACTTTCATGCGCCGCACTTTCCATTACCTTCACTATTCCAGCTACCACGCCACCTAGAAGTGCCAATTTCTTTACCAAGATTATTGAGTAAAGGCACCCACGCCACAAAGTGCTGCGCGCTGTCTTGTCTTCGCAAAGTTCTGATTTTTTGCCATAACTTCTTCATTTCAAGTTTGAATTAGTTGGTTTTCAATTCGTTGAACTCGTTAAACTCTTAGCTACTCATCTACAAAATAATTATAACACTTCAAACATATTAACAAATCATTTTAAGGGTTCCAGTTTAGTGTTCATGCTATATTTTTATGTTTTGACAAATTTAGCGAATTCATTCACTACAAATTCGTTTCTAAACCAAATTAATCCGTTTAACTTCCGTTGTTTTCGAATTTAACTGTATTAACAGTATCTAGCAATAATTCATGGATTACAACAATCCTTAGCCATCAATTTTGTGACTCAAAAGCAAGTATTTCTTGTTATTACTAAGAAAATGCAAAACTTAGGAATCAAGAACTTATATGTTAGCAATATTACCTCTTGAATGGTTGGAATTGGCTAACTATAGCTCCTCCATCCTCCCATTGCTCTCAATTATCCCAACCCTCTATAGCTCACATCTCAGACAACTTATCAAATGGGAAAGGAGAAGAAGAAGACTCTATTTATAGAGAATTTAGTACTCAGTTAATATCTTTGCACAATGAATTATTCCAAGGGGAAGAAGAAGAAGCCAGTGAATTGAGAAGGGTTGTTGAACCACTCCTTCTTCCTTCATCCCTCTAGCCATCATCAGCTTTAAATTTTCATTAATAACAGTAGACTAGGCCAATGGCCTAACACACGACTGATATATAAAAGTGTGACACTGATTTTGGGACAAAGCTCATTACTCTCTAATTTATCAGAAAAATGGTCTCCTTCTACTAAGGTTAATTCCTTTTGGCTTAATAAATCAATTATAATGATTTAACATTACTACATTAATTTAAGTTATAGGCACATATATATTATATTTTTAATCTAATAAAACAAAACTTATAAAATATATATATATATATATATATATATATAAATATAATACCAACACTCCCTCCCAAATACGTTTTCTCCCCCCACCCCCATTTTCATTTTCTTCCACATGGGACCCACGTGTTCCCCTCCCACCAACATGTCACCATCATAGGTGGGTCCCATTATATATGTATTGAATAACTTTTTACCGATTATTTTAGAAAATAGGTAAATGGGGGTCCAAATAATAAGCAAAATTTACAACAAATACTTCATAAAAATCCTCTCAATATTTTTAACAACATTTATTCATCATTATTATTATTCGCAATATTTAACAACCAGATCATTACCAGGAAAGAGGGGGATTTTCGATAAAGATTTCTCCTTATTGGCACGCAATTAGGTGACCAAACCTCTCTTCGATAGAACTTTCTAGACATCATCAATATTGCAAATAATAATATGAATAACTGTATCGTCTCAATTATTGATTTCACAATATATAAAATATCGACAATAATTGAATCAAATAACGTGAGATACTATGCATCAATTACTGTAGCAATAATTGAAAATAACGTAGTAACTTCTCAAATAAGTATCAATAATCAATACCGTGTGCTACTATGCAACCACGCGTATTACTGTTCTTTTATCACCGGGTATATCAACAGTTAGCGGTAAAACTTTTGTCATTATTTTTATAAAAAGATATTTCTGTCATTTTCTCATTTCGACAATAATTCTATTGTGGGGTCCACCAATGACTGTGCCGTCGTACCGATATTCCCCGACAAAAAGAATATTCCCCGACCAATCAAATATTTATGACAACTTGCATACTTTACAAAATTTATAAATACTACCCACAACTATAACATTATATGAAATTCACATCTTAATATCAAAAAAAATGTGACGCCCCCAAAATAGGTATACATCACCAATTTTGAGTCGTCAATAACATAGTACAGAAACAACTACAATTTTATTAATACAACATAAAAACTGTGAGTTTAAATACAAATATTGCCATCTAGACAATATTCACACCCAAATAAGTCCTCATTACA
This sequence comes from Panax quinquefolius, assembly GCA_020205615.1. Lineage (NCBI taxonomy): Eukaryota > Viridiplantae > Streptophyta > Magnoliopsida > Apiales > Araliaceae > Panax > Panax quinquefolius. The sequence continues at coordinate 130,665,449 of CM035161.1, forward strand.
ATTATTGGTACATTATTTCACAAAAATGGTGAGGACTACTAAACAACTTTCTAGAACCTTCATTCCATACCCTGACTAGTACTCGCTACATTCTTGCCTCCTGAGAAGAAAAATGGAACAAAAAGGAAAAGGGTGAGCTCAACTAGTCCAGTAAAGAATATTATGACTAAGATAAATAGAACAAATTATCGTTAGTCTTCAACAAGGAAAAATCTGATAAAATACAATAGACAACAAGTTTCAGATCAATATTCGCAGCGGAAATAATAATTCATAGAAGAGTTACGTAGAGAATGAAATCTACTATTATCTATGAATTTAAAAGTCCATCATCAATATTTTATCCCTGTAACATCAATCAATATACATCTTGAATCAAATATTCATCTTTGCACTACAGGTCAAAGATATTCATTAGTTGGTCATGTTCATCTCAACACCTGTACATCTTTGCACTACGGACCAAAGATATTCATAAAAAATTCAACCATCTTTGCACTACAGGCCAAAGATATTTAGTAAGATCATCATTTTAGATCGAGGATGATGAGAAGTATTTTAAAGAAAACGAATCCAATGGAAACAAAAGAACAAATATTAAGGATTCAGTACTTTTAAACAATCCGAAAGTTCAAAAATACTTCATAAATAACCATAGTGAAGTAAAATTCAAGAATGATCAAAACATGGATACAATCAAAGCTAGTATCCATAATAGATATTTTGGACAAAAAACAAAAATTTAGTTTTTGTGTGAATAGTGCCGTATTCGTGATAGTGTCGTATACATGAATAGTAACCCCGACACTAAATGACAAGAATTTTACAAGAAAAATCTTACCAATCTTTCGGCATAATGATATTGAAAGAAATAATATCATTTAAAAAAAAAAATATCCCTTACCTCGAAAAAGACTGCAGATTTGGAACCGAATAGATATTTCAAGGGAACTTGTGCCGTATAGTAACACTCAAAGTTTCAAAATACTCACAAGAATACGCTCGATAATATAGAGCGAGAAAACTTCAGTTTTTGGTGTGATTTTCAATTCTAACCTAAGCACCCTATTTATAGGAAAATGCTTAGAACACCAAAGCAAAAAATTTAATAAAATAATATTATTCATAATAAAATTTCATACGCCTTCTTAAAAATCAGATCTTAGCATTTCCCATATGCCCACCTTCTAGAAAAAGTAAGAAAAACATTTTTCATAAATAAAATAATTAAAACTTCCAAAAATCAATTATTTTTAATTTTGAGCTTCAATAATTCATAATAAATAGCCTTTTATCGTAAAAATTGAACCTTATGTCTTTTCCATAAGAAATTTCATCTCTACAACTTTGCAGAAGAAAGTTTTTCCAAATTCAAAATGTAAACCCAATCAAATCCACAAACGGATGATTTTACAGGCTATAATCAAATTTCAGTCAAGAAATGGGCCCATAGACATGTTTAACATGTTTTAAACAACTTTTGAAATAAAAATACTCTTCCTCCTCATATATTCATATATCCCACATTCATTGTAAAAATATCACTATTATTATATTATTAAAATATAATAATATATTTAAATGAATTATTTTATCAGAAAAGATAAAATATCAATTTTTCAACAATTGTCACTTTAAAATTTTCTCCATCTATATCCGCATAAAATAAATATTTTTCGTATCATATAAATCAATAATTAATTATTCACAAATAATATTACAGAATCACAATATCGACAACCGTGCCATTTCCCAAGAAAGGGGCTTTCAATAAGGATTTCTCCTCATCGGGCGCGCAATTAGGTGACCAAACCTCTCCTTAGATGTAACTTTCTAGACATTGCCAATAATGTTATCTAGTAATATTATTTAAATAATATGAATTATTGATCCGATAATGAAAATATCTTGCAGAGTGACAATTATTGAAACAACAATAATATAAAATATCAATGTAGCAATTATTGAATCAATAAAATAAAATATTAAACAGTAACTACTGTAACAATTATTGAGTAGCGCCTTCTTACGTAAGAATCAATAATTGGTGCAATACCGTGTGCTATTGTGTTTTAACCACCGGGTATTCCAACAATATTAATGGTAAAAACTACGCCGTTATTTATAAACAACTTATACTTGTCATTTTCTTTATCCAATCGCTTTTCGTTATGGGGCCCATTATTAAGGTTTTGACCGTCAGCATTTAATATTTCGAACGAAGAAGAATATTCTACGACCAATACTAATATTCCCCGACAACAATGAATATTTTATAACCACTTGCTTATTTAAAATATTTGCGCATTTTACCCATAACTAACCACATTAATCAAATCAACCCTTACCATTTCAAAATAATAAATAAAAAAAAATTAATTTCATTTATAATAAGTTGGGGTCTTACAACCTCCCCTCCTTATGAAATTTCATCCTCGAAATTGACGTACGTACCTGGTGTTTCGATACATGATCCCCAATACTAAATTCCACGTCTTTTCGATGAAGATCCGCATAACACTTTTGTCGATCCTATGCCATTTGTATACGTTGTCGAATCATTTGGATCTTTTCTGTAGTAATACGTACCAACTCTGGTCCCAACAATGTTGCTTCACCCACCTCATCCCAACATACTAGATAGCGACACTTTCGTCCATATAATGCTTTGAATGGAGCCACACCTATACTTGCCTGATAACTGTTGTTGTAGGAGAATTCCACCAATGGTAAATACTTATCCCAACTCCCTTTGAAATCTAAGAGACAGAGTCTTAATAGATCTTCAAGAGTTTGAATAGTCCTCTTTGATTGTCCGTCCGTTTGAGGATGGTATACCGAACTGAATCGTAAATCCATGCCCATAGCTTTTTGTAAACTAACCCAAAATAGTGAAATGAATCTTGGGTTACGATCCAAAACTATGGATACTGGCATGCCATGCAATCTCACAATCTCATTTACATACATATGAGCAAGACATTCAAGGGAATAAGTCTCCAGTATCGGCAAGAAATGAGCAGACTTGGTTAATCTATCAACAATAACCCAAATAGCGTTTATGCCTTGAGAAACCATGGGAAGACCCGTAACGAAATCCATGGTAATGTGTTCCCACTTCCATTTTGGAATCTCAAGTGGTTGCAATGGACCTTTAGACACTTGATGCTCCGCCTTTACACGTTGACAAGTTAAACACCTCGAGATAAACTTTGCAATCTCTCTCTTCATATTGTTCCACCAAAATGTATGTCGAAGATCACGATACAGTTTGGTACTTCCAGGATGGATTGCAAACAATGTATTATGTGCCTCCGTCATGATCTTGTATTTCAAATCAGAGTCGTTAGGAACAGAAAGTCTGGAGTGGACTCGAAGTATTCCCTCTTCATCGATTCTCGCTTCCAGAATAGCACCTTCTTTTAGTACTTTCTTCTTCATACGCATCAGCTCCGGGTCGGTGGCTTGAGAAACTTTAACTTCATCGATTAAAGTTGGTTCTATGCGTATACTTAACATCATCGCACTCGTTCCTGCATATGATTTTCTACTCAATGCGTCAGCTACAACGTTTGCTTTTCCAGGATGGTATTGAATGGTGTGGTCATAATCTTTTAACAGCTCGAGCCAACATCGTTGTCGCATGTTGAGTTCTTTTTGGGTGAAAAAATATTTGAGGCTTTTATGGTCTGAATATATCTCCACTTTCTCCCCATATAGATAGTGCCTCCAAATCTTTAGCGTGAAAACGACTACTGCCAACTCTAGATCATGAGTAGGATAATTCCTCTCATACTCTTTAAGTTGTCGCGAGGCATAGGCTATGACTTTCCCACGTTGCATGAGAACACATCCTAACCCTTTGCCTAAAGCATCGTTGTAGATAACAAATCCTTCCGAACCAGATGGTATTGTCAGAATAGGTGCCGAATGAGTCTCCTCTTAAGCTCTTGGAAACTCTTTTTGCATTCCTCGTCCACATTTAATTTTGTATCTTCAAAGTTACCGAAGTTAATCTGAGTAGCAATTCAAGAAAATCCTTCCACAAATCCGGGATAATAACCAATTTAAGCTCAAAAGCTACGTAATCTTGCATCGAATTTTTGCTGTTCTAACTTTGTATTGCCTCAATCTTCGCGGGTCAACAGATACTCCATGTTTTGACACCACGTGCCCAAGGAATGCTACCTCCTCGCCGTAATTCGTGATTTCTTCAACTTGGCATATAGCTTGTTTTCACGAAGCCTTTGGAGTACCAAACTTCAAATGGTGCTCATGATCTTCACGACTTTTGGAATATATGAGGATGTCATTAATAAAGACAACAACGAATCGATCCAAATATTCCTTGAATATCCAGGTTCATCATATCCATGAAAGCCGCAGGAGCATTAGTCAATCCAAAAGACATGACTAAGAATTCATAATGCCCGCATCGAAGTTCTAAAGGCGTCTTTGGAATATCCTCGTTATAATCTTCATTTGATGATATCCGTAACTAAGATCGATCTTTGAAAAGAATTGTGCTCCTTGAAAATGGTCAAACAGTCATCAATACGAGGTAAAGCAGATACCTATTCTTGATAGTGACATGGTTTAGTTCCTGTAGTCAATACAAAGTCGCATACTTCGTCTTTCTTCTTTACAAATAAAACAGAGCACCCCAAGGAGATGTACTAGATTTAATGAAATCGATGTCCAACAACTCCTGTGAGTTGTACTTTTAACTCCTAAAGTTCAATAGGAGCCATTCGATATGGGGTTTTAGAAATGGGCTTTGTACCATGTTCAAGATCAATAAAGAATTCAACTTCACGCTCGGGGTAGATCGAAGTTCTTCAGGAAATACGTCAGGAAATTTACTAACAACAGGAATATTATTCAAATCTGACGTGTCTTTATTAAAAACCATAACATGGGCTATAAAAGCTTGATATCCATTTTTCAAAAAATGAATAGCTTTATGACTTGATATGACAGTGATTGATTTTAATGGTTTAGTCGCTTGAATTGCGACACAAAGTTGGTTAGGAATATGAAAACTAACAACCTTACTTAAAACAATCAATTTTGGCAATGATGAGTAGTTAACCAATCAATCCCTAAAATCACATCAAAAGCAAGTATCTTTAAAGAGATAAGGTCAACAGTAATGTGATGGAGCCAACTTGGATCAAACAAGATTTATAAACAGTGGATGTGATGAAAGTTTCTCCTAATCTGAGTCTCCATGAGATAAATCAAAGTCTAATTTCTCCTGAGTTAAGTTTAAACATTGAGCACAAGTGAGAGATAAATGAATGGATAACACCCCAGATTCAGTAAGGTATAAACTTCGCAAGAATTTATGATTAGCTTACCCATGATCACCTCGTTTGGATTCCTCGCATTTTGACCGATTCATTTACAAACGCTTCTTCCAGGAACCGGTGACTTTGACTTTTTCGGGATGACCTTTTGAGTCACCATCCCCGCTGGACTTGGTTTCGCTACTGTACAATCTCGAGCGATATGTCTTTCCTTTCCATAATTATAACATACCTTGAACTGTTGTGGGCTGTTTGGACTGATATGTCTTTCTTTCCCGCATTTATAGCATACGACCGGTGGTCATTCTCCTCCCTTAGAACTAGTTGCTGTTGGTGCTTACGTCTTCACATGGTCATTATTGAATCTCCTCTTTTTAAAATCTCCCCCCCGACTTGCTTCTTTTTTATTTTCATGGCCATGATTACCACCGAGTGGTTACCATTTTGTCCGATTTTTCTTTCTTCTTTTGGTTATCGTTGTTCACGATCACCGCCACCCAGATGATCCTCGGTTGTGGTCCTCGGTTGAACGTACTTTCGTTATCTCGCTCTAAAAATTGAGCCTGTTAAAACATCCGAATAGAGAGAAAATTTATGAGAAATGAGATACTCGACGTGCCGGGTTTTAAACCTCTCGTAAACATCCGCCATACGTTCCTCATTCTCCACCAAATGAGGTGCAAACTCGATAACTCGCAAACTTTGCCTCAGATTGGGCACCGCCATGTTATTTTGTTCCAGCCTAATGAACTCCACTTCCTTCATATGACGAATACTTTCAAGAAAGTACTTGTCATTGAAAAGTTTTCAAACGTCTCCAAGACACGCCGAAAGTTGGATGGGTACGCTTCATAGATTTCCACCAATAATCTGCCTCATTACGGAACATAAAGGTGACGAATGGAACCTTCTGTTCCTCCGTGCATCCCAAGGCATCGAATATCTTGGTGATTTATTTGACCAACGTTTACGCTTTAATCGGATCCGGCTTCCCTGCATTCGTGGTCCCAACTCTTTGAAATCGCCACGTGACAAACCGTATGCGTTGTTATCATTTCCACTGTATTTTATGCACGAGTCTCCCTCGTCGATTTTGCATGAATCGCAAAAAGCTTCTAAACATCCCGTGCTCATCATCTCGCTTAGTGGTGTTGTTCACAGGGAGGAACATTGCCAACTGCTCAGACGTTCTCCTCGTTGGTGAGTAAAGGTGTCTCCACGGCCTCATTTACTCCACTATTAACATTCTCAATCGACATTCTCAAACATCGTCATAAAACAAGGGTTAATTAAGGAAATCAACATATCACATAATATCCCTATATATCGACTCAACTAACAAATAAGCTTAGGTAGGACACACTAGCGAAGGATTTACTCGCTCTCCCTTCTAGTTCTATTCCCCGATCTCCGTGGAGATCATATCCCTAAGCTCGATATTAATCAGTGACGCCCCCAAAATAGGTATACATCACCCATTTTGAAAGCACAATAATACGGTACGTAAACAACTACAACTTTATTAATACAACATAAAAACTGTGAGTTTAAATACAAATATTGCCATCTAGACAATATTCACACCCAAATAAGTCCTCATTACAATTATTGGTACATTATTTCACAAAAATGGTGAGGACTACTAAATAACTTTCTAGAACCTTCATTCCATACCCTGACTAGTACTCGCTACATTCTTGCCTCTTGAGATGAAAAATGGAACAAAAAGGAAAAGGGTGAGCTCAACTAGTCCAGTAAAGAATATTATGACTAAGATAAATAGAACAAATTATCGTTAGTCTTCAACAAGGAAAAATCTGATAAAATACAATAGACAACAAGTTTCAGATCAATATTCGCAGCGGAAATAATAATTCATAGAAGAGTTATGTAGAGAATGAAATCTACTATTATCTATGAATTTAAAAGTCCATCATTAATATTTTATCCCTGTAACATCAATCAATATACATCTTGAATCAAATATTCATCTTTGCAATACAGGCCAAAGATATTCATCAGTTAGTCATGTTCATCTCAACACCTGTACATCTTTGCACTACGGACCAAAGATATTCATAAGAAATTCAACCATCTTTGCACTACAGGCCAAAGATATTCAGTAATATCATCATTTAGGACTGAGAATGATGAAAAATATTTTAAAGAAAATGAATCCAGTGAAACAAAAGAACATATATTAAGGATTCGTACTTTAAACAATCCGAGTTCAAAAATACTTCATAAATAACCATAGTGAAGTAAAATTCAAGAATGATCAAAACACGGATACAATCAAAGCTAGTATCCATAATAGATATTTTGGACAAAAAACAAAAATTTAGTTTTTGTGTGAATAATGATTCGTGAATAAGTGTCAGATACGTGAATAAGGCTTGGTATGCGTGAATAAGAACTCCCGACACTAAAAGACAAGAATTTCACAAGAAAAATCTTACCAATATTTAAAGATAATGACATTGAAAGAAATAATATCATTTTTTAAAAATAATATCCCTTACCTCGAAAAAAGATTTGATTGATGGAATATCGGATATAGTGTCAAGGGAACTTGCATCAGATAAAGAACACTTAAAGTCCGAAAATACTCACAAGAATACGCCGATAATATAGAGAGAAAACTTCATTTTCGGTGTGATTTTCAATTCTAACCCAAGCACCCTATTTATAGGAAAATGCTTAGAACACCAAAGCGTAAAATTTAATAAAATAATATTATTAATAATAAAATTTCATACGCCTTCTTAGAAATCAGATCTTAGCATTTCCCACATGTGACAACCGTAATTTTGTAATTTAATTTTAATATTTATTTGATTGAATAAATATTTTTTCGATGAGTTAATTATTAGATTAAATAATTAATTGATGAAGTTGTGGTAGATTAATTTAATTATATGTGTTACATTTATTAATTTAATGTGGAGAATTTTTATTATTCAAGTATGTGATTATGTGAGCTTATTCAATTAAAAGAAATATTTAATAAGCCTATGTTATTTTATTTTATTTAATTATTAATTAGAGATTTAATAATTTGACATTATTAATCAAAGAGAATTTGAATTATGTGACTATCTGTATTAATGAGAAATTATTATATTTTATTTAGAGTAAATTAAATAAGATATTGATTTATTTTATAATGGATGTGACATTATTTAAACTATATTATAAAAATTTTATTAAATTAAATGGTTTTAAACTCTATTCTAGCTATCTAAACATGGCACTATGGGGAGTTGAGGGCAGTTACCCATGACTGGGTAACTGACCATCAACGCGCGTCAGTTCTCCTCTTTTTATCAGACGTCTTCTTTTTATTCCTTTTTCATTATTTGGCTAAGTCTGGTAAAACAGAGAGGGAAAAGAGAGAGAGTTTGAGAATTTAGAGAAGTTGTTAAGAGGTTTGTGAGAGTCTGGAAGAATCAGAAGGAATTCATCTCCTATTTCACTCTACGCTTGGGTAATCTCTTCAACCCAATTCTTTTACGTCATATAGTTTTTATGGAAAAAAATGGCTTTCATACTTTCTATGAATCTCTGTAAATTGGGAAATTGTGTTGTTGTTAGGAATATATGTAATAATACGAGTAGTTTAGCATGTTTTATATATATTATATGGGTTTCCATATCTTCAGTTTCATGAAATTATACTGTAAAAGATTTTAGAGTACGTGATATGGCCATATGGCCTTATACGTGATTTTTATATGTCAAATATAATTTATTTTGCAAAATTCGCACATTGATATGATTACATGTTAAAATGAACAAAATGAAACTTGAATGGTTGGATTTGGCTTTATAACGAATCCGTAGCATTCAAATTCATGTTTTTGTTCAAGAATTTCAAGAACATCAAGAACAGTCCAATTTGCATGCTTTAATTATGTGATTATGTGTTTTAATGGGTGAAAATCACTCCATAGATGTTAAGTATTGATTATTTATGAATTCCAGCATGTGGGTATGTCTAAATTCGAGTAAAAATAAGTTGATTGAAATTTTAGTCGTGTTCGCGCAATTTTCGCAAATTGCAGAATCGAATCGAGTCTCAGCCGTGCCGCATGGCCAACTCCTAGTTCTTTTCCCCGCTACCGTAAGCATAAGTGTGTCAATAACAGCAATATATTTAAAATACAGTCAACAGAAGCCAAGAGTCAAGATAAAAGTGGCGTATGCAAAGACCACTTTAGCGTATTGTCGTAAAATAATTTTTTTAAGTGTTCAAGTATAGAAATGTGTTAGTAACCTAGTCTAATGAATATAAAATTTGTTAGACATATAATGAGATGTTAAAATAAGTTCTTAACATGTCCATAACACAATTACGTGTGGATTGAATGATCGAATGCATAATTAGTTTATTTTTCGTGAAGTCTTAATTTTACACTAAGTGTAATAATTGACTAAGTATAGTCATGAAGTCGAGATTAGACAAAGAATAATTTATGATGTTTAGTACGTTATTATTGACTGGTATTGTGAACGTAATTGGTATGTAGGATTTAATTCCAAGAACGAGTTTGTTTAAGTGTAATCTACGCACGAGGCAAGTTTCTAAACCTTATCTTGTTACATTGAGCAAGTTTTCCAACTCTACATTTACGTTGAACAAGTTTCTTACCCTAAACTTTCGTTGAGCAAGTTTCCTAACCGTACTTGTTATCGTTATATAAGTTGATTAATTCATCTTTCGATATTGAGCAAGTTCTCATTTTTATTGATCAAGCCTGTCTTGTATATTAAAGTTTATTAATCGTCAAGCATGATGTTGTTATACAATAATTATTCTATTGTATACCTTTTGAGATGTTATTCAAGTTAAATATTCATTTACTATTAAACCAACCCTTATTGATTCGACTAGTCCATAGTTGATGAACGTCTAAATTTCGTAACCCTCGATGAATTATCCAAACCAAACTTCTTTTGAGTGCGGACTCGAATGTCAAACCGAGATGAACAACCTCAGATAGGGGATTATTTACGCTTTAGCGTTAAGATATTGTGCACAAGATGGTACTAAGGTATTGATCCCCCAAGTACGTAGAAGAAGAGTCCATAGTCTTACGATCATTAAAGGTTTCAAGTAAAAACACTTGACAACCTAGGACATAGTTCAAGGTCTTATGACCATCAGAATTTCTTTTGATTCTTGTTATTCATTCTTGATTCAAAAGTTGAGCTTTATATCAGAAGTTATTATTTCTCTCGCATGTTATTATTCATTGTTATATTGTTATACTTGTGGGCAATCGTGCTCACTCTTGCGTAATAATAACATTGCAGTTAAGAACGAAAGAGTAGACGAACCTTCCACTATTAAGGGCAAGGGCAAGCTTAGCAAGTAATGAAGACTGATTATTTATGTGATTATGTAATGATAGTTAGACTTGATGTTACTTAAGACTTATTTGTTTATGTTTTTCGCACAGATGATTTAAGGTTAGAGTAACCTGGGATTTATTTATTATGTAATTGATGTAACCCCATAAGGGAAGAGAATTTATTATTATTTATTTCTATTGCATGGTTTGCATTTATTTATGGGTAGATAGATAGATGATGCTTCAGATAAGGAACACCAAACTCGTGGAAATGGAAGTACTAGGATTTGGGGGGTGTCGCAGGTTGGTATCAAAGCTGTAAGGTTATGAACCTTAGGTGGGGGGGAACAACCTTAGGTAGTAGCCTTGTAGGAGATTGAGAACATAGTAGTGGTTGACTCTTATCGAGTTATAAGAAATGAATTTCTAAATTCATTGAAGATAATAAAAGACTTTATGTGCTTATGTGTTAATCTATGTGTTCGCTAAAGACGGATTAGTAACTAAAACTTAAAATTTTGTTGTCGGGGATGTCGGATGTGGGAGGAGCTAGTCGAAATGGGAGGAGGAACCCTTATTACCTATAGAGGAGGAGCCCCCGAGACATTCATGTCGTCGAGGAACAACTTTGTACAGAGAGAGCCATCTCCGTTGATCATATTCTTTGGTCAGAGCACGAGCTGTAGACTCGATCCGCAGGAGGATCTCAAGAAGAGGAAGAAGAGGAGTTCCCACCAAACTCCATTGATGCAGAGATGTATGATGCACTCTATGATCGTAACGTAGAGTTGCAGGATACCGCTCGGGATTCGACCGAAAGAAAGCGGTTAGTCAATGTGATTACTATTGAAAGCGTAAGGATGAGAGATTATGACTCTTCACACGTTTAGGAAACGTGGAGTGGGATCTGGTTCACGAGAAGGGTCGAACCGAGGATAAGTCCGCAAAAATAGAAGTTAAAGAAGGATCTCAAGGAGACCTCGTAGAGGCTTGCTATAGCAGGAGAGGGCTCGGGTACGAGAGTCACGCGCCGTCGATCGTCGTAAGAAGATGATCGCCGTACGAAGAAGGCTAAACTTGAGGAGACATACTCTACACTACAAAATGCAATGGATGCGGTCCAAGATCGAGTTAGGAAGTATCCAATCCGGTTTGAGGATCTACCATCATATATACTAGATCGCAGAATGATGTCTTGTATCATGGAGGAGGAACGTAGCAAAGCTATCCAGCGCCTTAACAGATAGTGATAGTATTAGTTTAATTATGTGAAACTATTTGATAGTTAATGATGTAAATTCGATATGTTCATAAATAAAGGAATATTGTGATGTTTTAAACTCGTAGATTCTTTATCTCGGGATAGTTGATGTAAATAGCGGTGATGCTATCTTATGATGTAAAGACTTTTGAATTAAATGAAATGTCAAAGTTTATTTGAAGTAATGTGTTAAGTGAGTTATGATTAAATTTTTAGTTAAGTCTTAAATGTTTTTAGATTGAGTAAAGATCTAATAAGCATATATTCTTAATGTAAATATGCCGCCTAGAAGACAAAATCATCGCAAGAAGCCGTGAAGGGTCAACAAACAATAACAACGACGCCAATGCTAACTCCGTTCAGCAATTGGTAAACCTTTTAGCTGGAGCACTTAATAATTAACCCCAAACTCTACTAAACACTTCGTTTAAGGACTTCAAGGCGGTGGGACCGCCAGAGTTTAAGGGTTCCATAAACCCAATCGAGGCTCAGACCTGAGTTATGGAAATGGAGAAGGTGTTCGATGTTGTTAAAGTAAGGGAAAACCAGAAAACCGCGTGTGCAACGTTTATGCTGAAGTCCGAGGCCAGCTATTGGTGGCAGGCAAACAAAGTGAGAGGAGGTGAAGGTCTAATATCCTGGGAGAGATTCAAAGAGATGTTTTTCGAGATGTATTTCCCGGCTAGTTCACAAAATCAGATGGAGGTTCAGTTTCTAGAGTTGAAACAGGGAAATATGTCAGTAGCTGATTATGCGACAAGGTTTAATTAGTTGGCTAGGTTCGCCACGTACCAAGTACATACCGATGAGAGGAAGGCGAGACGATTTGAAAGCAGGATCAAGCCACGGTTGTATAGTAAAGTGTCAATGTTCCAATTGAACACTTTTACGGGAGTGTTAGAGAAGGCCATATTTGCTGAGGGTGGAAGTGATGCAGTAACGAAGTATAATCAGGAGTAGTAGAAGAAGAAGAAGAGTGAGAAGGAAGGTAATAACAAGACTGGTGGGACTAGCACTGGGGGTAATCACAGTCAAAAGAGGAAGTGGTCTGATACGAAAAATATTCATTTCAACAATTGTTACTTTAAAATTTTCTCCATCTATATCCGCATAAAATGAATATTTTCCGTATCATATAAATCAATAATTAATTATTCACAAATAATATTACAGAATCACAATATCGACAACAAAGTCATTTCCTGTGAAAGAGGGGTTTTACAATAAGGATTTCTCCTTACTGGCGTGCAATTAGGTGACCAAACCTCTCATTAGACAAAACTTTCTAGACATTGCCAATAATGTTATCTAATAATATTATTCAAATAATATGAATTATTGATCCGATAATGAAAATATCACAGTAGTGACAATTATTGAAACAACAATAATATAAAATATCAACGTAGCAATTATTGAATCAATAAAATAAAATATTAAACAAGAACTCACCGTGAAACTATTATTGAGTAAAGTGCCTGCCTTTCACGTAAGAATCAATAATTGGTGCAATACCGTGTGCTTCGTGTGTTTTAACCAATCGGTATTCCAACAAGATAATCTGTAACAACTACGTCGTTATTTATAAACAACTTATACTAGTTGTTTCTTTATCCAATCTTTTTTCAGTTATGGGCCCCCACACAAGGTCGCGTCGTCGCATTTAATATTCCCCCGACAAGTAAGAATATTTCACGACCAAACTAATATTCCAAACAACAATAAATATTTTATAACCACGTGTTTATTTAAAATTTTTGCGCATTTTACCCATAACTAACCACATTAATCAAATCAACCCTTATTATTTCAAAATAATAAATAGAGGAAATTTAATTTCATTTATAATAAGTTTGGTCTTACAAAAAAATATTTCGAGAAAATTAAATCTTTATTCATAAAATTTGGGGTTTTACATGGAAGTATACTTATATTATAAATATACACCCATATAATCTTATATCCCGTAAGACCCCAACTTTTATGAATAAAGATGATTTTTCTATAAATATTATTTTGAATATTATGGAATGAATTTGATATAATGTTATAGTTGTGGGTAATATTTATAAATTTTGCAAAGTACGCAAGTTGTTATATAATATTCGATTGGCTAGGAGAATATTCGTTTTAACGAGGAATATTCAGATAACGACACAATCATTGGTGGACCCCCTATAATCTAAATTATTATCGGATTGATTGAGAAAACGACAAAAATATTTTATGAAAATAAATGCGGAAGTTTTACCGTTAACTATTGAAACACCCGGTGTTAAAAGTACAGTAATACGCGTGGTTGCATAGTAGCACACAGTATTGATTATTGATGCTTACGTGAGAAGTCACTTAGTTTTGTTCAATTATTGTTACAGTAATTGCTGCATAGTATCTCACGTTATTTGATTCAATTATTGTCAATATTTTATATATTATTAAATCAATAATTGAGACGACAAAATTATTAATATTATTATTTGCAATATTAACTGTGACGCCCCCAAAATAGGTATACATCACCCATCTTGAGTCGCCAAATACATGGTACAAAATTCAAATACAACTTAATTATACATCAAAGAATATTTTAATAAGAATATTGTCATCTAGACAATATCCACACTTAATGGAGTCCTCATTACATTTATTGTCACATTATTTAACAGAATAGTGAGGACTACTAATGCTATCTTCCGGGCCAAATCACACCCGTTCCCAGACTAGTCCGGCCACGTTCTCATTTCAAGAGAGAACGGTGAAAGAAAGGGTGAGCTCAACTATCCCAGTAAGAAATATTATGACTAAGATAATGCAGAATAAATTATCATTAGTCTTCAACAATGTTAAACTGATAAAATACAATAGACATCAAGTTTAACTGCAACGGAATAAGCAATCCATTAGAAGAGTTAAGTAGAGCATGATATCTACTATCTTCTATGATTTAAAATGTTTTCATCAATTTTTTTATCGCTGAGACTCAGCTTAATAAATAGACCACATCATCGAATCCTCCCTGCACTACGGGCCAAGGATATTCATTAAATCATCAATGGTCATGACTATATCGAATAATCTCTAGTCATAATCATACCAAAAAAACTGTCCATCTATGCATTACAGGCTACTGAGGACTTTTACCACATCATTTATAACATTACAAATCATTATTATACCGAATGATCCTTGGTCATAATCATACCAAGTCCATCTATGCACGTAAGCCAAAGATAACTTTCATCACAATATAAGCATGAGGATGATGACAATGACATAATAATTCAATAAAACAAGTTCAAAAATAAATTTATAAGTTAATTTATCCTGAAATCAATAACATCCAAATTGTCAACATAATACTACTTTGTGGAGTAAAATTCAAAAATGTTCAGAAGAATATTTCCATGAAAAGATACCGGATGAAGTGCAAATATTCAGGATATTCTACTAATTTCATGGAGTATAGAAGCCAAAACTTTAACCAATCGAGTATAATAGTAATATATGAAGCTATGAAATGGATTTTTACACGCGTCATGCGGTAATCCACGTAGATGCATCATTTTCACAATTTAATAAGAAATGAATACAAAGGATCATTCACCGTGCATGCGGTAATCCACATGTAAAAGTTATTCCAATGGAAGAATTCACCAAACATGCGATAGATCAAGCATGCATGACGGAGTTATTCTCAACGTAATAATAAAGAATGGAACCAGTCACGCGTAAATTGCATGATGCATGTGATATTCCAATGTAATAATAAAGAATGGAACCAAAGTCATGCATAAACCGCATGCATGTGATATTCCAAATGTAATAATAAAGAATGGAATAACAACAGAAATTCACCGTAAATGCGATAGACGCGCACATCAAAGTTATTCCAAATGTAATAATAAAGAATGGAATAATAGAAGAATTTCACCATGTATGCAAGATTGCTTGTGATAGAAAGTTATTCCAACATAATAATAATGAATGGAATAACAATAGAATTCACCAAGCACGCGATAGACCGCACAGACAGGTTATTTCAACATAATAATAAAGAATGGAATAACAGAAGAATTTCACCATGTATGCGGTACTTCGCATAGACAGGTTATTCCAACATAATAATAAAGAATGAAATAACAACCCTTACGAGTATTGAAAGAAATTAACTCTCTTCATGAATACGAAAGAATAATACCCCTTACCTTAGAAGGAACTGGATATTGGAATAGTGAGGTAGCAAACTTCTCTTCTTCTTTCTCTCTATAATTTCTCTCTATAATAATTGCTCTAAAGCTTTAGTGAATTGGTAAGAAATGAAGGAAGAATGAGCTTCTATTTATAGGAAAATATATTTTCGATAATTGTACGTTTTGGGGCTCAAAATATTACAGTACAATACCTCCAACTTTTCTTTCATTTTTAATTTAGTCCTGCAAGTATTATCAAACTTGCACCACCTCCCCTAATAGTAAATAATGTGAATCAATAGTTCAATCATGTGAATCAATAATTATAATCATGTGAAAATACGAATTACAGTATAGTACCTCCATCTATACCTCTATTTTTAACTTAGTCATGCAAATATTATCAATCTTGCACCAACTCCCCTAATAGTACATGAATGTGATTCAATAGTACACACATGTGAACAAATAGTTATATAAGCATGTGAATTAGAAGCAATTAATTGCTCATTTATCCGATTAATTACCCAATTTATCAATATAACCCCCAGACATCAATTATCATCGGAATAGATGTCGATTTCCACTAACACTAATAATCCCAACACAATGGAACTATCAAATTCATCTTTAATCAACACGAACTTATTCATCATTAATATTATAACTCACAATATTTAACAACCGTGTCGCTCCTGTGAAAGAGGGGCTTTCCGATAAGGATTTCTCCTTATGGCGCACTATTAGATGACCAAACCTCTCCTCGATGTAACTTCTAGACATTATAAATATTGCAATTTAATAATATAAATAACTTTGTCATCTCAATTATTGATTTAATAATATAACATATTATGTCGATGATGATCGTGACAATAATTGAATCAATAATATGAGAGATATGATGCAACAATTACTATATAGCAATAATCGAGTATAATCGAGTGACTTTCTTACGTAAGCGTCAATAACCAATACCGTGATGCTACTATGCAACTAACGCCAGACATCGCATTTTTTACTAATGGGTAGTAGTTCAGCGGTTTAACGATAACACTCCAATCGTTATTTTTATAAAAAGATAATTTCGCTGTTTTCTTTATTACGACAATACTTACATTGTGGGTTCCACCAATGATTGTGCCATCGCATTTAATATTCCTCGTTAAAATGAATATTCTCCCACCAATCGAATATTATATAACCACTTGCTTACTTTGCAAAATTTGTAAATATTACCCACAACTATAACATTATATTATATCCACACCATAATATTCAAAAATATATTTCGAAAGAAATTAATCTTTATTCATAAAAGTTGGGGTCTTACAACCTCCCCTTCTTATGAAATTTTATCCTCGAAATTAGGGTGCGTACCTGGTATGTCGAAGAGGTGAGGATATCTTGACTTCATCTCGGATTCAAACTCTCAGGTCATTTCCTCCACATCGTGGTTTCTCCACAAAACTTTGACTTGAGGTATAACCTTGGAGCGTAGAATATGATCCTTCTTATCCAAGATTTTAACAGGTAACTCTTCATACGTAAAATCTTTCTCTATCTCGTCTGGTTTTAATTTAATAATGTGGTTCCTACTCGATCGAGGATTAAAATAAATAAATGAATCGAGGATCGAGCTTTTCTCTCTTTTCAAATCTCAGAACTCCTTTCCATGGAGCAACACGTAACAACACATGATCTCCAATATTGAATTCCATGTCTTTTCGATGAAGATCAAAGATAAAAGTGCTGATAATACGCGTGGTTGCAGACAAGTAACACAAGGTATTGGTTATTGATGCTTACGTGAGAAGTCACCGCTTATACTCAATTTTTGCTACAAAGAATTGTCAGATCATATCTCTCTCATATTATTGATTCAATTATTGTCACAAAGATCATCCGCATAATATGTTATATTATTAAATCAATAATTGAGACGACAAAGTTATTTATATTATTAAATTGCAATATTTATAATGTCAGAAGTTCACATGAGGAGAGGTTTGGTCATCTAATTGCGGCGCCAATAAGGAGAAATCCTTATCGAAAAGCCCCATCTTTCCTGGGAACGACCTGGTTGTTAAATTTTGTGAGTTATAATATTAATGATGAATAAGTTTGTGTTATTTAAAGATGAATTTGATAGTTCCATTGTGTTGGTATTATTAGTGTTAGTGGAAATCGACATCTATTCCGATGATAATTGATGTCTGGGGGTTATATTGATAAATCGGGTAATTAATTGGATAAATGAGCAATTAATTGCTACTAATTCACATGCTTATATAACTATTTGTTCACATGTGTGTACTATTGAATACATTCATGTACTATTATTGGGAGTTGGTGCAAAGATTGATAATACTTACATGACATTGTTAAAATGGAGGTATAGATGGAGGTACTATACTCTAATTCAGATTATTTTCACATGATTATAACTATCGATTCACATTATTTACTATTAGGGGAGGTGGTGCAAGTTTGATAATACTTGCAGGACTAAATTAAAAAAAGAAAGAAAAGTTAGAGGTATTATATCGTAATATTTCGAGTCCCAAAACGCAATTATCGAAATTATATTTTCCTATAAATAAGCTCATTCTTCCTTCATTTCTCACCAATTCACTATAGCTTTAGAAAGCAATTATTATAGAGAGAAATTATAAAGAAAAGAAGAAGAGAAGTCTCGATACCTCACTATTCCAATATCCAGCCCTTCTAAGGTAAGGGTATTATTTCTTTCAGATTCATGAAGAGAGCTATTGTTATTCCATTCCTTATTATTATGTTGAATAACTCTGCCTATGCCAAGTACCGCATACATGGTGAAATTCTTCGTTATTCCATTCTTTATTATTCGTTGAATAACCTCATGCTCAGGCATTTTCACGGCATGCATGATGAATTTTGTTGTTATTCCATTCTTTATTATTCTCGTTGGAATATCCGTTCGCTGCAATGCGGTTTACGCACGACTTTGTTCCATTCTTTATTATTCTATTGGAATATCCCGCCTGCATTCGATTTACGCATGACCGGGTTCCATTCTTTTTTATTATTCTTTGAAATATCCTCGTCTGCTTACGGTATTACGCACGACCGGTTCCATTCTTTATTATTCGCTGAGAATAACCTCGTCTGCATAGGATCTATCGATGCTTGGTGGTGAATTCTTCATTATTCCATTCTTTATTATTATGTTGGAATAACTCGCTCATGTGGATTACCGCATGCACGGTGAATGATCCTTTCAGATTCATTCCTTATTAAATTGTGGAAATGATCTCATCTACGCGGATTACCGCACGACGGGCAAAAATCCATTTATTTTCATATATTCTATTATACTCGGTTAAGTTAAAGTTTTGGCTTCTATACTCCATGAAATTAGTAGAATATCCCGGATATTTCAAGCGCTTCATTTAGTATCTTTTCATGGAAATATTCTTCCGAGCATTCTTGAATTTTACTCCACAAAGCAAAGATCATGTCGATAATTTGACGTTATTGATTTCGTGGATAAATTAACTTATAAATTTATTTTTGAACTTGTTTTATTGAATTATTATGTCATTGTCATCATCCTCATGCTTATATTGTGATGAAAGTCATCTTTGGCTTACATGCATAGATGGACTTGGTATGATTATGACCAGGGATCATTCGGTATAATAATGACGTGTAATATTATAAATGATGTGATAAAAGTCCTCAGTAGCCTGTAATTCATTGATGGACATTTTTTTTGGTATAATTATGACAAAAGATTATTTAGTATAGTCATGACCATTGATGATTTAATGAATATCCTTGGCCCGTAGTGCAGGGAGGATTCGATGATGTGGTTTATTTATTAAGTCGAGTCTCAAACGATAAAAAAATTGATGAAAACATTTTAAATCATGTAAGATAGTAGATATCATGCTCTACCGACTCTTCTAATGGATTGCTTATTCACCGTCAGAAGTTAAACTTGATGTCTATTGTATTTTATCGTTTAACATCATTGAAGACTAATGATAATTTATTCTCGCATTATCTTAGTCATAATATTTTTCATCGGGCTAGTTGAGCTCACCCTTTCTTTCATCGTTCTCTTTAGGAAATGAGAACGAGTCGGGACTAGTCGGAGGAACCGAGTGACGGTCCGTAAGATAGCATTAGTAGTTCTCACTATTCGTTAAATAGTGTGACAATAAATGTAATGAGGACTCCATTGAGTGTGGATATTGTCTAGATGACAATATTCTTATAAAAACTCTTAGATTATGTTTTGTCGTATTTTACACTTAATCGATGTATAATTAAGTTGTATTTGAATTTTGTACCATGTATTTGGCGCACTCAAGATGGGTGATGTATACCTATTTTGGGGGCGCCACAGCTTGGTATCAAAGCTTAGGATATGATCCCCGGCCGAGATGTGAGACAAGAACCAAGAGGGGAGATGGGGAATTCTTCGCTAGTGTGACCTACCTAAGTTTATTTGGTATTTAATTGGTTGGTCAAAGTATAGGGATAATATGTGATATGTTAATTAACCCTTGTTTTGTGGCAGTATTTGAAAATGGCATCCGAAAATGTTGTGATAAGCAATGAAGCACATGAGACCGCTGAGTCACCACAGATTAATGCCTGTGATAATGTGTAACAGAAGACAATATTCCTCATGTAAACAATAACACCGATGAAATGGTGAAGCGATGGGATGTTCAGAGGCTTTTATGCAATTCATGCAACATCAAAGTAAAAAGCGGCTCTCATGAAAACATCGACAACTCTTGGATGGCCACCACTAAGCGCTTTAAGGAGCTGGGACCACCGAGTTTTTGGAGAGCCAAAACCACATAAGGCGAGACGTGGATAAAGCAAATCAACAAGATATTTGATGTCTTGGGATACTCCGAGGAGCAAAAGGTTCCTTTGCTACCTTCATGTCATGAGCAGAGGCAGACATTGGTGGGAATCTAAAAGCGACTCAACCCGCTCTTGATCAAGATTTCTTGGGAGAAGTTCCAAGAATCGCTCAATGATAAGTACTTTTCCGAAAGTATTTATCACATGAAGGAGGTAGAGTTCATCAAGCTTCGAGCAAAACAATATGACCGTGGCGCAAAGACGAAGCTAAGTTTACCGAAGTTATCTCGATTTGCATCCCACTTGGTTGATAATGAGGAGAATGACGCGGATATTTCTAAGAGGTTTGAAACCCGAGATACGCCAATACCTTATCTCTCATAAACCGTGGTTTGTATTCAGATGTTGTGAATAGGGCTCAGTTATTGGAGCGCGATAATGAGTCAACCCAACTAAGAGAGAGCAGCCGACAAGTCGATAATACCGGTGGTAGCAGTAATCGAAGCGGTGACAACAAACGTGGAGGGAATCAACATGCCAGAAATGGTAATCACTTTGGTGGTAATCATGGCCATGACAAGAAGAGTGGACATTCCAAGAAGAGGAGATTCAACAATGATGGAAAGACGTCAGCACCAGCACCTGTTGTTAAGGAAGGAGAACGATTGCCGGTCGTATGTTACAAATTTGAAGGGGAAGGACACATCAGTCCAAACTGCACGATGCAGTCTAAAGCATGTTAAAATTATGGAAAAGAAGGTCACCTAGCCCGATTTTGTCGTACACCAAAGTCAAGTCCAGCTGGGATGGAGACATCAAAGGGTGTCCCAGACAAGACAAAACCGGTAGTTCAAGGGAGAGTGTTTGTCGTAACCTCCCAAAACGCGAGGAATCAAAACGAGGTGATCACGTGTAAGCTAATCATAAACTCTAGCGAAGTTTATACTTTATTTGATACCGATTCTACCCATTCCTTTATTTCTCCTACTTGCGCTCAACGTTTAAATTTGACTCCGGAGAAATTAGACTTTGACTTATCTATTGAAACTCCGTTGGGAGAAACCTTCATTACATCCACTGTTTATAAGTCTTGTTTAATTTAGATCAGTAACCGCACGTTACCTGTCGATCTTATTTCTTTGAAAATACTTGTATTTGATGTGATTTTAGGGATTGATTGGTTAACTACTCATCATGCTAAAATCGATTATTTTCGTAAGGTTGTTAGCTTTCATATTCCTAACCAACCTATTATACGAATTCAAGCAACCAAACCACTAAATTCAATCACTGTCATATCAAGTTATAAAGCTATTTGTTTATTGAAAAACGGATGTCAAGCTTTCTTAGCCCATGTCACGAATTTAAATAAAAATACGTTAGATTTGAATGATATTTCTATTGTTAATAAATTTCCTGACGTATTCCCTAAAGAACTTCCTAGCCTACCCCCAAAGCATGAAATTGAATTTTGTACCGACCTTGAATCAGGTAAAAAAACCCATTTCCAAAGCCCCATATCGAATGGCTCCTATTGAACTTCAGCAGTTAAAAACCCAACTACAGGAATTGTTAGACATTGGTTTCATTCGTCCTAGTACGTCTCCTTGAGGTGCTCCTGTTCTATTCGTGAAGAAGAAAGATGGAAGTATGCGACTTTATATTGATTATCAGGAATTGAATTATGTCACCATCAAAAATAGGTACCCGTTGCCTCGCATTGATGAATTGTTTAACCAGTTACAAGGAGCCAAATTCTTTTCAAAGATTGATCTTCGTTTCGGATATCATCAGTTGAAGATTAAAACTGATGACATTCCAAAGATCGCTTTTAGAACCTAAGACGGGCATTATGAATTCTTAGTCATGTCTTTTGGATTGACTAATGCTCCTTCTGCCTTCATGGACATGATGAACCGAGTATTCAAGGAATATTTGGATCACTTTGTGGTCGTCTTTATTGATGACATCCTCATATATTCCAAAACCCGTGAAGACCATGAGCAACACTTGAGGCTGATATTTCAAAAGCTTCGTGAAAATAAGCTTTATGCCAAGTTGAAGAAATGTGAGTTCTGGCTTAAGGAAGTTACATTCCTTGGGCACGTAATATCAAATCATGAAATATCTGTTGACCCAAAGAAAGATCAAGCAATTCAAAGTCGGGAGCAACCTAAGTCGATGATCAAGTACATAGTTTTCTTGGCTTAGCTGGTTATTATCGGAGATTCGTAGAAGGGTTTTCTCGAATCGCTACTCCATTAACTCAATTTGACTCAAAAGATACAAAATTTGGTTGGAGCGAGGAATGTGAAAAAGTTTTCAAGAACTCAAGAGGAGACTCATTTCAAAGACTGCTCTCGACAATACCATCCGCCTTGAGGATTTGTCATCTACAAGTGATGCTTCAGAAAAGGTTAGGATGTGTTCTCATGCAACATGGGAAAGTCATAGCCTATGCCTCACTTAATAACTCAAAGAATATGAGAGGAATTATCCTACTCGTGATCTAGAATCGGGCAAAGAATCATTTTTCAAGGCTTAAGATTTGGAGGCATTACCTGTATGGAGAGAAGGTGGAGATCTATACGGATCATAAAAGCCTCAAAGATTTCTTCACTCAAAAGGAACTCAAAATGCGGCAACGATGATGGCTTGAGTTGTTGAAAGATTATGATCATACCATCCTGGAAAAGAGAACGTAGTAGCTGACGCATTGAGTAGAAGATCAGATGCGGGCATGAGTGCAATATTATCAACGTAAAGGCCCATTTTGTATGACTTGGAAAGGATGGAAATAGAGTTAAAGACTCCAGGGACCCATGTGATGATGTCAAATATACGAGTGGAACCGACTTTAATCGATAAAGTTAAAGTTGTTCAAACTACAGACCTGGAGCTGATGAGTATGAAGAAGAAAGTGCAAGAAGGTGCTATTCCGGAAGCAAGAATCGATGAAGAAGGAATACTTCGAGTCAACTCCAGACTTTGTGTTCCTAACGATTCTGACTTGAAGTATAAAATCATGATGGAGGCGCATAACACACCGTTTCCAATCCATCATGGGAGTACTAAAATGTATCGTGATCTTAGACATACATTTTGGTGGAGCAATATGAAGAGAGAGATAACGGGGTTTATCTCAAGGTGTCTAACTTGTCAACGAGTCAAGGCGGAGCATCAAGTGCCAAAAGGTCCATTGCAACCACTTGAAATTCTAGAATGGAAGTGGGAGCACATTACCATGGATTTCGTTACTGGTCTTCCCAAGATTTCTCAGGGCATAGATGCGATTTGGGTCATTGTTGATAGATTGACCAAGTCTGCTCATTTCTTACCAATACGAGAAACTTATCCACTTGAACGTCTTGCTAGTATGTATATAAACGAGATTGTAAGATTGCATAGTATGTCAGTATCCATAGTTTCTGATCGAGACCCAAGATTCACTTCAAGATTTTGGGTTAGTTTGCAAAAAGCTATAGGCACGGATTTACGATTTAGTTTAAGATATCATCCTCAAACGGATGGGCAAATGGAAAGGACTATTCAAACTCCTCAAGATTTATTAAGACTCGGTGTCCTCGACTTCAAGGGAAGTTGGGACAAGTTCTTACCATTGGTGGAGTTTCCCACAACAACAAGCTTATCAAGCAAGTATTGGTATGGCTCCATTTGTGGCGTTGTATGGAAGAAAGTGTCGCTTCAAAGATATCTTTGGGATGAGGTGGGTGAAGCAACGTTGTTGGGACCGGAGTTGGTACGTATGACTATGAAAAAGATTTAAACGATCCGATAACGTATAAAAACCTCACAAGATCGACAAAAGAGTTATGCTGATCTTCATCGAAAAGACGTAGAATTCAATATTGGAGATCATGTGTTGTTACGTGTTGCTCCATGGAAAGGAGTTGCGAGATTTAGAAAGAGACGAAAGCTCAATCCTCGATTCATTGGCCCATTTATAATCCTCAAACGAGTAGGAACTGTGGCCTATAGACTCGCCTTACCGCTAATAATGTCTCGTGTTCATAACGTTTTCCACATATCTATGTTACATAATTATGTGAAAGACCCAAATTACATTATTGAATTAGATCTAAACGAGATAGAGGAATATTGAACGTATGAAGAGTTACCTGTTAAAATCTTGGATAAGAAGGATCATATTCTACGCTCCAAGGTTATACCTCAAGTCAAAGTTTTATGGAGAAACCACGATGTGGAAGAAATGACCTGGGAGTTAGAATCTGAGATGAAGTCAAGATATCCTCACCTCTTCGATATACTAGGTGCGTACCCTAATTTCGAGGATGAAATTTCATAAGAAGGGGAGGTTATAAGACCCCAACTTTTATGAATAAAGATTAATTTCTCTCAAAATATATTTTTGAATATTATGGTGTGGATATAATATAATGTTATAGTTGTGGATAATATTTACAAATTTTGCAAAGTAAGCAAGTGGTTATATAATATTCGATTGGGTGGAAATATTCGTTTTAATAGGAATATTCATGACGACGCAAGACAATCATAGTGGACCCCACAACGGAAGTATTGTTGTAATAAGAAAACAATGTAATTATCTTTTTATAAAAATAACTACGGAAATGTTACCGTTAGTTAAACCGTTGAACTACCCGATAGTAAAAGTACACAAGAATGCTGCGTGGTTGCATAATAGCATAGAGTATTGGTTATTGATGCTTACATGAGAAGTCACTCAGTTTTACTCAATTATTTCTATAGTAATTGCTGCATTATATCTCTCATATTATTGATTCAATTATTGTCACAAAGATCATCTCGTGATAATATGTTATATTATTAAATCAATAATTGAGACGACAAAGTTATTTATATTATTAAATTACAATATTTACAATGTCTAGAAGTTCACAAGGAGAGGTTTGGTCATCTAAAACGCACGCCAATAAGGAGAAATCCTTATCTGAAAGCCCCCTTCTTTCCGAGAATGAATTCGGTTGTTAAATATTGTGAGTTATAATATTAATGATGAATAAGTTCGTGTTGATTAAAGATGAATTTGATAGTTCCATTGTGTTGGGATTATTGGTGTTAGTTGAAATAGATATCTATTCCGATGATAATTGATGTCTGGGGGTTATATTGATAAATCGGGTAATTTATCTGGATAAACGAAAGCAATTAATTGCTACTTATTCACATGCTTATATAACTATTTGTTCACATGTGTGTACTATTGAGTCACATTCATTTACTATTAGGGGAGTTGGTGCAAGATTGATAATACTTGCATGACTAAGTTAAAGATGGAGGTATAGATGGAGGTACTATATTGTAATTAATTTTTTCACATGTTTAGAACTATTGAGTCACATGATTTACTATTGAGTCACATGATTTTACTATTGATTCACATGATTTACTATTAGAGGAGTTGGTGCAAGATTGATAATACTTACAGGACTAAATTAAAAATGAAGAAAAAGAGAAAGGTATTATACTGTAATATTTCGAGCCCCAAAACGTGCAATTATCGAAACTATATTTTTCTATAAATAGAAGCTTATTCTTCTTTCATTTCTCACCAATTCACTAAAGCTTTAGACCCATTATTATAGAGAGAAATTATAGAGAGAAAGAAGAAGAGAAGTCTGCTACCTCACTATTCCAGTATCCAGTCTTCTTTTGAGGTAAGGGATATTATTTGTTGTACTCATAAGGGGTATTTTTTTTTTCATATTCATGAAGAGAACTTCTGTTATTCCATTCTTTATTATTCTGTTGGAATAACCTGTTTATGCAAAGTACCGCATGCATGGTGATTTCTGTTGTTATTCCATTTTTTATTATTCTGTTGGAACATCCTGTTGGTGCGAATCTAAATCGAATTCGGTTCCGTTATTTATTATTCTATTCGAACATCCCGATTGTGAATCTTGTCGACTGGTTTCGTTATTTATTATTACATTGGAATAACTCCATACATGTAGATTACCACATGCATGGTGAATGATCCTTTGTATTCATTTCTTATTAAATTATGGAAATGATCTGTATATGTGGATTACCGCATGGCGGGTGAAAATCCATTTGCAGTTTCGTATATTCTATTATACTCGTATGAGATATCATTTCTTTTGTACTTGTCATGAAATATCATTTTATTTGGTATTTTTTGTTACGAGATACTATTCACGGGTTACTATTCACCCAGTTACTATTCACTCTAGTATTATTCACTTGGGTATTCGGGGCACTTTTCATGCCGGAATACTATTCATGAGTTACTATTCACGGGACTATTCACCCAAATTACTATTCACCCAAATATTATTCACTCGGGTATTTGGAGTACTTTTTTTGTCGGGTTACTATTCACAAGGTACTATTTCAAGTATCTTATTCACGGGTACTATTCATTCATTTAAAAAAATGATTCTTTTCTCATTCAAATTATTTTTGGTGCATGAATATTATTCTTGAATTTTACTCTGCAAAGAAGTATCATGTTGACAATTTGGACGTTATTAGTTCCTGGATAATTTAATTCTTGAACTTATTTTATTGAATTCTTATATCATTGTCATCATCCTCATGTTTATATTTTGTTGAATGTTATCTGTGGCCTGTAGTGCATAGATGGACTTGGTATGATTATGATCAGGGATTATTCGGCATAATCATGACCGTAATATTACAAATGATGTGAAAAAAGTCCTCATTGGCCCGTAGTGCATTGATGGACAGTTTTTGGTATGATTATGGCTATGGATTCTCTTCGGCCAAGGGAGCAAAAATGAATTGTTTTATAGCATGATTAGGACCCTTGATGAAAATACGATTATCTTTGGCCCGTAGTGCATGGATAATTCGTGGTCGTGATACTAAATAATATCCTTGGCCTGTAGTGGAGGGATGATTTGATGATGTGGATTATTTATTAAGCTGAGTCGCAGCGATAAAAGTGATGAAAAACTTTTTAAATCATAAAAGATAGTAGATTTTATTCTCTACTTGACTCTTTTAATGGATTGTTTGTTCCGCTGCAGTTAAACTTGATGTCTATTGTATTTTATCAGTTTAACATTGTTGAAGACTAATGATAATTTATTCTGCATTATCTTAGTCATAATATTTTTTTACTGAGATAGTTGAGCTCACCCTTTCCTTCATTGTTCTCTTCAGGAAATGATAATATAGCTGGGACGAGTCGGGGAATGGAGTGACGGTCCAGATGATAGCATTAATAGTCCTCACTATTCTGTTAAATAGTGTGACAATAAATGTAATGAGGACTAAATTTGAGTTTGTATACTGTCTATGAGGACTCCATTGAGAGTGGATATTGTCTAGAAGACAATATTCTTGTTTAAACTCTCAGTTTATGTTTTGTCATATTTTACACAACAGTTGTATATTTAAGTTTGTATTTGAATTCAGTATTATGTATCTGACGACTCAAAATAGGTGATGTATACCTGTTTTGGGTGCGTCACAGACCCCACAACGGAATAACCGTCGGATATAGAAAGCGACAAAAATAATATTTTCATAGAATAACAGCAAAAATTTTACCGTTAAACTGTTGAAATACCGGTGATAAAAGAACAGTAATACGTGTTGTTGTACAGTAGCACACGGTATTGCACAGTGTCTCTAATTATTGATTCTTACATAAGAAGTCACTTAGTTTTATTCAATTATTGCAACAGTAGTTGATGCATAGTATCTCATATTATTGATTTAATTATTGTCACAGTATCACCTGCACAATATTTTATATTATTAAATCAATAATTGAGACGACACGGTTATTCATATTATTTTTTGCATTATTGATAATGTTTAGAAAGTTCTGTCGAGAAAAGGGGTTAGGTTATTTAATTGCGCACCAATAAGGAGAAATCCTTATCGGAAAGTCCCCTCTTTCCTGAGAATTATCTGGTTGTCAATATTGTGAGTTATAATATTAATAATGAATAATTGTTGAAAGATTAAAAATGTGTTGATTGAAGATAAAGTGATTTGTGGTAAATATTTATTCAATCTTTGATATAAATAAGAAGTCTGTTATGAGACGTTTGTTGTAAGTTTGGTTTATTCTATGGGGCCCATATGTCATCATCTAAGAGTCACTTTCGCCAATAGTACTATCTTTAACCAGACGTCAAACTAATGGTTGTTTCACATTATAAGCGTCAAACCACTTGCCGTTTCACATTAAAGGCGTCAAACCACTTGTCTTTTCACATTACAGACGTCAAACCACTTTCATTTTAACATTACCAGTCGTCAAGCCACTTGCCTCTTCACATTGCAAGGGCTAAGCTAGAAATCTTCTATAAATAGAAGCTTATTTCTTCTTTCAGTCTCACCAATTCACTAAGACTCACAAGAGAAAGCTATAGAGAGAGAATCAGATAGAAAGTAGAAGAGTATTTTATTACTACACTATTGCATTATCCAATCTCCTACTAAGGTAAGGGATATTATTTTTGTTCAATATTCGTAAGAAATAATTTTTTCTTCCATACTATGTAGTATGTGTAAGACCCCAACTTTTATGAATAAAGATTAATTTCTATCGAAATATATTTTTGAATATTATGGTGTGGATATAATATAATGTTATAGTTGTGGGTAATATTTACAAATTTTGCAAAATAAGCAAGTGGTTATATAATATTCGATTGGTCGGGGAATATTCGTTTTAACAGGGAATATTCAGATGCGGCAAGCACAATCATTGATGGACCCCTAATGGAAGTATTGTCGTAATAAGAAAACGACAGAATTATCTTTTTATAAAAATAACGGCGGAAGTGTTACCGTTAAAACTGTTGAACTATCCGGTAGTAAAAGTATAGTAATACGCGTGGTTGCATAGTAGCACACGGTATTTGTTATTGATGCTTACGTGAGAAGTCACTCAGTTATACTCAATTATTGTTATAGTAATTGCTGCATCATATCTCTCATATTATTGATTCAATTATTGTCACAGTATCATCTGCATAATATGTTATATTATTAAATCAATAATTGAGACGACAAAATTATTTATATTATTAAATTGCAATATTTACAATGTCTAGAAGTTCTGTCAAGGAGAGGTTTGGTCATCTAATTGCGCGCCATTAAGGAGAAATCCTTATCGGAAAGCCCCCTCTTTCCTGGGAACGACCTGGTTGTTAAATATTGTGAGTTATAATATTAATGATGAATAAGTTCGTGTTGATTAAAGATGAATTTGATAGTTCCATTGTGTTGAGATTATTAGTGTTAGTGGAAATTGACATCTATTCCGATGATAATTGATGTCTGGGGGTTATATTGATAAATCGGGTAATTAATCGGATAAATGAGCAATTAATTGCTACTAATTCACATGCTTATATAACTATTTGTTCACATGTATGTACTATTGAATCACATTCATGTACTATTAGGGGAGTTGGTACAAGATTGATAATACTTGCATGACTAAGTTAAAAATGGAGGTATAGATGGAGGTACTATACTGTAATTCATATTTTCACATGATTATAACTATTGATTCACATGATTGAACTATTGATTCACATTATTTACTATTAGGGGAGGTGGTGAAAGTTTGATAATACTTGCAGGACTAAATTAAAAATGAAAGAAAAGTTGGAGGTATTGTACTGTAATATTTCGAGTCCCAAAACGTGCATTTATCGAAACTATATTTTCCTATAAATAGAAGCTAATTCTTCCTTCATTTCTCACCAATTCACTAAAGCTTTAGAGCAATTATTATAGAGAGAAATTATAGGGAGAAAGAAGAAGAGAAGTTTGCTACCTCACTATTCCAATATCCAGTTTTTTCTAAGGTAAGAGGTATTATTTCTTTTGTATTCATGAAGAGAGCTATTGTTATCCCATTCCTTATTATTCTGTTGGAATAACCTGTATACGCGGACTACGGTATATATGGTGAAATTCTTCTGTTATTCCATTATTTATTATTATGTTGGAATATCCTATCTGTGCGGATTATGCATGACCTGGTTCCATTCTTTATTATTCTGTTGGAATAACCTATCTGTGCGGTTTATCGCATGCCTGGTGAATTATGTTGTTATTCCATTCTTTATTATTCTGTTGGAATATCATGTCTGTGCATATTACGCATGACCTAGTTCCATTCTTTATTATTTTGTTGGAATATCCTGTATGTGCGGATTACGCATGACCTGGTTCCATTCTTTATTATTCTATTGGGAATAACCTGTCTGTGCAGTCTATCGCATGCATGGTGAATTCTTCTGTTATTCCAATCTTTATTATTCTGTTGGAATAACCTGTCTATGTGGATTACCGCATGCATGGTGAATGATCCTTTGTATTCATTCCTTATTAAATTGTGGAAATGATCTGTCTACGTGGATTACCGCATGATGGGCGAAAATCCATTTGCAGTTTCATATATTTTATTTTACTCAGTTGGTTAAAGTTTTGGCTTCTATACTCCATGAAATTAGTAGAATATCCTAGATATTTGCGCGTCATCCAATATCTTTTCATGGGAATATTTTTCTGAGCATTCTTGAATTTTACTCCACAAAGCAGTATCATGTTGACAATTTATACGTTATTGATTTCAAGATAAATTAGCTTATAAATTTATTCTTGAACTTGTTTTATTGAATTATTATGTCATTGTCATCATCCTCATGCTTATATTGTGATGAAAGTCATCTTTTGCTTACGTGCATAGATGGACTTGGTAGGATTATGACCAGAGATTATTCGGTATAATCATAACCTGTAACGTTATAAATGATGTGGTAAAAGTCCTCAGTGGTCTGTAGTGCATTGATGGACAGTTTTTGGTATGATTATGACCAAGGATTATTCGGTATAGTCATGACCATTGATGATTTAATGAATATCCTTGGCCCATAGTGCAAGGATGACTCGATGATGTGGTTTATTTATTGTCGAGTCTCGATTGATAAAATTGATGAAAATATTTTAAATCATAGAAGATAGTAGATATCATGCTCTACTTGACTCTTCTAATGGATTGCTTATTCCGCTGCAGTTAAACTTGATGTCTATTGTATTTTATCAGTTTAACATTTTTAAAGATTAATGAAAATTTATTCTGCATTATCTTAGACATAATATTTCTTACTGGGCTAGTTGAGCTCACCCTTTTGCTTTCATTGTTCTCTTCAGGAAATGAGAACGTAGCCAGAACTAGTCGGGGAACGGAGTGATGGTTTGAGATGGTGTATTAGTAGTCCTCACTATTCTATAAAATAGTGTAACAATAAATGTAATGAAGAGTCTATTTGAGAGTGGATATTGTCTAGAAGGCAACATTCATGTTTAAACTCTCAGCTATGTTTTGTCGTATATTACACGAATGTTGTATAATTAAGTTTGTATTTTTATTCTGTAACATGTATCTGGCGACTCAAGATGGGTGATGTATACCTATTTTGGGGGCGTCACAGTTGGTATCAAAGCCATAGAAAAGAGCCCCGAGCCTTCATATGGTGACTTCCAAGTCTTGGGATGCACCGAAGCCAGACTTTCCATAGGGGACGCCGTGAGTAACGGTGGCAAGGTTATATGTATCATTGTGAGGTGCTATCCAAGTCTTGGATGCGGGTCACAGTTGGTATCAAAGCTTAGGGATATGATCCTTGGATAAGATGTGAGGATAAAACTAGGAGGCGAGAGACGGGTAATTCCTTCGCTAGTATGACCTACCTAAGTTTATTTGTTATTTAATTGGTCGGTCAGAATATAGAGATAATATGTGGCATATCAATTAACCCTTATTTTGAAACTATATTTTAGAATGATATCTGAAATACAGGAGATTAGAAATGGAAAAATCATGATAGAGAGGAAATAACCGGGAAGGTATAATCCGAAAAGAAAGCAAGGTATTCTCATCTCTTCGATATACCAGGTACGTACCCTAATTTTGAGGACGAAATTTCATAAGAAGGGGAGGTTGTATGACCCCAACTTTTATGAATAAAGATTAATTTCTCTCGAATTATATTTTTGAATATTATGGTGTGGATATAATATAATGTTATAGTTGTGGGTAATATTTACAAATTTTGCAAAGTAAGCAAGTGGTTATATAATATTCGATTGGTCGAGAAATATTCGTTTTAATAGGGAATATTCGTACGACGGCACAATAATTGGTGGACCCCACAACGGAAGTATTGTTGTAATAAGAAAACGACAGAATTATCTTTTTATAAAAATAACAGCGGAAATGTTACCGTTAAAACTGTTGAACTAACTTAGTAGTAAAAAATACGATGTCGCATGGTTGCGTAGTAGTACAGACACGGTATTGGTTATTGATGCTTACATGAGAAGTCACTCGATTATACTTAATTATTACTACTGATAATTCACGCATCATATCTCTCATATTATTGATTCAATTATTGTCACAAGATCATCTCGCATAATATGTTATATTATTAAATCAATAATTGAGACGAAAAAATTATTTATATTATTAAATTACAATATTTACAATGTCTAGAAGTTCTATCAAGGAGAGGTTTGGTTATCTAATTGCGCGCCAATAAGGAGAAATCCTTATCGAAAGCCCCTCTTTCTGAGGAGCGACACGGTTGTTAAATATTGTGAGTTATAATATTAATGATGAATAAGTTCGTGTTGATTAAAGATGAATTTGATAGTTCCATTGTGTTGGGATTATTAGTGTTAGTGGAAATCTACATCTATTCCGATGATAATTGATGTTTGGGGGTTATAATGATAAATCGGATAAATGAGCAATTAATTGCTATTAATTCACATGCTTATATAACTATTTGTTCACATGCGTGTACTACTCAATCACATTCATGTACTATTAGGGGAGTTGGTGCAAGATTGATAATGTGACGCCCCCAAAATAGGTATACATCACCCATTCTGAGTCGCCAAATACATGGTACAGAAATAACTACAACATCATTATTACAATTGTCGTGCAAAATAAGACAACACACATGCCGTGAGTTTAAATACAAATATTGTCTTCTAGACAATATCACACTCAAATAAGTCCTCATTACATTTATTGATACACTATTTTACAAAAATAGTGAGGACTGCTAAGACAATTGTCTAGGACAATCACTCTTTACCCCGACTGGTTCCTGCTACATTTTCACCTCATGAGAAGAAAAATGGAACAAAAAGGAAAAGGGTGAACTCAACTAGCCCAGTAAAGAATATTATGACTAAGATAAAGAACAACAATTTATCGTTAGCCTTCAACAAATCAGATATAATGGACAACCAGTTTTAGATCAATATTCACAGCGGAAATAACAATTCATTAGAAGAGTTAAGTAGAGAATGAAATCTACTATCATCTATGAATTTAAAAGTCCACTATCAATATTTTATCCCTGTAACATCAATCAATATACATCTTGCATTAATTATTCATCTTTGCACTACGGGCCAAAGATATTCATTTGTATCACCAGTTGGTCATGTTCATCTCAACACCTGTTCATCTTTGCATTATGGGCTAAAGATATTCATTAGGTAATCATTCATCTTTACACTACAGGCCAAAGATATTCATCAAGTATCACCATTAAAGACTGAGGATGATGAAAAACAATTTAGAGAACGAATCTAGTGAGACAAAAGGACAAAGATTAGAGATTTGTACTCTAGATAATTCAAGTTTAAAAATACTCCATAATGGAGTAAAATTCAAGAATGAAGATCAAAACATAGATTCAATTTCAAGAATAAGGGTCGCAACGGATAACTTTGAAGGAAAAAAAATTTTTTGTGAGCAAGATTGTGAGCAAAGAATCGTGAACAAAGAATGGCGAACAGTGAGCGATGGAATGAAAGAAGTGTCATGAAAAGTTCCAAATTTGATTAAAAGTTCTGACCACTATTCCTATAAAATGATATTAGATGAAACGAAGTTTCTAATCATTTCAGAAATTATAGAAGCAATACTTACCATAGTAAGCTCAAATTTAAGAATACGAGATGAAATAATATCGCTTACATAATATGGAGTATGAAAGAAAATAATATTTTTCACGAGTATTGCAATAAAATAATATCCTTTACCTTAGTAGAAACTGGATTTGACTGGAATATCAGATATTATTCTGAGAAAATCTTGCAAAAAAACTACGCTCAAAGTATTCTTATACTCAAGAAAATACTCACAATACTTTAGAATAAGAATTTCTGATTTGAAAGTGGTGTGTTTGAGGAAGGAGGGGTTACCCCCTATTTATAAGAAACGGAAGGAGAAAGCAAACAAATACAAAAATAGCGACATTTCCTTCTTTTTCTCCTCTGCCTAATATCATGCCTAACATTTCATATTTTCAAATGGGTGAGGGCCACCCTTTGAAACAAGCTTGCAGGAATATCATGCCTAATTCACATTTTCCATATGCTGGGGCCATATTTTGAAATGATTTGGCATAAAACCTACCACCCACCAGGAAAGAAGAAAACCAATAAGGGACACCCTTTGAAAAATGTTTTGCAGGAAGAAAAATAAGCCATCTTTGAAGAAAAAGAAAAGGACAGCTTACTGTGTTTCTTTTGAAAACAAGTTTGCTTTCGATACTATTACCCCACCACCAACCAACTTAGAAAATAACTGACAAGCTATACAATTTGCTCACTCCTTCTTTTTAATCACATGCATAAATAAATATATATATATATATATATATATATATATATATATATATTATAACAGTAATATTATTATTTAAATAATTATAAAATATTATAATAATATTTTGAATGAATATTCTATCGGAGAAATAATTGTAATTCCACAAAATTATGCCAAACCTTCAACAATTATTTCATGCTAAAATTCCTTCATTTATATCCACGTAAAATAAATATTTCCTTGTCATATAAATCAATAATTAATTATTCACAAATAATATTATAAAATCACAATAATGACAACCGGTA
The DNA here is from genome assembly GCA_020205615.1 of Panax quinquefolius. NCBI lineage: Eukaryota > Viridiplantae > Streptophyta > Magnoliopsida > Apiales > Araliaceae > Panax > Panax quinquefolius. The sequence goes on from CM035161.1 coordinate 130,701,420, forward strand.
GTTCCAGGAAAGAGGGGGCTTTTCGATAAGAATTTCTCCTTCATTGCCAAGCAATTAGGTGACCAAACCTCTCATCGATGAACTTTCTAGACATTGCTAATAATGTTATCTAATAATATTATTCAAATAATATGAATTATTGATTTGATAATGGGAAATATTGTCTACGTGATAATTATTGAAACAACAATAATATAAAATATCAACGCAACAATTATTGAATCAATAAAATAAAATATTGAGCAAGAATTACAATAACAATTATTGAGTAAAGGCCTTTCACGTAAGAATCAATAATTCAAAAATATAGTGTAATACCGCGTGCTACTGTGCAACCACGCATATTAATTTATTTTAACCATCGGGTATTCCAACAGTGTTAACGATAACGATTACGCCGTTATTTATAAAAACTCAAATTTGTCGCTTTTTCAGATCCAAATCGTTATTACGTTATGGGCCCATGGGATGATTTAACGTACTGTCAGATCGATATTCCCGACAAAAAGAATATTCCACGACCAAACGAATATTCCCCGACAACAATGATTATTTTATAACTACTTGCTTATTTTGCAAAATTTACACATTTCATGTGACGCCCCCAAAATAGGTATACATCACCTATTCTGAGTCGCTAAAAATATGGTACAGAATACAAATACGATCTTTAATATATAACAAAAGAGCTGTGAGTTTTAATACAAATATCGCCTTTCAGACAATATCCACTCTCGAATAAGTCCTCATTACATTTATTGTCACACTATTTGCTGTATAGTGAGGACTACTAATACTATCCTCCTCCTCGACCGTCACTCCGTTCCCCGACTAGTCCATGCCACGTTCTCATTTCCTCAAGAGAACATTGAAAGAAAGGGTGAGCTCAACTAGCCCAAGAAGAAATATTATGACTAAGATAATGCGAATAAATTATCATTAGTCTTCAATGATGTTAAACCGATAAAATACAATAGACATCAAGTTTAAGCTGCAATGAACATGCAATCCATTAAAAGAGTCAAGTAGAGAATAAAATCTACTATCTTTTATGATTTTAAAAGGTTTTATCACTTTTATCGTCATGACTCGACTCGACAATAAATAATCCACATCATCCCCGCACTACTACCGAGGATATTCATTAGTATCACAACCACAAATTATCCATGCACTACGGGCCAAGGATATTCGTGTTTTCATCAATAGTCATAATCATGCCAACAACTGTCCATCAATGTACTACGGGCCAATGAGGATTTTTACCATATCATTTGTAACATTACGGTCATGATTACACCAAATAATCCCTAGTCATAATCATACCAAGTCCATCTATGCACTATGTGCCATGTATGACTTTAAAAAAATATAAACATAGGAGGATGATGACAATGATATAAGAATTCAATAAAACAAGTTCAAGAATTAATTTATTCAAGAACTAATAACGTCCAAATTGTCAACATGATACTTCTTTGTAGAGTAAAATTCAAGAATGCTCGTAAGAATATTTTCATAAAAGATATCTTTGGATGAAGCGCAAATATCAAGAATATTCCACTAATTTCATGGAGTTTAGAAGTCAAAACTTTAACCAACCGAGTATAATAAAGAATAGAATAACAAAAGAAATCACCATGCATGCGCAGATCTGTGACAGTATGTGTTTTTTCAACAGAATAATAAATAACGGAACCGGATCAAAGTAAATTCAGACCGGCAGGATGTTCCAACAGTAATAACAAAGACGAAACCAGTCCGTGCGTAAAATGCATGCGAGGATATTCCAATGTAATAAAAAAGCGAGAACCTGTGTCGGCGCGAAATGCATGCATGTGATATTCCAACAAAATATTAAAGGCGGAACGAGTTAACAGTAAAACGCAGAGACAGGATATTCCAACAGAATATTAAAGGCGGAACCAGGTCCGGTGTAAAACGCATAGACATGATATTCAAACAGAATAATAAAAAATGGAATAACAGAAAAATTTCACCAAATATAGGGTAGCCCGCTTATACAGGTTATTCCAACAGAATAATAAAGAATGGAATAACAGAAATTCTCTTCATGAATACAAAAGAAATAATACCCCTTACGGGTACAACAAATAATATTCCTTACCGTAAAAGAAACTTGATATCGGAGTAGTGAAGTAGCAGAATACTTTTATTCTTTCTCTCTATAATTTCTCTCTCTAGAGTTTCAGTGAATTCGTAAGAAATAATGAAGGAATGAGCTTCTATTTATAGAAGAATGGACTGCATAATAACAAACTTATGAACGATCCTGATTGATTTACTTTTAATCGGACGATCCATATTTAAAGCAAAATCTTTTAAATAAAATATAATATATTCTATTTATAGTCTAATAAAATAAAACTTATATAATATATATATATATAATATCAGTACTCGTGATATATATAATACTAAACACAGCTTAATTTTACAAGCACCAAAACATTTTCTCAACTTGTCTTGACAAGCTACGCAGCCTTCCAGTCTTTTCATAATATGGCCAATGAGAAAAACTAAAACATGTCATTATAAAAGCCTTGACCAATAAGGAGACACCCTAGTGCACAAGTTATTAATAATAATGCCTAATTTGAAAAGTTTGGCCAAAATATCAAGCTTGAGCAAATAATCACATAACCTGCCAAATAAAGCTACCGAATGGTATTCTTTGAAAATGATTGAGGGTCCCCCTTCATAATTTAATTTGTATACTTAAAAATCAAATAGAACTAATACCAGTTTTAAAAAAATAATTGAACAAAACAGAGTGACTTCTCACATATGCATCAATAATCAATACCGTGTGCTACTATGCAACCACGCCAGTATCAGCATTTCTTTACTACCGAAAGTAGTTCAACAAAGATTAATTCAGTAAAACTTCCACCGTTATTTTCATAAAATATTTTGTCGTTTTCTTAATCCGCAATAATAATTACATTATGGGTCAACTAATGATTTGTCATCGCATTTAATATTCCCCTGTTAAAACGAATATTCCCACCAATCGAATAGTATATAACAACTTCATGTGATTTTGCAAAATTTATAAATATTACCCACAACTATAACATTATATCAAATTTATTCCATAATATTCAAAAATGATATTTATAGAAAATTTGTTTTTATTCATAAAAGTTGGGGTCCTACGTTTCACCCATAACCAAAGTATTATATCAAATTAATTCCTTATTATTTCAAGATAATAAATAGAGAAAATTTAATTTTATTTATAATAAGTTGAGGTCTTACAACCTCCCCTCCTTATGAAATTTCATCCTCGAAATTGACGTACGTACCTGGTATTTCGAAAAGGTGAGGGTACCTCGCTTTCATTTCCGTTTCCAATTCCCAGGTCATTTCTTCAATAGCATGGTTCCTCCACAAAATCTTGACTTATGGTATAACCATTGTTCATAGGACATGTTCTTTCCTATCCAATATCTTGACAGGTACCTCCTCGTACGTAAAATCTTCGGCTATCTCGTCTGGTTCTAACGCAATAATGTGGTTTAGGTCTTTCATATACTTACGAAGCATAGATATATAAAAAATATTATGAACACGAGACATGCTTGGAGGTAATGTGAGTCTATAGGCCACATTTCCTATTCGGTCAAGAATCTCAAATGGACCAACAAATCGTGGATTGAGCTTTCATCTCTTCCCGAATCTTGTAACTCCCTTCCATGAAGCAATACGTAATAGTACATGATCCCCAATACCAAATTCCACGTCCTTTCGATGAAGATCCGCATAACTCTTTTGTCGATCCTGTGCCGTTTGTATACATTGTCGAATCGTTTAGATCTTTTCCGTAGTCATACGTACCAACTCTGGTCCCAACAATGTTGCTTCACCCACCTCATCCCAACATACTGGAGAGCGACACTTTCGTCCATACAAGGCTTCAAATGGAGCCATACCTATACTTGCCTGATAATTGTTGTTGTAGGAGAATTCCACCAATGGTAAATACTTATCCCAACTCCCTTTGAAGTCTAGGACACAGAGTCTTAATAGATCTTCAAGAGTTTGAATAGTCCTATTTGATTGTCCGTCCGTTTGAGGATGGTATGCCGAACTGAATCGTAAATCCGTACCCATAACTTTCTGCAAGCTAACCCAAAATCGTGAAGTGAATCTTGGGTCACGATCTAAAACAATGGATACTGGCATGCCATGCAATCTCATAATCTCATTCACATACATATGAGCAAGACGTTCTAGGGAATAAATCTCGCGTATAGGCAAGAAATGAGCAGACTTGGTTAATCTATCAACAATAACCCAAATCGCATCTATACCTTGAGAAACCTTGGGAAGACCCGTAACAAAATCCATAGTAATGTGTTTCCACTTCCATTTTGGAATCTCAAATGGTTGCAATGGACCCTTTGGCATTTGATGCTCTACCTTTACACGTTGACAGGTTAAACACCTCGAGATAAACTCCGCGATCTCTCTCTTCATATTGTTCCACCAAAATGTATGTCAAAGATCATGATACATTTTGGTACTCTCAGGATGGATTGCAAATGGTGTGTTGTGTGCCTTCATCATGATTCTATGCTTCAAGTCAGAATCGTTAGGAACGCAAAGTCTGGAGTTGACTCGAAGTATTTCTTCTTCATCGATTCCTGCTTCGGAATAGCACCTTCTTGCACTTTCTTCTTCATCGCGACGCCCTGTGTCCGTAGCTTGAGCAGCTTTAACTTTATCGATTAAAGTCGGTTCTACTCGTATGTTTGATATCATCACGTGGTTACTTGGAGTGTTTAACTCTATCTCCATCCTTTGCAAGTCATACAAAATAGGCCTTTGTGTTATCAACATTGCACTTGTACCCGCATATGATCTTCTACTCAATGCGTCAGCTACAACGTTTGCTTTTTCAGGATGATATTGAATGCTATGGTCGTAATATTTTAACAGCTCGAGCCAACGTCGTTGCCGCATGTTGAGTTCATTTTGGGTGAAGAAATATTTGAGGCTTTTATAATCCATATAAATCTCCACTTTCTCCCCATACAGGTAATGTCTCCAGATTTTCAATGCAAAAACGACTACTGCCAACTCCAGATCATGAATAGGATAATTCCTCTCATATTCTTTGAGTTGTCGCGAGGCATAGTCTATGACTTTCTCATGTTGCATGAGAACACATCCTAACCCTTTGCCTGAAGCATCGATGTAGATAACAAATCCATCCGAACCAGATGGTATTGTTAGAACAGGTGCCGAAATGAGTCTCCTCTTGAGCTCTTGGAAACTCTTCTCGCATTCCTCGCTCCATACAAATTTTGTATCTTTCCGAGTCAGCTGAGTTAACGGAGTAGCGATTCGAGAAAATCCTTCAACGAATCTTCGATAATAACCAGCTAAGCCCAAAAAGCTACGTACTTCGGTCACCGACTTTGGTTGCTCCCAACTTTGTATTGCTTCAATCTTTATCGGGTCAAAAGATACTCCATGTTTTGACACCACATGCCCAAGGAATGCTACTTCTTTAAGCCAGAACTCGCATTTCTTCATCTTGTCATATAGCTTGTTGTCACAAAGTCTTTGAAGTACCAGTTTCAAATGGTGTTCACGATCTTCACGACTTTTGGAAAAGATGAGGATATCATCAATAAAGACAACAACGAACTGATTCAAATATTCCTTGAATACACGGTTCATCATATCCATGAAAGCAGCAGGAGCATTAGTCAATCCAAAAGATATGACCAAGAATTCATAATGCTTGTACCGAGTCTTGAAGGCAGTCTTTGGAATATCCTCAGTTTTAATCTTCAGCTAATGATATCCAGAACGAAGATCGATCTTTGAAAAGAATTGTGCTCCTTGTAACTGGTCAAACAGGTCATCAATTCATGGTAGCGGATACCTATTCTTGATGCTGACATGGTTTAATTCCCGGTAGTTAATATAAAGTCGCATACTCCTGTCTTTCTTCTTAACAAATAAAACAGGAGCACCCCATGGGGATGTATTAGGACGAATGAAATCGATGTCTAACAATTCCTGTAGTTGGACTTTTAACTCCTGAAGTTCAATAGGAGCTATTCGATATGGGGTTTTAGAAATGGGCTTTGTACCCGGTTCAAGATCAATAAAGGATTCAACTTCTCGTTCTGGGGGTGGACCAGGAAGTTCTTCCGAAAATACGTCAGGAAATTCATTAACAACAGGAATATTATTTAAATCTGACGTGTTTTTGTTCAAGTCCATAATATGGGATAAGAAAGCTTGACATTCGTTTTTCAATAAACGAATAGCTTTATGGCTTGATATGACAATGACTGATTTTAGTGGTTTAGTTGCTTGAATTCGTATAACAGGTTGGTTAGGAATATGAAAACTAACAACCTTACAAAAACAATCAATTTTGGCATGATGAGTGGTTAACCAATCAATCCCTAAAATCACATCAAATGCAAGTATCTTTAAAGAAATAAGATCAACTGGTAATGTGATTGTGCCAACTTGGATCAAGCAAGATTTATAAATTGTAGATGTAACAAAGGTTTCACCAAACGGAGTTTCAACAGATAAGTTAAAGTCCAATTTCTTCGGAGTCAAGTTTAAACGTTGAGCACAAGCAGGAGAGATAAAAGAATGGGTAGAACCGGTATCTAGTAAGGTATAAACTTCGAAAGAGTTCAAGATTAGCTTACCCGTGATCACCTCATTCGGGTTTCTAGCATTTTGGCCAGTCACGACAAACGCCCTCCCTTGAACCACCTACTTTATTTTGTGCGTAATCACCTTTGGTGTCGCCGTCCCAGTTGGACTTGACTTCGCTACAGGATAAAATCGGGCTATATGACCATCTTTTCCATAATTAAAACACACCTTGGAAGGCTGTGAACAATTTGGACTTATGTGTCCCTCCTCTCCTTGTCTGTAGAAGATCTAGGCGGCGGTCGTTCTCCTCCCCTAGAATTTATTCTTTGGTTCGGTGTCTGTCATTGATGTCTTCCCATCATTGTTGAATCTCCTCTTTCTGAAATTTCCACTTGACCCACCTCTCCTATTATCATGGCCACGATTACCACCCGAGTGGTTACCGCTATTGTCTGTATTTTTCCCTCCTCGCTGGTTATCATCTCTCTGATGACTGCTGTCACCGGTATGACCCTAGTTGTGGTCCCTCGGTTGAATATACTCATTATCCCGCTCTAATAATTGAGCTCTGTTTACAACATCTGAATATAAAGAAAATTTATGAGAGATAAGATATTGCTGAATCTCGGGTTTTAGATCTCTCAGAAACATCCGCGTCATTCGTTCCTCATTCTCTACCAAATGAGGTATGAAACTCGGATAACTCTGCGAACTTTGCCTCGTCTTTGGGACACCGCGTATGTTGTTTTGTTTCAGTCTAATAAACTCTACCTCCTTCATATGATGAATACTTTCAGGAAAGTACTTGTCATTGAACAATTTCTGAAATCTTTTCCAAGACATCTTTGAGTGCGGTCACATTTACGTATGTTTCTGATTCCCACCAATGTCGCCTCACCGCTGAAAACATAAAGGTGGCGAATGGAACCTTTTGTTCTTCCGTGCATCCCAAGACATCGAATATCTTGGTAATTTATTTGAGCCATGTTTTTGCCTTAATCGGTTCTGGCTTTCCCCAGAAGTTTGGTGGTCCCAACTCCTTGAACTGCTTGGCCGTGATAGACCGCGCGTTGCTATCATTTCCACCCGTATTTTATACACGAGTCTCCCTCGTCTGATTTTGTATGAACAACAAAAAACTTCTAAACATTCCATCATTCATCGTTTACTCCATAGTGTTGTTTATAGGAGGAATATTGCCGGCCTGTTGCACGTTCTCTTGGTTGGTGATTGAAGGTCGTTCCACAGTCTCATACACTCCATTGTTAACGTTCTCAGCTGTTATTCTTAAAAACTGCCATAAAACAAGGGTTAATTTAAACAAATTATCATATCACATAATATCCCTATATTATGACCGACCAACAAATAAGCTTAGGTATGACACACTAGCGAAGGATTTATTCGTCTCTCCCCTCCTAGTTTTATTCCCCGATCTCCTCCAGAGACCATATCCCTAAGCTCTGATACCAACTGTGACGCCCTCAAAATAGGTATACATCACCCATTCTGAGTCACCAAATACATGGTACAGAAATAACTACAACATCATTATTACAATTGTCGTGCAAAATACGACAACACATATGCTGTGAGTTTAAATACAAATATTTTCTTCTAGACAATATCCACACTCAAATAAGTCCTCATTAAATTTATTGATACACTATTTTACAAAAAATAGTGAGGACTGCTAAGACAACTGTCTAGGACCATTACTCTTTACCCTGACTAGTTCCTGCTACATTCTCACCTCATGAAAAGAAAAATGGAACAAAAAATGAAAAGGGTGAACTCAACTAGCCCAGTAAAGAATATTATGACTAAGATAAAGAACAATAATTTATCGTTAGCCTTCAACAAATCAGATATAATAGACAACCGATTTTAGATCAATATTCACAGCGGAAATAACAATTCATTAGAAGAGTTAAGTAGAGAATGAAATCTACTATCATCTATGAATTTAAAAGTCCATTATCAATATTTTATCCCTGTAACATCAATCAATATACATCTTGCATCAATTATTCATCTTTGCACTACGGGCCAAAGATATTCATTTGTATCACCAGTTGGTTATGTTCATCTCAACACCTGTTCATCTTTGCACTACGGGCCAAAGATATTCATCAGGTAATCATTCATCTTTGCACTACAGGCCAAAGATATTCATCAAGTATCACCATTAAAAACTGAGGATGATGAAAAATATTTTAGAGAACAAATCTAGTGAGACAAAAGGACAAAGATTAGAGATTCGTACTTTAGATAATTCAAGTTTAAAAATACTCCATAATGGAGTAAAATTCAAGAATGAAGATCAAAACATGGATTCAATTTCAAGAATAAGGGTCACAACGGATAACTTGGAAGAAAAAAAATACTTTTTTTTCTTTTGTGAAAAAGATGCAAGTGAACAAGATTTCGTGAGCGATGCAAAGAAGCGAACAAGAATCGTCATGAAAAGTTCCAAATTTGATTAAAAGTTCAGACCAATATTCCTATAAAATGATATTAGATGAAGCGAAGTTTCTAATCATTTCAGAAATTATAGAAGCAATACTTACCATATAGTAAGTTCAAATTCAAGAATACGAGATGAAATAATATAAACATATAATATAGAGTATGAAAGAAAATAATATTTCTCATGAGTATTGCAATAAAATAATATCCTTTACCTTAGTAGAAACTGGATTTGACTGGAATATCGGATATTATTCTGAGAAAATCTTGCAGAAAAACTACGCTCAAAGTATTCTTATACTCAAGAAAATACTCACAATACTTTAGAATAAGAATTTCTGATTTGAAAGTGGTGTGTTTGAGGAAGGAGGGGTTACCCCCTATTTATAGCAACGGAAGGAGAAAGCAAACAAATACAGCGCGCCTGACATTTCCTTCTTTTTCTCCTCTGCCTAATATCATGCCTAACATTTCATATTTTCAAATGGGTGAGGGCCACCCTTTGAAACAAGCTTGCAAGAATATCATGCCTAATTCACATTTTCCATATGTTGGGGCCACATTTTGAAATGATTTGGCATAAAACCTACCACCCACCAGGAAAGAAGAAAACCAATAGGGGCCACCCTTTGAAAAATGTTTTGCAGGAAGAAAAATAAGCCATCTTTGAAGAAAAAGAAAAGGACAGCTTACTGTGTTTCTTTTGAAAACAAGTTTGCTTTGCAGTCATTACTCCACCACCAACCAACTTAGGAAAATAACGGACAAGCTATACAATTTGCTCACTCCTTCTTTTTAATCACATTCATAAATACATATATATATATATATATATATATATATATTATAACAACAATATTATTATTTAAATAATTATAAAATATTATAATAATATTTTGAATGAATATTCTATCGGAGAAATAATTGTAATTTCACAAAAATTATGCCAAACCTTCAACAATTATTTCATGCTAAAATTCCGTCATTTATATCCACGTAAAATAAATATTTCCTTATCATATAAATCAATAATAAATTATTCACAAATAATATTATAAAATCACAATAATGACAACCAGACCGTTCCCAAGAAAGAGGGGCTTTTCGATACGGATTTCTCCTTACTGGCGAGCAATTAGGTGACCAAACCTCTCATTGACAGAACTTTCTAGACATTATCAATAATGCTATCTAATAATATTATTCAAATAATATGAATTATTGATTTGATAATGGGAAATACTGTGCCATGATAATTATTAAAACAACAATAATATAAAATATCAACGCAACAATTATTGAATCAATAAAATAAAATATTAAACAGTAATTACTGTAACAATTATTGAGTAGTGCCTTCTTACGTAAGAATCAATAATTCAAAAAAATGTATGTAATACCTGGTGTGCTTTCTTTGTGCAACCACGCGTATTACTTTATTTTAACCATCGGGTATTCCAACAGTGTTAACGATAACGATTACGCTGTTATTTATAAAAACTCAAATTTTTGTTTTACTCAGATCCAAATCGTTATTCTATATAGGCCCATGGATGATGACGCTTTCCGTCGATCGATATTCTCGACAAAAAGAATATTCCACGACCAAACGAATATTCCCCGACAACAATGATTATTTTATAACTACTTGCTTATTTTGCAAAATTTGCACATTTCACCCATAACCAAAGTATTATATCAAATTAATTCCTTATTATTTCAAGATAATAAATAGAGAAAATTTAATTTTATTTATAATAAGTTGGGGTCTTACAACCTCCCCTCCTTATAAAATTTCATCCTCGAAATTGACGTACGTACCTGGTATTTCGAAAAGGTGAGGGTACCTCGCTTTCATTTTCGTTTCCAATTCCCAGGTCATTTCTTCAATAGCATGGTTCCTCCACAAAACCATGACTTATGGTATAACCTTTGTTCGTAGGACATGTTCTTTCCTATCCAATATCTTGACAGGTACCTCCTCGTATGTTAAATCTTCGACTATCTCGTCTGGTTCTAACGCAATAATGTGGTTTAGGTCTTTCACATACTTACGAAGCATAGATATATAAAAAATATTATGAACACGAGACATGCTTGGAGGTAATGCGAGTCTATAGGCCACATTTCCTATTCGGTCAAGAATCTCAAATGGACCAACAAAACGTGGATTGAGCTTTCTTCTTTTCCCGAATCTTGTAACTCCCTTCCATGGAGCAATACGTAACAGTACATGATTCCCAATACCAAATTCCACGTCCTTTTGATGAAGATCCGCATAACTCTTTTGTCGATCCTGTGTTGTTTGTATACGTTGTCGAATCGTTTAGATCTTTTCTGTAGTCATACGTACCAACTCTGGTCCCAATAATGTTGTTTCACCCACCTCATCCCAATATACTGGAGAGCGACACTTTCGTCCATACAAGGCTTTAAATGGAGCCATACCTATACTTGCCTGATAATTGTTGTTGTAAGAGAATTCCACCAATGGTAAATACTTATCCCAACTCCCTTTGAAGTCTAGGACACAGAGTCTTAATAGATCTTCAAGAGTTTGAATAGTCCTATTTGATTGTCCGTCCGTTTGAGGATGGTATGCCGAACTGAATCGTAAATCCGTGCCCATAGCTTTCTGCAAGCTAACCCAAAATTGTGAAGTGAATTTTGGGTCACGATCTGAAATAATGGATACTGGCATGCTATGCAATCTCACAATCTCATTCACATACATATGAGCAAGACGTTCTAGGGAATAAGTCTCGCGTATAGGCAAGAAATGAGCAGACTTGGTTAATCTATCAATAATAACCCAAATCGCATCTATACCTTGAGAAACCTTGGGAAGACCCATAACGAAATCTATAGTAATGTGTTCCCACTTTCATTTTGGAATCTCAAGTGGTTGCAATGGACCCTTTGGCATTTGATGCTCTGCCTTTACACGTTGATAGGTTAAACACCTCGAGATAAACTCCGCGATCTCTCTCTTCATATTGTTCCACCAAAATGTATGTCGAAGATCATGATACATTTTGGTACTCTTAAGATGGATTACAAATGGTGTGTTGTGTGCCTTCATCATGATTCTATGCTTCAAGTCAGAATCGTTAGGAACGCAAAGTCTGGAGTTGACTCAAAGTATTCCTTCTTCATCGATTCCTGCTTCGGAATAGCACCTTCAGACTTTCTTCTTCATACGCATATTTGAAGTCCAGTAGCTTGAAGCGACTTTAACTTTATCGATTAAAGTCGGTTCTACTCGTATGTATTATTCTTGAATTTTACTCCACAAAGAAGTTATCATGTTAACAATTAGGACATTCTTAAACTCTGGATAAATTGAATTATAAATCTTTAATATTTATCCTTGATCTCACTTAATTAAATTTTTATATCATTGTAATCATCCCCATGTTTAAATTGTGATGAAAGTCATCTTTGGCCCGTAGTGCATAGATGGACTATTGATTGGTATGATTATGACCAGAAATTATGTATCGGTATAATCATGACCTGTAATGTTACAGAAAAATGATGTGGTGAAAGTCCTCATTAGCCCGTAGTGCATTGATGGACAGTTGTTGGCATGATCATGACCACTGCTGATAATTAGGGGTGTTAGCCTAGCAGAGTAGCTTGATACTCGACTCGAGATCGGTTTGAAAATATGATCCAAAACTCAAATTCGAAGTTGATTCGAGTTGAATATAATCCATACTCGTTTTCTGTTTAATGATACACGAGTCAAATTCGAGTATACCAGTATTCGCTCAGATTAGGGTTCGAGTATTTCATTTTTTCTCGAACCATACTCGATACTTGGTCGATGGATCATATTCGAATACTAGTATGATACATACTAATAAGCTAAATATGTGATATTTGTATCAATCTTTATAATTTATAAAGTGTAGTATTAAATTGTGTAAGCTTGTATTTGAATAAATCAGTGAATTAATTGTCAATTCGTATTACATTCTTTGTAATTTCTTTACATAAATAAAAGTAAAAGACTTTTATTTATAAAACATTAGTTCACTAATCAATTTAGTATGTAGTGGTTCAGTATTAAGCGAAATGGTTCATATTCAAAACTCAATTTGAAGGCTCGTGAGTAACTCGTTTTGTAAACGAGTCGAGTACTTACGAGCCGAGTAGGTCCGAGTAATGATCTGAGTCGAATCTGACACAAAATTAAAAATTCCTTATCGAATTCGAGTCGAATCCGAGCTCAATTTTTTTGAGTCTAGCCGAATCTGAGCGTTAGAGTGTTCGCTGAGATTCGACTCATTTTCACCCCTAGTGATCATAACGAATATCCTTGGCCAGTAGTGTATGGATAATTCGGTGATGTGGATTATTTATTGAGATGTGTTACAGAGATAAAATATTAATGATGAACTTTTAAATCATAGAAGATAGTAGACATCATGTTCTACTTGACTCTTCTAATGAATTACTTGATCCGCTGCAGTTAAACTTGTTTTCTATTATATTCTATCAGTTTTACACTGTTGAAGGCTAAGGATAATTTATTCTACATTATCTTAGTCATAATATTCTTTACTGGGCTAGTTGAGCTCACCATTTTTTTTCATTGTTCTCTTCGAGAAATGAGAATATAGCTGGGACTAGTCGGGGAATGGAGTGATGGTCCAAGATGGTTGCTATAGTAGTCCTCATTATTTTATAAAATAGTGTGCTAATAATTGAAATGAGGACTTCATTTGAGTTTGGATATTTTCTACGAGACAATATTCATGTTAAAACTTTTAGCTTACGTTTTGTCGTATTTTACACGACAGTTGATAATTCTATAAATTAAGTTTGTATTTAAATCCTGTACCATGTATTTGACGACTCAGAATGGGTTATGTATTCTTATTTTGGGGGCGTCATAATTGGTATCAAAGCTTAGGGATATGATCTCTGGCTGAGATTTGAGGCTAGAACTAGGAGGGGAAAGACGGGTAAATCCTTCGCTAGTATGACCCACCTAAGCTTATTTATTATTTAATTGGTCAGTCAGAATATATGGATAATATGTGGCATGTCAATTAACCCTTATTTTGTGGCAGTGTTTGAAAATGGCATCTAAAAATGTTGAGATAAGTAATGGAGCACATGAGACCGTTGAGTCACCGCCGATCAATAACCAGGATAATGTGCATCGGGAAGGCAATAATCCTCATGTAAACAACAACACCGACCAAATGATGAACGACGAGATGTTTAGGAGCTTTCTATAATTCATGCAACACCAAGCAAGAGAGACTCCTGTTCAAAATGCAGGTGGAAACAATGGCAACTCACGGATGGTCACTACTAAGCAATTCAAGGAGCTGGGACCACCGGAGTTTTTGGGAAAGCCAGAACCATTTAAGGCAGAGACGTAGATTAAGCAGATCACCAAGATATTTGATGTCTTGGGATGCTCCAAGGAGCAAAAGGTTCCCTATGCCACCTTCATGTTACGAGGAGAGGCAGATTATTAGTGGAAATCTGTAAAACGTACTCAGCCTTCTGCACTAAAGATATCTTGGGAGAAGTTCCAAGAATTGTTCAACGATAAGTACTTTCCTGAAAGTATTCGACATATAAAAGGGTATAATTCATCAAGCTAGAGCAAAATAATATGATCATATCGCAATATGAGGCTAAGTTTGCCGAGTTATCCCGGTTTGCATCCCATTTAGTTAATAATAATGAGCGAATGATGCGAATGTTTCTGCGAGGTTTGAAACCCGAAATACGTCAATATCTCATTTCTCACAAACTTTGCTTGTATTCAGATGTTGTGAATAAGGCTTAGTTATTGGAACACGATAATGAGTTAGCCCAACCAAAAGATAGCAGCTGGCAAAATGATAATAACAATGATTGTAGTCATCGAAGCGGTGACAACAAACGTGGAGGAAATTTTTATGCCAGAAATGGTAACCACTTCGGTGGTAACCCTATCCAAGATAATAGAATAAATGAGTCAAGTGAAAATTTTAAAAAGAGAAGGTTCAATAATGATGGAAAGACAGCAGCACCAACACCCGTTTATAATGAAGGAGAACGACCACCGTGGTAATACTCTGAATGACGGAGGGTGGGACACATCGATCAAATTATATGCAAAGAATAATTGAGATGACACAATTATTCATATTATTATTTGTATTATTGACAATGTCTAGAAAATTCTGTCGAGGAAAGGGGTTAGATTATTTAATTGGGCACCAATAAGGAGAAATCGTTATCGGAAACCCCCTCTTTCCTGGCAATGATCTGGTTGCCAATATTTTGATTTATAATATTAATGATGAATAATTGTTGAAAGATTAAAAATGTGTTTATTGAAGATAAGTGATTTATAGTAAATATTTATTCAATTTTTGATATAAATAGAGGGATTTATCATGAAGTATTTATTGTAAAACAAAATTTTAGAAAATTCACTATTGAGTCCGTGATTGTTTACTATTTAAATAGTGCCCTACCATTCTCCTATAAATAGGATGCTTAGTAAAGAAATGAAAATCACACCAAAATCAGAGAATTCTTCTTCTATAATATTGTGCGTATTTCTTTTTAGTATAAGGATACTTTGAGTGTAGCAAATAGTGCAATTTTCCTCAAGAATATCTCCGTTATACCAATCAGATTTAGTCTCCTACTAAGGTAAATGATATTATTTTTTTAAGGGATATTATTTTCGTTCAATATTCGTAAGGGATATTATTTTTGTTCAATATTCGTAAGTGATATTATTTTCGTTCAATATTCGTAAGGAATATTATTTTTGTTCAATATTCGTAAGGGATATTATTTTCGTTCAATATTCGTTATGGATATTATTTTCATTCAATATTCGTAAGGAATGTTATTTTCTTTCATACTCTATAGTATGTAAGTGATATTATTTCGTTTCATATTCTTAAATCAACACTTACTTTGATAAGTATTGCTTCTATAATCCCTGAAATTAGTTATTTTCTGTTTAAATTATTTTTGATACATGAATATCAATCTTAAATTTTACTCCATAATTAATTATCATGTTGACAATTTGGACATTCTTAAATTTCGGATAAATTGAATTATAAATCTCTAATATTTATCTTTGATCTCACTTGATTGATTCCTTATACCATTGTCATCATCATCATGCTTATATTATGGTGAAAGTCATCTTTGGCCCGTAGTGCATAGATGGACTGTTGATTGGTATGATTATGAACAGGAATTGTATATTGGTATAATCATGACCTGTAATGTTTGAGATAAATATTGTGGTGAAAGTCCTCTTTTGCTCGTAGTACATAGATGAACAGGTGTTTGGCATGATCATGACCACTAGTGATACAAACGAATATCTTTGACCCGTAGTGCATGGATAATTCGTTGATTTGAAATATTTATTGATTGGTGTTACAGGGTTAAAATATTGATGATGGACTTTTAAATCATAAAAGATAGTAGACATCATGCTCTACTTGACTCTTCTAATGGATTCATATTTTCACTGCAGTTGTTGATCTAAAACTTGTTGTCTATTGTATTCTATCAGATTTTTTCCTATTGAGGACCAAACATAATTTGTTCTACCTTATCTTAGTCATAATATTCTTTACTGGGCTAGTTGAGCTCATCCTTTTCTTTTTGATTCCATTGTTCTTCTCAGGAGGTGAGAATGTAGCTGGAACCAATCGGGGAGTGAAGTATTGGTCCAAGATGGTTATTTTAGTGATCCTCGCTATTTTGTAAAATAGTATGACAATAATTGTAATGATAATTTTATTTGAGTATAGATATTGTCTACGAGACAATATTTATATTAAAACTCACAGCGTATGTTTTATTGTATTTTACACGACAATTAATAGTAGTATAAATGAAGTTTGTATTTGAATTTAGTACCATGTATTTGGCGACTCAGAATGAGTTGTGTGGACCTATTTTGGGGGCTTCACAAAAAAGCACCCTCTAAACTCTCAACCGATTAAAAATGACAGCGAGTTCAGGTTCTATTTTTTTTAAGGATAAAATAAGTAAACTATTAACAAAAATAATATAATAATATTAAAACTAATAAATGAAAATAAAAATTAATTAAACCTAACACCACCACCTTTCTCTCTTGCCCTCTTTCTCTTCACTCAGTTCATCTTTGTCAGCCATGGATCATGGTTAGCAACATGATGTTTACAGCGCAGCGACATAATCAATTGATTGTGACTTTAATTCATTGTTTCATCCCCGATAAAAAAAAAATCATCCAAGTCCATTTTAACCATCAATGAGTAAAATCCTAACCCACACCAACCCCAAATTGATCTTAAAATTTCTCACCCAATAAAAACATCAATAGAATCTAATTCGGGGTTAAATTTTAGGTTTAAGATTATTGTCGTGGAGATGAAGAAAAAATAGCAATTTGATGTGAATTTTATTGGGTATGAGATTAGAAATTGAAGTTAAAGTTAGAGATCAAAATTAAATAAGGGTTTAAGGTATTTGTGGAATTTCAAACTACAAAGAGACATCAAGATTTATTTTCTATCTTTGTTTTTCTCTATATTATGGGATGAAAAAGAGGAGATGAATTTTTCTTTTCTATCTCTAATCATGCATATCTCTCTACTCCATAGGAGAAAAATACGAATTTTATGTCCATTCTATAGAAAATTTAATTCCCTACAACTTTGTAGAAGAATTTTTTTCCAAATTCCAAACGGAAAATGACCGAAATCCACATTCGGATGATTTTTAATACCTTCATTTCGACAAAATACTGATAAAACACCTAAACATTAATTTTTTTCATTTATATCCACATAAAATTAATATTTCCTTATCATAAAAATTAATAATTAATTATTCACAAATAATATTACTGAGAATCTGATAATAATGACCAGTTCGTTTCGAGGAAGAGGGGTTTTAGATAAAGATTTCTCTCATCTTCTTGTGTATGATTAGGTGACAAACCCTTTTTACTAGCAGAACTTCCTTAGACATTGCAAATAATATTTATCTAATAATATTATTCAAATAATATGAATTATTATTTGATATTGGAAAATCTTGCGTGCGTTGATGATTATTGAATGAACAATAATATAACATATCAACGTAGCAATTATTGAATCAATAAAATAAAATATTGAACAGTAATTATTGTAACAATTATTGAGTAGTGCCTTCTTATGTAAGAGTCAATAATCCAAAAATACTATGCATTACTCAATAATTGTTACAATAATTACTGTTCAATATTTTATTTTATTGATTCAATAATTGCTACGTTGATATGTTATATTATTGTTAATTCAATAATTGTCATTGCACAGTATTTCCCATTATCAGATCAATAATTCATATTATTTGAATAATATTATTAGATAGCATTATTGGCAATATCTAAAAAAGTTCTGTCTAGGAAAGGGGTTTGGTCACCTAATTGCACGTCAGTAAGGAGAAATTCTTATCGGAAAATCCCCTCTTTCCTGGGAACGACTTGGTGGTCATTATTGTGTTTCTGTAATATTATTTGTGAATAATTAATTATTAATTTTTATGATAAGAAAATATTTATTTTATGTGGATATAAATGAAAGAATTAATGTTGAGGTATTTTATCAGTATTTTGTCAAAATAAAGGTATTAAAAATCATCTGTATGTGGATTTCGGTCATTTTTCGTTTGGAAAAACTTTCTTCTAGAAAGTTATAGAGAATTAAATTTTCTATGGAATGGACATAAAATTCGTATTTTTCTGATAAAAGGGTTATTTATTATGAATTATTAAAGTTTCAAAAATAAATATTTTTATTAAAAATATGGGTGGACCTCACTTTTGGTTGTTGTGGAAATTTTTGAAATTGGTGGGCCCCACTAGTGGTGTGCTGAAATTGGGTAAAGATGGTGTGCGTAGAAATTTTATAAAATATTATTTTATTAAATTTTAGTCTGCTTTGGCGTTTTGGCATTTTTCTATAAATAGAGTGCTTAGTTAGAATTGAAAATCACACCAGAATCTAAAGTTTTCTCTCTCTATAATATCAAGCATATTTTTGTGAGTATATAGATACTTTGAGAGTTGCTATTCAGTGCAAGTTTCCTTCAGCATTATATCCGATATTTCAGCCAGAAGTACTAATCTTTTCAAGTAAGGGATGTTATTTTCTTCGTAAATGATGTTATTTTTTCAATACCATTATACTGAAATATTGGTATAAATTTTATTATGAAATTTTTACCTTTTCATGTCGAGAATTCTTATTCACATATATTTATAATTATTTACGATATCGAATTATTCATGAATCACAGTGATTATTCACGAGTACTATTCACGAAATATGATTTTTCTTGTGGAATTTTTACCTTTTCATGTCGGGGTTACTATTCACGTATACGGCACTGTTCACGAATACGACATTATTCACAGAAAAATTAAATTTTCTTTTTCTTTGTCCAAGTTATCAATTACGGTTACTATCTTTGATTGTATCCATGTTTTGATCTTCATTTTTGAATTCTGCTCCACAATTGATTATTATGGAGTATATTTTGAACTTGGATAAACCAAAGTACGAATCCCTAATTTTTGATCTTTTATATCACTGGATTCATTTTCTTTAAGATATTTTTTATCATCCTCAGTCCTAAATGATGATATTACTGAATATCTTTAGCCTGTAGTGCAAAGATGAATGATTACCTGACGAATATCTTTGGCTCATAGTACAAAGATGAACAAGTGTTGAGATAAACATGACCAACTGGTGATACAAATGAATATCTTTGGCCCATAGTGCAAAGATGAATATTTGATTCAAGATGTATATTGATTGATGTTACAGAAATAAAATATTGATGATGAACTTTTAAATTCATAGATGATAGTAGATTTCATTCTCTACTTAACTCTTCTAATGAATTGTTATTTTCGCTGCGAATATTGATCTAAAACTGGTTGTCCATTATATTTTATCTAATTTATTGAAGGCTAACAATAATTTGTTCTACATTATCTTAGTCATAATATTCTTTACTGGACTAGTTGAGTTCACCATTTTTCTTTTTGTTCTATTTTTCTTCTCAGGAGGCGAGAATATAGTGGAAACTAGTCGGGGTATGGAGTGATGTTTCAAGTCAGTTGTTTTAGTAGTCCTCACTATTTTGTAAAATAGTGTATCAGTAATTGTAATGAGGACTTATTTGAGTGTGAATATTGTTTAGAAGATAATATTTGTATTTAAACTCATAGTATATGTGTTGTCGTATTTTGCACGACAATTGTAATAATGAAGTTATAGTTGTTTTCTGTACCATGTATTTGCCGACTCAGAATGGGTTGTGTATACCTATTTTGGGGGCATCACATAAATGGTTAACAGATTCAGCTATTCAGTGTGTTTGTTTCGGGAAAAAAAAATCATCTAAATGGTTGAATCGGCCAGCCATTCAAATGATTTGGGCTGAATGACTAAGTCTTATTTTTTTGGCTGAATGATTTTTTTTACAATATTAACTATTATATTAAGTAATATTAAATAAATTTACAATAATTTTGAATTTTTTTAGAGGGGTAAAATAATAAAAATATGTTATTCAGATGTTTCAGACATGTCAATCATCAAATAGTTTTTTCTTTCAGATACCCCCTAAGGTAGTGTTTGTTTACCTATTAATATCTCTTAAGAGTTTCACATCTTATTTGATAAATGAGTAAAGTTATTTAATAAAATTTTGTTAGCCTCTTATCTTACCGCATCTTAATCGGTAAGAAAAATATATAAATCTAAATCATTAAGAGTTGTCTCTTAATAAAAAATTTAAATTTATGTAGTCTATAAATATTGTACTCCCTCTATTCCAATTTTTAAGATCATTATTGATATTTGAAAAGTCAATATTTTTAAATTTAAAAGTCATTCAAATATTTTATACTTTTTAGTTATCAAACAATTTTTTAAATTCAGATATTATTTCACTCAGATGATCTAATTTATTAAAATATACTAACCATTTAAATCTTAATTAGTCAATTTTATTAAATAATACCTAAATTATAATAAAACTGGAATGTCGTGATAGGATATGGTAACAATAGGAGCTAGCTGGCCAACTTGGACTATAAATTTTGATGATAAATAGGATACTTTTTAACAAATCTTATTTATTTTTATTAATAAAAAGTATTAATTTATTAAAGCCCTTTTAGATTTATAGATGGTTACTATCATCTTTGAATTTAAAATAGGTGATAAACCCATTTTATTTAGCAATTTATAATATTTTTTCATATTTTTATGGGATAAAATGAAACCACTAAATGATCAGCCCATTTCTAATGAGATCTAAATTCATTAAAATTTGGACTTTGAAAAACTAAAATAGTTCCCAATCATTGGATTACTAAATAGTAGATTAGTGAATGGTATTTTATATGTAATTTTACATGAGCATCTTTCGTTTCTTTTGAATTTTTTCAAAAATTGAGGATGATTGACTCACAACTCTCGTGAAACTTGAAAGTAGTATGTGGAACAAGCCAAATATGATAGGTGCATATATTAGAGAATAAGTTCATTTATTTGAGTATTAATTTATTCTTGGCAATTAATAAAAGTATTAATTATTAAAATAATTATCTACATGATGTTTTATATAATGTGATAACCCATAGTTTCTAAGCAAGTGATAGTAGAGTAATGATGTGATCATTCTACTTGAGATCTAAATTCTTAGTATCTTGTGTAAAATGAGTTCCCAATCATTTGATTACTAAATGGGGATTAATGAACCAGGATAGAGGGTATATCAAAAGGTATGCTTGGATGAGGATAAGTTCTACATGATCATAATGTATGATCGATAAAGAAAGTATGTAGGTGCTTATTAGAATAAAGAGAAAATGTCTATGTGATTCGATAAATGGAGTTTTATTTAGTCCTCAATGGCGGAGAATGAAATTAGAAAGGAGTTTCTAATCTGCATTATTTGGAGTTGTGCATTTAAGGATCGAAATACATATAATTAAATAAAATAAGACTTGTGCGGTAATTCCATGTCTTATATTTAATTGGGACATTGTATGGGTGAAAGATTGAATTATGCGGTAACTATTTACTCAAAGGTTCTTTTATGATTAATGTTGAAATCTATATTATACGGAAAGTCGTTAATCATTTAGGGAGGCTTATCCCTATTGTAGAATAAATATTATTTATTTAAATAAATTAATTGTTTAATTTATTTATTTAAATAAGATTAGAATTATTCTAATTGATTTATTCACAATCGGTTTAATATGGAGAACCTAAAGGGTCACACCATAAAAGGAAGAATAATTATTTAAGAAGTTAATGGCATAATCGTAATAATATGTTAAGTATATTTAATTTAATCTATGGTGATAGAATAAATTAAATAGCTTAATATTATTATTTAATATTTTAGAAATATTAAATATAAATTAATAAGAGAGTCTTATTAATATTATTACAATTATTATTATTTTAATTTCTAAAAGAGTTTAGGAATTAATTTAATATAAGTTCTCTCATTTATTCCTAATTGGATTAGGAAGGAAAATTAATTAAAGGAGTTTAATTAATTATCCCTAATAAGATTAGGGAGCTTAATTAATTAAAAGAATTTAATTAATTAATTAAAACCTAATTCCTTAATTGTTAAGGTGGGTTGCCCACATCTACATAAATAAGAGAGTCTTATTATGGGTGAGGGGTTGTTGACTTTTTTACAACATCTACGACATAATTCCAATTTGTTGGAGAATCGCCCTTTTACATAGAGATAGGAAAAACTAGGGTTTGAGCGATACCCCTTCTTCTTGAATCTTTATTTTTCCTTGGTGGATCACCTCAGAGGCCAAACATATGGGTGGCTTGCGTTGATCGAAAGGAAGGAACCAAACCGGTGGATTCAAGTTGAGCGAAAGGATTTGGAGGTGAACTTGTACACGAGGAAGCTCGATCTTGAGGTATGATTTTATTCTTTATCTTTTCGTTTAATTAATAATTGTGCATAAAGGGTGATCAAGGGTATATGGTTTGTAAAATTTTAAACTCGATTTTTTACGCGTTTAGCATTATTTTGCAATTTGATTGCGTTCATGAATATTACAAACCTAACAGTGGCATCAGAGCCAAACCTTTATGCAAATTATTAATTATTTTAATTTGATATGTATATTGATATGTGTTTAGAACAATTTAATTGGGCATAATTTTGTTATATAAAATTTATTAATAATAATAATAAAAAAAAGGAGGTCTTAGAATTTATTTTATTTTTTTTTTTGTTGCTTGGCATTCACGTGGTTAACTTTGTTGCCTTGAAATTAAGTTCCTGCTACATGAATCATGACAGCAAATCACAAAAACAGGATATGTTTTTTAAAAAAAGTTGCCCGGTTATCTCTTGAATTTCGTGATTCACGTGATATATATTTATATATATTACGTTCAGAATATATATAATATGATCAAATTGCATGATCTGTTTATTTATATATATATTATATAAAAGTTGCAGGGTTTTTTTATTATTATATATATATAATATTCTTAATAATTTTATTATTAAAATAAAATTTTATTTTAATATTAAAATAAAAAGTTTATTTTTATATTAAAATATAAAGTTTATTTTAATTTTAAAATTAAATTTCATGCTAACTAATTAGAGTTGGAATTGGATTCCATGATAACTAATTGGAGTTGAAATTGGATTTCATGTTTTCTAAAATAAAGGAGTTTATTTGTGAATAGGAAAGTGAATCCATGTTTCCTTAAATAAAGGAGTTTATTTAGATATGAAATAGGATTTCATATTATTCAAAATAAAAGAGTTTATTTGTGAATAGAAAAAGAAATCAAGTATTTCCTTAAATAAAGAGTTTATTTAGATATGGAATAAGATTTCATATTATTCAAAAATAAAGGAGTTTATTTGTGAATAGGAAAGATAATCAAGTGTTTCCTTTAATAAATTTTTTTTTACATGGAATTGGATTCCATAATTAATTAAAATAAAGGAGTTTATTTTGATTAAAGATTTTGATTAAAATAAAATAGTTTATTTTATTCAAAATTGGACAAATTAAAATAAAATAGTTTTATTTTGATTTAAATTTGGATTAAAATAAAGGAGTTTATTTTGATTCAAAAATAAATTTTATACTAACTAAATTTGCCCATTAAATGATATCAATATATATATTAAATGTTTATTATTCATGAGATGAATGTTATTTATTGATGCGTATGGTGATGTGTATGATAATAAATGGGATTGATTATGGATTTATTGACCCGATCGATTGGATTTTATTTTAGTTGGATGCATGAATGTATGGGTTTTATTAAATGGGATCTGCGTACCTCGTCTTCTCTAATTTTTCTTAATGTAAATTCTAACTCCTCCTATGTACTTCCCTTGACTCTTGATCGAGGTTTTATTTATTTTAAATAGTTTTGTAATAGGAATAGTTAGAATTAATTTTGAAAAAATTGGAGATCAAGGAGCAAGGAGGCGCTTGAAGACAGTTTGTAATGGAGCAGGGTTTAAATGTAATAGTTATATTTAAATATTATTTCTTGCACCCCCAAGGGTTTGACCTTTTGGTTCACTTGGTGGCTCTAGTGAACAAACTAGAATAAAAGTCCATAATCAATTCAGGTAGAATATAGTATTCTATATGTGCATGCTTATACTATATATATATTATATATTATGCAAACATGCTTCGCATGTTAATTAATATAATGCGTATTTTTATATATATATATGTAAATGCTGCGCTAAACAAGATGAGACAAATTAATAACAAACCCCTCGATTTTTATATTAAGTCTAAGCGTTCAAAGATATTTGGAATATCGAGCGTAAGCCTTCTAACATGATAAAATTAATAGAGTATTAAATATTTAATATGAGTTTGTTGTGTCACCACAAGGCAAGTATTAAGTATTTAAGATGTTAATTTATCACATTTGATGCTTATAAAGAAAATTGAACAATATTGTTTTGTTGTGTCACCACAAGGATGATATTTTTCTTTTTGAATATATAGAGTGCTAGGTCGGACTTAACTTGGATAATTTTGATTCGGATGTGCCACCACTTGATCAAAATAATCTAAGAGGCAAAAAACGAGGAGTTGCATAGTTGATGTAATTGACAAAAGTTGTCTACCTATTTATTTATATATAGTTTGTTGTTGTGTCACCACAAGGCTATATACATTTGAAATGGGATCCTTATTCTCACTAGCAAATCTTTAATTAGATTTTTTCGAACTATATAAGTGAGGTAATATAGTTTGAAGAAAATAGTGGGAGATACCAATTTAAAACAAGACCTAAATTATTTTGGTAATTAATAAAAGAATGTATGTTAAAATGTTGTTAATTACAAATTCATTTCTGAAATTTTACAATGTCTAAAATTACTATCATCTGAAGCATATTAGATGCTAAATTAACAAACAAGAATTAAGCGGATTGGTTAAGGAATATGAGAATAGTTCTCACAATTTGAAAAGCTATCTTATATCCTTAATATGCCTATCCTACAATGGTTGCGAGACAATGCCTCGAGGAAGAGATTGCTACTTTTAGAAAGTGGCAAGATGATGATGCTGATTGGCTCGATACATCATGCTCGCATCCATGAGTAACGAGCTTGTTGTCGCATGAAACTATGGATGCTCTTACTATATTCTGCACATCAAGTAGTTGATGGTGAGGAAAGTAGGGGTGATAGATATCGGATATCTAAAGAGCTCTTCCGATCTAGAATGGCCGATGACACTATAATGCAGACAAAATTTCTTAACATAATCAATTTGATTGATCAATTAGAACAACGAGGTTTTGTCATGGATGGAGAGTTGAGCAAGATTTGATCTTGCCCTCACTCCGGACTCCTTTTCAATTGTTGTGAATTTTTCATATGAACAAGCTAGATATCGACCTCATTGATTTGCTTAACATATTGAAAAATGTTGTGAGTCACTTTCAACCAAGAAAGATCAAGTCTTCTTGGTAGGGGCCAAAGGATCTTACGAAAGAAGAGCGATTCAAAGAAGGTAAATAGAAAGGCATAAACAAAGGATAATAAGAACAAAATTGATATGGATAGCAAAGGAGGTTTGCTTCACTTGCAATAAGCTGGACTTTGGAAAAAAGCTGCGAGAAGTATCTTGCAGAGGCTAACAAGGAAGCTTAGTGAAGTTTGGTTATAAATACAAATTTTGTTCATGATTGAAATAAATTTTTCTTTAAGTCGAGGTTCTACTTGGGTATTGGATACCGAGCTTTGGTTATCATAAATATAGATTTATGAAGGGACCAAGCGAAGTAGAAAGTTAAACAAAGATAAGTAATCTATGTGTGGAAAATGAAGCAAAGGTTCTTTGCATTAGCTATAGAAACTTATAGTTTAGCATCGCTACGGGCAAATCTATTAAGTCGATAAGTTGTTATTGTATTCGGTTCTTGTTAAAAATATTATTTCCATTTTATTGTTGACAATGAAATCTTTGGTATTATAATTAAGAACAATTGTTGTTCTATTTATAATAATAATGTTTTGTATAGAATGGAATATTACTTAATAAATTTTGTATACTTGACTTACATGAAAATAATTTTGCATATTGAACAAATTAGTATAAGAAAAGGAGATGATCATTCAAAGAGTTGAATGTGTGTATTTGCTAAAATACAAGTGTGAATTATTTGAAAGGTTCAAAGAATTAGGAAGTGAAACAAATTGGCAAAGTATTAAGATTCTTTGATTAGATCAAGGAATAAATACTTGTGCGATAAGTTTCTAGATCATCTCAAATGGTTTTCTCATAATGGGCGCCTCTTGATCTGTGATAATTGATTGGTGTATACGAAAGGAAAAATCATACCTTGTTGGACATAGTGCGGTCCATAATGATTTTACCGACATTCGGTATCCCTCTAGGGTCATATCCTAGAAATGGTTTTGCATATCTACTGAAAAGGTAACCTCTAAATCCAGCCCCAAGACTCCATAAAAGTTATGGATGGGAGGATTCTAATCTTAAGTATGTTAAGATAAGGGGTTGTCGACTTATGTGAAAGCGGTTTCAAAAGGATAAGCTTGGGACAACATTTGACATGTATAGATTTGTGGGACATCCTAAAGTAAGTTTAGGGTATATGTTCTATAATTCTACTTAGCAAAAGGTGTTTATTCTGAAACACGGCTGCCTTCTAAGATAAAGGTGTTTATCATTAAAAAAGGGGCTAGTGGGAGGATAATAGATCTTGAAGAGTTCAAGAACCACAAAACACTTATAAGTCGAATAAGAGGAACACGTAGATAGACCTATTGTACCCACAAAGAAGATAAATAAATGGAATAGTACCAAAGATACCTAGGAGGTATGGATTCATCATGGATGATGATGATGAGGTACACATCATAGAAGATGATGATCGAGTTACATTCGATGAGGTAAGACTTCTGAGTGTGTACAAAAGGGTCGATTGGGGGCGTCGTGAAATTTCTAGTATTATATGATGATATACTACGGATGAGGAATAACATACCAATGCTACAATCGGTAAAGATAAAGTTGTCTAAACATTCCTCCATGAATGATTTGGAAGAGTATCTTAGTTGGGGATATAAATCTATATAGATAGATTTAAAGGATGCTCGACTTAACCCGAGGAATATATTCATTTGATGCTAAAGTCGTTTAGCATGGCAAACTCAAGAGATGTCTCATGTTGATGAGCCATGGGTGTATCTCTCTTAATAGTCCCCACAGACTCACGAAAAGAGAGGTCGCATAAGTAACAATCATGTATCACTGATGAAATGTACGAGACACGATGTTGATCGGTCGTATGCGGAGAAGTTCACTATGAGTCGGTGAAAAACATCTTAAAGTGCTTAACTTAGGCACTAAGGATGTGATCATATTCATGGTGGGTCTAAATTAAAACTAGAGGGCTTATGAGACTCAAGTTTTTTGAGACGGAGACCAAGATGATGAGAAAATCCACTTTAAGGTAAAGCGTTATCTTGAGCGATTAGTGCGGTGAATTGGAAAGGTTCAAACAATGAAAAAGTTCTTTGGTTTAGTGATAAAGACAAAGTATATAGCTATAAATGAAGTCATGAGTTGATTGTTTGGATTAAAAGTTCATTCTGAGAACTAGGAATAGTTCTAAGTCTCATCTTGGATCTAAACATGTGTTGTGGCACTTTCATTTGATTATTAGAATCATTGAAAGATGGGAAATCACTATAGAGATAGTGGACTCTCATGAACAACATTACATATCCATTAATTAAAGCTTATCCAACGGCGAGGATAATCGTCACTTATAGAAGAAGAGTATGAGTTACCATGACGATTGGCTTTAGTGCAAGTGGGAGATTGAAAGTAGTATGCACACAAGCCCGATCATGTTTGATGATAAAGCATATACTTTGTAACAATCTTATTCATTTATTAATAAAAGTATTAATTTATTAAAGGCTTTTAATTATCTACATGATCTTTGTTTTATAATATGTGATAAACCCGTAGTTTTAAGCAATGCTTTTAGAGTAATGATGATGATCATTCTAATGAGATCTAAATTCTTAGAAAGCTTAAAACTAAAATAGTTCCCAATCATTGGATTACTAAATTGGGGATTAGTGAATCCGGATAGATTGGTACATCGTTCTTGCTTTCATTGGATGAGGATGATTGATCTCATGATCATTTTTGTGGAGAACACTAAAGCAAGTATGTAGGTGCTTATTAGAGAATAAGTTCCTTTGAGCATTGGCTCGCTAAGGAATACCTAATGGAGTTTTATTTGCTGTCGATAGGAATTCTGTAGTGATAGTAGTCTAGTGATCCTTGGACTTGAGATCATCATAGTATCTTGTGTATGATGAGTTATACTTTGACTTATTTCTTAAGACCCTTAGGGTATATCAAAGGGTATGCTTGGGTATAATAAGTTATACATGGAGATAATGTATGATCGATAAAGAATCTACCACTTCTAATAAAAGAAGAGAAATGTCTATGTGATTCGATAAATGACAAACCCAGTAGTCCTTGGCAATGCGAGAATGAAATTAGAAAGGAGTTTCTAATCTGCATTATTTGGAGTTGTGCATTTAAGGATCGAAATACATATAATTAAATAAAATAAGACTTGTGGTAATTCCATGTCTTATATTTAATTGGGACATTGTATGGTGGAAGAGATTGAATTATACGATAACTATTTACTCAAAGGTTCTTTTATGATTAATGTTGAAATCTATATTATACGGAAAGTCGTTAATCATTGAGGAGGCTTATCCCTATTGTAGAATAAATATTATTTATTTAAATAAATTAATTGTTTAATTTATTTATTTAAATAAGATTAGAATTATTCTAATTGATTTATTCACAATAGGTTTAATATGGAGAACCTAAAGGGTCACACCATAAAAGGAAGAATAATTATTTAAGAAGTTAATGGCATAATCGTAATAATATATGTTAAGTATATTTAATTTAATCTATGGTGATAAAATAAATTAAATAGCTTAATATTTATTATTTAATATTTTAGAAATATTAAATATAAATTAATAAGAGAGTCTTATTAATATTATTACAATTATTATTATTTTAATTTCTAAAAGAGTTTAGGAATTAATTTAATATAAGTACTCTCATTTATTCCTAATTGGATTAGGAAGGAAAATTAATTAAAGGAGTTTAATTAATTATCCCTAATAAGATTAGGAGCTTAATTAATTAAAAGAATTTAATTAATTAAATAAAACCTAATTCCTTAATTGTTAAGGTGGGTTGCCCACATCTATAAATAAGAGGAGTCTTATTATGGGTGAGGGGTTGTTGACTTTTTACAAATATCTGACATAATTCTAATTTGTTGGAGAAATCGCCCTTTTTCTATAGAGATAGGAAAAACTAGGGTTTGAGCAATACCCCTTCTTCTTGAATCTTTATTTTTCCTTGGTGGATCACCTCTAGAGGCCAAACATATGGGTGGCTAACGTTGATCAAAGGAAGGAACCAAACCCGGTGGATTCAAGTGAAGCGAAAGGATTGGAGGTGAACTGCAGACCGAGGAAGCTCGATCTTCGAGGTGATTTTATTCTTTATCTTTTCGTTTAATTAATAATTACGCATAAAGGGTGATCCGGGTATATGGTTTGTAAAATTTTTAAACTCTGATTTTTACACGTTTCCGCATTATTTTGCAATTTGATTGCGTTCATGAATATTACAAACCTAACAAAACTTTGGTCAGATGACCACCCGAGCACCACGAGCCTAGCTGCTAATAACTCGCAAGGATTAATCTTTATATCAAAACATTTTATTTCCCCCCAAAAAATTAAAATACTTCACAGATACCGTAATTCATTCCTCATGTATTTAAAATACTTCACAACTCAGGCATGTAAGACCCCAACTTATTATGAATAAAATTAAATTTTCTCTATTTATTATCTTGAAATAATAAGGAGCTAATTTGATATAATACTTTGGTTATGGGTAAAATGTGCAAATTTTACAAAATAAGCAAGTGGTTATAAAATAATCATTTTTGTCGGGGAATATTCGTTTGGTCGTGGAATATTCTTGTCATTGGGAATATTCATACGATGACCTTGACCAGCCCATTCATGGAGCCTCATACCGTAATAAGCTATCGGCTTGAAAAAAACGACAAGTTGAATTTTTATAAATAATTATGCGTAGTTGTTACAAGTAACAATATATTGGAATACCTTATGGTTTAAATACAAGATGTAATATGTGGTGCACAAGAAAGATAGCCACGGCATCGCACTAATATTTTTAAATTATTAATTCTTACGTAAGAAGGCATTACTCAATAATTGTTACAAAGAATTCGTTCAATATTTTATTTTATTGATTCTATAAATTGCGTTGATATTTTATATTATTGTTGTTTCAATAATTGTCTCTCGCGAGATTTTCCATTATTAGATCAATAATTCATATTATTTGAATAATATTATTAGATAACATTATTGGCAATGTCTAGAAAGTTACATCTAAGGAGAGGTTTGGTCACCTAATTACGCTAGCTAATAAGGAGAAATCCTTATCGAAAGCCCCCCTTTCCAGAAGCTGGTTGTCATTATTGTGATTACGTAATATTATTTGTGAATAATTATTTATTGATTTATATGATAAGGAAATATTTATTTTATGTGGCTATTAATGTTGAGGTGTTTTATCAAGATTTTTTTTTGAATGGAGGTATTAAAAATCAAATCAGTGTTCTTGAGATATATTGTGTGAGTTATAATTTTTAATCTGACCATTGAATCGTTGTGATTTTTAGATATGTTATACATATATAAATTGAGTATATGTCCACAAATTTTGAACCGTTAAAAATGAATGTATGATTTGTTATGAATTTTAAGAGGTGGTGATTGTAAATTATGTTATAAATGATTTTTGGTGGAAAATTTTAGAATTGAGTGGGCCCCACTTTTGATTAGTGAGAAATGTGCTCAAATTTTATTTCAAATGTGGTGGGTGGTAATAGTAGTAGGTAAAGCCATCATGTAGTAGGTCAAGTCTGCTTCGGCGTGCTAGCATTTTCCTATAAATAGGTGCTTAGGTTAGAATTGAAAATCACACCAGAAATATAAGTTTTCTCTCTTTCTCTCTCTATATTATCGAGCGTATTTTGTGAGTATTTAGATACTTTGAGAGTTGCTATTCAGTACAAGTTTCATTCAGCATCACATCCGACCTTTCATTCCGAAGTACTGTTTCTTTGATGTAAGGGATGTTATTTTCTTTTAAAATAATATTATTTTCTTCAATATCATTATGCTGAGATATTGTTATGAGTTTTATTGTGGAATTTTTACCATTTTGTGTAGGATTACTATTCACGTATACGGCACTATTCACAAATACGGCACTATTCACCGAAAAATAAAATTTTCTTTTTTTCATCCCAAATGTCTTTTATGGTTACTATCTTTGATTGTATCCATGTTTTGATCTTTATTTTTGAATTCTACTTCACACTTAGTTATTAT
The DNA here is from genome assembly GCA_020205615.1 of Panax quinquefolius. Lineage (NCBI taxonomy): Eukaryota > Viridiplantae > Streptophyta > Magnoliopsida > Apiales > Araliaceae > Panax > Panax quinquefolius. The sequence goes on from CM035161.1 coordinate 130,733,679, forward strand.
GGAGTATTATTGAATTTGGATAAACTGAAATACGAATCCCTAATATTTATCCTTCTGTCTTACTAGATTCGTTCTCTAAAATGTTTTTCATCATCCTCAGTCTTTAATGGTGATACTTGATGAATATCTTTGGCCTGTAGTGCAAAGATGAATGATTACCTGATGAATATCTTTGTCTCGTAGTGCAAAGATGAGCAGTGTTGAGATGAATATGACCAATTGGTGATACAAATGAATATCTTTGGCGCGTAGTGCAAAGATGAATATTTGATTCAAGATGTATATTGATTGATGTTCTGAGGATAAAATATTGATGACGGACTTTTAAATTCATAGATGATAGTAGATTTCATTCTCTACTTAACTCTTCTAATGAATTGTTGTTTTCGTTGCAGTTGTTGATCTAAAACTTGTTGTCGATTATATTCGATCAGATTTTTTCCTGTTGAAGACTAAGGATAATTTGTTGTATATTATCTTAGTCATAATATTCTTTACTGGGCTAGTTGAGCTCACCTTTTTCCTTTTTGTTCCATTTTTCTTCTGAGGAAGCGAGAACATAGCAGGAACCAATCGGGTATAGAGTGATGGTCCTAGACAGTTGTTTTAGCAGTCCTCACTATTTTGTAAAATAGTACATCAATAATTGTAATGAGGACTTTATTTGGGTGTGGATATTATCTAGAAGATAATATTTGTATTTAAACTCACAGTATGTGTTGTCGTATTTTGCACGACAATTGTAATAAAGTTGTAGTTGTTTTCTGTACCATGTATTTGACGACTCAGAATGGGTGATGTATACCTATTTTGGGGGCGTCACAAGGCATATGAATTTAATTCTCATGGATTCATTTTATGAAATCTCTGAAGTCTGACATGTGAATAGTTTCATATAAGATACTGTGATTTCTATTTTCCCTTTAAAAAGATAATTTTTTTTCAAATTATTACTCATTTTAAAATTGGGTTACTGTAAAATAATTAAATCAAAATCAAAAAGGCAAAAAAAAATAGGAGATCACAGTTTAGTTTTAAGGGTTATCGGTAATGGTGGAATCAGAAACACGGACTAATTTAATTACTCATCATATCTCTCGAATCAGATCTAAAACTTATAATTTACAGCTTATAGAAATTATAATTAAGGTTTGAGGCGGAGTTGGTGACGTAAGCATTGCTGGAGAAGTCGACTGTGACGTCGTTGGCACCGGTCGCGGAGGAGTAGGTATTCGGGTCTGGGAGAGGGGTGAGGAAGAGGCGGCGGCCCATGCGGAGGTCGTAGGAGGCGAGGGCGGAGAAGGGATGAGAGGATGGAGAGTGGATCGCGGCGTTGGTGTTTGACAACCGCGATGCCGAGGATGGCGGTCGGAGATGGGAGGGAGGAATCGGAGATGACGATATCGACAACGACGGCGTCAGGGATGGACTGGAGAAGTGGGTGGCGGAGGGAGCTAACGATGAAGTGTTGGAAGGATGGGTCCCAAGTAAGGGAGTAACAGTTTTATAGATCTAGATCTATACTAGGAACATGAACATGATCCTTCTAAAGTTCGACCAAAGACCCGGTAGCGCCTCCTTCATGAAAAAAGCCCAAAAATCCCAGACACCTACTAATTTGAGTTCATTAAGCATCTGTTTCAAGTATTAATAGCTCTGCTTCATATCCTATTTTAGTGACAAGTACTGGTCAAGATGTTGAAAATAGCAGTTAAGCAGCCTCCGGAGTTGTTAAGTCCCCCAATGAAACAAAATCAAAAATATTACAGGGCTTTGAGAAGAATATGCGTAGTATTTTAATTTTTTTTGTAGAGGAAATGAAATATTTTGATATAAAGATTAATCCTTACGGAATGTTAATAGTTAGGCTTGTGGTGCTCGAGTGGTCATATGATCAAAGTTTCAAATGTGAGGTTATGAGTTTGAATCATTGGAGAGACAATTTTTTGGAAAAAATTCAAAAGAAGCCATGTCAGCGTTTGATGTGTAAAATTAAAATATAAAATATCCACGTCAGATCTGCCACGTAGGCGTCACGTGTGACACGTCATCAAGTCAACGAACATGTGGCACCTTGGGGTTCAAAGTTCAAATCTCCGAATAGAAAGGGACTCAGTCTGCGTTGACCGGAAGAAAGGGGCTCAATACCCAAAAACCACTAAAATTCAGTGGTCGACTTTGCATTTAACCCTATTGTTATGTCACAATGTTTAATATTTTTATATTTTTATCACTATATTATTTTAAATTTATATTTTTATATTTTTTTTATTATATATAATGTACTAAAGCCCCTAGGAAAAATCATAAACATTATGATTATTGATAAAAGGAATTTTTCCTTGTTTAAAATTAAATTAATCAGTATTGACTTTAATTTGTAAATATCTCTAATAATTTTTAAAAATTATTATTAATTTTATATTTTGAACAGGAGATGTATTAATTTGTATTTTATATTTTAGTATTAATCTTATGATACTTTTTAGTATATTTATGTGCACATTCTTTCACATCCAAATATATATATATATATATATATATATATATATATATTATTTAATACATTATCTATATACATTTTAGTATAGATAGTGTATATATATTACGGAATACACTATCTATACTATTAAAAATAAGAAGGATCTAGGTCCACTACTATGATGGTAAAAAAAACACTTAATCCAAATAATAAGGGTTTGACTTGACCAATAAATGTTTAGAGTTCATTAACCTTGACCAATAAATGTTTAGGGTTCATTAACAAAAGTTTAAGGTTTCAGTGTTTAAAATTTATTAACCTTATTAACCTTTGCTTTATAAACCATAAAACCTGATTAATAAACTTTAAACTCTAGTTTATAAATTTTAAACCTTAAACTCAGTTAAAAATGAGTTAATAAACCTTAAAATTTGATTAATAAATCTTAAACTCTAGTTAAAAAAGTCAAACCTTATTTTAGCTAATAAACTATTACTAACGGGTGATATTTGTTTTATCGTCCTTTATTAATAGTCCGCTGTTAATAGTAGGGGACGTAGATTTTCAGTTTATAATCATGATTATTCTTATTTTTAATGGTATAGATAATGTATGTTCTATAAGAATCCATATCAAATGCATGATATAAATCATTACTTATATATATATATATATATATATATATATATATATATAGAGAGAGAGAAGAAGGATCAAGATATACCACTTTATCTTACTCACCGTGCTCCCCCCCTTTAGCAACGACGGACCCATGACGGTTTGGGTCATACAACCGTAAATTCATATTTTTAGAACAGACAACATATAAGCGTCATTAAAAGTATGTAGACGGCGGTCAGATGACCAAAAAATCGCTGCAGAATCTGTCGCTAAAGGGGGTAAAGACGATAAGAAGATAAATCCAGACTTGATTCGATCAGATATATATATATATATATATATATATATATATATATATATATACAGCAAAGTTCAAAAGCATAAGGCTTAAAAAACATAAGTTCCTTAAAGAGCATAACTATTTAAACCTTCTACAAACCCCAAACCCTATTTGTGTTTTTTTAGAAAACCCAAAATCGTCCCTAGCTTTTCTCTTCTCTCCTCTCTCTATTCTCTCCAAATCTTAACCCAAGCTTCTCTCTAAATCAGCAAATCAAGCGCTGAGAATCGCGTATACATTGAGAAGGAAAAAGTAGAGCCATCTTGTTCAATTCGGAATTGTGCCCTAGCTTCTCTCTTCTCTCCAAATCGGAACCGCTTCTCTCCAAATCGAAGCTAGGTAAACCCTTTCTTTTCTCCAAATCGAAAGCCTTTCTTTTTCTCTTGAACATTGAATGTATGCTTACTAATGTAATATGAAACTTTTGGGTAAATTGAGAAAATGGGTATGTAGAAATAGAGAGAATGGTGAAAGAATATTGGGTTTCTTTCTCTCACTGAGCTAATAGCAGCTATGAGACTAGTAGCAGTAGTTTTTTCATTGAATGTATGCTTACCAATGTTCAAAGAAACGAAAATATGAGTTATTGAAAAACTTTGTTCTTGAATTCTGACAATGGGATTTGAGTAATTGAAAAATATGAGTAAATGAAAATATTAATTAAGCTGCACAACTTTGTTCTTGAATTCTGACAATGGGATTTGAACATTTTTTGTGATTCCCTTTAGTTTCCTTTTTGTGGAGACATGCTTAGTAAAAATTATTTGTTCCAGTTTGTGTTTCTAATAACTTGTAAGAAATGTAGGCGGGGAAATTATAGAAGTCCAATGAGTTATTGAATAAGAAGCAAGGATTCAGGTTTCGCACAAATCCTAAAAAATAGGAATTTTGAAAATTCGTATAACTTTATATTCATAAAAACATCAAAACTTCATTATTAATAAATATTAATTAATAATGATAGAAATGTAATAAATCCAGAAGAATCTAGATTCCGGTATTCTCCTGACCTACAGAAGAATCCTTGCTTCTAAGGTTATTGGTAGTTATGTATTTATATTTGAGTTGAAGGGTATATTTTTCCTATAACTTGTCAGTATGTGTGTGTAAGATCAATTTAGGATATCATATTTCTGTTCAAGATACATTAACTTTCATTATCATTATTAATTGTGCTAATGTGGACAAATTGGATTTTAGGAAAATGTTGGTTGTTCAAATTTTGTTGGTAACAGGAAACCATGGTTAATTGTTTATCAAGTTCTATGACAGCTACTCTTCATTTTTAATGAAGATTTATTAATAAATAATTATCTTTCTTGTGCAAAAATAAAATTGCGTCTGCGTCTTCATTATTAATTTATATGATATTTACGTCACTTTATTAATTTAGACATTTCAAAGCTTAAATTTTTCCATTTAAGCATTTTTCCATTTTTTTGAACTAGTTTGATTCTCATCTACCCTTGGTATCTATGTATCTTATGTTAAATTCTTGGGTTTTTCTCATTTTTGTTATTGAAATTGATTTGATTTGATAGTTATGGTTTTAGTCATATTAAAACTTATTTGATTCATATATTTTGATATTTATTCCTGCAGTATATAGAGAATGTAATACCATGTTTGGTACACCAAAAAGTAAAAAGTGAAGAATGATGAAATTGAAGAATGAAAGAGTGAAGATAAAAGTGGTGTACTCGGTTTTTCTTTTTTCTTTCATGTTGTGGTTTTTTTTGTTTGTAATGTAGTTGTAGTTGTGTTGTAATGAAATTGTTTAATCTAATGAAGTTACAAGTTGTAGTTGCTTTGTAATGAAACTATTGTAATGAAAGATGTTGTCGAATGCAACTTACATTGGATTAGTTATTTGATAGTGCAATGACTTTTAATCTGAAGTGCTTCTGTTTTTTCTTTCTTTTTACAATTGGGAGATATGCGGAACTATAACCAGCTTTGCAAACTCGCGAATGGGGAGTATAAAAACTTGTTCATATAAGGAGGCATAATGACTGTGCTTTATACAATGTTGTAAAGCGAGCAGTACCTTTACATTGACCATTTTGATAATGTATACGGTATTATATGATGGTGCTGTGTTGTTATAGTATAATTCTTTCTCATATGGGTAATGTTAATTGACATCTTAAATTTATTTTTGCAATTGAACATTGGTCCCATTCTAGTGTGCTTCACAGGTCACAATATCATGTTATCGTTATAGGGAACCTCTTTGGTTCTTATAGTTCATTGGAGATCATTCGACACTGATTCAATGGATATCAGTCCTAAAGTAATGTGACTGACTAAATCTAGCTAAAGTAACAACAGAGTTTTGAGTGCACAAACATAAAATTGTATGAACTTTCATGTCTCAAAACATCTGACTAAACTATTACATTCTTTTAGAGTTCCTGAACAAAAATTCCTCCATTAATCTTTGACATCTACGATAGTTTTGTCAATTTTCAAAAGCTTCACCTCCAAATTTCAAAATCACCATCCACAGATGCAGTTCTATCAATCTACTACCCTTGCAAAAAAAACAGTCCAATGGCCAATGATTAAAAAATAATAATCAATGTACACAAACTAATGAAAACTAACCTCATAGAGTTTAAGTTATAATTAAAACTTTTTCCAATTGTTATACTATAAACTTTTTCCAATTTTTGTTATTGAAATCGTTCTTTATAAATTTGGTTTGATTCTTAATTTTCTTTCCTTCCAGGTTTCTTTAGAAGTAGATTATATATATATATATATATATATATATATATATATATATATATATATATATGTGTGTGTGTGGGCGCGCGCGCGCACAAGAAATCACATAGATATCATAATTTGTAATGAAAGTATATGTTCACATAATCACATAGATATATTCAAGCTTTTTTCCCTCCATTCAAATCAATAAGAAATCAATAATGAGAAAATAAATAAAGATTTGTGTTCTAAAATTAGTGGTATCATAATTCATAACATACTAAAATAAAAATATCATTACCTCAATTGGATTGAGAAACCCAATGAATCTCAGTAATTAAATCGAGAACACTCAATGTAATGGAAGGACTTAATTAATTCTACTGTGTAGTTATATCACGATCTACCTTTTTATATACAACCCAACCTTTCATCAGTCAATTTTTAATTAATTTATGAGGTGTTTGATAAAAATTAAATAAATTTGAATTTAAATCTAAATGAACTGAATTTGAATTTGAATAAAAAAAATTATTTAATAATTGACATATCTGAAACATCTGAATAACATATTTTTATTAATTTTTCCTTCTATTTTTTTTAAAAATTGTTGTAAATTTATTTAATATTACTTATATAATAGTTAATATTGTAAAAAAAAAAGTTCATTCAGCCGCTCATTCAGTCATTCAGCCAAAAAAATTAGACTAAAACATTCAGCTCAAAATCGTATGAATGGCTGACCGGTTCAGCACTGAATGACTGAATTAGTCAGCCATTCAACTGCAATTAAACATCCCCTTAGATAATTGTTACCTATTAATCTTCTAATTAATTAAATTGAAAATTTATTAATGTCAAATTATATAAATCCTTTTTTATCACCATTTAATTAATGATTTATATTTTCACTAGAATTCAATGATTTAGATTTACATAATCGTTCACAATGTACAAGTATCAAAGTCAATTCAAGACGAATTGATTAATTTATAACAAGTATCCAAGCACTCTATTAAAAAATATAACCGTCTATTCCCCTTCCACTGTATAATATGAAAGTGATATTTTTAAATCATCATTTTCTCACATGAACGTATGATGGGTTCCATTTTTATATGAGAAAGAATTACGTTGAAATATCAAAAATACATATAAAAATAGTAATCCCTTTATAATATGATAGATATTGAGTAGTATACTTGTTACAAAAATGAAAATAATCCGACATTTTTTCACTATTCGCTGAACATGTATAATATTTTTTTAAATTTTCTAAAAAAATTTAATAGTAAAATTATTTTTATAATTTTTAGTAGGTTTGATCTTAACATCCTCAGCAATCTCTTTTTTGTGAAACAAAGGTAATAATATTGTACCAGTAGTTGGAACTTGGAAGTCATCATATTTTCAATGAACCACAACCTATAAATGAGGCTGCAAATCCAAAATTAAGTAAATATTCGATTCAACAATCATAATATTCATAATTGTCATGGTATGTTTATCTCTATCAGTATATGAGAAATTTAATATATATATATAAATTAGAGAATTAGTAGTCATATAAGGTTGTGTATGTTTTATTTGTACACAGTCTGCCAAAATTACGTCGTTTTGACATATTTATTTTTGATTTTTAATTTGAGAGGAGAGAAGATGTTTTTTTTTTAAAAACAAATTTGTCAAAACAACGTAATTTTAATAGACTGTGCACAAAATAAAATATAGTTGTGTATAACTTTATTGTCCAAAAAAACTAATAAGAGAAGTAGACATCAATCATCATCGTATATAATAGATTATTTACGTAAAATTTCCTTCCTTAAAAATCAATGTACCAAATTTTATTTTATTAAAAAAATTTGATGTATTAATTCAAAATAGTAGGGAAAAGAAAATCGATTTTTCATCTTCACCCGCACAAAAATTTAAGAATCCAAAGAAGTTGATACTTTTCTCTTTGTTATGTTTATAGCATTACTTGTGAAGGAATTATACCATCTCACCCTAAAGTTTGTCTTCTTTTTTGCACTCCGGACTAAAATAACATAACATGATAAGCCATGCCATGCCATTACCACGATAATCTCTATACCTAGTTTCGAATGGGATGTTGATTTTGACTCTGAAAAAGACGAGGTTAGAAATGTGAACTAACCTAAAACTTACTTATTATATATGGGGATGGGGACGGGGACGGGGATGGGGATGGGGGCACTGGTAAAAAGTCGGGATTAATTCAGCAGATGGGATCAATAATTAGATCACTCGTCAGTCACCACTATCCACTCCGACCACTCGCGAAAGGCTTTGATGATTCACGGTTTTGGCTTTTTGCTTTTTTATTTAGTTTTTTGCCTTTCTCTCCGTTTTTGTGGTTTGAAGTCGCTTAACATATATTGATGTATTTATTTAGAAATTTGAGATTTGGCCGTTTGGGTATCTCTAATTAAAAAAAAATCTGAGTAGGATCAAAAATTGAGTGGGGATAAAAAATTGAGTGGAATAATTTTTTTTTTACATTTTTACCATAGTTTCGCCAGGAGAGAGGGTGAGGGTGGGGGTGGGGGTGGTATTTATTTTTCGTTCCAATCCCCGTCCTTTATTTGTCTCCGTGGCGTATTATATATGGGGATGGGGATGGGGATGGGGTTGGATCTAGTTTAAATAGTTTAACTAGATCCTATCCATATTTGTAATAATAATATGAGTTCAAAATCCAATAAATCTAGATGGTTTTGATTAATTATATAACTTTCAACTTAAATGGTAAGCTCTACATACACTACAGATACATATGTATTGTATTATATTGTATAAATCAATTTATTTTATTTTTGTCTGACAAACAAAAACCCCCTGTTTTTGATTTTCCTCTCTCTTATTTCTTCCAATTTCTTCTATAGTTGATTATCCACAAGGAATAGGATGGAATAATAATAATAATAATAATAATAATAATAACACCACAACTAACTTCCGTAAATCTCCCTCCATCACCATCTCTTGCTATTGTCTGCTTAGGTAATCACATAATCGAATTAACTGTCGTAGGAAACAGAACATCTCAACAAACTCTGTCTCGGAATTTCTCCATAAATTCATTATTAGCGGTTCTAACATTTATTATTTATTTGGATATTTATATTTCATTATAGATTTTTTTTCTTTGATTAAATTTATCTTGCATATTTAATAAATTTACTTTTAATATAATAAATTTTTGTTTCACATTTATTTGGATATTTATATTTGATTATGATATTTTTTGATTAAATTTATCTTATATATTTTTATTCATGGTTCAATGATTATAATTAATAGAAGGGCAAATTTAGAAAAATGATATTTTTCTTTTCTTTTCATTGGAACTCATAAACGCAAGAAAACTTCAAATTTTTTATTATTTTTGTATTAAAAACTCAGAAACAACACAAAGAAAACTTTAAATTTTTTATTCTTTTTGTATTAAAAACTCAGAAAGAAAACTTCAAATTTTCTTTTCTGTTCTAATTTAAATTTTTTATTTTTTTATTTTTCGTCCAAAACTCCGAAACAAAGTATTAAAGTAAAACTAAAATACACTTAATTATAGGGCAAAGATGCAAAAAAACCCCTAATGTTTACACGGATATCCCACTTCCACCCTAAACTAATTTTTTTTCCAAAAGTACCCTTAACATTAACATTTTTGGGTCGCTTCCTTTTCGCCAGTTAAGAAAAGATAAGCTGGCGTTAAAATTTGATGACGTGGCATGCTTAAATAAAATAAAAATTTTAAATAAAACAATATATATCATTTAATCAAAACAAAAAATACTAAAATTCAAAATAAAAAAAAAGCATAACATATTTACATCATTTAATCAAAATACTAAAATTCAAAACATAACATATTTACATCAAATACTAATTAAAAAATACAAAATACTAAAAAAAATAAATTTAAAAATACTAAAATACTAACATTCTTTTTTTTTAAAATTCTATTTTTTTTAAAAAGTCTGCTTTTTTAAAAATTCTATTATACTAAAATTCTGTTTTTTTAAAAAAAAAACTATTTTAAAAAGTTCCTTTTTTTAAAAAAAATATGTTTTTTAAAATTCTGTTTTTTTAAAAAATTTCTTTTAAAAAGTTCCGTTTTTTAAAAAGATTGTTTAAAAAAAATTCTATTTTTAAAAAAATTTTTTAAAAGAAAATCTATTTTAAAAATTCTGTTTTTTTTTTAAAAGAACTGTTTTTAAAAAGTTCTGTTTTTTTTTAAATTCTGTTTTTAAAAAATCTATTTTTTAAAAAAATTGTTTTTAAAAATTGTTTTTTAAAAAAGAAGCTGTTTTAAAAATTCTGTTTTTTTTAAAAAAAATCTGCTTTTAAAAAGTTTATTTTTTTAAAAAAATCTGTTTTTAAAAATTCTATTTTTTTTAAAAAAACTGCTTTAAAAAGTTCTTTTTTTAAAAAAATTTGTTTTTAAAAAATTTGTTTTTAAAAATTCTGTTTTTTTTAAAAATTATGTTTTTTTAAAAAAGCTGTTTTTAAAAAATTCTATTTTTTTTAAAAAACTGCTTTTAAAAAGTTCTGTTTTTTTTTAAATTCTGTTTTAAAAATTCTGTTTTTTAAAAAAGCCGTTTTTAAAAAAAATCTTTTTTTTAAAAAAATTGCTTTTAAAAAGTTTCGTTTTTTAAAAATTCTATTTTTTAAAAAAAATGTTTTTTAAAAATTGTTTTTTTAAAAAGAAGCTGTTTTAAAAAATTTTGTTTTTTTAAAAAAAATCGCTTTTAAAAAGTCTATTTTTTAAAAAATCATTTTAAAAAATTCTTTTTTTTTAAAAAGTCATTTTAAAAAATTCTATTTTTTAAAAAAAGCGCTTTTAAAAGTTCCATTTTTAAAAAATTGCATTAACGCTTACAGTATGGGTAAGACGACCCAAAAATATAACGTTAAGGGTACTTTTGGAAAAAAAATTAGTTTAGAATGGAAGTGGGACATCCGTGTAAATATCAAGAGTTTTTTTTGCACCTTTGCCCCTTAATTATATTCTCTCCTTTATTTTTATTTTTTTTTGGTATTTATATAAAATGTGTACATTTTTACGGGGACCGGAGTACATTATATGCTAAAATTAGTATCCGTTTTTCTACCGTCTTTTCCATCTCTCAATTTTTTTTCCCTTTCTTCTTCCTCAAAAAAAAGCAAGAAAGAAAGAAAAGCAGAGCTTATAATTTTTCGGTTTCAATAGTTATGGTGATCACTCTTCCTTCCGATTCAAACCTTCTTCTTCTTTCTCTTCCTCCTTCATGTTTCCACCCATTTCGCTAGTGATAGACTCCACTAAGACGCTTGCGTGAGGTGGTCGTCGCCCGATCGTTCTAGACGGTTGTTGGGTGAATTGCTTTGCAACACCTTAACCCTCGCCTATATGTAGCGGTAATTTTGGTACAATTCGTCGCGTTGAATTCTGCGTTGAATGGACACCAACGACACCTTGACCCCTCGCTTATATTGAGCGGTAATCTACAGACAATCGACGATTGATGCGGTAGAAGACGCCACACACAACTATGAATTGTTGTATGATAAGTCAAATTGAATCTCAAAGAAATAACTAAGAAAAATACTTAGAAATTCTTGAAAGAACCAAAAGTAGAGAATAACCTCACAAATATATTGAATAATGAATAATGATAATGTGTCATATTACATCAACTTGCACCTCTATTTATACTACTCAAAACAATCCAAATCCTAATAGAAATTTATAAACTATAACCCTAATTCTATAAGAAAATAGAAGTCAATTTGGAAAAGGAATTCTAATTAAAAAGAAATCCTAATTACAATAGAATTTAAAATTAAGAATCCAAAATAAAATCCTTCACTGCGTGGGATTTCCATAATACTCCTTTGTAAGTAAATATGTTGACTTTGTTAAGAAGATTAAAATTGGGCTTGTATTAAATTGACCCAAATTAATGTCTCGTGTTCTTTTGCCTCCTCTTTGGATTTTCTTACGTTAGCTTTCAAATTTCAAACATCTTGGATCAATCCATCGAGACTTTGTTTGAACCTCTTTGTTTCTAGCCTTGCTTGATCCCCACGTCCCTTTAGTCTTGTTTGAATCCACGCATGTCGTGTCCTCATCATTCATTCTCTCCTCTTGAAAAGGATTTGTCCTCAAATCGTCACCTACATCAAACGGACTTAGATCAAGAACGTTAAATGTAGCACTAACATTATACTCACCGGCAAATCCAATTTTATAGGCATTGTCATTGATACGCTCGAGAACTTGAAATGGACCATCTCCCTCGGAAGCAATTTGAACGTCTTTGAGCAGGGGAATCTTTCTTTCCGCGATATGTAACCACACCTGATCTCCGGGCTCAAAGATCACTTGATGTCGTCCCTTGTTCGCGTGCTTAATGTATTGTTCCGTTCTCCGTTCAATGTTTAGCTTCGGCTCTTTCATGAATCGCTTAACAAGATCGGCTTTTTTTGTTCCATCCATGTTAGTATATTCGTAAGCAGTAGCTTGGTGATAAATCCAATGGTGTCAAAGGATTAAAACCATATACAATTTCAAATGGAGAAAAATTAGTAGCAGAATGAATGTAAGCGGTTATATGCAAACTCAACATGTGGTAAACATTCTTCCCATTGCTTGATATTCTTTTTAATGATAGCCGTAATAATGCCGACAAAGTCCTATTTACTACTACTTTGGTTTATTGGTCGGTTTGTGGATGACAAGTAGTAGAAAATAACAATTTAGTACCCAATTTACCCCACAAGGTCTTCCAAAATAACTTAAGAACTTTGTATCTCTATCGAAACAATAGTTTTAGGCATACCATGCAAACGCACAATCTCCCTAAAGAACAAATCACTACATGAGACGATCATCGTTTTATGACATGGAATAAAATGTGCCATTTTGAAAATCTATCCACGACCACAAATATCGAATCATAACCATGCTTAGACCTAGGTAAACCCAACACAAAGTCCATAGAAAGATCAATCCAAGGTTCATTAGAATAATAAATGGCGTATACAATCCAGGGTTGAACACTAGATTTAGCTTGGCGACAAGTAATACATCTATCACATATTCTTTCTACATCCCTTTTCATATGAGGCCAATAAAATGTTCTTTTAAAACAAAGAAAAGTTTTATCAACACCAAAATGTCCCATTAAACCGCCCCCATGTGATTCCCTAACCAACAACTCACGCAAAGAACATGCAGGAATACATAGTTTATTTTCTCGAAACAAGAATCCATCAACTCTAAAGTATTTACCCACAACATTCTTTTCACAAGTTTTAAACTCTTCACCGAAATCAAGGTCATTATCATATAACTCTTTAATTCGTTCAAACCCAAGCAATTTCGTATCAAGAGTATTTAACAAAACATACCTGCGAGACAAAGCATCGCAACGACGCTTCTCCTTACCTTGCTTATATCGAATAACATATGGAAATGTCTCGATAAATTCCATCCATCGTGCATGTCTTTTGTTCAACTTGTGTTGACCCTTCAAAAATTTCAATGATTCATGATCGGTGTGGATCACAAACTCCTTAGAGCCACAAGTAATGTTGCCATGTCTCCAAGGCTCTAACCAAAGCGTACATCTCTTCATTATATGTAGGATAGTTCAAAGTCGCCCCACTCAACTTTTTCGCTAAAATACGCCCATTTGGTTTTCCTTCTTGCATCAACACAGCTCCAATCCCTAAACCTGAAGCATCACACTCAATCTCAAAAGTTTTAGCAAAGTTAGGCAAAATAAGTAAAGGAGCATTTGTCAATTTATCCTTAATCAAATTAAATGCTTTTTTCCTGTTCATCACCCCACTTGAAGCCCACACTTTTCTTGATGACCTCGGTCAATGGTGCTGTAATTTCACTAAAATTCCGAACAAAGCGTCGGTAGAAACTTGCGAGTCCATGAAAGCTTCAGATTGACTCACATTGGTTGGACTCTACCCAATCCCAGATCGCACGTATTTTCTCCTCATCAACTTGGACTCCCGTGAACTTACAACAAAGCCAAGAAAAACAATTCTATCCGAACAAAAGCGTGCATTTCTCCATGTTAGCAAATAACTTTTCTTTCCTAAGTACATCTAAAGCAGATTTTAAATGCAATGCATGATCTTCGAAGTTTTTGCTATAAATCAAGATATCATCAAAATAAACTACGACAAATTTTCCAATGAATGGACGCAAAACATGGTTCATTAATCTCATGAAAGTGCTCGGTGCATTAGTTAAACCAAAAGGTAATACTAACCATTCATAAAGACCAGTATTTAGTTTTAAATCAATTTTCCATTCATCACCCTCTTGCATTCTAATTTGATGATAACCACTTTTTAAATCAATTTTTGAAAATATGCAAGATTCATGTAATTCATCTAACATGTCATCTAAACGAGGAATGGGATGTCGATATTTTACCAGTAATGTTATTTACCGCTCGACAATCGATGCACATCCTCCATTTTCCATCCTTTTTCAAGACTAGGATCATAGGAGAATCGCACATGGGCTCATAGTTTCTCTCACGAATCCTTTCCCCATCAGCTCGTCAACTTTCCTTTGTAACTCCTTCGTCTCCTCGGGATTACTCTGATAAGCTGGATGGTTTGGAATCGTCGCGATAGAACAAAATCAATTTGATGCTCAATTCCCCGAATAGTGGTAGTCCATGAGAAGCTCTCGGAAATACATCTTTGAATTTCAGTAAGAGAGATGAAACAACACTAAGCAAAGAATCATTAGCGTTAGTAGTCAAAAGCGCCTCTTTATCTAGAAGTAAAATCATAGTTGTTTAGAAATCAAAGCTCTTTTCACATCACTCTTTTTTGCCAAGATATTTGTTTTTTCTCTTCTTTCTTTCTCTCTTTCTTTTTCTCTTTTTTTTTCTTCTTGATTTTCTTTTCTTCACTCTCTTTCTTTGTACATAATTTTTACGCAAATGAATTTGATCTTCATGTACTTGTTGTGGTGACAAAGGACGAAAAGAGATCTTCTTCTTGTCGTGAACGAATGAATATACGTTGGTAAACCCGTCGTGTTGAACCCTCCTATCAAACCGCCATGGTCTACCCAACAATATATGTCCCGCTCGCATGGGCACCACATCACACAATACCTCATCAATATATCGACCAATAGCAAATGGAACTAACACTGTTTGGTTACTTTAATGTCACGCATTATCATTGAGCCCTTTATAAACGATACATTTGCGGATGTTTGGTAGTAGGTAACCCCAATTTCTCCACCATCGTAGTGCTTGCCACATTTAGACAATTTGCCTCCATCTATAACTACGCAACAAATTTTCCCATTCACAAGACATCGAGTATGAAATAGATTTTCCACATTCACCGCTTCTCCTCCTTAACTCGTGTACTAAGTGCTCTTCTTGTAACTGAATTTCACCATGTATTGCATCCTCACCTATCTCCTCTAATGGTGGCATAGAATCGGTGTCATTATCTTCCCCCTCGGTCTCCACATCTCCATTGTCAAGTAACAACATTTTCCTCTAATTTGGACATTGGCTAGAAATATGTCCCTGCCTTGACACTTAAAACATACAATATCTCGATTACGACCAAAAGAAGGTTGTTCGGTTTTACCTTGAGTTTCTCGGCTAGTTGATCCTTGCTTGGGTTCCACCTTTGGCTTGAACGCCTTTGTTGTTTTTTCTCTCGCTTTGCCAAATTGGGTCTCCATGATGAACTAGCATTAGATTGTCCTCGTTGTCTACTCGCCTCTTGAGTTGTTTCTCTATCTTAGTAGCTATATGGACCGGTTCCTCCAACTCTAAATAATGTTGTCGTTTCAACCAAGTCGCAATCTCCCGATTCAATCTCGCCGAGAACCTAGCCATCGATGTTTCATTGTCCTCAATCAAGTTAGCCCGATCCTTCAACATCTCCATCTCCCCGTAATATTCATCCACTCCCGACTTCCATGTTTAAGAGTTTGTAAATTACGAATGATCTCCCGATTGATAGTATGTTGGTACAAACCTCTTTTTCATTATCGCTTTCATCTCCGCCCAAGTTGTAATCGGGCTTTCGTCACACCTTTCTCCGATTAGTTCAGGTCAATCGATCCCATCATATCAATGCATATCCGAGAAAATTCAGTAATGGCGGTTTGACTTTCTTGAGGTCCAGAATAGTTGTGACGATCAAAGATTCGCTCCATCTTGGTTACCCAATCTAAATAAGCCTCGGGATCACCCGTGCCTTGGAAAGTTTGGAATCTTCATTTTATGCTATCCAAATTGCCATCTTCTCCTGTCGACGACCTCTTCTTTCCCTAGCACCTCCGTGTCTTTGATGTCGAAAATTAGATTCACGATCTTCCGCCGCACTCTTGCCCTCACCGTAGTGGTCTTCCTTTCTTTGCGTCGGTTTGTTGTGTCTCGTCTTGTTTTGCATCCCAAGAGTGTTTTGGGATAGCTTCGACCATGAACACCCTCATCTCTTCTAATTGTTCTTGCATTTGCTTCTATAGTCTTTCTCAATCTCCGATCCCATTCTTTATGCATTGCTTCCATCCGGAATTTCAATTCAATTTGTCAAGGTTGTTTCTCATGAGTTCCTTTATCCTTTGAGCTAGACATATTTCCCGCAAAATAAGGGTTAGTAGAAAATAGTTTCTCACCACTCCACTTACGTGTTTCGCTCGAATCAATGGTCCACTCGTGTATACTCTCAATAATTGGCTTTTACCTCGATTAATCTCACCACTAAGCCTTTTACCTCAAATATTCTCTCTAATAGGTTCTTATTGAATTCCCTAGCAAAATTCTTGGTTTTACTAATCAATTCGAAATTACTTGTCACGTAAACAAAAATATAGATGGTGTAGTTATCGAATACCACAAAAATCATCGATCGATTGTCTCAGACTCCTCTTCAGAAGCTTCGGACTGCGTAAATTGTAGCTCGATTTCGTAATTGATGATGATGGAGCAGTATGAACTCTTGGTTAGAATTTGATGATTTGATGGTGTGCTAAAAATTGGGTTAGACTGATAGAATATGATTTTTTATTTTATTTTTCTTTTTTTTTTTTTTTTTTGCAATATATATTTCGGTGAAAAAATTAAAGATAAGTAACTTGCTAGAAAGGCTTAGCTTTGATACCAAATGATGGACTCCACAAGACGACTTGCGTGAGGTGGTCGTCGCCGATCGTTTCTAAGACACGGTTGTTGGGTGAATTGCTTGCATAACACCTTAACCCTCGCTTTATATGTGTAGGCGGTAATTTTGGTACAATTGTCGCGTCGAATTTGCGTTGAATGGACACCAACGACACCTTGACCCCTCGCTTATATTCAAGCGGTAATCTCTCAGACAATCGAC
The DNA here is from genome assembly GCA_020205615.1 of Panax quinquefolius. Lineage (NCBI taxonomy): Eukaryota > Viridiplantae > Streptophyta > Magnoliopsida > Apiales > Araliaceae > Panax > Panax quinquefolius. Next base: position 130,751,240 of record CM035161.1, read on the forward strand.
GATTGATCGACGGTGAGAAGACGCCACACACAACTATGAATTGTTGTATGATAAGTCAAATTGAATCTCAAAGAAATAACTAAGAAAAATACTTAGAAATTCTTCAAAGAACGAAAAAAGTAGAGAATAACCTCACAAATATATTGAATAATGAATAATGATAATGTGTCATATTACATCAACTTGCACCTCTATTTATACTACTCAAAACAATCCAAATCCTAATAGAAATTTATAAACTATAACCCTAATTTATAAGAAAATAGAAGTCAATTTGAAAAAGAATTCTAATTAAAAAGAAATCCTAATTACAATAGAATTTAAAATTAAGAATCCAAATAAAATCCTTCATGCATTGGGATTTCCATAATACTTCTTTGTAAGTAAATATGTTGACTTTGTTAAGAAGATTAAAATTGGGCCATATTAAATCGACCCAAATTAATGTCTCCCGTATTGCTCTTTGCCTCCTCTTTGGATTTTCTTACGTTAAACCAAATTTCAAACATCTTGGATCAATCCATTGAGACTTTGTTTGAACCTCTTTGTTTCTAAATTTTGCTTGATCCCCACGTCCCTTTAGTCTTGTTTGAATCCACGCATTTCATGTCCTCATCAGCTAGTAAGCCAGTCTCTTGACACTTCAATCAATAAATACACTCACATGTATAACTATCTATCTATCTATATAATGCTTGTATGATTCTCTATTTTTTCCATTTCTAATATAATCGTTAACAAATTCGCACATATTTAATGATTTGAAGTGAAATTTGAACTTAAACTCCACTGTAATCTACAGAGGCGGAACCATTCATTGGTATAAACTACGGCCAAGTCGCCGACAACCTCCCACCGCCGTCGGAGGCAGCGAAGCTGCTACAGTCCACTGCAATCGAGAAGGTACGCTTGTACGGTGTCGACCCAGAAATCATTAAAGCACTTGCAAATACCGGAATCGGAATCGCTATCGGCGCGTCGAACGGCGACATACCCGCAATGGCATCGGACCCGAATTTCGCCAAAGGATGGATTAATTCCAATGTGATTCCATTTTACCCTTCCAGCAGGATCATTCTGATCAACGTAGGGAATGAAGTCATGACCTCCGGCGACCGGAATTTGATGGTGCAGCTGTTGCCGGCGATGAAGAATGTCCAAAATGCCCTGAATTCGGCTTCATTAGACGGGAAAATTAAGGTGTCAACGGTCCATTCCATGGCTGTGTTGAAGCAATCTGATCCGCCGTCGTCTGGGAGTTTTGATCCGAGCATTAGAGATTTGCTGAAGGGTTTATTAGAGTTTAATAATGCTACCCACTCGCCTTTTACCATCAATCCGTATCCCTTTTTTGCTTACCAAAGTGATCCTAGGCCTGAGACTATGGCTTTTTGCCTGTTTCAACCCAACTCGGGACGAGTCGACTCGGGCACCAAGATTAAGTACACCAACATGTTTGATGCTCAGGTAAGCAGTCTGTCATCAATTTTCATTCCGGCATTCCTAATGCATGGTCTTTGAATAGTTTAGATTTAATTTTAGGAAATTGATGTCCCCTCACATGAATAGTACAAAATATATTTAGGCTCATTTGAGAATAGTGTCCTGTACTAAAATTCAATCATTTGTAGGTTGATGCTGTTGGATGTGCATTGAACTCCATGGCATTTAAGGAAGTTGAAATTGTGATTGCCGAAACAGGCTGGCCGTATAACGGAGACGTGAATGAGGTCGGGCCAAGCATTGAGAATGCAAAGGCTTACAATGGCAATTTGATCGCGCACCTTAGGTCTATGGTGGGAACTCCATTGATGCCAGGGAAATCAGTGGATACATATCTGTTTGCATTGTTTGATGAGGACTTGAAACCTGGACCAGCCTCCGAGCGATCATTCGGCCTTTTCAAGCCTGATTTAACCATGGCCTACGATGTTGGCCTTTCTAAGACTAGTCAGGTGAGGATCAAACAATATAAAATGGTTCACAATAAACAACAAAATGGTTAAACAATCTTAGGGTTCTTGAAAACAAGTCATTCGAATGAGTAATCATGTGAGTCGATCATTCTTGTTGTAAATCGTATTTGATACTTTTACATGCTTAACAACATCATTCTGTTTCTTTCTAGACCCCATCAACACCGGCAACTCCATCTCCATCACCAGCCCCAAAGAATGGTGTTTGGTGTGTGCCCAAGCCAGGTGTATCAGAAATCCAACTGCAAGGCAATCTGGATTATGCTTGCGCATTTGTCATAAATTGCTCTCCAATCCAACCAGGTGGAGCTTGTTTTGAACCAAACACCGTGGTGGCTCATGCTACGTATGCCATGAATCTCCTCTACCAAACTGCAGGGAGGAATCCCTGGAACTGTGATTTCTCACAAACAGCCATGCTTGCATCTACTAATCCTAGTAAGTCCTCTCTATATTCAACTACTCTCCATTTTGCAACATAATAATAATAATAATTAAATTATCAAAAATTGAACTAAAGCTGAAATGTATCACTTCGATTAGATACTTGTTTAATTCCTTTTCTAAACTTGGTCATTAATTATCTTCTGAATGTGAATTTTAGGTTATGGTGGATGCATTTATCCAGGTGGGAGTACCCAAGAGCATGGGTGTCCATAAAACTTCTAATCTTCTAATTCTTCTTCTTCAGAAAGTGGGTATTTATATATGGTACCATGAGGGAATTCTCACCATGTATATGTAAAGCTTTATGCTTCTGCAAGTTTGTGATGCTTGTAATTGTTCATATGTATCTAAATAATTTTAATGTATAAATAATTTGTGGTTCTCTTAAATAATTTTGCATTCTCAAATGTATTTTTAATAGTAGTTTAGAATTTAATAGTGATAATGTCGTGCTAAGCATGATAGTAAAAAAGTAACGACAATGAATTAATTTTAAAATGATTTTATATTTATTGATATTTGTACACCCATTGATAGTTATATTATTATTATATATACATGTTTAACCTCAGGATGGTCATGCACATTTATTAAAAAAAAAAAAAGAAGAATAGAAGTGTTATATTTGAGAATGGATCCACCAATAATTTTTATTAATTATGAGTATACTAGTCATTTCATTGAATGAATCATATAACTAGGAGTTTTCAATATTTAATATTGTTATTTAAAATACTCATTATATATATATATATATATAATATACATTTACATATGCATGGATGAATATATACTTCATCCATTTCAAACAAATAATTTCATTAACAAAATTATTAATATTAAAAATATATTTTGTTGCATATTAAATTTTAAAAAAGTTGATTTAATAATGGTGACATGATAATGAATTTGTGATGAAAATTTTGAGAATATTTGTCATTTTATTCTACTATTAATAAAAAAAGACTTTTATGTGGAACAAAAAGAAGAAGAAGCCAAATACGACTGTTTTATGGAACACAAATATATAAAAATTGGAGGGGTCTAATCAAAATATTTCAATAAAGCAGGGGCCCAAGCAACAGTTTTAAGAAACTCTGGTAGGATCGTTACCCAACCTGCATGGTGCATGCTGTGGATCCGTCCCTGGTTTTGTACACCCGGTTCGAATCCCGGTAGCGGAATAGTTTTCGCATCATCATTGACTAGGGAATAGAAACAAACGACGCCGTATTATGCGTCTGAGTGGATACTGATCTTCTATTAACCGAGCTTGAGGTCATCACTTTTTAGTTCATCATCCTAAATCTCTCTCTCTCCGTGATCACATCCAATTTCTACAGGTTTGCTTTCCGATCTTTTATATCCCTGTATTTTAACTTTGATTACCATTTTCAATTGGTAAATAAATCCCTCCAAATAGCCTTTGAAATCGTTTGCAGATGGCGTCGTCCACTCTAATATGCGAGACACAGCCGTGGAAGGATTTGAAGGTAACAACTTAACCACTTAATTTTTGTGTTTAGCATAAAAATGGTGGCTATTGAATGCGGTTGAATGTAACATTTGATTTGAACTTTGCACCATAAATATTCATGAACAGGCCCACTTAGAGGACATTAAAAAGACCCATTTACTCGAATTGATGAATGATACTGACCGCTGCAAGTCAATGATGGTGTATGTCCTTTTTCACTAAGTTCTGGATTAGGAAAGATTTTAAAATTTCGTAGTAAATTTGGGTTTTCTTGTTTTTTGGGTGTGAATTTTCAGAGATTTTGATGGGTTATTCTTGGATTACTCGAGGCAGCGTGCCACTGTTGAAACTATGGACAAACTCTTCAAATTGGCAGAGGTGGGTGTACAATTTGCTCTCTCTTTTTTCCCTATTTTTTTAGGGGTGTGGATGATATGGTATTCTAATTGTTCTTCCTGTTTTCTAATGTAGGCAGCTCGCCTCAAACAAAAGATCACCAGTATGTTTAATGGGGAGCGTGTAGGTGGTCTTAACTTATTCATATCATCATTACTCTAACAATGAATAACCTTTTGCTGTATCAATCAATCTGGCATTCATTAAATTTTATACCTTTTTTTGTGAGATAGGGGACACTTGATTTTCTTAGAAGATTGCAATTCCTAAATCTTCTCCTAAAGATGTCATCTTACTTTTTTGTTACGAGACCGAGTCTATTGTTAATTTGTTAGTATAGTTGCCTTCAAATTTCTACAGCTACCTGTCAATAAACAATAGAATTTCTACAGATGATTTTGATATTTTTGGTTGGGCTGGGACAATGTCCAAAAATCTGATCATCATGAATTATTTTGGGTGACACCTTCAGATAAACAGCACGGAGAATAGGTCTGTCCTTCATGTAGCTCTACGTGCTTCAAGGGATGCAGTTATAAAGAGTGATGGCAAGAATGTGGTCCCTGAAGTGTGGCAAGTGTTGGACAAGATTCGGGAGTTCTCTGAGAAAGTCCGCAGTGGTTCTTGGGTAAACTTCTAACGTGTATGTGATCTCATTACTTGTGAACAGCCTAAATGTTTGCTAAAATGCAAACGTTGGTAGGTTGGAGCTACAGGAAAAGCATTGAAAGATGTTATTGCAATTGGTATTGGTGGCAGCTTCTTAGGTCCTCTCTTTGTGCATACCGCTCTTCAAACAGGTGGACTTAATGCTCTCCAATCTGCATCCATGTGATGTGAATAAGTTATTTACTTACTGTAATTGTATTTTGTTCGTTATACCCATTAATTTTTAAACCCTATCAAGCGCAAGCCCTGCCAAAATACTCATCCATTAATTTTTGGCAACTTACAGATCCAGAGGCTATTGAATATGCAGCAGGACGACAGTTGCGTTTGTAAGTTTGTATCAACATATTTTCAATGATATGTAGTTCTCGTTAGTGACTGAAAATCCTTAACTAAGCTCTTAATAGCTTTCTTACTGCATCATATTTTGACTTTAAGTTGTTCACGGAGTAGCAGGTGTACCCTGAACACCTTGTGTTGGTCCGAAGGTTGTGTAAATTGTAATTTTATGTTAGTGTTTAACGACAGGTTAATTGGTGCTTATTTCTTACAATGAATTGAATACTTTCACGAGACAGCATATGGCCCTAATAAAATGAATTCTTTTGTTGAAGGGATATAATATAAATGATTTAAAACATTCATGTATCATTCTAATGGAATAAGGGGAACACATCAAGCTAAATTTCAGGTGTATCATATATATTCTCCTTGCGTGTCTGCAAGCACAAGTGCTGATGGTGCTTCTGATAGCTTTCACCTTTGTTAATAAGTTTTCTTGTGAGTTGTGATGTTGGAGGGAAGTGGTGGCGCTGCCATAATAGTGTGAGGTCTTGCAGTGTGATAGACTGTTGCACTTAACATGATTCTCACGCATGCATACAACACTGAAGTTTATGGCATAGAATTGATATTATCTTATCCCTTATTGCCTGTTATGCATTTATTTACAGTTTAGCAAATGTTGATCCAATAGATGTCGCCAGAAATATCACAGGCTTGAACCCTGAAACTACACTAGGTAACTGTGTTATCATGTATTTACTCGTCAGATATTATTAAAAAGCACTTTTTTATGCACTATTAGGACCACTGGGGGTTGTTATTGTATTCATTTGTGTTTACTTGCTTTACTTGCAGTTGTTGTGGTTTCAAAAACCTTTACAACTGCTGAAACTATGCTGAATGCTCGGACACTGAGGGAATGGATCTCATCCGCATTGGGGTTAGTGCTATAATGAACTGGTCATTCGTTAAAATACCGGCACTCTCATTGTTCAGAATCTATTATTAGCTTCAAAGCTAGTGTGTGGGTACCCTCAAAGGAGGAAGATGCAACATTCAAGTCCTGGTTGGGACATAGTTGTGATTGTATTACTTGTATAGGTTGAAAAGATAATTTCATTCAGAGAATAATAAATGGGATTTGGTTAATTTGATGTTAAATGTGTGAAATCAAATTTAAGAATAAGCAAGTCAGTGCGTGTACAAAGAGAGGGAGATGACATTGCTGAGCAATTGTAGACTTGTAGTTATTTCTTTAGTAAATTACAATCCTTGAGCACAATATAATATCATAAATTCATGATGCAGCTATTGCTTTGACCATAACAATTTAACAAATGTTGCTTCAACAACAATATTTTCCTTGAATGGAAGTAGGGGGAGTTGTTGTCTCCCTTGACTATATTGTATCCGATTAACATTTACATATAATCTGGAAATATTCCAGTGGATATTATAGGAAATTTGGACATCATTGTATTTTACTTGCAAATCTTGCTTTTATTCATTGCTAAATTTAGGAACTACTTTTGAGTTTATAACTGTGAATGTGAGTTAGAACATTGAATCTCTTTCTCTCTTTTTTGAACACAATTGGCCTTCATATTATCCAGGGCTCAAGCGGTTGCAAAGCATATGGTTGCTGTCAGTACTAATCTTACGGTATGATTACTTTCATGTTTCTCTTGAAGCAGCTGATTTGAACATCTGCTGTGCTTAAAAAAATTATGTGTATGCTCGTATTCATTAACTTTGTTTTAGTTTTGTGTACCAGAGTAGATATGTGATTGAGTTTCTTGATTAAAGCAATAATTCTTTGGCCTGTGTCCTGACTAATGACTATTACATTTAAAATTTCTTTTTCATGGTGAAACATCTCTTTCCTTGTACCTCTTACATATGAGATAGGTTAACAGTATCCTAATGCCTCTCAAGCATAACATATGTTTGATCAGGTACAGAGTTTATGCCCAATGTTATTAGTCCTTTAAATAGCTTAGATGGGGTCAAAACTGTGCACAAAAAGGAAATTTGAATGCCTTTTTCTATTGAGGGAGGGTGAATCTGCTTACATCTATTTGCAATGCCTGCTATGTAATGGTGTATTTATGGAGGCATACATGTGTTATTACTTATTAGGTTTAGGTGTAACATGCTCATTATATAAATCTTGCATGCTCATTATATAAATCTTGCAAGTATGTAACTCTTCCTGCCACACCAACAAACAGTCGCATAGAAATTTTTTAATTTCGAGGATGATACATCTTTTTTTCTCTTTATTTTAACCTTTCACCTGTCTTTTGTTCCCCTCTCCTTTGTATTGGTTGGGGTTTGAGTTATGATTTTTTGCAGCCATGATCGGTACTATAGTTTGTGTTTGGATTGTACTGTTCTCTTTTCTATGCTTTTCCTTCATATATGGGAGCCCATGTTTTGCTAAGCGCTATAATTATAATCGATCCTTCAGTTTTCTCTGATTGCTTCCATTTTCAGTTGTGTATACAGATGATCCAATGGAAGCAATCACGACCTAATGTGTTGTAACACAAAGTATTTGCAATAGAACTATGGAAGGGATGGGTGTTGTCGGCTGATGTCATACCAAACCAGCCAGTTCTTTGTGATATAGATATAATAAAAGAAAAGTAATATGAAAACAATTTCATTGGTTTACAAGACATCTTTTGATCATTTTTAATTCTTGTGATGCCTAAACACACTTTGATTGTATGCATGTACACATTGTAGGCGATTCACTTTTGTTCATATAATTTCCATGGCAGTATACTTTTGCAAAAGATCCAAGTATAAGAAGCTGATTAATGATATAAATGCTTAGAGATTTTAATTTAATAAGTTAGCCACTTATGCCATTTTTTAAAGATATTTTGCTGTTCTTCAATGCAGCTTGTGGAAAAGTTTGGCATTGATCCTAAAAATGCTTTTGCATTTTGGGATTGGGTGGGAGGCCGATATAGTGGTAAGTTTAATCAATTTTCTTGAAAAGTTTGTTGTCATTCTGATGCTTGATTAATCTTTTTGATCTACAATTTTCAGTTTGCAGCGCTGTAGGTGTGCTGCCTTTATCACTCCAATATGGTTTTCCTGTTATTGAGAAGTACGGTAACCTGAAACTTTCTTCTGATTGAAGATATCAGTTACTTAATATTTTGTTGATTTCTTTTTCAGCAGTCAATCTGGAAATTATTTGTTGTGATTAGTGTTTATTACTTTTAAATAGATTAACTAGAAGTCCTGTACTTTTTTGTGCACTTCATATAAGAAAATGAAGCCTCACGTGGTCTCTTGAGACTCCAATTTTCTGTCTGTCCTTTTCTTTTCTTTGTGTACTAAATGAAGTTCGAGCTACCTTGATGAATAGTTTAGTATTTAATTGTTTCCACATATAAGATTGAGATCGCATTAATGAACGCTTGATGTTCTTGGTATTTAAAGGAAATCATGATGCTGTTTATGCTTGATTTGGTCTGTATTATGAAACAGAGTTAGTATCTTGGTATTGAAATGAAATTATGATGCTGTTTTTGCTTGACTTGGTCTGTATTTAGAATCAGAGTTAAGTCTCTTGTAGGACTATTAAAATATCTGAGGTCTAAAAGTAAACTAGAAGCGATACTCTTCTTTTTGGAATTTAATCTATGGTGCTCTTCTTATCAATTATACTGTCTTGATTTAAGGTGCAATGTTCGAATTTATGATTGCTGTGCATCTATTATCTCATTGATTTTGACTTCTTAATTTAGAAATATGTTATAGTGATATGTTTCAGCTTCAATTAGCTTTTATTGATGGTTAAATTGTTTGTTTTCTTTTTTAAGATTCCTGAAGGGAGCTTCAAGCATTGATCAACACTTTTACTCAACGCCCTTTGAGAAAAACATACCTGTATGTGCCCCCACTGACTTGACCTTTTTCTTGATATTTGATTGTTCTACTTGATGGATGTGCCATTAAATTATCTTTTATAATATCTATCGCATGCATTACTATTTGTTTTGTGATAAACTTTTTCTTCTGGTCCCAAATAATGGATACTGAATCCTAGATTTTACGCCACTGCATTTGGATCTATGTTTCTCAGTGGAATAAGATGATCTACCTTTGACAGTCTAAAATCAGTTATTTGGGTCTATGTTTATCAGTTAATGACATGGCGTGACCATTTCAGGTACTTTTGGGTTTGTTTAGCATATGGAATGTTTCATTTCTTGGGTATCCTGCAAGAGTGAGTGCAGTACAAAGTCTACCAAATACTGTTTGAATTGCCTCTTTTTTTTATGTTTATTAATAATCCTCGCTTTGACCTTCAAAGAATGTCACTTGTGAGTTTAATTTTTACTGCGAGACTTATTGCATATATGACTCAACATGATTGTATTACAATCACGTTGACTGATTTATATATTCATGTTCACTTGAAGAATAAAACTCAAAAGTGACATTCTTTGGAAGACAGAAGTACTTTATTCTTGGTAGTTGTGCTATACATTGAATATCACACATTTTTCCAGGCCATTTTACCTTACTCTCAAGCCTTGGAGAAATTTGCCCCGCATATTCAACAGGCATGTTTACCATACCCTTTCCTTTCACTTATTGTTGGAATGCATTTTTAGAATATTCTTATACCCTTCCAATATTGAAACCATTTTAGGTTAGTATGGAGAGTAATGGGAAAGGGGTCACGATTGAGGGAGTTCCCCTTCCTTTTGAGGCTGGGGAAATTGATTTCGGAGAACCAGGAACAAATGGTCAGCACAGCTTTTACCAATTAATTCACCAGGTAATCTATATTTGGTATTAGTAATTTTTTGTTCTCGTAAGTATGTTAAAAGATCAACTAAATTATATGCAGCTGGATGCAATGTTTTATGGAATCTTGCTCTTTGTACTTGTCACTTGTTCATTATTTCAAAATCTTTCTTATATTTTATTTATATTGGAAAAGAGATGGGTAGTGAACTCTCCTTTTTAGATTCAGCTGGTGCTTCTTTGAGGTTCAGAAACAACACTTTGTCTAAGGGTGGTAAATGTTGAAAAATAGTCTTGTCTGGAAAACTGTTTGACAATTTTATAAGGATTTTCCTTGAAATTTGCTTGAAAACCGTGAATTTATATAGAAGAATATTCAGGGCACCCGGTAATTGTTCCATTAAAATTGCCCATAGTTTTTGAAAGCTGTATCTTTATTACCATCTGCTTGGAACTTCCAGGGTTGTATTATTCCTTGTGATTTTATTGGGGTTGTGAAGAGTCAGCAGCCTGTGTATCTCAAAGGTACGAAGTTCTTTTCTTTTACTATTTATTTTGTTGTTCTTTTTTTGTTGCTCTGTTTTTTATGTTTCTTTTAGGGGGGTGGGGGGAGGATCTATTTCATTTTTGACATTATTGGAAATTTATTTTACAGGAGAAGTAGTGAACAATCATGATGAGCTCATGTCCAACTTTTTTGCACAGGCAGATGCTCTTGCTTATGGGAAGGTAAAATGTGTGTTTCTTTTTCCTGGGATGATAGTTTTACCTTTGTCTATGCTGATACAGTTAAATCTTAGAGGATGTTTGGGATTGCAATCAAACTTGCTTATAAGCAATTTTAAAAAGCAAAAAGTGTTTGGTAAACTGCTTTTTAAAACTATTTATAAGCATTTTTTATGGAAATAAACATAAGCATCAATTTGGTGCTCCTGCTTATAAGCATATATCCAATAAGCAGGTTTGACGAAGTTCATTACCTAGCCCTACTTTATTACTTTATACTATTATATCCTTTTTGGTCATTTTCTATGGAAATAAATGATGAACAATTTCTTCGATACCAAACACTTACTTGTTTTTTACTTTATTAAGTACATATTCATAACCAAACACAAATTACTTTTTCAAAACCTGCTTATAACTTAAGTAAAAGCATCAAACAAAAGCATTAATCACTTTTTAAGCAATCCCAAAAATGCTCGTCATACTTTCCAAATTGTAAAAGTTTCAAACCTTCCATTTGGTCTAAATAAAGAAAAAAGAGGAGATAAATGAACAGAAAACCAAAGACAGAATAAGGGACGGCCAGCCTTCTTATGTAGTAATCTTGATGATTTTCTCTACAGCTTTTCAAGATATAAATACTTACATTATTGAATTATTAATTTGCATGATGATATATTGATATTTGAAATGTTCACTCAGTTCAGTTGCAGTCCTACCCTATGATATTATATATATATATATATATATATATATATATATATATATGTGTGTGTGTGTGTGTGTGTGTTTATATGTATGTTTGTATATCAGAAACTATGCGCTGTATTTTCAAGTTGTACTTGATAGCATAGATTTGTCCTCTTATCATAGGATTTGTTAAATGCGCCTGCTACATCAATGAAGCTTCCACTTTAGTACCAAGATACTTAATCAAAATATGCTTTCTTTCAGACCCCAGAACAGTTGCGTAGTGAGAATGTTGAGCAGCATCTAATTCCTCACAAGGTGATACTCTTTCACTGTACATTATGCATTCTGCTGCTTACAATTGGATGTAGATTGACAGTTACCTTACCTTTAACAGACATTCTCTGGCAATCGACCTTCTCTCAGTCTCCTACTTCCATCCTTGAATGCATATAATATTGGCCAGGTTTGAATCTTTTAAACCCCTCTTTTATTCTTATCAATTTTTTTTTTGCCTTGAAGATGTTTGTACGTGTTTAATAGCAAATGGAAGTATGGAACTATCCAAGAAGTTCAAACACGATCAAGGACTTTTTGCTCTTTAAGAAAATCTTTTTCTTTTATCTGGTAAAAAGAAAAAAGAGAGAAATGATAACTAAAGTCACAGTTCGCCAGAACCAGTGGCCTGAAGTTTCAAGGTTCAATCAATTTTTTTTAAAACAAAGGTCCAATCATGTGAAGTGCTCAGCTAAGTATTCAAATTGCAGAGGGAATTCAGAAATTGTTTGGAACTTTCAGTTAATTATTAATCCAAAATTCCAGTTTCTGTGAAGCATTGCATAACTCAAGCATAACTTCTTAGTTTAGTATACTCTTTAAGTTAACTATCACATTTAAACTTTTCAAATTCGTTGGAGCAATTCATAACTTCTAAGTGTAAGTATACCTGTATAACTACGATGTGAAATGTGCCTCGAGTCTTTTTTTATATAACTGGATGTGATAATGCCCTATACTTATACTTGTTCTCCATGATGTGTAACTGGATCTATGCTGCTTGTGGATCTACTTTTGTGTTCTCTTCTCTCGCTCTCTTTGCATTCACAGCAAAGTGGAGAGTTTTTACTCACATTAAGGTTATGTTTGTTTGCAAAATTGATGGATTGGATAAAACTATTTGTCCTAATTTAATACATACCGTTCGCATGATTAGTCCTTTATTTAATCTTATGGATGGGAAAGGATGGGATACGAGTATTTGTACTAATTTATGTGCATTAAGATAGTTTTTCTCATTTATATTTATTTTTGTCTTTCTTTGCCTTTTCCAAGTTCTTAGGTACCCTCTATATGTTTGGTGTCTTTGTCATTCTTAGATATGCATAAAGTGGATGTCAGTCTTTGCAAAGTTCAGTGCAGATATGGCATTCTTATTGCAATTGCAGTTCACACAGGTCAATGAATTTGATTTCCTTCTTAATCAGCATTTAATTCTTACTCTCTTTTCTTCAGTTATTGGCAATTTATGAACACAGAATTGCTGTGGAAGGCTTCATTTGGGGAATTAATTCTTTTGACCAGTGGGGAGTTGAGTTGGGAAAGGTATTGATTCTTGTAGAGGATTTCCAGAAAATACATTACACACACACACACACGTGTGTATGTGTGTGTGTATATATATATATGTATAAACACATATACATATGAGAACGAGTACTAGCTAAATAAACTTTTCTAACAGCTTCTCTACATTACTATGCTTTTCCAAAATGTTCTGTCCTCGATCATGAATGTCATTTGAATTTTTTGAGCTCTGGTGTACTAAAATGCAGTCTTTGGCTTCCCAAGTTCGAAAGCAACTTCATGCATCACGTAAGAAAGGAGAATCAATTGAAGGCTTTAATTTCAGTACTACGACAATGTTAAAAAGATATCTAGAGGTATGGATACACATCATTTTGTGGATCTTTTTTTTGACATCTAAAAAAAATGCAATTTTCTGGAAGGAAGCTGCTATCTTCACCAGCTAGTTAATGATAAGTAACACAGTCTGGATATTGGTGTCTATGTATTTGCATATACAGACTTGCACATAAGTTTGGGTAGCAGCTATGATTCTTAATTCCATCCATAACTAAATTGGTTTATGTTTTTATTTCATGCGTGTCAGTTACCTGAGGTAGTACATTTTCTTTTTATATGTTGCAGAAACTATTGAAACTGAGAGTTAGACTTCCACTATCATCACCATTAATAACATGACCTGCATTTGTTGTATGTAGATATCTACCCACTTGACAATATTATATCATTTCTTATGCATGGTACAAATACTCTAAAATATTTGGGTAACTTTATTCATTCGCCGAAGTGTTTTTTTAGCCAAAAGAGAGGTAAATGAAGTGTATAATAATCAATCCAATCTAACTTTCTGATTTTACTGCTTGGGATCTGAGTTTTGATCCATCCAATTAAATGTGGAGTCACATCTTTATATAAACACAGTGGACCTGGTTCCTCGTATTTTGAGGTTGTTGATATTGCCAACAGTAAATGATGCTGCAATAGCAAATATACATTTAACAACAGTTTTATAATTGTTGCTCCACCATTTTTTTAGTCCCTTGTTTTACTGCAAGGCTTTTTCTACTTACATTGCACTGTCTGTCTTTGTTTGTATAATTCTCTTGGCAGGCAAGTGCAGATGTACCTTCGGAACCTTCCACTCATTTACCAAAGATGTAACTGCGTTTTGGTCGGGATACTGTCAGTTTGGATAGGAAACTGTCAGCAATAACAAAGCCAGATGCATTTCATGAACTCGAGTTGAAGCACTCGTCTGTAACTTAGTTGCACCAGTAAATTTTATGCCCAAGACTGCTACATCTTGTGGCTTAGAAACTGTTTTTATCACCTTCATATTAGATAAGTGGCTATTGCAGTTTTCCCAAGTACATCACGTTAAATAAATTCCCAACTTTTTTGAAATAATCAAATCTTGAGAAGCAATACTAAGCTGAAAACATAACATGGTGAACATTTAAAAAAGAAATGAAATTTGAAATCTTGTTATTTTATGCATCATTTATTTCAGAACTGTGACATTTGACAGGATGTGGAAGGAAACCCTAAACATAGATTACAGAGAATAATTGGGATTTAACAGAATCTGTAGATCATCTTCTTGGATTTAAAGATTGGCTTGCATCGTTTGGGTTGCCAATTGTTGTTTCATCTGTCTTTTTTCTTTTTTGCCTTCATTGTAGTAAAGTCATGTTATCTTTCACTTCCATTTTCCTGTAAGCTAAGTTACATACATGATATCAAATTTAGTGTTTACTTTCTTCAACTTGTATAGCACCACCACCACCACCACCACCACCTTGATTATCATCGTTTATTTAGTTATATGTTACCTGATTAATTATGTACAGTTAGTATTTCAATGTAGTGTAATCAATCCTTATATAAAGGGGGGTGAGTCAACCCACTTAATTTGAAATTCTACTGAGTCATCTTGGTTCAATTAAAAAAATTGATTACTTTTTCTACGTCTTTTCCAATTCTTTCAATCCTCTTTCTCCTCTTCTTCCAATTTCATTTTCTTGGCCTTTTCCGATTATTTTCCTCTTTCTCTTTTTTCAATTTCAGTCTCTCTACAATTATATATTTGCTATGTTCCCTTCTTTCCCTCCATCACAAATTTGAATTGCGTCTCTTTCCCTCCATTATAGATCTGAGTTGCATACCAATGTAGAGTACAATAATTTTTGCCAGTGAAACCCTAGACAACATCAAGGTGCTATCAGTGACAAAATATGGTTATGAATTGGTTTTGGTTTTTAAAATATGGTTATGGTTCCATTTAAGAACTAAAACCATATTAACCATTTTTAATATGGATAATGTGGGTTGGAACCATATGGTTATGGTTAAAAATTATATTAACCATTTTAATATTGTTATGGGTTATGAGTTCTATGAAGGCCTGATTTGACACTAATATTATGTGATTATGTATATACTCCTTACCCCCCACCCCACCCTACTCCACTCTACCCCCACTAAAAAAAATAATATTATGTGATTATGTATATATCCTTTACCCTCCACCCCGCTCCACCCCACCCCCACTCCCACTCCCACTAAAAAAAATAATATTATGTGATTATGTATATATCTCTTACCCCCCACCCCACCCCACCCCATCCCAACCCAAACCAACTCAATCAAAAATAATAATATTATGTGATTAATTATGTATACACCCCTTATCCCCCATCCCGCCCCACCCCACCCCCCACCCAAAAAAAAATAATCTATACACCACCCACCCCACCCCCACCCCCACCCCCACCCCCACCCCACTCCACTCACTCCCCACCACTCTCTCCCAAAAAAAATTAATATTAAGCGATTATGTATACACCACCCACCCTCTACCCCCACCCATCCCACCCCACCCCACCCCACCCCACCTACCTACGCACCCACCCAACACTCCCTCCAAAAAAAATAATATTAAGCGATTATGTATACCCCACTCACCCCTATCCATTACCTCATTTCACCCCTCACTTCACCCCCCCCCACCCAAAAAAATAATATGGGGTGGTGTAAACATTATTTTTTTTTGGGGTGGATGGGGGTGGGGGTGGATGGTGGTGGGTGCAGTGGGGTGTGGGGTGGGGTGGGGTGTGGGGTGTGGGGTGGGTGGGGTGATCGTGGGTGGGGTAGGGGTGGGGTGAGTGGGGTGAGGTGGGGGGGGGGGGTGGGGTGGGGTGGGGTGGGTGGAGTGAGGTGGTGGTGGGGTGGTGTGGTGTGACGCCCCAAAATAGGTATACATCACCTATGCAGGTCGTCAAATAATACGTGATGTAATACAAATACAATCTTAATTATACATCAAGAGAGGCTGTGAGTTTTAATACAAATCTGTCTTCAGATAATATCCATTCTCGAGAATAAGTCCTCATTACATTTATTTTTACATTATTTAATGTAATAGTGAGGACTACTAGCTAATACTAACATCCAGGACCATCACTCCGGTTCGACAGGCTCGTCCCGCCACGTTCTCATTTCCGATGAGAACAATGAAAGAAAAAAAGGTGAGCTCAACTAGCCTAGTAAGAAATATTATGACTAAGATAATGCGAATAAATTATCATTAGCCTTAATGTTGTTAAAGCGTCAATATAACAAACATCAAGTTTAAGCTGCGGTGAACAAGCAATCCATTAAAAGAGTCAAGTAGAGAATAAAATCTACTATCTTTTATGATTTAAAAGATTTTTCATCACTTTTATCGTTGAGACTCAAATTTTAATAAATAATCAACATCATCCCCGTGACTACTTCGACCAATGATATTCATTAGTATCACGACCACAAATTATCCATACACTACGGACCAAGGATATTCGTGTATTCATCAATGGTCATGATCATGCCAACAATTGTCCATCAATGCACTACGGGGCCAACGAGGACTTTTATCACATCATTTGTAACATTATGGTCATGATTACAATAGAATAATCCTCAGTCATAATCATATCAAGTCCATCTATGCATTACAGCCATGATGACTTTCAAAAAATATAAACATGAGGATGATGACAATGATATAAGAATTCAATAAAACAAGTTCACGAATTAATTTATTCAGGAACTAATAACGTCCAAATTGTCAACATGATAATTCTTTGTAGAGTAAAATTCAAGAATGCCCAGAAGAATATTTTCATGAAAAGATACTGGATGAAGCGCAAATATCAAGGATATTCCACTAATTTCATGGAGTATAGAAGTTAAAACTTTAACCAACTGAATATAATAAAGAATGGAATAACAAAAGAAATCACCATGCATGCTGTGACACCCCCAAAATTAGGTATACATCACCTATTCTGAGTCGCCAAATACATGGTACAAAATACAAATACAAACTTAACTATACAGCTGTCGTGTAAAATACGACAAAACATAAACCGAGAGTTTAAACAAGAATATCGCTTTTCTAGACAATATCCATTCTCAATGGAGTCCTCATCATGATGCAGAAGATACAAACTCAAATTCAGTTCTCGTTACATTTATTGTCACACTATTTAATGAATATAGTGAGGACTACTAATCTTATCATCTGACTGATCACTCTGTTCTCAGACTCGTCCCAACTATATTCTTATTTCCTGAAGAGAACAGTGAAAGAAAGGGTGAGCTTAACTAGCCCAGTAAGAAATATTATGACTAAGATAATGCAGAATAAATTATCAACAGTCTTCAATAATGTTAAACTGATAAAATATAATAGATATCAAGTTCAACTGCAGCGGAATAAGCAATTCATAAGAAGAGTCAAGTAAAGAATAAAATCTACTATCTTTTATGATTTAAAATATTTTCATCAATTCTTATCGCTGAGACTCAACTTAATAAATAAACCGCATCATCGAATCATCCCTGCACTACGGGCCAAGGATATTCATTAAATCATCAATGGTCATGACTATACCGAATAATTCCTGGTCATAATCATACCAAGTCCATCTCTGCACGTAAGCCAAAGATATACAACAATAAAATCAATAATCAATAATTCATCTTTGCACGTAAGCCAAAGATATACAATTCAATAATCAACAGTTCATCTTCGCACGTAAGCCAAAGATAACTTTCATCACCATATAAGCATGAGGATGATGACAATGATATAAGCATTAATCAAACTAAAACAAGGATAAATATTAAAGACTTTAATTTTATCTGTAAGACCCCAACTTATTATTAATGAAATTTAATTTTCTCTATTTATTATTTTGAAATAGTAAGGGTTGATTTGATTAATGTGGATAGTTATGGGTAAAATACGCAAATATTTCAAAATAAGCAAGTGGTTATAAAATATTCATTGTTGTCGGGGAATATTCGTTTGGTCGTGGAATATTAAATCTTGTTGGGGAATATTAAATGCACGACGGTAGTGACCATGTGTGGTCCCCTATAACAAAAAGCGATTGGATGAAGAAAGCACAAATATAAGTTGTTTAAAAAATAGCACAGTAGTTATTCACAATTATCTTGTTAAAATACTCGGTGGTTAAAACACACGAAGAGCACTGCGGTATTGCACCAATTATTGATTCTTACGTAAGAAGGCACTACTCAATAATGGTTACGATAATTCTTATTCAAAGATTTTATTGATTTAATAATTGTTGCGTTGATATTTTATATATCTTTGTTGTTTCAATAATTGTCATTACACAAGTATTTTTCATTATCGAAGCAATAATTCATATTATCTGAATAATATTATTAGATAACATTATTGGCAATGTCTAGAAAGTTACATCTAAGGAGAGGTTTGGTCACCTAATTGCGGCCAAGAAGTGAGGAGAAATTCTTATTGGAAAGCCCCCCTTTCCAGGAACCGCACTGGTTGTCGATATTGTGATTCAGTAATATTATTTGTGAATAAATAATTATTGATTCATATGATGAGGAAAATATTGATTTTATGTGGATATAGATGGAGAAAATTTTTAATGTGACAATTGTTGAAAATTAAAATTTTATCTTTTTACGATAAAATAATTCATTTAAATATATTATTATATTTTAATAATATAATAATGGTGATATTTTTACAACGAATGTGGGATATATGAGTATCTGAGGAGGAAGAGTATTTTGTTGCAATAAATGTTTAAAACATGTTAAACATGTCAATGGACCCCATTTATTGGTGAAATTTGATTATAGCACATGTAAAATCTTCCGTTTGTGGATTTGGTCAATTTACATTTGGAATTTGGGAAACCTTTCTTCTGCAAAGTTGTAGAGAATTGAATTTCCTATAAAAACTCATGAGATTCAAATTTTCTGATAAAGGGATATTTATTATGAATTATTGAAGTTAGAAACTCAAAATAATTGATTTTTGGAAGTTTAAAATATTTTAAATTGGAAAAACGTTTTTATTACTTTTTCTAGAAGGTGAGCATGTGGGAAATGCTAGGAGCTGAATTCTAAGAGGCGAGGAAATTTTATTATAAATAATAATATTATATTAAATTTTCTACTTTTATTTATTCTAAGCATTTTCTATAAATAGGGTCTTAGGTTAGAATTGAAAATCACACGAGAAATTGAAGTTTTTCTCTCTATATTATCGAAGCGTATTCTTGTGAGTATTTTGAGTATACTTTGAGTATTGCTATACGGTACAAGTTCAAGTTATAGTTAATATCCAGGTGTTTCAACTAAATAAGTCTTTCTTTGTAAGGTAAGGGATATTTTTTTTTTTCAGTAATGATATTATTTCTTCAATATCATTATGCTAAAATATTGATCTGAAGTTTTTATCAAATTTGGAACATTTGGTGCTCTGAGTTACTATTCACGATATCGACGATTAATTATTCACGTATAATGACACTATTTACTGAATACTGACTATTCATAGAAAAATAAAAATTTTCCTTTTAAATGCAAAAAATATCTATTCTCGGATACTAGCTTTGATTGAATCCATATTTTGATCATTCTTGAATTTTACACCACTATGATTATTTTTGAGGTATTTTTGGGCGTGGATAAAACAAAGTACTAATCCTTAATCCTTAATCCTTGTCATTTTTGTTTCAATTGGATTCATTTCTTTAAAAATATTTTTCATCATCCTCAATCTTAAATGATGATATTATGGAATATCTTTGGCTTTTGTAGTGCAAAAGATGAATGATTTCGATGAATATCTTTGGTAGTAGTGCAAAGATGAGCAGTGTTTAGATGAACATGATTAATGATGAATATCTTTGGCACAGTAGTGCAAAGATGAATATTTGATTCGGATATATATTGATTGATGTTCTACGAGGGGATAAAAGATAGAGCGGTGAACTTTTAAATTCATACATGTAGAAGATAGTAGTTTGCATTCTCTACTTAACTCTTCTAATGAATTATTATTTCATTGCGAATATTGATTTTAAAACTTGTTGTCTATTGTATTCTATTAGATTTTTCCTGTTGAAGACTAATGATAATTTGTTGTATATTATCTTAGTCATAATATTCTTTACTTGGGCTAATTGAGCTCACCCTTTTCCTTTTTGTTCCATTTTTCTTCTCGGGAGGCGAGAATATAGCGAGTAAGAAGTGGGGTATGGAATGAAGGTTCTAGAGAGAGTTGTTTAGTAGTCCTCACCATTTTTGTAAAATAATGTATCAATAAATGTGATGAGGATTTATTTGAGTATAGATATTGTCTAGAAGATAATATTTGTATTCAAACTCACAGTTTTACTGTTGTAATAATAAAGTTGTAGTTGTTTCTGTACCATGTATTGACAACTCAAAATGGGTGATGTAAACCTATTTTGGGGGCGTCACATTATCCAAATATTATCCATCACTTAAATAACTCATAATCTAATATTGTTAATATTATAACAATATTTTAATCACCTCTTAAACTTATAAACAATTTATTTCAATTGTTTACACTTTATCAAATAATGCATTTAATCATTCAAAAATGTCATACTCATAAGATTTCATCACCAATTATCAAATCCCTTATCAACAATCTACATATACCTTATATAGGATTTCCAAGCCATAAAATCCTATTTTCCAACTTTGTTACTTCACATAACATATTTAACTCATATGTTCGTAACTATACTATTTTTATAAAAAATACCAAATCAGTCCCAAAAATATTTATTTTCTGGGATTTAGCATAATATAGTCCTATAATGAACATATATTTTTTTCGGAATTTTTAAAATTCATTTACTATTTTTCAAAAATTAATTTCTAATTAATTCCTTAAGAAATTAGCTACCTCAAGGTTAACTCCAAAAATTCCCAAATCTTGGCAGAATCTTACACATGTTAACGTGAGCTTCCAGTTTAAATTTCATGGTCATCAGAGTTATAGAACTCCAGTTATAGCATTTTTCGTTAGAAAAATCTAAATATTGAAATGGTCATAACTTGCTCATTTTAAGTCAGAATGAGCTCATTTTTGGACAGGAGGTACTCTATACCATATACTTTCATGTCCCAAAAGGCTAGAATTTTTCTCACAAATTAAATGGCCGAAACTGCCCTTTTAAAAACATGGACAATAGCTTTTTCAAAATTGGCAGCTTTTGCCTCCTTTGCTAAAATCAGTCCACACGAAAATTTACAACACCTTTTCCAGTGATTCCACTTGGATAAGCTACAAAACTCATAGATCCAGCTCTAGTACTTGACCACACTCAAAAATTCGAAATATAACAGGAGATATGGTCAATTGAATTTCGTGTTCCGTTTTTACCAAAATCTGATTTTCAACCCATTGTGATTTCTAAAAAACTTTCATGTTTTCACATAATAACCAATATAACTTATCATAACAATGACATAATAATTTAATAAAACAAGTTCACGAATTAATTTAACTAGGAACCAATAACGTCCAAATTATCAACATGATACTTCTTTGTAAAGTAAAATTCAAGAAAGCTCAGAAGAATATTTTCATGAAAAGATACTGGATGAAGCGCAAATATCAAGGATATTCCACTAATTTCATGGAGTATAGAAGTCAAAGCTTTAACCAACTGAGTACAAGAGAATATATGAAACTGCAAATGGATTTTCGTTCGCCATGCAGTAATCCACTTAGACAGGTCATTTCCATAATTTAATAAGAATGAATACGGAGGATCATTCACCATGCATGTGGAAAATCCACATAGACAGGTTATTCCAACAAAATAATAAAGAATGGAATAACAGAAGGATTCACCATGCATGCGATAGAGACCACACAGACAGGTTATTCCCAACAGAGTAATAAATAATGGAACCAGGTTCGGCGTAAACGCACAGACAGGATATTTAGACAGAATAATAAATAATGGAACCAGGTCCGGCGTTAAATGCACAAACAGGATATTTCGACAGAATAATAAATGAATTTCACCATGTATGCGGTACTTCGCATAAACAGGTTATTCCAACATAATAATAAAGAATGGAATAACAGAAGAATTTCACCATGTATGCGGTACTTTGCATAACAGGTTATTCCAACAGAATAATAAAGGATGGAATAACATAAGTTCTCTTCATGAATAAGAAAGAAATAATACTCCTTACAGGTACAACAAATAGTATCCCTTACCTCAAAAGAAGACTGGATACTGGAAAAGTGAGGGAGCAGACTTCTCTTCTTCTTTCTCTCTATAGATTTTTCTCTATAATAATGGCTCTAAAGCTTTAGTGAATCGGTGAAAAATGAAGGAAGAATGAGCTTCTATTCATAGAAAAACATAGTTTCGATAATAATTGCGTTTTAGGGCTCGAATATATAAAGACAATACCTCCAACTTTTCTTTCAGTTTTAATTCAGTCATCCAAGTATTATCAAACTTGCACCACCTCCCCTAATAGTAAATCATGTGAATCAATAGTAAATCATGTGACTCAATAGTTCTAAACATGTGAAAAAATTAATTACAGTATAGTACCTCCATCCATTTTTAACTTAGTCATGCAAGTATCATCAATCTTGCACCAACTCCCCTAATAGTATAAGAATGTGATTCAATAGTACACACATGTGAACAAATAGTTATAATCATGTGAAATAATAGCAATCAATTGCTTTCATTTATCCAGGTTAAATACCGATTGGTCAATATAACCTCCAGACATCAATTTTTATCGAAATAAATGTCGATTTTCACTAACACAAATAATTCCAACACAATGAAACTATTTTTATCAAAAGTATAAATTTTGAAATTTCGAAGTTTGACTTTTCCCAAAAAAGTCAACTGTTGACTTTTTGACCAAATAGTAAAAACCGGAAAATTTTGTGTTTATAGTCTATTTTTACTAATTTCATCGTTCCGGACTCAAATATCACGTCCGCGTCTCCAAATTCAACTCCGAGCATAACTTCAATTTTAATAACATTCATCATTAATATTATAACTCACAATATTTATCAACCGAAGTCGTTCCTTAAAAAAGAGGGCTTTCTAATAAGGATTTCTCCCTATTAGCGCGCAATTAGGTGACAAAACCTCTCATTGACAGAACTTCAAGACATTGTAAATATTGTAATTTAATAATATGAATAACTTTGTCGTATCAATTATTGATCTAATAATATATCATATTATGCAGATGATACTGTGACAATAATCGAATCAATAATATGAGAGATATGATGCAAAGCCAATTCATTGTAGCAATAATTGAGTATAACCGAGTGACCTCTTACGTAAGCATCAATAATCAATACAGGTGTGCTACTTATGCAACCACGCGTATTCATTGTACTTTTTCTTCTTAGGGTAGTTCAACGGTTTTAATGGTAAAACCTCCGTAGTTATTTTCATAAAATATTTTTGTCGCTTTTTTAACTACTGACGATGATTATTTCCGTTGTGGGGTCCACTAATGATTATGCCGTCGCATCGAATATTCTCCGATAAAAGAATATTCCCACCAAACGAATATTTTATAACAACTTGCATACTTTCCAGAATTTATAAATACTACCCACAACTATAACATTATCTCAAATCAATAATATGAGAGATATGATGCAGAAATTACTGTAGCAATAATTGAGTATAACTGAGTGACCTCTTACGTAAGCATTAATAATCAATACCAGTGTACTTCGCAACCACCACAGTTATTTTCATAAAAATATTTTTGTCGTTTTCTCAATCCAAATGATAATTACATTGTGGGGTCCATCAATGATTTATGCTGAGTCGCACGGATATTCCTTGACAAAAGAATATTTCCTGACCAATCGAATATAATATGACAACTTGCATACTTTGCAAAATTTGTAAATATTACCCACAACTATAACATTATATCAATTTCATTCCATAATATTCAAAAATGATATTTATAGAAAATTCATTTTTATTCAAAAAGTTGAGGGTCTTATAATCTCCCTTAACATGAAATTTAGCCCTCGAAATTAGAATACGATACACAGTATATCGAAGAGGTAAGGATACCTTGATTTTATTTCAGATTCTAACTCCCAGGTCATTTTCTCAATATCGTGGTTCCTCCATAAAACTTTGACTTAAGGTATAGCCTTGGAGCGTAGAATATGTTCCTTCTTATCCAAGATTTGAACAGGAACCTCTTCAAACGTTAAATCGTCCGCTATTTCGTCAGGTTCTAACTCAATAATGTGGTTCGGGTCTTTCACATATTTACGTAACATGGATATATGAAAAACGTTATGAACACAAGACATACTTGGCGGTAAAGCAAGTCTATAGGCTACAATCCCTACTCGATCAAGGATTAAAAATGGGCCAATAAATCGAGGATTGAGCTTTCCTCTCTTTCCAAATCTCGTAACTCCTTTTCATGGAGCAAAACGTAATGACACATGATCTCCAATATCGAATTCCACGTCCTTTCGATGAAGATCAGCATAACTCTATTGTCGATCTTGTGAGGTTTTTATACGTTGTCGGATCGTTTGAATCTTTTCCGTGGTCATACGTACCAACTCCCGGCCCCAACAACGTTGTTTCACCCACCTCATCCCAAAGATACCGGAGAGCGACACTTTCTTCCATACAACGCTTGAATGGAGCCATGCCAATGCTTGCTTGATAACTGTTGTTGTAGGAAAACTCCACCAATGGTAAGAACTTGTCCCAACTTCTCTTGAAGTCAAGGACACAGAGTCTTAATAAATCTTCAAGAGTTTGAATAGTCCTCTCTAATTGTTCGTCCGTTTGAGGATGATATGCCAAACTAAATTGTAAATCCGTGCCCATAGTTTTTTGCAAACTAACCCAAAATCGTGAAGTGAATCTTGGGTCTCGATCAGAAACTATGGATACTGGCATACTATGCAATCTTACAACCTCGTTTATGTACATACGGAGCAAGACGTTCAAGTGTATAAGTTTTCGTATAGGTAAGAAATGAGCAAACTTGGTCAATCTATCAACAATGACCCAAATTGCATTTATACCCTGAGAAACCTTGGGAAGACCAGTAACGAAATCCATGGTAATGTGCTCCCACTTCCATTCTGGAATTTCAAGTGGTTGCAATGGACCTTGTGGTACTTAATGCTCCACCTTGACTCGTTGATAAGTTAGACACCTTGTGATAAACAGCGCTATCTCTCTCTTCATATTGCTCCACCAAAATGTATGACGAAGATCACGATATATTTTGGTACTCCCAGGATGGATTGCAAACGGTGTGTTATGCGCCTCCATCATGATTTTATACTTTAAATCAGGGTCGTTAGGAACACAAAGTCTGGAGTTGACTCAAAGTATTCCTTCTTCATCGATTCTTGCTTCCTATAGCACCTTCTTGCACTTTCTTCCTCATCGCATCGACTCCGTGTCTATAAGCGAGCGACTTTAACTTTATCAATTAAAGTCGGTTCTACTCGTATATTCATCATCATCACGTGGGTCCCTAGAGTCTTTAACTCTATCCCCATCCTTTGCAAGTCACACAAAATGGACCTTTGTGTTGACAATATCGCTTTTCATGCGCGATATGATCTTCTACTCGATCGCGCCGGCTACCACGTTCGCTTTTTCAGGATGGTTTTGGATGGTATGATCATAATCTTTCAACAGATTCAAAGCCAACGTCATTTGTCGCATGTTTAGTTCCTTTTGAGTGAAGAAATATTTGAGGCTTTTATGATCCGTAAAGATCTCCACTTTCTCCCCATACAAATAATGCCTCCAAATCTTTTAGTGCAAAAACGATCACGCTAACTCTAGATCGTGAGTAGGATAATTCCTCTCATATTCTTTGAGTTGTCGTGAGGCATAGGCTATGACTTTCCCATGTTGCATGAGAACACATCCCAACCCTTTGCCCGAAGTATCACTGTAGATGACGAATCCCTCCGTGTCATCTAAAGAAAAACTTCCCCAAATTCAATTTTTCAACACTTATGGGCCCCACATGTTGCCCCCATCTTTACTATATTAAATAATTTTCTACCGATTATTTTGAAAAATGAGTAAATGGGGGTCCATAAATACCACAATTACTGTGACAATAATTAAACAAAACTGAGTGACTTCTCACGTAAGCATCAATAATCAATACCGTGTGCTACTATGCAACAACGCAGCGTATTCAGTACTTTTACTCTAAAGGTAGTTCAACAAGTAATAACGGTAAAACTTCCACCGTTATTTTCATAAAAATATTTTTGTCGTTTTCAATTAAACAATAATTACATTATTAGGGTCAATCAATGATTGTACCGTCGTACGGATATTCCCTGACAAAAAGAATATTTCCCAACCAATCGAATATAATATGACAACTTGCATACTTTGCAAAATTTGTAAATATTACCCACAACTATAACATTATATCAATTTCACTCCATAATATTCAAAAATGATATTTATAGAAAATTCATTTTTATTCAAAAAAGTTGGGGTCTTACAGGTAGGGTGGGTAGTTGAACTTCTTGAATATATAAATATGGGTGGAAAGAACTTTTGATTTAGATTTGGAATAAAATATGGGTCGAAAAATGGTTAACCGGGTTGGAACTATATTTCTTTTTAAAAATATGGTTCCAAACTTTACCCAACCCAAATAAATAAAAATAGTTAACCAACCCATTTGGTTCCAATTAATATGGGTTGATCCGACAGTTAATCAACTATATTGTCAGGTCTAATTTCAGGTGATATTCTTACATTTTCTGAATACATTAGAAAACAAACACATTGACACAATGCTTTCACTCTGTGGGTTGATATAATATCACGTTGGTTATTTTATATGATATCAAGGCTACGAGTTTAGATGGAACATTTCCTCCGACTTGAATAGGTTTTGGATATGCTTATGATGCTCAAGAAGAGGGGGATCAAGCAATGTAAGCTTAGCACACTGTTGCCCGTTTGTTTCTTGGGTAATTTATTATTTTTTGGTCTTTGGTTTATTTAGTGTTTCAGCAATTAAGTTTGGTTTTATTGGTCCATTATTTTGTTCTATCTTGAATGTTATTTTTATAAAATTATGTTTTTTCATTTTTATGCAGATTTTTACAGAAAAAAAATAAGTGCAAAACAAAAGATAAATTATTGAAATAAGCGATGATAATAGTACGGACAGCGGCCAATTTGAAAGTTATGGAAATGGCGGGAATTAATGGATTGAAAAAATATTACTAACTCAAAAATAGAGATCAAAGCTAGGAGTGATCATTCGGTTATAACCAAACCGAATAAGCTATTCGGTTATAACCGAAAATCGAATTAGTGACAATTTTACTATCCGAAATAATATCCGAAATTTGAAAATAACCGAATTACCGAATACCGAATTACCGAATTATAATTTCGATAATTCGGGTAAAAACTGAATCAGCATCAATACACACGACTATTATTTCCTCTTTTGGTTCTCTTTCTTTATCCCATCTCGTGCAACTTTAGTCTTGGGCTACAGTCAACTGTTTAGAAACATTATATAAAACTAGAACTCACAGCCAAGTGAATCCTCAAGTCTCAAGACTGCAAGTTTTCCCTCATTCAGACAACTCAATATTCCACCAATTTCACCGAAACACAAACAAACCACAACTTAATTATTCAATACACACTAAACCCACATATATATACATATATATACACACACATGGAGAGAGATTTTTGTTACCCCCATTTATCAATTCGGGTATAAAAATTGGGTTTTTCGAAAATGACACCTTTAAGAGGGATGCTTTATTATTAAATGCAACAGCAGGCGGAGGAAGAGAGTGCCTGCTTGTTGTTGGTGGGTTTAGGTCTTGGCAGGCTATTGGCCTCGGGATTAACAACGAAAATGGGGGATTTATGAGTGGGTTTTGCTCGGAGGGACTAGATCTCTCAGTCGAGATCTGATCTGAGAGAGAGAGACTGAGAATCTGAGACTGAGGCACTGAGCCCTGAGGAGTGAGGTCTGAGACTGAGAGTTCGAGTGATCGAGTCTAAGCGGAACAGATGGAAAAAGAGAGAGAGAGGCTGCACGCTGTGACTTGTGAACTATATTTGTTTTAAAAAATATGGGTCCGAATTTTAATCAACCTAAATAAATAAAAATGGTTAACCAACTCATTTGGTTTCAGTTAATATGATTTGACCCAACAATTAACTAATTATATTACTGAGTCTACTAGTGACAAAACCTCCGTACGTAAGATTATGTTTAAGTTTATCATGCACAGTCAATAAAAAGATAAAGTTTATCTTAGATTTTTTATAGTTCAGCAAACAATTGTATATATAATATAAGTATATATAATTGTATATTTATGTTAGAATAGAAAATAATGCCATGGAAATATATCATTCGTCTCTATTTATCATATATATATATATATATATATATATATATATATATATATATATATTGGCTCTCCAACGAATTGGAGGGAGCGAGCATCTTATAGTGACGATTTTTTTTGTCATTTATAACATAAAAATCGGCTTTTTTATCTTGCTATAATGACGGTTAGAAAAAAAAAAAATCGTCACTATAATGAGGTTAGATTCTTAATTGGCCGATTCATTTGGAGAAAGCGGATTATATATATATATATATATATATATATATATATATATTAGTTAAAAGACTTCTTTTGGGTCATTTACACAAAAAAACTCAATAATAATAAGACTAAATAATACAAAATTAAATATATACCTAATACTTCATTATGAACAACCATAAACACATAGAGATAGATTTTGTTGCAGTCTACCTTCTTTCACTTGCACAAAATTCTTAACCAAGAAAAAAAAAAGGGGGGGGGAGAAAAACTATATAATATGATATTCCCTAACTTTATAAAAGTTAATTCAAGACATTTTCAAATTTAAAATTAACATAATTTATTTAAGTTTTAAAAACAATAAATATTATAATAATATTTTTTAGATAATTTATAATATTTATAATTATATTAACATAAACTAAATAAATTCATGTTAATTTTGAGTTTGAAAATATTTAAAATTGATTTTTAAAAAATAAATATTAATACTACAATTTAATATTAAAGATATAAAAAAGCTCTAAGATATAGCTATGTAGATTAAAAGGCCAAGTATCCACATTTAAGACTGCCATGAACTTGTACCTAAGAGAGTGGTTAATATGAAATTAATATTAGTCAATTGATCAATATAGTGTCGACATACATACCAAAAGTTGATATCTCTGCGTGTCAATAGTACTGTATTAGTCAGTTTACTAATTTACGATGAAATAAACTTCACAGTAACCTCAGTTTATAAGGTTGTACACTATCTATGAACATGTCTTATATCTAGCTGGCTGACCAAGTTGCAACATAAAAAATTTAGATACTTCAAGTTTTATGTGTTAATTATCAAATATTGGGCTCATTTTTTAAAAATAAAATGTTAAATTTATAACATATTATTAAAAAGTTATTTTTATTTTAATAACATATCATCGAATATATCAATTAAATTTGGCATCCATCATAACAGATATGTGTTGATCAATAAATTATATTGGAACAATTTGTTGATCAATATGCTGAGGTCAAGTATGTCACAACAATAATTTATAAAATGTTTATAAAATAATTTGTGTCTGTAGCATTACTCATAAATTATTATCCCTTTTTATGGACTTAGTTTTTTCATTTTGTGAGAATTGTTTTCCTGATGAGATGACTATTTTTTTTTTGGCAAAACTAATGATTTGGCCACCGAAGTTGGCACGTTTTACTGAATACCTGATTGAACTTTTAATTTTTTAAATTAAGTCACTGAACTAATTTTTATTTTCAAATTGGGTCATTCCGTTAAAAAAAATTAACAGACGTTAATTTTTGTTTATGTGACGCTGACGTGGCGCTGACGTGGCAAAAAAATAAAAAATATTGTTTATGTGGCAAAAAAATCAAAAACAAATTTTAAAAATAACAAAAACATAATAAAAAAACAGAATTTTAAAAAAAACAAAATTTTTGAAAAAATAGTTTTTTTTTAAAAAAAATCTGTTTTTAAAAAATAGAATTTTTTTTAAAAATTAAAAATAGATTTTTTAAATAACAGATTTTAAAAAAAATAGAATTTTTAAAAATATACTTTTTAAAAAACAATTTTTTAAAATTTCAATTTTTTAAATTTTTTTAAAACAATTCTGTTTTTTAAAAAAATTAGTTTTTGTAAAAATCTGTTTTAATTTTTTAAAAAATTATATTTTTTAAAATTTTTTTTTTAAAAACTTGTTTTTAAAAAATTCTCTTTTTAAAAATCTATTTTTTAAAAATTATGTTTTTAAAAAAAATCTATTTTTCAAAAATTCTGTTTTTTTTATAAAATTTTTTTAACAAATTCTATTTTTTTTAAAATATTTTTGTTAAAAAAATCTATTTTAAAAAAATTGTTTTTTTAAAATCCGTTTTGATTTTAAAAAATATTATTTTTCAAAAATTTCTTTTTTTAAAAAAAGTATATGTTTTTTAAAAATCTGTTTTAAAAAAAAATATTTTTAAAAATCTGTTTTTGATTTTTTAAAAAAAATCTGTTTTTAAAAATTGCTTTTTTACTTTTTAAAAATTCTGTTTTAAAAAATCTATTTTTTAAAAAATCTGTTTTTGTAAAAAGTATATTTTTTAAAAAATTATTTTTTAAAAATTCTATTTTTTAAAAATCTATTTTTCAAAAATCTCTTTTTAAAAAATTTTGTTTTTATTTTATTATAATTTTGTTATTTTTAAAACTTTTAAATGTTAATTTTTTTATTTTTAAACCTATTTCTAAAATCTCATATCTAATGGCTCCTATTGAACTTCAGGAGTTAAAAACCCAACTGTAGAAGTTGATACCCGAGCCTCTATCTGGTAACTTCTTTTGTGGAATGCATTGAAGCCAGACTCTCCGTAGGGGGTGTCATATTGTGCGGTAGTAAACTGATAGGTGTCATTGTGACGTGCTATCCAAGATTGGGATATAAGTCACAGTTGAGAGCAATCTAAGTTAGTAATTGAAATACGTAGCTTTCTAGGCTTAGTTAATTATTATCGGAGATTCGTGGAAGGATTTCTCGAATCGCTACTCCATTAACTCAGCTGACTCGTAGAGATACAAAATTCAAATGGAGCAAGGAATGTGAGAAGAGCTTTGAAGAACTCAAGAGGAGACTCATTTCGGCACATGTTCTGACCATACCTGGAAAAGCGAACGTGGTAGCTGACGTGTTGAGTAGAAGATCGTATGCGGGTACGAGTGCGATATTGTCGAATACAAAGACCCATTTTGTATAACTTACAAATGATAGAGATAGAGTTAAAGACTCTAGGGACCACGTGATGATATACGAGTAGAATCGACCTTAATCGATAAATTTAAAGCTGCTCAAGCTACAGACCTAGAGCTGATGAATATGAAGAAGAAGATGCAAGAAGTTGTTATTCCAAAAGCGAAAATCGGCGATGTGAGGAAAGCTCAAACCTTTGATTTATTAGTCCATTTGAAATTTTCGATCGAGTAGGAACTGTGGCCTATAGACTCGTTTTACCGCCAATTATGTCGCGTGTTCATAACGTTTTTTTCACGTATCGATGTTACGTAAATATGTGGACGACTCGAACAACGCTATTGAGTTAGAGCCGGACGAGATAGCCGAAGACTTAACGTACGAGGAGGTACCTGTCAAGATCTTGGATAGGAAGGAGCATGTCCTACGCACAAAGGTTATACCACAAGTTAAGGTTTTGTGGAGGAACCATGCTATTAAAGAAATGACCTGGGAGTTGGAAACGAAAATGAAAGCGAGGTATCCTCATCTTTCGAAACACCGAATCGCACGCCAATTTCGAGGGACGAAATTTCATAAGGAGGGAGGTTGTAAGACCGAATTTTTTTAAATAAAATGGAATTTCCTTTATTTATTATTTTGAAATAGTAGGAGTTGATTTGATTAATGTGGTTAGTTATGGGTAAAATGCATAAATATTTTAAATAAGCATTTGGTTATAAAATATTCATTGTTGTCGGAGAATATTCGTTTAGTCGTGGAATATTCTTCTTGTCGTTGGGAATATTAAATGCGACGCAGTGCAAAACCTTATGTGGGCCCCATAACTGGAAAAGCGATTGGATGAATAAAGCACAAGTATAAGTTGTTTATAAATAACGGCGTAGTTATTACAGATTAATCTTGTTGGAATACATGGTGGTTAAAAACACGTAATGTCTGGCGTTGTTGCTGCGGTATTGCACCAATTATTGATTCTTCCGTAAGAAGGCACTACTTTCGATAATGGTTACGATAATTCTTATTCAATATTTTATTTTATTGATTGATAATTGCTACGTTGATATTTTATATTATTATTATTTTGATAATTATCAACGCACGATATTTTCATTATCAGATCAATAATTCATATTATTGGAATAATATTATTAGATAACATTATTGGCAATGTCTAGAAAATTCTGTCGAAGGAGAGGTTTGGTCATCTAATTGCACGACATAAGGAGAAATCCTTATTGGAAAGCCCCCTCTTTCCTGGGAACGGCCTGGTTGTCAGTACTATGATTCTGTAATATTGTTTATGAATAATTAATTATTGATTTATATGATAAGGAAAATATTCATTTTATCTGGAAATAGATGGAGAAATTTTTTTAATGTGACAATTGTTGAAAATTGATATTTTGTCTTTTCTGATAAAATAATTTATTATTATATTTTAATGGTGATATTTTACAATGAATGTGGGATATATGAGTATATGAGGAGGAGGAGTATTTTTGTGGCATTAAATGATTAACACATGTTTTGTGTGTTGGTGGACACAATTTTTTGACTGAAATTTGATTATAGCCTATAAAATCGTCCGTTTGTGGATTTCGGTCAATTTCTATTTGGAATTTGGAAAAACTTTCTTCTGCAAAGTTGTAAAGAATGAAATTTCCTATGGAAAGGACATGTGGTTCAAATTTTTTTTCGATAAAAGGGCTATTTATTATGAATTATTGAAGTTAGGATTATTGAGTGCGAATTGATTTTGTAACAAAAATTGTTTTAAAACATGTTTTTCATTTTGGTGCATTTGTGTGGAAAATGTGTTTTTGATGTGTTGGGCTAAGGAAAATTTGGTTATAAATATATTATTATATTTAATTTTCTGTTTTGGTGTTCTAAGCATTTTCTATAAATAGGGTGCTTAGGTTAGAATTGAAAACCACACCAGAAACTGAAGTTTTCTCTCTACTTCTCTCTCTATATTATCGAGTGTATTCTTTTGAGTATTTTGATACTTTGAGTGTTGTTATACGGTGCAAGTTCTCTTCAAAGACTATACCCCAGTATTCGGTCGAAATCTTTGTCTCTTCCAGGAGGTAAGGGATGTTATTTTTTTTTATAAATGATATTATTTCTTTCAATATCATTATGCCATAATATTGGTAAGATTTTTCTTGTGAAATTCTAATCTTTTCATGTCAGTGTTATTATTCACGAGTTATTATTCATGAGTTACTATTCACGAGTACTAGAAAGAAATAAATAGGCTAATAGTCTATCCGGCTGATCAACAAAATGTAGAAGCTAAGGCAAGATCGTAGTGCTGAAGTGATCGTAGTATATCTCTGCATTGAGGGGCCTCTCCCGGGAATCGTAGAGTGGTCCGGGACGTTTCACGAGCTAACTCAAAAATCGTAGTGTGCTCTCGGAAATGCAGAATCGACAAGACGAGCAAGTACTGATCGTGGTGTTAAAGGATCGTAGTGTGGAAAGTCTTGAAAGAAATCGCAGTGTTCTATTCGAAGTATGACAAGACACCACGATATGGATCGTAGAGTATCATCTCTCTTATGTCAGCAGGATCGAAATCTATCTTCTGTTTGAAGATTTATTCCAACAATTAAGGAATGGGTTTTAAACGTTGAAGCTCTCACCAGTCCCAAAGGTACAAAAATATCCTTAGTATTGATCAAAAGAAACGTAGTCAAGAAGCTAAGAAAAGGACCATGGGGTAGAGGAAAACACCTTTTCAGGTGTTAGGTGAGAAAGCAGTCTGTCGTGTCAGTGGGCCAGAAGGCAAGTCAGAAGATATGCAGAAATGTCTCATTCAAAGCTCAGAAATGTCAAACGCATTTAATGCTTCATCAGAGGACTTCAACGGATAGATTTTAAGGATCTCATATATACAGGATACAAACATATAAGAGAAGCAAGCAAGCACTGAACAAAAGAACACAAGAACACTCAACGCTCAACTCTACGATCTGAGGAAAAAAAAAGAAAAAGCTTGTTCAGCTATTCAGTTCTTTCGAACAAGCACTTACTAGCAACTAAATAGCATCAATCACGGTCTAAACAACATTTAATCAACTGAAGGAAGAGTTCCAGGTCTGGAGGACTTGAAGAGTTCTAAGTGAACTGTGAGATACCAAGTTGCTGAACTTGTAGAGTTCAAGAGTGAACTAAGAAGTACCTAGACTGCTGGTCTAGAGGGAATCTGTGAGATTCAAGAAGTGTAACGGACATCCTTAGTGGATTTTCTACTCAAGGAGTAGAAGAGTGGACTAGGAGCTTTTAATGCTCTGAACCAGTTAAAACTATTGTGTTCATATAACTGCTATAACTGCAATATCTGCTATAACTGTCATAACTGCCTTAATCTCATTAACTCAAGATATATATAAAAGAAGGTTCTTCATATATTTATTTCGATGTGCATTAATTACTATCACTTAACAGGATTAACAGAAAAAGTTTTTATTATCTATTCAACCCCCTTGCTTACTAGATATCTATCGTGCCTCTTTGAGGAACTAACAATTGGTATCGAAAGCGGATTCTATAATTTAGCCTACAAAGCTTGAGTAGATCCAATGGCACACTTACAAGCGAATCTAAGGCCAGGAGGAGGCAAAGAAGCCACCAATGTGCAACAAAGATAAATTCACTAACTGGAAGGTTAGGATGAAAGATTACATGGATTCGATAGATGAAGATCTATTTGAAACTATTCAAAATGGGCCCTACGTTCCCTACAAAGCTTGCACCAACTACGGATGACCCAAAAAGCAGTACAGATCGAGGTCGAAGAAGAATGGACGGAGAGCGAGAAGAGAGCTGTTCAATTTGACAAAAAGGCCAAGAACATCCTATTTCAATCATTAGAAGATGATCTGTTTGAAAATATGGTCAACTGCAAAATAGCAAAGGAAGTTTGGGAAGCACTGCTCATTATGCATGAAAGAACGGAAGAAGTTAGAGAAAACAAACAATCTCTCCTGACTCAACAATATGAGATGTTTGCTCACGTTCAAGGAGAGAACGTCACTGCTACATATGAGAGATTCAACGTCTTGCTCAACTCTCTACGAGCCTATGGAAAGATCTATCCAAATAAAGACCTAATCATAAAGTTCATGAGAGCTTTACCAAGCAAGTGGGATGCCAAAACCACTGCCATAAGAGAATCAAAGAACCTACATAAAATGACTGTTCAACAGTTATATGGCAACCTCCTCACTTACGAACTGGAGCTGACACAATGAGCAAAAACGTTGTCTGAAGGAAGAAAGAAGGATAAAGGGGTTGCTC
Organism: Panax quinquefolius; assembly: GCA_020205615.1. Lineage (NCBI taxonomy): Eukaryota > Viridiplantae > Streptophyta > Magnoliopsida > Apiales > Araliaceae > Panax > Panax quinquefolius. Next base: position 130,787,336 of record CM035161.1, read on the forward strand.
TCAAAGTAATTGAAAATATCTCCAAGGTCAACACTGAAGTTGATTCTGACAATGATGAAGATGATGATGAGAATTTGGCAATGCTGGTTAAAAGACTACGAAGATTCATGTGACAAGGCAGAACCAACAAGCCAAAGAAAGTCAACAACTACAACAGCCAAGAGCAAATAAATAACTTATGCTACAACTGCAAGAAACCTGGTCACTTCATTGCCAACTGCAACAAACCTCTCAGAGAAGAACTCAAGAAGAGATCACATGCAAAGAAGGAATACAAAGGCAACAAGAGGCCACAAAAGAAAGACAAAGGTCTTGTAGCTGGAGGATCGTGGAGTGACTCTGACAACGACTCAACTCCGAAATCTGGAGATGATGAGGATCCTCAAATAGCTAATCTGCCTGATGGCCAAAAGTGCAAAGGACAAACAAAACGCCAGCATTTATGAAGTAAGTATTGATGAGGTATTTGACTTCAACTCTCCTGATGTAGACATTAACGATCTTAGAACTGCACTGCATGGCATAACATCTGATCTTCATCAATACATGAAGTGGTTTAGAGTTCTGTCCAAGGATTATTCACTTCTTCAAAAGGAGAAAGAAAGAGTTCAAGAAGAACTGGAAACAACCCTTCTCAGTACTAATTCTTTCTCTAAGCTTGAAACTGAGAATAAGCTTTTGAGACAAAATAGTGAGCTCAATGTAAAATGAGAGTCTAGTCTAACCTCAAAAATTGAGGATCTAGAAAAGACCATCTCTACATGGAATAAATCTTCTTCATCATGGACTCTTTAATCTCTAATCAGAGAAATATCTCTGATAGAACAGGACTAGACTTTGAGGGATCTATCTCAGGGTCATGTGTGAAAAAACCAAAGGATGTTAACACTAGTAATGCCTCAGACTTTAGTAGAGGCATTATATTGTGAAATCCTCACAGAATGATGAGCCTGTCAAACCCTGCCCGGCTAACTCAATTCATACTCCCAGAAGTAAGGGATCTCATGCTGGTCTAGGTTTCAGAAAAGAGAAAAGTAATCTAGCTACTACTCATCAACCTCGAAGGATTGTAGAGTCAAATAAAATTAACTCTACGAACCAACCAGGAAGACACAGTAGAAGTAAGATATACTCTCCTAAATTAATGAAACAAGAGAACACATGAAAAAGGGGATATCAGCCTAGCAGGAGGATGACCAGTAACCCACAAAAGTCCAAATGGAGGAAGACCTCTCACACACACACTTACATGCATCATATCAAATGCTTTGAGTGCCACAGAGTTGGTCACAAGGCTGCTAATTATCATTATAATTCCATGCACAAAAGACCCAAAATCAAGTAGATTTGGGTCCCCAAGGGCACTAACATAGTAGGACCCATGCAAATATGGGTACCAAAATGAAGGTTTAATGTTACCTCAGGAAAGGAGCTCTGCGAACACAACCTGGTATTTGGATAGTGGATGTTCAAGGCACGTGACTGGGAACAAAGCCCTTCTAACTAACTTCATAGAGAAGGAGGGTCCCTCGGTCATATTTGGAGATAATGGCACTGGCAAAATAAGAGGCTATGGCTCAGCAGGAAATGGTTCAGTATCATTCAGTAAAGTGGCCTCTGTGAACTAAGAAGTACCTAGACTGCTGGTCTAGAGGGAATCTGTGAGATTCAATAAGTGTAACAGACATCCTTAGTGGATTTCCTACTCAAGGAGTAGAAGAGTGGACTAGGAGCTTTTAATGCTCTGAACCACTTAAAACTATTGTGTTCATATAACTGCTATAACTGCAATATCTGCTATAACTGTCATAACTGCCTTAATCTCATTAACTCAAGATATATATAAAAGAAGGTTCTTCATATATTCATTCCACTGTGCATTAATTACTATCACTTAACAGGATTAACAGAAAAAGTTTTTATTATCTATTCAACCCCCCCCCCCTTCTAGATATCTATCATGCCTACTGGGAACTAACAGACTTATTTTGGGGGCGTCACATCTTTGCACTACGGGCCAAAGATATTCATTATAAAATCATTAATCTTTGCACTACAGGCCAAAGATATTCAATTATATCATCATTTAGGACTGAGGATGATGAAAAATATTTTAAAGAAAACGAATCCAGTGAAACAAAAGAATAAATATTAAAGATTCGTATTTCAACTATTTCATGTCCAAAAATACCTCATAAATAATCATAGTGGAGTAAAATTCAAGAATGATCAAAACATAGATACAATCAAAGTTAGTATCCACACTAGATATTTTGGACAAAAAACAAAAAAAATTAATTTTTCTGTGAATAGTGTCGTATTCGTGAATAGTGTCGTATACGTGAATAGTGCCGTATACGTGAATAGTAACCCCGACACAAAAATTTCCAAATTTGATTAAAAGTTCAGATCAATACTTCGGCATAATGATATTGAAAGAAATAATATCATTTAAAAAAAATAATATCCCTTACCTCGAAAGAATAGTGCTTCTGGCTGGAATACTGAATATAGTGCTGAAGGAAACTTGCACCGTATAACAACACTCAAAGTATTAAAATACTCACAAGAATACGCTCAATATATCGAGAGAGAAGTGGGGTTTTACAGGCTATAATCAAATTTCAGTAAAGAAATGGGGTCCACCGACACACAAAACATGTGTTAATCATTTAATGCAACAAAAATACTCTTCCTCCTCATATACTCATATATCCCACATTTATTGTAAAAATATCACCATTATTATATTATTAAAATAATATATTTAAATGAATTATTTTATCAGAAAAAGATAAAATATTAATTTTCAACAATTGTCACATTAAAAATTTTCTCCATCTATATCCACATAAAATCAATATTTTCCTCATCATATAAATCAATAATTAATTATTCATAAATAATATTACGAGAATCACAATCATCGACAACCAAAGCGGTTCGAGGAAAAGAGGGGATTTCCAATAAGGATTTATCCTACTTGGTATGATTAGATGACCAAACCTCTCCTTGAGGCGGAACTTTCTAGACATTGCCAATAATGTTATCTAATAATATTATTAGGATAATATGAATTATTGCTCAAGATAATGAAAAATCTTTGTGTAGTGACAATTATTGAAACAATGAAATATAAAATATCAACGTAGCAATTATTGAATCAATAAAATAAAATATTGAGCGAAGAATTATTGTAACAATTATTGAGTAGTGCCTTCTTACGTAAGAATCAATAATTGATGCAATCTGGTAATCTTCTTGTGTTTTAACCAATAGAAGTATTTCAACGGTATAAGCAGTAACAACTATGCCGTTATTTATAAACAACTTATATTTGTCGTTTTCTTCATCCAATCACTTTCTGTTATGGGGCCCACACAAGACTATGACGTCGTACGAATATTCCCCGACAGTAAGAATATTCCACGACCAAACCAATATTCTCCGATAAAAATTAATATTTTATAACCACTTGCTTATTTGAAATATTTGCGCATTTTACCCATAACTAACCACATTAATCAAATCAACCCTTACTATTTCAAAATAATAAATAGAGGAAATTTAATTTCATTAATAATAAGTTGGGGTCTTACAACCTCCCCTACTTATGAAATTTCATCCACGAAATTGACGTACGTACCTGGTGTTTTAAAAAGGTGAGGATACCTCGCTTTCATTTCCGTTTCCAACTCCCAGGTCATTTCCTCAATGGCATGGTTTCTCCACAAAACTTTAACTTGTGGTATGACCTTTGTACGTAAGACATGCTCTTTTCTATCCAAGATCTTGACAGGTACCTCTTCATACGTTAAGTCTTCGGCTATCTCGTCCGGTTCTAACTCAATAACATGGTTCGGGTCTTTCACATATTTACGAAGCACCGATATGTGAAAAACATTATGAACACGAGACATATTTGGAGGTAACGCGAGTCTATAGGCTACATTTCCTATTGGTCAAGAGAATCGAAATGGACCGATAAATCGTGGATTGAGCTTTCCTCTTTCCCTAATCTTATAACTCCCCTTCCATAGAAAGCAACTCTCAACAATACATGATCCCCAATACTAAATTCCACGTCCTTTCGATGAAGATCATGATAACTCTTTTGTGGCGCCCCCAAAATAGGTATACATCACCTATTCGAGTTGTCAATACATGGTACGAAACAACTACAACTTTTGTTATTACAACAAGAAAGCTGTGAGTTTGAATACAAATATTATCTTCAGACAATATCTATACTCAAATAAATTCTCATCACATTTATTGATACATTATTTTACAAAAATGGTGAGGACTACTAAACAATTCTTTCTAAAACCTTCATTCCATTTAGGCGACTCGTACTCGCTTATATTCTCGCCTCACGAGAAGAAAAATGGAACAAAAAGGAAAAGGGTGAGCTCAACTAGCCCGGTAAAAAGAATATTATGACTAAGATAATATACAACAAATTATCGTTAGTCTTCAACAGGAAAAATCTAATAGAATACAATAGACAACAAATTTTAAATCAATATTCGCAATGAAATAATAATTCATTAGAAGAGTTAAGTAGAGAATGCAAACTACTATCTTCTATGTATGAATTTAAAAGTTCATCGTCTATCTTTTATCCCCTGTAACATCAATCAATATACATCGGAATCAAATATTCATCTTTGCACTCTGTGCCAAAGATATTCATCGATTGGTCAGTGTTCATCTAAACACTGTTTCATCTTTACACTACTGACCCAAAGATATTCTTGAAATCATTCATCTGCGTGACTACAGCCAAAGATATTCAATAATATCATCATTTAAGACCGAGGATGATGAAAATATTTTTAAAAAGCGAATCAAGTGAAACAAAATGACAAGGATTAAGGATTAAGGATTCAGTACTTTGTTTTATCCATGTTCAAAAATACCTCAAAATGATCATAGTGGTGTAAAATTCAAGAATGATCAAAACATGGATACAATCAAAGCTAGTATCCGAATAGATATTTTGGACAAAAAGAAGAAATTTTATTTTTAAATTGAATAGTAGTCAGAGTATCGTGAATAGTAACTCTCAGACACCAAAAGATAGAAATTTCCCAAAAAAAAACATCTTCGCGCTTCATGAATAAGTACTCGTGAATAGTAACTCATGAATAGTAACTTCGTGAATAGTAACTCATGAATAGTAACCAGACATGAAAAAGTTCCAAATTTGATAAAAGTTCCAACCAATATTTCAAAGATAATGATATTGAAGAAATAATATCATTTGAGAAGAAAATAACATCCCTTACCTCGAAAGATTAAGACTTTAAATTTGGAATAAGGGTATAGTCTTTGAAGGAACTGCACCGTCTAACAATACTCAAAGTATACTCAAAATACTCACAAGAATACATTTCGATAATATAGAGAGAAAACTTGAGTTTTGGTGTGATTTTCAATTCTAACCTAAGCACCTATTTATAGGAAAATCTTTAGAACACCAAAGCATAAAATTTAATATAATATTAATATATATATTAAGATTTCTCGCCCACCTTCCTAGATCTGATCTCAGCTCATTATGCACATGTTGTAGCCCACAAAACAAACAAAAAACGTTTTATTATTTAAAATATTTTAAACTTCCAAAATCAATTATTTGAACTTGAACTTCAATAATTCATAATAAATAGCCCTTCTATCAGAAAATTAGAATCTCATGAGTTTTTATAGGAAATTCAATTCTCTACAACTTTGCAGAAGAAAGTTTTTCCAAATTCCAAATAGAAATTGACCGAAATCCACAAACGGGCGATTTTTTAATTTATAATCAAATTTCGGTCAATAAATGGGGTCCATGACATGTTTAACATGTTTTAAACATTTATTGCAACAAAAATACTCTTCCTCCTCGTATACTCATATATCCCACATTCGTTGTAAAAAATATCACCATTATTATATTATTAAAATATAATAATATATTTAAATGAATTATTTTATCGGAAAAAGATAAAATTTCAATTTTCAATTGTCACATTAAAATTTTCTCCATCTATATCCACATAAAATCAATATTTTCCTCATCATATGAATCAATAATTAATTATTCAAAAATAATATTACGAATCACAATATTGACAATGAGGCGCTTCAGGAAAGGGGCTTTCAATAAGAAATTTCTTCTTACTCTTGGTAGCAATTGATTAGGTGACCAAACCTCTCCTTAGGCAGAACTTTCTAGACATTGCCAATAATGTTATCTAATAATATTATTGAGGATAATATGAATTATTTAGCCGATAATGAAAAAATCCGTATAATGACAATTATTGAAATAACAATGAATATAAAATATCAACGCAAAGCAATTATTAACTCAATAAAATCTTTGAGCAAGTAATTATCGTAACCATTATTGAGTAGTGTCTTCTTCACGTAAGAATCAATAATTGGTGCAATATACAGGTATCTTCTTGTGTTTTAACCACCGGTATTTTAACGATGATACTTGTAATAACTACTACTGTAGATTATTTTTAAACCACTTATATTTGTCGTTTTTTCTTCATCCAATCACTTTTAGTTATGGGGCCCACACATGGTCGCTACCGTCGTGCACGAATATTCTCCACAATGATTTAATATTCCACGACCAAACGAATATTCCCAAACAACAATGAATATTTTATAACCACTTTGCTTATTTTGAAGTATTTGCGTATTTTACCCCTAACTATCCACATTAATCAAATCAACCCTTACTATTTTAAAATAATAAATAGAGAAAATTAAATTTCATTAATAATAAGTTGGGGTCTTTACAACCTCCCCTCCTTATGAAATTTCGTCCTCGAAATAGGCGACGTGCACTGGTGTTTGAAAAGGTGAGGATACCTCGCTTTCATTTCCGTTTCCAATTCGAGGTCATTTCCTCTATAGCATGATTCCTCCACAAAACTTTAACTTGTGGTATGACCTTTCTTGGCGTAGGACATGCTCCTCCTATCCAAAATCTTGACGGTACCTCCTCATACGTTAAGTCTTGACTATCTCGTCCTGGGTTCTAATTTATAACGTGGTTCGGGTCTTTCACATATTTTGAAATACGGATATGTGAAACACATTATGAAACACGAGACATACTCGGAGGTAACGCGAGTCTATAGGCTACATTTCCTACTCGGTCAAGAATTTGAAATGGACCAATAAATCGTGGATTGAGCTTTCCTCTCTTCCCAAATCTTGTAACTCCCTTCCATGGAGCAACTCGCAATAATACATGATCCCCCACACTAAATTCCACGTCCTTTCGATGAAGATCCGCATAACTCTTTTGTCGATCTTGTGCCGCTTTTGTATCGTTGTCGAATCATTTGGATCTTTTAAAAGTAGTCATACGTACTCAACTCGGGTCCCAACAAGTGTTGCTTCACCCACCTCGTCCCCAACATTTGGAGAAGCGACACTTTCGTCCATATAATGCTTCAAATGGAGCTACACCTATACTTGCACGATAAGCTGTTGTTGTAGGAGAATTCCACCAATGGTAAATACTTATCCCAACCGCCCTTGAAGTCTCAGGACACACAGTCTTAATAAATCTTCAAGAGTTTGAATAGTCCTTTCGATTGTCCGTCTGGTTTGAGGATGGTATCTTGAATCAGAATCAGAATCCGTGTGCCCATAGCTTTTTGCAAGCTAACCCAAAATATTGAAGTGAATCTTGGGTCACGATCCGGAACAATGGATACTGGAGCATGCCGTGCAACCTTACAATCTCATTCACGCATACATACTAGCAAGACGCGTTCAAGTGAATAAGTCTCCGTATCGGCAAGAAATGAGCGAGACTTGGTTAATCTATCAACAATAACCCAAATAGCATTGATGCCACGAGAAACCGAAGTAGGAAGACCCGTGAACGAAATCCATGGTAATGTGTTCCCACTTCCATTTCGGAATCTCAAGTAGTTGCAACGGACCCTTAGGTACTAGATGCTCTCGCTTTTACACGTTGACAAGTTAAACACATTGAGATAAATTTTGCAATCTCTCTCTTCATATTGTTCCACCAAAATGTATGTCGAAGATCACGATACATTTTAGTACTTCGAGGATGGATTGCAAATGGTGTATTGTGTGCCTCCATCATAATCTTGTACTTCAAATCGAGTCGTTAGGAACACAAAGTCTAGAGTGGACTCAAGTATTCCTTCTTCATCAATTCTCGCTTAGGAATAGCTCCTTCTTGTACTTTCTTCTTCATACGCATCAGCCGATCCGGATTGGTGGCTTGAGCAACCTTTACTTTTTCTATTAAAGTTGGCTCTGTCGTATACTTGACATCATCGCTTTTCGTTCCTGCGATATGATCTTCTACTCAACGCGCCGGCTACCACGTTCGCTTTTCGAGGATGGTATTGAATAGTGTGGTCGTAGTCTTTCAATAGCTCGAGCCAACGTCATTGTCACATGTTGAGTTCTTTTTGAGTGAAGAAATATTTAAGGCTTTTATGGTGCGAATATATCTCCACTTTCTCCCCATATAGATAGTGCCTCCATATCTTTAAGCGCAAAACGCTTCACGCTAACTCTAGATCATAGTAGGATAATTCCTCTCATACTCTTTAAGTTATCGCGAGGCATAGGCTATGACTTTCCCACGTTGCATGAGAACACATCCTAACCCTTTGCTGAAGCATCATTTGTAGATAACAAATCCATCCGAACCGGATGGTATTGTTAGAACAGTCTTTGAAATAAGTCTCTCTTAAGCTCTTGGAAACTTTTCTCGCATTCTTCGCTCCAAAGCGAATTTTGTATCCTTCCGAAAGTTATTTGAGTTAATGGAGTAGCGATTCGAGAAAACCCTTCCACGAATCTCCGATAATAACCGGCTAAGCCCAAAAGCTACGTGACTTGATCAATGACTTCGGTTGCTCTAACTTTGTATTGCTTCAATCTTCACGGATCAGCAGATACTCCATGTTTCGACATTACGTGCCCAAGGAATGCTACTTCTCAAGCCGAACTCGCATTTCTTCAATTTGGCATATAGTTTATTTTCACGAAGCCTTTGGAGTACCAAACTTCAAATGGTGCTTATGATCTTCACGACTTTTGGAATATATAAGGATGTCGTGATAAAGACAACAACAAACCGATCCAAATATTCCTTGAATACTCGGTTCATCATATCCATGAAAGGCGAGGAGCATTAGTCATCAAAGAAAGACATGACTAAGAATTCATAATGCCCGTCTCAAGCGTCTAAAGGCAATCTTTGGAATATCCTCGATTCTAATCTTGGTGATGATATCCGTAAGCGAAGATCGATTTTGAAAAGAATTGTGCCCCTTGCAATTGGTCAAACAAGTCATCAATACGAGGTAGAGGATACCTATTCTTGATGGTGACATGGTTCAATTTCAGATGGTCAATACAAAGTCGCATACTCCCGTCTTTCTTCTTCTACAAATAAAAGCAGAGCACCCCGAGGAGATGTCTTGGGACGAATGAAACCGATGTCCAACAATTCCTCGTAGTTGGACCTTTAACTCTGACGAAGTTCAATAGGAGCCATTCGATATGGGGTTTTAGAAATGGGCTTTGTACGAGGTTCAAGATCAATAAAGAATTCAACTTCACGTTACGGGGGGTAGACCAGGGAAGTTCTTCTGAAAATCGTCGTGAAAGTCAATAACAAACAGAATATTATTCAAATTTGGCGTGTCTTTATTCAAATCCATAACATGGGCTAAAGAAAGCTTGACATCCGCTTTTTCAATAAATGAATAGCTTTATGATTAGATATGACGGTGATTGATTTTAATGGTTTAGTTGCTTGAATTAAATGCAAACAGTTGGTTAGGAATATGAAAACTAACAACCTTACTTACAACGATCAATTTTGGCATGATGAGTAGTTAACCAATCAATCCCTAAAATCACATCAAAAGCAAGTATCTTTAAAGAGATAAGGTCAACAAGTAAGGTGATGGTGCAAACTTGAATCAAACAAGATTTATAAGCGGTGGATGTGATGAAAGTTTCTCTAACTGGAGTTTCCACGAGATAGGTCAAAGTCTAATTTCTCGAGTCAAGTTTAAGCGTTGAGCACATGTAGGAGAGATAAATGAATGGGTAGCACCGGTATCAAGTAAGGTATAAACTTCGCAAGAATTTATAAATAGCTTACCCGTGATCACCTCGTTTGGGTTCCTCGCATTATGACCATTCACAACAACAAGCGCTCTTCCGGAATCGTTGACTTTGACTTTTACGGGACGATCTTTTGAGTCACCGTCCCCATTGAACTAGGTTTCGCTCATTGCACAATCTCGAAGCGATATGTCCTTCCTTTCCACAATTATAGCATACCTTGAACTGTTGTGGGCGGTTTTGGTGATATGTCCCTCTTTTACGAATTTGTAGCATATAATGGATGGTCGTTCTCCTCCCTTAGAACCGATTCGCGCTTAGACCTTTGTCGTCTTCACATGGTCATTGTTAAATCTCCTCTTTTTAAAATCTCCTCCCGACTCGCTTCTTCTATTTTCATGGCCATGATTACCACCAGAGTGGTTACCATTTTTGTCCGTCTGCTTTCTTTCTCCATTTGGTTATCATTATTACATGATTATTATCTCCGGTACGAACTGGTTGTGGTCCCTCGGTTGACCGTACTCGTTATCTCGCTCTAATAATTGAGCCACATTTTACAACATCCGAATAGAGAGAAAATTTATGAGAAATGAGATCTTGACGTATCCGTGTTTCAAACCTCTAAGAAACATCCGCGCCACATCGTTCCTCATTCTCCACCAAATGAGGTGCAAAACCTAGATAACTCGCAAACTTTGCCTCGTCATTGAGACACCGTCACGCCACGTTGTTACTCGCTCCAGGTCTAATAAACTCCACTTCCTTCATATATGACGAACACTTTCGGGAAAGTATTTGTCATTAAATAGTTTCAAACGTCTCCCAAGACATATCTTGAGTCTTGGTGGATGGGTGCGCTTCACGAGACTCCCACCGGTGATCACTTGCTTCGCCACGGAACATAAAGGTGGCGAATGGAACCTTCGTTCTTCCGCATCCCAAGACATCGAATATCTTGGTAATTTGCTTGACCCATGTTTCCGCCATGATCGGATCTCGGCTTTCCTTAAATTCGGTGGTCCCAACTCTTTGAAGCGCTTGGTTGTGACAACCCGTGAATTGCTATCATTTCCTCCTGTATTTTGAACACGAGTCTCTCCGCATGCGATTTTGCATGAACTACAAAAAGCTTCTAAACATCCCCGCGTTCATCATCCGCTTCGGTGGTGTTGTTCGCGGGAGGAACATCACCACTGTTGTTGCGTTCTCCTCGTTGGTGAGTACTGGCGCTCTCCACGGTCTCATTTCCATTGTTAATATTCTCAATTCGACATTCTCAAAATCGCATCGTAAAACAAGGGTTAATTAAGGAAATCAATATATCACATAACATCCTTATATCTTGACCAACTAAAAAAATAAGCTTAGGTAGGACACACTAGCGAAGGATTTACTCGTCTCTCCCTCCTAGTTCTATTCCCGATCTCCGCTGGAGATCATATCCCTAAGCTCGATACTAACCTGCGTGACACCCCAAAATAGGTATACATCACCTATTCGAGTTGTCAATACGTAGGTACGTAAACAACTACAACTTTGTTATTACAACAAGAAAGCGTGAGTTTGAATACAAATATTATCTTCTAGAGACAATATCTATACTCAAATAAATCCTCATCACATTTATTGATACATTATTTTACAAAAATGGTGAGGACTACTAAACAATTCTTTCTAAAACCTTCATTCCATACCCCGAGGCTGCGTACTTTCATTATATTCTCGCCTCACGAGAAGAAAAATGGAACAAAAAGGAAAAGGGTGAGCTCAACTAGCCCGGTAAAGAATATTATGACTAAGATAATATACAACAAATTATCGTTAGTCTTCAACAGGAAAAAATCTAATAGAATACAATAGACAACAAATTTTAAATCAATATTCGCAATGAAATAATAATTCATTAGAAGAGTTAAGTAGAGAATGCAAACTACTATCTTCTATGTATGAATTTAAAAGTTCATCGTCATCTTTTATTATCCTGTAACATCAATCAATATACATACGAATCAAATATTCATCTTTTGCACTACTGTGCCAAAGATATTCATCGATTGGTCATGTTCATCTAAACACATTCATCTTTGCACTACTACCAAAGATATTCTTGAGAAATCATTCATCTTTGCACTAAGGTGCCAAAGATATTCAATAATATCATCATTTAAGACCGAGGATGATGAAAATATTTTTAAAGCGAATCCCGGTGAAACAAAATGACAAGGATTAAGGATTAAGGATTCAGTACTTTGTTTTATCCATGTTCAAAAATACCTCAAAATGATCATAGTGGTGTAAAATTCAAGAATGATCAAAACATGGATACAATCAAAGCTAGTATCCGAATAGATATTTTGGACAAAAGAAGAAATTTCATTTTTAAATTGAATAGTGCCAGTATACGTGAATAGTGTCGATATCGTGAATAGTAACTCGACACCAAAAGATAGAAATTTCCCAAAAAAAAAACATCTTCACGCTTAATGAATAGTACTCGTGAATAGTAACTCATGAATAGTAACTCGTGAATAGTAACTCATGAATAGTAACCCAGACATGAAAAAGTTCCAAATTTGATAAAAAGTTCAACCAATATTTCAAACATAATGATATTGAAGAAATAATATCATTTGAGAAGAAAATAACATCCCTTACCTCGAAAGATTAGTACTTCTAATTTGGAATAAGGGTATAGTCTTTGAAGGAACTTGCACCGTCTAACAATACTCAAAGTATACTCAAAATACTCACAAGAATACGCTCGATAATATAGAGAGAAAAAACTTGATTTACGGTGTGATTTTCAATTCTAACCCAAGACCCTATTTATAGGAAAATGCTTAGAACACATTGCAAAAGATAAAATTTAATATAATATTAATATATATATTAAGATTTCTATGCCCACCTTCCTAGATCTGATCTCAGCTCATTATGCACATGTTGTAGCCCACAAAACAAACAAAAAACGTTTTATTATTTAAAATATTTTAAACTTCCAAAATCAATTATTTTGAGACTTGAACTTCAATAATTCATAATAAATAGCCCTTCTATCAGAAAATTAGAATCTCATGAGTTTTTATAGGAAATTCAATTCTCTACAACTTTGCAGAAGAAAGTTTTCTAAATTCCAAATAGAAATTGGACCGAAATCCACAAGCGGGCGATTTTTTACAGTATAATCAAATTTCGATCGATAAATGGGGTCCGCAGAGCATGTTTAACATGTTTTAAACATTTATTGCAACAAAATACTCTTCCTCCTCGTATACTCATATATCCCACATTCGTTGTAAAAATATCACCATTATTATATTATTAAAATATAATAATATATTTAAATGAATTATTTTATCGAGAAAAAGATAAAATTTTAATTTTCAACAATTGTCACATTAAAAATTTTCTCCATCTATATCCACATAAAATCAATATTTTCCTCATCATATGAATCAATAATTAATTATTCAAAATAATATTACGAGAATCACAATATCGATATTGTGCGGCGGTTCAGAGAAAGGGGGCTTTCAATAAGAATTTCTTCTACTGGTGGCATGATTAGGTGACCAAACCTCTCCTTGTAAGCAGAACTATCTAGACATTGCCAATAATGTTATCTAATAATATTATTCAGATAATATGAATTATTGCTTCGATAATGAAAAATCTTGTATAATGACAATTATTGAAATATGAGAATATAAAATATCAACGCAAACAATTATTAACTCAATAAAATCTTTGAGCAAGAATTATCGTAACCATTATTGAGTAGTGCCTTCTTTACGTAAGAATCAATAATTGGTGCAATACTGGTGCTTCTTGTGTTTTAACCATAGGGTATTTTAACAAGATACTTGTGAATAACTACTGTAGATTATTTTTAAACCACTTATATTTGTCATTTTCTTCATCCAATCGCTTTAGTTATGGGCCCACACATCGCTGCTGTCGTCATGCGAATATTCTCCGATGATGCGAATATTCCACGACCAAACGAATATTCAAAAAACAACAATGAATATTTTATAACCACTTGCTTATTTTGAAGTATTTGCGTATTTTACCCCTAACTATCCACATTAATCAAATCAACCCTTACTATTTTAAAATAATAAATAGAGAAAATTAAATTTCATTAATAATAAGTTGGGGTCTTACATCTTTTTATCGATCTGCGTCTTGGTTTGTATCGTTGTCGAATCTTTTGGATCTTTTAGTAGTATACGTACTCAACTCGGGTCCCAACAATGTTGCTTCACCCACCTCATCCCAACATATTCAAGAAGCGACACTTTCGTCCATATAATGCTTCAAATGGAGCCACACCTATACTTGCTCGATAAGCTGTTGTTGTAGGAGAATTCCACCAATGGTAAATACTTATCCCAACTCCTTTGAAGTCTAGGACACAAAGTCTTAATAGATCTTCAAGAGTTTGAATAGTCCTCTCGATTGTCCGTCTGTTTGAGGATGGTATGCGAAGCCGAATCCAAAGAAATCCGTGCCCATAGCTTTTGCAAGCTAACCCAAAATCTTGAAGTGAATCTTGGGTCACGATCCCAAACTATGGATCTTGGCATGCCATGCTGACCTCACAATCTCATTCACGTCATATACTAAAGAAGACGTTCGAGGAATAAGTCTCCGTGTCGGCAAGAAATGAAGCGAGACTTGGTTAATCTATCAACAATAACCCAAATAGCATTTATGCCTTGAGAAATCGTGGGAAGACCCGTAACGAAATCCATGGTAATATGTTCCTACTTCCATTTCGGAATCTCAAGTGGTTGCAATGGACCCTTAGGCACTTGATGCTCCGCCTTTACACGTTGACAAGTTAAACACATCGAGATAAACTTTGCAATCTCTCTCGTCATATTGTTCCAGCAAAATGTATGTCGAAGATCACGATAAATTTTGGTACTTCCAGGATGGATTGCAAATGGTGTATTGTGTTTCTCCATCATGATCTTGTACTTCAAATCAGAATCGTTAGGAACACAAAGTCTGGAGTGGACTCGAAGTATTCCTTCTTCATCGATTCTTGCTTCTGGAATAGCACCTTCTTGCACTTTCTTCTTCATATGCATCAACTCTAGGTCAGTGGCTTGAGCAACCTTATTCAATCTGTGTTGATCGCGATTCTTCGCTTCTCGAGCGAGCTTGCTTGTTCTGTGACTTCTTTGTTCGTTGTTATGCATTCGACAACAACTTAACGTTGTTGGGAACTTGGGATATTTTAAACAGATAAACACCATGTTGTTGGCTTCTTCTTATTGCTGCCTTCCTGCCTGTTGCAACTTGCATGTTGGGCTTGTTGCTAAGTCAGCAATCAGCATGAGATATCTCATGGAGTCATGTTGGCTTCTTCTTGTTGCTTGTTGGTTTAATTTGTTTAATTTACTGGACAGTTAATTTGTAATAGTTAATTAACTTAATTTGCTGCTGTATTTTTTGGCTTGTTGCTCATGTTGGATGTTGGATGTAATACTGTTAACTGTTTAATGTTTATGTTGGATGTTGCTTTATGCTTAATTTTATTTTTGAGCACAGGTTCGGTTATTATCCGAATTACCAAATTGTGCATTCGGTAATTCGGTATTCGGTAATTCGGTTAGTTTTAAAATTCGGTTAGCATTTCAGATAGTTGTTTTGTCGATATTTTGGTTTTCGATTATAACCGAATAGGCATTTCGGTTCGGTTATAACCGAATGCTCACCCCTATTTGTAAGTCATTAAAAATGGGCCTTTGTGTTAACAACATTGCACTTTCGTGCCGCGATATGATCTTCTACTCAATCGCGCATTACCACAACGTTTGCTTTTCGGGAAGATATTGAATGCTATGGTCATAATCTTTCAAATGAGCCAAGCCAGCGTCGTTGCCAGATATTGAGTTCCTTTTGGGTGAAGAAATATTTGAGGCTTTTATGATCCAGTATAAATCTCCACTTTCTCCCCATACGGTAGTGTCTCCAGTTTTCAACATAAAAACAAGCGGCACGCTAACTCCAGATCATGAGTAGGATAATTCCTCTCATATTCTTTGAGTTGTCGCGAAGCATAGGCTATGACTTTCCCATGCTACATGAGAATACATCCCAACCCTTTGCTAGAAGCATCGCTGTAGATAACAAATCCATCCGAACCAGATGGTATTGTTAGAACAGGTGCCGAAATAAGTCTCCTCTTGAGTTCTAGGAAACTCTTCTCGCATTCCTCGCTCCATACGAATAGTAATTCGAGAAAATCCTTCCACGAATCTATGATAATAACCAGCTAAGCCCAAAAAACTACGCACTTCGCTCACCGACTTCGGTTGCTCCCAACTTTGTATTGCTTCAATCTTCGCCGGGTCAACAGATACTCCATGTTTTGACACCACGTGCCCAAGGAATGATACTTTCTTAAGCCAGAACTCGCATTTCTTCAGCTTTGCATATAGCTTGTTGTCACGAAGTCTTTGAAGTACGAGCTTAAAATGGTGCTCATGATCTTCACGGCTTTTGGAATAAATGAGGATGTCATCAATAAAGACAACAACGAACTGATCCAAATATTCTTTGAATACACGGTTCATCATATCCATGAAAGCAGCAGGAGCATTAGTCAATCCAAAAGACATGACTAAGAATTCATAATGCCCGTACCGAGTTTTGAAGGCAGTCTTTGGAATATCCTCAGTTTTAATCTTCAGCTGATGATATCCATAATGAAGATCGATCTTTAAAAAGTATTGTGCTCCTTGCAACTGGTCAAACAGGTCATCAATGCGAGGTAGTGGATACCTATTCTTGATGGTGACGTGGTTTAATTCTCGGTAGTCAATATAAAGTTGCATACTCCCATCTTTCTTCTTTATAAATAAAATAGGAGCACCTCAAGGAGATGTACTAGGACGAATGAAACCGATGTCTAACAATTCCTGTAGTTGGACTTTTAACTCCTGAAGTTCAATAAGAGCCATTCGATATGGAGTTTTAGAAATGGGCTTTGTACCCGTTTCAAGATCAATAAAGAATTCAACTTCACGTTAGGGGTAGACCAGAAGTTCTTCTTGAAATACGTCGGAAATTCATTAACAATGTGAATATTATTCAAATCGGCGTATTTTGTTCAAGTCCATAATATGGGCTAAGAAAAGCTCGACATTCGCTTTTCAATAAGCGAATAGCTTTATGGCTTGATATGATAGTGACTGATTTTAGTGGTTTAGTTGCTTGAATTAGAGTATAACGGGTTGGTTAGGATTATGAAAACTAACAACCTTACTAAAACAATCAATTTTGGCATAATGAGTGGTTAACTAATCAATCCCTAAAATCACGTCAAATGCAATTATCTTTAAAGAAATAAGATCAACAAGTAATGTAATTGTGCCAACTTGGATCAAGCAAGATTTATAAATTGTAGATGTAATGAAGGTTTCACCCAACGGAGTTTCAACAGACAAGTTAAAGTCCAATTTCTCCGGAGTCAAGTTTAAACATTGAGCAACGAAAGAGAGAGATAAAGAATGGGTAGAACAAAGATCTAATAAGGTATAGATTTCGCAAGAATTTATAATTAACTAACCCGTGATACCTTTGTTCGGGTTCCTAGCGTTTTGGGCAGTCACGATAAACGTTCTTCCAGAAACCGTCGACTTCAATTTTGTCCGTATCCTCCTTTGGTGCCACCGTCCCAAATTGGACTTGATTTATTCTGAGACAAAATCGAGCTATGTGATTATCTTTTCCACAACTAAAACATACCTTGGAAGGCTTTGAGCAGTTTGGCCTTATATGTCCCTCTCTCTCCGCATCTCAGAAGATCTAATCGGCGGTCGTTCTCCTCCTTAGAATTTGTTGCTTGTCGGGTCGGTGTCAGCCGCCGACGCGTCTTCCGTCATCGTTAAATCTTCTTCTTAGATCGGACATCTCTTTCCACAATATCAACGCGTCGTGCGGCTTTTACCCATGCATCACTCATTCTCACTCGTTCAGTTGTTTCTTCTTTCAGCTCATATTCTAGCTTTATCATCTTATACTCTGCCAAAGAGTGCTTCTGTTCAAGCATCACATATCGGGTAACACAAGCTTAAATCGTTGCATCCTTTTTGCTCCACGATCGCCTCGCTAGTTCTTCAAATTTCCCGCTTCTTCTAACTCATGAATACAATTTTGCAATTCTACGTTTTGATCATAAATTACCTCTAATAAATTCTCATCAGGTTCCTCTTCTTCCTCACTCTCAACTGTTACCTCTACGACTATCTCGGGTGCAACTATCAATTCTTCACTCACCACATGGATATCTCTAATTCCTTCTTCGCCTGATATCACATTATCCTAGTTGGCGATTAGAGGTGTCTCCACGATCTCATTCACTCCATTGTTAACGTTCTCAGCTGCCATTCTTAAATACTGCCATAAAACAAGGTTAATTAAACAAATTAACATATCACATAATATCCCTATATTATGACCGACCAACAAATAAGCTTAGATAGAACACACTAGCGAAGGATTTACTCATCTCTCCCCTCCTAGTTCTATTCCCACGATCTCCGCCAGAGACCATATCCCTAAGCTTTGATACCAACTGTGACGCCCCCAAAATAGGTATACACCACACCCATTCCGAAGTGCCAAATACATGAGTATGAAAAGCAAACTACAACTTCAATAATATAATTGTTGTGCAAAATACGACAACACATACTGTGAGTTTAAATACAAATATTGTCATCTAGACAATATCCACACCCAAATGAGTCCTCGTTACATTTATTCATACACTATTTTACAAAAATAGTGAGGACTGCTAAAACATCTTTCTAGAACCATCACTCCATACCCCGACTAGATCCTGCTATGTTCTCACCTCCTGAGAAGAAAAATGAAACAAAAAGGAAAAGGGTGAGCTCAACTAGCCCAGTAAAGAATATTATGACTAAGAAAATATACAACAAATTATCGTTAGTCCTCGGCAGGAAAAATCGATAAAATATAATAGACAACAAGTTTTAGATCAACAATGCGCAATGAAACAACAATCCATTAGAAGAGTCAAGTAGAGAATGCGTTTCTACTATCTTCTAAGATTTAAAAGTCCATCATCAATATTTTATCCCTGTAATAACAATCAATATACATCTTTAATCAAATATTCATCTTTGCACTACAAAGTCAAAGATATTCATTTTTATATCACGGTTGGTCATGTTCATCTCAACACCTGTTCATCTTTACACTACGGGCCAAAGATATTCATCAGGTAATCATACATCTTTGCACTACGGGCCAAAGATATTCATTAAGTATCATCATTACGGACTGAGGATGATGAAAAACATTTTAGAGAACGAATCCAGTGAGACAGAAGAACAAATATTAGGGATTCGTATAACAGTTTATCCAAGATCAATAATACTTCATAATAACCAATTGTGAAGCAGAATTCAAAAATAACGATCAAAACAAGGATACAATCAAAGATAGTAGCCAAAATAGACATCTGGGATGAAAAAGAGAAAATTTCATTTTCGGTGAATAGTGCCGTATTCGTGAATAGTGCTATATACGTGAATAGTGCCGTATACGTGAATAGTAACCCCGACACAAAAAGGTAGAAATTCCACAAGAAAATCATACTTCATGAACAATACTCGTGAATAGTACCGTATTCATGAATAGTGTCGTATACATGAATAATGTCGTATACATGAATAATATTCCCAACACAAAAAGATAGATTTTTCACAATAAAATTCATATCAATATTTCGGCATAATGATATTGAAGAAAATAATATCATTTACGAAGAAAATAACATCCCTTACCTCAAAGAAACAGTACTTCGGAATGAAAGGTTGGAAGTGATGCTGAATGAAACTTGTACTGAACAGAAACTCTAAATACTCACAAAATACGCTCGATAATATAGAGAGAGAAAGCTTATGTTTCTGGTGTGATTTTCAATTCAAACTTAGCCCTCTATTTATACGAAAATGTTAGCCCGCCGAAGCAGACTTGACCTGCTACCTGATGGCTTTACTGTAAGACCCCAACTTATTATTAATGAAATTTAATTTTCTCTATTTATTATTTTGAAATAGTAAGGGTTGATTTGATTAATGTGGATAGTTATGGGTAAAATACGCAATATTTCAAAATAAGCAAGTGGTTATAAAATATTCATTGTCATTTGGGGAATATTCGTTTGGTCGTGGAATATTAAATCGCTTGTGGGAATATTAAACGACGACGCACGCATGACCATGTAATGTGGGCCCCATAACTGAAAGCGATTGGATGAAGAAAACGACAAATATAAGTGGTTTAAAAATAACTAGCGTAGTTATTACTGGCCAATCTTGTTAAAATACTCGGTGGTTAAAACACAAGAAGACTGCAGTATTGCACCAATTATTGATTCTTACGTAAGAAGGCACTACTCAATAATAGTTACTGAATTATCGCTCAAAGATTTTATTGATTTAATAATTCTTTGCGTTGATATTTTATATTATTGTTGTTTCAATAATTGTCATTACTACGGTATTTTTCATTATCGAAGCAATAATTCATATTATCTAAATAATATTATTAGATAACATTATTGGCAATGTCTAGAAAGTTCATCTTAAGGAGAGGTTTGGTCACCTAATTGGCGCCAAGAAGGAGAAATTCTTATTGGAAAGCCCCTCTTTCTGAGAACCGCACTGTCGCTAATATTGTGATTCGTGATATTATTTGTGAATAAATAATTATTGATTCATATGATGAGGAAAATATTGATTTTATGTGGATATAGATGGAGAAAATTTTAATGTGACAATTGTTGAAAATTGAAATTTTATCTTTTCTCGATAAAATAATTCATTTAAATATATTATTATATTTTAATAATATAATAATGGTGATATTTTACAACGAATGTGGGATATATGAGTATATGAGGAAGAAGAGTATTTTGTTGCAATAAATGTTTAAAACATGTTAAACATGTTAAATTGGACCCCATTTATTAATAGAAATTTGATTATAGCACTGTAAAATCGCTTGGTTTGTGGATTTTGGTCAATTTTCGATTGGAATTTGGAAAAAACTTTTACGTAAAGTTGTAGAGAATTGAATTTCCTATAAAACACGCGAGATTCGAATTTTCTGATAAAAGGGCTATTTATTGTGAATTATTGAAGTTCCGAAGCTCCGAAATAATTGATTTTTGGAAGTTTAAAATATTTAAAATTAGAAAACGTTTTTTCATTATGGTGTGTTAAACATGTATGTAGAATGAGCTGAATTCAGTTCTTGGAAGGTTGGCGTAGGAAAATTTAATATATATTAATATTTTATTAAATTTTCTGCTTTGGTGTTCTAAGCAATTTCCTATAAATAGGGTGCATAGGTTAGAATTAAAAATTACACCGAAACTCAAATTTTTCTCTCTATATTATCGGCGTATTCTTGTAGTATTTTGAGTATACTTTGAGTATTGTTAGGCGATTGCAAGTTCCTTCAAAGACTATATACGGTATTCCAAATTTGAAGTACTTAATCTTTCGAGGTAAGGGATATTTTTTTTTTTGTAATGATATTATTTCTTCAATATCATTATGTTGAAATATTGATCAAGTTTTTATCAAATTTGGAACTTTTGGTGTCGAGAGTTACTATTCACGTATACGATTAATTATTCACGATATCTGATCTTATTCACGAATACTAAGACTATTTCATGAAAAATGAAAAATTTTCTTTTCGTCAAAATATCTATTTTGGATACTAGCTTTGATTGTATCCATGTTTTGATCATTCTTGAATTTTACACCACTATGATTATTTTTGAGGTATTTTTTGGACGTGGATAAAAACAAATCACTAATCCTTAATCCTTAATCATTGCCATTTTGTTTCCTTTGGATTCGTTTCTTTAAAATATTTTTCATCATCTACAGGTCTTAAATGATGATATTATGGAATATCTTTGGCACGTGAGTGCAAAGATGAATGATTTTGAAGAATATCTTTGGCCGTAGTGCAAAGATGAAGCAGTGTTTAGATGAACATGACTAATGATGAATATCTTTGGCAGTAGTGCAAAAGATGAATATTTGGTTCCGAGATATATATTGATTGATGTTACAGGATAAAAGATAGATGATGAACTTTTAAATTCATACATGTAAGATAGTAGTTTGCATTCTCTACTTAACTCTTCTAATGAATTATTATTTCATTGCGAATATTGATTTAAAAACTTGTTGTCTATTGTATTCTATTAGATTTTTCCTGTTGAAGACTAACGATAATTTGTTGTATATTATCTTAGTCATAATATTCTTCTTGGGCTAGTTGAGCTCACCCTTTTCCTTTTTGTTCCATTTTCTTCTCGAGGAGGCGAGAATATAAGCGAAGCAGTCGGGGTATGGAATTAAGGTTCTAGAGAGAATTGTTTAGTAGTCCTCACCATTTTTGTAAAATAATGTATCAATAAATGTGATGAGGATTTATTTGAGTATAGATATTATCTAGAAGATAATATTTGTATTCAAACTCACAGTTTTACTGTTGTAATAATAAAGTTGTAGTTGTTTCTGTACCATGTATTGACAACTCAGAATGGGTGATGTATACCTATTTTGGGGGCGTCACATTTACCTGCTACTATTGCCACCCACCACATTTGAAATTCAATTTGAGCACATTTCTCACCAACCACAAGTGGAGCCCACTCAATTCTAGAATTTTCCACCAAAATCATTTATAACCCTAATTTCCGAAGCAGACACCTCTTAAAATTCATAACAAATCATTCGTTCATTTTTAACGGTTCAAAATTTATGGACATATACCCAACTTATATATATATATATAACATATCCAAAAATCACAACGATCCAACGATCAGATTAAAAATTATAACTCACGCAATATATCGTAAGAATACTGATTTGATTTTTAATACCTCCATTTCGACAAAAATACAGATAAAACACCTCAACATTAACTCCTTCAATTATAATCACATAAAATATATAAATCCATCATTTATATAAAATAAATATTTCCTTATCATATGAATCAATAATTAATTATTCACAAATAATATTACAGAATCACAATTATGACAACCAGGCCGTTCCCAGGAAAGAGGGGGCTTTCCAATAAGGATTTCTCCTTACTGGCGCGCAATTAGATGACCTAACCTCTCATTGACAGAACTTTCTAGACATTGTCAATAATGCTAACTAATAATATTATTCAAATAATATGAATTATTGATCTAATAATGGGAAATACAGTGCAGTGAAAATTATTGAAATAATATAAAATATCAACGCAACAATTATTGAATCAATAAAAAAATATTAAAGCAAGAGCTCATCGTAACAATTATTGAGTAGTGCCTTCTTACGTAAAGATCAATAATTCAACAATACTGTGCAATACCGTGTGCTACTGTGCCATTACGCGTATTATTGTTGTGACGCCCCCAAAATAGGTATACATCACCTATTCTGAGTCGCCAAATACATGGTACAAAATATAAATACAATCTTTAAAATACAACAAGAGAGCTGTGAGTTTTAATACAAATACTGTCTTATAGACAATATCCACTTTCAGTATAAGTCCTCATTACATTTATTGTCACACTATTTAACAGAATAGTGAGGACTACTAATACACCATCTAGGACCATCACTCCGTTCTCCAGGCTCAAGTCCGGCCACGTTCTCATTTCTCGAAGAGAACGTTGAAAGAAAGAAAGGGTGAGCTCAACTAGCCCGAGAAGAAATATTATGACTAAGATAATACGAGAATAAATTATCATTAGTCTTCAACAATGTTAAAGCGATACAATATAACAAACATCAAGTTTAGCTGCGGTGAACAAGCAATCCATTAGAAGAGTCAGTAGAATAAAATCTACTATCTTCTATGATTTAAAAAGGTTTTTCATCACTTTTATCATCGAGACTCGACTTAATAAATAATCCACATCATCCGTGCATGCTACTGAGCCAAGGATATTCTTTAAGTATCACGACCACGAATTATCCATGCACTCACGGGCCAAAGATAATCGTATTTTCATCAACTGGTCCCGATCATGCCATAAAATAATTCATCTTTGCACCTTCTAGAAGAAGAGAATCCATAGCCATAATCATACCAAAAGCGTCCATCAATGCACTACGGGCGGTGAGGACTTTTTCCATATCATTGTAACATTACGATTACCATGATTATCCGAATAATCCACAGTCATAATCATACCAAGTCCATCTATGCACTACTGAGGCCACAGATGACTTTCAACATAATATAAACATGAGGATGATGACAATGACAAAATAATTCAATAAAACAAGTTGAGGAATTAATTTATTCAGGAACTAATAACGTCCAAATTGACATGACGACTTCTTTGTAAAGTAAAATTCAAGAATGCTCAGAAGAATATTTCCATGAAAAGATACTAGATGAAGCGCAAATATCAAGGATATTCCACTAATTTCATGGAATATAGAAGTCAAAACTTTAACCAACTGAGTATAATAAAAAATGGAATAACAAAAGAAATCACCATGCATGCGGTGCCGCATTAACGAGTTATTCAACAGAATAATAAATAACGAAACCGAAAAGTCGAGCGTAATACGCCTTTGCGAGGATGTTCCAACAGAATAATAAGGAATGAAATAACAACAGAAATCACCATGCATGCGGTACTTCTCATAGACAGGTTATTCCAACAAAATACTATATAACGGAACCAGGTCAGGTGAAATTCACACCGACAGGATGTTCCAACAGAATAAATGAATAATAAAGACGGAACTAGGTCCGGCGTAAAACACAGACAGGATATTCTAACAGAATAATAAAAGCGGAACCGGTCCACAAAAGCATGCATGACGAGGATATTCCAACAGAATAATAAATAAAGGAATACAGAAGAATTTCACCAAGTATAGGGTAGCCCGCGTATACAGGTTATTGTTAGAGTTTATGCCCTAGTGGCCAATTATTTGATGTAATTGCTTAACGTTTTGATATTATATTTGATTGAATAAATGAATGATTTTATTATGGTTTTATTTATCGTGTTATATAAATGTTAACATAATAAAATCCTTAGAATAGTGATCTAAATTATATAGTTTCAAGTATGTGACTTGAACATGAGATTATATAATTATAATTAGTATCATTATTCTTAAATGTCCCTAATCGAGTATCATTGTTGATGGGACAACAATGATGCATTGAGACTAATATGTAGATCGTTGATGACCAAATCTCACCGGTCATAAATATATGAGATATTAAGTCGATGCGACAGTACGTGTTAGAGAAACGATTATCTTTGGATGCGGACCCACCATGAGAATTCTATGTGAAGCATTATGCGAAGTGTCATTAGCAATTCTCATAGTGATGATGATGTAATGGTCCCTCGACCGAAATCACTATATTACTACGAGAATTTATGTACTTTGATATCATCAAATGTCACCTTTAATAGGGTGGACTATAAAGGTGATTATTGGGTACATCATGAATCGTGTGAGGAATATGAGTGATCTAGATGGAATTTAACCCTCCTATTTATTGGGGTGATATCCATAGGCCTCTTGATTGAGTAGGACTATAAAATGCATGGCCATGTTCAAATAGTGATTTGTTTCATATAGATACACTCATTGATCAAGAAAACTTCAGATTAAATTATGAAGAGTATGACACATTCCATGACTCGAGTTTAATCTAGGATATTAAGGTTTAAAGGATTAAATTACATTGAAACATTGGTCACTAAAAGGTTGCATCGAATCATCGATATTATTATTACTTGGGTAGTAGTGATGCATTACTAGATGTCGCTCACTTTATTTATAATTTTATAATATGATTTTAAAATTATTGCCAACGTGATAATAACCTATAGAGTCACACATGTAGAACGTAATTTAAAGGGAATAAATTTAAATTTTAAGGATTTAAATATATTAATATGATTAATAGTATTTAAATCATTTAATTTAAATTAAAAGGAAAGTTTGTATATATGTATATTAATTAAGAAAGACTTAATTAAGTTATATATATATAAATTGATTTTATGAAATTAGGTTTTGATTAATTCCATTTAACTACTATATA
Source organism: Panax quinquefolius (assembly GCA_020205615.1). NCBI lineage: Eukaryota > Viridiplantae > Streptophyta > Magnoliopsida > Apiales > Araliaceae > Panax > Panax quinquefolius. Next base: position 130,813,655 of record CM035161.1, read on the forward strand.
TAGGATATATACTTGACTACTTAGGGTTAGATCATAACTTGAAAACCCTAGCCGCTCTTAGAGAGAGACTAGAGAAAAGCGTCTGCGTTTCATAAAGGTTCCTTTGGTGGCTAATCATGAAGTCCCTATTGCGAGAATCGTTTGACGGTTAGATGCTGGCGTTAAATGTGGATACCATAGAGACGTAGTTTCGTGAGGAATTGCGTTAAGGATTCGAAGTTGTTTCAGAAACACTTTCATTTTTGGTATAATATCTAAACCTCTGAATTAATTGATTTTTCGCATGGATCTTGTGTTGGGTTTCGGATATTGCTTTGATTATTTTATTTTCGCTGCGTTTTTATGCCCAAATCCCTACAGTTATTCCAACAGAATAATAAAGATGGAATAATAGAAGTTCTCTTCATGAATACAAAAGAAATAATACCCTTACAGTATTGAAAGAAAATAATATCCACTACAAGTAAAAAGAAAAGTCTTGGATATAGAAGTAGTGAAATAGCGAACACTTTTCTTCTTTCTCTCTATAGTTTTTCTCTCAGAGTTTCAATTGAATTAAGTAAGAAAATAATGAAGGAATGAGCTTCTATTTATAGAAAAATGGTACGCATAAGTAACTAACTCATGAGCGGTCCAGATTGATTTACTTTTAATCGACGGTCCATATTTAAAGCAAAATCTTTTAAATAAAATATAATATATTCTATTTATAATCTAATAAAGCGAATAACTTTATAAAAGATTTTACTATGCAAACACTACGCAGTGCACCTTATGCAAACACTATGCATAATAAAATATAATATATTCTAATTATTGTCTAATAAAACGAGATAACTTTATAAAGTATTTTATTTTATATAAAAAGATTTTACTATTAGCCTAATAAAGCGAATAACTTTATAAAAGTATTACATTTTATATAAAAAAATTTCGCATTTTATTACAATAATAATACCGATAAAACAAAAGCTGAGTGACTTATCACGTAAGCATCAATAATTAATACTGAGTGTGCTACTACGCAACCACGATATTCATGTACTTTTTTTACTAAGAGTAGTTCAATGATGATCAAGCAGTAAAACTTTTCTTGTTATTTTCATAAAACATTTTTGTCTTTTTCTTATTCCGATAATAATTTCGTTGTGGGGTCCACCAATGATTGTACCGTCGTACGGATATTCCCTGACAAAAAGAATATTCCCTGACCAATCGAATATAATATGACAACTTGCATACTTTGCAAAATTTATAAATATTATCCACAACTATTAAATCCACACCATAATATTAAAAAATAATTTCGAGAAAATTAAATATTTATTCATAAAATCTGGGGTCTCAACTGTATTTTAACCACCGGGTATTCCAACAGTGTTAATTATGAACGATTATTAGTTATTTGTAATAACTCAAATTTGTCTTTTTCTTCATCCAAGCAGTTATTACATTATGGGGCCCTAAAATCAAGGCCATTGGTTATGCGGATATTCCAAACAAAAAAGAATATTCCACGACCAAACGAATATTCCCCGACAAAAGGAATATTTTATAACCACTTGCTTATTTTGTAAAATTTGCACATTTCACCCATAACCAAAGTATTATATCAAATTAACTCCTTATTATTTCAAGATAATAAATAGAGAAAATTTAATTTTATTCATAATAAGTTGGGGTCTTACATACATGAATAGTAACCCCGACACAAAAAGTTCCAAATTTGATTAAAAGGTCATATCAATACTTTGGCATAATGATATTGAAAGAAATAATATCATTTGAAAAAAAAGAATATCCCTTACCTCGAAAGAATAGTGCTTACGAATTTGGAATCTTGAATATAGTCTTTGAAGGAAACTTACACCGTATAACAACACTCAAAGTATCAAAATACTCACAAGAATACGCTCAATATATCGAGAGAGAAAGAGAGAGAAGATTTCAGTTTCTGGTGTGATTTTCAATTCTAACCTAAGCACCCTATTTATAGGAAAATGCTTAGAACACCAAAACAGAAAATTTAATATAATAATAATATAATTAAAAAATATTAAAGCCCACCTCTAGACATTTGAATTCAGCATGTTGCACATGTTAGTGTAGCCCACCAAAACCAAAAAAACGTTTTTCTTAATAAGCATAATTAAAACTTCTAAAAATCAATTATTTCGGAACTACAGAACTTCAATAATTCATAATAAATAGGCCTTTTATCAGAAAAATTCGAACCACATGTCCTTTCCATAGGAAATTCTATTCTCTACAACTTTGCAGACGAAAGTTTTTTCAAATTCCAAACAAAAATTGACCGAAATCTACAAACGGGCGATTTTACAGGCTATAATCAAATTTCAGTCAAGAAATGGGGTTCACCGACACACAAAACATGTGTTAATCATTTAATGCAACAAAAATACTCTTCCTTCTCATATACTTATATATCCCACATTCATTGTAAAAATATCACCATTATTATATTATTAAAATAATATATTTAAATGAATTATTTTATCAGAAAAAGATAAAATATTAATTTTTAACAATTGTCACATTGAAAATTTTCTCCATCTATATCCACATAAAATCAATATTTTCCTCATCATATAAATCAATAATTAATTATTCATAAATAATATTACGAGAATCACAATCATCGTGAAGTAGGTTCTGGAAGAGGGGGCTTTCAATAAAATTTCTCCATCTTGTGCATGATTAGATGACCAAACCTCTCCTTAGAGCGAACTTTCTAGACATTGCCAATAATGTTATCTAATAATATTATTCAAATAATATGAATTATTGCTCCGATAATGGAAAATACTGTGTAGTGACAATTATTGAAATAACAGAAATATAAAATATCAACGTAGCAATTATTGAATCAATAAAATAAAATATTGCACAGTAATTACTGTAACAATTATTGAGTAGTGCCTTCTTACGTAAGAATCAATAATTGATGCAATACCGTGTGCTACTGTGTTTTAACCACCGAGTATTTCAACAGTATAAACTGTAAGACCCCAACTTATTATGAATAAAATTAAATTTTCTCTATTTATTATCTTGAAATAATAAGGAGTCAATTTGATATAATACTTTGGTTATGGGTGAAATGTGCAAATTTTATAAAATAAGCAAGTGGTTATAAAATATTCCTTTTGTCGGGGAATATTCGTTTGGTCGTGGAATATTCTTTTTGTCGGAAATATCCATACGACGGCGCAGTCATTCGTGGGCCCCATAACAGGATAATTGTCGGATGAAGAAAATGACAAAGTATGAGTTATTATAATTAACGGCGTAATGGTTCTGAATTAACTTTGTTGTAATACCGGTGGTTAAAATACGATGTCTGGCGTAATGGCACACGCGATAGCACTGCGGTATTACGCAGTATTGTTGAATTATTAATTCTTACGTGAAGAAGGCCTTACTCGATAATTATTACGATAGTTATTGTTCAATATTTTATTTTATTGATTGATAATAATTGTTGCATTGATAGTTTATATTATTGTTGTTTCAATAATTATCAACGCTTTTATATTTTCCATTATTAGATCAATAATTCATATTATTTGAATAATATTATTAGATAGCATTATTGACAATGTCTAGAAAGTTACATCGAGGAGAGATTAGGTCATCTAATTAATTGGCGCCGATGAAGGAGAAATCCTTATTGGAAAGCCCCTCTTTCTGAGGAGCTACCGATTATCATAATTATGATTACGTAATATTTTTTGTGAATAATTAATTATTGATTTATATGATAAGGAAATATTTATTTTATATAAATGATGGATTTATTTATTTTATGTGATTATAATTGAAGGAGTTAATGTTGAGGTGTTTTATCTTTATTTTTGTCGGAATGGAGGTATTAAAAATTAAATCAGTATTTTTACGATATATTGCGTGAGTTATAATTTTTAATCTGACCGTTGGATCGTTGTGATTTTTGGATATGTTATATATATATAAGTTGGGTATATGTCAACAAATTTTGATCAGTTTAAAATGAAGCGAATGATTTGTTATGAATTTTAAGAGGATTTGCTTCGGAAATTAGGGTTATAAATGATTTTGGTGAAAAATTCTAGAATTGAGTGGGCCTCACTTGTGGTTGGTGAAGAAATGTCTTGAATTTTTTTATTTCAAATGTGGTGGGTGACAATAGTAGCGAGTAAAGTCATCGGTGCTTGGAGTCGAAATCTGCTTGGTGGGCTAACATTTTCTATAAATAGAGGGCTAAGTTAGAATTAAAAATCACACCAGAAACATAAGCTTTCTCTCTTTCTCTCTCTATATTATCGAGCGTATTTTGTGAGTATTTAGATACTTTGAGAGTTGTTGTTCAGTACAAGTTTCATTCAGCATCACTTCCGACCTTTCATTCTAAAGTACTGTTTCTTTGAGGTAAGGGATGTTATTTTCTTCATATATGATATTATTTCTTTCAATATCATTATGCCGAAGTATTGATCTGAACTTTTAATCAAATTTGGAACTTGTTGTGTGGGGTTACTATTCACGTATCGACCTTTATTCATAAATCGACACTTATTCATAGAAAAATAAAATTTTCTCTTTTCTTCCGGATGTCTTTTATGGTTACTATCTTTGATTGTATCCATGTTTTGATCTTTATTTTTGAATTCTACTTCACACTTGGTTATTATGGAGTATTATTGAATTTGGATGAAGCGAAATACTGAATCACTAATATTTGTCCTTACATTTCCTTTGGATTCGTTCTCTAAAATGTTTTCATCATCCTCGGTCCTTAATGGTGATAATTGATGAATATCTTTGGCTGTAGTGCAAAGATGAATGATTACTTGATGAATATCTTTGGCCGTAGTGCAAAGATGAGCAGTGTTGAGATGACATGACCATTTGGTGATCTGAAATGAATATCTTTGGCCGTAGTGCAAAGATGAATATTTGATTAAAGATGTATATTGATTGTTGTTACAAGGATAAAATATTGATGATGGAATTTTAAATCTTAGAAGATAGTAGAATTCATTCTCTACTTAACTCTTCTAATGGATTGTTGTTCCGCTGCAGAATATTGATCTAAAACTTGTTGTCTATAATATTTTATCAGATTTTTCCCTGTTGAGGACTAACGATAATTTGTTGTATATTATCTTAGTCATAATATTCTTTACTGGGCTAGTTGAGCTCACCCTTTTCTTTTTTGTTCCAATTTTCTTCTCAGGAGGTGAGAACATAGCAGGATCGAGTCGGGGTATGGAGTGATGGTTCTAGAAAGATGTTTTAGCAGTCCTCACTATTTTTGTAAAATAGTGTATGAATAATTGTAATGAGGACTTATTTGGGTGTGTATATTATATAGAAGACAATATTTGTATTAAAACTCACAGTATGTGTTGTCGTATTTTGCACGACAATTTGTATTATTGAAGTTCTAGTTTATTTCTATACCATGTATTTGGCGACTAAGATTAGGTGTTGTATACCTATTTTGGGGGCATCACAGTTGGTATCAAAGCCTAGGGATATGGTCTCTGGCGAAGATCGGGGAATAGAACTAGGAGGGGAGAGATGAGTAAATCCTTCGCTAGTGTGTCCTATCTAAGCTTATTTATTGGTCGGTCATAATATAGGGATATTATGTGATATATTAATTTGTTTAATTAACCTTTGTTTTATGGCAGTATTTAAGAATGGCGGTGAGAAGCGTTAACAATGGAGTTTATGAGGCGTGGAACAACCTTGAGTCACAAACCGGAGAGAAGCGTTGCAGCGAGAATGCAATATTCCTCCGTAAATAACAACTTCTAAAGCAAGCGATGAAAGATGGAATGTTTAGGAGCTTTTTGCAGTTCATGCAAAATCGAGACGAGGAGACTCGTGTATAAAATACGGTGGAAATGATGAGGCAACGCAGCGATCTATCACTGACAAGCGATCGAGGAGTTGGGACCACAGTTTACGGGAAAGCCGATCCAATTAAAGGCGGAAACATGGGTCAAGCAAATTACCAAGATATTCGATGTCTTGGGATGCACGGAGGAGCAGAAGATTCCATTCGCCACCTTTATGTTCCGTAGTGAAGCAGATTATTGGTGGGAATCGTGAAAGTGTACCCGACCGGTACTTACTTAACATGTCTTGGGAAAGATTTCAGAAACTATTCAATGATAAGTAATTTCCTGAAAGTATTCGTCATATGAAGGAGGTAGAGTTTATTAGACTAGAACAGAACAACATGACGGTGTTTCAATTACGAAGCAAAGTTGGCGGAGTTATCAGGTTTGCACCTCATTTGGTAGAAAATGAGGAACGCATATGCGCGGATGTTTTAAGAGGTCTAAAACCGAGATTTAACAATATCTTATCTCTCATAAATTTTCTTTATATTCGGATATTGTAAACATGGCTCAATTATTAGGCGTGATAATGAGTATGTTCAACCGAGGGACCACAATCGAGGTCATCTGGGTGGTGGCAATCATTGGAGCGATGATAACCCGGTGAGGAGGAAGAATCTGGACAAAAGCGGTAACCACTAGGGTGGTCATCGTGGCCATGATAATAAAAGAGGTGAGTCAGTGGAAATTTCAAAAAGAGGAGATTCAACAATGATGGGAAGAATCAATGAATGAGACCGGCACCAACAACAAATTCTAGGGAGGAGAATAACCGCCGAGTTAGATCTACTGAGATGCGGAGAGAGGGACACATAAGTCCAAGCTATTCACAACCTCCAAGGTGTGTTTCAATTGTGGGAAAAAAAGCGGTCACATAGCCGATTTTTTGTCCGATAAGCGAAGTCAAGTCCAATGGGACGGCGGCACCAAAGGCGACTACGGACAAAACAAAGTCGGTGGTTCAAGGAAGGGCGTTTGTCGTGACTGGCCAAAACGCGAGAAACCCGAACGAGGTGATCACGGGTAAGCTAATCTTGAACTCTTGCGAAGTTTATGCCTTATTAGATACCGGTTCTACCCATTCTTTTATCTCTCCTGCTTGTGCTCGACGTTTAAACTTGACTCCGGAGAAATTGGACTTTAACTTATCTATTGAAACTCCCTTGGGTGAAACCTTCATTACATCTACAGTTTATAAATCTTGCTTGATCCAAGTTGGCACAATCACATTACCTATTGATTTTATCTCTTTAAATATACTTGCATTTGATGTGATTTTAGGGATTGATTGGTTAACCACTCATCATGCCAAAATTGATTGTTTTCGTAAGGTTGTTAGTTTTCATATTCCTAACCAACTTTGTTATACTGAATTCAACAACTAAACCACTAAAATCGATCATCACATCATATCAAGCCATAAAAGCTATTCGTTTATTGAAAAACGGATGTCAAGCTTTCTTAGCCATATTATGGACTTGAACAAAAACACGTCAGATTTGAATAATATTCCTGTTGTTAGTGAATTTCCTGACGTATTTCCTGAAGAACTTCCTGGTCTATCCCCGGAACGTGAAGTTGAATTCTTTATTGATCTTGAACCGGGTACAAAGCCCTTTTCCAAAACCCCATATCGAATGGCTCCTATTGAACTTCAGGAGTTAAAAGTCCAACTATAGGAATTGTTAGACATCGGTTTCATTCGTCCTAGTACATCTCCTTGGGGTGCTCTTGTTTTATTTGTAAAGAAGAAAGACGGAAGTATGCGACTTTGTATTGACTACCGAGAATTAAACCATGTCACCATCAAGAATAGGTATCCCCTACCTCGTATTGATAACCTGTTTGACCCGATTGCAAGGAGCACAATTCTTTTCAAAGATCGATCTTAGATTCTGGATATCATCATTTGAAGATTAAAAGCGAGGATATTCAAGAAGGCGCCTTGAGGACTCGATCTGGGCATTATGAATTCTTAGTCATGTCTTTTGGATTGACTAATGCTCCTCTTTGCTTTCATGGATATGATGAACCGAGTATTGAGGAATATTTGGATGGATTCGTTGTTATCTTTATTGATGACATCCTCATCTATTCAAAAGCCGTGAAGATCATGAACACCATTTGAAATTTGGTACTTCAAAGACTTACGTGACAACAAACTATATGCCAAGTTGAAGAAATGTGAGTTACGGCTTAAGGAAGTAGCATTCCATGGGCGCGTGGTGTCAAAACATGGAGTATCATTGACGACAAAGATTGAAGCAATCAAAGTTAGGAGCAATAAAAGTCGATGGCCAAAGTGCGTAACTTTTTGGGCTTAAATTTGGTTATTATCGGAGATTCGTGGAAGGATTTTCTCGAATCGCTACTCAGATTAACTTCGGTGACTCGGAAAGATACAAAATTCGTATGGAGCGAGGAATGCGAGAAGAGTTTTCAAGAGCTCGAGAGGAGACTCATTTATTTTGTTACGATAATACCATCTGGTTTGGATGGATTTGTTATCTCTGATGATGCTTGAGGCAAAGGGTTAGGATGTGTTCTCATGCAACATGGGAAAGTCATAGCCTTTATGCCTCACGATAACTCAAAGAATATGAGAGGAATTATCCTACTCATGATGCGGAGTTAGCGTGATCGTTTTGCGTTGAAAATCTGGAGACACTACCTATATGGGGAAAAGTGGAGATTTATACGGATCATAAAAGCCTCAAATATTTCTTCACCCAAAAGGAACTCAATATCTCAGCAACGACGTTGGCTCGATTTGTTGAAGGATTACGACCATAGCATTGATATCATCTTGAAAAAGCAAAGCGTTATGGCGACGCATTGAGTAGAAGATCATATCTTGGTACGAGTGCAATGTTGTTAACACAAAGGCCCATTTTTAACGACTTACAAAGGATGGATATAGAGTTAAAGGCTCAAGTACCCACGTGATGATATCAAACATCTGAGTAGAAGCCGACTTTAATCGATAAAGTTAAATTTGCTCGAAGCTACGGACACGGAAATGATGTGTATGAAGAAGAAAGTGCAAGAAGGTGCTATTCGAGCGAGGAATCGAAGAAGAAGGAATACTTGAGTCGACTCCGGACTTTGCGTTCCTAAAGATCGACTTGAAGCATAGAATCATGATGGAGAGCACATAACACACCATTTGCAATCCATCAGGAGTACCAAAATGTATCGTGATCTTTGACATAAATTTTGGTGGAACAATATGAAGAGAGAGATCGCGAAAGTTTATCTCGAGGTGTTTAACTTTGTCGGCGTGTAAAGCAGAGCATCAAGTGCCAAAAGGTCCATTGAAACCACTTGAGATTCCGGAATGGAAGTGGGAACACATTACCATGGATTTCGATTCTGGGTCTTCCCAAAGTTTCTCAAGGCATATATGCGATTTGGGTTATTGTTGATAGATTAACCAAGTCTGCTCATTTCTTACCTATACGAAAAACTTATTCCCTTGAACGTCTTGCTCGTATGTACGTGAATGAGATTGTGCGATTGCATGGCATGCCAGTATCCATAGTTTCGGATCGTGACCCAAGAATCACTTTAAGATTTTGGGTTAGCTTGCAGAAAGCTATGGGCACGGACTTACGATTCAGTTCAGCATACCATCCTCAAATGGACGGACAATCGGAAAGGACTATTCAAACCCTTGAAGATTTATTAAGACTCTGTGTCCTAGATTTCAAAGGAAGTTGGGATAAGTACTTGCCATTGGTGGAATTTTCTTACAACAACAGTTATCAAGTAAGTATAGGCATGACTCCATTTGAGGCGTTGTATGGACGAAAGTGTCGATTTCTCCGATTATCTTTGGGGCGAGGTGGGAAAAGCAACGTTGTTGGGACCGAATTAAATGCGCGTGACTACTAGAAAAGATCCAAATGATTCGACAACGTATTTAAACCTCACAAGATCGACAAAAAGAGTTATCTTGATCTTCATCGAAAGGATGTGGAATTTAATATTGGGGATCGTGTATTATTACGTGTTGCTCCATGGAAGGAGTTACAAGATTTGGAAAGAGAGGAAAAGCTCGATCCAAGATTTGTTGGTCCATTTGAGATTCTTACCGTAGAATAGGAAATGTGGCTATAGACTCGCATTACCTCCAAGTATGTCTCGTGTTCATAATGTTTTTCACATATCTATGCTTCGTAAATATGTGAAAGACCTAAACCACATTATTGCGTTAGAACCAGACGAGATAGCCGAAGATTTAACGTACGAGGAGGTACTTGTTAAGATATTGGATAGAAAAGAGCATATCCTACGAACAAAGGTTATACCGCAAGTTAAGGTTTTGTGGAGGAACCATGCTATTGAGGAAATGACTTGGGAGTTGGAATCAGAAATGAAAGCGAGGTACCCTCACCTTTTCGAAACACCAGGTACGTATTTCAATTTCGAGGACGAAATTTCATAAGGAGGGGAGGTTGTAAGACCCCAACTTATTATGAATAAAATTAAATTTTCTCTATTTATTATCTTGAAATAATAAGGAGTCAAATTGATATAATACTTTGGTTATGGGTGAAATGTGCAAATTTTACAAAATAAGCAAGTGGTTATAAAATATTCCTTTTGTCGGGGAATATTCGTTTGGTGTGGAATATTCTTTTTGTTTGGGAATATCAAATGCGACCAGTATGATCATTCGTGGGCCCATAATGAGGATAATTGTCGGATGAAGAAAACAACAAAGTATGAGTTATTATAATTAACGGCGTAATGGTTCTGAATTAACCTTTGTTGGAATATCCGGTGGTTAAAATACTGATGTCTGGCGTAATGGCACGATAGGCTACGGTATTATTGCAGTATTGTTGAATTATTGATTCTTACGTGAAAACACTACTCAATAATTATTACGGTAATTCTTTGTTCAATATTTTATTTTATTGATTCGATAATTGTTGCATTGATAGTTTATATTATTGTTGTTTCAATAATTGTCCACGCATTATATTTCCCATTATTAGATCGATAATTCATATTATTTGAATAATATTATTAGATAGCATTATTGACAATGTCTAGAAAGTTACATCGAGGAGAGGTTAGGTCATCTAATAATTGCGGCGCGATGAAGGAGAAATCCTTATTGGAAAGCCCCCTCTTTCCTGGGAACGGCCTGATTGTCATAATTATGATTCTGTAATATTTTTTGTGAACAATTAATTATTGATTTATATGATAAGAAAATATTTATTTTATATAAATGATGGATTTATTTATTTTATGTGATTATAATTGAAGGAGTTAATGTTGAGGTGTTTTATCTGTATTTTTGTCGGAATGGAGGTATTAAAAATTAAATCAGTATTTTTACGATATATTGCGTGAGTTATAATTTTTAATCTGACCGTTGGATCGTTGTGATTTTTGGATATGTTATATATATATAAGTTGGGTATATGTCCACAAATTTTGATCCGTTAAAAATGAACGAATGATTTGTTATGAATTTTAAGAAGTGACTGCTTCGGAAATTAGGGTTATAAATGATTTTGGTGGAAAATTCTAGAATTGAGTGGGCCCTACTTGTGGTTGGTGAAGAAATGTGCTGAATTTTATTTCAAATGTGGTGGGTGGCAATAGTAGCGAGTAAAAAGCTATCGGTAGTAAGGTCGAAAGTGCGCTTGACGGGCTAACATTTTTCTATAAATAGAGGGCTAAGTTAGAATTGAAAATCACACGAAACATAAGCTTTCTCTCTTTCTCTCTATATTATCGAGCGTATTTTGTGAGTATTTAGATAGTTTTGAGAGTTGTTGTTGATACAAGTTTCATTCAAACATCACTAGAGCCTTTCATTAGAAATCTTGTTTCTTTGAGGTAAGGGATGTTATTTTCTTCATGTATGATATTATTTCTTTCAATATCATTATGCCGAAGTATTGATCTGAACTTTTAATCAAATTTAGAACTTGTTGTGTCGGGGTTACTATTCACGTATACGGCACTATTCACGTATACGGCACTATTCACCGAAAAATAAAATTTTCTCTTTTTCTTCCAGATGTCTTTTATGGTTACTATCTTTGATTGCATCCATGTTTTGATCTTTATTTTTGAATTCTACTTCACACTTGGTTATTATGGAGTATTATTGAATTTAGATGAAGCGAAATACAAATCCTAATATTTGTCCTTACATTTCACTTTGGATTCGTTCTCTAAAATGTTTTTCATCATCCTCGGTCCTTAATGGTGATAATTGATGAATATCTTTGGGCTGTAGTAGTGCAAGATGAATGATTACGATGAATATCTTTGGCCGTAGTGCAAAGATGAACATGTGTTGAGATGAACATGACCATTGGTGATCAAATGAATATCTTTGGCACAGTAGTGCAAAGATGAATATTTGATTAAAGATGTATATTGATTGTTATTCTGAGGATAAAATATTGATGATGGACTTTTAAATCTTAGAAGATAGTAGAACTCATTCTCTACTTGACTCTTCTAATGGATTGTTGTTCATTGCAGAATATTGATCTAAAACTTGTTGTACATTATATTTTATCAGATTTTTCCTGTTGAGGACTAACGATAATTTGTTGTATATTATCTTAGTCATAATATTCTTTTCTTGGGCTAGTTGAGCTCACCCTTTTCTTTTTGTTCCATTTTTCTTCTCGGGAGGTGAAAACATAGCGAGGATCGAGTCGGGGTATGAGTGATGGTTCTTGAAAGATGTTTTTAGCGAGTCCTCACTATTTTGTAAAATAGTGTATGAATAATTGTAATGAGGACTTATTTGGGTGTGTATATTATGCAGAAGACTATTTGTATTTAAACTCACGGTATGTGTTTGTCGTATTTGCTTACGACAATTTGTATTATTGAAGTTGTAGTTTGCTTTACGTACCATGTATTTGGCGACTTCAGATTAGGTGTTGTATATCTATTTTGGAGGCGTCACACATAACTGCAGAATAACTACGCCAAGATTATTTATAAACAACTTATATTTATCGTTTTTCTTCATCCAATCGCTTTCACATAGGTAGCACAAGCACAAGCTACCGTCAGTAAATACGAATATTAAACAAGTAAGAATATTCCATTGACTAAACGAATATTCTAGAGATAAAATTAATATTTTATAACCACTTGTTTATTTAAAATATTTGCGCATTTTACCCATAACTAACCACATTAATCAAATCAACCCTTACTATTTCAAAATAACAAATAGAGGAAATTTAATTTCATTAATAATAAGTTGGGGTCTTACCGTTGCTATTACGATTGATCATTTTTTTTGATTATTTAAAAAAATTCTTTTTGAATTTATCTTTTTGTAACAAATATCATATCAATTATAGTATAAAAAAATATTTTCACTACCCCCACTCTCACCCCCAACCCCAACCCCAACTCCAACTCTAACCCCAACCCCAACCCCAACCCCAACCCCAACCCCAAGATATAGAATGTTTGATTAACCCATTCATTCTACAAAAATGAGCTTTATTTGTAAAAATAAAATTATTCTATTTTTTTTAATAGATAACTGCATAAAATTTAAAAATACTCTTAAATTTATAATATAATTTACTATCACATTATTATTATCATTAAATTATTATTTATTATATTTAAGGGCAAATATAAAATATAAATAGGAGTATATTTATTTTTTTTATTTTTTTAAATGAGCTATTTTTGTTTGACGTGTGGAGTTATTTTTTTTCATTTTATCAGCACATTGCCCTTAACCTATATTGCCCCCTATTCGTGTTTTGTCTTTCTCTATAGCTTCAAGCAGTCCAGCAAAAAAAGGGTTTCTTCCGCTTCCCCAACCTCATATCTCTCTCTATCTGCAACCTTCGGATCATCCATGGCTACCAACACCGACTTCGATTCTCGTGATAACCAGATCTCCAAAGGTAAATTTCGTTTTCAATTCTATTCGACCTTGGAATTGAACCTTCAATGCTATTATTCCCTTTCCATCTTTTTTATCTGACCTTCAATTTCTTCACCCCGTCACGTACTGCGATTTTGGGATGAAGGGACTGTATTTTTGTGTAAAACCCTAGCTTATTGCTAAGATTTCAGTGTTTAGTGAGCTTAAAAAGGTTTGGCTATCCGAAAATGCTGTATTGCATAGCTGCATTTCTTATATTCTCATCTTTTTCTTGAATTCTTCATCACTTGGTGGTCAAGTTATGCTCAATTTCTATTTTAGGTGTTTTTTTTGGTTTACTACAGCATTTGGATATTTATATATCAGTTTTTTTGATACCGACTCCAGTTAATCCAACCTCCTGAAAGTGACAACAGCGAAATCAGCTTCTATGGGTTAAAGTTTTTTTTTTTTAGTTTTTTTTGTACTTGTATGTATTTATTAGTTTACTCAGTTTATTTTACTACTAATGTTGTTTTCTATATTATCTATAAGAAAAAGCTTTTCACCAAACAAAGGTGTATATGTTATCTTATTTTCATTGTTTTGACGGTTTTAGTTCACTTCCGTGTTGTAAGATTGAACTTTTGCATAGTGTGAAAACATGGATGATTAAAAGCTTTTAGATCATTTATACTAGATTAGGATGTGGTGTTTTTAGTCCAAAATATTTGCCAGGAAGCATAAGACTACATTTTGAAGTTTTTACTCTTGAATTAGGAGGTGTGAGTTGAAGGTTTTATGTGATCAAGTCTTCTAGTCAGGATGGAAAACATAGTACAGTGAAAGGTATTTCAATTTATGTGTACTTGGATAGGATGTTGACATATAACCTCTTCGACGAAGTAATAATCCTAGTAGCATATGACAAATACAGTGATTTTGTGAGTTTGAAAGAAGGGGAAAAGACAAGTTGCCACTTGTTGATTCTCCTCCAGTAGCTGATATTGTCAGACAACTGCTAAGATGGGTTGGTGCCTAATACGCATTAAAATGGATTTCATGTTGTGACTGATGTCACTTGTAAAAAATTAAAATATTAATGCCACTCATCAAAAAGATACTTAAATGTCCTGTCATTTGTGGAAGAAGTTGATTAAGTTTTTCTCCCTGATGTGTATCTTATATTAATCTGTATGTGACTGAGGAAGTGTGTGTAATTGTGTGGTTAGATTATAAGTTATAATTGTCATTACATTATGGTTTACATTATTCTCCATTACTTACCATATCACACAAGCACATACACAAAACAAAACATGGATATGTATGTGTGTTTCTTGGAGGGATTTGAGCTGAAGATGAATACTCCCTTTACTTTATTTTGGTGGTCACGGGTTCATAGCATTATTTTAATGCGTGATTTCTTAGTAAATAAGGTTGTTTAATTGATAAATTATGTGAAATTGGATATGTCATAGGATGATGGCAACACTGGGTGTTGTACTAGTATTTATTTATTAGTGGATATAGATTGCTTACTTTATTTGAGTCAGTGGCATAGTTGAGATATTACTTATTTTTAAAGAAGAAAAATACGAGCATAGTTGCTTGTACTGCTGTTTTATTTGGTGGTCCAATGTCAAGTTGATAATTTTATTGGTGTGGAAATATAACTGAAATGTCAGTGTTTGCTTTGTTCTATTGATTAGGAGTTTTCAAATATATCTTCATGTGTTAATTTCTCAATTGTACATTGGACCAGATAAGAATTCTATTAATGCTCATAATCCTTCGCTGAATCCCACTAGATTAATTATTTAGGTTTGGCGGCATAATAGGGGACCTAGAAGGTGGTCACTAATTGTCTGCATTCTATATCATTTTATGCTTTTACTTCTTTTTTATATATGAAGTAAAGGGTCATGTCAATATAGAAACTGAGCACTTAGTGTAGTTTTGATGTTCCATATTAACTCATTACAGTTATAATCTAGAGTTGAATGTAGTATCTCTGGTTTTGATAGGCTTTAAATATCATGTTCTCGGTCCTGAATTTGATGTTGTCATTAGTCTATGTTAAATTTACTATTTCATTGCATTTTATTGACAGCAGTTTGATCTCTACCTGAATTAGTTATTAACATATATTCCTAATCTCTGCACCTGATTCTTGTTTAGAGAATTGGGGTTATTTTAATAATTTCTGAACCTGATGCGTTCTCTTGTTAATTCAGTAGGCATCAATTCTAGTAATTGAACCTGATTTTTGTGTTTTCTTCATGTAGATGTGCAAGGATCTCACAATCCTATTCCTCTTTCACCACAGTGGCTTCTTCCCAAGCCTGGGGAAAATAAGACTGGAATACTAAGTGGGGTGTGTTATCGTTTACTCATACTTTTTTTTTCTTAAAAAGAAGTCTTTTCTGGTGTTCTCTTTATATTTTTTTATTATAAATTACATATATGACAACTGTAATTTTCCTTCTTTGGAGTCATCTTGTACTCTGTTTCCGATGTGTTAGTCTTGATCAACTTAACTAGTACGAAATTGTAATTCAGCAGTGCTTCTACTCTATATATGAAATAGGTGCAGGAGAACCAATTCAGTCCATATTCAGCCAGTCGTTCAAATATAATGAAATCACCAGGTAATGGTGAAGAGATGCCTGATGCCCAGAAGAAAAAGGATGTTTTTAGGCCTTCCATGCTTGATGCAGAATCTGGTTGCCGTGATCGCTGGCGTGATGAAGAAAGAGAGACCAATTCCTCTGTCCGCAAGGATCGTTGGAGGGAGGGAGATAAAGAACTTGGGGACAACCGGAAGGTTGATCGATGGACAGATAACTCATCAGGAAGACACTTTGGTGAGGTACGTCGTACCCCACCAGAGCGGTGGACTGATTCAAGCAACAGGGATACCAATTATGATCAACGTCGGGAGGCCAGATGGAACACACGCTGGGGGCCGGATGACAAGGAGACTGACAGTTTTCGTGAAAAGTGGTTGGACTCTATTAAAGATGCTGACATGACTCTTGATAAGGGGTTTCTCCTCTTTCTTATCATGGAAAGGATGAGAAGGAGGAGATCATTATATCGCCATGGAGATCTAACTCATCTCTCAGCCGAGGTAAAGTAGACTCTCCTCATCAGCAAAGTCCAATTCCCAACAAACAGTTACCTGCATCTGTACATGGTCGGGGACTTGGGGAAAATGCTGTTTCAACCTTTTCCCTTGGTCGGGGCAGGGTTACTGGAGGCAACTCTATGAATAGTTTATCACATTCCTCACAATTGATGGGTTCGTTCTCAGAAAGAAGTGAAAGTCGTGGAGATCCTTCTTCATTGAGATATAGCCGGACAAAATTGCTCGATGTATACAGGATGACTGATATGAGATCCCGCGGAAAAATATTAGACGGGTTTGTACAAGTGCCTTCCCTTACACAGGAAGAACCAGTAGAGCCTCTGGCATTTTGTACACCTTCTTCTGAGGAATTGGTAAGTTTCCTGTATAATTTGTTTGTGCCTTTTTTTTGGTAGTTCTTGCTGTTTAACATAATTGTTAAATTTGTGATAGGTTATTATGAAAGGAATTGACAAGGGAGACATATTAAGCAGTGGTGTCCCTCAAAGCACAAAAGATGGATCTGTTGGTCGGGGTTCGATTGATATTAATCCACCAAGACAAACCAAGCTGGGTACTGCAAACATTAAATTTAATTGTTCATGCTAGTAATCTGTTTAATAATGATAATCTAAGTTTGTTTGATGACTTCCTTGAGCAGGAAGTAGAGAAGATCTACCTACTGCCGCTGATAGTGCTGACAATTCCAAAGGTGGATATTTGAATAATTCTGATAGCTTGTCCCATGAGAAGCTGATGAATCCCTATGGATCAAATGCAAAATTTGAAACAATGGAGGATCATCAAATATTGTCTGATTACAAATCAAATGCTGAAGGTATACTAACATTGATATCGTGTACCCATTTCATGTTGTGAATCCAATTATTCTGAGCCAGGCTTCTTTCCGACATATATGTTAAATATTTGATAAGTCAAATATTGTTTGCTTAGTTTGAGGTCTTGGATTGGGTTTGTTGTAATATGACATTTTATGCTTGATACTTGGAAATGAAATAATTATATGTATGAGAACATGCTGATTGTTTTAACTTTAGTGTTCTACATGTTAATTTCAGCTATTTGATCAATTCTTATTTGTGCAGTTTTAAGAGAAGATGTTGCTTCTTATAGAAGGAATGATCAGATGGTTGCTAGTAAGGAATCAAGCATGCGGGGAAGTTCCTCTGTTCATCCTAGTGCAACATGGCGATCCTTATCAATCGGAGAATATACACAATCCCCCTCACCTGATTGGAGAGATATTCCTGCTGATGGCCAGTCGAGAACTTCCGACTTTGGCTGGCCACAGTCGCAGAAGGATCTCAATAATGAATTGGGAGGTGGACCTAAATGGAAAATTGGTGATGATCCCATCATTAGAAGGCAACTATCAGCAGTCCTGGACAGGGAGCAGGAAACCCGGAATCTTTCACAGACATCACCAGAAGACCTGGTCCTCTATTACAAAGATCCTCGAGGTGAAATTCAAGGACCTTTTGCTGGCAGTGATATTATTGGATGGTTTGAAGCTGGATACTTTGGCATAGATCTGCTTGTTCGCCTAGCAAATGCACCACATGACACGCCATTTGCATTACTTGGTGATATTATGCCCCACTTGCGTGCAAAGGTCCGTCCTCCACCTGGATTTGGTGCTCCAAAACAGAATGAAATGACAGATGCAGTAAGTAGGCCAAACTTCAGCAGCAGTGCGAAACTTCATGCAGGTTCAAGTGAGGTTGATATGATAAGAAATGATCCAAGGTATAAACAGGGTTCAACGGATGCTGAAAATAGGTTTCTGGAGTCACTTATGTCTGGTAATTTGAGCAGTACACCGCCTGAGAAGTTTTCTCCTGGTGAAGGTTGTTTTCTATTTCAGAAAATTCTTTAAATTGGTTTCTAAAGTTAAAGTGGCTTACGTTACTTTGACCCAACAATGTCCTTTATATTATTTTTGCAATGATCAATAGTTTTTTTTCCTGCTTAAAATGACAAGGATGTAATTTCACTTTGCAGGTATACATGGTTATTTTGGAAATAATTCTGGTGCGGTGCCTCCTTTGGGAGCAGAAAGTGCAGACAACCTTTATCTCTTGGCCAAAAGGATGACCCTTGAAAGGCAAAGATCTATATCTGGTCCTAGTCCATTTTGGCCTGGGAGGGATGCACCTTCTGTTGGTCCAAAGTCCGAATATGTCCAGGAATCCGCAATACCACATTCAAGTCTTCTGTCATCAATCGCTGACAATCCTCGTCAGCAGCTTCATTATCAGAATGCAGACATCGTGTCTATCCTTCAAAGTTTATCTGATAGGTCTCCCTCTGGTGTCAATAATGGGGTGAGTGGTTGGTCAAATTTTAAAGTCCAAGGTGGTCTGGACCCGCTTCAAGATAAAATTGACATACTTCACGGTCAGAATATCACTGCTCAGGGTGCCTTTGGGATACAACAACAGAGGTTGCAACCACAGAACCAACCCTCTTTAACCAATTTACTTGGTCAGGGTATTGATAATTCATCAGGGGTGTTAGCTCGTG
The DNA here is from genome assembly GCA_020205615.1 of Panax quinquefolius. NCBI lineage: Eukaryota > Viridiplantae > Streptophyta > Magnoliopsida > Apiales > Araliaceae > Panax > Panax quinquefolius. The sequence goes on from CM035161.1 coordinate 130,833,123, forward strand.
AAAAGGTACTTTCTTCTGGTCTCTCTCAAGATCCCAAACTATTAAGTTTGTTGCAACAGCAATACTTGTTGCAGTTACAATCCCAGGCTCCAGTTCCCTCGCAGCAGCTTTCAGTGTTAGATAAACTTTTGCTGCTTAAGCAGCATCAGAAGCAGGAGGAGCAGCAACAGCTATTGAGGCAACAACAACAGTTACTTTCTCAGGTGCTGTCAGAACACCAATCTCACCAGCGCTTTGGCGAAGCATCTCATGGACAGTTACAGGCTGCTGGTTTGCTAGGTGAGAATGCTTCAATGGGCCATCTTCGGTTTCAAACATCAAATGAGTTGTTGCGGACTGAGTCACAGGTTCAAGTCCCCAATATGCAAGATGAACTTGTTTCCAACTTAGCAAATTTGACTCCAAGTGTCTCTCAGGATACCAGCATTGTTGTAGGTTCTGAAGTCTCTTCTATACATTTGCTCAATGAAATGTTTGGGAGTGCTATGCATCAAAAGAGTTGTGGTGCTAACTTGCCCGAACGAAGTGATGAAATTCAACCTAAGGCTTCTTTATCAGTGTCAGCAGGGGTTACTACATTACCTATGTCACAATTAGTGGATAAATATTCGCAGGCGCAGGTGTTGCAGCACAATGTGGGAACTGAGGAACCTGTCTTAATTACAACATCTGAGGCTGCTACAAGTTATATGCCCTCAGAGCAACTTGGAGGACCTGTCACTGTGCCAACTGGGAAGAATGAGGTTGTGGTGCCCGAACAAGTAAATGATTTGAATGTCCCACAAGCGAAGGTGGCCGTGGATTCGCAGACTGGAAGGGAACCAGTAAATGACTCGTCTGTTGTGAAAGAAGTAAAAAATGTTGAAGCCCGAGAGGTAAAAAAAGGTTCTGAGAAGAAGTCAAAGAGGCAGAAGTCTTCTAAGGCACAATCCTCTGACCCAGCAAAGGGACCATCTAAAACAAAGCAATCAAAACAGTCTGAGTTGGAAGGGAAAAATAATATTGATGTTAATTTAAAATCCGGGACAAACATTTCTCCGGCAGAAATTCATTATGGAGCATCTCTTCAAGAAACACAAGAGAGCAGCTCTGATGTGGTGACCGCTGAGATTGTGGATCCTCAACAAGGTAAAATCTCATTTCCTGTACTTGGTTTTGTGGAAGATGGTGAAATTGTGGAGGCGAAGAGTGGATCAGGACAGGTGGGCCTCGTCTCTCCTCTTAACGCACAAGTACACGGTGGACAACGTGCTTGGAAACCTGCTCCTGGTTTAAAACCAAAGTCTCTTTTGGAAATTCAACAAGAAGAACAGAGAAGATCACAGGCAGAAATGGCTGTTTCTGATATCTCCCCATCTCTAGGCTCCACAAGTTTTTCAAGTCCTAATCCATGGGCAGGGGTTGTTGCTAGTTCAGATAATAAATCATTTAGGGAAATTCAACAAGATGAAGGTAGTTTAGAGTTACAGATGGGGGACAGTATGGGTTCTGTAAGTCAAAAGAGCAAGAAGAGTCAATTACATGATCTCTTGGCTGAAGATTTTGCGAAGCCTAGTGAAAGAGCGGTTGAGGTTCTTGATAGTATATCGAATCAGACTCCATTACCAGTTAAAAGCTCTGAATATGATTCAATTGATGATGACAACTTCATTGAAGCTAAAGACACTAAAAAGAATCGAAAAAAGTCTGCAAAAGGTAAGAATTCTGGAGCCAGAATCTCGGCACCTGGTGCTTCAGCTGATGCCTCTTTTGGTTCAAGTCCCGTTGAAAAAGGCAAAAGTTCTCGTCTTGTACAGCAGGAGAAGGAAGTTTTACCAGCTGTCCCATCCGGACCTTCTTTAGGAGATTTTGTCTTGTGGAAGGGGGAGACTGCAAACTCTTCCCCTGCTCCAGCATGGTCTACTGACTCAGGGAAGCTTCCTAAACCCACTTCGCTTAGGGACATTCTGAAGGAACAAGGTAAAAAGGTTTCTTCTAGCATGCTCCCAAACCCGATGCCAATTCCTCAGAAATCAGTTCCAACTCAGGCTTCCCGTGGGACTGGTTCTTCATGGTCGGCTTCTGGGTCATCTCCTGCCAAAATTGCATCTCCAATTCAGATTATTTCCCAAGATCCATCTCAAAGAAAGACTAAAGTAGATGATGATTTCTTTTGGGGTCCACTAGATCAACCAAAGCAAGAATCAAAGCAGTATGATCATTTCTCTCTTTTACATTGTTTATGGTTGATTTTTCATTCCCGTTTCCGATCTCGTTTCTTTTTATTAATTTTGTCGCCTATTTCTTCAATATATGACACCTTTTCCTTTTATTTTATTCTTCAATGAATGGTTTTACAAATAGGGGTGTAGTTGCATAAGCTGCGTTGATTACCTTTTGTATATTTTTTTCTGCTTTTTCCTGTTCCTATTTTTTGTGAGAGTGAGACTTGTGAGCTGATGATGAATTGTGCTTTTCTTTGTTATTTGTTAGTCTCTGCACCTAAGGAGCATGGATATAGGTGTGGGGATACGGGTGTGTTATACAGGGTACGACAATTCGCCACACCTTAAAAGATGGGGATTCGTGTGCGGGGTGATTTGGCACATATTTTGTTATTAAATATGTATATATTTGTGTAAAGTTCTATATGTTTGATAACACGTTTATTATTAATCAGATGAACGAGTAGGTTTTTTTTTGTATCTATCATATAGACTGAACAACTGTCACTGTTATGGATATTCAATATTAAATAATTAAAAATTTCAATAATTAAGGGATTACAATTCTTTTTCACAAAAATTGAAAGGATGTTGTCACTGAACATTGTCACTGAAATATAGCGAAATCGAATAATAACAATACATATATATTAAATGTCAAGTTAAACTAAGCATCCCTCATTTTTATGTATTTTTTTTGTTTAACCTGAAATTAAGTAATCTTTATGCAATCTTCGCATAAAGTGACTAAAATATATGAATTACCCCGTCTCAATCGTTACATAGATTTACAATTATTGATTAGAGCTAGAAAAACAACAAATATCCAACAAAGAATATAAGTTTCATATTTTTCTAGTCATGAAGTCATAAGCTCTACAAAAAAATAATCATAGATAATTCAAAGCACATATGTTGTAAAAGAGGAGAGAATCCCCAAGTGTCCCCAAGAATCGGAGTATTCAATGCGGGGATACGCCAGTTTAATGAAGAATCCTTGCTTCCTAGCTCTGCACAACCCTTATGGGGGTGGGTAGTTGAACTATATTTTGTTTAATGATGAATATAATATTGTTGTATTTGTGGTCGTGGCTCTTAAGCATACGTGTTTGGCAACATTTATTCCTCTGCTTGACTGTACTGGAGGTGTAGAATTTATCCTCTATTTGACATGATCTAAACAATATCCATCTGAAACAGATGTCATTAGAAACACAAAATACCTTTAATCTGATGTGGAATTCCTGATTTTACGAATGTACCAAGTCAAAGTATTGCATGTGTGGACACTTTCAGATTTACAATCAATTAGATTAAAGAACGATCTCATTTGGGTGAGAAATGGTAGAACTACGCAATGGCCTTGAGCTGGATACAGAAAAAAGTTTGCTGTTATAGAGTTATATGCATGTAAGGGCCTCATCTACATAAATATGCGAAAAGAGCCTCCCTCATAACCGGGGATAATGCATCGGGCCTCGGACAGGCCTATAATGACCTAGCCAATAGGGGGAAGGAAGCTCCTACTTCTCAATGGCCTAGGCTATTCTTAGCTGCGCATATTTATGGTAGTATTTTTTGCTTATAATCCTTGAAAGGTTTTATGTGAGTTTCCATTGAATGTTTACTTATTTAACTCTATACTTGAAACTACTTTTGGCCAAATTTCATAAATTACAAACCTACATGGATTAACAACTCCATGTAAACCGTCTGATGATGGGAGTATGTGCAGAATTATGTATTATTTTTGCGCTCCTTTATATTTTTCCTATAAATGGATCTGAATTGAGTAGCTTGAGTCTTGTTGATTTGATGCGTGCATTTGCATTTCACTCGTTAAAACATAGTGTACGATGCCAATTCCTTAGAAATCAGTTCCAACTCAGGCTTCCCGTGGGACTGGTTCTTCATGGTCGGCATCTGGGTCATCTCCTGCCAAGATAACATAAATTATTCTTGTAGATTTGTATGGTTCTTAACTTTGAAGTTCATTATTTTTAGGTGATATTTTATTTGCGTTTCTGCCAGTTGATATTACTATTTGATAAAGAATGAAAGATAAATTTAAAATTTGTCCATCCTGCCTGCAGGTCAGATTTTCCTCGGCTTGCAAACCAGGGAAGTTGGGGGAAGAGTACTCCTGTAAAAGGAACCTCAAGTGGGTCAGTGAGCAGACAGAAATCCATGAGTGGCAGACCTGCTGAGTCTGCATCACCTGCCTCTGCTCACTCTTTCCTGAAGGGGAAAAAGGATGCAGTGTCTAAGCAATCGGGTAAGCCAATTTAAACTTGGTAATCGACATTCAGGACTGTGAACTTGATCCAACCTTTCTTATCTACTTTTGCAGAGGCTATGGACTTCAGAGATTGGTGTGAAAGTGAGTGTGTCAGACTTATCGGGACAAAAGGTACATCTTACTGCTGCAATACTATTTGTTTACGGCTGTTGCTATCTGTTCATTATTTTGGAAGCCTTGCATAAATGGGTGGAACTGGTGATTGATAAGTATTACTTTATGTACAGAATGATAGGCATAAATATTGTTTGTTGCCAACTTGGGGAATATATATTTCTTATGAAGTTGATTCACCCAAACACAAAAGTTCCCAGTTCTGTGTAAAATTAGTATGTTTGTTTTCTTTTGTCTTCTGACCAGGATGAAAAAATCCGGCCTTTCAACCACACCACCACTTTTTCGAACAATTAAAAACAAGTATTTTTTTTTGTTTGATTCTTCCTGTCCCACCCGAATTGCCTTGAGAAGGCTTAGAAATATAAAATGCCAGTCTTGGATTCTGCTTGAGGTATTGCTAATTTTTTCTCCTTATTTATCAGATACAAGTTTCCTGGAATTTTGTTTGAAGCAATCTAGATCAGAGGCTGAAATTCTTCTGATAGAGAACCTTGGCTCATTTGATCCTGACCACGATTTCATCGACAAGTTCCTCAACTACAGAGACTTCTTACCTGCGGATGTCCTTGAAATTGCCTTGGAAGGCCGGAATGATCGAAAGGTGACAGGATATGGATCTGGAGATGTGAATTCCTCGGCCGCCAATGGTAATATTAGGGACTCCAACCAGGGTAATGCAGCAGGTCCAGGTAAGAAGAAAGGCAAGAAAGGGAAGAAGGTTAGTCCAGCAGTTTTAGGATTTAATGTTGTTAGCAACAGGATCATGATGGGAGAGATTCAGGATGTGGAGGATTAGTTAGTTTTAAGTAGTTGTAAATACATTTGTTTGAAGAACTCTGTAAATGTATTTTGGATTTTTGAAGTCCTCCATCCTTTATAGGGCAACAGCAGCAGCAGCAGCAGCGCTATTTTAATCTGCTCAAGCAATTTTGTGTAGTGGTACTAAAGCTAACTTGTTTTGGTTATAAAGACCATACCTCAAAGCATGGCGACGGTGACTGTTTTATGCATGTATTTCACTATTTATCGTAAGACTTGTATTATAACATTTTCTTTCTTTAATCCAATCGGTGGAACATTGAAACTATGTGTGTTTTGTTTTCTTAGACATACCTGGATTGGTATTTTTACAGCTTATTAAGAAGCCTTGCTTTGGTCTCCAGTGACCTATTCTGCTCTACTGATAATGTTATCTACTTGTTAAGTAGATATAACAGTTGTTAGTCTCATGTATCTGTAGCCTTGTTTCCATTATTTATTGGCTAGAGCACCATTTGATGTTGGTTGTCTTCAGAATAAAAAGGTTATTGGCATATTGACATTAAACATTACTAGGGAGGTATCAAAATAAATAATCTCTTGAGAAAGTTTACAATAGGAAATGTGTACTCTCAAGAATCACAAACAATTAATTAATTTACGTCAATTTAAAGTTTAATATGTCTTGTTTGACTTCAAAAGTTAAATTGTATATCTAATTTTAGAATACATCGAGTAATATTATGTCTACAAACTATATCCGAGTCGATCGCCGTTGACTTGACTTAGTGATTTTATGACCCATATTTTTTTTTACCTCATTACTATTTTGTCATTTTTAGATTAATTTTTCCTTTCTTTCTATTTACTCATTTAAATTTTATAAAATTCTTATTTTACCCCCACCCACATGATAAGCATGCTTCCAATTTTCTCTCTTTTGTATTTTTTTAATATAATTTATATTCATAACATTACTGATAAAATAGTATAAGACCTTAAATAAAGCTCTAAATTTTGGTGAGAAAAACAAATACTCCCTCAGTTTTAACATGATTGTCTCCTCTCTCTCTCTTTTTTTTTTTGTGTAAAATAAATAAGTCTCTTTGCTACATTTTCCAAATGCTGATAAACGAATAAACACTTGGTAAGAGCGAATGAATTCACTTTCTTAAATATGTATTTAAATCATACATTGTTCATTTACATGTATGAATTTTTTTAAAAAATTATGACAAAACTATATATTAGAAAAAAAATGAAAACTATTAATGAATAAAAATATTATGAATGTCATCATATCTTGCCTCTCTCTATCCAAAAAAAAAAAAAAAAACAAAGAATATTACCAACTTCTTCTCTCATTTGAAATCTCACATGACAAAAATGAATTTCACTTTTTTTTTTTTTATCCTAAAAAATGAACTTCATTTACCAATATGGCAATATATACAAGAAATTAAATAAAAATGTAAAAGTAAAAAACTTACTCATAGATTATACAATATCAACATCCCATTCCTATTCCTTGCTCCTCATGAAACTGATCTTGTTCCTTCCTAACTTCAGCAGGAGGCAAAAAATAATCCATAGTCAACCCAAAAATATTAAAGTCAACATCTTCAATCCTCCATGTCTCCTCAATCTTCCCTCTGTGGTTATGGGCCTGCCCGTATCGGAAAAGCGATCCCGTTGTCTTTCCGGTATGGGCTATATTTATGCCGTCCACATATCTATAGTCTTCCAGCTGCGACTCCATTGAGGTCTCCCAATACACATTGTCATCGTTTTTGGCTGCCTTCATCCGGACCAATTTTGTGTCCTCGAATTGGATAAGAAGCCCGGTCCGTTGGCTGAAGTAGCCCCATATTGTGTGATGGACTACTTCGGTGTTGGCTGTACTTTGGGCCTTGAGGATTTCAGTGCTTGTTTCCAGCTTTAGGATGAAGCATTCTTCGTCTTTGATTCTTTTCTCTCCGATGCATACTGCGTTTAGGAATAAGTTGGCCGTGAACCTCGGATCCAGACCCTGTTGAGTGGGTATTGACATACATTAAAAAAAGTAGTGAGCATGCATGAGACGCAACATATATAATACTGATTAGCATTTTAAGATGAGAGTTCACTTTTTAAGAGGAGATATTGAACCAACTTGAAAGAATCGACGAAGGGGTCTAGGAGGGCCTCTAGTAGCATGCGAAGCGTTGGAGGATTGGCTCCAACCTACCTTGCCATCACTTCCAGCACTGAGCTTGCAACTAGACACAACCAGCTCCAAGTACCACCAATCGGGATTCTTTTGCCACACCACAAATCCACCCGCATCACAACTGCGCTTCACGTTCACAACGTCGCCCAAGTGGATTGGCGACGACACCATATTCACCTGCCCCACCGCATACATGCTTCTTATTCCATTTAGCCCAGCTTGCCCTCCGCTTGCAGCTATGTATTGTTGTACTATGTATTTTGCAGTTGAAGCTTCCTGTTAATTCAATGTATATATGTAATTAATTAATTATTTTTAAAAATAGATGATGATGATGGAATATATATATATATATATATATATATATATATATATATATAATTGTGCGTGCATGCGCATGCATGCATATATGCTTACAAAAGAACCATCCCTAATAGAGTGAGGAACTGCAGAATGGTCCAACTGAAGTTGGTAAGGGATGAGAGGAGAGCCAATGATTTTAAGCAACAACATGAACTGATCATTATTCCACTTGGATTTTTCCCCATTTTGAGCCCTCATTTTGCTACGCATATTTTGCCACCGGAGGGGGGCGTTGCTGCCCATGCTGGTGAACATCTCCTCCGGTATAGGCACCTCCAGGACAGTCTCCAGCCCATTTTCTTTGTCAATATTGGGACACAATGTCCTCATGGAAATTAAATTAAATTTAATATAATATAATTAATGTAGAGAAATAAAGAAAATTATGAATTGAAATGAAGGAGGAAGAAGAAGGAAGGGCCCTCAAATTAATGACACAAAAAGAATAAAAAAAGAAAAAGAAAAAAAGGACACCGCCTTCCTCTTCCCTCCTAAACGAATTGATCTAATGGAAATGCAGGGTGGGTTTTTTGTTTTTCCAGCTGGTTATTCAATTAGACATATAGGAATTAGGAAATATGGAAATGGGAGAGATGGAACTCAATTTGTTGTTTATGGTGCTCCTTGGCCGTAGATGTCGTGTGGGCACGATTTTAGGGGAACTTAAAAGCCTTGTTTATTTTAGGATATATATATGTAAAAGTAAAGTCTACTAATTGACTTTCTAAAATTAATTAGTACTAATATTTTATAAAAAAAATGTTAACAAAATAAGTACATTTTATTTATTTTGTTTAACCGTTTTTAATGAACTACTATTTATCAACTAAATATATTCTTAAAAAAAATTACCAACTAAATAAATGTTTATTCGGTTTAACCATCTTCATGAACTAAATTTACCAGCTAAATACATTTTAAATACAAAATTACCAACTTAAATTTTTTTTGCATTTAATCATGAACTAAATTTATCAACTAAGATTCACCAATCCCTTTATACCAATATAATAAAGAGTCCAACTATGTATTGCAATAAATTTATGACGAATTATAATTGTGAAACATATCAATATATAAAAATGAGAGAATCCTATTTATTATGCATCTTTCTAAAAAGATTACTACTTCTAAATATTAATTTCACGTAATTAATACTTTAAAGAGCGGACCTAAACTTTTACAATATATTTCATTGTTAACGCCAAGTTTCGTCGGCGCGTCCAACCACAAAATCCACGCGCTTGAATTTGCACAATAACAGATCACACACGAAGTTTGACGGCTTGTGCCGCCGGGGGATAGCTCCGGTGTGAGAATAAGTACAGGCCGTTCACAAGGTTTAACAATGGAGGCTTAAGTGTTTAGTGCTCAAAGATGTATTACCTCTTGATTGAGACCCAAGCCCAGTATTTATAGTATTCTCGTACCTTAGAATCCCTTTCCGAGTCGGTTTAGGACTCCTAAACATGATAGTTACCATAATTTGGTCCGACATAATCTCCTTAAAAGGTGGAAGTGGAATCCAATCCAAACACTACATCTGGAGTTACCTTATTCAAATACGGTTAGGACTTCAAGCTCCGTACGCAGGACAACCCACTGTACAGGCCCAACCCAACCGAACTTGCCATCTGGTTTGAGCTTCGGCCTAAAGGACTTGAAGGCCTGACCCCTAACATCTTCACCACAGTAGGGTTCTGACCCAAAGGACTCGAATATCGAACCCGAACACCTTCAGCCTCTCCATGGTCTTCGGCTCATTGGGCTTATACATCCCTTCCAGTGTCAGGCCTTCGGCCCAGTTGGAGGTCGGTAAAACGCTCCCGAACATTACCCCCAGTCTCTGGTTATAATTTATTTTTAATTAGGGACTTAGAAAGACATGAATTCAAATAGTCACGACAGCAAATGATGAGTTGTCTGGAGAACCCAAACGGTTTCTCTTCGTTTTTTGGAACACCACGCATCTCCCAAGGCCGGGCCCCTACTGCATTTAATAGCCGCCCTTGAGTTTCGTGCAACTCTACTTATAAAAACCCCCGCTGTCACTTTTCCCAGTCTTACTCATTTCAAATTCCTCTCTTTAAATTTTTCGGCGAAGGTGATTTCTGACGAGCACCTTACTTCATCAAGCTTTGCTGATTTCAGGTTTTTCCATTCCCAAAGTACCTTCATCACTTCCCATTTCTGCTTGCTTTTGCTTTATAAGCCTCACATCCTCAATTTCTTTCACTTTAATGGCTGATTCTACCCCTGAGCAAGCCTCAAACGTCGATGATATTACCATCCCCTCTTCCATTGGTGCCACTGACCTAGTTCCAGTGGATCTGCCAGCACCACCTTCTGATACCACCACCTCTTCTGTTCTTCCTACTCCGATTAGTGCCGAAGCCAAAATTTGAAATGCCTATCACTCCGAAACGAAGTTTTCCCATATCAACACCACATCCACTGTCGTTCCTTCCCAGCTATCCGACATTCGAACCCTCTTCAACATCTCTAACGAATACAAGCTTCGGGTGCCCAAACCCGGAGAGAAAATGTTCAGGAGACCCGAGGGTGAGTGGGTTGTCGTACCTTTGTACCTTCTAAAGTATGGGGTTCAGTTTCCCCTCCACGAATTCATCTCATCTTTCCTCTGCTTTGTCGAGATCGGGTTCGCACAGCTTGTGCCGAACTCGTACATCCACCTGATTTCTTTCATCGCCCTGTGCCAGGAGATCGGGATTGCTCCTGGCCTTGATTTCTTTTTTGCCTTATTCACCGTTGGTCAGTCGAAGGAACTCGACCTTCGGCAATTAAACAAACAAGCCAACCGAACCGTCCCCATCAAACCCCCCTCAAGCAACAAAGGATGACACCCACAATGGATCTTTGTGAGAGGGACCGACCTCAGACTTCTTCCGAATTGGGCCCATCCCGAAGACCCTATCGCCAAGGTGTCAAAATTTCCGAAGGATCGTGCTGGTGCATTCAAAGAGTTCTACAAGAAGTGGAGTAAGATTGAATGGAGTCTGACAGTTTTGTCCAGCGAAGCCTGGCTGTACAAACACGGGTGTAAGTATCTCATTCTTGACTTGTCTACAGTTCATTTAATTCTTTTTCATCTCACTCTGATAGCCTTTGTCTTGACAAATTCTTCTTTGTGCAGTGACAATCTTCAAGCCCGAGGGGGCCGACGAGTCTTTAACCCCTCTGCCAATTAAGGCCGGACTGATCCACCTCCCCATTACTGATGATGCGGCCGAAGGGGAGACCATCCAGATTGCTGAACTCTCGACTGGTTCCGCTTCGGGTCCTGCCTGTCAGGAATAAGCATGTGAATGTTATTCCTATTCACATATGATTTGATTATGATATATACATGAATGAATATGCAAGTATGCTTGCATTAAGAAAAGCTGTAAAGTCCTTTGATAGATAATAGAAACATATGTACAAGGACTTAGAATGAATTGATCAAATATGTTAGGTTGATCTTACATAAGTAAAACAGCTTTGTAAAGTCCTTAAAAAGAAATGATGTACAAGGACTATAAATATAGAAAGATCAAGCATGTTAGGTTGATCTTATGATGTAATAAATAGGCTTATCGATTGTCGAAAACTTGCACTGTAAATCGTGATCCGCCGGAGAGTCAAGGAAAACTCGAGAGCTGTCAAGACAGAATCGTAGTCTGCAAGAAAGTAGATCTCGGAGTTCATAGAAAGGATCGTAGTGTGTCGAGGAGAACTTCCTCGAAGCTGCAGTCTGCTGAGGAAGTCATGTTCAGAATAGTAAAGACGACGCCTTTCTAGCCGACCGAGCATCTGCTTAGAAGTTAAGTCAAGAATCGTAGACTACTCTCTGAGTCGTAGAGTCTACTGATGTCGAAGCCAAGTTAAGAATCGTAGACTACAATCAGAGTCATAGAGTCTACTGATCATATCAGAGGCAGAGATCGTAGTTGAGCAAGATCAGATGAATACAACGAACACAAAGTTAGAAATCGTAGAGTGTCAAGATCTGATCTCAGAGTCGTAGTGTCTACACAGCCGAAGCTGAATCGTAGAGTGTAGAACTAAGACTTCAACAGATGTGCTCACATAGCCAAGGCAGAATCGTAGAGCAAATATGATTCTCAATAAATGAACACTCCCAGAATATCCAAAGGAATGAAGCCTCTGGTTGATACTGCAAAAATACATCGCACCTGAAGAAAGCCAGAGAGCACTTAACGAATGGCATGCAAGCTAACAAAAGATCTAAGCACCAACTCAATCAACATCCAGATTGAGTTGTGAAGCCATTCGAGATGAAGTCTTTCATGAGTTGATCAGAAGAAGACTTCAGTAACTGACTAAAGAAAGTCAGCAAGTGCAGTTGCTGTCAAGTAAATAGAAGACGACGATCTTGAAAGCAACCAGGATCGTAGTGTTTGCCAAACAACGAAAGAACTGATGGAGTGTATACAAAGATACTGGTCAGCCTCTGAAGAACAAGGCTAAAGTGATTAAGCATTGGGTCAATCCATTGATGATAAGTGAACGGGAGATCACAAAGAGAAAGTGAGCTGAACACGCCACAAATCTGAAGTGTCTTGCCATTCAGAAGAGGCCAGAACAAGGAACAAACCATCAGTGTCTGAGATCAGTCAAAACAAACAAAAGTGTTGAAGCACTGCACAAGAGAAGGAAGAGGTGTTCTACATTGAAAATCCAATGAACACTCTTCAAGATCTTAGTGTTGGCTCTACACGTCAATGAGCAACAGTCAACAAGACACTACGATCAGGTCCAAGAAGATGTGCATCAGAATCGTAGGGTTTGAACAACTGAGGATTGAAGCATCGCAGCGCAGTCAACAGAAGATTGATATTCGAACAAAGCTTATTGAGAGCATTGATGCAAAAGGAAAACCTCTGATCAAGAAATTAGAAGGAGGTAATAAAGTCGACTACCTGCGCGAGACATAAAAGTGACATCTCTGATGGGGTAGGTGAAACAGTAGACTGCAGTGTCAGAAAGTCATGTCATGTCACATCTGCAGTCTACACCAAATAACTCGAGATCTGCGAAGCAATTCAAAAAGCTTTTAATGGCTACTTTCTAACGGGAATATTGGGAAGGAATATTGCCAATAATGTTATCTAATAATATTATTCAGATAATATGAATTATTGCTCCGATAATGGAAAATACTGTGTAGTGACAATTATTGAAACAACAGTAATATAAATATCAACGTAGCAATTATTGAATCAATAAAATAAAAATTTGAGCGATAATTATTGTAACAATTATTGAGTAGTGCCTTCTTACGTAAGAATCAATAATTGGTGCAATACCGTGTGCTACTGTGTTTTAAACACCGGGTATTCCAACAATATTAACGGTAACAACTACGCCGTTATTTATAAGCAACTTATTCTTGTCATTTTCTTCCTCTAATCGCTTTCCGTTATGGGGATCACACAAGGCTGCGCCGTCGTACGAATATTCCCCGACAGTAAGAATATTCCACGACCAAACGAATATTCTCCGATAAAATGAATATTTTAAAACCACTTGCTTGTTTGAAATAATTGCGCATTTTACCCATAACTCACCACATTAATCAAATCAACCCTTACTATTTCAAAATAATAAATAAAGGAAATTCCATTTTATTTAAAAAAATAAATTCGTGGTCTTACATTATGTACATTAATTGCTATAACTGCTATGTATATTTTAACTGCTTACTTCTGAACTAACTCTACGAACAATGTATGTATGATTATTGAATATATCAATGAAGGGGATCTTTTACTTATTTCGCTGTGCTTGAAAAGATTTTTATGTTTGTCATATGCTAAATCACTAGCAATACAAAATAAACGAGAAAAGTTTTTGAAATCAAAAAGGATCTATTCAACCCCCCCTCCCTTCTAGATCTATATTGTGCCTACTGGGAACTAACAATTGGTATCAAAACAGGTTCTCATGCTATATTCAAAAGTTAATCGCTTTGAGTCTGATCCTAGGCACAAACATTGTTTTAAACTTGGTTTAATAGTAAGTCACTTGTTATATGCAGATGAGCTCAGACGTTGAAAATACTATGTACAGGTAAATATGTATATACCCCTGAAGCTGCTCAGATTGGTCCATGCTATTGATTGCCATATCTACAAGACCAATTCTTTCCCGCAGTCAATCTTGTAGTCTGAAGACCAGGCTAGAAAGCTCAAGAGACATCAACAGAAAAGGCCATATATGCTAAGAAATTCTTATCCAGAGAAAGAAGAACTTCTCAAATATGTGTCTGGCCAACCAGCAACTGGATGTAAACCTTGTGAACTCAAAAATGTCGAAGAACTAAAGATGTTGAGATTCTCTTAGCTTGCATCTTTAAGACCACGACTGATTGATTGAAGGTCAACTGGAGCAGCAACCTGTCAGGAGCAGATGAGAAACTATGCACATCAATGCCTAATCTTAGTATGTCGAAGTTAAATGACTGTTAAGGAACTGATAGTAGAAAGGTACGGTTCCTCACTAGTATAACTGTGTACATCATGATGCACCTTCTTATGAACTATAACAGTATCCTATCAAGAAACGATAATATACCTAAAAAGGTAAAGAGAGAAAGTACACTTTGGAAACTCAAATGCTTACAAACTTTCTCTCCATCCAAGTTTTAGGTTGAAGATGACATCTTGAAAGAATTCAAAAATAGGTCATAAGTATATCAAAGATTAAAATAATCTTATGTGGAGTAATCTTTGCTGATGGGTAAGTATGTATGTACAAGCCTATGTTCTAAGTGTTTGATAACACACATAGTATGATCAGTTCTACAAGAGTATCTTGAAGATTCGTAGAAACTGATCACTTCCATGAATCAACCAGATACACATAAGTCACAGAGTTGATTCTCACTCTGTGAACACTTAAACCCTGTGAGCATAACCAAGCTAATGATGAAACCATCAAAGAAAAAGAGTGTTTTAAATGGCAAATCTTACACACACTCACCATCATACATCTCAAAATGTATTATCTAAATTAGTTATATACATGAATATGACTGAAAGTGATCAATATGATGATTATCAAAATATATGAGGAACAAAGATTTAGAAAACTAACCTAGCAGGGCCCATTTAATTATGGGTACCAAAATAGAAATGTATCTAACCTGCAGGTACCTGGTCTATCTGGCCACACTAAGGAATCTTTCAAGCGAAGACTTGATCAAGAAGATTCAATTAATGAAGGCTTAAGGCATTAGAAATGACTCTGATAAAACTCCTATATGTCAAAGCCTGTTCTTGAAGACCCACTGAGCTAATCTAAATAGAGCTCACATGGCTGCTGATCTCTATATGGAAACAACTCATTCAACTAAAGATAAAAAGGGTCATATATGCTCAATCATGAAAAATATATCATATGAGAAGAATCCTCAAAAAAGTTGACATCAGAGGATCATCGAGCATCAATCATGAGGAACTCATTATGGAAGCAAAACTCAGTAAGCACAAACTATCAAAGAAGACTACGTTCGTAGTACTGTCAAATGATCGTAGAATGACCAGCCCTGGAGATTTCCATGTCTATGATGTAAATAGACTTATTTGACAATGGTGATTCCAGTTAGAAGAAGATATGCAAGGATGCCTCCTAATGCACATGAAGAAAAGGAAATTACACCTTACTGAGAAGACAGTATAAACATGGGGAAACAGTGATCTATTAAGGAACAACAACACTCAGATATACTATGAAGCAATGTACCAGCTACAAAGTCCCAAAACTTTGAGGCTGATGAACCAAATGAAGAACCATAGATAGTAGGAACGTCTTAAAATGTACTACTGATAACCAATCAGCCACCCAACTCAAAATCGTGGAGTGCCTACAATCGAACATCCGATCGTAGTGTAAGAGTGGGAGGACACCACGATTACAGCAAATGCAATTGTCTAAAGTTGGTAGATGACCTCCCCAGCAGAAAAGGCCAAATGAGATATCAGTGCATTTCACTTCCAAAGTTTTTCATCTGGAAAGCGCCTCAGGGACAAAATTGACCCTTAGCTCACTCTAAGAGGTTGGCCCTTCCTGAGCTACCTTAACCCAGAAGGATTGCTTAGTCAAGTTCATTTCAAGGACCAAGACAATCAATGATCATAGAGTAGAGTTTGAAGAGAACTCAACGATCGTGATGCAACCTCAACGATCGTAGTTAAACCTCAACGATCGTAGAAGCAGACTCGACGATCGCAGTCTTACAAGAGGTTACTTTAACTAATGAGGAGCTTGAAAGAATGGGACAATTGCTCAACCATTCAAACTATGAGGAAATAAGTTCGAAAACAGTTTAGAAAGATATCATGCAAACACATCTCAGAACTTAAGTGCCTAAACTGGCTTGGGGTACATCAGTGATCAAGCTATGCAGTTTCAAGATGAGGATTAATGTGAAAACCATCCACTGCAGCATCTCTCAAAAGTGATCGCTGAGTCAACAAAGGAAAATGTAGAGTCCATAACTGCCTTACCATGCTACTCTACGAACCAAGATGGTCAACGGTCAATCCACGTCATTGTTGACTATTTATTTTAAAAAGGGATATTAAGCTGAAGAGTTAATGGGGGAGTTACAGCTCATTACTGGGCATCGTGCAACCAATGGCTAGTTGACACATCACAGCATGTGTAGAGTCAGAAGGAACTGCCATAAAGACAAATTCAAAATCTACAAACAGTTACCAAAAACTATCGAACCTCTCTCCCTCCCATTTTTAAAACCTAGAATCCTCTTCGAAGCTTAAATCAATCAAACCTCCAGAACCCAAATCACAATCAACTTAATCTCTCTAAATCACATACCCATATACCTTGAACTCTTCAAATGGCAGAGTGGCGAGTTATAACAGGAATCCAACTCGGCTTCAAAAAGTTCAAAAAATTAGAAATGAAGTTCAAAGACATACTTGAGCTCGTAAAGAAGGTTGGGTTCTCTGAGTGCTTGGAGGCCGACACTCCAGTCTATACAGAGCTAGTAAAGCAGTTCTACTTAAATGCTTCAACAAATTCTGGGCTTCTGACCACTAAGGTGAAAGGATCAAGTGTGAAGATAAGAGCATCAGACATCAATCAATGTCTAGGGTTTCCCAATCAAGGTCTGATAAACCTGGATGAAGTTGACATTGAAGAAGGCAAGAGGCTAATGCAATACCAAAGAAACCTTAGTCTGAAGGACATAAAGAAGAAAGAGTTTCCTGAGGAATTCGAGTTACTTGCTGAGATAGTAGACAAATGTATACTATGCAAGGATACGACACATGACACTGTGCTTGATCAACAACTGAAGATTATGTCTGCAATAGTTCTGAAGAAGCGAATCAACTTTGGAGTTATCCTATTTGATCGGATCTCCAAATGGGTAGAAAAGGCTGAGTTGAAGAAGTCTACAGAAAAACCCCTGATAAAGGTGTTTCATAGAAGACTGTTGAGTATAGTGCTAAAGAAGAAGCTGGGAAACAAAATCAAGGATGATGAGGGAGAACCTCTGAATGTTCACAAAGTAATGTCTCCACAACTGTTTGTGAACTGGAAGAAAAACCCAAAAAAAAACAGGAGGTTAACAACAACTAGGAGCAGCAGAAAGAACTCTGCGAAGAAGAGGAAGGTGAAAGAGGTGGAAAGCTCTAAATCGGGTGAATCTGTACAAATAGCAACCACACCAGCAAGGAAGAAATCCAAGGGTGTGAAGAAAACTGAGTCCTTACCAAGAAGTCTCTCCACAGAAGACAAGGATGAAGATGAAAAGGTCTCAACTGCAGAGACCACAAAGAGGAGAAGTAACAGATTACTTCAAGGGCCATCCAGAAAGAAAGATAAGGTGGTAAACAGAACAGTCCCAGTTTCCCAAGAAAGTACATCTGACGAAGAGGAGAACGTAGAGTCAGAGGAAGAAAAGGGAACCGACGGTCTCAAGACCAAGTCCCCAAAGAACAAATCTAGCAATGAAGCTGAAGCTGGATTTATGGAAGAAAATGCAGAATCTGCTGATGAAGAAGAATGCACAAGCTCTGTGGCTAACTCTCAGAGCATTCACTCTGATGATAAAGAAAAACTGCAAAATGACTTAACTGCATCTCCAAATGCAAATGCTTCAACAAGCCTAGATGATGGGTCAAATGATGTTGATTCAGAAGAAGGACTTGCCCTTGCCAATGCTGAACGACAAGAAAGCTTGCCTGATGATTCAAAGACCTCAGAGTCTGAAGAGGAAGAAAAGTCTGACTCTCCTATAGTTGAACCTTCAAGGAGAAGAAAGAGCTACAAACTACTTGCTAAATTTGTCACCAAGAAGAAAAGTGATCACTCTACTGCAGTCATTGAAGTAAGTGATGGTGAATCTGAATCAAAGGAGAAAAGTGCTGAAGATGGGACTAGTAATGAAGAAGATGAAAGGAGTTAGCATGATTCAAGCTCAGAAAGTAAAGAAATGGAAACTGATGAGCCCAATGAAGGAAATCTACAAAGGTCTAACTCCTGTTCAGAACAGAGAGAAGATGGAATGAACTTCAGCTCTGCAGAAGAAGAACCAGAAAGTTTTCACATTCCTTATCCTGTAAATCGCAAGAAAAAGATTGTAGTCAAAATCGACGAATCACTAGATGTGCTCCCTGGCAGATGGATCAATCATGGAAATGAAAGGCTAAATGTGGTAATGATGACTACAGAAAATGCACTCAACAATCGTAAGGCTATGAAGCTAGACACATCAACCATAATATATGAGCCTGAAGTTAAGAACCACGCAATAAGATGGTTCCACCCTCATATGTCATGGGTAAAGACATCTCTCACTAGAGATAACAGCTATCTAACATGGGTCTTCTCTTACCTTCCCAACGTAGAGCTGGTGGCACAGAACTTCCCAAGAATCAAGAAATTTGCAACTCAAATGATAAAGGACCAATCTCACTACAAAGTCTACCGACATGCTGGCAACCATTATATTCCTTATGATCATAAAGTGGACTCTGATTGCAAAAGAATTATGGCCAAGGCAATGATCGTAGAGTATGTTCACTCTATCAATGATGTTGGTCAAGTTCAAAATGAGAAGCTTCCCTTGGCCCAAACACGGTTACCAGACATTCCTTCTTCCTCCAATAACTATTGGTACTTAACGATTGTTCAAATTCTCAACACTTTTGAAAATTTGTCCGAAGATGAAAATCGTAGAGTTCATTCTGGTGCTCAACAAGAGGATGCCCAACCAGATGCTCAAATTACTACGGAGCAGGAACTATTGAAGAATTCTCATGAACTGATTGATCAGATATCTCTAATTAATGAAGAGTCAAAGATGTTGAAAGCAGCAGGAGATAACTCAGTTCAAGACAGACTTCAAGCTACTATGGTTGATGTATCTCTCAAAATCAAAGAGAGAGATCACATTTATCTGAAGGCCATACATGATCAGAAGACAGAAGCTATACGAGCATAGAAGGCCAATGAAGAGCAAATTCAAGCCCTCTCTGACAAGATTGACAACATGAATCAGTCTTTCTCTATACAACTTGAGTTAAGTCAACAAGAACTCAAGATTGAAGTTAGTAACTCCTCTTATCTGATGGAGCAGCTTATGTCCAACATGGAACAGCTCTCTCAAGTGATTAATGACAAAAAGGGGGAGAAAAAGAGGCATAGAAAGAGGCACAGTAAGAGGTATTCAAGAAAGGGCAATGAGAGCAGAAAGAAGCAAGACAAGAAGACAAAGAAGAAGACATCAGAAGAAGAAGCTGGGTCATCATCTGAGGGGGAGCCAAAGGATGATGAGCCTGTATTTGCAAAGGCTGAGGGGGAGCCAGAAGAAGAAGAGGAACATACATCTGCAGAGGAGCAGACAAAAGAAATGAAGTCAACATCCTAGGGGGAGCAGAAGCAAAGAAATCAAACAGATGAATAGCTGATCAACAGACATCCTGGAAGCATAGATGGAGCCAAGGAGGTACATCTCTAACTAGTTAGGTATGTTCTGGATCCAGGATGTAAAATATCTTAGTGTATTAAATTCCATATTATTAAATGACATTCATGATCATCTGTTTTAGAAATACAGTTGCTCAGTGTATATAAGATTCATTCATAACATGCATATGCACTAATTATTTTTGTCATAATCAAATAGGGGGAGACAGGAATAAGCATGTGAATGTTATTCCTATTCACATATGATTTGATTATGACATATACATTAATGAATATGCAAGTATGCTTGCATTAAGAAAAGCTGTAAAGTCTTTTAATAGATAATAGAAACATATGTACAAGGACTTAGAATGAATTGATCAAATATGTTAGGTTGATCTTACATAAGCAAAACAACTTTGTAAAGTCCTTAAAAAGAAATGATGTACAAGGACTATAAATATAGAAAGATCAAGCATGTTAGGTTGATTTTATGATGTAATAGATAGGCATTCGATCGTCGAAAACCTTCGCACTGAAATCGTGATCGCCGAGGAGAGTCAAGGAAAACTCGAGAATTTGTCAAGTCAGAATCGTAGTCTGCAAGAAAGTAGATCTCAGACTTCGTAGACTACCAGGAGAAACGAGAAAGGATTGTAGTGTGTCGAAGAGAACTTCTTAGAAGCCACAGTCTGCTGAGGAAGTTATGTTCAGAATAGTAAAGACAGCCTGCCTACGAGCCGACCGAGCATCTGCCGAAGCCAAGTCAAGAATCGTAGACTACTCTCTAAGTCATAGAGTCTACTGATGTCGAAGCCAAGTCAAGAATCGTAGACTACAATCAGAGTCGTAGAGTCTAATGATCATATCAGAGGCAGAGATCGTAGTCGAGCAAGATCAGATGAAGACAACGAACACAAAGTCAGAAATCATAGAGTGTCAAGATCTGATCTCAGAGTCGTAGTGTCTACACAGCCGATGCTGAATCGTAAAGTGTAGAACTAAGACTTCAACAGATGTGCTCACATCGCCAAGGCAAAATTGTAGAACAAATACGATTTCTCAACAAATGAGCACTCCCAGAATATCCAAAAGAATGAAGCCTCTGGTTGATACTGCAAAAATACATCCCACCTGAAGAAAGCCAGAGAGCACTCAACGAATGGCATGCAAGCTAACAGAAGATCTAAACACCACTTTAATCAACATCCAGATTGAGTTGTGAAGCCATTCGAGATGAAGTCTTCCACGAGTTGATCAAAAGAAGACTTTAGTAACTGACTAAGGAAAGTCAGTAAGTGCAGTAGTTGTCAAGTAAATAGAAGATGACGATCTTGAAAGAAACCAGGATCGTAGTGTTTGCCAAACAAAGAAGGAACTGATAGACTGTATACAAAGATATTGGTCAGCCTCTGAAGAACAAGGCTAAAGTGATTAAGCATTGGGTTAGTCCATTGATGATAGGTGAATGAGAGATCACAAGGAGAAAGCGAGCTAAACACGCCACAAATCTGAAGTGTCTTGCCATTCAGAAGAGGTCAGAACAAGGAATAAGCCATCAGTGTCTGAGATCAGTCGAAGCAAACAAAAGTGTTGAAGCACTGCACAAGAGAAGGAAGAGGTGTTCTACATTGAAGATCCAATGAACACTCTTCAAGATCGTAGTGTTGACTCTACACGTCAATGAGAAACAGTCAATAAGACACTACGATCAGGTCCAAGAAGATGTGCATCAGAATCGTAGAGTTTGAACAACTGAGGATTGAAGCATTGAAAACATTTCAACCCGAAGATTGATATTCGAACAAAGCTTATTGAGAGCATCGATGCAAAAGGATAACCTCTGATTAAGAAATCAGAAGGAGGTAATAAAGTCGACTACCTGCGCCCAAGACATAAAAGTGACATCTCTGATGGGGTAGGTGAAACAGTAGACTGTAGTGTCAGAAAGTTATGTCATGTCACATCTGCAGTCTACACCAAATAAATCGAGATCTGCGAAGCAATTCAAAAAACTTTTAACGGCTACTTTCCAATGGGAAGATTGGGAAGGAGTATAAATTAATAGAGCTTCAAAGATCGAGAGTTGCTGAAGTTGCAGAATCATTGAGTTGTTGGAATGCTATATTGTTGACTCTACGAGTTTCACCAGAGCAAAACAGAACAAGTCTCAGTGACAGTGAAACTACAAAGGTGAAAGTGAAGCAGCTTTGAAGAAAGACTTAAATAGACTAAAGCTTCACTCAACAAAGATGAGAATGCCACTGAAGATGGCAGCTAAGCTGAGAGTCGAGAAGGCCAAGAAGATAACATTCATAAAAGTGGCAGAGTACAAAGAAGATCAAGAGAGCCACTCTACAGATTACCATGAACCAAAAGCTGAAAAAGAACAGATGTTGAATCATGTCTGCAAAATATTCAAGAAGGGTTCAGGGATTGCTAAGTGCCAAATGAAGTCTACCAAAAGCTCAGAGACTTAGCAAATCCAGATGGTGATGGTGCACAACTGACATCAAATGGAGATGAACAGAAAAGTGTGGAGATCAGCTGCACTAGAGAAGATGTGGTCCAAACTCGAAGCAGAATACAAAGAGGACCACGCCAAGCTGCTAAGTACAGAAGATGATCAAGCTTAAAGACATCTTAGCAGCTCAGCACCACCACCACCACCACCAACAACAACAAGCCAGGGCCTAAGGGGTCCTTATTCGGAAAGACTAAACGAAGATTCAAAGCCTGCTGGGCTTGAAGAGTTCTTAGGGAACTAGAGGAGTTCCAAGGCTACTGGCCTTGAAGAGTTCTTAGTGAACTAAAGTTCCAAGGCTACTGGCCTTGAAGGAATCTTAGTGATTCAAGGTGCTGCCATTCCTTAGTGAAAATCCTACTAGTTGAAAGCAGAAGAGTAGATTAGGAGCTTGAGTCTCTGAACCACTTAAAACCCCTTGTGTCTGTTATTTTATGTCATTTACATTATGTACATTAACTGTTATAACTACTATGAATGTTTTAACTGCTTACTTATGAACTAACTCTACGAACAATGTATGTATGATTATTGAATATATCAATGAAGGGAATCTTTTACTTATTTCGCTGTGCTTGAAAAGATTCTTATGTTTGTCATATGCTAAATCACTAGCAATACAAAATAAATGAGAAAAGTTTTTGAAATCAAAAAGGATCTATTCAACCCCCCTTCTAGATCTATATTGTGCCAAACTGGCTTGGGGTACATCAGTGATCAATCCATTGCTCAAAGCCGGTATGTACCTGGCTTCGGTACTTCTATCACTTCATAAGGTCCCTCTCAGTTAGGCATCAGCTTGCCGGTGTTCTGGGGGGTTGATGCGTCTAACTCCCGAAGGACTAAATCTCTAACTTTAAATCTCCTCTGCTTCACCTTCTGATTGTAGTGTCGGGTTGTTCTCTTTTGGTAAATTGCTAACCTTATCAGAGATGAGTCCCAGAATTCTTCCAAAAGATCCATATTTAACCGTAATCCCTGGTCATTGTACAACTCCTTATATTGGCTGACCCGAAGGGTAGGAGATCCAATCTCAACAGGTATGAGTGCATCGATCCCATAAGCCAATCAAAATGGCGAATCCCCAGTTTTTGTTCTTAGAGTAGTCCGATAGGCCCACAAAACACTGAGTAATTCCTCTGGCCACCGACCCTTTAGTTCGTCAAGTCGTCTTTTGATTCCGTTAAGCAGGGTTCGGTTAGTGACTTCTACTTGGCCGTTGGATTGGGGGTGGGCCACTGAAGTCTTTCGATGTTGAATTCCCAATTCTTTTAGAAAAGCTTCAAACTTTGACCCCACGAATTGTCTGCCATTGTCCGAGACCACTGCCATCGGGATACCAAATCGATAAACTACACTCTCCTTAAAAAACTTCAAACACTTTTGTTCGGTGATCTTCTGCAGAGGTTTAGCTTCAACCCACTTCGTCATGTAGTCGATGGCCACGATCATGAAACTGACTTATCCTTTGGCCTTCAGCAGAGACCTCAGGATGTCGATTCCCCATATGGCAAATGGAATCGGGGACAAGACTGAAAATAATTCTTCGGGAGGCTGATGAGGGATGGTGCTGTTCAGCTGGCATTTTGAACACTTCTTGACGAAATCTTTGGCTTCCTGATAGATAGTTGGCCAATAGTATCCCTGCCTCAGAATCTTATATGTCAATGACTTGGCCCCCATGTGATCTCCATAAATTCCTTCGTGCACCTCCCGAAGTGTATAATCTGCTTCTAAGGGTGTTAAGCATTTGAGCAATGGAGAACTAAAGGCCCTTCGGTATAGCTCTCCATCAATAAGAATAAAATTTGAACTCATGTGCTTGATCTTTCCCGCCAATATGCGATCCGAAGGTAACACCCCATCAGCCAAATATGATATGTATGGTGTGAGCCAGCAGTCGAGCCGATCCAGGGCCATCACATCCGCCTTTGTACTTGGGTTGTTCAATGACTCTAAATATACCGGCGAATTAAACGAACTAGCCCGAGTAGTCACCGGATTTGGCGAGCATCTACATCTTGTATTGTCTGCCCGATCGATCCCTTGACAACTATGTGTGCTGAAATACATGAGTTTATCTTTCACTTCGGCCATATATTTTGACATTTTTGCCCCCTGAGCTTCATACTCCCCCGATATCTGCTTGACCACCAGCTGGGAATCGCTGTAGATGACTAGCTTCTGCACTTCCAGGCTTCGGGACAACCGAAGTCCAGCTAGAATGGCTTCATATTCTGCTTCATTGTTTGTAGCTTTGAACTGGAACCAGATGACTTGCTGGACTTTAAACCCTTCGGGACTTGTCAGAATAACTCCTGCTCCATTGATGTCCGAAGTCGATGACCCATCCACATACAAAGTCCACGAAGGTGGCACCTGCTGAGCTTCGACAATTGTGTTCACGTCTGGTTCGGTGAAAGAACATTCTACTATGAAGTCTACCAACGCCTGTCCCTTGATTGCTGTTCGGGGATGATATTCTATAGCAAATTGTGTTAATTCCATCGCCCACGCGACCAACTAACCCGACACTTCCGGCTGCGGCAAGATTTTCTTTAATTCTTGGTGATTCAGTATATACCACTACCAATGACCACGGAAGTAATGACGCATGACTTTTACTACGCTATTATAATCAAAAGCGTGGCGAATTTTTCCAAGTTTGGGTATCTTGTCTCTGCATCTTAAAGAACGTGGCTGACGTAGTACACCGGGAACTGTCTTCCCCCCTTGTCCCTAACCAGTGTTGCTCCCACAGCCATCGAGGTTGCAGCCAAGTATAGATATAAAGGTTCCGAAGGGATCGGTTTCATCAATAAAGGTGCCGAAGATAAATATTTCTTGATCCCTTGGAACGCGTCTTCACACTCTGAGGTCCACTAGAAACTCTTCTCGTTCTTCGGCCCCTTGAGAGTGTCAAAGAAGGGTAAACATCTTTCGGCTGATCTTTACACAAACCTCTAAAGGGCAGCTATCTGGCCCGTCAATCTCTGCACATCTTTGTATGTCTTCGGAGATTTCATGGATAAGATTGCCTAAATCTTCTCCGGATTCGCTTCAATACCTCTCTTACTGATTAGATATCCCAAAAATTTTCCTGACCCCAATCCGAAGGTACATTTAGTCAGGTTCAGTCTTAGCTTGTGTCTTCTTACTGTTTCGAAGCACCTTTCTAGGTCCTCCAAATGATCCCGGACTGACATACTTTTCACAATCATATCGTTCACATACATTTCCATGCTTCGACCTAGCTGCTTTCTGAATATGAAGTTCATCATTCGCTGGTATGTTGCCCCGGCATTTAGCAATCTGAATCTCATTTTTTGATATGCATAGATGGCTCGATGAGTAATGAAACTGGTCTTTGGGATATCCTCATTGCTCATCGAAATCTGGTGATATCCCGAGAAGGCATGCAAGAAGCTCAACATGTCGTACCCCGATGTGGCATCAATCAACTGATCTATGTTAGGCAGAGGATAGAAATCTTTCGGGCATGCCTTGTTCAGGTCCGTGTAATCTATGCACAATCTCCACTTCCCGTTCTATTTCTGAACTAGAACCATATTTGCCAACTATTCGGTGTAGTGAATCTCGAAAATGAATCCTGCCTCCAGCAGTTTAGCGATTTCCTCATCTATGATCCTCTGCCTTTCTGGGGAAAAAATTTCTTCTTTTTTGTATCACTGGCTTTCTCTTCGGGTCGACATGCAGACTGTGTAAAGCCACCGACTCACTTACCCCGGGCATATCGCTAGGCTCCCATGCAAAAATGTCGGCATATACCCAAAGCAGATCTACCAGTCCTGTCCGTAGTGGTTCTGTTAGTCCCGACCCAATCTTGATCAACTTCTATGTATTGCTTGGGATCAACTCTACATCTTCAGTCTCTTCAGCTGGCAGGGCCATTGGTTCTGTGCTGCTCTCAGTGAATGGCTCTATTTCGATGGACATTGTCTGTTTATGCTTGCTGACCCCTACCCCTGATGAGATTAATGTGTTCCGATAACACCTTCGAGCAATATCAAGATCTTCTTTTACCTCCTAAATCCCGTTCGGTGTCGAAAACTTGAAATGGGGGATGGATGTAATGGCTTGCAGTGCTGCTAGTGTCGGCCTTCCCAAAATAGCATTATATGTCGAATCTACCTGTACCACGAAGAACCTGACCATTATTTCTGCATGCTGAGGTGCTGTACCAAACTTGACAGGTAGTTCGATGGTTCCCGACACATACACCGGGTCTCCAATAAAACCGTGCAACGGACCTTCTCCCCCCAACTCCATCTTCTTTTCTTCCAAATCCATCCTCTGATAGGCGTGCGTATACAGTATGTCAACCAAGGACCCATTGTCGATCATCATCCTCTTCATGTCCACTGGCCCAACCTGAGCTGTTATTACCAACGCCCCGTCGTGTGGCTCGATGAGATCTGCAGGGTAGTCTTCGTCTGAGAACGAGATGGATACTCCCGGGTAGGCCCAATCTTTTCGTGGCGAGGAACTTGCTACTGACAACACGACCTCGAGATGTCCGCTTCTCTTCTTCCCAGTTACACGTCTTACTAAACCACCTAAAATTACGTCAATCACGCCTCGAGGTGGCTGGTTCGGTTTTGACTGTTTATCTCAAGCCGACCCTCTATTTTCTTCTCGAGGTGCCTTTGAGCCTTCCCGACCCACCATATACTGTACTAACTGCCCATTCTGAACATTCTTCTCTATCAAATCCTTCAGATCATTACATATCTCCGTTGTATGTCCACGACTTTGATGGTATTCACATTATTTATCCTGACCTTTTTTTCTAGGCTTCGGATGTGTCGAACATGGCTCGAAGAAGGGTTTGTTTCGCATCTCCTCCAATATTTTCGCCCGATCTGTATTGAGGGCGGTGTAGACTTTATTGACATTCCTATTTAGGAAAGGTGGTCGGCCACTTCCCGAACCGCCACCGTTATTGCTTTTCCTTCGGTAATTATCCGATCTCCCCTGATTATCGGACCGTTGATAGCTTTGCTTGTCTCGATCCTTAGACTTCTCATAAGACTGGGAGTGCGGTTTAAAATTTATCATGGCCTCCTCTATCGCGATGAATCCTTCGGCTCGGTGGAAGGCTTCTGTCAAATTTATCGGAGGGTTGATCACCAGATCCTTCATCAGTTTCTTCGATTTCTCAATATCCAGACCAGTCGTGAAAACCCCCAAGGCTTGAGGGGAGTTCAGTTCGGCTACTGAACCCACAGCCTCTCGAAATCTTTTGACGTACTGGCCGAGGCTTTCGTCTGACCTCTGTCGCACCTGCATGAGGGACGCCATGATCTTTCCTCGTCTCCTGTTGCTTTTGAACCGAGCGTGAAATTTATCCCGAAGATTAGGACTGAACAAAAAACGGATATAAGCGAATTACCGAACCAAACCGAAATAATTTAACCAAAATTTTTTGATATTTCGGTTATTTTAATATTTCGGTTATATCTGAATTTTATTACGGTTTTCGGTTAGTTTGTACGGGTTTTACTTTTGAGTTTTTCGGTTAACCGAATAACCGAAGAACACTTTACTAAATTACTAATTTACTACTTTACTAATTTTTCACTTCTCACTCTCAGCACTCACAGTGTCTCAGCCGAACTCTCAGACCAAGTCTCTAAGATCAGATCTCTCTCAAGCCTCTCACTTCTTAGTCTCGTCTCGTTTTCTCAGATCAGACCTCTCAGTCTCGACTTCTCAGATCAGAACTCTCACTCTCAGTCTCGTCTTCTCGAACTCTCAGTCTCAAAGTCTCAGATCTGAGATCTCTCAAGCCTCAAGTCTCAAAGTTCGACTCTCGAACTCTCGGCGCCGGCGACCCTTCATCTCGAACTCTCAGTCTCTCAGATCTCGGCGTCGGCGGCAGCTTTCCATTTGTTAAGGTAATTTTGTTATTTACCTTTACTAAATTCTCGAAGACCTATTGCTTTTAGTGTGGGTGGGTTAGTGGGTGTCTAGTGTCTACATATATTTGATACTAAATTTCAAAGATTGTTGGTTCATTAGTCACAATTTCTGTAGGAAATACTTTACAGATTTTACAATTTTTGTAGGCAATACTTTACAAATTTGAGTCTTTTTTTCCTACAGTGAGAAATATTAATTTTCTGTAGTTAATAATTATTGGTGTGGTGTAACGGTGATGGAATGTTCAGTTATATTACTGTTTTACTGTTTATGTTGGCATCTCTGAAGCAAAATATTATGTGGTTTAGGTCTAACTAAAAAGTTCAAGTAAATAATTGAAGTCAATAGACATAACTACTATTAACACAAAGGTTGTTTCTGTATATTACTGTTTATGTTTGTTTCATATCTTGGTTATTATTTTTGATTTGATATGTAGATTGTTGTCTTTTAAATTAGGATTTATTCTTTCTTTCTATTGGTTCTGAATCAGAATTTTGGCACCTAGTTTGTTGGAAAATCTATGGCATCATACTTTTTATATATATACTATTAAAATATGACTTGCTTGGTCTACAAATCCCTACTGATATGTTTTATTCAGATCTTGTGAGTATTTGTGGATTCCTTTTTAAATATTTACATGCATTGGCGGTTCCAAAATTGGTTGCAATATAAGCAAACTGACTAAATTTATCTTTTATTATATTATATATCCAAATGGACTAACATTAGACATATTCAATTTCTCTTTTATTTCAGGTGTATCTGGAACTATCCTTTTCAATTCTGTCAGTTTGATGGCTTATAAAGTTATAATGTTTTCTACACCAGCATTCCTGTTCTAGTCAGTGTCCTTGACAAAAATCTTAGTGCAAGTGTGCAACATCCTCAATTTTTATTTTACTGCCAAGCTAGATGGCTTGGTTTTTTATCCTCTTTCAATATTATTGATCTCTTTTAGAAGGTAAAGCAATT
The DNA here is from genome assembly GCA_020205615.1 of Panax quinquefolius. Classification (NCBI taxonomy): domain Eukaryota; kingdom Viridiplantae; phylum Streptophyta; class Magnoliopsida; order Apiales; family Araliaceae; genus Panax; species Panax quinquefolius. The sequence goes on from CM035161.1 coordinate 130,862,480, forward strand.
AAGCAAAGTTGGTTTTCTTCTTTTCTTTCATTTATATTTGTTAACAGCAACAACAGGAAGTGGTAGGAGGTACAGGTCAAACTCAACAGCAGCAGCAGCAAATGGTCAACAACAACTTCAAACATTTTGGGCTAGCCAAATTAAGTTTTCCATTATGTTTATGGATTATGTTTATGGTGTTAATCATTGTAGGAACTGTGTTGTTGTTGACTGTTGTTACTGTAAATTGTAATATGGTGTATTGGTGTTAATCATTGTAGGAAGCGTATGTTGTTGTTGTTTGTGGATTGTAGAAGCGTGTTATTCTTTGTAATATGTAGTTGAGTAGTTGGTTGTTGTTGTTATGTGAGCTACAATACATAATGTAGTTCACTGCACTACAAAATGCTATATCTTTTAAATTCGGTTATAAACCGAATAATCGAATAAGCTTTTTGGTTATTCGGTTATTGCATATTTCGGTTATTTGTTCGGATAGTTAAAACAGTGTATTTTCGGGTATCGGTTATAACCGAAATCCTTATTCGGTTCGGTTACTAATCGAATGCTCACTCCTACCGAAGATCAATCCATGAATTAATTGACTCCGCTGCTAAGGTTCCCATCCATTCTCGGGCACTCTTTTTTAGGGTTGTTGCAAACATGTGGCACTTGGCAGCGTCAGAATGTCCGTAGTATGTCATCAACCTATCGTACCCATCTGAATGATCATAAAGGTCCCTCAATTCGTCATACGTCTCCATAGGGGGCATCTTCTTTTTGGGGTTGGCAGTTACATGGTTGATTTCTGGTGAAAAGGGCGAACCTAGGCAGGTCGAGGGTGTCCCTACCAAACTCTTCTCCCCGAGCAGTTTTTCCAACTTTGCCACTCTTCGAGCGAGGGGGTCGGATTCCTCTTTATAGGGGGACGATATATGTTTGTCCCTCTCATATTCGGGAGAGGCGACCCTCCTCCTCTGCCCCGATCGGTCCTGGTATTCTGATTTTTGGTCTGCCGAGCGACTCCTCCTTCAGCTTCTACCTTCCCGAGATCGACTCCTGGTTGTGCTCTTTTCTCTTTCTGCCTCTCCCCGTCGAGGTGACCGGGATCGACTCCGATGCCTGCGCCTTTTCGAGGATGCTTCCTGCTCTCTAGCCATCTTTGCCATCTGCTCCTCGAGCTCTTCCTGCTGAAGACGCAAGGCCAACATGGCGTCTTTGTTCTGCTGCATTTTCTTTTTCAGAATAAACTCCCTCTAGTCTCGGCTGCTTCGCATCGGTCCTTTCCTTGCACTTCAAGTGCCCGAGAGTGGTTTTCATCAGCATGACTAGCCTGATTGGGTGTGTGTTGGCTGTCATGGAAGAGTCTGCGCCTGAGGGAAGGGGTCGGTTCCTTTTGATCACCATGAAGCCTGGAACCCAATCTATCTTTCACCGACCCTCTCACCTGGGTGGTCTGGTGGGACTTTGCCTTCTCCTGGGCAGTGGCACTATTCTCCCTGCTCGACATGGCCAGCTACCGGAAAAGTTGGTTGTGATTGTAAAAGCACTAACAACCCTCCTTCTAGCGCCAATGTTAACGCCAAGTTTCGCCGGCGCGTCCAACCACAAAATCCACGTGCTTGAACCTGCACAATAACATATCATACACGAAGCTTGACGGCTTGTGCTGCCGGGTGATAGCTCCGGTGTGAGAATAAGTACAGGTCGTTCACAAGGTTTAACAATGGAGGCTTAAGTGTTTAGTGCTCAAAGATGTATTACCTCTTGATTGAGACCCAAGCCCTGTATTTATAGTATTCTTGTACCTTAGAATCCCTTTCCGAGTCGGTTTAGGACTCCTAAACATGACAGTTACCATAATTTGGTCCAACACAATCTCCTTAAAAGGTGGAAGTGGAATCCAATACAAACACTACCTCTGGAGTTACCTTATTCAAATACGGTTAGGACTCTAAGCCCCGTACGCAGGACAACCCACTTTTCAGGCCCAACCCAACCGAACTCGCCATCTGGTCTGAGCTTCGGCCCAAAGGACTCGAAAGCCCGACCCCAAACATCTTCACCACAGTAGGGTTCCGGCCCAAAGGACTCGGATACCGAACCCGAACACCTTCAACTTCTCTATGGGCTTCGACCCATTGGACTTATACATCCCTTTCAATGTCAGGCCTTCGGCCCAGTTGGAAGTCGATAAAACGCTCCCGAACATTCATTTTTCTATAATAAATGTATTAATTATTAATAAACGCAAGGGTCAAGTATATATCAAGTATATATGTTAAGCTTAAATCTTGAAATCATGACTCAACCATATCATACATATTTGGACTCTTAAACCATTTGAGGCAACTTGCAACCGTTCTATTTCACGCATGCAAAAAGGTTGCTTAATTTATTAACACATATAATTACATAATATATAGAATTATTAAATTCACAACACTTTTTATTATTTCAATAATAAAAATATCGTTGTAGATGTATAGCGACATTGAAAACCGTCGCTATAGCTATAGGATATATAACGACATTTTTATTGTAAAAATAATATTTTTTATTGTGGATTTAATAATTTTTTATATGTGTGTATATATATATATATATATATATATATATATATATATATATATAAAGAAGTTAGGGTACAATAGACAAATTATACTTTAAGAATTCTCCAAATTTTATCCTGAAATATCCATCCTTTTGCACATTTGTCCACCAAACTAAGAATTGGCCAATCAGTTGATCAAATTAGGCGAAAAATTCCTGACCAAAACTTTGAATATTTTTTTAAAAAAATAATACCAATTAATATAAAAATAATAAGGTGGGACAGTAACAGAATTAGTCTCTTTGATTAGGCTGTTACGATGAATCCTTCAAAGTATGGGTGGATTACACTTTGATTTTCTCGTTAAAAATTGGAAGCTTCCTTTCGGAAAAGCTGCTCTTTGCTCCCAAACTTAAAGAAAGAAGACAGTGCTGCATGAACTTTTCATATTTCCATATATAGTAATACCTCCCATTAATTTGTATATATATATATATATATATATATATATATATATATATATATATATATTTCAATGAAGAATATAAATGAATGAATTAGATATATACAAAAATGTCATTTTTCTTAATTTTGAATTAGGGATTGGAGTGGACGCACCAACTGGGGGAAGGAATGGATGTTTGGTTGTATTTTTTATTCATGGATTAATTGTATCTTTAAAATTCGGACTGGACCGACAGTTCGACCGATAAAAATTGGAATCGATTGGCACTTTGGTCAAATTTGAATAAAAAATTAATTTTGATCAAAACCCAATTGATCCACCGGACCCGGGTTTTTTTTCGTACAAAATTTTTTTAGTATTAAAATTAACGTACCTCTTTTAGTAATATTGTAACTCAAGTTTATTATGATTAGTTCAGAAAAATGAGATTTTTGAAAATTTTATTAATTACTAATAATATATATTTTTATATATTAATGATATCACTGAGTAAATAACAGTTCAACTACTAATTGGACCAATGACCCATCTACCCGATACTTTTTTTAATTTATCGATTCGAGTCTGAAAACCTTTTATTATGAAGTTGTTATACACTAATAATATTATTCATTATTTTCCTCAAGAAAGATGATGATGATAAGACATGGCAAAAAAAAAACACACAAATAAATGCTAAAATGCTTTTAAACTATATATACAATATTAACAAAACTAATAAACTCTCTTTGTTTTTTTTTACAGTGGAAAATTTTCATCGATTTCCAATTCCTTGTCCAACAAACTAATAGAAAACTTTTAAATGGTCATCAGTTAATTAAAATAAAATTTACAAGTTCATAATGTCAAGGTATAATAGTTCAAATTAAGTTTAATTAAGACTTAGAATGCAAATAATTTCAAGCTTACATTGAATCATTATTATTTATCTTCTTTACTTTTTCTTATTTAAATAGGGTATATCTCTGATTCCTTGTAATGGGCCTCTGTCAGCTGAAGATGAAGATAGTAGGAGGATTAATTTTATTTTATTTTTTAAAAAAAAAAACTATTTTCTTACAATCAAGTCAAATGAATTCTTAGAAGTTAGAAAGGCCATCCAACTTTCATTATTTCTTTTTAATTATATATATCATCACTTGGATTCTTTCATTTTTTTTTTTAAAAAAAAAAAAAGGCGCCAACTGTTCAAAGTATACAGTAGGGTACAGTACACACGCCCCCAGCCGGCGTTCCTCCCCTATGTGTGTGTGTGTGTGTATATATATATATTCATTGCTTAAAAACTTAGTTAGTTTCAAATAGTAATTAACATATATACAACACAATGTTTTAATTAGCATTCCAGCAAGACATGCATGATGGCGGCCAAACGATTCAAACTCAAACTTTCTCTTTTATCTTTCCAGTTGTGCCGTTCTTCCAACCAAATGATCTCTTCTTCTCTCCCTAAAAGTCCTACGGCAATGGCATCGACCTCCTTATTTTCTCCGATTAGATCATTAGAAATATTATTGTATCCCAATACCTTTCCCGACCCACCGCCAACCACCCCAAAAGATTGCTCTAATTTTAGCAATAATAATGAATTAATCCAATCCACTCAAAAAATATGCAACTACTCCCCAGACCCAGTCGGTAATGCATGGCCTATTACAGGCCACAAAAAGAAAACCCCAAGAACAAACAAGTCAAGCAGCAGCATTGATAGTGATAGTGGTTGGTTTAGCAGCAGCCAAGAATATCAAGAGTCAGAGAAGATCTTTGATTCATCTTTTGATCATCAGTTTGGTAATCCTGCTGGTATGATTAGTACAAGGAAGAAAAACAATGCAGGTAATGTTAAGGTTAGGAGCTTGAAAAGAAGTGGTGGTGGTGAGTTTCCGGTGATGGTGAAGGAGAGCTTTGCGGTGGTGGTGAAGAATTCAGAGGCCCCGTATGAGGATTTTAAGAGGTCAATGATGGAGATGATAACGGAGAAACAGATGTTTGATGTTAAGGATTTGGAGCAGCTGTTGCACTGTTTTCTGTCTCTTAATGCTACACAACATCATGCTGTTATTGTTCAGGCATTTTCGGATATTTGGGAGACCTTACCAAATTACTGATCAACAAGTCATTTTGATAAAACTATATCAAGAATCATGTAACCACATGTTTCAATTAGTAAAACATATTAGAAAAATGACACTTTGAAAGCAAATTAAACAATTAATTTCCAAGTTTAAACTGAATATTTTTACATGATACAACAATATGAAGTCGAGGACAAGATTGACTGATACAACATTACCAAACAATTAGGACAAAAAATGTCAAAACCTCCCGTATCACCCACCCACCCTGATCAGCATGCATGTAAAAATGCCAAGAATGTAAACTACTGCTTCAACATTCTTTCTCTTGTAACTTTTGGCTTTCACTATTAGTTTCCCCCGACGCCATGCCTTTCTCATAAAAAGTGACATGACAAAGCATCCCACCAGCTTCATCTGCAAAAGAAATCTTCTTTTTCTCCTTATGTATTATTACATTTTCTCTAGTAGCAGAGCCATCCTCGGTCAGTCTCTGTGGTTGAGAAATGGAAACATGAAACAAAGTCAGATTGCTGCTATAAGATATATATATATATATATATATATATATATATATATATATATATCTCAGAAATTAATAACCTCCTGCATTCAAACAAGTCATCAAGTTGTTTTTTATATTTACTTTTGCGGCATATAAAAAGATTACACACCATGATTTTACAGAAACGGTTGCAGTCCCTTGCCATCATGGATAACCACTTTTTTGATGTTTCCTCAACTTTTCTCACACTCTTGATTGCCGTTTTCACCTGCAAAAGTGAATTTCACAAACATTCAAGTATTTAATCAAGTACATGCACAAACACCCAAATATACATCAGAGCACAATTCTATATTTATTGAGGACGTTCTTATACCAGCCAATTTGTAACATAGAAGTCCTAACTGGACAACCATACAAAGATACAAGCTACAATCAAAAACATGAAGACTTGCAGAGTTTCACACCATCATCAAAACCAAGACAATCAAAGACGGGATGGATAGTATGCTTCATGTCAATAACAATATAATGACATGCCCATATTCAGCGATAAAGAACTTTATTTCTCAGACTGATTATTAAATATGTTGGCCTTTTCAATTCTTCAGAATCCCACTTTTGTTTCCTTTCCCTGTTTCCTATTTCATGCAGCCATGGGCAACCATCTTTATGGTAACAGGAACTAAAATAACATATACCACAGAAGAGACTAAGACTTGCAATTAGACAATACAGCATACAAAAGCCAGGAAAGTACTGGCTCATAGATCCAAGAACAGCAAGCATTGAGCTTGAAACTAAAACAGTGTATGGGTTTTAAATCCCTGTGAGGGTAACCATACCACCCATCAATTGGTACAAGTTTCTAAAACAACTAAATTCTGAGAAGGAACTAGACACATACTAAGGTATAAGCAAGAAAACCCTTAAGAAGTTCCAAATACTATTTAGGGACAGCAGCCATGTTTGTTATTCACTTTAACTGCATTGTAAGAAGATAGACAGAGTATCACAATACTTCGTAGATGAGCAAATATATTCAATCAACGCATGCTTAATAAATTGCTTCGATTTACTATCATACAACAATAGGAACAATTAAAAGCAATGCACTTCACATCTAGCCTCTTCACCTAATATATAGCATAAACGAAATGCACATTGATATTCATCAATGGTTCAAGGAAAGTTCCTGGCATAAAAGTACCCATTTTTTCATAAATATGACCGAATGCATTATTGAGAGACAGAAGATATATGCATAAAATAACTAAGAGAGCATCGCTAAACAACAAAGATGTTTAATCCTACATACCTCATCTGCATCATTTCTCAATGATGTACTGCGGTATGCTTCGTAGAGCAATTTTTCTTCTACAATGTCCTTCATGGACTTCAGCTCAGTCATAAGCTTCATTGCTAGAGACTCTATATCATGCATCTGTCGCTGAGAGAATGCAATCGCACTTTCAGAACAATTTTCAATGGAGGTGCATCCGGTACTAAGATGAGGAAGTGAACGAGAAAGATGGGGACCCTCAGGACAGCCTTTAGGCGGAGAGCCTTTCTTTGGTGGGGAACTTGTCTTCTTGTGCTTAGATTTCTTAAGGATCTTTTTGGGCCAAATAATAGCTTTTGTTCGAGTGACCTGTCCAGGCCCTTCAACTTTTATAGATGATTCAACACTCTCCACGTCTGATCCTGCTGGCAATGCCATATTCTCAACTTGTTTTTCAAAAAAAAGCTTACCCTTGCAGTCTGAAATAAATAGCAAGGCATACCAATTAGAGAAAGAACACTTGCTTTGGGGTTTTAAGAACCAAAACAGATTGATCATATTGACAGCACTAGAAAGTAATATGGGATGTTAATTACATCTGTAATTTAAGAAAGAGATCATGTTAAAGTGTGTAAAAGAGACGTGAATGCCTTCACATCCCCAAAAAAAAAAAAAAAAAAAAATAAAATAAAATAATAATAATAATAATAATAATAATAATAATAATAATAATAATAATAATTAATTGGTGCGGAAAGAGGTAGAAGCAAATCCTTCAAGCCTAAATTGGTGATGTAGGGTTGCACTTAATTGAATTCAACAACACAGCAAAGATCTATGTTGTATTAAAGCATCTTCAATAGCTGCAAAGGTCTGCCTAAAAGACTAAACCATCCAAATGGACAGATTCAAACTCCTACCAAAACTAATTTCTTATAACCTAAATATTTAATTTTTCCTCAATAGGTAAAGGATGCTGACTGGGCTTTTCAGACTTGCTTTTGCTCTCATAGTAATCTGATCTGGTTCTTTCTTAAGCTATTTCAAGTGTCTTCGTCTTGTCCAAACCAGTTATGTGAGCAATGCATTTAGTATGTAAAGTTTTTCAAATTTGACATCTGGTATAGACAACTTACTGTAATGTTTTATGTTGTCATACAAATCCACAGAATTCATAGCCAAACACAGCCTCTCCTGAGAAGTTGGAGAAATGGCCTGAAAAGTACAAACACTTGACAATTAGCAACTTCAGAGAATAAAAAGTAAAAGTCTTCGATATCAAAGAAATAAAAACTAAACTCAAATCTAAATTACACAGAACAACACCAATTACCTTTCTTGCTGAGGGAAGCCTCTCTGGAGGTTGCCACCGCTCCACGTCATGATAATTGTTTGTCTCTGATGTCGTTGAAAGCTCGTCAACAACACCACAAGAGAAACTTCTTTCTGCATCAGCAGTGACAGATATCAGCAACTGCTTCTCCTCATTTCTAGAAGAGTCATCCTCCATCGCTGTCAGATGATTATTAGGCTTCAAAAAATTTCTTGCCGTGTCAGCAATGTTAGATATCAAAGGCTGTTTATCCTCAATTGTTAGTGAATCATTGTAACTTTGGGAGCTATTACACATATCTGAACATTTATTAATATCATCCTCAATCATGCATAACTCACTGCCATGACCACTTTCTGAGCAAAAAAGACTGTCAGCAATTGCCACATCAAAAACTTGATATCCAGGGTCACTGCTAGAGATCTCTTGCGGATTGGAACAACTTTGGGATATATTACATATACCTGAAATTTTCTGAGTATCATCCTCAGACATGCATGATTGACTGCCATGACCGATTTTGGGGAAAGAAAGACCGTCATCAATTGCCATATCAGAAACTTGATACCCAGAATCACTACCAGATATCTCTTGCACATTGGAAGAATTTTGGGAGATATTACACATATCTGAACTCTGATCATCATCAGAAAAAACCATCTGCTGAAAGTTTTGAGTAGATGATGAATTCTTAGAGTATGCTTCACTAAGAAATTCTAATGTGTGGGAAACCGAAGAATTTTTACCCATCTTCTTTGGAGCATTAAACTCCATGGTCTCACCACTGAATGGAGGAAGAAGAGGGGTAGGAACATTTTCCAAATGACTGACAACACATCTTTCGGCTTGTCCAGCTAATGATGGTGACTTGTTCTCTAACATAGTTTCATCAGCAGATAAAACTATCTGTGGAAAGCTTTGACTAGATGGTAAATGCTTAATATATGCTTTATTAAGAAATTCTGTTGCAGGAGAAACAGAAGAATTTTGAACCGTCTTCTTTGGAGCATTTAACTCCATGGTCTCACCACAATATGGAGGAAGAATAGGGGTAGGATCAACGCCATCCAAATGACAATAGGAAACTTCGTTGACAACACACCTTTCTCCTTGTCCTGCTATTGATAGTGCTTCCCTGTTATCCAACACAGTATCAGCAGTAGGAAGGAATTTAATCGAGTCCACACCACAAACACTTGCTTTCTCGTTACAAATGGAGGAACCATCAATCCCAGAACTCATGATCTGACTTTCTAAGCAGTCAAGTCCAGGAACCTCAACTTTGATTGTAACAGGTGCACAAATATGACTGCTTGATTGTTGGGAATCTTCAGCAACCAGAATCTGCTCAGTTTTAATTGACAGATAATGTTTTGAAGTTGAAGAGACAATTCTGTGAGAACACTTCTTTTTAGACTTTGCATTCTTGGAAAGCTTCGACTTCCAAATACTGAGTGGTGTCTTCAGATCATATTCATCTTCTACTGGCAGAGAATCAGTTAACTCTTGTTTTGGAGTCAAACTAACAAGGTCAGAATTTTTCCTTTTCTTTGTTTTGCACCTCTTCTTAAGCTGCTTCAACGTAATTTCTCCAAATGAAAGATCATCTGAATCACTGTAGTTTTCATCACCATTTGCAATGTAATTAAAAATACTGGCTTCCCTTTCTCTTTCACTTGTTTTTCTTTCTGCCATGGGCAGGCATGGGCTTTCAATGTTATGGTCACCAACCCCTTTATCATACCCATTTTGCCATTCAAGTGTTGATGCTGCATCAAGATTTCTGGCACATTCAGCTTCATAAATATCTTTCAACTTCTTGAACACAAGACCTGACCCTCCTTTAGAGTTTACATTGCGGATTTTAGTTACCAAACCACCATTTAGAGCATTAATGAAGTGCAAAGTACTGCAACTTTGCAGCTCCATTACTGAGTTGAGCTTATACTCTGCCTATTTCCTCAACAGCTTACAATCGCAAGACTGCTCCAACACAACAGAAATCAACTTCAGCTTCAAACAATCTGATCAAAAATTAAGTTGGAGAAAAAAATGTTAGCCTTGTTTCGTAAAATATAACCAAAATCTTTAGGTTCAATAAACACTGTTGAAATAAATAACAAGGAAACCAGCCTAATCTATCATTGTATAAATATTTCAAGCATCAGTGTGTATTCAAACTTGTCGATCAGAGACTTTAGGGAAACCAGCCATTATGCCATAATAAAGCCTATAAAGAACATACAGAGTACATTTACTATCCCTGTCTTACAAATGGACACATCTTTTGATTTTATCAAAGCATGCAAAAGATAAGCTTTGCAGATGATAGATCAAGCAAAGAAATACAAGTACCCCTTCACTGAGCATCTCTAAAATAGGTAAATGATGTTCTCAAGTCTCATCAACATTGACGTGTGAAAATATACTAATATGCTACATCATAGTTCCTCCAAATAATAGTGGATGTCTCTTAATGAATGCATATATGTATAATGTATGGTTCCCAGGGGGCAGGGTCACAATTTTGAACATAAATGACAAAAATCCTAATTACCTTGCTAGGCCAATGACACCCACTTTAAAAATATTCCACTAGATCATACAGACGTAAATCTAAACTAATTTCAAACAACAATACCATCTATAAATTCAACAGATCAAATTTGCCGATATATAATAGTAAAAGAAAAAAAATCCTGTATGGACCACATCCCGGTCAGAAATAAAAAAATAACAATGTCATTACAATTTACAACACCTTAATTTCTAGTGAAAATTAAATCAATCAATTAATAACCGTCATAAAAAAAACCCCAATTTCAAGTGAGGTGATAATCAAATCAATCAATGAGCGACCAAAAAAGGCTGAGATTAGAAGTAGATCCAAACCCCTAAAATCCACAAATCTGGTCGCTAAGATTAGCAAAAGTATAACATTCATAGTCAGATCTAAGCATGGACCAATCTCGGAGAATTAACTAACAACAATGTACTAACCAGATACTGGAAGCCTCGGTTCCACCGGCGGCGGAAGAGATAATGAGGAACGGAGAGAAAAAATTTAGGCTAGTAGCTGAGTTAGAGTAGAAGAACCAGTAGTGGAGTGGATAGTGAGTTTAAAATGATTAAAGATGTCGCGGCTCGCGCCAACTGCTTCGACGGGAACTAGGGTTTGCATTCTAAATGGAGGGAACTTTGTTTGGCGATCCAACGGTTGTCAATTTTTTCCTTTTTTAAAAAAAAAAATCTGATAAACCGATGGAATATCATGACAGAGCGATACCAGAAAAAAAAAAAAAAAAAAAAAAAAAATTCCCCATTCTAAAATATAAAGTCATTATTTATTTTTTAAAATCAACTAAAAATATTTTTAAAATTAATATTAATTTTTAAAAAAAATTTAGTCAATACAATGATAAATATTTGAAACTATCTACAAAATACTACTTATTATAAAATTTATTGTTTCATAATAATTTTTTATAAATCATCATTGTAGACACTCGAAATTTTGTATTCTTGTTACTAACTATACAGGAACGCAGAATCATCTTTTATCTTCCAGAGACAACTTTAGAAGTCAAAATCATCAAATGCAAACCCCGGGAGATTAAGTCAAACATCGGGGACAACATCGGGAGATCAAGTCAAAAAATCGGAGACAACCCTGGGAGATCAATTTCAAACCTTAGCGACAATCCCAAGAGGTCAAGTCAAACCCCGACGACAATATTGTGAGATCAAATTAAACCTCGAAGACAACCTCGGGAGATCAAGTCAGACCCCGATGACAACATCGGGAGAGCAAGTCAAAACCCCGGTAACAACCCTGGCAAATCTTAAACCAACCTCAGAGACAACCCTGAGGATCAACAAAAGTCAACGGCAGTCTAATCTCAGAGACAACCTTGAGAAAAAGACAGCTACAACCACGTCAAACCCGGAACCAACCCGAGAGGGGTAAAATAGTAATTTTGCTAACTCAACATCAATTCAGCCCAAATCACTGCAAAAGAAGTCATGCAGAACCATAACATCAATCCCGAGTGAAAACAACATAAGACAGCTCAACGGACGGACTGCAAAGACTTAAAGATCTGGTCATGGACCAATCTTTTCGGATTCGGAAAAGGTCAAATCTCATGTCATTATGTAGTTCTCGTTAAAGGCTTTCCGGAAAAGTATAGCACACCTCCATCGGATTCCCGGATTGAAAGTTATGAAGGTTCGAGCGAGCAACACGTTCATCCGAGTGTACGTACGTCGAAACAACGGGACCCACAAAGCACAGGCCCACCCGGGCAGCCGCAGGTAGACTCGCGGCTACTTTGGTCTATAAATAGACCCCCATCAACCAAAATAAAAAAAAGAAGAAAACAGAGGGAATTCCGTCTATTTCAGCTCTTAACCCCTCCTATAGTGTTCCAAACTTCAATATTCTTTTTTCTAAACACTTGTATACATATATATTACAACATATCAAATTTTAACCGGTGGAAACTTAGTTTTCAATCTCCAAAAGCAGTATGAAACCTTCCTTGCAGCACACCGTAAGATTTTTTCAGATTTGAAGCTTTCTCTTGCTTTAATATATATATATATATATATATATATATATATATATATATATATTATGTAGAATAAATTTGAGCTGGATCGATAATCTGTGGTTTTTACTTGCTTTCCTATATATAGAGAGATATACATATATATATCCACAACCTGTTGATTCAAACTTAGATTATATTGTTTAACAGTGCTTGGATTATTAATCTGTTGCCTTTTACTATTTTATTATATATATATATATAATCATATATATTTATATGGAGAAAATGGCTGTACACAGCCTTGTAAACTTTTTTTTACACAGTATATCAAAATGATGTCGTTTGGCCCATTTAATTTAAAAAGAAAAACACGTCTCCTCTCTCCTCTCTACTCTCCTCCCAAAACACAGATCGAAGCTCTCCCCTCCCAAATCGATTGCGCATAAGGCTTTTCCTCTAATTCCCGAATCAGAAATCGTTCAAGCTCTTCTCCCCCAAATCAATCGCGCATCAGGGTTTTTCCTCTAATTCTCGAATCAGAAATCGCTCAAGCTCTTCTCCCCCAAATCAATCGCGCATCAGTATTACATGGTTAGTTAAATATTTCATCAAAATTTTATTGAATTTATAGTAGTATGCGTTTATTGAATTTGTTGAAGTAGTTCATATGATTAATTGTGTTATTTTTCATTTGGATGCAGGGATTGTGGGAAACAAGTATATTTGGGTATAGGTTGATTGATTAAATTACTTCTTTATTTACCTGTTAAAAGGAGTTCATTCATTTGTTGTGTTTTTGTTTTTCTATTTATAGAAAATATTGATGAGTTTTTTTATTTTTAATGTTTGGGTTTCGTTAGGTGAATTTGACACTGATCATGTTGTCGCTAGGTATAATATTTGTTTGACTTTTATATTCATATATTTATAATTTTGTTTGTGTGGTTTTATTTTCTTAACTTAATTTTTAGGATGCGTGGAACCATTATTCAATCACTTTGTTCATGTTATAATATCGAGCCTATGATCGAAATTTGCAATTAAGTTTCGAAGTTGTTAATCTTGACATCAATTTTAACCTTAGTGATTATGAGGACTGTATAAATGAGGTTAATTGCTTACTACCATTTTTTTCACTAGTCATTTGAGGCATTAATAAAAGATGAAGAATGTTTTATTAATCAGAATTTATTTATATATATATATATATATATATTAAAAGATGCAAATATTTGCTTCTTATCTTTAAACATAACATGTTTGCAAATGAAGAATCTGAGCAAAAAAGAATTTGTGCACATCCTTCGTCGCCAGAGCAACGGTTTCTCACGGGGAAGCTGGACGAATCGATGTTCATATATATTTTCCACTTTGTAATTTCAACTCGTTCAAGACCTTAGCAAATAGTTATTTAGGACTCAAAGATCACAAATTGTTTCCACAAGTGGAGGAGATTTTTCAGACGGACGCGACGATGAGCCCGGTCGAGATCGGTGAGATCATGATCATGAACCCGGGCTTGTCGAGCCGAGCGTTGAAGTCGGTGATCACAGCTTTTCAAACAAACAGTGATGTGAGGGCGGCGACGAAAATCGGATGAAGACTGACTGAGAGCGCATCCTCGTCATCTAAAATTTCGTCGGAGGAGGCGGGGGAAGGCGGTGGCGTTAGTTGGAAGGATGTTGGTTCGCCTGCTATGAAGGAGATTAGGAAGCTATATGGTATATTGAGGTTGAGGAGCAGTAGAAAAACTGTACCGTTTGATCTAGATTCGGGGATGATCAAACGGTGAAAATATGATTGTTTTTTTATATAGGATTTTATTTTGGATTTGCGGATTGTAGTTTTTTGAAAATTTATTTTATTTACATTTTATAAGTTGCTTGTAAATGTTATTTTTATTTTGGAACTCCCACTTTGGGTGATGTTAATATAAATACAAATGAATTCATAGGCTACAAGCAAGTTTTAATGCATCAAACCCAGACTCCCCGGCCTGAGTGTATATACTGTATTGATAAATTGACCAAAATTAACTTCATGATAACCACTCATGTCCTAGTAGTACAAGTACAAGCTAGGTCTGAATGTTGTGGATATTTTTGTTGATGTTGTCAAAATGTTATGTGTTACTTTGGGTCCTGAATGTTGTGGACATTTTTGGTGAGATCTCTCAGCTTCAGTGAACTAAATTATCTTCTTAACAAAGTTTTCATAAACCCAAAAAATCACATCTCTAACCACTATCTCTACGGGGCAGTGGTTGTTCTTGTCAGGCGGGCCTTTGAGAAGAAGAACCATTTCTCTTTGAAGAAAGCCTCTTTCCCAACGTCCAAATAATTCGGCCAAAGATGAGTTGTTATGCATTCCAGCTGCTGGCTCGAAGGTGGGTTCTTATAAGTTCCTATTCCACCACACCATAGGCAGATTTTTGACATTCTCCTGTTGCCGAGTCCATGGTTCTTGAAAGCCTTGCAATCAATTGGTTCTTACGAGAGTTTTATTAATATTTATTTTAAGGGTCTTATGCTTGCAACGGAGTTGGGCTCTTTTCGTGACATTTCATTTTTAGTCTTGTTTACCTTTTGTTTGATTATGTAGTATAGCCTTGAAACATATTTTGGCTTGATCTCAACCGGTCTGTATTCCACACAGTATGTGCGTCATTTCTCATTGAAAATAAATAATTAAAGATTGAAATTGCAAGAGGTATATATATATAATCCCATCGTAATTAAACAGTATTCCCTGAAACATGAATGATAAAATGGAACGAGACCAAATATACATAATAATGTCCAAAGTAATGCCTCTGCTAATGCATCAAATTCAAATGACAACTTAACATGCAAAAGTTTCACTTACAATAATCAACCTTGAAAATTGTAATGAGACGCACACTCCTCAACAAGAGCATGTAGATAATTTCTTCATTTCACTAACTTCAAAATCCGACCTGGAGATAACATCAATCTTCGACCCTTTAAGATCACCACCATTGGATTTTCCACCATCACAATTCAAAGCTTTCTTAGACAGCACATTGTATATTTCCTCTAGCAGCTTAAAAATGCAGTTTCCACATTGTCACCATTAAGAGCTGATGTGCAAACAACAACAAAAAGTCATAGATAAGGATTAAAACAAAAAAATAGTTACACCCCTGTACCTCACATAATCATCATTCATGGATGTCATAATAAGAATATGACCTTTCAAAAATTAAAACCACAATCAAAGTGAAATAAATGTTTGGAAAAATAAAAATTCATTTTGAATTCCCATCCCTATTAGTAGGTAGTATTAATCTAACTAGTACCACCAAAAATAATTTAAAATAATGAACTATATTTAATAACTACATCTATAAACAAAAAAAAATATATCTTTAATATAAGTAACAACAATATAATACAGAAAACACCTCTTAATCCTCTTTAAGGTTTCGGGACTGATCTCGGCATTCGACCTTGGTGTCATCCTATTCTTCAAGACCTCATTCCCCCATTTCAACCTGTCCACAGTCACATCACCACACCATAAAATCCCAAAAGTATGTTGCAAAATCCAACAAATTCTTTGAGCACTGTAAATGTGAAGAACATTGTTCTCCCAAATTGAGATAGACTAGCAAATGTGTACTATAAACAATAAATTTTAACTTAGAAAAAATATGCATCAAGATGCATACCAAGCAGTCAGTTTGTCAATGATCACATATATTCAATGCTTTACGAGGTAACAGTTTATCTATATAATGAACTAACTTCATTTAAATACCAATTAGGGTATATATTCAATGTTTTTGTAGTCAGAATAAGAAGAAAGTACCTTTGGTGGTTTTGTATTTTCCTTTATTCCCTTTCTCACTATCGTTGTCTTTATTATGTTGATTTGCTATTAATAAACAATAATAAAAATAAAAATTTATAATTTATAATAAAAATAAATAAAAAACATAACAAAATGAACTATTTGTACCTTGTTTTGGACAACTCGTCCTATAATGGTTGGCTTCTCCACACTCTCCACAATAACGAGTTTGTTTACCCTTTACTTCTTGAGCTATCTCTCTACCCGATTGAAATCTCGAGGCTTCCCTTGGTCTACCTTTAGTACTAACTGGTCCATTGGGATCACACACTATTATTTCTGGAATGTCAACAAAGGAAACAACTGGACTAGATGTTTGAGTTGAATCCATCTGACAAATCACATCTTGCAATTTTTTCTCCTTTATCCTTTTTATCATATTATCCAACAAATATTCAACTTCATTAAAAATTGTCAATGATGAAGTAGCATCTTGTAACACTTCGGACATTTTTGATTTGAGGAAAAACACCATCCACTACAAGAAAATCGGCTAATTCCGACGGACGTATACTCGACGGATTATATTCGGTCGAAATAAGATTATGTCCGAGGGAATAATACATCGGATATAAGTCCCTCGAAAATACCATAATTCTGACGGAATTCCGTCGACCTTAGAACTCTCCAGTTGGCGCCAAATTTCGCGCCACCGCGAAAAGTAATTTCGACGAATAAACGTTATTTTTGAGGGATATTTCGTTGAATTTAGGTTATCTCGAGGACTTATTACCAAGCAGCACATTAAATCCGAAATAACAATATAAACTTTTCACCTTACGCCTTTTCATTTGGGGCCTTTCGATTTGTCGATCTCTCTCTCATTCTCTCACTCTCTTTATTCCTTAGCTTCTCTCATCCCCTGGCCCCGCCCCCACCCACACCCACACCCACACCCACACCCACACCCACACCCATCCACCACCTTGGTCCCCCCTCCCCCCCCGCCACTGTTCCCCTGCTGCGCCCCAGGTTTAGGCCCCCCACTCTGCTCCCGGTACCCCACTCCCTCCCGATCCCCCCAGCACCCGGTACCCCCATGGTCCCTCTCCCTGGTCCCCCACCCCAGCCCTATCCTAATACCCCACCCACCCCTGTGTACCCCCACTCCCTCTCATCTCCCCGGTCGATTGCCAGTTTGCCGCCATGGCTGCCACCGATTCCAAGCCTCTACCACCGCGTGAATGACCACGCGTCTGGTAGCTCCTAGCTCCTCCTTTCTCTTCGTTGTTTCTCCTCCTTTAATTCAAGGTAAGAAATCCTAAATGCTCATCCTTTAATTCATGTGTTACTGAGAATAATTTTGGAGTTCTTATTGTATCAGAAATTGGGTTTTATATTTTAATTTGCTGAAATTGGGTTCATTTCTGTTATGAAATTTATTTTGTTAGAGTTGTTGATTTTGCGAAAGTTGTTCATGTTTGTAAACTGTTTTGCAAATTGGGATTATTGACTTCAATTTCGCAAGTGAATGCATATTCTTTGAAATTATGATTTATTTGTGCAATTACGATTATGCAGGTCATAATAATTACAGTGTTTGGATCATAATATATGTATGTTAGTGTATAATTAAGAATGTGATATTTGATATTTCCCACGGAATTCCCAACGGAATATCTGTCAGAAATCTGCAATTGAAAATTTTATGGGCCCTACAAATATATTTATGTATTATTTAATTTATTTAATATAAAATAAAATAAATTTAATTTAATTTAATTTAGTTTATTAGACAAAATAAATGTTAAAAATTATTTAATATATTATAATATAAAATAAAAATAATAATTAAATTAAATAAAAATAATAATAATTAATTTAATAATTTTTTTAAAATATAATATAATATTATACAAAATAAATTAATGTATATTAAATTTAATTTAATTAAATTATATAAAATTTTAAAATTATAAAAATTTACAAGTGAAGTTTAAAAAATAAGATAATATAATATACTATAATATAATTTTAAAAATTAGGAAATATAATATTAATTAATTAAAAATTAAACAAATAAAAGAAAATATGATAATAAACTTAAATAAATTTTAAAAATTAGTTAATATAATATAATACAAAATAAAATAAAATAAAATAAAATACTTAATTAAATTAAATTGAATAAAACAAAACAAATTTGATTTAATTTAATAAATAAGTTAAATTTAATAAAAATATTTAAAAATTTTAAAAATGTAATAAAATAAATTTAATTTAAGTACCATAATTTAAATTAAATTAAATTAAAAATAAAATAAAATACAATAATAAATACAATTAATTTTATTAAATAAAATAAAATAATTTAATAGTAGTCTTTCATATATATTCCAAATAACAATTCTTTAAACTAAGTAAAGACTTACTTAGTTTTTCATTGGCAAAATAAACTAAGTAGCATTTGCTTGGTTTTGCCACAATTTTCAATAAACTCAATAATTAAGTATTATATATATATATATATATACATATATGTACTATAATATGAAACTTAGAAACCCGTTTGACAAGTAGAAGTGAATGTCGAACAATAATCTCTATAGATTCCAAATAACAATTCTCATAAACTAAGTACCTGTGACGCCCCCAAAATAGGTATACAACACCCATTCCGAGTCGCCAAATACATGGTACAGAAAGCAAACTACAACTTTAATAATACAATTATCGTGCAAAAAATGACAACACATACTGTGAGTTTAAATACAAATATTGTCTTCTAGACAATATCCACACCCAAATAAGTCCTCATTACAATTATTCATACACTATTTTACAAAAATAGTGAGGACATCTAAAACATCTTTCTAGAGCCATCACTCCATACCCCGACTCGATCGTGCTATGTTCTCACCTCCTTAGAAGAAAAATGGAACAAAAAGAAAAAGGGCGAACTCAACTAGCCCAGTAAAGAATATTATGACTAAGATAATATACAACAAATTATCATTAGTCTTCAACAGGGAAAAATCTGATAGAATATAATAGACAACAAGTTTTAGATCAACAAATGCAGCGAAAACAATAATCCATTAGAAGAGTCACGTAGAGAATGAATTCTACTATCTTCTAAGATTTAAAAGTTAATCATCAATATTTTATCCCTGTAACAACAATCAATATACATCTTTAATCAAATATTCACCTTTTGCTTCTGGCCAAAGATATTCATTTGTATCACCAGTTGGTCATGTTCATCTCAACATATGTTCATCTTTGCACTACGGGCCAAAGATATTTATCGATTAATCATTCATCTTTGCACTTTCTGGGCCAAAGATATTGATAATATCATCATTTAGACCTGAGAATGATGAAAAATATTTTAAAGAAAAGCGAATCCGGTGAGACGGAAGGACAAATATTAGGGATTCAGTATTACGGTTTATCCAAGATCAATAATACTCCATAATAACCAATTTTGAAGCGAGAATTCAAAAATAAAGATCAAAACATGGATCTGATCAAAGATAGTAACAATAATAGACATCTTAGACAAAAGGAAAATTTTTATTTTTTGATTGAATAGTGCCATATTCGTGAATAAAGTCAGATATCGTGAATAGTAACCCCGAGCACAAAAGTTCCAAATTTGATTAAAAGTTCACCAATATTTTGGCGATAATGATATTGAAGAAAATAATATCATTTAAGAAGAAAATTAACATCCCTTACCTCAAAATAACGGTACTTCTGATCGGAATATCGGATAGAAAGCCGAAGGAAACTTGTATCGAACAGCAACTCTCAAAATATCAAAATACTCACAAAAATATGCTCGAGAATCTAGAGAGAAAGAAAACTTGTTTCTGGTGTGATTTTCAATTCTAACCTAAGCGTCTATTTATAGGAAAATGCTAGAACGCCATAGGAGACTAAAATAATAAAATATATTATTTCTTTTTCTTTCTTCCAAGCATGTGCTAAGTTGAAATCAATTTCCAGCAGCCCACATGTTGTTAACCAAAGTGGGTCCCACCTATAAATTTAATAAAAATCATTTTATTTTTCAAAACTTCAATAATTCATAGAAAATAGCCCGTTTATTATAAAAATACGAATTTTATGTCCATTCTGCCTGAAATCGAATTCTCTACAACTTTGTAGCTTTGAGTTTTTCCAAATTCCAAACAGAAAATATCTGAAATCCATAAATGGGTGATTTTTAATACTTCCCTTCCGACAAAATACTGATAAAACACCTCAGCATTAATTTCTTCATTTATAACCACATAAAATAAATAAATTCATCATTTATATCCACATCAAATAAATATTTTCTTATCAATAATTAATTATTCGCAAATAATATTACAGAATCACAGTAATGACAACCATGCAGTTCCCAGGAAAGAAGGGGCTTTTCAATAAGGATTTCTCCTTACTGGCGCGCAATTAGGTGACCAAACCTATCCTTAGACATAACTTTCTAAACATTGCCAATAATGCTATCTAATAATATTATTCAAATAATATGAATTATTGATATGATAATGGAAAATACTGTGCAGTGACAATTATTGAAACAACAATAATATAAATTATTAACACAGCAATTATTGAATCAATAAAATAAAATATTGAACAGTAACTACTGTAACAATTATTGAGTAGTGCTTTCTTACTTACGAATCAATAATTCTACAATCATGCAATGTCTGGTATCTTCTTGTGCGACCACACATATTATACGTATTTTAACCACGGGTAACCCAGCGGTGTTAGCAGTGGTAACAATTACGTCGTTATTCATAAAAACTCTTACTTTGTCGTTTTCTTCATCAAGCGGTTATTAGTTATGGGGCCCCTAATTGATTTGCTTGCAGTTTGTCTTGATATTCCGACAAAAAGAATATTCCACGACCAAACAAATATTCCCCGACAGAAATGAATATTTTATAACCACTTGCTTATTTTGCAAAATTTGCACATTTCACCCATAACCAAAGCATTATATCAAATTAACACCTTATTAATTTAGAATAATGAATAGAGTAAAAATTCAATTTTATTTATAATAAGTTGGGGTCTTACAGTACCATTTACTTAGTTTATTATCATTGGCAAAATAAACTAAGTTGCATTTGCTTAGTTTGCCACAATTTTCAATATATAAATGCAATAATACTCTCCCTACATATATGTACTCTTTTTTGTATGCAGGTTTCGACATAACATTTGCAGCTAAATAGTACTCCAACTGGTTCTTCGGCAACAATTAAAAAAAAAGGGGTCGTAGTTCCTGTTTGTGTCCTATACTCGAATAATAAAGGTAATTGAATTCTGCGAGACATTCCTCAACATTCCATCATATGAGATGGCAACATCCAGGAAGGAAGCCGATGAGTTGTTGAACAAAGTTCTAGGTTAAGCAACCCTCTAAATGAGTTAACGATCACTTCTCCCATAGGAATGAATCATCTCCCCATATGGGTCCAATCCATGATATAAACAACTTCTCACCACTCTGAATTCCTCAGATGGGTAGTTCTCACAAAACGTCTCACCTCTTGAATGAGAACTATCCATTTGAGGAATTGAGTGGTGAATCGATCATATCATGGATTGGACCCATATGGGGAGATGATCATTCTATGAAGAAGTGATCATTCGTTCATCTAGAGGGTTGCTTAAGCTGAAACTTTGTTCAATAGTGTAAGACCCCAACTTATTATAAATAAAATTGAATTTCTTCTATTTATTATCCTGAAATAATAAGGTGATAATTTGATATAATACTTTGGTTATGGGTGAAATGTGCAAATTTTACAAAATAAGCAAGTGGTTATAAAATAATCATTGTTGTTGGGGAATATTCGTTTGGTCGGGGAATATTCTTTTTATCGGGAATATTCGTACGACGGCGCAGTCATTTGTGGGCCTCATAACGGAATAATTGTCGGATGAAGAAAACGACAAAGTTTGAGTTTTTATAAATAACAACATAGTTGTTATCGTTAACACTGTTGGATTACCTGGTGGTTAAAATATAATAATCTGGCGTGGTTGCACAAGATGCTTTACGGTATTGCATGAAGATTGTTGAATTATTGATTCTTACGTGAAGGCACACTACTCAATATTTATTACGAGTAATTCTTTGTTCAATATTTTATTTTATTGATTCAATAATTGCTACGTTGATATTTTATATTATTGTTATTTCAATAATTGTCATTTCACAATATTTTCCATTATCAAATCAATAATTCATATTATTTGAATAATATTATTAGATAGCATTATTAGCGATGTCTAGAAAGTTACATCAAGGAGAGGTTTGGTCACCTAATTGCTTGCCGATGAAGGAGAAATCCTTATCGAAAAGCCCCTCTTTCACAGGAGCGGCTTTGGTTGTCATAATTGTGATTCTCGTAATATTATTTGTGAATAATTAATTATTGATTTATATGATAAAGAAATATTTATTTTATGTGGATATAAATGAAGAGATTTTTGCATAAGTTATTTGTTGAAAGTTTGGCAATTATTTTGTCAGATAAAATATTTATTCAAATATATTATAATATATTATAATTGTTTAAATAATAATATTATTATTATAATATATATATATATATATATATAAGCATGTGGTTAATATTTGAGTACTTTGTTTGTATCATTGAAGTGGTGGGTGGAAAATGTTGTCCGCAAAACTTGTTCTAAATGGTGGGCCTCATCAATTGTGGTGATGATATGTTAGGCATTGAAAAATGAGAAACCCGCTTTACTTTCCTCCTTGTGTTTCAAAATTGATCTTGAGAATTCTTTGGTTCCTCCATGTGTTGGTAACATAATTCCTCCATGGGACCACTTGGTTGGAAGGTTTGGTGAGAAATTTTGCTGGCAATTCTTTATTTTCAAAAGTTGTGGGTCTCACCCATTGAATTTGAGAGGTAGGTATATGTTAGGCTTTGAATTAAGCTTTAACAAAGGTTTTGCAAAACATGTTTTCAAAAGAGTGGGCCCTAGACTTTGGAAAATAATGAAGTTAGGCAGAAGTTAAGCTGATGAGTTAGGCGCATAAGCTTGTTTTTCCTCCGAGGTTCCAGTATAAATAAGGGGTAACCCCTCCTTCCTCAACACACCACTTTCAATTAAGAAATTCTTATTCTAAAGTATTATGAGTTTTTCTTGAGTATAAGAATACTTTGAGCATAGTTTTTCTGCAAGATTTTCTCCAGTCAAATCCAGTTTCTACTAAGGTAAAGGATATTATTTTATTGCAATACTAATGAGAAATATTATTTTCTTTCATACTCCATATTACGTAAGCGATATTATTTCATCTCGTATTCTTAAATTTGAACTTACTATGGTAAGTATTGCTTCTATAATTCCTGAAATGATTAGAAATTTTGCTTCATCTAATATCATTTCATAGGGATATTGGTCTGAACTTTTAATCAAATTTGGAACTTTTCATGACCGGGGTCTATTCACAGGCATTGTTCACGATTCATCGTTCACGAAGTCTTGTTCACGAGGTCATCGTTTCACAAAAGAAAAAAAAATATTTTTTTTTCTGCCTTTCAAATTATCTGTTGTGACCCTTATTCTTGAAATTGAATCCATGTTTTTATCTTCACTATGGTTTATTATTGAGCGTTTTTGAACTTGGTTCATCTAAAGTACGAATTCCTAATCTTTGTGCTTCCATCTCACTGAATTCGTTCTCTAAAATGTTTTTCATCATCCTCAGTCTTTAATGGTGATACTTGATGAATATCTTTGGCCTGTAGTGCAAAGATGAATGATTATTGATGAATATCTTTGGCCCGTAGTGCAAAGATGAGCAGTGTTGAGATGAACATGACCCAATCGGTGATCTGAAATGAATATCTTTGGCCCGTAGTGCAAAGATGAATAATTGATGCAAGATGTATATTGATCGATGTTACAGGAATAAAATATTGATGATAGACTTTTAAATTCATAAATGATAGTAGATTTGATTCTCTACTTAACTCTTCTAATGAATTGTTATTTCCGCTGCGAATATTGATCTAAAACTGGTTATCCATTATATTTTATCTGATTTGTTGAAGGCTAACGATAAATTGTTGTTCTTTATCTTAGTCATAATATTCTTTACTGGGCTAGTTGAGCTCACCCTTTTCTTTTTTGTTCCATTTTTCTTCTCAGGAGGTGAGAATATATCAGGAACTAATCGGGGTAAAGAGTGATGGTCCTAGACAGTTGTTTTAGAAGTCCTCACTATTTTTGTAAAATAATTTATCAATAAATGTAAAGAGGACTTATTTGGGTGTGGATATTGTCTAGAAGATAATATTTGTATTTAAACTCACAGCATGCGTGTTGTCGTATTTTGAACGACAATTGTAATAATAAAAGTTGAAGTTATTTCTGTACCATGTATTTGGCGACTCAGAATGGGTGATGTATACCTATTTTGGGGGCGTCACAAATAGTTTAATGGAACTCCTTCGGGATGTTGTCATCTGTTATGATGGAACAGTGAGGAATGTTTACAATAATTGAATTAACTTTATTATTCGAGTATAGGACACAACAGGAACTACGACCCTTTTTTTTTTCCCAGTTGCCGACTCAAGTAGAGATTCCACATAAATTCTCATAAACTAAGTAGCATTTGTGTAGTTTGCCACAATTTTTAATAAACTAAGTAGCATTTTCAATTATATATGTGTTATACTTTGAAACTTAGAAACCCGTTTGACATACACTCAATAGGGGTGAATGTCGAACAAATCCCATTGGGAATTTGTTATTGGATGTTATGTCTCTCACTTCAGTAGGTGCAAATATAAACGGTACATTTTTTGTTATTTTGAGGATTAATCATCGTTATCTCTATATGTTCTCCAAGTGCATACTTAGATTAAGTTATCTTAGTCTATTTCGTGTGCTTGGAAACCATAGGGTGGTCTTCTTAGAAATTTTCTTGAAACTCATGAAACGTCATCAACGTGTTTGCACTAATGATGAGACACATCCAATAACGGATAAAAGCCTTACCCTGTCTCTGTAGAGAGATACTAGGTAAATCTAATTCATGCATGACTATCCAAATTAACTTAATGCGCATTTACGTGTAGTTAAAAATGTCACCGATCGAGTTGGATGTCGTAGGATACCCAAGTGATGGGAGGGATTAGTCTCGACTTATCGTGTTGGGGTTTTAGATTTCTTGAACAAAACACTAGAACATACGGATGATCCATGACGGAAGATGCGATGCCCGTGTGTCAAGTGTAAAAATCTAATTTGGAAGAAAGTCGACGAGATTAAATTCGACTTATTTTCTCGTGGATTTGTAGATGGGTACTTCGTATGGACTCATCACGGGGAATCAGAAGTGATTGAAAATATTATGGAACATAACACGTTGTTGTAAGGTTGAGCAATTGAAAATTTCTGGATTCAAGAGTCACGATTTTCATGTATTCATGCAGAAGTTGATTCCAATTGCATTTCGTGAGATGTTACCCAGAAAAATTCTGGATGCATTGACCGAACTGTTAAATTTCTTTCGAGATATTTGCTCAACTATAATTAAGCACAATGATGTCGAGCAGATGGAGAAGAATATTGTGCTTACCATGTGCAAGCTTGAAATGATCTTCCCTCCAGGATTTTTTGACTCGATGGAACATCTGCCTATTCATCTGCTGTATGAACTCAAACTTGGAGGACCGGTGTAATATCGGTGGATGTATCCTTTTGAGAGGTAATATATAAATTGCTATAATTGCTCTATCCTGCTCATATTAATAATACTTTACTAAGTTTGCATATTATTTATCATAGGTATATGCACCGATTAAAACAAAAGGTCAAGAACAAAGCTCGTGTAGAGGGTTATTATTAACGAACGATATGGAGGAAGAGCTTGTCAACTTCTGCTCATTGTATTTTGACGATGTTGTCTCAACGAAGCACACCCGTTTAGGAAGGAATGAGGTTGTTGGTCCAATGACTCATGCTGATGATGAGTTAGCTGTATTCACATATCCGGCTAAACCATTTGGCCCTAAGACTCTGACTTACTTAAGCGACAAAGAGTTGAAGATTGTATCTACATACGTGCTTCTAAATATGCCCAAAGTATCATCATACATCACGTAAGTCTAAGCTTATTTGCTCCAGTTAGTACAATTTACAAGTGTAGTCATCTCTATATATGTTAAAGACATTTTACTAATATCGCAGTTCATTCGAAGAGGAAGCGTATGCTTCTAACCCAACTTTTACTGCAGCAGAATTGGAAACATTCACTAATGCTAATTTCCAACAGTGGTTTAAGAAAAGGGTTGAAGCGGAGAGTATTTCTGAGCGTTTTATAGATATCATCCAAGGACCTTACAAAGTTGTTAGTTCTTTTCCTGGTTGCATCGTGAATGGGTATAGATTTAGAGTCGATGACTTGCATGAACTCACATCAGTCAATTCTGGGGTTGTGGTGTTAGGAAGCTGCTATCAAGATTTTGAGTCCAATTACTATGGGCGTTTATAGGATGTAGTTGTGCTCAATTATCACGGCGGCAAAAAGGTACTTACATTTTAGTGTAGTTGGTTTGATACTGAAAAGGGGGTTAAAGTTGATCATAATAGAATCACAACCGTGGATATCAAGTCGGTGTTAAATTTTGATGACGTGTACTTGTTAGCAAGTCAAATGACTCAAGTGTATTATGCTCCTAATGTTGTAAATACTCGAAGCCCCTGGTACACAGTAGTCACTACTAAAACACGCTCATTTAATGCTGATAACATGTTTGGTATGGATGAGGCGTTGCAAGAAGATGTGAGCAACCCATTGGCCGTAGTGTTCCATGCTGAAGATGTGGTGAGTACTGATGTTATTGACGTACCTAACGATGACGATGTCGAGGCCACCGTACACATGAATGATTATGTAGTCGTTGAGGATGATAACGATGATGAAACTGATCTCGAAACTGAGGATGAGGAAGATACCAAATTCGAGAATGATATACACGTTGATTCTGATGGGTTTGATGACGTGCGTAATTGAAAATGAGCTTTCATATTAGTCCTTACCATATATTGTTAAACCTTACATATTTGTAATCTACCAATTTTGTTGTTGCAGTAGGATATTCATGGCTAGACATAGCGGTGGAGGTCGTCGAGGTGGTGGGCGATCCTGTACTAGAGACGGTAGCCATGATGGAGGCTCTTCTTCAAGCACGAGTAAGTTATCTTAACTAGGATTTAAATATATCTCAAGCCGCATTAATTACAATGATTATTGAAGTACTATGTTAAATACAATTATTACAGATGCACCTCGTCGACGATACCGAGGGACGAACCTCGGTATCTTTGGTCGTCCATGCGTAAGAATGCCATTTTAGATTCCGGTGGATGTCGTTTCCCGTGCCATAAGTGTTAATATATTCGCATTTATTTCTATCGGTTATTGCAAAACACAATTCACATAACACATATTGTTATACTTTTCAGTAGTATACTAGACCCGGTGCTAAAGTACACCCTACATGCGATTTGTTTGATGCATCTCCAGAGAGGTGCATGCGGTTCGGTCAAGATGCCAAGCGATGCCACTTTTATACGCAGAACCGTCTTCATGGGAGTTCCACGTAAGTTAAGCATATTATCACCACATAGTTGTATTGGGATGACGAAATCAAATGTTCTTAATTTTAAATAATCTTTTGTTATAGGTTTATTATCGATTTGACCAGAGCATCTCTCAATCAGCTGGCGATGCTGTGATTGAGCATCACGTCGCTGCGAATTACTTTGGATGGCTGTATGAGATGCGACAGATGGCAGCCCGAACAGTTGTGGACCAGCCCGGGACCACCATCAGAGATCATCAGCCCTGCATAGTCTCCGATTTAGTCTGGGAGGCTATGTGTGCGCACTGGGAGGCTGATGACTTTAAGAAAAAGTCCGAGCAGTCAAAGAAGAATCGTGGTTAGCTCCGGATAATACACACCACTGGTTTTTAGTCGTTCGAGCAGGCTAAGACGGTAAGTGCGTTGTATTTAGTTATTTATGTGTCAAGTTCTCACATAAATACTTAAGACCTGTTTTATGAATGTTTGTATTAGGCATTGGGGAGGACCTTGGGCCGAGATCCTATCATGCTAGAGTTTTGGGATCGAGCCCACACGCCTAAGGACGAGGGTGCTTTGTCTCAGGAAGCTTTAGCTATACGGGTAAAACTCATCTTACTATTTAGCTTTTAATAATATTCAATCGTAAATAAAATGATATAATTAACATACGTATATGGAATACATTACAGGACTAATTTCAGAAGCTTCGGGACGAGCGTATAACTGAGCTAGAGACTATTAGGAGGGGTTCTGAGCCGTTAGATTTCGCCGCCCCTCTTCCCGATATTGTATTAGATCGGGATGAGGAGCTGAGACTATGAGTTGCGTCTCAGGATCCCCCTACTAGTAGTACCGGCAGATATCGAGTGTTGGGTCTGCCGAGGATACCCGCATATACACTTCCTGGAGGTAATATTTTTTTATGTTTCACGAAATTATCCCAATTTATCACATTATATAAATTATTATTAATAATCGAATTTGTATCTCTTTATAGGCTCCAGCCAGCGCCAGCGTCCGAGAGCACATGTCGAACCATCTCATACGGGCGTTGGCTTGGATGACGATATCTTCTGGCGGCTGATAGGGGCCGTGTCAGATAGGTTCCATACCGATCTGGTCTTTTGGTGTCAGCAGTTGCCTTCTAGTTCTCGTCTTCACCAGATTGCTCAGGATATTATAACAGGGGCCTCTGCAGAGAGTACGGGATTACCACGGGAGCAGTTCGACGCTTGGAGCACTGAGATGCTCCGGATGGTGATTACCCTCTTGGAGGAGGCTTTTCGTCCTCCCCTACCTACTCAGGTATTCTTATTGTTTATGTTTTTCAATTAAGGCTAGTTTGTTAATTCTCATATATATATATATACGGACTAATGATTTATAATTTTGATTCTATCAACAGGGTGGCGATGGCAGAAAAAGTCAAGCGATGCGAGCAAAGAAGAAGCACGAGGCTGATTTCCATACACCAGAGCAGCGTCGTTCACCTCCGCCCGATGATGATACTTTTACTAGTTTATAGTTCATTTGTATAGTTTGTAGAACTTTTGTATATATTGTATTGTATAATTACGTCTGTACAACTATTGTAAATTATATTGTTTAACATTTATGGAACATTAGCTTATATTTGTAATTGGTTAGCTTATAATACGTTTTGGTGGATATTTGAATGTGAATGTGAATGATAATGAGTTGTAGATTAAGTTTTAGTGCTACGTTGCATATTTGAATGTGAGATACAGGTTTATATTACTGTGTATTGGGTTGTGATAGGTTACAGGTACATTAATGGGTTTAAACACCTGGAAACTGAACTTTTAAAATCTGCATTAAAAAAAAAATCAGTTACTTCTGACGGAGTAGGGTATTTTCGATGGCACTTCCCTCAGAGATAATAAATAACCATTTTTTAACAAATACAGAGATGGCCTAGTTTTCAGTCGAACATAAGATAACTTTGACAGAATATATCCGTCGTACCAATTTTATCTCCGACGTAAAGTCCGTCGAAGTTAATAAATAAACAATTTTAGTAAATATTAACTTATTTTAGTTTTTCGTTGGAAATATCTTATGTTCGAGGGAATTAGTCAGTCGGGCATAGTATCGATATATTCGATTTAAAAATTTAAATCTATATAATCATCGAAGATAGTTTAGGTTCGATGAACATCCGTCAGAGATACGTTCGTCGCAGATAATAATCATCAGACGGAATTTCTGACGGAACTTATTTTTGATGCAAATAGTTACGACGGAATCTCTGACGAATATTTCCGTCGAAAATAAAATAGTTTCGACTGAATAGTATTATATACGACGGAATATTCCATCGGAATTAGCCGGTTTTCTTGTAGTGATCATAGGAGTTACATCAACCTCGCTTGATGAACATCCAACAATATTAGGTCGATACTTAGCATCCATAGTCTATCTTTTCAATATATATATTTCTGGAATGGAAACAAATTTTTTAAATCTCATAACGCAAATGATATGCTTGCATATCATTCCTTCCATCTCGAACTTTGCACAAGAACACTTAAAAGTCTGTCCACCATCATACAAGACAGTTCTCCAATTAGCTTTAGGACTCGTGCTCTTTCCAACTTTGTATTCAATTATGTCTCCGTCCTTCCTCACCTTCTCCTTCCAATAGGAATAACTAGCCTTAAATTCAGTGTGAAATATGTCAAACATTTTTTTAGTGTAGAGTTGTCCAGCTTATTTCTCAATTTCTTACTCAGTCTCGTATATCATGTGAGAATTTTTTGACTTGAAATCTTCTTCTTTCTCTGGTTGCCGACGAGATACAAGAGCATTTTTTTATTGCGTCACAAACTCATTCAATGGAGTTAACGCATGAAAAAATCCATCAAAAAATAAATTAATACTCTCACTATGTTGGGTAGATGTCATTCCAGCTATAAAGATGTCTCTGAAGTATGCAAGAACCCATTGATGTCGCATTTCATACAAGTTCATCAACCAAATATTATTATTCAAATCATACTTCTTCTTCAAAAGTTCCCAATGGCTCTCTGATTCTAATATGGTTTCACTATAAAACCATGTTTTATACTCATCACAAAATGCTTGATTGCTAGAATGAAGGAGATGAAATCTCTCTGTGATATGCTTCTCAATGTGCCATGAACAGAATTGATGACGAGTATTAGGAAAAACTTTCTTTACAACATTGCAAATAACATGATCTTGATCTGTTATAATTACCCCAGGATCTT
Organism: Panax quinquefolius; assembly: GCA_020205615.1. Lineage (NCBI taxonomy): Eukaryota > Viridiplantae > Streptophyta > Magnoliopsida > Apiales > Araliaceae > Panax > Panax quinquefolius. The sequence goes on from CM035161.1 coordinate 130,893,954, forward strand.
TTCCACACATGCATTTCTTCCACTCTTAAAACAACCATATAAAAGATTTCTCTTTCTCATTTGCAAGTAAAGCACAACCAAACAAAATAGATTGTTTGTATTGAATAACCCCCGTGAATGGAGCAAATGGTAATAAAAATTTATTGGTTTGATATGTAACATCAAAAGAAACTACATCACTAAATTTTAAATATGATGATATCAACCTCCTATCGACCCAAAAAACACTTTTAAGACTGTGATCCCTCTTCAAATCTATGGCAAAGAAAAATGACGGGTAACTAACTCTTTTTGCTAGAAAGTGATGAACTACTGAAATGCATTCGCGACCAACCATATTATTTCTCTGTATGCACAAATGATCTACACATTTTTGTGTTGTTATCATCTCATCCTCACCATTCCCATTAGCATTAACCACCTTTGCAATTGTTGATGGGTGCAATCCAATTTCATGCATCTTTTCCATCAAATTTTTGACAGTTTGACTAAGATGATATGTCTTATGAGAGTGATGTTTCCATGCTGATGAAGGGCTAGTAAACTCGTGATTATGTTCATTATAAAAACTAATAACATGCCATGTCTTCATTTTTTGGTTTAAATGGATCCACATCCTTGCACGACAGTCAGATCTTACTTATCTTCGTTGTTTCTTTGGTTTCTCTTCAAGTGTCTGATCTTTATCTTTTGCAATTCCACCTTTACTACAAATAATTAATTAAACTATTGCCTCCCCTGAAGTTTTAGATTTTTCAAGATTCGACAAACGAAGTCCGAATCCTTTATGCCTTGCATATGTATTATACATCGTGCATTCGTCATCCTGACTAGGAAACGTTAATCCAATATATGGAACTTCTATCGAAGATTTTCTATTGTCATTCTCTACATTAACACTGGAACAAAAAAGAGAACATATAATTCAATTGATAATATAATTCAAAATTCAAAATGTTGAGCAAATTTTTTACTTTGTGTCATGAAGGTTTAACGCCAACTCTGAGTGTTATAATAGTAAGGTCGTCTCAGATTGTTGTGACATAGCATTATCCGCTTAAGAAGAAATAATAGGAGATAGCTGCTGAAAAGACATGATTTTTCTGCGAATTTATAAACAAAATTAATACTTGCTCCTAAGGGCTGCCCATGGTATGCTTAATGTCCTTTAAACCTTTTACTAGAAACAGAATCAGTTATGAGGCTTTATTGATGGTTAAAATTAATATTGAATTAAGCAATTGAGTGAAAATGTCCTGCAGATGCCAAATTTTTAGTACTTTTAAGCACTTACCTTTACCCATCAAATGCCCAAAATAACCAAGTTATGAGGTTTTTATTAAAAGCAGAATCAGTTCCTGATTAACCAAACTTCATTGACAACTTTTTTATACATAATTTTATAGAATAAGACAATAAATTAGACTAAATGCAATGATGCAATCAAGCCAAATCCAATTACCAAATATGTTATTCAGAATGCAAATGAGAGAAATTGAACAAACAAAAAAATAAAACAGGCACGGTAGGATTTCAAATAGTTCAGTTTCATTAGACTTACTAACAGTTTCATTATCGACATAAACAAACAAATGATTGTAGGAACACATTCTCCATAGTTCAGAGTATTAAACAGAGAGTACCAAACATTTCCAACTATCCAAAGTTTACGAAGATCATAAAACAAAAGTTACCTTTTAATCACTACTTTTACTACTTTTAATCACTTACCTTTTACTAGAAACAGAATCAGTTATGAGGCTTATTGATAATTAAAATTAATACTGAATTAAGCAATTGAGTGCAAATGTCCTGCAGATGCCAAATTTTTAAAGGCACCACATATATTCTTGTTAGATCTCCATGTTACAACATCAACATCAAGGAGCAAGGACCCTCCCTATCCAAAGAATTAAATCTCGGATATTTTTGTTTTCACAATAAACAAGATTAGAGTAATTTCCCCAATGAATACAAAGTTCAAAAATTAAATAAAAGTTACAAACACAAAGCAAAATGTGACGCCCCCAAATAGGTATACATCACTCATTCTGAGTCGCCAAATACATGGTACAGAATTCAAATACAACTTAATTATACAACTGTCGTGTAAAGTAAGACAAAACATAAGCTGGGAGTTTCAACATGAATATTGTCTTCTAGATAATATCCTAACTTAAATTCAATATTATTACATTATTTTCACACTATTTCACAAAATAGTGAGGACTACTAATGCAAACATCTGAACCGTCACTCCGTTCCCCGACTAGTCCCAGATATATTCTCATTTCCTAAAGAGAACAATGAAATCAAAGGGTGAGCTCAACTAGCCCAGTAAAAAATATTATGACTAAGATAATGCAGAATAATTTATAGTTGGCCTTCAACAGTGTTAAACTGATAAAATACAATAAACATCAAGTTTAACTGCAGCGGAACAAACAATCTATTAGAAGAGTCAAGTAGAACATGAAATCTACTATCTTATATTATTTAAGAGTTTATCATCAATTTTATCACTGAGACTTAGCTTAATAAATAAACCACATCATCGAATCATCCCTGCACTACAGGCCAAGGATATTCATTAGTATCACGACCACGAATTATCCATGCACTACGGGCCAAGAATATTCGTGTTTTCATCAACGGTCATGATCACGCCATAAAATAATTCATCTTTGCACCCTTGGCCAAAGAGAACCCATGGTCACGATCATACCAAACACTGTCCATCAATGCACTATGGGCCAATGAGGACTTTTACAACATCATTTGTAACATTACAGTCATGATTATACCAAATAATTCCCGATCATAATCATACCAACTTCATCTATGCACTACGGGCTAAAGATGACTTTCATAACAATATAAGCATGAGGATGATGATAATGATATAAGAATTCAATTAAAAGAAAACAAAGGATAAATTTTTAATGATTTATAATTTAATTTATCCAGAATTCAATAATGTCTAAATTGTCAACATGATACTGCTTTGTGGAGTAAAATTCAAGAATAATATTGTATCAAAAATGATTTGGATAAAAAAGAAATTAATTTTTATCATAAATAGTACCCCGGGTGAATATTACTCGAGTGAATAGTATCTCGTGAATAGTACTTCGGGAATAGTAATCCCGTGAATAGTATTCCGGCATGAAAAAAATTAAAACTTATCAAGAATGCTCAGAATAATATTTTCATGAAAAGATACTGGATGAAGCGCAAATATCAAGGATATTTTACTAATTTCATGGAGTATAGAAGCCAAAACTTTAACAAAATGAGTATAGATTTTGAAATCTGAAACGAAATAATATTATTTACATACTACAGAGTATGGAAGAAAATATTATTTCATACGAATATTGAACAAAAATAACAACCCTTACGACTGTTGAACGAAAATAATATTCCTTACGAATATTGAACTAATATAATATTCCTTACGAATATTAAATGACGATAATATTTCTTGCGAATATTGAACGAAATAAAATTTCTTAAGAATACGAAAAATAATATCGTAAGCGAATATGAAATAAATAATTCCCCTTACCTTAAAAAGAAGAGTATTCTGACTGGTATAGCGTGGATATTCTTGAAGAAAACTTTTACTGTTTTCTACGCTCAGAGCTTCTTAAAACTCTAAAGAAATACGCTCAATATTATAGAAGAAGAATTCACGGATTCTGGTGTGATTTTCAATTCTAACTGAGCATCCTATTTATAGGAGAATGGAAATAATACTATTTAAAAATTTTAATCACGGACGCACAGTAGAATTCTTCACGGACGATTCCTTCGGCCGAATTTTCTGAAAAATTTGATTTACTATACAGCACTATGCAACAAAATATTCTAATAAAACAAAAATTTTAAATAAAATATAATATATATATATATATATATATATATATAACACCAGCACTCACATTTTCACACACACATATAACACACTCACACATCACATACCCCACACACAATATATATACACCCATTCCACCATTTCCCATTATTCCACCATCACTTTTCTTCTACCCAACACTTTCACAATACTAATATTATTCACCACCACCACAATCAGTTCACCCACTTACACACACCATTATACACATGCACATGTTTAATATATATACATATAATATATATTCCCTTCCTCCCAAGGCAACTCGCCCCACCCCGCTTTTCTTTTCTTTTTTCTTCCCACATGTGGGCCCCACATGTTCCCCTCCTAAAATGTCAACATAACATGTGGGCCCCACCACAATATATATATATACTAAATAACTTTTTACCGATTATTTTTGCAAAATAGGTAAATGGGGGTCCATATAATAAGCAAAATTTATGACAAATACTTCATAAAATCCCCTCAATAGTTTTAACAATATGTATTCATCATTATTATTATTCTCAATATTTAACAACCAGATCATTCTTAGGAAAGAGGGGGCTTTCTAATAAGGATTTATCCCTATTGGCGCGCAATTAGGTGACTAAACCTCTCCTCGACAAAACTTTCTAGACATCGTCAATATTGTGAATAATAATATGAATAATTGTATCGTCTTAATTATTGATTTAATAATATATAAAATATCGATAATAATTGAATCAAATAACGTGAGATACTATGCAGCAATTACTGTAGCAATAATTGAACAAAACTGAGTGACTTCTCACGTAAACATCAATAATCAATATCGTGTGCTACTATGCAACCACTCAGACATCAGTATTTTTTTACCACGTGTATTTCAACGATTAACGGTAAAACTTCCGCCGTTATTTTTATAAAAAGATATTTCATTATTTTCTCATTTAATAATAATTACATTGTAGGGTCCACCAATGATTATTTGTTGTATTTAATATTCCACGATAAAACGACTATTCCCCGATCAATCGAATATTATATAACAACTTGCTTACTTTGCAAAATTTATAAATATTACCCACAACTAAAATATTATATCAAATCCACACCTTAATATTCAAAAAAATATTTCGAAAAATTAATCTTTATTCATAAAATTTGGGGTCTTACACAAAAGGTGAAAGATTCAAAGAAACAAAGTGAAAAGTTGTTTGGAGCATGAAATAAACATGGAGCAATCATAAATTATTAGTGACACCAGGATGAACTACATCCAGGCATCCAACTATATTAAAAAATGAAAACTGTAAGACCCCAACTTATTATTAATGAAATTTAATTTTCTCTATTTATTATTTTGAAATAGTAAGGGTTGATTTGATTAATGTGGATAGTTAAGGGTAAAATACGCAAATACTTCAAAATAAGCAAGTGGTTATAAAATATTCATTGTTGTCGGGGAATATTCGTTTGGTCGTGGAATATTAAATCTTGTCGGGAATATTTAAATGCCACAAGTAGCATGTGTGGGCCCCATAGCTTAAAAGCGATTGGATGAAGAAAACGACAAATATAAGTTGTTTAAAAATAACAGTAAAGAAGTTATTCACAAGATTAATCTTTGTTAAAATACTCTTGGTTAAAACACAAGAAGATTACGCGGTATTGCACCAATTATTGATTCTTACGTAAGAAGGCACTACTCAATAATGGTTACGATAATTACTCGCTCAAAGATTTTATTGATTTAATAATTCGCTGCGTTGATATTTTATATTCTTCATTGTTTCAATAATTGTCATTACACGTATTTTTCATTATCGAAGCAATAATTCATATTATCTGAATAATATTATTAGATAACATTATTGGCAATGTCTAGAAAGTTACATCTAAGGAGAGGTTTGGTCACCTAATTGTGCGCCGAAGAAGGAGAAATTCTTATTGGAAAGCCCCTCTTTCACAGGAACTGCGCCTGGTTGTCAATATTGTGATTCTCGTAATATTATTTGTGAATAATTAATTATTGATTCATATGATGAGGAAAATATTGATTTTATGTGGATATAGATGGAGAAAATTTTAATGTGACAATTGTTGAAAATTGAAATTTTATCTTTTCCGATAAAATAATTCATTTAAATATATTATTATATTTTAATAATATAATAATGGTGATATTTTTACAACGAATATGGGATATATGAGTATATGAGGAGGAAGAGTATTTTTGCTGTAATAAATGTTTAAAACATGTTAAACATGTCGGTGGACCCCATTTATTGGTGAAATTTGATTATACTTTGTAAAATCGCTTCTGCTTGTGGATTTTGGTCAATTTCTATTTGGAATTTGGAAAACTTTCTTACGCAAAGTTGTAGAGAATTGAATTTCCTATAAAAACTCGCAAGATTTGAATTTTTTGATGAAAGGGCTATTTATTATGAATTATTGAAGTTTCAAGTCTCAAAATAATTGATTTTTGAAGTTTAAAATATTTAAAATTAGAAAAACGTTTTTTTCTTACTTTTTCTAGAATGTGGCATGTGTTTGATGGCTGAAATCAGATTCTAGGCATGCGAGGAAATTTATATAATTATATTATTAATTTATTAAATTTTACGCTTTGGTGTTCTAAGAATTTCCTATAAATAGGTGCTTAGGTTTGAATTGAAAATCACACTTAAAGCTCAAGTTTTCTCTATATATTATCGGCGTATTCTTGTGAGTATTTTGAGTATACTTTGAGTATTGTTAGAGGCGGTGCAAGTTCCTTCAAAGACTATATCCTAGATTCCAGGTTAAAGTACTAATCTTTCGAGGTAAGTGGATGTTATTTTTTCTCAAATGATATTATTTCTTCAATATCATTATCTTTGAAATATTGGTTGAAACTTTTTATCAAATTTGAAACTTTTTCATGTCTGGGGTTACTATTCATGAGTTCTTATTCACGAGTTCTTATTCATGAGTTCTTATTCAAGAGTTACTATTCACAGTACTATTCATTAAGCGTGAAGATGTTTTTTGGGAAATTTCTATCTTTTGGTTCGGAGTTACTAGTCACGTATCGTTACTTATTTAAGTATCTGAAGACTATTCACGATATCTCAAGACTATTCAATTTAAAAATGAAAATTTTTCTTTTCGTCTAAAATATCTATTCGGATACTAGCTTTGATTGTATCCATGTTTTGATCATTCTTGAATTTTACACCACTATGATTATTTTTGAGGTATTTTTGAACATGGATAAAACAAAGTACGAATCCTTAATCCTTAATCCTTGTCATTTTGTTTCTTTGGATTCGTTTCTTTAAAATATTTTCATCATCCTCGGTCTTAAATGATGATATTATTGAATATCTTTGGTAGTAGGCAAAGATGAGCAGTATTTTGAGTATACTTTGAGTATTGTTAGCGGTGCAAGTTCCTTCAAAGACTATATCCGGTATTCCACTAGAAGTACTAATCTTTCGAGGTAAGGGATGTTATTTTCTTCTCAAATGATATTATTTCTTCAATATCATTATCTTTGAAATATTGGTTGAAACTTTTTATCAAATTTGGAACTTTTTCATATGGGGTTCTTATTCATGAGTTCTTATTCACGAGTTACTATTCACTTAGTACTATTCATGAAGCGTGAAGATGTTTTTTTGTGGAATTTCTATCTTTTGGTGTTTGAGTTACTATTTAAGTATCACGACATTATTCACGATATCGACTTTATTCATAGAAAAATGAAAATTTTTCTTTTCGTCTAAAATATCTATTCTGGATACTAGCTTTGATTGTATCCATGTTTTGATCATTCTTGAATTTTACACCACTATGATTATTTTTGAGGTATTTTTGAACATGGATAAAACAAAGTACGAATCCTTAATCCTTAATCCTTAATCCTTGTCATTTTGTTCTTTGGATTCGTTTCTTTAAAAATATTTTTCATCATCCTCGGTCTTAAATGATGATATTATTGAATATCTTTGGCCTGTAGTAAAAAGATGAATGATTCTGAAGAATATCTTTGGTCAGAAGTGCAAAGATGAACAGTGTTTAGATGAACATGACTAATCGATGAATATCTTTGCTCTGTAGTGCAAAGATGAATATTTGATTCGAGATGTATATTGATTGATGTTACGAGGGATAAAAGATAGGCGATGAACTTTTAAATTCATATATAGAAGGCGGTAGTTTGCATTCTCTACTTAACTCTTTTAATGAATTATTATTTCATTGCGAATATTAATTTAAAATTTGTTGTCTATTGTATTCTATTAGATTTTTCCTGTTGAAGACTAACGGTAATTTGTTGTATATTATCTTAGTCATAATATTCTTTCTTGGGCTAGTTGAGCTCACCCTTTTCCTTTTTGTTCCATTTTTTTCTCGTGAGGCGAGAATATAAGCGAGTACTGAGTCTGGGTATGGAATGAAGGTTCTAGAAAGAGTTGTTTAGTAGTCCTCACCATTTTGTAAAATAATGTATCAATAAATGTGATGAGGATTTATTTGAGTATAGATATTATGCTCAGAAGATAATATTTGTATTCAAACTCACAGCTTTTCTGAGTTGTAATAATAAAGTTGTAGTTGTTTCGTACCATGTATTGACAACTCGAATCAGTGATGTATACCTATTTTGGGGCGCCATGAGCACAATCATTGGTGGACCCCACAAAGAAATTATTGTTGAATTGAGAAATTGACAAAAATATTTTTATGAAAATAACGGCGAAAGTTTTACTGCTATTATCTTTGTTGAACTACTTAGTAGTAAAAAGTACAATAATGTCTGGCGTGGTTGCATAGTATAGCACGGTATTGATTATTGATGCTTACGTAAGAAGTCACTTCGGTTATACTCAATTATTGCTACGATGTAATTGCTTTGCATCATATCTCTTATATTATTGATTCGATTATTGTCATAGTATCATCTGCATAATATATTATTTTATTAAATCAATAATTGAGACGGCAAAGTTATTCATATTATTAAATTACAATATTTACAATGTCTAGAAGTTACATCAAGGAGAGGTTTGGTCACCTAATCATTGCGCTGATAGGGAGAAATCCTTATTGGAAGGCCCCTCTTTCACCGGGAACGACACGGTTGATAAATATTGTGAGTTATAATATTAATGATGAATGTTATTAAAAATTGAAGTTGTGTTCAGAGTTGAATTTGGAGACGCGAACGTGATATTTGAGTCCGGAACGATGAAATTAGTAAAAATAGACTATAAACACAAAAAATTTCGATTTTACTATTTGGTCAAAAAGTCAACAGTTGACTTTTTTGAGAAAAGTCAAACTTCGAAATTTCAAAATTTATATTTTTGATAAAAATAGTTTTATTGTGTTGGAATTATTTGTGTTAGTGAAAATTGACATTTATTTCGATAAAAATTGATGTTTGGAGGTTATATTGACCAATCGGATATTTAACCGGATAAATGAGCAATTGATTGATATTAATTCACATGATTATAACTATTTATTCACATGTGTGTGCTATTTATTCACATTCTTGCTACTATTAGGGGAGTTGGTGCAAGATTGATAATACTTGCATGACTAAGTTAAAAATGGAGGTATAGATGGAGGTACTATACTGTAATTCGAATTTTCACATGTCTAGAACTATTGAGTCACATAATTTACTATTGAATCACATTATTTACTATTAGGGGAGGTGGTGCAAGTTTGATAATACTTGCATGACTAAATTAAAAATAAAGAAAAAGTTGGAGGTATCAGATTTGTAATTTTTGAGCCCCAAAATGTGCAATTATCGAAACTATGTTTTCCTATAAATAGAAGCTCATTCTTCCTTCATTTCTCACCAATTCACTAAAGCTTTAGAGCCATTATTATAGAGAGAAATTATAGAGAGAAAGAAGAAGAGAAGTCTGCTACCTCACTAATCTAGTATCCAGTTTCTTCTGAGGTAAGGGGTATTATTTCTTTTGTATTCATGAAGAGAACTTCTGTTATTCCATTCCTTATTATTCTGTTGGAATAACCTGTATACTCGGACTACCCTATACTTGGTGACATTCTTCTATTATTCCGTCTTTATTATTATTATTCATTGGAATATCCCGCTCATAAATGCTATATCTGTAGAACGGGTTCGCCTTTCTTTATTATTACATTGGAATATCCTATCTCATGCGTTTTCTGCAGGACCGGGTTCCGCCTTTTATTATTCTATTGGAATATCCGTCTGCAATGCTTTTTCTGTGGGACCGATTCCGTTATTTATTATTACATTGGAATAACTTCATGCATCAAGCACCGCAGCATACATGGTGATTTCTGTTGTTATTCCATTCTTTATTATTACGTTGGAACATCACGCTTCGGCATGTAATTTTACCGACTCGTTAGATTATTTATTATTCTCATTGGAATAACTCGCCTGTCATCAAGTAATCTGCATGCATGGTGATTTCTTTTGTTATTCCATTCTTTAATATACTCGGTTGGTTAAAGTTTTGACTTCTATACTCCATGAAATTAGTGGAATATCTTTGATATTTGCGCTTCATCCAGTATTTTTTCATGGAAATATTCTTCTGAGCATTCTTGAATTTTACTCTACAAAGCAGTATCATGTTGACAATTTGGACGTTATTGGTTCCTGGACAAATTAATTCGTGAACTTGTTTTATTGAATTCTTATATCATTGTCATCATCCTCATGTTTATAATATGTTGAAAGTCATCACGTATTCTGTAGTGCATAGATGGACTTAGTATGATTATATTGAGAGATTATTTAGTATAATCATTAACCGTAATGTTACAAATGATGTGGTAAAAGTCCTCATTGGCCCGTAGTGCATTGATGGACAGTTGTTGACATGATCATGACCATTGATGAATACACGAATGTCCTTGGCTTGTAGTGCATGGATAATTTGTGGTCATGATACTAAAGAATATCCTTGGCCGTAGTGCAGGGCTGATTCGATGATGTGGATTATTTATTAAGCTCAGTCCCAGCGATAAAAGTGATGAAAAACTTTTTAAATCATAAAAGATAGTTGATTTTATTCTATACTTGACTCTTTTAATGGATTATTTGTTCCGCTGCAGTTAAACTTGATGTCTATTGTATTTTATCAGTTTAACATTGTTGAAGACTAATGATAATTTATTCTGTATTATCTTAGTCATAATATTTCTTACTGGGCTAGTTGAGCTCACCCTTTCCTTCACTGTTCTCTTCAGGAAATGAGAATATAGCTGGGACGAGTCGGGGAACGAAGTGACGATCCAGATGATAGCATTAGTAGTTCTCACTATTCTGTTAAATAGTGTGACAATAAATGTAATGAGGACTGAATTTGAGTTTGTATACTGTGTATGAGGACTCCATTGAGAGTGGATATTGTCTAAAAGACAATATTCTTGTTTGAACTCTCAGTTTATGTTTTATCGTATTTTACACGACAGTTGTATATTTAAGTTTGTATTTGAATTTTTGTACCATGTATTTGGCAACTCAAGATGGGTGATGTATACCTGTTTTGGGGGCTTCACACAACTAGCCCAGTAAGAAATATTATGACTAAGATAATGCAGAATAAATTACCATTAGTCTTCAACAATGATAAACTGATAAAATACAATAGACATCAAGTTTAACTACAACGGAATAAGAAATCCATTAGAAGAGTCAATTAGAGCATGATATCTACTATCTTCTATGATTTAAAATGTTTTCATCAATTTTTATCATGAGACTCAAATTTTAATAAATAAACTACATCATCGAATCATCCTCGCATTACGGCCAAGGATATTCATTAAATCATCAATGGTCATGACTATACCGAATAATCCTCGGTCATAATCATACCAAAAACTATCCATCAATGCACTATGTGCCACTCGAGGACTTTTACCACATCATTTATAACATTACAAAGTTATGATTATCTTGAGCGATCCACAGTCATAATCATACCAAGTCCATCTACGCACGTAAGCCAAAGATGACTTTCATCACAATATAAGCATGAGGATGATGACAATGACATAATAATTCAATAAAACAAGTTCAAGAATAAATTTTAAAGATTTATAAGTTAATTTATCATGAAATCAATTACGTCCAAATTGTCAAATGATGATCGCATTGCATCGGGGAGTAAAATTCAAGAATGCTCGTAAGAATATTTTCATGAAAAGATCTTTGGATGAAGCGCAAAATATCCGTGATATTCTACTAATTTCATGGAGTATAGAAGCCAAAACTTTAACCAACCGAGTATAATAGAATATATGAAAGCGCAAATGGATTTTCACACGCCATGCGGTAATCACGTGAATGCAGACCATTTCCACAATTTAATAAGGAATGAATACGAAAGATCATTCACCATGCATGCGGTAATCACATAGTACGAGGTTATTCCAATGAGAATAATAAAGAATGGAATAAATGAAGAATTCACCGAGGCATCGCGATAGACCCACATGAGATAGGTTATTCCAGCAATGTAATAATAAAGAATGGAACCGGATCATGCGTGAATCCGCTTATGCATAAGATATTCCAAATCAGTAAGACCCCAACTTTTATAAATAAAGATGAATTTTCTATAAATATTATTTTTGAATATTATGGAATAAATTTGATATAATGTTATAGTTGTGGGTAATATTTATAAATTTTGCAAAGTATGCAAGTTGTTATAAAATATTCGTTTGGTGGGGAATATTCTTTTTGTTAGGGAATATTCGCATAATGGCTCAATCATTGGTGGACCCCTACAACATTATTGTCGGATTGAGAAAACGACAAAAATATTTTATAAAAATAACTTGGCGGAGGTGTTACCGTTAAAGCTGTTGAACTACCCGTTGGTAAAAATGCGATGTCTGGCGTGGTTGCGTAGCACTTTGCGGTATTGATTATTGATGCTTACGTGAGAAGTCACTCGGTTATGCTCAATTATTACTCTGATAATTCTTGCATCATATCTCTTATATTATTGATTCAATTATTGTCGCGATTATCATAATCGTATAATATGTTATAGTATTAAATCAATAATTGAGGCGACAAGTTATAAATGATTGATAATTATTGAAAGATTAAATATGTGTTATGATTTGTGGTAAGTTTGATTATTTTATGGGGGCTCTATATGTCATCATCTAAGAGTCTCTTCATCAATAGTATTTACCTTCGTCAATAGTAATTACCCTTGTGAATAGTATTTACCTTCGTCGATAGTAATTACCCTTGTGAATAGTATTTACCTTCGTCGATAGTAATTATCCTTGTGAATAGTATTTACCTTCGTCGATAAGTAATTACCCTTGTGAATAGTATTTACCTTCGTCGATAGTATTTACCTTCGTTAATAGTAATTACCTTTACCAGACGTCGAACCACTTGTCGTTTCACATTACTGAGCATCGAACCACTTGTCGTTTCACATTACAAAGGCCAAACCGTCCGTCGTCAAAGCCACTTGCCTTTTCACACGGCGGTCTTAAGCTAGAAATCTTCTATAAATAGAGGCCTAGTGCTTCATTATTTTCACGAATTCATTCAAGCTATAGAGAGAGAAAGTATAGAGAGAATAAGAGAGAAAGAAGAAGAGTATTTTGTTACTTACTTCTGCAGTAAAGTATTCAATCTCCTACCAAATGTAAGGGTGTTATTCTTTCTTATTCATGAAGAGAATCATTGTTATTCCATTGCTTATTATTACATTGGAATAACTTTTGTATAAGTGGTTTTACCTATACTTGGTGACATTCTTCTATTATTACATTGGAACATCACATGCATGTGTTTTTACCGGACTGGTTCGTCTTTATCATTCTCATTGGAACATCACATGCATGTGTTTTACAGGACTGGTTAAAATCTTTATTATTCTGTTGGAACATCCTGTGCATGTGTTTTTACGGACTGGTTAAAATCTTTATTATTACGTTGGAATATCCTATACGTGTGTTTACACGGATGCTGGTTCCATCTTTATTATTCATTGGAACATCACATCGATTGTGAATTTCACGACACAGTTCCGTTATTTATTATTACATTGGAATAACTTTTGCATGGGCTGATCTATCGCATGCATGGTGATTTCTTTTGTTATTCCATTCTTTATTATACCCGGTTGGTTAAAACTTTGACTTTATACTCCATGAAATTAGTAGAATATCCTTGATATTTGCGTTTCATCCGATATCTTTTCATGGAAATATTCTTACGATCATTCTTGAATTTTACTCTACAAAACAAGATTATCATGTTGACAATTTGGACGTTAATAATTCTGGATAAAATAATTCTTGAACTTGTTTTATTGAATTCTTATATCATTGTCATCATCCTCATGTTTATATTTTTTTGAAAGTCATACGTGGCTTTGTAGTGCATAGATGGACTTGGTATGATTATGACCGAGAGACTATTCGATTGTAATCATGGCCGTAATGTTACAAATGATGTGATAAAAATCCTCGATTGGTAGTAGTGCATTGATGGATGATTGTTGGCATGATCATGACCATTAATGAATACACAAATATTCTTGGCCGTAGTGCATGAATAATTGTGGTCGTGATACTAAAGAATATCCTTGGTAGTAGTGCGGGGTGATTCGATGATGTGGAATATTTATTAAAGTCGAGTCTAAACTATATATGATGATGAAAAACCTTTTAAAACCTAAAAGATAGTAGACTTTATTTTCTACTTGACTCTTTTAATGGATTGCATATTAAGCTGTGATTAAACCGGTTGTCTATTGTATTTTATCGGTTTAACATTATTGAAGACTATTGATAATTTATTACGCATTATCTTAGTCATAATATTTCTTCTTGGGCTAGTTGAGCTCACCCTTTCTTTCACTTTATTCTCTTGAGTGAAATGATAATATATTTGGGGACGAGTCTGGGAAGCAGTGATGGTCCGAAGATAGCATTAGTAGTCCTCACTATTACGTAAAATAGTGTGATAATAATTATAATGAGGACTTTTTGTTTGAGTTTGTATAATATCTAGTAGATGATATTTGTATTTAAACTCACGGTTTATGTCGATATTATACCTACGCAGTTATGTTAATAAGTTGTATTTAAATTACACATACCATGTAAGTGGCGACTCAAGATGGGTGATGTATACCTAATTTTGGGGCGTCGCGGTTAGTATCGAGCTTAGGGATGTGATCCTGGCTAAGATGTGAGAATAGTACTAGGAGGGGAGGCAGAATACCTTCATTAGTATGACCTACCTAAGTTTATGTGCTATTTTATTGGTTGGTCGGAAGATAAGGATAATTTGTTACATGTCAATTAACCTTTTGTTTTGTGGCGATGTCTGAAAATGACATCGAGAATGTTGAGAATAGCAATGGAGCATGAGCGATCGTTGATTCACCACATATCAATAATCAAGATAATGTGCATCGAGGAGGCGACAATCCTCATGCAAACAACAACACCGACCAAATGACAAATGATCAAATGTTCGGAGGCTTTATACGATTTATGCAATGCAAGAAGGCGAGGCGACTCTGTCCCAAAGCGTAGGTGGAAACACGGAAAACTCTCGGCGGTCACCGCTAAACAATTTAAGGATTTGGGACCACCGGAGTTTAAGGGAGAGCCAAAACCACTTCTAGCGGAAGCATGGATAAAGCGATTACCAAGATATTTGATGTCTTGGGATGCTCAGGAAGCAAAAGGTTCCTTTAACGCCTTTATGTTGGCGAGAGGCGGATTACATCGGTGGGAATCGGTAAAAGCGTACTCAACCGGTTTATCTTGAAGATATCTTGGGAGAAGTTCGAGAGGCTGTTCAACGACAAATACTTTCTGAAAGTATTCGCCACATGAAGGAGGTGGAGTTTATCAAGTTGGAACAAAACAATATGGCCGTGTCATGAACACGAGGCAAAATTTGCGGAGTTATCACGGTTCGGCCCCACTTGGTGATATAATGAAGAGAATGGCGCGAATGTTTTTAAGAGGTTTGAAGCGGGAGATACGTCGACATCTTATTTCTCATAAACTATGTTTGTATTGAGATGTTGTAAATAGGGCTCGATTAGTGGGGTAGCGATAATGAGTCAATATAACTAAAAAAGAAGCGGTAAGCAAAATTATAATACCGGCGAGAATAGTCATCGAAGCGGTGACAACAAGCGTGGAGGAATCAAGCGGGCGGATATGGTAACCACGCCGGTGGTAATCGGGGCCAAAACAATAAGAATGGACATTTCAAGAAAAGGAGATTCAATGATGATGGAAAACGTCGGCACACCGGTACCCATTGTTAAGGAAGGAGAAAGACCCTATCATATGCTTCAAATCGGAGGAGAGGACACATCGATCAAGCTGCGTCATATCGTCAAAGCATGTTATAATTGTGGAAGAGAAGGTCACTTAGCTCGATTTTGTGGATTTCACAGAAGACAAATTGAGCTAGGATGGAGGCACCAAAAGGCCATCCGGAAAATTCAAAGCCGGTAGTGCAAGGAGAGCATTTGTTGTGACCTCCCAAAGAGCAAGGAATCCGAATGAGGTCATCACGGGTAAGCTTATCATAAACTCTAATGAAGTCTATACTTTATTTGATCTGGGTTCTACCCATTCTTTTATTTCTCCTACTTGCGCTCATCGATTAAATTTGACTCTGGAGAAATTAGACTTTGACTTATCTGTGGAAACTCCGTTGGGAGAAACCTTCATTACATCCCTTTGTTTATAAGTCTTGTTTGGTTCAAATCGGTACCCTCACATTACTGTTGATCTTATTTCATTAAAAATACTTGCATTTGGCGTGATTCTAGGGATTGATTGGTTAACTACTTATCATGCAAAAATTGATTGTTTTTCGTAAGGTTGTTAGCTTTCATATTCCTAATCAACCTATTATGCGAATTCAAACGACCAAACCATTAAAATCAATCACGGTCATCTCAAGCCATAAAAGCTATTCGTTTATTGAAAAAGCGGATGTCAAGCTTTCTTAGCTCATATCATGATTTAAATAAAAATAAATTCGGTTTTAAGCGATATTCTATTGTTAATAAATTTCTGACGTATTCCGAAGAACTTCTGGCCTACCCCAGGCGTGAAATTAAATTTTGTATCGACCTTGAACCCGGTACAAAACCTATTTCAAAGCCCCATATCGAATGGCTCTATTGAACTTCGAGGAGTTAAAGACCCAGCTGCGAGGAATTGTTAGACATTGGCTTTATTAGTCTAGTACTTCTCCTTGGGGTGCTCCATTACATTCGTGAAGAAGAAAGATGGGAGTATCGACTTTGTATTGATTATCGGGAGTTGAATCACGTCACCATCAAAAATAGGTATCCATTGCCACGTATTGATGACTGTTTGACCCGATTGCAAGGAGCCAAATTCTTTTCAAAGATTGATCTTCGTTAGGATATCACCGATTGAAGATTAGAACCGGCGACATTCAAAGGCGGCTTTCGGAACTCGATGCGGGCATTATGAATTCCTAGTCATGTCCTTTGGATTGACTAATGCTCTCTTGCCTTCATGGATATGATGAACCAAGTATTGAGGAATATTTAGATCACTTTGTGGTCGTCTTTATTGATGACATCCTTATTTATTCCAAAAGCCGTGAAGATCATGAGCAACACTTGAGGTGACACTCCAAAGCCGTGAATATAAGCTTTATGCCAAGTTGAAGAAATCACGAGTTACGGCTTGAAGAAGTAGCATTCCTTGGGCACGTGGTATCAAGTCATGGAATATCATTGACCAATGAAAGATTGAAGCTATTCAAAGTAGGGAACAACCTAAATCGATGGATAGAAGTCACGTAGCTTTCTCGGTTTAAATTTGGTTATTATCGGAGATTCGTGGAAGGATTTTCTCGAATCGCTATTCCGATATTTCGGTGACTCGGAAAGATACAAAGTTAGGTTGGAGCGAAGAATGTGAGAAGAGTTTTCAAGAACTCGAGAGAGACTTATTTCAAATTTTGTTACGACAATACCATCGGCTCGGAGGATTTGTCATCTGATGATGCTTCGGCAAAGGGTTGGGATGTGTTCTTATGCAACATGGAAAAGTTATAGCTTTATGCCTCGCGACAACTCAAAGAATATGAGAGGAATTATCCTACTGGCATGATCTAGAGTTGGCATTTGTTATCTTTACACTTAAAATTTGGAGGCATTACTTGTATGGGGAGAAAGTGGAGATCTTTACGGATCATAAAAGCCTCAAATATTTCTTCACTCAAAGGAACTCAACATGCGACAACGACGTTGGCTTGAAGCCATTGAAAGATTATGATCATACCATCGATACCATCTGGAAAAGCAAGCGTGGTAGGTGGCGCATTGAGTAGAAATCATATGCAAGTACAAGTGCGATATTGTCAACGCAAAGGCCCATTTTGTGTGACTTGCAAAGGATGGAGATAGAATTAAAGACTCCAGGGACGCATGTGATGACAGCGAGTATACGAGTAGAACCGACTTTAATTGATAAAGTTAAAGCTGCTCAAGCTACAGACCTGGAGCTGATGCGTATGAGGAAGAAAGTGCAAGAAGGTCTTTATCTGGGAAGCAAGAATCGATGAAGAAGGAATACTTGAGTCGACTCCGGACTTTGTGTTCCTAACGACCACGATTTAAAGTATAATATCATGATGGGGCGCCTGACACACCATTTGCAATCCATCACAGGAGTACCAAAATGTATCATGATATTCGTAAATACATTTTGGTGGAGCAATATGAAGAGAGAGATAGTATTTGTTTATCTCAAGGTGTCTAACTTGTCAGCGAGTTAAAGCGGAGCATCAAGTACCAAAAGGTCTATTACAACCACTTGAAATTCGAATGGAAGTGGGAGCACATTACCATGGATTTCGATTCATCGGTCTTCTAAGGTTTCTCAAGGCATTGATGCGATTTGGGTCATTGTTGATAGATTGACCAAATCCGCTCATTTCTTCACCAAATCGAAACTTATACACTTGAACGTCTTGCTCGTATGTACATAAGCGAGATTGTAAAAGGCGCATTGTATCTTCCGGTATCCATAGTTTTCGATCGAGACCAAGATTCACTTCACGATTTTGGGTTAGTTTGCAAAAAGCTATGAGCGCAGACTTACGATTTAGCTCGGCATATCATCCTCGAGACGGACGGACGATCGGAGAGGACTATTCAAACTCTTGAAGATCTATTAAGACTCTGTGTCCTTGATTTCAAGGGAGTTGGGACAAGTTCTTACCATTGGTGGAGTTTTCCTACAACAACAGTTATCAAGCAAGTATTGGCATGGCTCCATTCGAGCGTTGTATGGAAGAAAGTGTCGTTCTCGGTATCTTTGGGATGAGGTGGGTGAAGCAACGTTGTTGGGACCGGAGTTGATACGTATGACTACGGAAAAGATTCAAATGATCCAACAACGTATAAAACCTCACAAAATCGACAAAAGAGTTATCTTGATCTTCATGAAAGGGCGTGGAATTCGATATAGGAGATCGTGTGTTGTTAAGAGTTGCTCCATGGAAAGGAGTTACAAGATTTGGAAGGAGAGGAAAACTTAATCCTCGATTCATCGGTCCATTTTAATCCTCGATCGAGTAGGAAGCGTGGCCTATAGACTCGCTTTACTGCCAAATATGTCTCGTGTTCATAACGTTTTCACATATCTATATATTACGTAAATATGTGAAAGACCCGAACCATATTATTGAGTTAGAACCGGACGAAATAGCGGAAGATTTGGCGTATGAAGAGGTTCTGTTCAAATTTTGGATAAGAAAGAACATATTCTACGCTCGAGGTTATACCTCAAGTCAAAGTTTTATGGAGGAACCACGATGTTGAGGAAATGACTTGGGAGTTAGAATGCGAAATGAAATCAAGGTATCCTTACCTCTTGACATACAGTCACGTACCCTAATTTCGAGGGCGAAATTTCATAAGAAGGGGAGGTTGTAAGACCCCAGCTTTTATAAATAAAGATGAATTTTTCTATAAATATTATTTTTGAATATTATGGAATAAATTTGATATAATGTTATAGTTGTGGGTAATATTTATAAATTTTGCAAAGTATGCAAGTTGTTATAAAATATTCGTTTGGTCAGGGAATATTCTTTTTGTTAGGGAATATTAAATACAATGGCTCAATCATTGGTGGACCCTGACAACATTATTGTCGGATTGAGAAAGCGACAAAAATATTTTATAAAAATAACGGCGAGAGGTGTTACCGATTAAAAGCTGTTGAACTACCCGGTGGTAAAAGTACGATGTCTGGCGTGGTTGCGTAGTAGCTACGGTATTGATTATTGATGCTTCTTGTGAAGTCTTTCAGTTATGCTCAATTATTGCTACGATAATTCTTTGCATCATATCTCTTATATTATTGATTCGATTATTGTCACAATTATCATCATCGTATAATATGTTATAGTATTAAATCAATAATTGAGACGACAAGTTATAAATGATTAATAATTATTGAAAGATTAAATATGTGTATGATTTTGGTAAGTTTGATTATTTTATGGGGGCTCGTATGTCATCATCTAAGAGTCTCTTCATCAATAGTATTTACCTTCATCGATAGTAATTACCCTTGTGAATAGTATTTACCTTAAGTCAATAGTAATTACCCTTGTGAATAGTATTTACCTTCGTCGATAGTAATTACCCTTGTGAATAGTATTTACCTTCGTCGATAGTAATTATCCTTGTGAATAGTATTTACCTTCGTCGATAAGTAATTACCCTTGTGAATAGTATTTACCTTAAATCGATAGTATTTACCTTCGTTAATAGTAATTACCTTTACCCGGACGTCGAACCACTTGTCGTTTCACATTACAAGCGTCGAACCACTTGTCGTTTCACATTCTGAGCGTCCGGCCAATTAAATCGAGCCACTTTGCTTTTCACACGCGGCGGTGCTAAGCTAGAAATCTTCTATAAATAGAGGGCTAGGGCTTCATTATTTTCACGAATTCATTCAAGCTATAGAGAGAGAAAGTATAGAGAGAATAAGAGAGAAAGAAGAAGAGTATTTTGTTACTACCACTGCTGCGATATTCAATCTCCTACCAAATGTAAAGGGTGTTATTCTTTCTTATTCATGAAGAGAAGCTGTTGTTATTCCATTGCTTATTATTCATTGGAATAACTTTGTATAAGTGGTTTACCCTATACTTGGTGACATTCTTCTATTATTACATTGGAACATCACATGCATGTGTGTTTACTGGGACTGGTTCCGTCTTTATCATTATTCTGTTGGAACATCACATGCATGTGTTTTACCGGACTGGTTAAAATCTTTATTATTCTGTTGGAACATCACATGCATGTGTTTTACAGGACACTGGGTAAAATCTTTATT
This sequence comes from Panax quinquefolius, assembly GCA_020205615.1. Taxonomy (NCBI): domain Eukaryota; kingdom Viridiplantae; phylum Streptophyta; class Magnoliopsida; order Apiales; family Araliaceae; genus Panax; species Panax quinquefolius. Next base: position 130,915,267 of record CM035161.1, read on the forward strand.
ATTACATTGGAATATCTATACATGTGTGTTTTACAGGATCTGGTTCCATCTTTATTATTACATTGGAACATCCACATCGATTGTGAATTTCACGACTGTTTAGTTATTTATTATTACATTGGAATAACACATGCATGATGATCTATCGCATGCATGGTGATTTCTTTTGTTATTCCATTCTTTATTATACCCGGTTGGTTAAAACTTTGACTTCTATACTCCATGAAATTAGTAGAATATCCTTGATATTTGCGTTTTCATCGATATCTTTTCATGGAAATATTCTTACGATCATTCTTGAATTTTACTCTACAAAATGAAGTATCATGTTGACAATTTGGGCGTTAATAATTCTGGATAAAATAATTCTTGAACTTGTTTTATTGAATTCTTATATCATTGTCATCATCCTCATGTTTATATTTTTTGAAAGTCAAATACGTATTTGTAGTGCATAGATGGACTTGGTATGATTATGACAGAGAGACTATTGATTGTAATCATGGTAGTAATGTTACAAATGATGTGATAAAAATCCTCGATTGGTAGTAGTGCATTGATGGGCGAGTTGTTGGCATGATCATGACCATTAATGAATACACAAATATTCTTGGCCGTAGTGCATGAATAATTGTGGTCGTGATACTAAAGAATATCCTTGGCCAGTAGTGCGAGGTGATTCGATGATGTGGAATATTTATTAAAGTGAGTCTCGGCTATAATGATGATGAAAAACCTTTTAAAACCTAAAAGATAGTAGACTTTATTTTCTACTTGACTCTTTTAATGGATTGCATATTCAGCTATGATTAAAGCTGGTTTGTCTATTGTATTTTATCGGTTTAACATTATTGAAGACTATTGATAATTTATTACGCATTATCTTAGTCATAATATTTCTTCTTGGGCTAGTTGAGCTCACCCTTTCTTTCCTTTGTTCTCTTGAAATGATAATATAAATTTGGGACGAGTCGGGGAAGCAGTGATGGTCACGAAGATAGCATTAGTAGTCCTCACTATTCGTAAAATAGTGTGATAATAATTGTAATGAGGACTTTTTGTTTGAGTTTGTATAATATCTAGTAGAGCGATATTTGTATTTAAACTCACGATTTATGTCGTATTATATACGTGAGTTATGTTAATAAGTTGTATTTAAATTACATGTACCATGTAAGTGGCGACTCAAGATGGGTGATGTATACCTAATTTTGGGGCGTCGCAATGTAATAATAAAGAATGGAACTGGTCATGCGTGCAGAATCCGCGAGCGAGGATGTTCCAACAGAATAATAAAGAATGGAACCGGTCATGCGTAATCTACACAGATAAGATGTTCCAACATAATAATAAAGAAGAAATAACAACAGAATTCACGGTGCATGCAATAGGCCGCAGACGAGTTATTCCAACGGAATAATAAAGAATGGAATAATGAAGAATTTCACCATGTATGCGGTGCTTCAGATGTGACGAGGTTATTCAACATTATAATAAAGAATGGAATAACAACTCTTACGAGTATTGAAAGAAAATAACTCTCTTCATGAATACGAAGAATAATACCCCTTACCTTAGAAAAGCTGGATATTGGAATAGTAAGGTAGCAAACTTCTTCTTCTTTCTCTCCATAATTCTCTCTATAATAATTGATCTAAAGCTTTAGTGAATTAGTGAGAAATGAAGGAAGAACGAGCTTCTATTTATAGAAAAATATAGTTTCGATAATTGCACGCGTTTTGGGGCTCTAAATATTACGAGACAATACCTACAACTTTTCTTTCATTTTTAATTTAGTCTTGCAAGTATTATCAAACTTGCACCTCCCCAAATAGTAAATAATGTGAATCAATAGTTCAATCATGTGAATCATTAGTTATAATCATGTGAAAATATAAATTACAGTATAGTACCTCCATCTATACCTCCATTTTTAACTTAGTCATGCAAGTATTATCAATCTTGCACCAACTCCCCTAATAGTACAAGAATATGAATCAATAGTACACACATGTGAATAAATAGTTATAATCATGTGAAATAATAGCAATTAATTACTCATTTATCCGATTAATTACCCGACTGGTTAGTAAAACTTCCAGACATCAATTAATATCGGAATAAATGTCGATTTCCACTAACACTAATAATTCCAACACAATGGAACTATCAATTTCATCTTTAATCAACAAGAACTTATTCATCATTAATATTATAACTCACAATATTTAACAACCAGGTCGTTCCTAGGAAAAAGGGGGCTTTCCGATAAGGATTTCTCCTTATTAGCGTGCAAGTAGATGGCCCAACCTCTCCTTGACAGAACTTTTAGACATTATAAATATTGCAATTTAATAATATAAATAAATTTGTCGTCTCAATTATTGATTTAATAATATAACATATTATGTAGATGATCTTTGACAATAATCGAATCAATAATATAAGAGATATGATCACGGCCAATTTCGTAGTAATAATTGAGTATAACTAAGTGACTTCTCACGTAAGCATCAATAACCAATACCGTGTGCTACTATGCAACCACGCGTATTACTGTACTTTTACTACCGTGTAGTTTAACAGTTTTTAATGGTAACACTTAGCCGTTATTTTTATAAAATGATAATTATGTCATTTTCTAACAACGATAATACTTAGTTGTGGGGTCCAATGAATGATTGTGTGCCGTATGAATATTCCCTGTTAAAATGAATATTCCCCGACCAATCGAATATTATATAACCACTTGCTTACTTTTGCAAAATTTGTAAATATTACCCACAACTATAACATTATATCAAATCCACACCATAATATTCAAAAATATATTTCGAGAAAATTATTCTTTATTCATAAAAGTTGAGGTCTTACAACCTCCCCTTTCTTATGAAATTTCATCCTCAAAATTAGGGTGCGCGTGCACGGTATGTCAAAGAGGTGAGGATAACTTGATTTCATTTTGATTCTAACTCCCATGTCATTTCTCGAGATCGTGATTTCTCCACAAAACTTTGACTTGAGGTATAACTTTAGGCGTAGAATATGATCATTCTTATCAAGATTTTAACAGTACCTCTTCATACGTTAAATCTTCTCTCTTTGGTTCTAATT